>OY282605.1:32933498-35433498 GCA_958298945.1 Atherix ibis
AAAAAATCTTTTTTTTCGCAAATTTCGGTCAAAATCGATGCAGTTTTCAGCAATTTACGCATTTTTTAATATTTCTGTATCGGTTGGACCAAAAAAAATCGTGGATTGACAAAAGTGGAATTTTCGTAAAAAATTGGAAATCTTCCTTCAAGCGAAAATTTTCAATTTTTACTGCATTTTTAAAAAAAATCGTATTTTTCGCAAATTTCGGTCAAAATCGATGAAGTTTTTCAGCAATTTACGCATTTTGAATATTTCTGTATCGTTTGGACCAAAAAAATCGTGGATTGACAAAAGTTGAATTTTTCGTAAAAAATTGGAAAATCTTCCTTCAAGCGAAAATTTTCAATTTTACTGCATTTTAAAAAAAAATCGTATTTTTCGCAAATTTCGGTCAAAATCGATGAAGTTTTCAGCAATTTTACGCAATTTCGAATCTTTCTGTATCGTTTGGACCAAAAAAAATCGTGGATTGACAAAAGTCGAATTTTCGTGAAAAAATGGGAAAATCTTCCAAGGGTCCCCCCAAGCAAAAATTTTTCAATTTTACAGCATTTTTAAAAATTCGTATTTTTCGCAAATTTCGGTCAAAATCGATGAAATTTTCAGCAATTTACGCATTTTGAATGTTTCTGTATCGTTTGGACTAAAAAAATCGTGGATTGACAAAAGTCGAATTTTCGTGAAAAATGGGAAATCTTCCAAGGGTCCCCCAAGCGAAAATTTTTCAATTTTACAGCATTTTTAAAAAATTCGTATTTTTCGCAAATTTCGGTCAAAATCGATGAAGTTTTCAGCAATTTGCGCATTTTGAATGTTTCTGTATCGTTTGGACAAAAAAAAAATCGTGGATTGACAAAAGTTGAATTTTCGTGAAAAATTGGAAATCTTCCCAAGGGTTCCCCAAGCGAAAATTTTCATTTATACTGCAGTTTTTAAGAAATTGTATTTTTCCGCAAATTTCGGTCAAAATCGATGCTGTTTTCAGCAATTTACGCATTTTGAATGTTTCTGTATCGTTTTGGACTAAAAAAATCGTGGATTGACAAAAGTCGAATTTTTCGTGAAAAATGGGAAATCTTCCAAGGGGTCCCCCAAGCGAAAAATTTTCAATTCTACAGCATTTTTAAAAAATTCGTATTTTTCGCAAATTTCGGTCAAAATCGATGCAGTTTTCACCAAATTACGCATTTTTAATGTTTTTTGTATCGTTTGGACAAAAAAAATCGTGGATTGACAAAAGTTGAATTTTCGTGAAAAATGGGAAATCTTCCAAGGGTCCCCCAAGCGAAAAATTTTCAATTTTTACTGCATTTTTAAAAAAGTTCGTATTTTTTGCATATTTCGGTCAAAATCGATGCAGTTTTCAGCAATTTACGCATTTTGAATGTTTTCTGTAATCGTTTGGACTAAAAAAAAATCGTGGATTGACAAAAGTCGAATTTTCGTGAAAAATGGGAAATCTTCCAAGGGTCCCCCCAAGCAAAAATTTTCAATTTTACAGCATTTTTAAAAAATTCGTATTTTTTGCAAATTTCGGTCAAAATCGATGCAGTTTTCACCAAATTAACGCATTTTTAATGTTTTTGTATCGTTTGGACAAAAAAAAATCGTGGATTGACAAAAGTTGAATTTTCGTGAAAAATGGGAAATCTTCCAAGGGTCCCCCAAGCGAAAATTTTCAATTTTTACTGCATTTTTAAAAAAGTCGTATTTTTCGCAAATTTCGGTCAAAGTCGATGCAGTTTTCAGCAATTTACGCATTTTGAATGTTTCTGTATCGTTTGGACCAAAAAAATCGTGGATTGACAAAAGTTGAATTTTTCGTAAAAAATTGGAAATCTTCCTTCAAGCGAAAATTTTCAATTTTACTGCATTTTAAAAAAAATCGTATTTTTCGCAAATTTCGGTCAAAAATCGATGAAGTTTTCAGCAATTTACGCATTTCGAATCTTTCTGTATCGTTTGGACCAAAAAAAATCGTGGATTGACAAAAGTTGAATTTTCGTGAAAAATGGGAAATCTTCCAAGGGTCCCCCCAAGCGAAAATTTTCAATTTTACTGCATTTTTAAAAAAGTCGTATTTTTTCGCAAATTTCGGTCAAAGTCGATGCAGTTTTCAGCAATTTACGCATTTTGAATGTTTCTGTATCAGTTGGACCAAAAAAAATCGTGGATTGACAAAAGTTGAATTTTCGTGAAAAATTGGAAATCTTCCAAGGGTGCCCCAAGCGAAAATTTTCAATTTTACTGCATTTTTTAAAAAATCTTTTTTTTCGCAAATTTCGGTCAAAATCGATGCAGTTTTCAGCAATTTACGCATTTTTAATATTTCTGTATCGGTTGGACCCAAAAAAAATCGTGGATTGACAAAAGTGGGAATTTTCGTAAAAAAATTGGAAATCTTCCTTCAAGCGAAAATTTTCAATTTTACTGCATTTTTAAAAAAAATCGTATTTTTTCGCAAATTTTCGGTCAAAATCGATGAAGTTTTCAGCAATTTACGCATTTTGAATATTTCTGTATCGTTTTGGACCAAAAAAAATCGTGGATTGACAAAAGTTGAATTTTCGTAAAAAATTGGAAATCTTCCTTCAAGCGAAAATTTTCAATTTTACTGCATTTTAAAAAAAAATCGTATTTTTTCGCAAATTTCGGGTCAAAATCGATGAAGTTTTCAGCAATTTACGCATTTCGAATCTTTCTGTATCGTTTGGACCAAAAAAAATCGTGGATTGACAAAAGTCGAATTTTCGTGAAAAATGGGAAATCTTCCAAGGGTCCCCCCAAGCAAAAATTTTCAATTTTACAGCATTTTTAAAAAATTCGTATTTTTCGCAAATTTCGGTCAAAATCGATGAAATTTTCAGCAATTTACGCATTTTGAATGTTTCTGTATCGTTTGGACTAAAAAAAATCGTGGATTGACAAAAGTCGAATTTTCGTGAAAAATGGGAAATCTTCCAAGGGTCCCCCAAGCGAAAATTTTCAATTTTACAGCATTTTTAAAAAATTTGTATTTTTTCGCAAATTTCGGTCAAAATCGATGAAGTTTTCAGCAATTTGCGCATTTTGAATGTTTCTGTATCGTTTGGACAAAAAAAAAATCGTGGATTGACAAAAGTCGAATTTTCGTGAAAAAATGGGAAATCTTCCAAGGGTCCCCCCAAGCGAAATTTTCAATTCTACAGCATTTTTAAAAAATTCGTATTTTTTCGCAAATTTCGGTCAAAATCGATGCAGTTTTCACCAAATTACGCATTTTTAATGTTTTTGTATCGTTTGGACAAAAAAAAATCGTGGATTGACAAAAGTTGAATTTTCGTGAAAAAATGGGAAATCTTCCAAGGGTCCCCCAAGCAAAAATTTTCAATTTTACTGCATTTTTAAAAAATTCGTATTTTTTGCATATTTCGGTCAAAATCGATGCAGTTTTCAGCAATTTACGCATTTTGAATGTTTCTGTATCGTTTGGACTAAAAAAATCGTGGATTGACAAAAGTCGAATTTTCGTGAAAAAATGGGAAAATCTTCCAAGGGTCCCCCAAGCGAAAATTTTCAATTTTACAGCATTTTTAAAAAATTCGTATTTTTCGCAAAATTTCGGTCAAAATCGATGCAGTTTTCACCAAATTACGCATTTTTAATGTTTTTGTATCGTTTGGACAAAAAAAAATCGTGGATTGACAAAAGTTGAATTTTCGTGAAAAATGGGGAAATCTTCCCAAGGGTCCCCCCAAGCGAAAATTTTCAATTTTACTGCATTTTTAAAAAAGGTCGTATTTTTCGCAAATTTCGGTCAAAGTCGATGCAGTTTTCAGCAATTTACGCATTTTGAATGTTTCTGTATCAGTTGGACCAAAAAAAATCGTGGATTGACAAAAGTTGAATTTTCGTGAAAAATTGGAAATCTTCCAAGGGTGCCCCAAGCGAAAATTTTCAATTTTACTGCATTTTTTAAAAAAATCTTTTTTTTCGCAAATTTCGGTCAAAATCGATGCAGTTTTCAGCAATTTACGCATTTTTTAATATTTCTGTATCGGTTGGACCAAAAAAAATCGTGGATTGACCAAAAGTGGAATTTTCGTAAAAAATTGGAAATCTTCCTTCAAGCGAAAATTTTCAATTTTACTGCATTTTTAAAAAAAATCGTATTTTTCGCAAATTTCGGTCAAAATCGATGAAGTTTTCAGCAATTTACGCATTTTGAATATTTCTGTATCGTTTGGACCAAAAAAATCGTGGATTGACAAAAGTTGAATTTTCGTAAAAAATTGGAAATCTTCCTTCAAGCGAAAATTTTCAATTTTTACTGCATTTTAAGAAAAAATCGTATTTTTTCGCAAATTTCGGTCAAAATCGATGAAGTTTTCAGCAATTTACGCATTTCGAATCTTTCTGTATCGTTTGGACCAAAAAAATCGTGGATTGACAAAGTCGAATTTTCGTGAAAAATGGGAAATCTTCCAAGGGTCCCCCAAGCAAAAATTTTCAATTTTACAGCATTTTTAAAAAATTCGTATTTTTCGCAAATTTCGGTCAAAATCGATGAAGTTTTCAGCAATTTACGCATTTTGAATGTTTCTGTATCGTTTGGACAAAAAAAATCGTGGATTAACAAAAGTTGAATTTTCGTGAAAAATGGGAAATCTTCCAAGGGTTCCCCAAGCGAAAATTTTCAATTTTACAGCATTTTTAAAAAATTCGTAATTTTCGCAAATTTCGGTCAAAATCGATGAAGTTTTCAGCAATTTGCGCATTTTGAATGTTTCTGTATCGTTTGGACAAAAAAAAAATCGTGGATTGACAAAAGTTGAATTTTCGTGAAAAATTGGAAATCTTCCAAGGGTTCCCCAAGCGAAAATTTTCATTTATACTGCAGTTTTTAAGAAATTGTATTTTCCGCAAATTTCGGTCAAAATCGATGCTGTTTTCAGCAAATTACGCATTTTGAATGTTTCTGTATCGTTTGGACTAAAAAAAATCGTGGATTGACAAAAGTCGAATTTTCGTGAAAAATGGGAAATCTTCCAAGGGTCCCCCAAGCGAAAATTTTCAATTTTACTGCATTTTTAAAAAAGTCGTATTTTTTGCATATTTCGGTCAAAATCGATGCAGTTTTCAGCAATTTACGCATTTTGAATGTTTCTGTATCGTTTGGACTAAAAAAATCGTGGATTGACAAAAGTCGAATTTTCGTGAAAAATGGGAAATCTTCCAAGGGTCCCCCAAGCGAAAATTTTCAATTCTACAGCATTTTTAAAAAATTCGTATTTTTCGCAAATTTCGGTCAAAATCGATGCAGTTTTCACCAAATTACGCATTTTTAATGTTTTTTGTATCGTTTGGACAAAAAAAATCGTGGATTGACAAAAGTTGAATTTTCGTGAAAAATGGGAAATCTTCCAAGGGTCCCCCAAGCGAAAATTTTCAATTTTACTGCATTTTTAAAAAATTCGTATTTTTTGCATATTTCGGTCAAAATCGATGCAGTTTTCAGCAATTTACGCATTTTGAATGTTTCTGTATCGTTTGGACTAAAAAAATCGTGGATTGACAAAAGTCGAATTTTCGTGAAAAATGGGAAATCTTCCAAGGGTCCCCCAAGCGAAAATTTTCAATTTTACAGCATTTTTAAAAAATTCGTATTTTTCGCAAATTTCGGTCAAAATCGATGAAGTTTTCAGCAATTTGCGCATTTTGAATGTTTCTGTATCGTTTGGACAAAAAAAAAATCGTGGATTGACAAAAGTTGAATTTTCGTGAAAAATTGGAAATCTTCCAAGGGTTCCCCAAGCGAAAATTTTCATTTATACTGCAGTTTTTAAGAAATTGTATTTTCCGCAAATTTCGGTCAAAATCGATGCTGTTTTCAGCAATTTACGCATTTTGAATGTTTCTGTATCGTTTGGACTAAAAAAATCGTGGATTGACAAAAGTCGAATTTTCGTGAAAAATGGGAAATCTTCCAAGGGTCCCCCAAGCGAAAATTTTCAATTCTACAGCATTTTTAAAAAATTCGTATTTTTCGCAAATTTCGGTCAAAATCGATGCAGTTTTCACCAAATTACGCATTTTTAATGTTTTTGTATCGTTTGGACAAAAAAAATCGTGGATTGACAAAAGTTGAATTTTCGTGAAAAATGGGAAATCTTCCAAGGGTCCCCCAAGCGAAAATTTTCAATTTTACTGCATTTTTAAAAAAGTCGTATTTTTTGCATATTTCGGTCAAAATCGATGCAGTTTTCAGCAATTTACGCATTTTGAATGTTTCTGTATCGTTTGGACTAAAAAAATCGTGGATTGACAAAAGTCGAATTTTCGTGAAAAATGGGAAATCTTCCAAGGGTCCCCCAAGCGAAAATTTTCAATTTTACAGCATTTTTAAAAAATTCGTATTTTTTGCAAATTTCGGTCAAAATCGATGCAGTTTTCACCAAATTACGCATTTTTAATGTTTTAGTATCGTTTGGACAAAAAAAATCGTGGATTGACAAAAGTTGAATTTTCGTGAAAAATGGGAAATCTTCCAAGGGTCCCCCAAGCGAAAATTTTCAATTTTACTGCATTTTTAAAAAAGTCGTATTTTTTCGCAAATTTCGGTCAAAGTCGATGCAGTTTTCAGCAATTTACGCATTTTGAATGTTTCTGTATCGTTTGGACCAAAAAAATCGTGGATTGACAAAAGTTGAATTTTCGTAAAAAATTGGAAATCTTCCTTCAAGCGAAAATTTTCAATTTTACTGCATTTTAAAAAAAATCGTATTTTTCGCAAATTTCGGTCAAAATCGATGAAGTTTTCAGCAATTTACGCATTTCGAATCTTTCTGTATCGTTTGGACCAAAAAAATCGTGGATTGACAAAAGTTGAATTTTCGTGAAAAATGGGAAATCTTCCAAGGGTCCCCCCAAGCGAAAATTTTCAATTTTACTGCATTTTTAAAAAAGTCGTATTTTTCGCAAATTTCGGTCAAAGTCGATGCAGTTTTCAGCAATTTACGCATTTTGAATGTTTCTGTATCAGTTGGACCAAAAAAAATCGTGGATTGACAAAAGTTGAATTTTCGTGAAAAATTGGAAATCTTCCAAGGGTGCCCCAAGCGAAAATTTTCAATTTTACTGCATTTTTTAAAAAATCTTTTTTTTTCGCAAATTTCGGTCAAAATCGATGCAGTTTTCAGCAAATTTACGCATTTTTAATATTTCTGTATCGGTTGGACCCAAAAAAATCGTGGATTGACAAAAGTGGAATTTTCGTAAAAAATTGGAAATCTTCCTTCAAGCGAAAATTTTTCAATTTTACTGCATTTTTAAAAAAAATCGTATTTTTCGCAAATTTCGGTCAAAATCGATGAAGTTTTCAGCAATTTACGCATTTTGAATATTTCTGTATCGTTTGGACCAAAAAAATCGTGGATTGACAAAAGTTGAATTTTTCGTAAAAAAATTGGAAATCTTCCTTCAAGCGAAAATTTTCAATTTTACTGCATTTTAAAAAAAATCGTATTTTTCGCAAATTTCGGTCAAAATCGATGAAGTTTTCAGCAATTTACGCCATTTCGAATCTTTCTGTATCGTTTGGACCAAAAAAATCGTGGATTGACAAAAGTCGAATTTTCGTGAAAAATGGGAAATCTTCCAAGGGTCCCCCAAGCAAAAATTTTCAATTTTACAGCATTTTTAAAAAAATTCGTATTTTTCGCAAATTTCGGTCAAAATCGATGAAATTTTCAGCAATTTACGCATTTTGAATGTTTTCTGTATCGTTTGGACTAAAAAAATCGTGGATTGACAAAAGTCGAATTTTCGTGAAAAATGGGAAATCTTCCAAGGGTCCCCCCAAGCGAAAATTTTCAATTTTACAGCATTTTTAAAAAAATTTGTATTTTTTCCGCAAATTTCGGTCAAAATCGATGAAGTTTTCAGCAATTTGCGCATTTTGAATGTTTCTGTATCGTTTGGACAAAAAAAAAATCGTGGATTGACAAAAGTCGAATTTTCGTGAAAAATGGGAAATCTTCCAAGGGTCCCCCAAGCGAAAATTTTCAATTCTACAGCATTTTTAAAAAATTCGTATTTTTCGCAAATTTCGGGTCAAAAATCGATGCAGTTTTCACCAAAATTACGCATTTTTTAATGTTTTTGTATCGTTTTGGACAAAAAAAATCGTGGATTGACAAAAGTTGAATTTTCGTGAAAAATGGGAAAATCTTCCAAGGGTCCCCCAAGCAAAAATTTTCAATTTTACTGCATTTTTAAAAAATTCGTATTTTTTGCATATTTTCGGTCAAAATCGATGCAGTTTTCAGCAATTTACGCATTTTTGAATGTTTCTGTATCGTTTGGACTAAAAAAAATCGTGGATTGACAAAAGTCGAATTTTCGTGAAAAATGGGAAATCTTCCAAGGGTTCCCCCAAGCAAAAATTTTCAATTTTACAGCATTTTTAAAAAATTCGTATTTTTCGCAAATTTCGGTCAAAAATCGATGCAGTTTTCACCAAATTACGCATTTTTAATGTTTTTTGTATCGTTTGGACAAAAAAAAATCGTGGATTGACAAAAGTTGAATTTTCGTGAAAAATGGGAAATCTTCCAAGGGTCCCCCAAGCGAAAATTTTCAATTTTACTGCATTTTTAAAAAAGTCGTATTTTTCGCAAATTTCGGTCAAAGTCGATGCAGTTTTCAGCAATTTACGCATTTTGAATGTTTCTGTATCAGTTGGACCAAAAAAATCGTGGATTGACAAAAGTTGAATTTTCGTGAAAAATTGGAAATCTTCCAAGGGTGCCCCAAGCGAAAATTTTCAATTTTACTGCATTTTTTAAAAAAACTTTTTTTTCGCAAATTTCGGTCAAAATCGATGCAGTTTTCAGCAATTTACGCATTTTTAATATTTCTGTATCGGTTGGACCAAAAAAATCGTGGATTGACAAAAGTGGAATTTTTCGTAAAAAATTGGAAATCTTCCTTCAAGCGAAAATTTTCAATTTTACTGCATTTTTAAAAAAAATCGTATTTTTCGCAAATTTCGGTCAAAATCGATGAAGTTTTCAGCAATTTACGCATTTTGAATATTTCTGTATCGTTTGGACCAAAAAAATCGTGGATTGACAAAAGTTGAATTTTCGTAAAAAATTGGAAATCTTCCTTCAAGCGAAAATTTTCAATTTTACTGCATTTTAAGAAAAATCGTATTTTTCGCAAATTTCGGTCAAAATCGATGAAGTTTTCAGCAATTTACGCATTTCGAATCTTTCTGTATCGTTTTGGACCAAAAAAATCGTGGATTGACAAAGTCGAATTTTCGTGAAAAATGGGAAATCTTCCAAGGGTCCCCCAAGCAAAAATTTTCAATTTTACAGCATTTTTAAAAAATTCGTATTTTTTCGCAAATTTCGGTCAAAATCGATGAAGTTTTCAGCAATTTACGCATTTTGAATGTTTCTGTATCGTTTGGACAAAAAAAATCGTGGATTAACAAAAGTTGAATTTTCGTGAAAAATGGGAAATCTTCCAAGGGTTCCCCAAGCGAAAATTTTCAATTTTACAGCATTTTTAAAAAATTCGTAATTTTCGCAAATTTCGGTCAAAATCGATGAAGTTTTCAGCAATTTGCGCATTTTGAATGTTTCTGTATCGTTTGGACAAAAAAAAATCGTGGATTGACAAAAGTTGAATTTTCGTGAAAAATTGGAAATCTTCCAAGGGTTCCCCAAGCGAAAATTTTCATTTATACTGCAGTTTTTAAGAAATTGTATTTTCCGCAAATTTCGGTCAAAATCGATGCTGTTTTCAGCAATTTACGCATTTTGAATGTTTCTGTATCGTTTGGACTAAAAAAATCGTGGATTGACAAAAGTCGAATTTTCGTGAAAAATGGGAAATCTTCCAAGGGTCCCCCAAGCGAAAATTTTCAATTTTACTGCATTTTTAAAAAAGTCGTATTTTTTGCATATTTCGGTCAAAATCGATGCAGTTTTCAGCAATTTACGCATTTTGAATGTTTCTGTATCGTTTGGACTAAAAAAATCGTGGATTGACAAAAGTCGAATTTTCGTGAAAAATGGGAAATCTTCCAAGGGTCCCCCAAGCGAAAATTTTCAATTCTACAGCATTTTTAAAAAATTCGTATTTTTCGCAAATTTCGGTCAAAATCGATGCAGTTTTCACCAAATTACGCATTTTTAATGTTTTTGTATCGTTTGGACAAAAAAAATCGTGGATTGACAAAAGTTGAATTTTCGTGAAAAATGGGAAATCTTCCAAGGGTCCCCCAAGCGAAAATTTTCAATTTTACTGCATTTTTAAAAAATTCGTATTTTTTGCATATTTCGGTCAAAATCGATGCAGTTTTCAGCAATTTACGCATTTTGAATGTTTCTGTATCGTTTGGACTAAAAAAATCGTGGATTGACAAAAGTCGAATTTTCGTGAAAAATGGGAAATCTTCCAAGGGTCCCCCAAGCGAAAATTTTCAATTTTACAGCATTTTTAAAAAATTCGTATTTTTCGCAAATTTCGGTCAAAATCGATGCAGTTTTCACCAAATTACGCATTTTTAATGTTTTTGTATCGTTTGGACAAAAAAAATCGTGGATTGACAAAAGTTGAATTTTCGTGAAAAATGGGAAATCTTCCAAGGGTCCCCCAAGCGAAAATTTTCAATTTTACTGCATTTTTAAAAAAGTCGTATTTTTCGCAAATTTCGGTCAAAGTCGATGCAGTTTTCAGCAATTTACGCATTTTGAATGTTTCTGTATCAGTTGGACCAAAAAAATCGTGGATTGACAAAAGTTGAATTTTCGTGAAAAATTGGAAATCTTCCTTCAAGCGAAAATTTTCAATTTTACTGCATTTTTAAAAAAATCGTATTTTTCGCAAATTTCGGTCAAAATCGATGAAGTTTTCAGCAATTTACGCATTTTGAATATTTCTGTATCGTTTGGACCAAAAAAATCGTGGATTGACAAAAGTTGAATTTTCGTAAAAAATTGGAAATCTTCCTTCAAGCGAAAATTTTCAATTTTACTGCATTTTAAGAAAAATCGTATTTTTCGCAAATTTCGGTCAAAATCGATGAAGTTTTCAGCAATTTACGCATTTCGAATCTTTCTGTATCGTTTGGACCAAAAAAATCGTGGATTGACAAAAGTCGAATTTTCGTGAAAAATGGGAAATCTTCCAAGGGTCCCCCAAGCAAAAATTTTCAATTTTACAGCATTTTTAAAAAATTCGTATTTTTCGCAAATTTCGGTCAAAATCGATGAAGTTTTCAGCAATTTACGCATTTTGAATGTTTCTGTATCGTTTGGACAAAAAAAATCGTGGATTAACAAAAGTTGAATTTTCGTGAAAAATGGGAAATCTTCCAAGGGTTCCCCAAGCGAAAATTTTCAATTTTACAGCATTTTTAAAAAATTCGTAATTTTCGGTCAAAATCGATGAAGTTTTCAGCAATTTGCGCATTTTGAATGTTTCTGTATCGTTTGGACCAAAAAAAAATCGTGGATTGACAAAAGTTGAATTTTCGTGAAAAATTGGAAATCTTCCAAGGGTTCCCCAAGCGAAAATTTTCATTTATACTGCAGTTTTTAAGAAATTGTATTTTCCGCAAATTTCGGTCAAAATCGATGCTGTTTTCAGCAATTTACGCATTTTGAATGTTTCTGTATCGTTTGGACTAAAAAAATCGTGGATTGACAAAAGTCGAATTTTCGTGAAAAATGGGAAATCTTCCAAGGTTCCCCCAAGCGAAAATTTTCAATTTTACTGCATTTTTAAAAAAGTCGTATTTTTTGCATATTTCGGTCAAAATCGATGCAGTTTTCAGCAATTTACGCATTTTGAATGTTTCTGTATCGTTTGGACTAAAAAAATCGTGGATTGACAAAAGTCGAATTTTCGTGAAAGATGGGAAATCTTCCAAGGGTCCCCCAAGCGAAAATTTTCAATTTTACAGCATTTTTAAAAAATTTGTATTTTTCGCAAATTTCGGTCAAAATCGATGAAGTTTTCAGCAATTTACGCATTTTGAATGTTTCTGTATTGTTTGGACAAAAAAAATCGTGGATTGACAAAAGTTTAATTTTTGTGAAAAATTGGAAATCTTCCTCCAAGCGAAAATTTTCAATTTTACTGCATTTTTAAAAAATTCGTATTTTTCGCAAATTTCGGTCAAAATCGATGCAGTTTTCACCAAATTACGCATTTTTAATGTTTTTGTATCGTTTGGACAAAAAAAATCGTGGATTGACAAAAGTTGAATTTTCGTGAAAAATGGGAAATCTTCCAAGGGTCCCCCAAGCGAAAATTTTCAATTTTACTGCATTTTTAAAAAAGTCGTATTTTTTGCATATTTCGGTCAAAATCGATGCAGTTTTCAGCAATTTACGCATTTTGAATGTTTCTGTATCGTTTGGACTAAAAAAATCGTGGATTGACAAATGTCGAATTTTCGTGAAAGATGGGAAATCTTCCAAGGGTCCCCCAAGCAAAAATTTTCAATTTTACAGCATTTTTAAAAAATTTGTATTTTTCGCAAATTTCGGTCAAAATCGATGAAGTTTTCAGCAATTTACGCATTTTGAATGTTTCTGTATTGTTTGGACAAAAAAAATCGTGGATTGACAAAAGTTTAATTTTTGTGAAAAATTGGAAATCTTCCTCCAAGCGAAAATTTTCAATTTTACTGCATTTTTAAAAAAGTCGTATTTTTCGCAAATTTCGGTCAAAATCGATAAAGTTTTCAGCAATTTACGCATTTTGAATATTTCTGTATCGTTTGGACAAAAAAATCGTGGATTGACAAAAGTGGAATTTTCGTAAAAAATTGGAAATCTTCCTTCAAGCAAAAATTTTCAATTTTACTGCATTTTAAAAAAAATTGTATTTTTTGCAAATTTCTGTATTGGTTGGACAAAAAAAATCGTGGATTGACAAAAGTTGAATTTTCGTGAAAAATTGGAAATCTTCCAAGAGTTCCCCAAGCGAAAATTTTCATTTTTACTGCAGTTTTTAAGAAATTGTATTTTCCGCAAATTTCGGTCAAAATCGATGCAGTTTTCAGCAAATTACGCATTTTGAATGTTTCTGTATCGTTTGGACAAAAAAATCGTGGATTGACAAAAGTTGAATTTTCGTGAAAAATTGGAAATCTTCCAAGGGTCCTCCAAGCGAAAATTTTCATTTTTACTGCAGTTTTTAAGAAATTGTATTTTTCGCAAATTTCGGTCAAAGTCGATGCAGTTTTCAGCAATTTACGCATTTTGAATGTTTCTGTATCAGTTGGACCAAAAAAATCGTGGATGGACAAAAGTTGAATTTTCGTGAAAAATTGGAAATCTTCCAAGGGTGCCCCAAGCAAAAATTTTCAATTTTACTGCATTTTTTAAAAAATCTTTTTTTTCGCAAATTTCGGTCAAAATCGATGCAGTTTTCAGCAATTTACGCATTTTTAATATTTCTGTATCGGTTGGACCAAAAAAATCGTGGATTGACAAAAGTGGAATTTTCGTAAAAAATTGGAAATCTTCCTTCAAGCGAAAATTTTCAATTTTACTGCATTTTAAAAAAAATCGTATTTTTCGCAAATTTTGGTCAAAATCGATGAAGTTTTCAGCAATTTACGCATTTTGAATATTTCTGTATCGTTTGGACCAAAAAAATCGTGGATTGACAAAAGTTGAATTTTTGTGAAAAATTGGAAATCTTCCAAGGGTCCCCCAAGCAAAAATTTTCAATTTTACTGCATTTTTTAAAAAATCTTTTTTTTTCGCAAATTTCGGTCAAAATCGATGAAGTTTTCAGCAATTTGCGCATTTTGAATGTTTCTGTATCGTTTGGACAAAAAAAATCGTGGATTGACAAAAGTTGAATTTTCGTGAAAAATTGGAAATCTTCCAAGGGTTCCCCAAGCGAAAATTTTCAATTTTACAGCATTTTTAAAAAATTCGTATTTTTCGCAAATTTCGGTCAAAATCGATGAAGTTTTCAGCAATTTACGCATTTTGAATGTTTCTGTATCGTTTGGACAAAAAAAATCGTGGATTTACGAAAGTTGAATTTTCGTGAAAAATTGGAAATTTTCCAAGGGTTCCCCAAGCGAAAATTTTCATTTATACTGCAGTTTTTAAGAAATTGTATTTTCCGCAAATTTCGGTCAAAATCGATGCTTTTTTCAGCAATTTACGCATTTTGAATGTTTCTGTATCGTTTGGACTAAAAAAATCGTGGATTGACAAAAGTCGAATTTTCGTGAAAAATGGGAAATCTTCCAAGGGTGCCCCAAGCGAAAATTTTCAATTTTACTGCATTTTTAAAAAAGTCGTATTTTTTGCATATTTCGGTCAAAATCGATGCAGTTTTCAGCAATTTACGCATTTTGAATGTTTCTGTATCGTTTGCACACAAAAAATCGTGGATTGACAAAAGTTGAATTTTTGTGAAAAATTGGAAATCTTCCTTCAAGCGAAAATTTTCATTTTTACTGCATTTTAAAAAAAATCGTATTTTTCGCAAATTTCGGTCAAAATCGATACAGTTTTCAGCAATTTACGCATTTTGAATGTTTATGTATCGTTTGGACCAAAAAAATCGTGGATTGACAAAAGTTGAATTTTTGTGAAAAATTGGAAATCTTCCTTCAAGCAAAAATTTTCAATTTTACCGCAGTTTTTAAGAAATTGTATTTTCCGCAAATTTCGGTCAAAATCGATGCTGTTTTCAGCAATTTACGCATTTTGAATGTTTCTGTATCGTTTGGACTAAAAAAATCGTGGATTGACAAAAGTCGAATTTTCGTGAAAGATGGGAAATCTTCCAAGGGTGCCCCAAGCAAAAATTTTCAATTTTACTGCATTTTTAAAAAAATTGTATTTTTCGCAAATTTCGGTCAAAATCGATGAAGTTTTCAGCAATTTACGCATTTTGAATGTTTCTGTATCAGCTGGACCAAAAAAATCGTAGATTGACAAAAGTTGAATTTTCGTGAAAAATTGGAAATCTTCCAAGGGTCCCCCAAGCGAAAATTTTCAATTTTACTGCAGTTTTTAAGAAATTGTATTTTCCGCAAATTTCGGTCAAAATCGATGCTGTTTTCAGCAAATTACGCATTTTGAAGGTTTCTGTATCGTTTGGACTAAAAAAATCGTGGATTGACAAAAGTTGAATTTTTGTGAAAAATTGGAAATCTTCCAAGAGTCCCCCAAGCGAAAATTTTCAATTTTACTGCAGTTTTTAAGAAATCGTATTTTCCGCAAATTTTGGTCAAAATCGATGCTGTTTTCAGCAAATTACGCATTTTGAAGGTTTCTGTATCGTTTGGACAAAAAAATCGTGGATTGACAAAAGTTCAATGTCCGGCACTGAACTATTTTCTGGTAAACATTGAACTGTCAACATCGCATTTGTTCACATTTATTAAATGACGAACTTTTCACTTTTTCACCACTTTTTGGATAAAATAAATCACTAATAGCCATTTAGGCACATCACAAACTAAATATTTGTTATTTTGTTTAGTAAAAATGAAGATGTCAACTTACCGAAAGAAAGAAATTCCCGGTTTCCTCATTTCGTCTAAATTCTAGCAATTTCTATTAAATTACTTAAATTTCTGAAATAAAAACTTCGTCTTAAGTTTTATTGACACTATAACTATTTATAAAAATACTAACTTTTTCGTAAATACTTCAAAACTACACTTTCACTTGCACTTTCCGATTTGACACAATATCAACTTCAAAAATGACAACAATAGTTCAATAAGTTCGATATGTTATCACTTTCATGGAGAATGGCGTTTTTTAAAACTATCCGAAAGGCTACAAAATTGAGGCGCTCTATATTTGAATGATATATACGAAATGAATAATAAACATAAAATAGAATTCCATTTCATATTTACATAAAAGATTGTACAAAAAATAAAAATTGCCTACCGTTGTGTTGAAATTGTATTTTTATTTCCAATAAGTGAATTGAAAAGAATATAAATTATGCTTTTGGAATTCAATAAATTTCTATTATGAAAACTAGATGGCAGTGGGTGTCTTGTCTACATAAAAATATCTACACAAAAATATCTAATAATTGCCATATCTCGCCGCTTCGCAATAATTCGCACACAAAATTGTGTATACATATACGGTACGGGCCTATCCAGGTTTACTTAAATTCTTATATACATTTATTTGGCCTTTGATTTTAATTACAACGATGCTGCCACATTAAAAACCACTGAAATGTGTGGCTCTACTACAATGACAACGATAAAATTAGAAACAAGAGCTGTATTCCATTGGGAAAATTTTGCTACTCACGAGTAGTTGTAGCTGTCATCATCTACACTACCTCGTACAAATGAGTACTTCGCATGCGTCGTTACGCCATACAATTGACGGTAGGGTATTTTAGTTCCCAAAATGATAATAGATGGCTTAGCGGGTTCGTTGGTTTAGTTGAAGAGTCATATTTTTGTCAGTATTGTGCATGTGTGAATAAACTCAGTTTTTATTGTTTATGTATGAATAATCTCGTATTGTTGTTGACTATTTTGAGGTTATATTTTACTGCTGCCAGTAAATTCTGCGTTCTATTGGACATCTACTGGGAATTACTTGTGAGTAGCAAAATTATCCCAATAGAAGACAGCTAAGGTCTAAGTCGACCGTAAAATTGTTTGTCGTTTTCGTTGTCGTCGCAATTCTATGTAGTCCTGCAAGATTGTGAAGTTTATAAAATGTTGATAGCAACAAATGTTTGTTGTTTAGCGGAACATCGGTGCTACAATTGTATTATCTGCGATTGATATGGATAAGCTTGAGTGTTGTGCAATTCAGACTTCAGATTGCGTTAATAGTGAGTGGATAATAGTGGTTGCTCCATTGTAAATGGTTTTAGAAGTTTTTGTTAAGGATTGTTTGTGGAAGAAGTTCAATACTAATAATTTGGTTTTTTTACGAACATGATAGCAATACCGATAAATTTACCAGTAAGGTTTTTTTTTATAATATCATTTGATAATATGCTGCTTAAGCATTGAATAGTGCGAATTAAATTCATCAATTTAATATACATTAGAAATTTAAGACTACTTCTACCTCAGAATTAGTAATTAAACTATTTACACAGTCTATAATATTTGTTAAATAATTAAACATAACCTAAGCACGTACGCTATCATTTTGTCTTGATAAACTTGAGTTGTCTTGATGAGTTCATATTCTGTCTATTTATAGCTGATAAAAAACCATTTGTAAATATTTGAACGCTTTCTTGGAATTACCGAATATACAATAGTTATTGTGATTAAAATCATTATGAATATATATGCATATATATAATAATAAAAAAAAATCATTATGTTTGCATCAATTGTGCAAAGATTCTTTATTATTTTTACCTAGTGCCTAGGTACTAAATTCCATATTTTTATATCAACCAATTAGAATTTATAATATTTAAACAATTGTCACTAAATTAGATAATTTTAAGCTTAATCAAGTAAATTTTTTCTTTACTATAGAAAATTCCATTTCATGGAAAAATACCAAATGGGATGAAAATTGGATCATTGGTGAGAATAGTTGGCCAAATGAATCATGATGCGAACCGGTCAGCCTCTCATATTGTTTATATTGATTTTTTATAATAAATAATTTGTGATACATGTTTATAGAATTAATATAGATTTTGTATGCAAATGCCAATCTATCCACGATCGTGACATTGCGTTGCATATTAGTATACGGCCATCGGAAATGTCCATAATTCGTAACCATTTCGAAAATAAAAAATGGGGTTTTGAGGAAAGACGGGGTGGCTGTCTAATTAAACCAGGTTCATTTTACCAGATTATAATCATTGCAGAAAAAGATTTTTACAAAATTGTTGTTAACGGATCACAGCTGTGTGTCTTCAATCACCGTTTATGTTTATCTCGAGTAGAATATATATCAATAATAGGCGATACATCAGTTGATTCGATACATTTCGATGGCGACATTTATAGCCCAGTAAGACATAACACTAAATTAAAATATATGTGTATTATCTAAAATAATCAGTTTACTTATTTGTTGCATTTTTAGAAAAAAAGTATTTTTAAGCCTATAATTGGTGGTATGGTTGATGGTCACATACAAATCAAAGGAAAAATGAGTCTTCATGGTATAAGGTAAATTCAATCCTATAAATACTTATTACAAACACTAAACTATAAAATATATATGTTTTGTACCATAGATTCGTTATAAATTTATTATGTGCAGTAAAAATGAACCTTGAAGACGATATAGCACTGCACCTGAGTTTACGTCCTGATGAAGGTGTAATTGTTCGAAATCACTATTTTAATCGTAAATGGGGTAATGAAGAAAAGTATGGAATCTGTCCAATTGAAAACGGAGCAAATTATGACATTTCGATTAGTTCAGACAATAATATTTATAGAATTGCAATTAATGGTAAACACTTTTGTGATTTTGTACATCGTATAAAGCCATCATACGTGAAGTACATAAGTGTATCTGGAGATACAGAGGTCCATAGTCTTGAAACAAATGATAAAAATGTGCTATCGCTTCAATAGCTCATCATAAATGTATCTTTACGAGGATCAAATTATGTCATTGTTAACCATTTTTTATTTTAAAATACAGATTGTGAATTTGCATTCTAATTATCTCTTTTTTTATATTTTGTAAATCTATTAAATATTACCACATATTTAAAAAAAAATTAAAATATTTTTTTATATTATGTTTTAGATGTTTTATTTGAATGATTTCAAGAAGCATATAGAATTATTACATTTTTGTTGTTTATGAATTTATTTACAGAACAAGCTTGACAGTCTTCAAGTTTGAATTAAGTCAGATTATAAAGAAAGAATACTAGAATAACATTATAAATTATTTCTTAAAATCATGACAAAATAAGATATAAATGGATGTCTATATGAGTTAAGTAATATCTTTTTGAACAAATTTTTTTAATTAATTCTATTTTTCTTGATTTAATGCATTAATGAACTCTTCTAGTTTCTCTTGAATGTGCCGTACTTTGACTGGAATTAAACAAATTTATATTATATATTAAATATGGCATGAGTTTGGTACTTTTAATAAAAGTAAAAAGCTATTTTTTGTATTCAAACTTAAGTTTGTTGCACAATTTGATATAAAATAATAATTAAAATAACTCTTACTCATATTTAAAAGTACCGATTTCACTTACTCAATTCTTCAGCTAAAGTGACGCGTTTCCCAGTGAGAAGGGTGGTTTTCTTTTCTTCGTCATCACTTATTTCATCCAATACTTCCTTTATTTCTTTGTCCAATCGCCTTGCTTCCCTATTTATTACCTGTTGTCGCAAAGCATTCGCTGTAACTTTAATAACTTGTTGAATTCTCCAGAAAAGTACAATATCGCTGCAATTTATCTAAAATATATCATTAAAAATGAAATATTCAAGTATGTTTTGTATGTAGTACTATTTGAACATTTTTAAGATTTCTTACATCACAGTCAACCCCCTGTTGTGTATATAGATAATAAGCTTTTCGACAATCATAAGCACGTTGAAGTGATTCTCGTAGAAAATGCCTAAATTATATAAAAATATTATTCAGATTAATTTATTAATATATAAAATACTTGATTACCTCCTGTAAATGGGATACCAAGTTTGTCGGATATAATCGGTATCTACCTCCACGTTAGACCGTTGCAAATTTTTTCGTATGGTTGTTAATTCATCATAGCTCAAAGTTGGTGGATGTTTCTTATCAAAAGTAATAATTAAGAATTAATATTTGTTATATTATTATGTAAATTTCTAGATGAATTAATTGTCATACTCGATCGATTTGAATTATTTTCTCAAATTCAGATTTAACACTTCTTCTCCTACTTTGATCTTCGGTAAGATATTTCCATTGAATCCATCGTGATAATGTTGAAGGGCCCATCATTTCACTTAAAGTATGTTCATTAAGTTCTAATTTTTCTTTGACAGATGTTTCAAAGAATTTTACAGCTTGATCCCATTCTTGTTTATCATGAACATGTCGGTCTTCGAGAGTATTTAATTGTATAACACGTAGCATATCAATGGCCTTAACCAATTATATTTAAAAATAAAAATCATAAGATTTGTTAAACGCAGTCAATACTTTGATTTCAATAAAATGTTTAAAAAATGTAGATGATATTTTTGTAAATAAGAATTGGAATTTGGTTGTTAACTAAACTGACTTTGTCTTCCCAGGAATGTCGCTTTATAGATTCATCAACGACAGCTGTTTTCAAATTATCAAATATATCATCGTGATCTGGTGATTTTTTTGCCTTCTCTATCAAAGCAGTAAATTCGGTTTGCAATGCCTCCCAACCTAACAATTAGTGAATAATATGCATTTAAAATATGATAAATTTATATGGAAAATAAATAATTTACCTGATTCCACAGATTTAGACGGTAATGCCTGTTCGGCCCAGTGTCTTAATTTAATATCAACCATTGTATTAAATGAATCTAAGTGGAATATGAAGATATTATAATTGCAACATATAAACAAAAATCTTAAATATTCAAAAACATAAAAATAAACAAAATAAAATTTTGTATTTTTTGTAAAATGTAGGTGAAATCTAAAAAAAATGCGTCGCACTTTTCTTTTAAATAGATTTGAAATAAAAACTATGCAAACATATTTCTTTATTACTTTGATTGCAATGATTTTTGCATAGAATTTATTTTGCTAAAAAAAATTATAGCTATAATTGGCTAACCATGCAAATTTTCTTTTTCTTTTTAATATTTATAAACCCTACATTTTCATATTTCTGTTTGATGTTTTATGTAATTGAAAATATAATAATAAAGGAAAATAATTTGTTAGCTACTATTATTTGGATACTACTTATCGAACGCCATTGTAGGACATGATATGATAAACAGATGGATTGTTTGTGACATTTTTGATTGTGTAAACATCAAACACAATCACGAAAATGTTACTATAATTGAAAAAATAAATAATATTACTTCGAGAACCTGACTGTGCTGCTGGCATATAAATATTTTCAAAGACGTAATTCGATAATTTCTCCCAAAGTTTATCGTTTAATACTTCTTCCCATTTTTTTGCGGATATTTGTGATAAGTTAACGACTTCATCTAGAATTTCACCGCGGGCTTTTTCAAACAATTCGTCTCGTCCAGATTCTCGTAATCTTTAATAAATAAGACAAAACCAAAAAAACAATTTTTATATTCTGCAAGAAACATAATATAGCTGCTAACCTTGGAAAATTATTCTTCCATTCCGTTTCAAGATTAAATCTTGTTGCTTTAAATGCATCCGCCTGTTGTTCAATAGTTTCGCGAACCATTTTCCAAAAACGATCTGCTACAGCCAAACTCAGATTTCTAGTTGTTACTTGATGAGGCATTATAACACCTCGTCGGCTGAATTAAGAATTAGAATTAATTAATTCTAAGAATTAAAATGTAAAACTTTCAAATAAAATAATTTCGGAAAATTACTGAAATAATTTTGAATTTTTAAAAAATCTTTCTTCGTAATCCCGAATAGCATCAATGCTGTCATCTTTTCTGCCTCTGCCAGTAACTACAGCATAATATCCTAGAGCTTTCATAGGGAAAAGTTTACCGGACAGTATTCTTCGGATCTAAACATATAATACAAATTCAAAATATATGCTTTATAAATTTAACAAATTATATTCTTAATTAATTAAATAATACTAACACGATCAGGATCAGCTAATTCTTCAGCTAAATCAACTTTGGTTAAAACAAATATTGTGCGTTTACCTAAAGGATCGCATTGACTAACCAAATCAGTAACATTGCTTCTTTCCGCATCCACAGAGCCATCTTGAATACAAAGTATAATTGCATTCGGATTACTCATATAGTGTTTAGTCATTTTATGAATGGCATCTTTTGTGTCTGCAGCCATATCAATAGTCATTGTCTGCATGAATAAAATTTTATATCAAAGAAATATTTGAGAAAAAAACGGATAAGACACTAACGGATATTACGCCAGGTAAATCGACCAGCACCATTCTCTGCAGACCGGGTCCTTTAACAGTCATCGATATGACTTCAGTACTTACTGTTTTACCACCACGTATAGATGCACGCATTCTCAATTCAACTTCTCTAAATATTATTTTAAAAAAGTCATATAATATATGTGTTCAGTTTTATATTTGTAGTTACTAACCTTCTCAATTCAGCTAAATCACTTTCTTTAGTCAAATCATATTCTCTATCCGAGTCTCTGAATTGCGCTACGTGGTAGGGGCCTTCAGAAAGTGTTACTTTCACAGGCGCCCTAGTCATCATTTCTCCACTTCCACGCGGAAATATTCGAGCTTGGGCTATAGATTCGAGTACTGATGTTTTTCCACTGCTTTGATCGCCAACCACAACTACTCTTGGTAAGTGATCAGCTGTGGAATATGTACTATCATAACCAGACAATTCGTCCAAAACCTCCGAGTACATGTCAATCAAAGATTTCTTTATTTTCTTGGCAGAAACTTTCCGATTCGTTTTCAATATTAAATATTGTTGTCTAAGCTCTCGATTTTCTTTTTCCAATTTCTCTAACTCTTTTTGGTATTTTATTTGAACATTCATAACTTCCGTTTGCAAACCTTCAACTTGGCTTTGTAAGGTTTCTGAATTATAAACATAATTTATTAAAATTTATTTCTTATATTGTATATTAATATGTACCGTATTTTTTGCGTCCCTCATCCGGTGTTAAACTAATGGCATTAACAGTATGTTTTGTCTTTATTTCATCCTTTGTCACTAAAAAAAAATTAAATACATTCCGGGATTATTGAATAGATAACTATTCCTTTTGTCTTTTTTTTTAATAAACATATTCAAGAATGATTAAAACATACTAGTTTTTGTAAACACGATTATGCAATTACGATCATTTACAAAACAAATCAGTATTTACCTCCGTATAAATCAGTTACAAATTCAGAAATTCTCTGGAAAGAACCTAAAGAAGAACGAAAATTTTTATATTAATAGAAAAAAATCATACTTTGATTTTCAATTACTATTTTTAATACTCTATGGGTTATGCATGATCATTCTTGAAGAATATATATTTAAATACTATTAGAAAGTGTCCAAGGTTCATTTAATTTACTGAGCCACAATGAAATAATTAATTCCGACACTTTCTAATTATAAAATAGAAAAGTGAACTTTAAATAAGTAACGACAACTCACTTTCAATTTGTTGATTTTCTTGAGTTTCGGCAGCTTCAATGGCATTCCCTAAACGACTATCAAACCAGTCTCGCCATTCAGCAAGTTTTTCTTCAGTAAGCTGTTTCAATCGAGGATCTAAACCATTAAATTTTTTTTTTTTTAAATGCATCAATGGTATAATCGATATATAGTATGCATTACCTATATCAAAAGAATTACGAAACGAGTCACGTGCTGATATTAAACTATTTGAAAATTTTCCCCATTGCTCATTATCAGGTAAAAGGTCTTCGATCCATTTAAAATCAGGCAAACCATCTTTCCATTCATCATATTTCTATAAATTTACTCAATTTAAAATTATGTTCGACAAATTGATCTTTCTATAAGTACCTTATTAAGAGTAACTCCTCCACCAATAGCTCCACCAAGAATTATGTATCTTAATTTTAGAGCACCACGCAGCACACTATAAATAATAAAATATTAACTGTTGTTATGCACTATAAATTACATTATCGTAAGATATTGTTACCGTGCAATTATCATCCCATAAGACCGCACCGCTATTGGATGGGCAACTAGTGCTGTTTTATCACCTTTAAGTAGTTGCCGGTGGAAATTTGGACGGTTCTGCACGCCATTACCGGTCAGCGTCGAAAAATTAAGACGTACCACATTTAAAATCACGGGTCGTAGTACTTTCGGACTTACTTTGAACCTGAAAAACCCAAAAACCTTATAAACTATTTACATAACAACATGTCGTTTCGAAATTATCGAATTGTATATTATTTTGGCACTGATGTCATTCATGGAGGCACGGTCGTCAAAATATGCTGTTTGGTGTGAGTACAATTCACGAAAAAAATCATTAACGCACCCAAATTTTCCACGTAACAATCTCGACATGGTTTCTACGCTCTTTATATTGTATTTCTGTTAGAAAATTATTGATTCATAATTTACTTTTTAAACCACTATTTCACTTTACTTCCTAAATGCAAAATTTTCTCAAACTGACAGAACAACGGGCAAATGAATTGATTCAACTCTTGACAGACCGTATTCTTATAGTTCCTGTAGTTATGCAATTTTCGAAATGTCAAAATGGTTCTACACAGCCTGGTGTTTTGTAATTCATCCTTCCGAATATTTTGTTTAACTTACCTGCCCAACCATTAATGAATAATTACTAAACCGTTAAAAATCAAATAATGAAACAAAATGTATATATATATCTTAATTTTAGAGCACCACGCAGCAATAATAAACAGTTTATTGTTCCGATGCTTCTAACGTTTATTCAAAAAATTGTTAACATAATAAATAATCCGCTTAATTAAAAAATCAATTTTTTACAAATTTTGAATAAATATAAATTTTAAAACAATAAATAATAAAAGACGTACTTAATTATTCAAAAATTTCATAAATAAATTAAAAAGTTTCTCAACAGAAAAATTATTACATCTATAACAAAAAAAACTAATGCCAATTGAGTCCATTAGAAATTCGATCTCTTTTTAACACTCCTTCAGGATCACCACCGCATGCACAAAAATCATCATCTTCATTATTGAGAAATTCATCATTTGCATACTCATCGAATTGTATAGTTTCTTCACGTGATATTATAAAATTGTATATAACAAACACTGACATTATTATATATTTCGCATATTCAATTTTATTCATATCTAAATCTTGAATTCGCTTGAAGCAAGACTTCATTTCAAGAATGGTTTGGTCAATATCTTCGCGAACTGAATTCAATATTTCATTAAAAGCTTTTTCTTTATTATTCAAATTACCCTCATTTAAGAAAGGAGTCATCAAGAAGGTGCTAACTGGAAATGTTGCATTTGCAACCAAATGGTAATTCTTTTTCAAATTTTTTTCACGTAATAAAGAATATAGAGGATTATTTTGCCAAACTATTGCATCTAATGCGCTTCCAGGCCAACCAACATAAACATTAGTAAAAGACCTATCGGCATTGCACACCGCTTGAACCTGTACAGATTTGTATCCATAATAATTAATATAATTATCATCGGCATTATGTCCTCTTATTCGAATATGTGTTTTTCCTAAGCATCCGATTACACCAGGAAATGAATCATCTCCATGTAAAATTTTAAAATCGTTTACAATATCGTCAAGTTCTTTATCATCAGGCCATCGAATATAATATGATTTATCATCGTATAGAAGCCTACAAGCTTTCATGAATACGTTATGAGCATGTCCTTTAGCTAAATTAAATCTGGCGCTGACTATTTTAAAACTTTCTTTATGTGCTAATGTCCATAACATTAAGAGAAATCCAGTTTCTAATTTTATTGCTGCTCGTCCATTTATTGTAGTCCAATCTTCATAGTAACGTTCCACAAATACCTGTGAATAATTTCAAAATATAATTGAATGCAAATGTTAATTTAGTTTGTTATTTTGATTTATTACTTCAAATGATGAACGAGACATTTTAAAATGTTTTTTGAACTCAACCTCATCATTTATTATGCTATTGGTTTCTTCATACAAAGATACTCGAACTTTAGTATCGTGAGAATTCTCATCATCTAATTTTGCATATTCATGACCATTCATTGCATTTTCCACAATGTCTTCACTATTTGAAGAATTTTCAACCATTTCTAAATTTTTAAATAAATTCCAATAGTTTTAAAAACACTGCGTTTGCAATATCACTTAAAAGCACAAGTCTTTAATTCCATCAATATTTTACCTTAGATTATGGTAAATGTCAAAATTCAATTGGTGTTCTTAAAGTCATTTACAATTGAATGCTTATGTAAACTGTCGATTTATAAAAATATATAAATACTTATTCAAATTTCTATTTTATTTCCATTTAATTTGTGCGCTTCTAGATTACATTACATTGTATATGTTTAATTATTTTGTTAAAATTTTAGAATGCATGGGTCATAGAAATTTCTATAATGCAACTTGACATTTGCTAACAGGAACCACGTGGTAATCAGTAATGTCAAATTAGATATAGTAAATATAAACGGGACTTAATTATTGTTTAAAATGGGAAAGTATCAACATAAAAAGACCAATGTTAAAATTGTTAAATCTCGCAAAGAAATACGAAAAGAAAAGCGTACACAGAAAAAAATTAATAAAAAAAATTACTTTAGTCAGAAGAAAACAAAGCCTGGTAAATTTGTCAAAGCATCGAAAGAAAATGATATAATTAAAAATACTCGCGTTGAAGAAGATGAAGAAATAGAATCGGATTTTGATATAAATGACAATAAAAAAAGTAATATATTAAATAAAGAAAAAGAAATGAAGAAACCAGTTCAGTTGGACAGGTTTGCTGAAGATCAGAAGCGTGAGAATAAGAAAATGTTAGACTTGAAAAAGAAAATGCAGAAACAACGTATGGCACAGTTAAAGGCAGCAAATATTGAAGAAGACAAAGTCATAAAGAAATTAGAGAAACAATTACATATTGATAAACATAGAAAACCGAATACGATACCAAAAATGTTCAATGACGGGCTCGACTATGCACTGGAATTATGCTTACCTGAGAATATTGAGAAAATGTATAAAGCGGCGAAAGAGTCATCTGAATTAAAAAGTTCTGGTGATGAGTTTGAGGAAGATTTCGCCTTTGCCTTATCGAAAGAGAAACCACAAGAAAAGTTTTCAAACAATAATGCGTTCGTAAAAAGCAAACAAAACAATTCAGATTTAATAAATAAAACTAAAAATAATAAGTCAAAGAAGTTGAAAAGAGAATACGCAAGTGAAGATGAGGACTCATTAAAATCAGAAAATACTGATTCCCAATCAAATTATGACTCTGAATTGGAAATTAAAAGCGATGAGGGAAAAGCAATTGATTCTAATAACAGTAATGGGTCTTCTTCCTATAATGAAATCGAAATGGAACCAAATAAAAGTGAAATTGATTCTGAAAATGATGATCAAAACAACGATTTTGGCACTGAAGATAATGACAATAGGTTGGCCAATAATAGAATTTTAGAAAAAAATACATGGGAGGATATCTATGGGAGAAAACGGGATAAAAAAGGAAATATTATTAAGGTAAAAATCCAAAAATTATCTGCTCATTTTATTTTTAATTTTATATATTTAAATAGGAAGATACTGGGAAATATGTTCCGCCTCATGTACGGGCTAGATTGGAGGCTGAATCGGTTAAAGATACTGAACAAACACAAAAGCAAATTCAACTGCGTCGAAAGTGTAAAGGCTTTTTGAATCGACTTTCGGAAGCGAATGTATATAAAATAGCATCTGAAATAGAAAATTTATATATGAATAATCCTAGACATGATATGAATAATGCTTTATATGATCTTATAACTGAGGCGTTAGTAAGTAATGTTATAGCGAAAGAGCGAATGGTATTAGAATATTCCTTATTGGTGGCCATTTTACATGCAAATGTTGGGTCAGAAGTTGGTAGTTTAATGATTATATTTTTGTAAATTGAATAATTTTATCTAAATTGTGCATATTTTTAGGTGCACATTTTCTACAAACGTTAGTTATCAAATTTGATAAGCTGATTAAAAATATACGATCGATTGATGTTGAGAATAAAGAATTAGATAATACTATCTTTTTCATTGCCCATTTGTATACATTTAAGGTAAATTGAATTTTTCATATCACGTTAAATTGTGTTAATTTTTCAAATATGTATTTAGATTTTTCAACATTCTCTGATATATGAATTGATTAATGCTCTAACAACAGATTTATGTGAAAAATCTATTGAATGCTTATTATTAATTTTAAGATCGGTTGGATTTTCATTACGTAAGGATGATCCGATTGCCTTAAAGGAATTTATTATAGAACTACAGAAAAAAACGAATGATTCACCATTGGAAATTAAAGAGAAGTATAATTAAATCTTAGATATTCCTTATATCAGAATATTTTCAAATTATTTTTTTCTAGTCCTCGATTGAAGTTTATGCTTGATATTATTTATGCTATTAAAAATAACAATGTCAACAAGATTCCACAGTACGATCCGAGTTTATCCGAACATTTGAAAAAAATTTTGAAATCAATGCTTAGTAATGGAAAATATATTTCTGCTTTGAATATAACCATGGATGATTTATTAAAAGGTAATTATGAAAATATATTTCCTAATACTTGTTAGCTAATAAAAATTGTTAATAGTTGATGAAAGAGGTAAATGGTGGGTTGTTGGATCCGCATGGAGTGGTAATGTGAAAGATATAGGTGCAGCTAAAAATAATGATAATGATGGCAAAAATAGTAGAAATGATAAATACAGTGAGAAATTATTGGAATTGGCCAGAAAACAACGAATGAATACTGATGATAGGCGAAATGTATTTTGTGTATTGATGAGCTCGGAGGATTATGTGGATGCATTTGAGAAGCTCTTACATTTATCAATAAAGGATCATCGTGTCATTGTTTCGGTTGTGATACATTGTTGTTTATCAGAAAAAACATTCAATCCTTATTATGCCGTTGTTATGCAAAAATTTTGCGAATACGACCGAAAATACCATTTGGCTACACAATATGCTTTATGGGATCGTATAAAAGACATATCTTCATTAAATATTATTCAAACAAAAAATTTATCCCATATTTTAATTTATTTGATAACAAATGGAGCTTTACCATTATCTGTTTTAAAGGTAATTTTTTGAACTTGCAAAATATTTTTAATGTAGTAACAAAACAATTGTTTATTTAAAAAGGTTGTTGAATTTGGTGAAATTGATAAACCAACATTACGACTGATGCGACAAGTTATGATCGGTCTTCTTTTGGCTGGTGAACTTGAATGCAGACAGGTTATATGAATTAATAAAATAAAAAATTATAATTTGTATACTAAAATAAAAAAATTTCTTTCCAGATATTCGAACGTATTGCTCCTAGCACGAAATTGAATACATTTAAAGATAGTTTAAGATTGTTTATGCATCATTTTCTTATAAAAGGAAGCAAAAAATGTGGACTACCTCTTGAACAAATGGGATTATTAAAAGAGCGAATCGCGACAGCCGGCAAAGCGCTAGAAACAAATTCAAAAGTTCAATTCTAATATTTTTATTAATTTATTTTATTATAGTGGCATTTGTATATATAATTTTATAGTTTTTTTATTATAAATATATATATTTTAACTCATTTAGGTTGTAATGACCTTATTTTTCTATTTAATAGTTCTGCTTATATTTTTTAAACTTTGAATATTAAACATAATGTTTATTTAATGAACATTTCATATATTCTTAATTTAATACATTTTTCTGTTGATTTTATAAATAAAAAAATAATTGAATAATTTTTCTGTATTTTTTTGTTGTCTAATTTAAATAAAATACAATTGTGTTTAAAATTGAACTTGTATTGTCCGCTTATTTTACGAACAAGGTGGCATTTATTTCAGTTTGATACGAAATGTGACCTTTGCATTACTTAATTTAAGGTGCGCAAGTGTATAAATACGAATACAATCATATTCGCGGGTACCGGAAACGTCAAAAGTAATTTTATATAATATTTCTATTTGTCGTCTTTTTTTTATGACGAGAGCCGGCATATTCTGGGCTCGTCAACACCCAAATAGGTAAAATAAATTATTTTAGTGGTACAAACTTTTAAATTGAAATTTTATATGCATATATTTTTAAGGAATATACAAATAGACAAATGAAGAGAAAAAGAAAAGAGAAAAATGAATGAAAAAGTGACGAAGTTAGCTATAATCAGCCGTTTGATAGTTTTGTTTATTCAGTTCGTTTCGAATATTCTACTGCCAGATCATATTTCGGAAGTGTTTACGTCGCCAAAAAATATAAATGCTACGTCGGGAGCGTTGGACAAGATTACAGAAACGCTTCTGGGCGGACTTCGACATTGGGATGCCGAATATTTTCTTCATATATCTGAATATGGTTATACATATGAGAATACTTTAGCATTTCAGCCACTTTTTCCTGGACTGATTGGGCTATTAGCGAAATGTTTGACAGTATTTTGTCCATATATAACATTAAAATCCGCATCATTAATTATAGCGACTGCTTTGAATATATATTTTTTCCATAGGGCAGCTAATTGCCTATACGAGCTAACACAAGTAGTATTTGGAGATGCCATCAAAGCTTGGAATGTTGTGTTGATGTTTTGCTTTAATCCATCATCGATATTTTTCTCAGCACCATATTCAGAATGCTTATATTGCTGGCTGGCTTTTACTATTATGCTGGAATGTGTCAAAGAGCAAAGGACTATTAATTTGGCTGTGAAATTATCATTGTGTTTTATATGTCGTGCAAATGGACTGATTAATATTGGTTATCCGGTATATTTTCTTATATTAGACACATTGATGACTGGGCGTATACGGAATATTTTTAAAATGATACTGACACTGCTCATCAGTTTAATTCCATTTTTCGTGTATAACTTGTATGTTTATAAGCTGTTTTGTGGCGATAGTCAAGTTGATTTACCAGCCAATGTAATCGAGTATGGTGAACAGAAAGGATTTATTTTTGCTGGACTAAGAGAATCTAATCAGTCACCTTGGTGTGATGCGAAAATTCCATATGCATATACTTATATACAAGAGCATTACTGGAACATAGGATTTCTACGATACTACGAAATAAAGCAGTTACCAAATTTCCTGTTAGCAGCACCAATTATTATATTCATAGTGTGGAAGAGTTTCGTTTACTCTCGAGAATATTGTGATATTTTTAGTAAGAAAGGCTTTATGACAGCCTTAGCGCAGTCGACTTCAATTCCATTCGTAATTCACGGGATTGCTTTATTAATTTTTTGCATTTGTTTTGTACACATCCAAGTGACAAATCGAATTATGGCAGCGTCTAGTCCATGCCTATATTGGTTTGCAGCTGATCATCTACCAAAATCACTAGTCGGAGTAAATTTTTCATTACCGAATATTAAATCACCTAGATCATTAATTGTATATTGGTTTGGTATATATTTTATATTGGGAACAATTTTATTTAGTAATTGTTATCCTTGGACTTAGAATATATGCAATTTATACAAAAAAAAAAATTCCAATATTTTTTCATTTATAAAAGATTGTACATGGAATATATTGATTATTTCATTGTGTAAAAACCTTTTTGCGTTTTTTTCATTTAGTTATAAATTTGCAAAACAAAACAAGTATAAACTATATATTTTCAATACTAATATACAGAGATTCTGCTTTAATCAAAGCAATTTTCTTTATTAAGTTTACATTTATAATGTACTTATAAACGGAGAAATATCTTAATATTGAACAAAATTGATTAATCTCAAATCAATAAGTAGTAGTCAAACTAATGATTCTCTGAATATTTTTTTCTTTTAAATTGGAATACAACTTAAAAGAGATTATATATTTTCCATCATGTCGTAATTGCTTTCTAATTTTTAATAAATAATAAAAAAAAAGTATTGAGACACTAATCATAAAATGAAATAGTTCAAAAAATTAGCGTGACAGTTTTTTTTTTGAAAATGAGCAGATTTGGTATGATTAGAAAAAAATTTCTTTATAATTTGCGAATTGTCGTACAGATGGCAGTAATGTAGAGTAAATCGGTTTAGCAGCCATTAAACCGGATGTAATAGAAGAGTGAACATCCGAAAAAACCGTATACAAGCGCCATACGACGATCTTCTGGTTACGACGACCATTTTAATCACATGTGAGTAGAGTGAGAGCTTGTTTAATTCGATTTTGTGGCCAAAGGAACCGTGTTTTCGGTAATTTTCTGTGCAACTAACTTAAGTGTTCAACGATACAATAACTCTTATTTGCGGAAAAAATTTGCAACGGTGAAAAGTCGAGAAATTTTGACATTTTATCGATTACCGGATTTCTTTCATTGGCAGCGTATCTTTTTTTTTGCTTGTCCCTGCTAGTTCAGCAAATTCGTTTCCATTTAATATATTGTGGTGTCTTTAGTTTTGTTCTTAGTTTAAAGTACGTATTTATAAGGTGGAATTTTATTAGTGGGATGCTTAGTGTTGGTTTTATTTATTTTCGAATGAATTAATATAAAAAAAAGTCATGTTACACAGTTTGAAATATTTTTGTTAGCATTAATAATATTTATCTACAATTTTAGACGTACTGTGTTTTGAAAACAAATAAATTGTAGAGTTATCGTGCACTTGCATTTTGAAAACAGAACGTACTCTATTTAATTTTGACAGAACGGCATGAAATTTTAGGCATTAGATATCCGCCAACAAAGCGCCGACACGTTCTTTTTTCATGTTTGCCGCTAATTTTATGTGTGTAGGTGCGTGCAGTTTTAAACGTGTTAGTTGGAAATCATAATTTCCCTATTAGTGGTTGCTGTTTGATTGTGTGACTGTGTTATAAGTGTACCTGTGCGAATGGTGTTAACAACCGCTCGGCCGTTTTGCATATAAGACTTCGACCACTACAAACTTATAGACAGCTAGATTTTGCAGTTGTGTACGTATGTGCGATTTATGTCCATACACGCGGGGTTCGTTTCTGCTTCGAATGTAGTGTTAGTGTGTGTATACTAACAAATATAAGGATTTGTGTTGAATAGAATATTGTATAAAGAATTCAAAGTTCTGTCCGCTGGACCGCGTGTCTTTTTCTTTCAAAAAATTCTGCAAATTTATAGATTATTTTCCAATTTAGAATAAGAATATTTTATTTGAATTTACCAATCTTTAATATTTATAGTTAGTGTTGAAAGAATAATTTAGTGTGTAATTAATAAGTTCGGTACGCCCTGTATTAAATATAATTGGTTCCGAAAAAAAGTACTTTATTTTGCTTGCCCAATAAATAATAAATATTTTAAAAAAAATTTATCTCAATCTATTTTATTTACATAGAACTACTTGAAAAGCCAAGGTCAATGTTATATATTCACTTACCACAAATTGTCCCGAATCTATTCTGTCATAGGCATAGATATGCCGATACGATGACTCAGATTATTAAAAAAAAATCCATGAGGGAATATTTAAGTATATGCTGTTGGTTGCGAAACTAATAATCGATAATATTAAAGAATAAATTAATGCTAAATTAAAATGAGAATGTGAATCAATTGACCAAAACTTATCAAGACTTGTTAGGAGAGTCCTCAGACTCCACAACATATGCAATAGGAGAATCCTATGAATACTCATGTTATTTGCACATGGTTCCGTATATGCTACTTATTGTCAAATTTGCAATTATTTGAAATGCAGGATTGATTTTAAGGATTAAAGGGTTATTCTGTATGCATTATATATTTATTATTTCTTTTCAGATTTAAACCACCCCCTTGTAATTGGGCTTTTTGGTATTTCGTAGAAGTTAAAAATAATTTAGAAAAATGGCTGATATTGATGATACTCACTTCGAGACTGGTGATTCCGGTGCTTCAGCTACATTTCCTATGCAATGCTCAGCATTGCGTAAGAATGGCTTCGTTATGCTAAAAGGACGTGCATGCAAAATTGTCGAAATGTCTACTTCAAAAACGGGAAAGCACGGTCATGCTAAAGTTCACTTGATCGGTATCGACATTTTCAATGGTAAAAAGTGAGTAATTTATATATATTTAAGAGAAATTCAGTGCTAATGTAATGTAACACTGTAAATTTTAAACTATTGTGAAAATGTCTACGTGAACAATAATATTTTGTATGTTCGTTTATTCTAACCATTTCTAGATACGAGGATATTTGCCCATCAACTCATAATATGGACGTTCCACACGTAAAACGCGAGGACTATCAATTGACTGATATTAGCGATGACGGATACTTGACACTTATGAGCGACAATGGAGATTTGCGTGAAGATCTTAAAATTCCGGAAGGTGATTTGGGCACTCAATTGCGTACAGAATTTGATTCTGGCAAAGAATTATTGGTGAGTTTTAGCGCTCAGATATCGCGCTGTACATTTCACGAAACAGAAATTAAAAAGTTGTACAAACTTTTTAATTTGAACGTTTGTCATTTACAATATTTGAAACTCAGCTATTTAACTATAGTAATTTGGTTTGCTGCTGTTTAAAAGATTCTACTTGACTAAACTCAAAATTAATAATATGAAACATTACAATTAGTTTGGGCTTAAGATAAGTCAAGATAGAATCATATATAGACAAATTAATTATAATAATAATTACGGTTAAATATGCAAGCGAAATCGTGGTAGCAGATGTTTCTTATCGTGACGTGAAAGATTAAAAATTTTTAATAACTAATAATAATTGATTACGGCTGATAGCAGAGTTTAAAATGTTGATAATAAACAAAATTAATTTTATGTCAAATTAGAAACAATTAACACTTCACATATTTGCAATTAGTTGATTTTTTTTTATTTTTTTTATTTCAGTGCACTGTTCTAAAATCCTGCGGTGAGGAGTGTGTCATCGCAATTAAGACCAACACAGCTCTTGACAAATAAAACATAGCACATCATACCTCGTCCGTTGCTTATTGTTTATTATAATTATTATTATATATTTAAATATAATGAAAATGAAGGTAATAAATTACAAACAAAAAAAAAAGAAAAATACGTGATTGATGAACTCATGAAGATCGTCATTGAGGACAATGAAAATTTTGAAAAAGTCAAGGAGGAAATAATGAATTGTTTATTATTTTTTGCCATGTCCTTTCAAATAAAAATAAATTTCGCAGTTAAAAACAATTCTAGTAAAAAAAAAAGAAATTAATTAAACTAAGGTAGGATGGTAAATATGAAAATGTAATTAATAATATAACACCTAAAAATATCCACATTTATTGAGAAGAATATTCTCAATCAAAATCAAAACATAAGCAACAGTTTCGGAGAGAAAACATAAATGCAAATATAAGTAAAAATAAAATTAAAAAATAATAGAACTATCGACAAAGTTTCGGTTTTTTTTCTACAGACTTTTTTTTATATTATAATTATATATATTTTTAAATTAATAACTTGTGTCTGATGAAATTATACTATAAAATATATATATAAAAAAAAGATAACAAATTTAGCCAAAAAAAAAAAAAACAAAAAAATAAATAATAAAAAATGAAATGATAAGAGGGAGAAAACAACATAATAAAAGTAAAAAATTAAAGTGAATAATAAATAAAGTAAATATAAAAAGATGAACAATTACTACAACTACTACTGCAACTATATTACTATAACAATATCGTAAACATTGAGCACGTGGTATGAGTGTGCCTCCAGGGGGTGGTTTTCTTTTGGTTTTTTTTCTGCTGATGAATTGAAAACTAAGTAATAATAATAATAAAAATTAATAATAATAATAATAAGAAAAAAAGGAAAACAAAATAAAACTAAATAAAATGCAAAATGAAATAACAACGTGTAAATGTAATAAAAAAAATTGTTCAAAATGAATTCAGTTTCTTTTCTCTTTTTAAAAGAAGAAAAAAAAAATTATCACCACCACCATAAATACACGTACATAGCACATATAATATTAAAAAGAATTCCAAATATGAAAATTATATCGTTTGAGAAGAGAGAGAAGAAATATTTAGTTATGAATAAAACTTACACAAATTGATAAATAAATGATTTTTGTTTAATAGACGAACAAAAATTATTATTTTCTTTTAGTACTTTTTTTCCTCTTTTAATATTTCATTTCATATTTTTGATAATTATGTTAAATTTTTATTATATTTTTTTTTCTTTTTTTTTTTGGATGTATTTATTTAATTTTCATTGCAAAAAAAAAATTATAGCAATTTCAGTCTTTCTTTTTATTATTATTATTAATATTATTATTTGATTCATTTATATAATGTTAAAAAAGTCTGTTTTTTATAACATTAGATACATTGTCTTTGATCCATACGATGACTAATTGTTAAATAAAGTAATTTTTTTCTAATTGGTGGTTTTTGCTTTTCTCAGGGCATCATTGTCAATGGTATTTGACTATGATTTAATCCAAGGAAGAAATATATATTTCTGCTAATATAGTTTAAATGAGAAGTTTCTATAGAAATTGGCATTATTTATTTCTGCAGAATGCTTGTGATAAAACTCACAGGCCATAGGATAGAATTTGATGTAAATAATCTTTCTGTACCAGTGATATATTTATCAAATACGCTAAACGGTAATTATTAACTTTTACCTCATATTAATAAATCAAAATTGAAAAAAAAAATACCTTAAAACTAAACATTAAAATGTCATTTAATATATAAACTATGCATTTTAAATGAAAAAAAAAAATTGACCAGATATTAATCGTCAATTTGATTAAAAATAGCGTGTATACAATTAAAGTGCAAATAATACTGCTCAGAAAGTATATATTTGCAGAGGGCGTTGCTTATTCATTGAAGATATTGAAATCACCACGTAGAGTTAGTACTGCCATATTGAACTTATTTCAGTGTGTTGAAAAAAATTCCTTATTGGGTAGGTCGAAAATTATTTACGTCAAAATAAATTGTAGTTGTTTTCGTAAGCATTTGCAGTCGTTACTTCGTATATTATTTACACAGCTGGAAAATACATTTTCTTCGGTGAGTATATTTTTCTTTGTATTAGCTAGATAGGTAAATATTTAATAAATTACTCATAGTATTGAGTAGTTAGAAGTTAGCTTTTGGACTTGATAAAACAATAAAGAATTCTCAATTGAAATAGTGCTGTCACAAAACATTAATTAGAAGCCAGCCAATCTATTTATTATATATTTTGTGTGAATTTAATCAGGTAAATATAAATTAATTTAATTGCTTGCATTTTCAAATACTAATAGAGAATAAAATGAATGTTAATAAATATAAATTTTATCTAAATATTTATACTAATAGAGAATAAAATTCATGTTAATTAATATAACTTTTATCTGAATACCGAAAATAATTTAAAAAATATTTTCATTGTCATGCCAGAAATACTATTTTTTGCAGTTTCCCAAATTTTTGAAGATTTTTTATTGAACCTTGAATTTTTGCCAGATATTTTTTTTTGTTGATAGGAAACTATTTTCTTGAGAATTCTACTCTATTATACGTTTGGTCTAGAAAAAAATTAAGCTTTTCTAGCTCTCAATTTTAATAGATGTGATGAATCAGAAATTCTTTAAGTAGCAGACGCGAACTCCAGAGTGACATAATATTTTGTGACTATCAAGTTTGAACGCCTCTTCGATAAGAAATAATTGTTTCTATTAGAAAATTATATATTTGAAGGTATTAAAAAAAAAAAAATTGAAATATTTTTACACCTAGTTGGAAAATATTTGTTCTTAAGTACGAATGGTTATATTCTTAATATACAGATACATTCATCAATATAAGTTATGACAAATCAATTTAATTTGTTCTAATTTTCAGATATTCAAATCTATTGCGTATTTGCGAAAAATTTTGTATAAAATTGCTTGAAAATGTCGAATCTTGATGAAGTTACAGTTACAGATCAAGAATGGGAAGACTATAAGGTAAAAGCCAGTGAATGAATTGAAATGTTTTGAAATAATACTATAAGGAAATTTTATCATTAATTAGAAGTTTGTTTTATAGTTTTAAGTTTATGAGCAATCGACAATAATCGATAATAACGCTTATACTAAGCACAAGCTTTTATAAATTTAAAATAAAAAAAAAAATTTATAAAACATATCTTATGTAAAATAGAAAGGAATTGAAATACTTTAAATAATCAAAATTTCTCATGCATTCCTTTTTAAATAAAATTTTTCATTAAAAATTTATTTGATAACTCCAGTTATGTATGTTATGTACATGCAATTGATGAGAAAAATGTGAAAGTATTCCAAAATTATCAGCGTTATATTTATTGCTAAATGATTCTTATGGAGCAAATAATTATTTTATAATTCAGATTATAAGAATTTGGTTACGATTATATTATCTCATTCTATAGAAAAAATTTGAAAAAGCCTATGCTGATCCGGAGGAAGAAAAAATGCGTCGTGGTATATATACAGAAACGAAGAAACGTGTTGAAGAGCATAATAAAAAATATGAAGCTGGTGAGGTTACATTCGTTTGTGGAATAAATGATATGTCGGATAAACGGAAAGACGAAATACGTCGGGGTCGCGGTTGCAGAACTGAAAATAAGCCTGAATAATAAATACTGCATACATTACAATCCTATCTCGAATTGAATCCACTATCTTACATAATATTAATACACTTGATAAATTTATATAAAAAAAAAACGTTGCCTATTTTTATAATAAGAGATTTTAATTGATAATAACGCTTATACACTAAGCACAAGCTTTTATAAATTAAAAAAAAAAATAATATTTTTACAATAATCATGTTTTATGGAAAATAAAAATAATTCAAAATATTTGAAATAGTCTTACAATCAAAAATTCCCCTTAAAAATTTTCATTAAAAAATTCAAATCCCTTTTAAATATAGTTTTTCATTGAAATTAAATTTGATAATTTAGAAACTAATTATTAAACGAAATATTAAAGAATATGGTATATGAAAGAGATGAGAAAAATTGTGAAAGTTTTACAAAATTATTAGCGTTATATTTATTGCTAAATGATTCTTATGGAGCGAATAATTATTTTATAATTCAGATTATAAGAATTTGGTTACGATTATGTTATCTCATTCTATAGAAAAAATTTGAAAAAGCCTATACTGATCTGGAGGAAGAAAAAATGCGTCGTGGTATATATACTGAATCCAAGAAACGTGTTGAAGAGCATAATAAAAAATATGAAGCTGGTGAAGTTACATTCTGTTGCGGAATAAATCAGTTTTCGGATAAACGAAAAGACGAGATATGTTGTCATGGTCGTGGTTGCAGAAATAAAAATAATCCTGAAAAATGAATACTGCATACAAAATTCAATCCTATATCAAATTGAATCCATTTTCTTCTCACATCATATTAATTATTAATACACTTTATAATCTTTATATGAGAAAAACGGTTTTCTATTTTTGTAATAAGAGATTTTATTCAATTAAGAAGCATTTATATTTTGTGTGAGATTTTTGTTAATTATACTAATGTTGAGAAAATATAGTGTTTGTTTTTTCGAATATACTAATTATTATGTACACATTTATTTCCCTTTTTATTTATTTTATCTATCTGTTAATATTGAGAATATATTAATTTTTTGTTTGTTTTTATAATTGAAAGAATTGATGAATCTCTCTATTTTTAAACTAGCATAACTGTTTTTTTTTCAAATTTATTTATAAGAAATTGAATAAATATAACGATTAAATAATAATAGATAATATCAGATATAATCTTCATTGCTTATTAATCATTTCTTTATGGAATGATCTTGTTAATAAAATAAAACAACGAGAACGATCCACTTTTCGAGAAATTTTTGGCATCTTTACAATTTATCAAATTAATTGAAAGCACGTGGTAGATGGATCACTAATAATTCAAATTTTCACACATTAGTACATGAAAATGCGCAGCTTGTTGAAAATATTTTCCATGCAAATAGTATTGATGAAAATAAAAGCAAATGTTTATATTTTCAGCAGACACAAAAGCAATACATTTAAAATTTTCATTTATATATATTTATAATTATTTTGCACTAAACATATTTTTTTTGTTGGTGCAAATTCCTTTTCCATATTTTTTTCTAATAATTTCTCTGTTTTTTTTTGTTTATAAATTTATTTTTAATCAAATTTTTCTAGTTGATATTAATTTTTTTGGTTCAAAAAAATATTTCTAGAGATTTATATGCGTAAAAATTAGAGAACTATATTTTCAGATTTATATTTGGAATGAAATATGTTTGTACAAATTTTTATAATATGATAGTTTATTTTAATCTTGATTTATGTAGATATATATTTTTTAATGGAGCAAAAGTTGACGTATGCAAATATAAATCTTGTATAAATTCAAAGTAAATACCATATATTTTCTCAATTTGTTTTGCCCATAAAATAAACTAGTAAATAATTTTTACTTATTACAATTAAATTTTTAACTAAGCCTTTACAGTAAGATGTGTAAAAAAATGTATTTACAGCTGTAGTAGATTTAATTACTACAAGGTAGTAGTTTGTTAAGAATGTCACAAGGTCACCAATTTTACAACGTATTACAGACTTTCATTTCTACTGTTTGATATCCGTTGAAAGTTTTATTAATTTTTTAAAAAAGTTTAATATTATCTCTTACTTTTTAGAATTCTAATAAAAGTATGCGTGAAAAAATTTGTGAATCAAAATTAAAAAATTGCAATAAGATGCAAATTTAAAATCTGGACATGTATTTTTTATTACTAATTTAATTTTAGAACAGCTGATTGGCAATTATAATAATATAATTATCCGATATAAACGAGGTCTTTTAAAAAAGTATCGCTAATTTTGAATTTCCACTGGTTACGTATATTCGTTTTTTTGTGGCATTATGTTGGTACTCATGTCTCTCACTTACGCCGATAAGTTCGGCCATTTTGAATGTTCAGTTAATTTTTGACAACTGCTTTACTTGCACGTGTTTTGGGTCGTCTTTGATTTTTGCCCATTCCAAAAAATGGATCAAAGAATCTGTTCCGGGAATAAGAAAAAGTCACAGGGGGCCAGATCTGGGGAATATGGTGGCTGCGGCATTATTAGTGTGTTGTTTTAGGCCAAAAATTCGCGCACAAGCAACGATGCGTAAGCAGGGGCGTTTTCATGGTACAAAAGTCAATTTTTGTTCTTTCACAAATCCGGACGTTTCTGGCGGATTGCTTGGCGCAACTTGCGCATAACTTGCAGGTAATATTCTGTATTGACCGTTCTACCCTGTGGCAAGAACTCATGATGCACCACGACCCTGCAATCGAAGAAAACTGTAAGCAAAACCTTCATATTCGACCGAAATTGGCGCGCTTTTTTAGGTCTTGGTTCGTGCGGCAGTTTCCATTGGCATGATTGTGCTTTGGTTTCCAAGTCACCAGTTATGACCCTCTGGAGCAAATTTGGGTCGTCGCAAACAGATGCTGTTTTTGGTCGAAAATGGGCAAAAATCGAAGACGAGCCAAAACACGTGTAAGCAAAGCAGCTGTCAAAAATTAACTGAAAATTCAAAATGGCCGAACTTGTCGCCATAAGTGAGAGACATGAGTACCAACATAACGCCACAAAAAATCGAATGTACGTTACCCTCGGAAATTCAAAATTCGCGATACTTTTTGAACAGTCTTCGTATATTTTATTGTATGTGTATGCAGTATTCCTTTTTTTCAGAAAAATACCTCAAAAAATCCATTCACTCAAGTAGTTTGAAACATTTTTCTTTTGGAAATTTCGTATTTTAGATATTCTCTAAAATCTCATAAGACGAGAAAGAACTGTCGATATTTATGTTTTCCTTGTGTTAAGGTCATTGAAAATATAAATATGCATTTAAAAAAAAAAATCGCCTAAGAAAAATAAAATGCAACTATTAAAGGCAAATTGTAAAAAAAATTACGTTTAAAATTAGATAAATATTTTTATGTTGAGGTTGGTGGTTTGTGATGATGCTCCGAAAAATTGTTTCAATCTTTGTTATGAAATAATTTTCCTATACTTCACAATCTATAATAAGAATTAATTTCTTACATTTTTTTTTTAAAAATAATTTTTATTAATTTTTGCATCTTACTATTAGTATACGTGACTATTGGCATTTTATAGTTTTAAAATTTAATTTGTTTGTATTTATTTTTATATTCATTATTTCATTGGACTATGGAGAAATTTTGAAATTATAAATATTTAAAACTATTAAAAAAAGTTTTATTTATTTTCTTAATTGCTTATAATTATTAAATTGTGAATATTTGAGCTTTTTTCCTTATCTATTGTAGTAATCAATTATCCTATAGGTCAGAGTTATTTTTTTATTATCTGTCTTTTATTTGAATTAACAAAAAAGCAGACATATTTGAACAGTTTAAAATACATAAAATTTTAACAATTATTGAAATTTGTTTAATGTTTGTTTGTTTTGGATTTTTTTTTTGGATTTGTTTAATTTGAACAATTTGATAATTTTCTATTAAGTGAGTGAAAATCCCCCCACATATACTCGCTTAGATATTTTAACTGGCTATATACTTCTAGTCAGTTCAGAATTGTTTGCAATTATTTTGTAATATTTTAGAAAAAATTCAATAAAGTCTACGATGAAGATGAAGAGGAAATACGTAGGGAAATTTACTTGGAAAAAAAGAAATGGGTAATATCTATGAATAGAAAAGCCGATGCTGGAAAAATCCCATACCGTTGTGGAATAAATCAATTGTCAGATAGAAGAGAAGAGGAAATTTGTGCGGGTATGCTTGAGGATGGTTCTGTTAAAAAACCTCGTCATACATACGAATTATAAAAGCTGATTAATTCACTACACAAAAGAAAAAGTTTATAAACTTCATATAAACAATAAGATGGAAACCACCTTCAAATAATAATAGTCTTTTTTTTTTGTTGAATATTTATAAAAATAAATTAATTTTAAAAAATCAAAATAATTTTTTTTATTTATTTAGTGGAAAATATTTGGAATTTATTAGGTAAACTATTTCTAATGGGATTTAGAAATTGTTTTTTCCTACTAAAAATAGGTTAAAAAAATTATCATAATATTAGGTATATTAAACAGTGTGCACCATATAGTAAATATATAAATATATAAAATTTTGAAGTTGAAATATAAAAACATAAAAATAATATTCGAATAGTAGAAGAGAGCAGACTATAAATATTATCTAATTTATGATTTGAGATATAAAAATTAAATTGCTAAAAATACATCATATTAATAATTTTATATTTCAATAAATTTCTATTCTATTTTAAGTCTGACATCTATAAATAATATGTTAGCTATTTGAAAATATTTTCAAAAATGACGTTATATATTATCAAATGAGAATTGGCTTATGTAAATGTATTTTTATAGAACATAATACAAATATGTTTTTATGTATATTTAGAAGAAATTTGGATAGATCAGGTAAATTATTAACAATTCTTTGTTTATATTGGTATGTAAGGTCTCTGAGACAATGACAATTATAACATAATATATTATTTAACGTGACTTATATATGGTTTTCGAATAAAAGTGATATGATTTCTTTAAAAAAAACACACTAATTGTTAAGGAAATTCAAATGTTTAAGATACAATTAAGTTCTGAATAAAACGTCATTCAAATGGCTTCCATGACTTCTTTTGCAGGAACGAATTCGATGAACCCAATTTTCGAGCACTTTTTCCACTAAATCAAGTCGCATGTCATGAATGGCACGTTCAATATTGACTTCTAAAGCTTGAAGAGAATCTGGTTTATTGCTAAAGACCAATGAATTCAAATAAATCCACAAGAAATAGTCTAATGCTGTTAAATCACAACTTCTTGGAGGCCATTCAATGACACAATTTCTTGAAATAATCGAATATCCAAATTCGGTTATTGCATGTGCTATGTGGCACGTAGCCCCGTCTTGTTGGAACCAGATGTTGTCCAGATCAACTTCTTCCAATTTCGGCCATAAAAAGTTCATTATCATCGATCTATACCGCTGTCCATTGACAGTAACGGTGTTACCAGCTTCATTTCGAAAGAAGTACGGTCCGATGATTCCACCAGACCAAAAACCACATCAAACTGTCAATTTAGGTGAATGTAATGGGTATTCATGAATAATTTGCGGATTTTCTTCGCACCAGAATTGACAGTTTTGTTTATTTCCCGCACCACTCAGATGAAAGGAGAGATATGCAAGAACAACGTTTACAAAATATTCAATTTTATTATCAAAACGATTATTTTGATAATAAAATTGAATAATTTGTAAACGTTATTGAATAAATTTGTAAAATAATCGTTTTGATAATAAAATTGAATAATTTATAAACGTTGTTCTTGCGTATACCTCACCATGATGAAATTGTAAACATTACTGAATACAAAGAAAAAAAATGACAGATCATGACGTATTATAAATGGCTGAAACGTCACATAGAAATTATATCACTCTTATTGGAAAACCCTATATATATTATTTAACGCCGCTGGTGTGGACTAAGATCCTGAACCTCTTCATTCCTAATCGGATGCCCCGCCGTAAACGGTAGTGGATGCTTGCTCGTAGCACCCCCAGGTCCCATGAAATTTCTCACAGGAGAACCGGCATCGCCTCGGTTGACACGGTTCTACATACATTCAAACATGCATACAGAGTTAGACGTTGCACTGAATTAATGCCCACCCTTGCATAATGTCAGCCCATACACACGACGCATACGAGGTCTGTTCAAAAAGTATCGCAAATTTTTTTTTTTTTTTTTAAATTATTTATTTATTTGTGAATATCTATTTTGTCCCAAAATAGATATTCATGAATAAATAAATAATTATTTTTTTTTAGCGCCACTATCAAGAGGCCATTTGGCGATACCATATTGCGTGGGGGTTGGCATTTTCTGCTTCCGCAATGAAAGTTGCCGATAGTTAGTTGGAGGGGAGCAATTAAATGTTATTTAATTTGGTGAATAACAGTAGATTTACTTTAGAAAATTAAAAAGAGCGCTACCAAATGGATTGGTTGGGTCTAGAAGCTTCACAACGGAAGGAGTCCTGTTCTAGATTAAGTGGCATTCATTAAGGATATGAGATATGGTAAGTTGAACACCGCAGGCATGATGGAACTGACGAGGTTGGTTGCCGAAAACAAAATCCTTGCTCAAAATTGCGGAATGGTTGTTGAGGGTACTGGGTTTATAAAGTTTGGCTAATGTGTGAAAATAAATCTCCAACAGTTGATCCAGTCTTTTTGACTGTGCATTTTTAATGATGTTAGGTACCGTTTTGTTAGTAGGCAGGGCAAGTTCGGAATTACAGAGACGATATCTTATTCCGTTAAATAATCAGCCCATTCATTATCCAGTATGCTATCATGACCAACAACACAACGCAAAACTCAATGTTTTTATTATTATACCGATTCCGTTCATGAATTGGTTTCGAGGGCAAACAGGCTATATTATTGTTGAGTGTAATTCCGAACTTGTCTTGCTTGCTAACAAAAAAGGCACCTAACAGAATTAGCTCCACAGGCCGCAATGTAAATGGGGGCAATCTTAAATGGAAAAATTCCACTGTATAATTCATGATGCGCTTTGCTAATAAGCTGGATGCAACAAAATATGTTATATGATAATCTTCAGTTGCATTCCCATGAACATTATAACTGAATTTCTGAGCCCATCCAGCTGTTCTAAGAACAGTTTACTGACTCGGTGTTTGCCTAAATGAATCCTTACTTATCTAGAATATTACAATCCTGTTCCAAGAAATGAAAACTTTTACTAGACGTTTTTCTTATTAAAAAAAACGCTATTTAACACAAATTGTTCTTCGAGATTGCTCCAATGTAATAATATATATAATTAATTCATTGCAAGAAACAAATTGATCTCCCCTTCCACCTTCAGGACGCAACCTCCCCTTCCACTCAACAAACCGCAACATGGAGAATGGTATTCCACAGGGATCTCATTCCTCATTTATATACGCGGACAATATCTTTAAATTAGTGGCTGAAAAAACCACAGTGAATGCCGCCTCAAAACTTCGTACCACACGCCATTGAGTTACATCCTGATGCCATAAAAATGGTTCTATTATAGATTTCTACAAAGCACCCTGTTTACATGTATGTCACAGGAAAGATTGCGGTATCACCGGTACCGCTTCCTAGGGGCAAACACCCCCCCCTTAGAGGATACCATGTCATAGTAGAATATTTTTTTGAACAGATTAAAATTTTTTGGGTGTTGGACAGGATAGGAAGGTATTAAAATTTGGTATAAAAATAAAATTTCGTGCACGTGAAGTTCTACAGGAGTATGGTCAATGACGACTATACTCATAGAGTACTTCACGTTCACGAAATTTTAATTTTTATCTAAAATTTGAATATCTTTCCAGCAGCATGAAGCAATACGAGTGACTAACGTTCTTCTCGACGGCAGCTTGCTGTATTGTCTCAGCCTGTGTGCCAGAATGTCCAAGGCATGTCTCAACAAAATTGAGGCAGCGGTTAATCGCTGCATTACGTTAGCTAGTGGATCTCATCGCATCTTACCGGTAGCTTCTCTACCAAACTCCTTTATTACACCTTCTCCTCAAAGTCAGGTACCGATTTATCTATAAATATCCATTGCACTCCTTAATTAAAAACTTATTGAACACCCCCTTTCGCAAAAGCGACTCCTTCTCGCTTTCACTAATCATAACCGAAATGGAAATGAATCTCAACGTCCTTGATTTCACAGCATCCCAAATACCCGTACAGACCCGGCATGAATGCCTTTGAATAACTCAATCTGCTTTCGTACGTGGTTTAAGCACGAGCTGAGTAAATTAGGTAATGTCACAACGAACGACCATTTAACATCTTTTGCGATTATTCAACAAGCGGGGACAGTTACTTATAGGAGGTACACTATTCTACGATTAGTTGTAGAAAATGCTGTAAAAAGTAAACATAAAAATGGCCACGAGGCGGTTATTTTTCGTGATAGTCTCGCTGCTTTAAACGCTATTCATGGCTTCAGGACGGACCCGGTACTAAATGATATCAGACATCGCCTAATAAGCAATTGCTGGTAACGCATATGTTGATCGGATTGCAAAAGAAATTCTGATCCGCCCAGTTTTCACAGTATTCGCGAGATTCATTAATGTACTCATCTCGTGGCCACTATCAGCATCAACGTCCGCCAGACGTAAAAAATGGGAAAATAGTGAGACTTTCCTCGCTAGACACTGGCGGACCATTGCCAAACCGATCTACTCGATAGGCAATCCAAAAATTTGGGCACAACTTCCTACTCGGCAACCGTAAACATCCTATCTGCCAAACCTGTAGCGTTTCTGTCTGATCATACCAAGGCATAATGGCGGTTTCTTTTCGAGTCGGATTCCCTCAATAACTGAACTAGTAGATCCAGCCCAGCTACCCCTTTCCCCTAGTCTTCTTTTCAACCTAATTACACATACAATTAAATAATAATTTCATATAATTATTATCTTTCCCATATTCAAATTAAAAAGAAAAAAAAAACTTTTCCTAACTTTGTCAATTTGAACACTTAAACCGTCATATCTAAGCCACCAAAAGGCCCCTACGGTCGTGGTGCTTAGATGTGGGGCCCTTGTGTTGATCACAAATTGATTGAATTTTAAACCTTACAACAAAAAAATACAGAATAAGAGATTTAGTTATATTTGTTTTTATATGAGACACAAAAAGAAAAACTGTACTAAAAACTTTTAAAATAATCTATTTTTTATTATTAATAGTTATTTATTTTAAAAATATTTCATTTAATTAAAAATTTCATAAAACTACATTGATTTTGTTATTTTGTGTATGGCGGTGTATCGGAAAGTTGCTGCAAAATTTTAACATTTGTCAGGTTAAATAAACCACTAATAAAAATTCTCATCAATCCTAAAAGTGATTTTCATTCATAAATATGACAATTATATTCTTTTAAAACTAATATATAAAAATAAGAAATACCTTTTAATTGAGTTATAATTGAAATAATGTTATTACGAAAATAAATAATCACATCAATGTATTGAATTTTTTAGCTTTAATTTACTTTTAGTTATTTAATAAAGTTTATGAAAAAATTGCATATATTTGGAGCGATCTAGAAATAAATCTATTTAGCGTAATAAATATTTCATAGTTGGTAGCACTTTTGTTAAGCCTCTAAGATAATTAGATAGTTTAGTTGACTGTGAGCGGGCACAGTGAAAGCTGTTATTGGAATGACAGGCAGAAGTGTCAAAGCCGTGCTTGTGTAAGGTTTATCGGCCGCGAACTTTCCGCATAGCAGTTTCCGCAAATCAAAAAATTCTTATTATTGCACTTTTTACAAATAACTAATGACAATTAGATAATTTATTTTGTATTTTAATATACAATAGCAACGTCAATTGAAATGTACGGGATATGAACGAATGTCATACGAAATAAGTTGCCTAAAAATAATAACTAACACGTATTGAAAATAGAAAGTACCTCTTCTCAGCAGTAGTGTATGTACATACATAGTGAATAATTGATGAAAGTTTTCTTTCTTTTGTACAAAAAAGGAAAAAAAAATCCATTTATATAAAAATATTATTATCTAATTATATGGGAAAAGTTTATTAAAAAATAAGTGAAAATTATTAAAAGTTAGTGTTTAGTGAAAATCATTTTAAGAATATTATTCAATTTAAATTAATGTACCAAAATATTTTCCAATGGCTTTAAAAGCAGAAACGACTAAGTCTAAATATGATTTTGTACTCAAAAACTTATTGGCTGGTGGTAAGTAAAAATTGAAAAAATTGCACTTTAATTGAAAAAATCAATTTACTAAAAATTATATATATTAACATGCATATTGTATTTTTATTCGTTTTGTTTGATTTTTTTATGAGTAAAATTTTCATCAATTGGTGGCGCGCTATACAATGTCGGTCTGATTTTTCCATTAGTGAAAGTTGAAATTTCAACGTTCCCATAAGTGGCTGAACGAAGATTATTTATTATTGTATAGCCATATTTTTTTGAAGGGAAATTAAAATGTTTAGGTTCATTTGCAAAAAGTAACAAATTCAAACTTGAACAGCTTACACAAACATCAATTAGTAGATCAAGTAGAAATATTTTTAAATAATTTCATAAGTTTCATTTTTTTTATATCCTTTATAAATATTTATTTATTTACAACCAAAAAATAGTCTTCTTTGTAAAGAAAAATTAGAGTGTTAGTTTTTTTCATTCACAATCTAGGAGATTATGTTATTTATCTGTAATGGCATCTAAATAAAATAAATGAGTTATATTATCACTGTTTAACAATTTATATAAAGTATACAATTTTCTTTTGTTTTAATTCATATCAAAATTCAGTTTGCGTTTATTTTTTAACTTAAGGAAATTATATACTTACTAAGTAATAAAATAGAATCAATAAAATTGACGTGACTTGTACTATTAAAGGTCTGAGTAGAGTTTCAGTCGAATGTGTTGGCATACATATTCGTTAATGGGACAAACAATGTAAAATTTCCGGGAATTCCCTAATAAAATTTGGTGAATTAATATCACCTAGAAATGTAATTAATTTCTCATTCATAGAAGATATTATTGATTTATTTTGTAAATAATATTATACGAATTTTTTAGAATGGGCTAATTAATTGAAAAAAAACCAAAGAAACCAAAATTTTATTTTATGACAAATAAATTGTTTTGATAAATTAGAAAATTATTTTAATAATCAAATGTTAATAAAATTTGTTTTGTTAATAAATTATCAGGTGCGATTGTTTTTTTTTTAATAAAAGATGTACAAAAATATACACAAAAACTAATTTTGATAAAAAACACGGGTTTATAATTTAAAATTGTATTTTTTTATTGATTCATAAAGTATAGAGTATAGGGTTATGTATGGAATAGATAACGGGCATTATCGGCACATACGCACACTTTTGTTGATATTTTCCATAACCGTTTCGCATAAATGTGGCTGAATTTTGTTGATACAGCGCTTAATTTCTTTCTTGATTTTAGACTTTGAAGGCATTAGTAATTTTAGACTTCGAAAAACCCTAAAGAAAAATGTCCAACGGCGTTAAATTGCATGATCTGGATGGCCAATTCTGATTATCAAAACGAGAAATTAAACGACCAGGAAATGACTCATGCAGTAATTGAATTGTTTATCGCGCTGTATAGCATGTGACACCGATTTGTTAATACATCTATTGGCTTGGTGCAAAAGTAATAACGTTTTTTTACATATACAATTGAACATTTTTTTTTTAATTTGTATTATTTATTTAATCAATTATATAATTTCCATCCGTTCTTATAACCTCCTCCCATCTTTCTATCAACTTAACATATTGATACCATTAGTGTAAAATTCCTTGGATTTTGATGCGAAATATGTAGAAAGGGATGTTTTTACCTGCTCTATTGTATCAAATTTTTTGTCATTTAAAAAATTTTGCAGTGATCGGAATAAATGAAAATCGGAAGGAGCAAGATCTGGAGAATACGGTCGATGCTTCATAACATCCCAATTCAGCTTGTGTTGGGTCATCATAGCCACATGTGGTCGCGCGGTGTCGTGATGAAACACTACCCCTTTTCTGTTTACCAATTCTGGTCTATCCTTTTGAAGGACGATGTTCAATTTGGGAAAATTGCTGACAATATCGTTCTGCTGTAATTTTCTGATTGCATTCCAAGAGTTCAAAATACACAATACCCTTACAATCCCACAAAACACAAAGCATAACTTTTTTTGATGGATTTCGGCTTTCGAAGTTGTTAATGGGGCTTGTCCAGGTATAGCCCAATGTCTATTTCTTGTCACGTTGTTGTACACGACCCATTTCTCATCTCCCGTTACCAAACGATGCAAAAAAGGTTCATGTTTTTGTCTCGCACTCAAAGCAACGCACGTTGGAACACGATCCAATAAATTGGCAGCCGACAATTGATGAGGTATCCAAACGTCGTACCGCGAAACCATCCCCATACGCTTCAAATGCCTTAATACGGTTGTATGGTTGACTCCCATCATCGACGCGATCTCCCTGGTGGTAAGACGTGGATTGGTGTCAATTATGACTTTTAACTTGTCCTCATCAGACTTCAATGGCCGCCCGGTACGTGGTTTATCAATTAGTGAAAAATCCCCAGATCGGAATTTTGTAAACCATCTTTGTGCCTGCCGAACTTTGATGACATCTGTTCCATACACTTCGCAAATGTTTTTGGTTGCCACACTCGCGGTATTGTCTTTACGGAATTCATAAAGTAAACAATGACGTAAATGCACTTTATCGACCGACATTTTGAAACAATACAAGAGCTCTTCACTGTACTCTGATCAGGCCAAAACTGAATAGAAAGTTGAGGGAAAGCATCCTTTATATAATGCTATCATTTAAAAGAAGATACTATTCATCATTTCTGAAGAAAAATTTTTTTTACCTAGGATCATAAAAAACGGGCATAACTTTTGCACCAACCCAATATATCTTGCAATTTAGGCACAAAAAATTGGATTATCATGTCGCGATAGTGAGCACCATTAAATGGTTTCCGTGAATTTTGGGACACCCTAAATTGTTGACAGCTGTCAAATGACAGAGCTGTACTTTTCAAACCAAGAAATGGATAGTGCGGTATTATTTATTGGCACAGCAACTTTCTGGGTTTGGGCTTCGAGTTCTCCAAATTTCCTTTTTAACAGATTTTGTTCTCCAATTTTCGACACCGAAGGCGGTGTAGCCCTTGCACATCTGTCATCTGTGTTACCGGAGAAAATTCTTTTTAAGTGCGTCTTTTTATTGGCCTAAGTTCTAACCATTGCAAGCTAGCTATTTTTACTGCCCACCATCGTCCATATTTTGAAGTAATAATTTAAAGTCGGCATTATTAAGGTCTTAGAAAGCTGCACGTTGATCGCTCATGAATTTATTTTTCACTACAATATTTTCCTCAAGCTAAATAAGGCTCTATTGCCGAGTACAATGCTTTGCGTTATCACCATACCGATTTCATTTTTGGAGTCCATTAAAGACCCTAAAAAAACCGTAAAATATTATTTATCTATTGTGATATACTCGTATTTGATTTTATCGTCATTTATATAGGATGTCCCAAAATACACGCAAAAGGTAATTTTGATAGAAAACACAGTGCATGCCTTGTTGAAACCATATGTCGTCCACATCTATATCTTGAAATTTAGGCACAAAAAACCTGATTATCATATCGCGATAGTGAGCACCTTTAACTGTTATTGCCTGACCAGCTGCATTTTCGAAGAAGAATGGTCCGATGAGGTCTTTAGCCCAAAATCCGCAACAAACAGGAATACGTTGTTGAGGCATTTATATCTCAACAATCACTCGTGAATTTTCTGAACCCCAAATGCGACAATTTTGTCGATTAACTAAGTCATCAAGATAGAAAATGAGCCTCATCGCAGAAGATAATTTTGTTCGAAATTTTCAGCATACACTTCTTGTTGTTCCATAATCCATTCAACGATCTCCATTCGCTGTGCATGGTCAGTAGGCTTCAGTTCTTGAGTTAATTGAACTTTGTAAGCATGAAGATGAAAATCTTTAGAGAGCTTATCGAAATGTTCAGTTCATAATCACGGTCCTGGACTCACAGCAACACTCTCATGAACTGCTTCGTTGTTTTGTGTTCAAACACTTCTTGTGTTTGAAGGACGGCCACAGAGTGCTTAAGATCACTAATTGATCTAATTTCCCTAAATTTTTTAATTAATCTCTTCACAGTTGATGAAGTTAAATCACTATTCCAACACCGCCAGTATTTTTAAAATATTGCTCAACAATGAAAACACGTTGTTCTTTCGTGTAACACTCCATTTTTTATAACGCTGAACTGTCAGCTGTCACACTATTTTTTTTCTTTGTTGGCAATACTTTATCGCACAAATCGTTCAAAATACTTTACCGCACAAATGCCATAAAATACCATTAATTACTTATTAAATATTAATTACAAAAAAAAATTATTTTTAAAAATAGAAATTTTAAAGGGTTATCAAATTTTTGCTTCAGAAATTAAAGTTAAATAAATCACGCTTACCATATCATTCAAATTTCGATCAAATGTTTGTTTGTTGTTTGAATGTCAAGTTTCTGATACCAAAGCTGCCAGAGGCCAGTTGGCGACATCATGTCTCGTACGAGCTTGGGTTACTACGAATAGCTAATAGTATAATATGCGAAATGTTATCTTAACAATATATAAATTGATTAATTACTATTAATTTTGATAATTGAATTTCGAATAATTTCTTGAAAAGGATTTTTTACGGGTAATTCATTTTGCGTTTCAGAAAATGTACTGATGCCATTTAACAGTTGTCAGACATATATGTGAAAATAATTTTCTGGCATTTGTTTAGACAAAAGATTGCCATTTTATATTATGGTTTGTTTAACCACTCAATAATGCGTTGAAAATATGAATATATTTTTTTTTTGGATGCCTAATTTTTGAACACAATTTTTCTTGAGGTTTATTTCTCGCTAGATGGATACGTCAGTAAGCACAATAGCCTTATACGAGGCTCGGATAACCCACAGGTGACTATGAATATGTCATTTTATTTGCATAAAGTGACTGTCTGGTGTGTATTTTAGTCTAAAGATGTGATCGGTCCGGATTTCTTTGAAATTTAAGAAGGTCAGACCCGGTGGCCGTATGATTCTTAATTTTTTTTTGCCTGTATTTGAAAATTTTAATCTGGACTATATGTGGTTTTAATAGAACGTATCAAATTTTCGCTTTATTGCGGAACAAATTTCCAGGACGCATAATTTTGGGATTGGGTGATGTCAATTGGCCTCAAAAATTGTGAGATTTGATGCCATTCGACATTTTGTTATAATACAATATAAAAAAAAAACGTTTTGAGTTTAAATTTTTACGTAATTTCAAAATTATTTATTTATTCATGAATATCTATTTTGTCGCCTTCAAAGTAATCCCAACCAGATATTATACACTTGTGTCAACGTTTTTTCTTATCCTCGAAGCACTTCAAAAAATCATTTTTTGTGATCTTGTTCAGCTCCTCCTTCGATGCCATCTTTATCTCCTCAATCGTAGCGTAGGGTCGTCCTTTTATGGGGATCTTCAGTTTCGGGAACAAGAAAAAGTCACAGGCGGCCAGATCTGGGGAATACGGTAACTGCGGCATTCTAAGTGTGTTGTTTTTGGCCAAAAATTCGCGCACAAGCAACGATGCGTGAGCAGGGGCGTTATCATGGTGCAAAAGTCAATTTTTGTTCTTCCACAAATCCGGGCGTTTCTGGCGGATTGCTTAAGCAACTTGCGCATAACATGCAGGTAATATTGCTTATTGACCGTTCTACACTGAGGTAAGAGCTCATGATGCACCACGCCCCTACAATCGCAGAAAACTGTCCGGCACGCTTTTCGTCGTTCACATCTTCTCGGCTCTCTCAGAATATTTTGTACCACCAATAAACGTTGCTTCGGTCCAGGGTAACTTCACCATATGCCACAGTCAACATTCGGAATGCGTCCGCGCAATTAATTTTGTTTTTCACAAAAAATTTGATACAGATTCTTTGATCCATTTTTTGGAATGGGCAAAAATCGAAGACGAGCCAAAACAAGTGCAAGCAAAGCAGCTGTCAAAAAATTAACTGAACATTCAAAATGGACGAACTTGTCGGCATGAGTGAGAGACATGAGTACCAACATAACGCCACAAAAAATCTAAAATCGAATATACGTAACCCGCGGAAATTCAAAATTTGCGATACTTTTTGAACAGACCTCGTATACGCAGACTTGCCGAATTACAGACCGATTTTTTTAAAAGTCATTAAAAATTACCTGAAAAAGAACGAGTCCTGCGAGAAGTCTCCTAGCAGCTATTTAAATCATATTAATGAAAATATTATCTTCATATTTAATGACAAGGTTCATGATATATAATCAAATACAAAGTTTGTATTTAAAGTATTTTTAAATTAATTTTACTTTCCGAACCTAAAATTGGATATTCTTTATTATCTTTATTGTGCAGTGTGTCTTATTTGAAATTTTGAATTTTAATGGTAATTTTTTTTTCGCAAAAAAAGGCAGAAATTCACATAAGATAAATGGCCTTAAAAATGATGTGATTTTCTGGTTGAGTGTAAATTTACAATATTTTTTTGTATATCCGGTGTATTTTTGCAAATGTTTAATAAAGCTTAACGAGAACAAGGTTTAACTACTTTATTTTTGTTTAAAATAATACTTTTTCTATTTGGATTTTTCAATCATAAAATAGTATTTAAGAATTTCATAATTTGATAATTTAATAACTTTTTTAATCCATTTTTTAAAAAATTTTCAAGCAAATATTTTCTATTTTAAATCCACTATAAATTGCCTAATTTTTTTTGCATAAAAAAAATATTGTATTATCAAGTAAAAGGAAAATTATATAAAATTTTGTGATTTATTAATATAAATTTAATGCAAAAAAAACGAAGAAAATTGTGTAAATTCTGCGATTTGTTAATGTTAAAACAATCGCATTTAATATTCGTAATTTTTGAATAATTTTTTCGCTACCGGAAATGGAAAATAAGAAAATTTCTGTACATTTTTGGTAAAAAGTAAACTTTTGTGTCAACATTTTTTCATAATTATTTTTTTTCTCGCATAATTTATATTCAATGAAAAATTTACAATTCATCACATTATAAATTATATGAAATTGAATGAAAAATTAACGTATCGATGAAATCTTTCCAAACGCAATTTTACACGTGATGGATGACTCAAAAGATACACCTTTAATTTGGAATTTTTGTTTATTCGTATTTTCACAAAAAATTGAATAAGTTTAAGTAAAAAAAAAATTATCTTCTCCGAACATCATATAAGAAATTCCATAAAAAGTTTACTTTGTATGAGATGACAACACCTTCGTTATGGTTGTAAACTTTCCTTTTTTTCCGAGTCTCATACGTTTTCATATGCTGATAAAGATACTATTTTTGTTAATCTATTTTGACTTTCAATATTTCCATTTCAATTTTATCTATTGTTATTTATATTTACATAAAAATACTATGTTGTAAGAGAGTCTACCTCAAGTTCTGTAAAGCAGACAATAAAACTATAAATAAATGTTCACATTTCCTTGTAAGAGCGTAGATGTGACCTTTAAGGGTATTCTTATAATAGAGAGATGAGATCCTTTTATGCATATTTATTTACAGAAAATTTCTATTTTTTTCCCTGTATAGAATCTTTTATGATATATATTCAGATGTAATATGAACTTTTGGTTGATTGTGTGTCAACTTCAAAGTGTTGTTAGGTAAACAATATCGACATACGAATATAAAGAATGCAATAAATTATAAAAATAGATTATTTCTAAAAACAAAATTAAAATCTACTAAAAGACGGTTTTTCATTTTTCAATTGAAGCAATCTTTATTAGCTTGACAAAAAAAAACCATAAGATATAAGGTTATCCAATTTGTGCTGCAAAAAGTAAATTTAAATAAAACACAATTTAAAAAGCTTCACGAAATTACTTTGAGGACTCGATTTTTTGTAGTAATTTTTGATAAATTTTTTGTACATTTAGGATTGTAATTCGGCCATTACTATACGTAATTTCACGATCTTTCGCAAAAAGTCCAACACAAGAATTAAAAAGAGTCTTCTTCCATAAGAAAAAGTCCAATGGTGTCAAATCATACGATTTTGGAAACCAATTTATAATAAAAAATCTGGAAATTACACCTTCTGGGAAACTTTTCTTGGAATAAAGCCAAAATATGATGTGTTGTGTGGCTTGTGATGTGTTGTGTGAGAGTTTAAAATCCTTTACGTTCAGGGCAAAAAAAAGTGATTTATCATAGGACAATAGGTCCCAGAAGGTCTCTCCTTCTTCATTTTCAAAAAAATCCACAGCAATAATACCTTCAAGCTAAAATGCACACCAGACAGTCACTTTTCGCAGATACAATGGCTTATCTACTATAACCGATGGGTTTTTAGAGCCCTATATATGGCAATTTTGCTTATTGACGTACTCACCGAGTGCAAAGTGAACCTCATTACTGGAGATAATTTAAAAAAAAAAAAATCGTTGTTTTAGTACCCAATCGGCACACTTTCTGCGTATAGCATGGTTGGTTATACGATCCACAATGTCAGATGGCAAATCTTAAATTAAAAAATTCTACCTAAAATGGCGTATATGTTTTACAGCTGTCAACTTATAGGGTTGTAGCCTTAGATTATAGAAAAACTGGATAGGCCTCTCCACAAAAATTGTGGCCGAAACATTCGTAGAACGCACACACATGCAAAATAACAGAAACGGAGTAAATCATTGGGGGCCAAATTTAAACTTCAGTAAGCGACGTTCGTTTAAAACCATTTTGATATGAGAAGTCATTTATGCGTAAACAAATCGATTTTTTTTAATATTACGGGTTTTCGTTGTTTGATGGAATTAGTTTTGGAAATTTGCAATAAAACACAATATTCTATTTTGCCTACCGAATATACTTTATTTATTTCACCAATTGAAAACCGACTAAAAAATTCGTTCCCTTAAATTTTCTTACACATACTTTATGTATACCGGCACTGAACTATTTTCTGGTAAACATTGAACTGTCAACATCACATCTGTTTACATTTATTGAATGATGAACTTTTTACTTTTTAATCACTTTTTTGGACCAAATAAATCATTAAAGGTCATTTAGGCACATAATAAACAAAATTTTTGTTATTTTCTCTAGTAAAAATGAATATGTAAACTTACCGAAAGAAAGAAATCAAAACTTCTTATTAAATGTTATCAACAATATAACTATATTTTATAAATACTTCAAAAAACATAAAAACTACACTTTCACTTGCACTTTCCGATAAGTGCCAAAATAACAACTTGAAAAACAACAAATGTATGTAATCATTTCGGTATGCTACCACCATTTTCATGGAGAATAGCGTGTTTTAAAATTCTCCGAAAGTCTATAAAATTAAGGCGCTTATAATTTGATTGATATTTATGAAATAAATAATGAACCCAAAATAAAACTCCATTTCATATCCAAAGATTGTACAAAAAATAAAAATTGCCTGTCATTGTGTTTAAATTGTATTTTTGTTTGCAATAAGTGAATTAAAATGAATATAAATTATGCTTTTACAATTCAATAAATTCCTATTACGAAAACTAGATGTCAGTAAAAAAATCTACACAAAGGTATACAAGCGTTACGATTTCTCACCGCTTTTGCAATAATTCGGCCAGAAAATTGCGTATACATATACGAAAATCTGACGTACGGACCTATTCAGGTATTCTTTAATCTAAGGTTCATACGAGGGTCGTTCAATAATCCTTAGAAAATCCGAGAAATTGCGCTCGTAGTGTCGGTAAAGATTTTTTTTTGTAAGTAGCATTATCGACAGGAAAGCTGTCAAAATTTCAGCTCGATCCATAGCGTAGGTCAATTTCTATCATCGATTAAAGTTAACGACATTTATTTGTGCATAACAATGGAAAAATCGCGTTTAGGGCTGTCACCAAACATCTCCATTTGAAAGGCTTAAGCCCGAAAGAAATCAAAGCCGAGTTGGATACAGTTCATGGCACATCTGCACCTGTGTTTGCGACGGTTTACAATTGGGCTTAGGCCGTTCATCCACAAAAGATTAACATCGTTCAGGACGCCCAGTTGAGGTGTCTACTCCTGAAATCATCGACAAAATCCACGATCTGATTTTGAACGATCGGCGATTTAAAGTGCGCGAATTAGTTGAGGCAAGATGGGTGCCGCGTTTGCTCTCAGAGGAGAATAAGCGCAATCGTGTAGTGGACTCTGAGGCTATGTTGGCACTCTTTCCTCGCAATCCTGCCGAATTCCTTCGTCGATATGTCACTGTGGACGAAACCTGGATACACTACTACACTCCAGAAACGAAGAGACAGTCATCACAGTGGATTTTCAAGGGTGAACGGGCTCCGAAGAAGGCAAAAACTGTGCCATCGGCCGGCAAGGTGATGGGTACGGTCTTTTGGGATTCGCAGGACATCATTTTTATCGACTACTTGGAAAAAGGAAAAACAATAACAGGAGCGTATTACGCGTCGTTATTGCAACGGTTGAGCGAGGAAATCAAAGAGAAATGCCCCCATCTGAAGAAGAAAAAAATCCTCTTGCATCAGGACAATGCGCGTGTGCACACCTGCGCTGTTTCCATGGCTAAAATTGTGGACTTGAGAATGGAATTGTTGCAGCATCCCGCTTATTCACCAGATTTGGCCCCGAGTGACTATTTTCTTTTCCCCAATGTGAAGAAATGGCTTGGCGGACGACGGTTCACTTCCAGCGAGGAAGTCATTGCTCAAACGAATGAGTATTTTGCAGAACTTCCGAAATCCTATTTTTTGGACGGGATAAAAAAAAACATTTTTTTTCCATCTTTTTCTAAGGACTTATTGAACGACCCTCGTACGATCCACAATGTCAGATGGCCAAATCTTAAATTAAAAAATTCTAACTAAAATGTCGTATATGTTTGACAGCTGTCAACTTATAGGGTTGTACCCTTCGAAGCGCAAAATTGATAATCCGATATTTAATAATTACTTTTAAAACGGGTACTGCTCTAATTTTTTATTGCTGTTTTTTCATTCTAAAATCTGTATTAATTAAATAATCTATTAAAATATTTATTATAACATATATTTCTTTTTATATAAATCTTGCGTGCCGCTTCATGATGATTGTGCTTAAGTGTTTCAAAGCAAATATAATTATATGTGCAGTTAAAACACAAAACGATAAAACATCAAAAATGGCAAAATAAATCAAAATATCCAATAAGATAGTATTTAAATTGCTTTCGATTGTTTAGTATTAACACTAATTGATGATAAATCATTTTGCAGCATTATATGGCACTATTATTGTATTGTATTTGAAAACAATTCAAATTATACAAACAATAGCACCAACGGCTGGATTGTCATTCCCATAAAACGAATTGATTTGACAAACATATCTATAATTGTCAAATTTATCGGCTTTCCATTATGGCATTTCAACTTATGACTAAATTTAGTAAATAATATTTAATAGTTTAACAAACAATATTTCGTAAGTTATTTTTCTTTCCACTTGCAAGCTCTTCAAATAATCCATTGAAAAAATTCAATTTTAAATGAAATGCGTACTTTTTGGTTTAACAAGAAAAAATTTACTCAATTCATAAAAGTTCATTTCCAAAGCTTTTCAACATACGCATTTCATTAAGTAAGTAATTTGAATAGAAAAATATAAATAGAAAAATACATAGTATGAGTGTATTATGAAAGTTTCCTAATTATTCGTTTAGTTTGCAATGACTTTGACAAATGCATGAAAACTAAATTTAGAAATAATATTCCGTCGAAAGTGATATTTGAAAGACTTTTTAATACTCGGTAGCTTAAAATGACCTAAATTTATTTGGCAATTTTTTTAGCAAATAAAGTAATAAAAAATTATTTTATTTTGAGGCATTTATTAATTATTATTTGTGACAGAGTTTTTGAAAAAATCAATATAACAATTTCGTTTACGATTTTATTGACTCTTAACCATTATGACTAGTACTAATCTTAGAATATAAAATTAAAGGCGACGTTCTGATTTGGATGTGTTTCTTTGTTGTGTTTGAATTTGTGTATTTAATACTATATTATTATGGTGTGGCTTTTTATGACCTCATCCTTATTGGCTTACCAGGTGTATAAGCTCAAATCCGCTGTTTGGTTATAGATGGCGTGAGTGAGCGTATTAAGCTACCATGGACAACGCCATACTTTTTTTTGATGAGTTTGACATCTGTCAACATTAATAAGTGCACATTGTCAGCAATTTCTTACAACAACATACATTTTTCCTTTGGTAATTATGTCTAGTTTTGTGCCAGAAAAAGATCATATTCTGATGTTGAAGAAATCGGCTGCCGAATTGCATCGAATGCTTATGGAGACCTATGGTGACAGTGCTTTATCGGAAACAACGTTCCCAGATTGGTTTCGTTGGTTCAAAGACGGCAATTTTGACTTGTGGCACAAGAAGCGTGAAAATCGGCCTAGGAAGGTTGAGGACCATCAATTGTAGGCTGTTTTAGACGAAGACGATACCCAATCGCAAAAAATGCTCGCGGAGCAATTGGGTGTTACTCAACCAGCCATTTCCATTTGTCTTCGTGTCATGGGGAAGATTGAAAAGATCGGAAAATGGGTGCCGCATGAATTGAACGATAGGCAGATGGAGCGACGTCAAAACACATCCGAAATCTTGCTCGCCAGACAAAAAAAAAGTCGTTCCTGAATCGGGTTGTGATAGGCGATGAAAAGTTGATATATTTCGAGAATCCTAAACGCAAGAATTCGTGGATTGATCCCGGCGAACCATCAACATCCTCCCCAAGACCAAAGCGCTTCGGACGGAAGACGATGCTATGCGTTTGGTGGGATCAGCAGGGTATCGTCTACTATGAGACGTTGAAACCTGGTGAAACTGTTATTGCTCACCGCTACCACCAACAACTGATCAAATTGCACAGTGCTCTGCGTGAAAAAAGTACAGATTATCAACAAAGACATGACAAGCTGATTTTCCTCCACGACAACGCACCATCGCACACGTCAAAAATTGTCCGAAACTACTTGGAGGCCCCGCTTATTCACCAGACCTGGCCCATTCCGACTACCACCTATTTTCATCGATGGCCACGTGCTCGCTGAGCAGCACTTCGATTCCTACGAAGACGTCCGAAAATGGCTTGATGAGTGATTTGCCTCGAATTGCCCGATAGATGGGAAAAATGTGTAGCTAGCGAGGGCAAGTACTTTGAGTTAATTTGTTTTTGCTTTCTATAAAAAAAATGTGTTTTTTTGTCTAAAAAACACCGAATTTAAGCGTATACACCTGGTATAAGAATGGGTTATCCACTTTAAAGTTCGGAAAAGATAGTCCTGTCATTTCACAGTTTTCTATTATAGTTTTCAAACAAAAATGCGTCATCCAAGGTAGCATTTGTTTTGTTGAGGTTTGCCATTTTGCATTATGGACTGTTTAACCGACCATAGAATGCACAGAAGATACGCCGGTTGAGTTCGAACAAAATTTACTTTAGCCATGAGGCTCAATTCTGCCTCGGTGAATATATCAATAAGCGAAATTTCCATATATGGGGCTCTGAAAACCCACAAGTAACTGTGAAGAAGCCATTGTTACGCTCTGGTGTGCATTTTATAATAACCGACTTTTTGCCTGAACTTGAAGTTATTAATCTGATCCATATGTAATTTCAACAAAATACATCCCTCAAAAAAAACATAATAAATTTTGGTCTTCAAGATCATGCAATTTGACGCCGTTGGAAATGCGCCAAAGGTCATGTTTACGCAGACAATCCTCAAAGTTGTCTGCGTAAAAACGAACCACCATCAAGTAATAATCGAATTACATCTCGAAATATCCAAAAAAAATCATTAAAAATCACAAATTTTATTGTTATTTTCAAGCAATTCGTATAAAATCTATTTGAAGATAAACATGAAATTATTTATTAAGAATTTTTAAAATTTTTACTATTTGTTTGCTGTTTAAAATTGTTAAAAAATCGATTGTCAGTATTATTTAAACATGAATGAATTTTTATGTTATCAGACTTTATCGGAAATGAGGAAAAAATATTCAAGTTTTCAATATTCAAATTGTTTTTTGAAAAATTCAAAAATAAAAAAAAATAGATTTTACAATGAAAAAAAAATTTATGTATTTTACCAAAAAATTTAAGTGAAAATTCCCAATCATTGTATAGTAAGTTCTCCTCGACTACGCGATTTCGACTTACGTAAATTTATACTTACGCAATTCAAAAAAAAGTGTTTTTTTTAAATTGCGTTAATTTTGTCTCTGTGGCGCTTTGTTTACATAAACTATTAAAATTATAAAAACAATATGAAAAAGGTTGAAAGGTGGCAGACTTACTAATAAGCCTTATGCTGACGCAAGGGAAAGTCTTGAGACCTAAATTGTAAAAATGACGATAGTGTTGACACTCATACATTCACTGCAGGTCCACGGATGGTTTCAAAAATTTAAAGCCCGTAATAAATTTAACTGGCAGGCTACACTGTCAGTGGAGACACAGAGAAAGCTACAAATTTTATAAAAAGTCTAGCAGAAATCATAAAAAATGAGGAAAACAACATTTTTAAAAAATATATTAGAAAAAATGCCAGATCGGTCATATATTAGTTTGGGGAAGAATAAATCCATTATTTTTTTACTAGATGACTGTAGTGATATATGTGTATATCTCGTAAAGTATTGATCAAATAACTTCTGGCTTGTACACGTTGGAAAAGTGACATTCCGTACTAAAAAAAAATTCATTATAGGGTGTAAAATATATAAGTTATAGGGTATAAAATACGGAAGTTAAGAAAGAGAAAATTCGGTATAATTTAAAATTTTCATTTGATAAAGGCGAAAATGCAAGCCAGGCGGCTGAAATTGTGAATGGTTTTATGGTCACGATACTGTCACAGCCAATTGCACGTAATTTTGGTTTCGTCGATTCCGTTCCGGTATTTTCGATGTTAAAGATATACCTCGCAAAGGTAGGACCGTCGTCAAAAATGTCGACATAATCATGCAAATGATCGACGTAGACCGGCGTGTTGGCAGTCGTAGCATCGCCCAGGAGATAAAGATCTGCATAAAGCTGGATTCAAAAAGAAGCTCGATGTTTGGATGCCACACGGATTGACGCAAAAATACATAATCGATCGAATTTCCATCTGCGAAGCGTTACGGTACCTAAAAACGTAATCCGAGTAATCAAAAAGGTCCGTCGTGAGGAAAGTGTGAGAAAAAGTCAGGATGCAGGCTAGATAGAATAATAGGCTTGAATCCAGTTTGTTCCCCGTAAAGTTGGGACTTAGTGGGTAAAAATCCCACACTCTGTAGTGTTCGGTATACCCCTTTTTTGTGTTTCAATGAATTTTCAGTGGCCTAAAAAAAACATGATGGATCGAATTTCCATCTGCGAAGCGCTGGCCATACGGAAAGAAATTGATCCATTTCTTAAACGCATGGTGACTGGGGATGAGAAATGGGTCACATACGACAATATTGTGCAAAGCGGTCGTGGTCAATGCGCGGTGAAGCGGCTCAAACGGTGTTAAAACCAGGACTAACGGCCAGGAAGGTTTTGCTGTGCATCTGGTGGGACTGGAAACGAATTATCTACTATGAGCTGCTCTCATATGGCCAAACGCTAAATTCGGATCTCTACTGTCAGCAATAGGACTGTTTGAAGCTAGCGATTGACCAAAAGTGGTCAAACTTGGCCAACAGGAGAGGTGTTGTGTTCAATCAGAACAACGCCAGGCCACACACGTTTCGGACCAGTGAGTTGGTCGACTAAATCGTGCAATTTGACGCCTCTAGACTATTTGTTATGAGGCTACGTAAAGTCACTCGTCTATGCTGATCAACCAGTGTCAGTTGCAGCCTTGAAAGAGAACATTACACGTGTTATTAGCGAGATATCAGCTGAGATGCTCGGAAAAGTGGTTTAAAAATTGGATCTCTTGCATGGATCACTTAAAACATCACTAAAAAAGATCACTTTTATTCGCAATATTTGTATTGTTGCCAGAATGATACTGATCAAAATTGTTGACGGGACATGGATACTTTCGGGCTTACCAATAACGCTTTAATGAAAAAAAACGGTGTTAAAACCAGGACTAACGGCCAGGAAGGTTTTGCTTTGCATTTGGTGGGACTGGAAACGAATTATCTACTATGAGCTGCTCTCATATGGCCAAACGCTAAATTCGGATCTCTACTGTCAGCAATAGGACTGTTTGAAGCTAGCTATTGACCAAAAGTGGTCAAACTTGGCCAACAGGAGAGGTGTTATGTTCGATCAGAACAACGCCAGGCCACACACGTTTCGGACCGGTGAGTTGGTCGACTAAATCGTGCAATTTGACGCTTCTGGACTATTTGTTATGGGGCTACGTAAAGTCACTCGTCTATGCTGATCAACCAGTGTCAGTTGCAGCCTTGAAAGAGAATATTACACGTGTTATTAGCGAGATATCAGCCGAGATGCTCGGAAAAGTGGTTTAAAAATTGGATCTCTTGCATGGATCACTTAAAACATCACTAAAAAAGATCACTTTTATTCGCAATATTTGTATTGTTGCCAGAATGATACTGATCAAAATTGTTGACGGGACATGGATACTTTCGGGCTTACCAATAACGCTTTAATGAAAAAAAACGGTGTTAAAACCAGGACTAACGGCCAGGAAGGTTTTGCTTTGCATTTGGTGGGACTGGAAACGAATTATCTACTATGAGCTGCTCTCATATGGCCAAACGCTAAATTCGGATCTCTACTGTCAGCAATAGGACTGTTTGAAGCTAGCTATTGACCAAAAGTGGTCAAACTTGGCCAACAGGAGAGGTGTTGTGTTCGATCAGAACAACGCCAGGCCACACACGTTTCGGACCGGTGAGTTGGTCGACTAAATCGTGCAATTTGACGCTTCTGGACTATTTGTTATGGGGCTACGTAAAGTCACTCGTCTATGCTGATCAACCAGTGTCAGTTGCAGCCTTGAAAGAGAATATTACACGTGTTATTAGCGAGATATCAGCCGAGATGCTCGGAAAAGTGGTTTAAAAATTGGATCTCTTGCATAGATCACTTAAAACATAATCGTGGTTAATATTTACATGAAATAATCTTTAAAAAGTAAATTTAAAAGCATTGATATATATCGATTCAAACAAAAATTTCCAACACTTTTGCAATTTTTCTGTGTATTTTTTGGAACGTTGAAAAACAAACACTTAAAAAACCATCAACTTTTCGGATTTTATTACGTTTGTTCTAATCATTCTCCTAAAAAAAATATGTTGACCGCTAAGATCGTGCGATTTGACGCCTCTAGACTAAATTCTAAGATCCTCTAGACCAGTGATTCCCAAAGTGGTATATGTCGACCCCAAGGGGTCTATGACAATCTGCAAGGGGTGTACGTCAGCGAAAAAAAAATTTGGGGTCCATGATATGAAAATGGGGGTCCACGATAGTGGATCTCAACATACACTGATAGTACCTACTTACTTACATTATACTATCTTATAATATAAAGACATATACATTATTTATAAAAGTACCTATGAAGTAAAAATTTATTATATATGTTTATAAAATTGTTGTAGGATGTAGGCATTCGCTTTGTGGTCGCAACACATTTTGAACTTGTAAAAACCTGCACATAATGAACACGCGGTTATTTGGCAGTTGTGTGAAGAAAATGACGAACACTTTCATCAATTACTCCTTCACACTAAAGTACGCTGGCTATCGAAAGGCTTATGTTTGACAAGATTTTTTGCACTTTTTGAGACTATTTTAGAATTTCTAGAAACTAAAGATAAAATTTTAAAAGACAATTTAATGAAGTGGAAAACAGACATCGCCTATTTAACAGATTTGTTTACAAGATGATAGTCTAAATTTGATTAAAACAAAGTACATCTTATCAGCATTTCTTGCCAGAGTTAAACTAATGAAGCAAAATATTGGACGGGGCGAATTTTCCCAGTTCCCCAATTTGTCACAGACAAACTGCCAGAAAGACGACGTTTCAACCTACGTTCAACATTTAAATGCCCTCTATTCAGATTTTAAGATTAAACCTTACAAAATTAATGCCAAATGTTGATAATTTATTATCAAAGAATCAGGTTCATCCTTCCCACTAAAAACATTTACTTATTGCTTATAGTAAACAGATACAAAATTTTATTTTGAGTAGTTTTAATTTAAATTCAATTTATAAATGTATAAAACTTAACATGTGTTTTTACTTTAAGTTTTTAACACTTAACTTCACTACATTTAGAAATTTACAAAAAATCAATATCAGGTAAGTAGTGGGTCTACCAAAAACCGAAAAACATGGCAAGGGGTCTAAGACACAAAAAAGTTTGGGAACCTCTGCTCTAGACCTACTAAATGTAGGTCCATTTTATTTTCACCTATCCTTTGAAACTAACAAATAATATACCAAAAGCTACTCGAAAATAAATTTTTTCTACTTACACGATTTTTCGACTTATATGAAAACCTTCGGAACGAATTAATCACGTAAGTCGAGGTATATAATAATTAACTAATTTAAGTAGAATAAATAAATAAGATATTTTTCATTAATTTTTCCACTTCTTATTGCAATATATAATACGATAGAGTAAAAAAAAAAAATTTGTTTCTGTTAATTTTCTGTTTACTAAAGAAATTTTCATCACGTTTTCTTGCTCTAATTTATTTATTAGTCAAATTATTAGCCTTATTGGCATTATTCATTAAATTTTCAGATTCCATCTGCGCACTCTTAAAATATTTTTTTCCTTCTGATTGTGTATCTTTTTTAGAATGATGGTCATCGTCGAGATAAATGAGTAAAAATTGATTTATTTGCTAATTATCTTAAAAGAAATATTTTTGTTTTTGTTTTTATTTAGTTAAAAAAATAATATTATTACTAAGTAGTATCACAAATTTACTGGGTTTTTGTTAAGTTTTTTTTTAATTTAATTGTAAAATTATAGTTAACTATTCCATACGCAGTTACTAATTTTACTGAGCCATTTTACCAATAAATTCAAAAAAAGCAGCTGAGATATGGCACATCCACTTTTCGAAAAAAAAACCATTTTTTTCGAACTAATTATATTTTGTTAAATAAATATTTATATATGAATAAATTCATTGAATATTGTATATATTAAAAAAAATATTTTGAAGAAACTTTCTTATCTATTTTAATTATAAGAACTTACAAATATATCTTGTTATAATAAAAAATAACATTATTCGCTAATATATAATTAAATACAGTGTATATTATTCGCAATATTTGTATTGTGGCCGGAATGATACTGATCAAAATTGTTGACGGGACATGGACACTTTCGGGCTAATCAATAACGCTTTAATGAAAAAAAAATACCAATCTCTAAGCTCATAGATTCTGACAGTGTCGGCGCTGATAAAAGTTTTTCCAAAATTTTTATCCCGTCCAAAAAATAGGATTTTGGAAGTTCTGCAAAATACTCATCCGTTTGAGCAATGACGTCCTCGTTGGAAGTGAACCGTCGTCCGCCAAGCCATTTCTTCAGATTGGGGAAAAGAAAATAGTCACTCGGGGCCAAATCTGGTGAATAAGCGGGATGCTGCAACAATTCCATTCTCAATTCCACAATTTTGGCCATGGAAACAGCGCAGGTGTGCACACGCGCATTGTCCTGATGCAAGAGGATTTTTCTTTTCTTCAGATGGGGGCGTTTCTCTTTGATTTCCTCGCTCAACCGTTGCAATAACGACGCGTAATACGCTCTTGTTATTGTTTTTCCTTTTTCCAAGTAGTCGATAAAAATGATGCCCTGCGAATCCCAAAAGACCGTGGCCATCACTTTACCGGCCGATGGCACAGTTTTTGCCATCTTCGGAGCCCGTTCACCCTTGAAAGTCCACTGTGATGACTGTCTCTTCGTTTCTGGAGTGTAGTAGTGTATCCAGGTTTCGTCCACAGTGACATATCGACGAAGGAATTCGTTAGAATTGCGATGAAAGAGTTCCAACATAGCCTCAGAGTCCACTACACGATTGCGCTTATTCTCCTCTGAGAGCAAACGCGGCACCCATCTTGCCGAAATTTTTTTCACAGATAATTTTTCATGCAAAATTGAAGCGACTGTACCTTGTGATATGCCCGTGGCCTCAACTAATTCGCGCACTTTAATTCGCCGATCGTTCAAAATCAGATTGTGGATTTTGTCGATGAGTTCAGGAGTAGACACCTCAACTGGGCGTCCTGAACGATGTTCATCTTTTGTGGATGAACGGCAACGTTTAAATTCATTCACCCAATTGTAAACCATCGCAAACACAGGTGCAGATGTGCCATGAGCTGCATCCAACTCGGCTTTGATTTCTTTCGGGCTTAAGCCTTTCAAATGGAGATGTCTGATGGCAGCCCTAAACTCGCTTTTTTCCATTGTTATGCACAAATAAATGTCGTTAACTTTAATTCACGATAGAAATTGACCTACGCTATGGATCGAGCTGAAATTTTTACAGCTTTCCTGTCGATAATGCTACTTACAAAAAAATCTTTACCGACACTACGAGCGCAATTTCTCGGATTTTCTAACGACTTATTGAACGACCCTCGTACATATGTGTTTTAGGGCGTTATTTGAAAATATAAAAGTGAAATTATAAACGATTTTCACAAAGATTGAAATATTTAAAAAAACACTAATTTTAAATTTTTCTTGTCGTCTAATATTAACCAAGAATGATAATCAAAAAGCCCCTAACAAAATGTTACTGATAATGTTCAATTGTGCTAAAGTCGCTTGTGGGTTTCCAGAGCCCCATATAGTTCAATTTTGCTTATTAATGTATGCACCAAAACAAAAATGAGCCTCATCGCAGACAAAATTTTTGTTTAACAAATTAATGACAACTTTAGGGAATAGCTTCTGCAAAGTCACTCGTGGGTTTTCAGAGCCTCACACAATACAACTTTGCTTACTGAAGTATCCACCAAAAAAAAAATGAGCTTCGTCACTGACAAACTATTTTCTACAGACCAATGACAACCTTAAAGTATGGCTTCTGCAAATTCACTTGTGGGTTCTTAGAGCCTCATACAGTATAATTTTGCTTACTAAAGTATCGACAAAAAATGAGCTACCTCACTGAAAAACAATTTTGTATAGAGCAAAGACAACTTCAGAGAATGACTTTTGCAAAATCGCTTGTGGGTTTTCAGAATTAGAATTTGTGTAAATATGACTTCAATATTTTGACAGCTTTTATTAACCATTTTATCATGGTCAGACTCACGCTTGAACTACGTTTTCGAAATTATCCAAATTTACTTCAAAATAAATCTTGAATTCGCCCAATATTGTTGCTTTTGTAGTTTTAAAATTTACAGGGAATATTAAAATACAATTTTAGAGTTGAACAAATCTACATGAGATATGAAAGACACAAAAAATGTTGGCGGTATTGTCTAGACATACATACATATTTCTTCAGAGATGAGGCCAGAGCTCATATTACGTTGAATGGGGAGCGTTACCGGGTCATGATTAATGATTATTTTTTTAAAAGAAAATGCAAACCTTAATCCCGGATGACATGTGGTTTCAGTAGGATGGCTCTACAGCGAAACCTGTCACGAAGCCTTTGAAACCAATCGAGAGCGTTTTATTTTGGAGATAGTGTCAGATTTACTCGAAAAAGCGGTAAAAAATTGGGTCGATCGGATGAGCTTAGCTAAGAGCAGCTGAGTTGGTCATATATTGATTAGTCGAAAAAGTTCGTGGTGTTTTCTAACAAATGGAGTTAAAGGCAAATAACTTAGTAACCACTAGTCGCATTGCAACAATACTAGACGCACGTTTAGTAAAATTTCATAAAGAGAAAATTCGCTATATTTAACAATCGAAAAATCAGTAGCACGCAAATGGTTCGCTTACTTTTGTTCTCGAAATTTCGATGTCAACAATGAGCCTTGTTATGGTAGGCACAATTACCGAGCAATATGATGAAATATTCGAAAAAATTGACCAAGACCCACATGTCGGCAGTCATGATATAGCAAAAAAATTAAATATCCATCAGAAAACTATTTTCAACCATTTGCAAAAAGCTGGGGTCAAAAAGAAACTCGATATTTGGGTGCCACATGAATTGAGTGTGAATAACAACTTAATATCTAAGATACGCTACTGAAGCGCAATGAAATCGAGCCATTTTTCAAGTGGCGATGAAAAATGGGTAGAAAGAAATCATGAAGAAAGAGGGATGAGCGATCACAAACAATCTCAAAGCTAGAATTGACGGCCAATAGAGTTATGCTGTGTGTATGGTGAAACTGGAAGGGAATCGTTCATGATGAACTGCTACCGTTTGGTCAAACTGTTAACTCGGTACTAAACTGTGAGTAACTCCATGACCCGAAAAAAATTTAAGATAGCTTATCTGATGGATCCACCATATAGCCCAGACATAGCACTGTCCCACTTGTTTCGATCTCTGCAGAACTCTCTTTATTGAAACCAGCTGGCTTGAAGAGAAGCCTGTGAAAACCTCTTGTATCAGTTTTTCAACCAGAAACTATAGAATTTCTAGCCTGATAGAAACATGGCTCTACCCGAAAAATGGCGACACATTATCTATAATAATGGCAAATTTTTGATTTGAAAAAATCGATTATAACATACTCAAACTTTTTCGACTAATCGAAAAATGCCACGAACTTTTTCGACTAATCAATAATAATTTTTAAACAATAATACACCCCAAAATTAACTTTATTGTTGTAGTATTTTGTTTAGAATTTCAAACTTTTTCTTTGTATTCTAAGAAAGTCAATATTTTTTTCTATCTAACATAAAGAAAATATATAAAATAATAATATTTAAAGTACGCAATAATCAAAATTGTGCTTTATAGCCTTGAACTTCGATTGAATAAATACTTGGCATAAATTGAATAGCTAAATTTAGTTGATCGTATTTAATAGAATTTTAGTTATAAATAATACAAATTCAATATACAGTTTGCCATTTATTTTACACATTCGTCGTATATGGTGATTTTCCTTAGAAATAAAAATAACCCAAATTTTTTGTATCAATTTTATTTGTGCCGTAGTATTTGCAATCGATATTGCCATAAGTGGTATTTTTTTTGATCGTACGTATATTGTGTAGCGCACATTGTTAGAGATTGAATAAAATCAAAAATAGGAGACCTTTCATTATAAGTGTCAATTCATTTTATAAGATTTGTCTAATTATTACATAGATAAGATAAAAATTCGATTCTTTTTTATGTTCAATCATTAGCTTTGGTATAATAGATTCGCAGATTAGTAGTTTGTCTTTTATAAGTTCATCAAATAAATGAAAACAAATCAAATAATCGTCAAAACAAATAACAAAAATAGATATTTCAGTTAATATATGGTATTTTTATTGATTACACATATGTATGAATGTGTATTAACTACTTAGTATTTAATTAGGTTTTATTATCTGATTACGGAAGTCAATGTACCTAAATGTCAATATACTTTGTGGTTATTTCTCAATTTATCGCAAAGGTCGTTATTAGCGTTGATCTATTTTAAAATATTACATAAATATTTATTTATAAATTCGATTATATATTCTCTATGTAAAATAATTATACAATATAATATTGAAAGAATCATTTAAATATTGTATAAATTTTTGCAACTTCTAATTCCATATTTGCTTGTATATTGTACGATTTTTAAGATGAACCTTCCCTTATATTGTGCAAAGGATATGATCCAAAATATTTTTCCATATAGAAATTTTTTTGGAATTTTTCATAAAAGCCAATATTTTCTAGAAAATTTTACAATACCAAAATTTTCGTCGTTTAATTATTGCCCCCCTTTTGCAAAAAAATATAATTTCAGTCAAAATCCTCCTATTGTTAAATGAAAATATAAAAATTTTTGTTAAGGGATCAAAAATTTTTTCCAAGTCCCAACAAATCAAATTTGCTGCATGCGTACACACCCATATACGAGTATATACACGACAGCCTTGATACATGCTACGATTGGAAAAGCGTCGGGCGCTGAGTGTTTATCGTCGGAGTGCACTTCGAGTCTTGAGAGCATTTCATACTGTCTCTTATTTCACTGCCTGTGAAATCGCTTACATACCGCCAATTGAGCTTTTGTTGCGTGAGAGAACCAGGATCCATCATCGAGGACGAGAGGAAAAAGAAATCTATGGACGCATCATGAGCAAGAAGAAATGACACGAGATAGTGGAGAGATACTAACGACATTGGGATTTATCGACTAACGAATGATGAACTGATCACCTCATTTCTGTATGCGCTACGTGACATAGAATATACCATAGATCACTGTGTAGCTCAATTTCTAACGCGGCATAGGCGTACCTCTTCGGTTGAAGCTGGACGATGGTGCGACATAACCCACTTGTCGTCCAGCAAATAAGGACGTGGATCATGTCTAATTCTCAAATCTTCTGTCCACGCTTTACCGATTAAAGAGTGAAACTGCAAAAATTCCACAAAACACCCGTCCCAAAAGGTCATTATTGCAAAAATGAGAATGCATCTTTAAGTGCGGTAGCTAAAAATGCAACCCGAGTAATCAAGAACTTCCGTCGTGAAAAAAAGTGTGAAAAGTCAGGTTACAGGCTAGATAGAATAATAGGCTTGAATCCAATCTGTTCCCCGTAAATGAACGCCTCATGGTGGTCCCATAGAGCTGCATATTGGAAGATTAGGCATGTGGTCCTTAGTGGCTAAAAATGCCACACTCTGTAGGGTTCGGTATACCCCTTTTTTGTGTTTCAATGAATTTTCAGTGGCCCAAAAAAATCTCGCCTCAAATAAATTTCCACTGCTGCTAACTGAGTTTGTTAATAAATTAGTCGTGAGTAAAGAGTGAGAAAAGGTCAGGTTGCAGGCTACATAAAATAATAGGCTTGAGTCCAATCTGTTCCCCGTAAATTAATGCCTAACGGTGGTCCCATAAGGCGGCATATTTGAAGATTAGGCATGTGGTCCTTAGTGGGTAAAAATCCCACACTCTGTAGGGTTCGGTATACCCCTTTTTTGTGTTTCAATCAATTTTCAGTGGCCCAAAAAAATCTCGCTTCAAATAAATTTCCACAGCCGCTAACTGAGTTTGTTAATAAATCGATTCCAGTGAGATATTAATAAATACTTAACTTAATATGAGGAGTTCCATAAAGATTTGACCAAGAACCAAACACGACTGTTAATTACGGATTTCGTTATAAAGTTTTGCCGTCATAACAGTAACCAATTAGGAAGAAAAGAGTAGTAGTCAGAACAGTAATTAAATTTTTAGTTGAATTTTTAACGAGCTTATAATTCTTTGTTTGAATTATGCATTTTTTAGTTGTGTATACTGTTTTATAAAGAAACCTGTCTTCAGTGTTAATCGGGGGATGGGTGGATTTTAAAAAAAAAATTAACGAGTCAATTACTATATGTAAATTTAAAGCAGTTTACGTATCTTAAAAAAAATCATTCATTCTCATTTTGTGAATATTGAAATAATCGGAATAAGACCTAAATCCAGGTGAAAATTTTAAAAATTCGTATTTTCTTTTTCCTTTTTTCACAGGTATTGCTGGCATGTGTTCAAAAACTACAGTTGCACCATTAGATCGAATAAAAATTCTTTTTCAAGCTCATTCCGTACATTATAAACATTTAGGAGTATTTAGTGGTCTTCGGCATATAGTTTTTAGGGAATCATTTTTAGCATTATACAAAGGCAATGGAGCACAAATGGTCCGAATATTCCCATATGCAGCTACACAATTTACAGCATTCGAAGTTTACAAAAGGGTTAGTTGACATATTCGCAATGATCAAATATTGAAAAAGAGAATTTTGGAAATAATTCGTAGTATCGATTTTTAGTATTTAAGCACAATTCATCAGCATAATAAATATATTCAACATGCGGACAAGTTTGTCGCTGGTGCGGGAGCTGGAGTTACGGCGGTCACGTTAACATATCCTTTGGATACAATACGAGCACGGCTAGCATTTCAAGTAACTGGGGAGCATCGTTATACGGGGATTGCCCATACAGCGGTAGAGATTTTCAAAAATGTAAGTTGAAATTTTATTGTTTCTATATTTAACAAAAAAAAAAAATTATTTAAATTAATTCTTTGAGCACTTCTCAAATTAATATCTGAACGTGGATTAAAATCATTGATAAATTTAACTAATTTTGATTAACTAAAAAATTATAAAGAATATATTTTTAGTTATTTAAAGAAATAAGTTTAAAAGAAAAATTTCGACTAAACTTTATTAAAAGTATTGTTAGAGAATTCCTTTTTTTTTTAAAAGAAATTAAAGTTTATTTTCTATTTATACTTAATCCATTTTCTGTATCTTAATTTTCAAAAAATATTAAATAATTTATACGATAAAAGAAGCTGTTAAAGCGATAATATTTTCGTAAAATCTATTAAGAGTCAGTCAGATCGTTCCTATGAAATCTTCATGATCTTCGCATCGTACAAAAAGAGAACTCCGAATATACAGTATCAGTCAAATAAGTAGGAAACCAACAAATACAACGTCAGTCAAAATAAATTTGCAGTGTCAATCAAAATAAAAGTCACGAATCAAATATACGAGGTCTGTTCAAAAAGTATCGCGAATTTTGTGTTTTTTCATAAATTATTTATTTATTTACGAATGTCTATTTTGTCCCCTTCAAAGTAATCCCCACCAGATATTATACGAGGTCTGTTCAAAAAGTATCGCGAATTTTGAATTTCCGCGGGTTATGTATGTTCGGTTTTCAATGTGCCGTTATGTTGTTCGGCCATTTTAAATGTTCAGTGAATTTTTCACAGCTGCTTTCCTTGCACGTGTTTTGGCTCGTCTTCGATTTTTGCTCAATTTCGACCAAAAACAGCATCGCATTAACATTGCTTGGACTCTGTCCGCGATGACCCACATTTGCTACAAACGGTCATAACTGGTGACGAATCATGTGTCATATGGCGACAGTGCTTTATCGGAAACAACGTGCCGAGATTGGTTTCGTCGGTTCAAAGACGGCAATTTTGACTTGTGGGACAAGAAGCGTGAAAACCGGCCTAGGAAGGTTGAGGACCCTCAATTGCAGGCTCTCACAAAAAATGCTCGCGGAGCAATTGGGTGTTACTTAACCAGTCATTTCCATGCATCTGCGTGCCATGGGGAAGATTGAAAAGATCGGAAAATGGGTGCCGCATGAATTGAACGATAGGCAGATGGAGCGACACCAAAACACATGGGAAATCTTGCTCGCAAGACAAAAAAGAAAGTCGTTCCTGCATTGGATTGTGACAGGCGATGAAAAGTAGATACATTTCGAGAACCCTAAACGCAAGAAATCGTGGGTTGATCCCGGCCAACCATCAACATCTTCACCAAGACCAAATCGCTTTTTCAGCAGGGTATCGCCTACTATGAAATGTTGAAAGCTGGTGAAATTGTCAATGCCCACCGCTACCACCAACAACTGATCAAATTGCACCGTGCTCTGCGTGAAAAAAGTACAGATTATCAACAAAGACATGACAAGCTGATTTTCCTCCACGACAACGCACCATCGCACACGTCAAAAATGGTCCGAAACTACTTTGAGACACTCAACTGGGAGGTGCTACCCCACCCCGCTTATTCACCAGACCTGGTCCCTTCCGACTACCACGCGCTCGCTGAGCAGCACTTCGATTCTTACGAAGACATCCGAAAATGGCTTGATGAGTGGTTTGCCTCGAATTGCCCGAGAGATAGGAAAAATGTGTAGCTAGCGAGGGCAAGTACTTTAAAAAAAATTGTTTTTGCTTTCTATGAAAAAAACATGTGTTTTTGGACTAAAAACAGCGGATTTAAGCTTATACACCTGGTAACTGTGGAGAAACCATTGTATTCGCGAAAATGACAGTATGGTATGCATTTTGATCTAAAGGTGTTATTGGCCCGTATTTCTTTGAAAATGTGTAAGGAGAGACTATTACTGTCAATTGTGACCACTATGGCCGTTTGATAATCTACTTTTTTAGCCTGAACTTGAATATTTCAATTAGGACCATACGTCGTTTTAACAGAACGGAGCCACAAAATCCAAAATACAACAAATTTTAAATTTATTACGTAAAAAGTGCCCTGGGACGCGTTTTTTCACAATTCGGTGCCATGTCCATTTGTACCTACGTGTTAGTCGTCGCTTCTCTTTTCTTTGGTACTTGGGTACATTTGGTGTCCTTCATTTTTAGTCGAGGCTGTATGATATGTCAGTCGGCTTTTTTTTGGCTTAGAAACATCTTAACTATAAGCCAAATCATGTTTACAAAATCCATTTTAATGTTTTTGGGCTCAACGTGAGACGTCAATGTTTGTTTATTCATCGATCTTCGTCTCTAGTTTATAATAAACATATTTCCTTTGTATCAGAAGTAATTATTTAATAGCTGAGTCTGAATTGTTTATAAAAATATTATTTCTTAATATAAACTAAAGAATTTTATGATACAATTAGTTTTTATGGATTTTTTGTTAAATATTGCTGATAAAGTTTACATGAAATAACTTCTTAAAATTTAAAAATAATTTTTGTATAAATATTTTCCAACCATTATTTATTATTTATTAATATTTTTTTTATATATTTTATGTGAAGCTAGTCTAAACATAAAATTTTACCATTTATACATTTTCTATGTATTTTTAAAGAGTATTAAATTCGTTTTGAAATAAATTTCCACTTAGAGTAATTAAGGAAGACCTTCATGGAAATTCCATAAGTCTCAAGAAGAGTAGAAGCCAATTAACATAGTTAATCAGTTGTTTGAGAAATTAAATACCACTAACGATGGAATGTACTTGAATTATAAATAATTACAGAGATTTAAGAGATTTAGGAACTGTTGAGGACTTTTCAACATCTTTAATTTTATTGATAGATATTTGAACAAAAAAATAATATAATAATTTTTGAATTTTGGTTTTTTTTACTATTAATACTGAAATGTATATTCTAAGCGCCACGACACTTTAGGCGACAAAGAATGAAGGGATATTGAAATTAAAGTATAAATGGAAAGAAAAGTGATTTTTAGGAATTAGCGTAGGACCATGCCTTAGCGGGATTCGAACCACCGACTCCTTGGTAGATGGTAGTTTAGTACGCTAACAACTGTGATACCGAGGCCGATTTTTCTGAATCCTTCTTAGTAAGCTAATTGATTTTTTTAATTCTTGAGCAAAAATGCACTTTGATTTTGTATTTAATAGTTTTAGGTTTAGGTGCTTAGAAATTTTATTGAATGTTTAAAATTAGTGATTATATATAACATAGGAGACACATTGAATTAAACTAATAGTTCTACCAATTAGAACTTTTTGATTAATTTCGTGAATGCTTACATTAAATAATACCTAGATAGGTTCGGACGTCTGATTTTCGTATATGTACCAGATCTGTTCAAAAAGTATCGCGAATTCCGCGGGTTACGTATATTCGATTTTCGATTTTTTGTGGCGTTATGTTGGTACTCATGTCTCTCCCTTATGCTGACTAGTTCGGCCATTTTGAATTTTCAGTTAATTTTTGACAGCTGCATTGCTTGCACGTGTTTTGGCTCGTCTTCGATTTTTGTTCAATTTTGACCAAAACCACCATCGCATTAACATTTCTAAGGAGCTGTTGGGCTCTGTCCGCGACGACCCAAATTTGCTCCAGAGGGTCAAAACTGGTGACGAATCGTGGGTTTATGGTTATGACGTGGAAACCAAAGCTCAATCATCCCAATGGAAGCTGCCGCACGAGCCAAGACTAATTTATTTTCCTCCATTCATTAGCGATTAATGTATACTTTGACAAAACTGCGCTTACTTTCTTAGGAATAGTATTTCTTTGCAATCACTCCCGCTTGCACACACTTTATACACACCGTCACTGAAACATTGAACTGTCAAAATCACATTTGTTTACATTGATTCAACCACGAACTTTTCATTTTTTGACCACTTTTTTGACTCCATAAATTATTAAAAGCCGTTTAAACATTTTGCAAACTAAATTTTTATCATTTATCTAATAAAAATAAAGACGTCAACTTAACAAAAGAAAGAAATTTTCGTTTTCCTCATTCCGTTAAATGACCAGTAACCTTTTACAAAACACTTTATATTCTGAAATAAATAAATTCCTATTAAATGTCATCAACAATAAAACTATTTATTTATTTTCGTAAATTCTTTAAAAAAGAATAAAACCACAATTTAACTTTCACTTTCTGAGAAGTGTCAAAAAACCAACTTTAAAAACAACAATAGTATGCAAGCATTTCGGTATGCTACCATTTCATGGAGAATGGTGTTTTAAAACTCTCCGAAGAGAATTCAGACAGAAAATTATTTTAAAAATAATTAATATTTTAATTATTATTAAATTAATCTAAAGATTTTTCTATTTAGACATGACACCCACTGACATCTAGTTTTCGTAACAGAAATTTCTTGAATTCCAAAAGCATAATTATGTCCTTTTCAACTCACTTATTCTACACAAAAATACATTTATTGGAAGGTAATATTTATTTTTTTCCAATCTTCTGATATAAGATGCAATTTTGTTTTAGGTTTATTATTTATTTTGTTAATATTATTCAAAATTAAGCGCCTCAATTTTGTAGACTTTCGGAGAGTTTTAAAACACGCCATCTACTATGAAATGGTAGCATATCGAAATACTTGCATATTTTTGTTATGCTTAATATTGACATTTACATACTTATCGCGAAGTGAATATTTAAGTACGCTTTTGTTATTATTTAAAATAGATTAAGAACAAGTAAGCATAAATTAATACATTTGCATAAATTGTTTTATTCTTCACGACAGCAAATAGTAAGTTTTTATTTCATAATTTTTGTGTAGAGACCTATCAGTTCTTCTATAATCTAAGGGGTTACCATTTGTTATAATTGTATTAATAATCCATTATGAAAATTGTCGATATGTGAAAGCTGCGTTTCATAACGTAATAATATACCATTTGAGACTGCAATCAAGAATTTGGTGGATAAATTAAGGAGCACTGGTTTGGTACAAAACACCACCAATAATAACACGTGCTCGAACAGGCTGTTCAGCTAAAAGTTATACTTTGGTGTGTGAACGTATAGCAGATAATCCAGCTTTATCAGTTTTATGACGTTCTCAACAATTGGACTCTTAAGAGTCCAATTAGTGAGAACGTCATAAAGGCTTAAGCCTTATAAGGTCCAATTAGTGCAAGAATAAAAGCCACTAAACCATTTTCAACGTCGAAATTTTCCTTATTGGCTCCTTGAAAATAGTGTGGTTTTTCAGAAAACATCATTTTCTCGGACGAAGGTCAGTTGCACTGAGACGGTTATGTTAATAAGCATAATTGTCGCATTTGGGCATCCACAAATCCAAGAGCAATTATTAAACAATCATTACAGTTATCACGTGTCACTGTATGGAGCGCTTTGTGAGCCGGAGACATCATTAGTTCGTATTTTTTGAAAATGATGCTAGTGATACAGTTACTGTCAATGAAGTGCGGTACAGAGACATGTTAACCAATTTTTTATAGTCTCTTTTTGGAGGCATGAATGTCTACGACTTGTGGTCTTAACAGGCGGCACTAAGTGCCACATTGCCGAAGAAACAATCGATTTATTGAAAACCAAATTCAGTGGAAGTTTAATTTCGCGAAGAGGTGATGTCAATTAATCACCAAGATCATGTGATTTAACTCCGTTGGACTTCTTCTTGTAGGGCTAAATGAAAGATAAAAATTATGAGAATAGGCCACATGCAATTCAAGAGCTCAAAACCAATATCAAACGCGTTATGCTTGAAATAGAGCCACGTTGATGCAAATATTTGATCGAACATTTTGTAAAAAGGACTGATATTTGTAAACATTTGCCCGATGTTGTTTTTTATTAAAAAAATGGTAAAGTCTCTACAATATATTACAATAAAGAATGCCATAAAATTTGTGTTTTATTGAATTAATAAACCCTGTATTTATATAAAGATATGTTTTATTCAAAAATTTATTTATAATAATAACCTTAATTATGACAATATAACCAAGTCTTTTTTTTGGTTACTTATTAAGTTTTTGCTCAGTAAACTATTAGCAAAATAAAAGTCTCTTAGCATAAAGTAAAAATGTTTCTTTACTATTTTTTTTACAGGAAGGTGGTGTTCGTGCACTATACCGGGGATTTGTTCCAACCCTAATGGGTATGGTGCCATATGCTGGCTTCTCATTTTATTGTTTCGAAACATTCAAATTTTTCTGCATGAAATATGCACCGACAGTAACTTGTAAAAAGTGCGAGAGGAATACAGGTGGTCTAGTTTTGGGCATTCCTGCCAAATTATTATGCGGTGGATTTGCTGGGGCTGTTGCACAATCAATATCGTATCCATTAGATGTGACGAGACGGCGAATGCAATTGGCTATGATGAATCCAGAAACAGCCAAATTCGGGTAATTATCCTATTGACAATATTTTATTTAAAAATGCTACGGAATTTATTACATGCGATGCTTACTGGTGATGTAGTAGAAACAAATTGGTGAAAGGTATTAGAGATTAATGTATACATTTGTAATATATTCAAATCTTTTTAACTACAATATATTAATTTTCTATACTATATTTTTTTTAATTAATAAAACAAAATAATACGCTTAATTCTATAATGTTAGAAATAATTTAAAACAAATTTCTCTTTAAAAAAAAAATATAACCTCTTTTTAATGATTATAACACAAATCTTTTTATGGATATGGCTTGTTTGGATATTGTTGGAAAAAATCAAATGGAATATAGACGGTAGGTGGAGTGAATTTGTTAGTTTTTGGTTTATTTACTATAATATTTTTTTTTTTAAATAAATTTCAGTTTAACACAAGCTATTTTTTATGTAATAGATAAATATATATTCCCTACTCATTAAAATTTGATAGTATAAAATTAAAACAGTAGATAACATAAAATATAATTATTTTTGTAAATAAAAAAAAATTGTTACTTTATACAATGGCAGTCTGATAAGTCCGTGATAAAAGAAACAAAGAATTTATTTATTCAACAAATAATTATTAATTTTTCAACATAGTGTCCTTTTAGCATTATACGCTTTATTCAGCGATATTCTAACTTCTTTATAACATTTGTGTAGTATGATTTGTCCAACTTTGTAAAATAGGCCTCATTTTCGGCTGTAACTTCAGAATTGGACGAGAATTTCTTTCCACCATGCTATTTCTTCATGTTTGCAAATATTCATAACGTAATATCACGTTGCAATTTCCGATTAATGTGCTGGTGCATTATCATGATGACACAGAACTTTTATCTTTGTTAAATGCGTTCGTTTTGTTTTGCTTACATTATTCAACTAGTCTAATAATGTTGTATAATCAATCATTTTTACATGCCCGAAAATATTTACCATAACCATTCCTGCCGATAGAACCGTTTTTGGTTTCTTTCGCTAGTAGAAGTCTATTCTACTAGTAGAAGTCTATTCTAGCGCAATTTACATTGCGCTTAAAAATGTCTTAACGCTCCGATGAAATTGTTACTAGAACACGTTTTTGATCAGGTGTTCGAAAACGTAGAAGCCATCTCGCCAATATCTTTCTTATACCCAAAATTTCATTTAAGATGTTTCCTGAATGTTCTTTTCACATTTTTATCATATCTCGACGGTCTTTTTAAACGATATTATAGATTTTATTAATCATTTTTGCGGTAGTCACATAAATTGATGTGCTGCGGGGAATAGCATCATTTGCAAGCAACAAAATTCCGTAAACCACTTCTAAATTATACCATACGGTGGTGTGGAGTATCCACAATACTTTTCAAGCGTTTTTTAAACACACGAAATTCATTTTTTTTCCAATATTAATAAAAAAAAACAAATATTGACTGCTCTCAGTGGCCGTCTGGCATTCTTAAATTAAATTAATCAACAGATATTTATAAAATTTTGTATGGCATGTTCTTAAGAATGCCAGATAATAAAAAAATATCGTTTTGCTGATATCAGGTACATTTCTTGCTTTTATCGTTGACTTATCAGACTGCACTCGTAAATACTGAACTTTTTTAGGTTTATTATGTTTCTTATAATATTTTGCTGATTATATATTGTATGCTTTTTGCATTTTTCTTTAGCTTCAATAAAATAAATTGCATTTCGAAATATTTGATTTAAATTATAAGAGTTTTTTTTGCAAAAATGTTAGTAAAATCAAATAAATTTTATTGTATTTTTCTGTTTTGATTTTTAAAGAACCGGCATGATTACAACACTGAAAATAATATACAAGGAAAATGGAATAATAAAAGGACTTTACCGAGGAATGTCAATTAACTACCTTCGTGCAATACCTATGGTGGCTGTATCATTTTCAACGTATGAACTACTTAAGCAATTCCTACAATTAGACACTGGAATGAAATTGTAATGAAATTAATTATTTACAAATACTTAAACTATACAAAAGCACATAGCTCTTCTAATTAAATGGATTACAAATTTTTGTAGACTATTATTGTTAATATTACAAGTAATTATTTTGTAAAAAAAAAATTGTTAGTACCTTTCAACATTGTTTGTAAATGGTGTTGGATACTCTCTTATTGAAAAATTTAATGACATTTTTATCTATTTTCATATGATTTTCTGTATTCATGGAATAAAAACTTTTATATAAAAACAAATGCAATATGTTTTTTTTTTTTGTAAAAAAAAATAAAACAAATCTAAATTTATTAAGTCAAGGTAAGTTTACAAGATCAGTAAAAAAATATTACTAATTTGTGAAGAATACCCTCACTGCCACCACTTAAGGACAAAGACGGTCAAACTCTCTCCACGGGTAAAGAACAACTCGACCGCTGGAAGGAATTCTTCTCAGAATCCCTTCCAATAGCTCAAGAATTCCATCCTCCTCCTCCAGTGATGCGCAGAAACTCACGAAGATCCATCCCAACAACACCGCCCACGATTACGGAGATCACAACAGCAATTAACAAGCTTAAGTACAGCAAAGCACCTGGACCTGACAACCTGGCCTCAGAAGTTCTGAAGTTTGATCCACCACTCCTGGCCTCGCTGTTGCATCCTATAATCGCAAAAGCCTGGACACAATGCCACTTCCCGGACAGCTGGAAAGAAGGAGTAATTATCACCATCCCGAAGAAAGGTGACCTTGACGATTGCAAAAACTGGAGGGGAATCACTCTGCTGAACACCATCCAGAAACTAATCGCATCAATCATCCTGACTCGCATCACTCCAACAATGGAAAGTGCCCTCCGCAACGAGCAGTCTGGCTTTAGACCAAACCGCTCCTGTATTGATCACATCAACAGCCTAAAAATGATCATTGAACAGTCGAACGTATGGAACAGCCCGCTCTATCTTCTCTTCGTTGACTTCGAAAGAGCCTTTGACATGATTTCTCGCGACGCCAGCTGGAGTGCTCTGGCGGAACTAGGCATCCCTCAGGCCATCACCGATCTCATCCGAGAACTATACCGAGAGGCCCCGCGTAGAATGCGCTTCAAAGGACGAAACAGTGATCCATTCAACATCTCGAGAGGAGTCAGGCAGGGTTGCGTAATCTCGCCCATCATCTTCATAATCGCCCTAGACCTAGTCCTTCAACGCACGAACAACACAGCCAGCAACGGTATCCAGTGGACACTGCGTGAGAAGCTCCACGACCTGGACTACGCCGACGACATATGCCTCATGTCCCACACCTTCAACGGCATTCAGGAGAAACTTAATGCTCTGGCCTCCAACGCCGAAGAAGTTGGGATGAGAATCAACATCAAGAATACCAAATTGATGTGTATCGGCGCCACCTGCGAGAGACCCTTGATGCTACACGGTACCCAAGTTGAAGATGTCGAAAAGTTCTGTTACCTTGGCAGCATGCTCAGCAAGGATGGTGGAACTGACATTGACATCCAAACGCGCATCAACAAAGCGCGACAAGCGTACACCTCACTTGGGAACGTGTGGCGCTCCAATCACCTCTCCATAGCACTCAAACTGCGAATATTCAACTCAAACGTCAAGCCAGTCCTGCTGTACGGCTGCGAAACATGGAAAGTAACCGATAGCACGACTCGTAAGCCTCAAACATTTGTGAACAGATGCTTGAGGCGTATAAGCAAGATTTTCTGGCCGAACTGGATAACGAACGATGAGCTGCTTCTTTTCACGAAGCAAATACCCCTGCTAGATAACATCAAACGCAGGAAATGGAGTTGGATTGGCCACACCTTGCGAAAACCACCTACGGACATAGCAAGGATGGCACTAGATTGGAACCCACAGGGCAATCGCAGCAGAGGACGTCTAAGGACCATTTGGAAAAGATCAGTCGAGCGCGAACACCAACAAACTGGCAAATCATGGTCGGAAATAAAAAGGCTAGCTCAAGACAGAAGCAGATGGAGAGAATTCACAGAGTCTCTAGTGCCGCTATATGCTCCATAGGAGCGACTGTGTTCTCATGTCTATGTGTAACGTAGAAATGAAAACCTGTCAAATAAAAGAAATAAAAAAATTTGTGTTAAGTTTCTTTCACCTAAATTTGTTTTTTCTTTGGAATGCTGATAATCGGATTTTTTATAAAACTAATAAAACAATTTAGTGTACTTTATATTTCGTAGGAAAAAGTAGATTTGGGACATTTAGAAAAAAAAACAAATAATCTTCGTCTTTAAGCATTCCTACAGGAAAAAATATGGAACGATTAAATTTAAGGAGTGAAAACTTTTCGTTAAAATAGGTCAGGAAATATCGATCGCAGGTTTTCCATTGTGGCGCGTGCACAGTGTGATGTGACACTCATGTTGAAACCACATGTCGACCAACCCTAATTGGTCCAATTCACATATCTCTAAATTGTCTTTAGTCACCATAACAGGAATGGCGTCCAACTCCAGAGAAATACGGAACAATGACATCTGCGGCCCATAAATCGCACCTCTCAGCGTTATCACGAGGGTATTCAGAGCGTTCGTGAATATGCTCTGAATTTTCGCCATTCGTGAATATACCCAGAAGCGGCTATTTTATTTATGTTAAAATCAGGGTCTTTTCTATGGTGGTCTAAAACGTTTTCGCTCCATTTTCAACGGCCCTTATGATCTATGAACTAAAGTCCAGGTAGCCCCGAATTTTATACGCATTTATATTGAAATTTTTATGCAAAATATACCCACACAACGGCTTAAGAAAGATTCAACTCTATTGCGCTATGCCTTATGTAGGTTCCGAGACTTCAGCTAGACTTTCACGCAGCACATCAATACTTCAGTCTATCGGACACTGAACCACGTCTTTTAAATTATTGTCTATACGATAAACAGTGCAAATTAAATTTTCCCAATTTTTTTCCAATTTTCCCAGTAATTGATGAATTACTCATTATTTCGTTAAATATTTTTACAAAAAATACACATTGTAGAAAGTTATCATATATTCGGCGCCACTGTTTTCTATGATTATCAAATATCAGCTGACAGAATGACAGCTCACCAAAATGGCATCAAATTAAAGTTGTTATTATTAACGTAAAAAGGATCTTTTGAAAAAAGATCAACACAAGAGAAAATAAAATCCTTTTGCTCATGAAATAAAGTTCAGAAGCCACACCAATGCTCGATATTACACGCCCTGGTAACTTTTCAAGGAAAAAAAGCTAAAATTTGGCTTCTTGTTTAGTTAGTGGCACCATATTTTTGAAACCACATGTATCTCATATTAAATTCCATCCAGTTTAGAACAAAAAAAGTCGGTTATCAAGCAACCACTTGGGTGAAGAGTCTCAGCCTGTAACAATACAGAGGAATAAATCTGCACTCAGTTGCTGGTAGCTAACAGACCCTACCTCAGTCACTCTGAATTATTTCCCTCGAAAATTCTGACAATAACATCGAAGCTACTGCTGTGCAACGAACTAGTCTTGCCAGTCCTCATGTATTCTTCGAAGCAAAATATAGATCGTTCAAAGAATTTTTTGCCCTCTATATAAAGATGGATGGATCCGGAGCGTATTTAACAACAAGATCCTCAAGCGTTACCGCGATCGCCCGGTTGTGGTGGCTAAAATGAAGCGTATGGATGAGGAATATCTCCGGAAAGCCTACAGTGGCTCCATTTATGGTCCCAGAAAATTAGGTTGGCTTTGCCTGCGGTGGGGCGACGGCATTGGTCAGGACGTCAAAAATATACTGGTAGGGTCGAACGGGAAGAACGCGCCGTGAAGCTGGAACGTTTGGAGTTCTTTGATTCAGCAGCAAGTTTAGATCGGTTGTCGCGCCGTTAATGATGATGATGATCATATTCATACGGGCATAGCGCTCAGAATTGGCAGTAACGGACTCTCTTTAATTTTCAAATATCACCTTCAGACTAAGGTGCACACATTTTCATGGATACAATGGCTCCACCGTCACTAGTGAGATCGTCATATAACAGCGAGAAATGAGCCTTTTCAATTAAGCAAATTTTGATCGAAAATTTAACGATACGTATCTACAGCAGAATCACAACTTTAAACGAAGTTTTTGTCATTTTAACATGGTGTTCAGCTATGACGCAATTTATAATAAAAAATGGTAAACCTATAACTAAATAAATATGGCCTTGTTATGACATATAAGGTGTCGTAAAAAGAAATACAATATTTTTACATTAAATTGAAGGTTTTATTTAGCATAGATTGAATGATACGATTTAGGTCAAATAGGCACCGTTTTGTTTGATAACTTGTTGCCATTTTGGAGGTAATTTCATAATGCCTCTCTCATAGAAATCCTCGTCCCTATTGGCAAAAAACTGGGACAGTCGATTTTTACAATCTTCTGCAAAATCATTTTTCACGCGAATTTTTCACCTGCAAAATCATTCGTCATAGACAGGAAGAGGTGGTAATCACTTGGTGCCAGGTCCGGACTATAAGGTGGATGCATAAGGACATCCCAACCAAGGTCCCGGAACTTCTGGCGAGTCACTATCGATGTATGCGCCTGGCGTTGTCCTGATGGAACACAATTCCTCTCCTATTGGCCAAAGCTGGCCGCTTCTGGGTGATTGCTTCTTTCAGACGTTCCAATTGTTGACAGTATAGGTCCGAATTAAGAGTTCGGCCGTAGGGGAGCAGCTCATAGTAGATGATTCCCTGCCAGTCCCACCAAACACACAGCAAAACCTTCCTGGCTGTCAATCCTGGATTGACCACCGTTTGCGCCGGGTGATCGCGATTTGACCACGACCGTTGTCGGTTCACGTTGTCGTAAGTGACCCACTTTTCATCACCAGCAACCATCTGCTTCAGAAATGGATCGATATTCGGTCCATGAGGGTTTTTTGCGATAACTCGTGTGGCACCAATACATCGAGCTCCTTTTTGTATCCAGCCTTATTTAAGTGGTTCCAAACGGTTTTTTGTGCAATGTTTAGCTCCTGGGCAATCGAAACAGTGCTTACGTGACGGTCGGACTCGACGATTTCCATTTTATCGACATTTTCGACAATTGGCCTTCCAGAGCGTGATGCATCTTTGAAATTAAAATTACCTTAACGGAGTCGACGAAACCAAAATTGCGCGTGATTGGCTGTTACAGTATCAGGACCATAAACACTATTCACATTTTCAGCTGCCTGGCTTGCGTTTTCGCCTTTATCGAAGAAAAACTGTAAAATATGGCGTATTTTCTCTTTGTTGGTGTCAAAACTGTATGAGAAGCTTTTTTATTACGAAATCTTATCTTTCTAACGCCATCTAGTGCAACCCGATCGCACTTTTAAAACGGGAGATACAGATTCCTAAAGCCATCTATTGGCAAAATAATGGATGACTTTTTACTACACCTTATATTTATTTGACAGCTGTCAAACGAACAGAACTGTCCTTTACATACCATCAAATGGATAATCCACAAAATGGATTACAAAATATTTCTGAAATAAACAACAACCAACTTTAAATAGAAACAAATGTCGTTATGCATTTTTGTTTTAATATTTATTTATTTTCATTTTATACATATAACACCATTTTTCTCCAATTAATATTTTGTTTGTAGATTTCTTGTGGATATCTTGCCGATTTTTTTCTTCTTCAAATATTCCTTTGTACATAAAATATATTCATAGGATGAACAATCTATAGTTTATCTGTACTATTTTCTATTTGACATTTATACAGATTTATTATTATTTATTATTTATGTATTTTGATTTTTATAATATTTAATTTATTATATTCCAAATAGTTTATGAGTACCAGTTAGATCCATAGTTTTTTTTAGTCTTGTTTGTCAAATGTATCTAAAGTGTAATCAAAATAGATCAATAAAATATGTTTTAAGAAAAAAAGTCACCGTTTTTTTTGTAAAAAAGTTATTAGAAAATTTAGAAAAATATAAATAGCTTAAATGTGTGGGATTTGGAAAAGGTTCGATGGATAAATTCGAAGTAAATTGAGTGTACTTTGAAGTTGAGTTTTATCGAGTACGTTCAATTATTATTTGTTAAATATTTTCCAATGCTTTTTTATATTACAATATTTGTAGTATTTGTTAATTGTACGAGTACTCCTGAAGATGTACATATATTTATCACTTGTTAGATTTTTGTTAATCTCTATTAACATGCATTATATATGAATATGTATTTTTTTTATATAACATTTATTAAAATTCTTTTTAGATAATTTGTTGTAATTGCAAAACAAACATTTTTAACATTTTTTTCTTCATATAATTATAATCTTTCAGCTCATATTCTTTAGTATTTCTTTTAAAGTTTATCTAAACATATCGTATTCGTTTTATGCACAATTACAAATAATGTCGGTTTTTTTCTTCTTTTTAATTATTATTTTTAACATTTACACAATATAAATTTTATTTCTAAATACCAGAAATAAAAATATACAATTGAATTTAATTTATATAATTATATTTTGAATATTAATATAAAATTGTATAGTAGAAATCACTCAAGAAGCATTTTTTTTGATAATTCCAAAAAAAAAGTTTGAGCATATTTTTGCAAACACTTTTCCAATAATTTTGTATTTTTTTTTTACAATTTAATGTATGAATTTTTTTTTCTAAAATAAGTTGCCCGAAAATTATAGAAATTAAATGATAAATGTTATTAATAAAATGATATTGTTGATTTTGGATTGATAGTTTTTAGAACCTGTCCATTCGTAAACTATTAATGGTTATTTATTTTCTATAGTAAATTATGAATTTGTTGAGCATAAATATTATATTATATAATAATACACAGATGGGCTTAAAAAACGAATATGTACGCAAGAAGTGTTTGATATGACGATTATTATTTAGCCCGTCCATGCCATTACGACTTTCTTAAAAGGTACAAATAGGCCATGAAGAGGTTCACTAGAATCAAATAAAGTTTGTTATTTAATAATAATGAATATTTAAATAATTTATTAATGTATGAAATATTACCAATCGAAAAATTTTCTACCCTCAAAAGTTCCATCTGAATCACCACATTTGCTTTGTAATTGCACACCAACGTAAAGATCGTCCGCAGTCTTTCGACCATTTTTATCAACAGTTGCTAATGGTCCAACATATCGGACACGTCCAACAACAACACGTCCATTTTTCGATATCACTTTAGCTAGATGACCTGGCTTTAGGCATTTAGCAGTTTTTGGCAAGAAAGGCAGTGACTGTTTTGATGGTATATAATCTAAAAAAAAAAAACATCATTTTATCGATACTGATCCGGAAGTTGATATACGAGGTCTGTTCAAAAAGTATTGCGAATTTTGAATTTCCGCGGGTTACGTAAATTCGATTTTTGATTTTTTTATGGCGTTATGTTGGTACTCGTGTCTCTTATTTATGCCGACAAGTTCGGCCATTTTGAACATTCAGTTAATTTTTGACAGCTGTTTTGTTTGCACGTGTTTTGGATCGTATTCGATTTTTGCCCATTCCAAAAAATGGATCAAAGAATCGGTTTCGGGAACAAGAAAAAGTCACAGGAGTTCAGATCTGAGGAATATAGTTATATTAGTGTGTTGTTTTTGGCCAAAAATTCGCACACAAGCAACGATGCGTGAGCAGAGGCATTATCATGGTGCAAAAGCCAATTTTTACTCTTCCACAAATCCGGACGTTTCTGGCAGATTGCTTCGCGCAACTTGCGCATAATTTGCAGGTAATATTCCTTATTGACCGTTCTACCCTATGGCAAAAACTCATGTTGCATCACGCTCCTGTAATCGAAGAAAACTGTAAGCAAAACCTTCACATTCGACCGAACTTGGCCCGCTTTTTTCGGTCTTGGCTCGTGCGGCAGCTTCCATTGGGATGATTGAGCTTTGGTTTCCAATTCATAACCATAAACCCATGATTCGTAATCAGCTATGACCCTCTGGAGCAAATTTGGTACGTCGCGGAAAGAGTCCAACAGCTCCTTAGGAATGTTAATGCGATGCTTTTTTTGGTCGAAAATGGGCAAAAATCGAAGACGTGCCAAAACTGAAAATTCAAAATAGAAGACGAGCCAAAACTGAAAATTTTAACTGAAAATTCAAAATGGCCGAATTAGTCGGCATAAGTGAGAGACATAAGTACCAACATAACGCCATAAAAAATGGCCGAGCTTATCGGCATAAGTGAGAGACATGAGTACCAACATAACGCCACAAAAAATCGAAAATCGAATATACGTAACCCACGGAATTTCAAAATTCGCGATACTTTTCGAACAAACCTTGTACTACAATAAATTGTTGATAAGTGCTTTTAAAAATACCTCTTTGAATATCATTTTCAGACATGCGTCTTAAATTAACTCTTTTCGGTGCGTTTGGTCCAATATCGTCTACTAGAATAGTACTGTCCATGGATTTGCGAACAAACATGTCTGCCTCGTCGAGTAGACTTTCGGTTGAACCACTAGAATCACCAAGGATAGTAAAAACAGAACGGCCACCATACCTTCTACAGCAAACACATTCATTTCGGAGGTCTGGCAAAGAGCCTCGGATTCGGGATGGTTCTTAAAAAAATACACATGAATAGTAAGTACACTTGGAAAATATGTTCAAAAACTCTACCTTGAAATGTAACTCTTGGAGTATAATTCATACTTTCGGAAGTCCGAATCCCTTGGCCATTATGAGCTTGTTTGCAGACAGCACAACGAATCGATGGAACGCTACGGGAGCGATGATGTCTATCGAGACTGCTGTACCTTGAACCCATAGAATAACTACGGCAGGAGTCGAAAGAATCACCACGTTTACCCCATAATTCACCTGTTTGAATAGTTTGTGTTCCAAAGCTATTCTCATTTACAGTCCACTGAGAAACACCAGGCGATGTCATACTAACACTAGGTGTTATCCTTCAGTTAAATAAATACGATATTAAAAATTAAAATACTTCAACAAAATAACAACATTTTAAATTACCCCTTAAGAGCATAGTCTGGCGTTTTAAGAAGATTTCCTTTGTAATAACGTGACGATTGCTTGTTATTTTGCTCTTGATTCTCCTCATCTTGACACAGATGATCTGCTGAACGTGACAATTCTGGTACCATGCTAGTGAAATTTATATCACTCAGGAGAACTCTTCTAGCTTCTTGGGTTCTATTCGAGATTCTTCAAAATAAAACAAAAAAAAATTTTTCTTTAATTAAATAAATTTTATTTTTAAATTATCTTTTATATAAAAAATTAAAATGAATATTTGATATTGATATTTTGATTGCTTCATTCGCTTCTCGTTTTGTCAAAGGACTTTTTCCAAATGAACTAATAATTTCGATTTATTATCATCAGTTCAATAAATATACATTTTCAGATATTTTGGAATTTTTCCAGAAAAAGTCCTTTGTATACAACCACTTGACTACGCCATAAATAGGTATTCGATAAATTTTGTTTGCTCAAGAACTCGTTGTTATAGAAATTGTAACTAACGATATTTACCTTATACATAAATTGCCCAAATTAAATGCGTAGGCAAGAGTCTTTTATGATAGAAAATTATTTTTCTCTTCCACTTTAAACATACTTTTAATATGAATAAATAATAATAAATCTAAAAATACATTTATAGGATAGCAAGTTTTCAACAACGGAAGTGAATAATTTACTTTTATAAATATTGTATAAATTATTAGCAAAAATATATTTTTCTAATCATTAAAGTAACTGACATTTTTTAAGACCAATCAAGTTCAAAAGTCTTTTTAATATTAACAGTTAAATTTAAATACTTTGCATATATAACAAGAAAGGCTGTAAAAAAATTACTCAAACGTTGAAGGTCTTGACAGTAAGGCCCAAGGCTTTTTCTAATTAATTATAAATTTAGATCATAGACTGTTTATATTAGAAATAAAAGAATATTTAGACCTCATACCTGAGAGACCATGTACCCACATATCATTGATTCCTCTCATAAAAGTATTCATTTGGTTTTAATTTCTTAATTAGCAAAACAACGGTTATTTAGTGGGACCTCTCTCATAAAAGTTTGTCCATAATTAATTTCGTTTTTATTTATTAATTAGTAAAATGAGATCATTTTGTGGGACCTTTCTCATTAAAGTTGCACAATAATTATTTTGGTTTTTATTTATGAATTAGTAAAATGAGGGTATTTAGTGGGACGTCCCTCATTAAAGTTGGTCACTAATTATTTTTTATTTTTTTAATTAATTATTAAACAAAATCATTTAGTGGGACCTGTCTCATAAAAGTACGTCAATAATTAAATTGTGGTAACTGATATGTCTTTGAATATTAAATTTAATAGGTATCGGACATTTATTTGGTGTGTTCAAAAAATATCGTGAATTTTGTGCTTTTTTCAAAAATTATTTATTTATTAATGAATATTTATTTTGTCCCCACCAGATATTATATCGTAGCGTAGCGTCGTCCTTTCATGGGGCTCTTCAGTTTCGGGAACAATAAAAGGCCACTGGGGGCCAGATGTGGGGAATATGGTGGCTGCGGCATTATTAATGTGTTGTTTTGGCCAAAAATTCGCGCACAAGCAACGATGCGTGAGCAGGAGCGTTATAATGGTGCAAAAGCCAATTTTTGTTCTTCCACAAATCCTGGTGTTTCTGGCGGATTGCTTGGCGCAACTTGCGTATAACTTGCAGAAAATATTCCTTATTAACCGTTCTGTCCTGTGGCAAGAACTCATGATGCACCATCACATTCGACCGAAGTTCGCGCTTTAAAAACCTTCACATTCGACCGAACTTGGCGCGCTTTTTTCGGTCTTGGCTCAAGCGGCAGCTTCCATTGGGATGATTGAGCTTTTGATTTCCACGTCACAATCATAAACTCATGATTCGTCACCAGTTATGACCGTCTGGAGCATATTTGGATCGTCGCGGACAGAGTCCAACAGCAATATTAATGCGATGCTGTTTTTGGTCGAAATTGAGCAATTTTTGTACGAATTTCGCGGCGACCTGTCACACGACCAAATCATTGGTAAAAATCGAATGGCACGAGTCAATCGATAAGTTCTCAGCAACTTCTCTAACGGTGATTCGACGATTGGCCAATACTATTTTCTTCACTTCATCAATGTTTTTGTCTGTTGTTGACGTGCTTTCATTGTTCACATCTTCTCGGCCCTCTGAGAACATTTTGTACTACCGATAAACGTTGCTTCGGTCCAAGGTAGCCTCACCATAAGCCACAATCAACATTCGGAATGCGTCCGCACAATTAATTTTGTTTTTCACACAAAATTTGATACGATGATCCATTTTTTTTGGAATGGCAAAAATCGAAGATGAGCCAAAACACGTGCAAGCAAAGCAGCTGTCAAAAACTAACTGAACATTCAAAATGGCCGAACTTGTCGGCATAAGTGAGAGACATGAGTACCAATATAACGCCACAAAAAATCGAAAATCGAATATACGTAACCCGCAGAAATTCAAAATTCGCGATACTTTTTGAATAGACCTCGTATGATTGTTACTCAAAAAAGTGTATTATTTTATTATGAATAAACTCCAAGCTAGTACAACTTTTACAAGTTATCCATATTTATTTTAAAAATAAATAATCAATTTGTTAAATACAAAATTATATTTGATCGTAAAATTGTGTTTATTGATGAGGCTTTTTTTTGACTCAATAGTTTTGTTTGAGCCAAAAATAAGCTTTATAACTTAACAACAAACAAAATTGTTACATTTAAAAGCAGACAAATTCACAAGAAATATTGGAGGTACCATTCCATTTATAAAAAAATCCCTGGATTTGGCAACAACGTGATTTTAAAACAATGGACCTTTCAGTTTATTTCCAAGATCGCGCGATTTGACACGGCTTGACTATTTTCTGTAGTGTTTTGTAATGTCGTTAGTATATGCTGACAAACCAGCAACAATTGACTCCGTTGAAGCCAATATTGAGCGAGTTATAGTAGAGGTAGAACCGGATTTACTCGACAAAGGACTCAAACATAAGTTTAGGCATATATGACAAAAAATTGTCTTCGTGTAAATGGCAAAAATTTAAAAAAGGCAACAAATTATGTTCGAATAAAAAACAAATTTTTTTTTGTATTTTTTTTTTATAGAAATAAATTTATTAAAAATGTTTTTTAAATAATTTAAATAAAAAATAAAAACATTTTTAAATATTTTTGTTTAACAACATGTCAAATGTATTTATTTAAGAGTATGTGCGTTTTGATGAGTATTTGAAATTAATCAATTAAGCGGATATGAGAACAAACATCAAAGGAACGTGTAACACGATTTATTTTTGTATGAACTCTTTATGGAAGCAATTCAGATGGAAATCGATTTGAAGAAGCTAACCTGATATCGAACGCATATATGGAAATGTATGTAGATTGAGTAGAGAGCGCTTGAGCTGCAGTGTATTTGTGGCAACGAAAAGGACTCAATATCAGTGCATGGTGTCGGTTGACGAGTGCTTTTAAGTATGGGGTATTCTTTTAATAGCAACAAGTACATTCCCGATGCAACCCTCTATACGCCATTTACCTTGAATGTGTCTATTGTTGTAGGTAGATGGCATTTTTCTATTGCACGAGTGAATAATATTATTCATAGCTGATATGACACAGAAATTATAATGCTTTCCGTGTTGATTTAGAAGTACCACGCAGAAATTAGAGCATATTTTGTCTATGGCATAAAATACTCAGAACATATCGTAGCATTTGTTATAAATCGTTATATTTACACAATTATTGTTTTCCAATTGGTTAATTGGTAATAGTTACCTGTAGAATGCGAATGACAAGTTTTTGACAGGTACTTGTTGTTATCAAAATGAATATTTATCTATGCAAACTTCAGTAATGTAAACACTCTCATTCATAAAAAGAATCAATTAATCAAAAATTATAGTGAAAATACTCAATGCACCGGATTATAATAAACATTTTTCTTCACTTTAAAGATATCGTTTTTATTTATTATATAAGTGTATGTGTAAATGTAAAAAGATAAGGACGTTCTCGCAACATTTATTATGTATGCATTCTTTGTGCATAGCATAAATTTTTCAATGAAGATAAACCGATGAAAATTTGCATTACTTATATTTCCAAGGGCACTCGAAACTTTTAAAGTGAATGGAAAAGTTTTTATATAAAATTATAAATTATTATTTAGAAAAGGAAACGATCTGAACTTTATATTGTGATATATTCATGTTCGTAAACTAGGTATGGCAGAAAAGTAATAAGATTTTTTTGAACAACAATATCATTTTTATAGCAGTGTTGGAAAGCTTCAGTTGGAATTGCTTTCAGCTTCTTTGGATGTTATCGATAGTATGAAAATAATTTCCGCTTTGTGGTAGGCGATTCCAGTTAGATTCTGTAAGGGTTTTTTTTTTATCTAAGGTAACAAAAAAAAAGATACACAAACTTAGATCAGGTGAATAGAGGGGTTTGTAATTCACTGGCATAGCTTTTTCGACAAAAACCCTTTGATAAAGATGGCTGCGTGATAGGAAGCGTTTTCAAGTTAAAACATCCAAGTTCCCATCATTTTTAAACAACTTTTTTTTTTATAAAAGTCTTTATTGATATTTTGTCTAGGTGGGAAATTTTTTGGGAACGATTCCCCTACTGTTATAGTTTTGCTTTTTCATTAACTTATTCGTGCTTTCGTTGGCCGAGGAGATTTGTCAGCGTATTTTGTTTGTTATTATTTCAAGTAACATTAGTACTGAAATGTATATTTTAAGTGCCACGACAGCAAAGGTAATTTGATGATAAGGGATAATGTAATAAGGAAATTAAATTAGAATAGAAAGAAAAGTGATATTTGGGAATTAGCGTAGGACCATGCCTCCTCAGTCTGATTCGAACTCACGACCTCTTAGATTATTTTGTTAACGGCCCAACAGACCTCGCCCAACGCTTTCACATTCATCTGCTCAGGTGGTCTAATGCCCAAAAGGGAAGGATAACGGATAAGGGAATGATAGTAGAATAGAAAGTAAAGTGGTGTTATGGCCCCTTGGATCATAGTCCTGGATGCTACGAACCCTTTGATGGTAGTCCTGACTGTACTACCGAGTCTTCTAACTGTACTACCGAGCTGGCAACGACTGTATTTCTGGATCGTACTCGAAAAATTCACATAGGTGATCATATTACTAAAAAAATCTGGGCTACTTTCGATACTGTTGAGAAGGTGAAGTCACACATTCTTCCGATTGTCTTTCTGTTCAGAGATTGTTCGGTACCATCTTGGGAAACAGCTCTCTCATTCTCAAATCTTGAGACAAAATAAAATGAGGGGTAAAACAAATGAAATTTGACTTTACTCAATGCTCATAAGCTTTAGTCGACGATCTGACCTCACAAGAGGTTGAAGGCCTCTCTGACAGAGCTTCACCTTTTATTGCTTCTTAGCCCACAAAAATGCTTTATGTCACCGAAAAATTCAGGATCTTGATAAGGAGTATTACGCATGGGGTCGTTGCAACTTTTCGTAAGTCAAACTCGTGGATTTACTAAGCTTCATAAAAAAATTTATGTGGAGAAAAAGTTCCCATTCTTGTCAGATCGTTCTTAGTGAAGTTAGTCTCTCACGGAGCGCCTAACTTGGAAGGATGGAGCCTCATTTTTTACAAAGACAGTTCTAAAATGGATGTGAGTATTGGAGAGGGGGTGTAGACGGAACTTATTACCATCTTTTTAACGCCACTGATAATGCCCATCAATTTTTTAACATCAGACGGAACCTACGTAACGTAAAGATCTACATCAACTCAGATAGCCAAGCTGTATTGAAAGCTCTTGCCTTATGTGATGTCCAATCTGAGATAGTTTGGGATATCCTCACGGTCTTAAATCAACTGCGTAGATACAATAATGTAACTTTGCGGTGGGTGCCACGTCATAAGGTAACGAACTAGCACATAAACTTGTTAAAAGGGGAGCAATACTCTGTTCATTAGACCAGAACCCTTCTGTGGCTATTTAAAGGGTCCAATATATAATCCTGGAAACTACAGGTTTAAAGCTCATATTGGGGTAATTCCCCGGGCATGAATCACTCCACAAAATTCATCGCATTTTCTAAAAAAAGGGTCGGCCAAGGTTCTTAAACTCACCAAACTAGATATAAGGTTACTCACTGGCATACTCACTGACCATTATCTGTTAAGATATCATATTAATAGGATTGGCAAATCTGACACAACAATCTGTCGTTTTTGCTCCAAAAAGGATAATAATAATAATAATAATAATAATAATAATAATAATAATAATAATAATTATTATTATTATTATTAGTCTTATTGCTTATCTGCTACATCTTATAAATATAAAGTGTTAATAAATTTTATTTTTAGCATTTTATGTTATATACATTTCTAATATATGAGGTCTGTTCAAAAAGTATCGCAAATTTTGAATTTACGCGGGTTACGTATATTCGATTATATTAACATTGCTAAGTTCGACCAAAACCACCATCGCATTAACATTGCTAAGGAGCTGGTGGACTCTGTCCGCGACGACCAAAATTTGCTCCAGAGGGTCATAACTGGTGACGAATCATGGGTTTATGGTTATGATGTGGAAACCAAAGCTCAATCAGCCCAATAAAAGCTGCTGGTCGAGCCAAGACCGAAAAAATCGCGCCAAGTTCGGTCGAATATGCAAGTTTTGCTTACAGGTTTCTTCGATTGCAGGAGTGTGGTGCATCATAAATTCTTGCCACAGGGTAGAATGGTCAATAAGGAATATTACCTGCAAGTTATGCGTAAGTTGCGCGAACCAATCCGCCAGAAACGCCCGGATTTGTGGAAGAACAAAAATTGGCTTTTGCCATTTTTGGCCAAAAACAACACACTAATAATGCCGCAGCCACCGTATTCCCCAGATCTGGTCCCCTGTGACTTTTGCTTGTTCCCGAAACTGAAGAGCCCCATGAAAGGATGACGCTACGCTACGATTGAGGAGATAAAGACGGCATCGAAGGAGGAGCTGAACAAGATCACAAAAAATGATTTTTTGAAGTGCTTCGAAGATTGGAAAAAACGTTGGTACAAGTGTATAATATCTGGTGGGGATTACATTGAAGGGGACAAAATAGATATTAATGAATAAATAAAGAATTTTTGAAAAAAAGCCCAAAATTCGCGATACTTTTTGAACAGACCTCATATAGTCCTGGGAATGTGGAGTTAAAAGCTCACACTGGAATAATTGCCTGGGCATGAATCACTATAAAAAATGCACCTCCTTTTCTAAAAAAAAAGGGTTTCAGAAGTCCTTAAACTAAACAAACCAGACTTAGGGCTACTTACTGGCCTACTCATTGGCCCATTCTCTGTTAAGATATCATTTAAATAAGATGGACAAATCTAACATAGTAATAAGCAGTCGTTTTGCCCAGAAGAGGATGAAACGATGTACTCTACAATTGCCCGCCAGAGACTTCGGTATCTTGGTTTGGGATTTCCTGATCTCTACGAAATTTTTCGGCTACCAACCAATATGATATTGAGGTTCACTAAAAGCCTCAATTTTACTTTTAATTGAGTTAGGTTTATTGACTACAAAAGATCTTATTGGTCGAACATTATTATTACTATTATTATTAGTCTCATTACTTATCTGCTACATCTTGTAAGTACAGAGTATTATAAATTTTATTTTCAGCATTTTCTGTTATAATTTTTTCTAATATATATTTTTATTTTTAATATTACCATTTGTTATTTATAACTTTTTTCGGAATTGTTCTTAGTTTATAATTTTTTAAAATGCTTCGGTATGAACATTAATAACGCAAATAATTGTCAATCTATTTTCTTCCACTTTTTTAATATATTTTTTTTAAAGCTTATAAAAGTTTTCAACTTTAACAATACGGTTAAAAAAAAAACAATCAATAATAAAGAATAAATTTTTGTAGTATTTAAAGAAACGAAATACATTAAAGGATTTGTTATTCAATAAATTCTACTAAAAATAAATAAAAGTAAATTTGATAAGGTAAATTATTATTCTTCTTTCATTCAAGATAAGACAATTCCTAGAAGGGCAAATATGTCTTAATCACGAAACAAATGGAAGAATTCTTGTATTTATCACGTGACTTGTTTGCATAAGTAACAATTTATAATTGATTGTATCGTTTGCATGTTTGCCCAAAATGATAGTAATACTCTTTCCTGTGAATAATACAGACAACATCGTAAATTGATTCTTACCGAAATATCATTTACGAAAGTTTTATTATTTTCCTTAAGAGTTTGTTGTTGTAATTCTATCATAAAAATTCTATTTAGTATTGTCGTATTCTTAATAATTTTTTTTATATTCATTCTGAGAACCTTTATACTATAAGTCAGACTGTATTTAGTAAAAGAAACCTGAAATTGTACGCACATTTTTGTAGTTATCGTAAAGGAAAATTACCGTAATTGTCACTGAATTAAGGAATCATCTTATATCTATTTATATTGATTATATAATATTTCAAAACAAAATGTACAAAATTATTTTCTTCAATTGGCAAAATGTACTTTCCTTATTAACTTTTCTAATTAATATCACAAAAAATCAATTATGGAAATGTACACGTAAATGTCTCGTTGGATTGTTTGGCTTTTCTATTTTCTTAATTTAAATGTTATCTACAACAACATATAATTGGTCACAAGCAGATTTTTTAATGGGAGATACAATTACATGAAGATATGCAGGGGAAAACACCCATCGATATCTCCCCAAGAACGGGACAATTTATCTTATAAGTTAAAAAAATCGCGAGGCCATTGCCTCTACCAAACGTCGATGGGTGTATAATGGAAGGGTGAGAGTGTGCAGTTCTCTTCCTAAAGGATTAGAATGATAAGATAGGTTTTATGTCACGCTGGATAATAGTGTTCCGTATATAAAAGAGGGCATTGACAATTTTTCGAAGGGTTCGGGATTGTAGGATTTGGATTGGAAGGAAATAGGAATGCTTAGTCCATATCGGTTTTAGTGCCGTATTATATAGTAATAGTTTGTTTTTTATTGTCAGTTTTGATTTACTGTGTAGGAGTCATAGTAATTGTTTAAATCGTCTGTTAAGATCACTTCTTTATCAGGTGTATAAGCTTAAATCGGCTGTTTTTGGTAAAAAAAAGCGTTTTTTTCATAGAAGGCAAAAACAAATTTATTCAAAGTACTTGCCTTTGCAAGCTACCCCTTTTTCCCATATATCGGGCAATTTGTGTATACCACGCCAAAAAAAATTCCTTCTCTTTCGAGGCAAACCATTCATCAAGCCATTTTCGGACGTCTTCGTAAGAATCGAAGTGCTTCTCAGCGAGTATGTGGCCCATCAAAAACAGATGGTAGTCGGAAGAGCCTGGTCTGGTGAATAAGCGGGGTGGGGTAGCACCTCCCAGTTGAGTGTCTCCAAGTAGTTTTGGACCATTTTTGACGTGTGCGATGGTGCGTTGTCGTGGAGGAGCACGGTGCAATTTGATGAGTTGTTGGTGGTAGCGGTAGTTTCACCAGGTTTTAACATCTCATAGTAGACGATACCCTGCTGATCCCACCGAACGCACACCATCTTCTTCCGTCCGAAGCAATTTGGTCTTGAGGAAGATGTTGATGGTTGGCCGAGATCAACCCACGATTTCTTGCGTTTAGGATTCTCGAAATATATCCACTTTTCATCACCTATCACAATCCGATGCAGGAACGACTTTCTTTTTTGTCTGGTGAGCAAGATTTCGCATGTGTTATGGCGTCGCTCCATCTGCCTATCGTTCAATACATGCGGCACCCATTTTCCGATCTTTTCAATCTTTCTAATGGCACGCAGACGCATAGAAATGGCTGGTTGAGTAACACCCAATCGCTCCATGAGCATTTTTTGCGATTGGGTATCGTCTTCGTCCAAAAGAGCCTGCAATTGATGGTCCTCAACCTTCTTAGGCCGATTTTCACGCTTCTTGTCCCACAAGTCAAAATTGCCGTATTTGAACCAATCTCGGCACGTTGTTTCCGATATAGCACTGTCACCATAGGCCTCCATAAGCATTCGATGCGATTTGGCAGCCGATTTCTTCAAATTGAAGCAAAAAAGCAGAGCTTCCCGCATATGCTCTTTTTCTGGCACAAAACTAGACATGATTACTAAAGGAAAAATGTATGTTGTTGTACGAAACGAAATTGCTGACAATGTGCACTGATTAATGTTGACAGATGTCAACTACCCATGGTTGCTTAATGCGCTCACTCACGCCATCTATGACCAAACAGCGGATTTAAGCCTATACCCCTGGTAAGTTCCGCGTAAACGTTTCAGGTTAACCGATTGTTGAATATGAGACCAAAATAACGCAAGGTCCGTTTTTGTGGAATGTTACTGCCGTTTAGGGTAATGTCGGGAGTGTGTTCTTGGTAGAGTGTGAAAGTAACATGAGCAAATTTTTCTTAATTCGACCGCCCCCCTTTCCTTCTTTTAAACGAGGTTTCTAAGGAGTGCATCGGAGGATACTTAAATTGAAGGCTCTACGCTAAACTACCGGAGATAATTTAACAACTTATTGTGTATTATATTAAGAATATTACTGTGACAAGGAATATTTTGGGTACAAATATTGTAAACGACAGGACCAAGGAGACTTCCCTGAGAGACACCGGCGGAGATACGATAAATATCAGAAAACTCAATATTTTCAGCTAACTAAAGATATCTGTCTGAATGATAGGATTTTAGGATGTGGAAGTAACCAGAGAGTAACAGCCAAAATAATCCAGCACTCCATACACCGCCGGAACCGTACGAAATGTGCAGCAATACGCCTGCCTGGGCAGTATTTCTTTTGCTCTAGCGAGCACACTACTCGTGGGTAATCGACTACGGAAAGACATTACTGGATAGTGGTATGCTCAGCTCTCAATCCAAACTGATGCTGATGAATCACACCTTTGGTTTCCAAAAATCGCACAAAGACGTTTCAGGATTAATTTTTCTAGAACTGTTTGGTTAATAATGCAATTTTACAGATAATTCTTGATTGGGAAGAGTTTAATTTTAAATCAGCAAAATGGAATTTAGTTAATTGACATTGTGATTATGTACTCTTAGGGGAGAATTTTGAAACGTTAAGGATAGTTAGTAATAATCCACTTACCTCATAGAGTGTTTTTTTTGTCCTGTCATTATTGTTGGCACAAATTTAGATGGAAGCGTGCACGGACCGCCTAAATGGTATCGATCACGTGCCAATTGGCTTTCGGATTTCCAATGTTCCGGAAGAGCTGATATATCCGTCTGAGCAGAGCTGCTTCTTTTTGGACCACCTTTATCTGAAGCTATCGTTTTTGATGTTATATTTTGTCCACCCATATGTTGATTGTGTGATATTCGCCGAGAATAACGTGAACTCAATCTAGGTGCAATATGCCTTCCAGTAGTGACTGTGTCTCTATGATGCATTACTGGCCTAGAAATATGAAATGTTTAATGGTCAAAAATCATTATTTTAAAAGGAAGGGGGAAGGGAAGCTTTATTGTGGTTGGTGTGTGTTTACCTGTAAGCAGGTGGATTAGGACAGGTATTGCGACGGTACATTTCGAATGTTGTTTCTTCAATAATGCCGCATTTGGAAATGTCCGTTTCTACCAGGACATTACAATTTGTCCACTTTCGTCCCATGGCAGAAAATTCACGATTATCAAAGAAGTCGACACTTTCATCTCGACCGATTAGTTGCATCTCATCTTTTTGATCGGTACTGTATTCTTTGTCTAAGCTCGACGATTTGGGGCTGCGTTGGTGATCCAAACTATCGGTACTTTCGAGGCTTTTCTGCTGAGTTACACTGGATGAGTCTGAGGTGAAAAATACCTCGTGACTAGTCGAGGTAGGAAGTTTTTTTCCTGGAGGAGTTCCTTGTGTAGACGACTCCTGATCCGTTTGAATTGATGCAAATTTTACTAGAACAGGTGTACCCGATGATCCAGGTGCTTGCCATGGATCATATTCGGAAATGGATACTAAATCTTCCTGAATAGGATCACGTGTCTCGTCAGATGAAAAGATCAACTCAATATCATCCACTTCCTCTTTTCCTTCATGCTCCTTATCGGACGTTTTACCATCTCCGGTTTTTGGCTCAACGGCGGTAGCACCTTCCTCTTCCAATGGAATATCATCTTGAAATACTGAATTATCACCTTCTGAAGCTGAGTTATCAAGCTCATCATCGATTATATTATCATTAGATGGCTCCACAGTATCAAAATCCTGTTTGCTTGGTTTTAATGTTACTGACAATTTTTTTATACTGACATCTGGTCTTGGTTTAGTGGATCTCTTTTCATCGACATCCTTTTGTAATTTTGGAGAAGTTGGCATTTTCTCTGATTTGTCACTACGACTAGAATTTTGTTGGCTATCACTAGAAGTCGACTCTATAGATTTTCCGTCAACTTTAATATTAGACATTAATTTAATTTTTACATCGATTTTAGACGCCATTCTATTATCATCCGAAGTAGGATGTCTCACTATACTAATATCTGGTACTATTGATATTTGAGGCGATCTCTCCAATCTTCTGCTTGATTTGCGTTCGGATCTATCAGTTTCAACTATAGTTTCTGTTAGTCTAGTTTTTGTATGTATATTGATAGGAATTCCCGATTTAATTTCACTATCAACAGGTGCTGTAGATACTTCTTTTTTCTCGATAATAGTTTCTATGACATTATTCGCTGAGGTATCGGTAATAGTAGGAGTTACTTTTGAAGTTGGTTCATCGATGACTTCCCGGCGTTTTGTACCTTCTTTTATATCACTTTGGACAGTTATTTGACTTCTTAAACGATGTATTTCAGTTTTGGCCTCTTCGAGTGCTGATCGCAATGAAACGACAGTTTGGTGTAGGGCTCGAACAGTGTCTAATGATTGAAAAGTTGTTGATACACTTTCCATTGGGCATGTAACCCTTTCGGTCGGTTTAACGTCGTCCATCTGTATCTATTCGCGACCTCAACTTCAAAATTAGCAGCTACCTCAGCCATGCGGATATCTGTTCAAAAAAACAATCTATCAATTAATTAACAATGTATGTATATTAATGTTAATAGAGTTAAAAACAACTTATCTATGGTGGCTTACTTTAGAAGAATTATTACATGGGTGCACATACTAATCGTAAATTTTCGTAAATATTTTTAGTGATCTTCAATTTTACTGATAATTATTAATTCGATAGAAATGGTTTAAATATGTCCATTATTTTCTATAAAATCTTTTAATTTATTTAAAACAGTAAATATTTTCAGATTTGTTAATTAAATACGATGGCCTATAGATTTTTAAGTGAGCTTTTACAGAAATAAATACTTTTCCTAAATTTGTTTATTTTTCTCAAATATAATTATTTTTAATTGCATTTAAAAATGTTCCCCCTTTGGTAGTAAATTACTTCCTATTATGAGAAATACTATTTAAAATGGAAAAGGAAAATCGTTTTAAATATTTTTTTTTTTATACAAAAGTAAAGTTAAATATTCATTGTTTAACAAAAGTATAAATAAATAATGTATAATTTTGTTATTAGCTAGAAAAAGGTATCTTCGGAATTAATTTATTGAAATTTTAATTGTTTCTATTAAATTGAAACTTTTTAACTGAATAATGTATTAAAACCTTTTTATTTCGTATTTAGCAAAGTAAATGAATTAATTTACATAATATTCTTATAGAATACTAAAAAGTTATCAGATAAACTTATTTATAAGAGTGAATAATATGAAAAAGACAAAAAACAATTTTTTAGCTGAATTAAAAATTGAAATTTTATCAAATTATAAAGTGAAATGAAAATGAACAATTTTAGAAATAAACTTATTTACTTAAGTTATTCCCTTATTATATAATATAAAAATAGAGTAGAAAATATAAGAAAACTTTTCACATTAAAGTTTTATCCTTGATAATAAAAGAGAAATTGAAGGAATTCGAGAATGTGCCACCAAAAACATGAACCACTTTCCTCTCATATTAAGAGTCGTCCTTAAATATGGACGTTTAGAAAATATTTCTATTGAATTGGCAATAAAAAAAATATTTACAATTTCTCCAATAAAAAAAAAACAATAGTATAGATAAATTCTTCTATCAATTTTTTTACTTTTCTATTTATTTATTATTTATTCAAAGAGTTCATATTGATTTATTTCGATAGACGACTATTTTTATCCTTGAATCTACAACAATAAAAAAATAATATAATAATATTATTAATGTAGAAATATTTATATTAGAATAGGGGGGCATTCTGATAAGTCAGTGAGAAATGTAAGATATATAGTTGATATCAGTAAAACGATATTTATTTGATTCTCTGGCATTTTTAAAAATACGTTGTATAAAATTTTATAAATATTTGTTCTTGAGTTAAGTTTTGATAGCCATTATTGATAATGATTGTTTTTTATTTATAAACATGAATTTTGTGTGTTAATATTTTAAAAAAAAAAAATCTAAAACCAAAACCAAGCTTCCAAAGTATTATGGTCACTCCTTATCATCCTATGCAATGATTTAAAAGTAGCTTAGCACAATTGACGCTGAGCACCCAAGATGTCTAATTTGGATCACAACCGAAAAAATGATTAATAAAATCCATGATATCGTTTTTAAAGGACCGTAGAATGAAAGTGTATGAGATAGTTGACATGGTAAGAATATAAAAAAAAACGTATAGGCAACATCTTACATGGAAGTTTGTGTATAAGGCGTTTGGGTATAAGGAATCTAACGATTTCAATGAAGTATTTAGATATTTTTAAGCGTAAGAAAGAAGAACGTTCTGTTTCATCATGATAATGTACCTGCACATGAATCGCTAATTGCAATAGTAAACTTATTAAGTTTGTATAAAGAAGTTTCACGAATAGTATAAAGAAGTTTTACTTTGAATAGAATGTTTCCGGCTAAAAAAAAGCTATGTTAAAAAAAACATCGATTTTTGTTGAATAAATAAATTCTTTGTTGCTTTTATCACTGACTTATCAGACAACCATCGTATAATCATTAGCTTTTTAAGTAGCAATCAATAGTTAAAATAATATTAATGAAAAAATAAAATTATAAAAAAAAACAAAAAAAATCTTAGTAAGGGATAAATAAATTTGGCAATTTAAATTTGCGTTTTTAATTAGCTTTTCTTATAACATTTGAAATGTTTATTCAATTAAAAGTTTAAATAATTCATAAAAAATTTTATTTTTAAAATTAACTTGTCACTTTGAAATTGTTAATTTAACTTGACAGTAATATATCTTAATATTATCACAATATCTAAATTTAGTAGACAGCTTTTGTAGGGTTGTTAGCTTTAATAGACCGTCCCCACATATTTGTGTGCAATTGAACATAATATGAACAAAGCACTAAAATTCAACAGGTTCTACCGCATACGCGTCTAATTTTGATGGAGTAAATTTAATTTTTTGCTATTGTATCAGACACGACAGCATTTCAAATGAATTTCAACATGGCAATATATAAAAAATATGTACTTGTATATTTTACTTTTAGGGGATGTCATTTATCCTTTGCGTGGTATGCTAATAACCGTATAATTGCTGCACGAACTATCAAATGGGGACTTTAGGCTCCCCTATGCAGTCTATTTTAAATGCAATCAAATTAAAGTTGTTAGGTAAATATTTTTATTGTTCTTTTTTTCTTCTCTTTATGTCAAACCACCAATATTTGATATGGCACTTTCCACCCACTATAAAACTGAGGTTGAATTGAAGTATGCTCCATAATGGTTTTGTTAAATTTTTTTTAAACGCAAAATTCACCTTCATATATAAAGTCTTATATTAAAAAAAAGTTCACTAAAATTAATATTTGTTTTATTTATTTTATTTGAAAATTTTATTCAATTTGTAGAGGAATTAAATTAAAAGAGAGTGGACATAATTAAAAAGAAGGAGGGTGGAAAAATAGGTTCGCACTGTTCGTCTCTTATTATTTTTTTAATGTTTACGTAATTTTGCGTCATAATTTTTTAGTTTTTGGAATTGAGCACTTAATTTTTATTTAAGAATTTATACTAATTTAGAAACAATTTTTGAATTTTTTTTTTACTAATTTGCAATTTTTTTAATTTTGGGATTTTTTAAATAATTTAGAGTGTGCTTATTTATAGTTAAAGCTTCTTAAAAAATAGCTTATAGAAATGGTTTCATTATAAAATATTTTAGAAAGTTGTTTTTTTTATACAAGAATATAAAGGATTATGCAAATTATAATTTGAAAAGTAAAGTTAAATAAAATATATTTTAAATTTAAATATTAATAAAATATTCATTTTATTTTACTTTTAAAACTTTGCCAGAAACTATAAAATATATAATTTTTTAAATGGTTGCCAAAAGACTTCGTGCACGACTTGAACCTTTTAAGGTAATTTTCATGACTTACTTAAACATTTTGGTTTGTACTTCAATCATTATTTGGCGGATATTGTTTTTTAAATAAATATCCTTATAATATTGTTTTTATATGCTTAAAACTTAGGGATTTGTTAATGTTAAGATGATAATTTACATAGTCCTACAAGAAAAAGAAGAGCGCCGACAAATCACATGATCTTAGAGTCTAATTGACATCACAAAACCGTATAATTATGCATTCAGAGGACTTTTCGCGTAATATGCCTTAGCTCGGTGTTTTGCGTAATTTTTGGTACTGTTTATGGTTCAGATTAAAATTTCCGAGTTAAGGCTCAAAAGAGTAAATTTTTATAATCCTATAAGAATTGATGGTAAATGTTTCCCCCTTCTTGATTTTTGTAGAAATTTTGGACGAGGCTCTCCTTCTTCATTTTTAAAGAAATACGAGCCAATGAAACCCTTAGACCAAATTTCACACCAGACGGTAACCTTTCGCAGATACAATGAATTCTCCACAGTCACGTGTGGGTTTTCATTGCTCAAGCCTCATTGTGTAAAAAAAATCAGCAACCAAAGTCTGTTGTTCCAGTGCTCAATCGGCGTATCTTCCACATATGTTACGACTAATTATACAACACATAATCTAAAATGGCCAACTTTACGCAAAATAAAACTTATACCATATTTTTGACAGCTGTCAAATGATAGCGCTCTACTTTTTAAACTATAAAATGGAGATTTTTTTTTGAAGTTTCAAAAGAAATTTTTATTCCTGCAACTTTAATAAGAATTAAAATATAATTTTTCTCTACTTTTGTGTGTATATCAATAAATAAAAATATTAAATGTGTCCTCTTCTTGTATGACCTAATCGAGTAAGTTTGTGAGTAGTTCACAAATCTTCTTCAGTTCGATCCTGTCTTCTAATAGACTTTAGTTTATTTACAAAACTTTCAATTAATTAAAACAAAATCAATTGAATTATTTTGCAACGATAAAATTATTCTTAATTTATTACCAAATAATGACAAAATATTATAAAGTTTTATCAAAAATTATAAGAATTGACAAGATTTGAAACCAAATAATGCCTAAGCTTTTTTTCCTCGATATAATATGTTTTATTTAATTTAAAAAAAATGTATAAAAATTGTTTGTTATTGTGCTAAATAAATTCCTGACCATATAGAAATATTTGTGAAGGAAAAAAGGAAACTTTTATAAAACCAAATATTGGGTCATGACCCAATTTTTTTTATCACATTATTTTTCGTAATTTTTACCACATTATCACTAAAGTCCTATAATATCTATTCACCATTACCAAAATTATAACTAACATCGTTTAAATGAAATTCATTTCCAACGAAATTTTCTGCTCCTGATTAGAATGGCAAATTACTTTTCTTTTATAGGGAAAATTAGGTCACTTAATAAATTTTTCTTATTCAATTTCCCCCAAAATATTATATATATACGTGTATGTGTCTTGTTTGGAATATAAAAATGTTGGAATATTTTATTCAAAGATATTCATTCTGATTGATGTTTGACTATTTTACAATATTAGCAAGAATTTTCATATTCATAGAAATTATGTAAATAAATAGGTCTCCTTCAAATACTGAACAAGTCAAGAATTTAATTAATCAGAAGAAATTTTTCGATTTCAATAATTTTTTTATTGATTTATTTATTATTCGCTTGGTAACGATATGTATTGATAATCAATATTCGATTATATTATTTTTCATAGTCTTTTATGAGAGATTTCATGGCACTTATTTCTTTTTTTTAATAGTCAAATGTTGACAAGGATAAATGTTTTTCGATTCGAGCTACATATATTCAATTATAATAAATCAGAATTTTCAGACATTCCGAAGCTTTTTTTTTATTACCCTATTATTGATCCTATATTCATATACGATTATGACACTATTTTTTTTTTTAATGATAACTTTGGTATTTTAACCATATTATTAGGAGGATGTTTTTGCATAGCAAAATAAAATTGGTTCCGAATTAAGTTTATTGAACGTGGCACGGTTTCTATTCATGTTCATTAAATTTATCACATCGTAAATATAAGGAAATAAATTGAAATTCTTTTTTGTAAAAATGGTGGTGTATAAAAAATAATTTTATTATTAAAAAACGAAAAAAAAATTCAATAGGACGAAATATAGTTTTTATTCTTATTACTCCTACACAAATGCTATGTGTGGGAAAATTGCTATTCATGCTCCAATAAAGAATTATGTTTATTTAATATGATTTTGTTTTGGTCCATTAAAGCAATTGGATTATAAATGTATATATGATAGAGTGAAATTTATTTTATTTTTAAAAACATGACGATGAACGGATCATTTGATTCAATGGTACATAAATTTAGTTACATATGCAAATAAAAGAGAATGTGCTAACGAGTGATTGATGTTGGAAATAGTATAATTTCTCTTGTCATTCTAATTTTTCATTTTAATGTATATTTATTTACTTGATAAAATTTAAATATACAATTTATTATTTATAATATGGCTATTTGGGGAATATAATTATAGATATAATGGGTTATAATACATTTTATGTTTTGGAAAGTATAGTACAATATTTTGAGAATTATTGAACATATATGTACTTAAAAGTTACATTTGTTTATTTAGAATTTAAGACCATTGGGTATTATGAATTATATAACTACAAAATAATGCGTTCATATTAGGCGTTTTCCTTTGGACCAATTTTGCTACTAGTTGTTAAATGACCAAAGGAAAGCAAAATTCTAAACACTAGTAGAAACATAACCTCAAAACAGTCAGAAACAATACTGTGTTTACTTACACATAAACAATAAAAACTGAGTTTATTCACACATAAACAATACTGACAAAAATATGACTCTTCAACATAACCAACGAACCCGCAAAACTATCTATTTTTACTTTAGCAACTAGAATCCACCTAACGTAAATTGTATGCGTAACTCCCAGTTCAATGTGCACGTTTGTTCGACGTAGGGTAGATGATGACAGCTACAACTACCGACTAGTAGCAAAATTGGTCCAATGGAAAACGCCTATTGTTAAAGGCTTTCTACAAAAATGGTGATTCTGCTGTAGCCACGTTTCGTATTTTAAGAAAAGATTATATCAGCAATGAGGTCTATTTTTTACTCGGTGGATATATAAATAGGCAAAATAATAATTATGGGGCTCTAAAAACTCACAAGTTATTGTGAAAAGATCTATTCATAAAATGTAACTGTAATTTTATTTTGAAGGTGACATTAGCCAGCATATCTTTGAAAATGAACAAGGAGAGACCGTTACCGTCAATTCTGAGCACTTCGGACGCATGATAATTGACCGTTTTTGACCTGAACTTAAATAATTTTAATCTAAACCATAAAAAGTGGTTTTAATCAAATTGCGCTATAAGCAACACAACACGACAAATTTTGGCTATATTGCACGAAAAGTTTCCAGGATAATTTTGCGACGTTCGAATTTTCCTAGTAAAGTTTCAACTAAGGTGACACCTTTCGAGAAATGCTTGAATTATTCAAGGAAAAACCACGTTTCAAACTTGTCTAACTAGACAAACTTTTTAATACCAAATTATTGTCTCAGCTTGAACAAGTTTGTTCGAGTCATCGGAGAGGAAACGAAAAAGTCACGAGTGAATTTCGAGCAGTCATGACACGCGAAGTCGATCAAAGTTCGTTCAGCCAAAATTTGTTCGCGCCACGATTTTTCTATTTTATTTTCAATTCAGTACTTTTTGCATTTTGTACTCCAATATATTTGGCAATCAAAAAAAATGTAAAAAAAATATGTAAACAACATAAAAATAAATAATTAATATATTATAAGATGGAAAATATGATAACTCAAGAGAACAACGAAAACAAAGTACAGCAATGGTTGCAGCAGACGCAGTAATATTGCTGATGTTGAACAATAGCAGCGAAAGCAATGGTAGCGATGAAAACGAAATAATGGACAATTTGTTCTTAAATTCCAGTATTTCTCTAATGGTATAATCTAAGCTTAAGATTATGCCGTGCGTGCAATGTACGATTTAAAGAAGAAATTTCCCCTTTTTTACTCGTCTGAGAATGTATTATATGCGCATGCATGTACGACTTTTGACCGTGCATGGGATTGTTCAGGGTCGCTACAAACAAATTTTTACAAACAAATGCAGTCTCATCACAGTGTAATTGCTTGAATGAATATCTGCAAGAATAATTAATTGCAATGGACGTACAATTGACGCGACCAACATATTGGAATAAATTTTTGATCGTGGAAACGGTTCCTGCATTTTGTATTTTATTAACTTTATTCTGATTATTTCAATTCGTTTTTTTTGTATATTTCCGAATAGTTTTAAATTATAAAAAAAAAACAATAAAGTCATAAATAAAATAAAATTATTAAATATATAAATAGAGTCAAATGTAAAATTAAACGACGCGCAACTGATGAGTTCCCAACGAGCAATATTAACGACATCATATATAATATATGTACGAGCACGCACGATTACATCATATAGGGTAGTCCATCTAGGGTTGCATTTATTTGAATTACTTGAGTGTTAAATGTCATCACGAATTGACAGATTGTTAGTTGAAAGTGTGAATTTTACGAAATGGTAATCCATACGCTTGAAGAAAACTGGGAAATATTGAGAACCTACTCCCCAAGTGGTGAGTCTTCAACCCAAAATGTGAGAAATTTAAAAAAAAATGAGGAAATATCGAATGCCATGGTTTGTTGGTTGCCAAAGCAACTCGTTTCCGCTCTAATACAGTGCGTACGACCGAGAATATTGCCGCCGTTGCTGAAAATGTCAGTGATCATCTATCAACATCAACTCGTCACCGTTCTTAGGAATTGAACATTTCTCGCACTTCTCTGTTCAGAATTTTGCACAAACACCTCGGTATGAAGGCTTACAAAGTTCAATTAGTCCAACAAATAAAGCCGCATGACCATCCGATGCGTTTTCGGTTTGCCCGATGGGCTCAAGATCAATTGGCCAAAGATGAGCATTTTTACCCTCGGTGGATATATCAACAAACAAAATTGTCGCATCTGGGGCTCAGAAAATCCATACGTCACCATGTAAAATACCGATGCATCCACAACGAGTCACGGTTTGGTGCGGATTTTGAACTGGAGGCATCATTGGCCCGTTTTTCTTCGAAAACGATGAAGGAGCCACCTTTACGGTCGATGGTGAGCGCTATCGTGGCATGTTAAACGAATTTTTGTTTCCAAAAGTTGAAGAGAATGGCTTGGAAGATATATGGTTTCAACAGGACGGTGCCACTTGCCACACAGCCAACTTTTTGCACTGATTTCGAAAACCGAATAATCAGCCGAAATTCTGATGTCAATTGGCCGCCTCGGAGCTGTGATTTGAGCCCGTTGGATTATTTTCGCAAGCCATCCAGAGACAATTAAGGCCTTGAAACATGAAATCAAAGTTGCCATTGAAGAGATACAAGTCCAGACAATCGAAAATGTACTAAAAAATTGGGTCGAGCGAATGGGGTACGGTAAGGGCAGCCGTGGCAGTCATTTAAATGATATTGTGTTTCATTCTTAAATTTCAAAATTCAATCTTTCTAATAAAACCAAAAATTTAAAAAAATATACACTAGTTTTTATTTTATTTACTTCTTAAAATGCAACTTTTAAATGGTCCACCCTGTATATAGGTTCGCACAATTTCCCAGCCTCCATGTTTACCACGACCAAAATTCGTCTTAGATAAAAAAAAACGCTCAGTTGTACGATCTGTTCGTAGAATTGAACGATCGACAGTAAACCATTTGGAGGAGAAAATTGTGCATTGCACGCATGGTAAAATCAATATAGAAAATATTACAATATATTTTTGCAGATGTTTTTTAAACTTTAAAACATTTAAAAACTAAGTTCTGGCAAATAATAGCTAAATAGCACCTTGATAAGTACAAAAAATTTGTAACAATTACCCCAAAAGGATCGACTCCTGCAATAAACCTTGTGATAGTCATTTAAATATGTTACATTTATTTATATGATCACAAAATTTAAGCAATATATTGTAATAAAATTAAAATCCTAATTTCAAATGTGTTTTATTTAAATTTATTATTTTAATTTTAAGTTATATTATTTGTTAAAAATAGGGATAAGCAATACCAAAACCGAATCTCTATTTTTAATAAATAATCTCGAATAAAAAATCAATAAATACTTGTACTTTATTACCTTACATTAAAGATCCTTTTCACTTGTAACAAGATTTCCTAAGTATAACAATTTCTTAAAGCTAAACAATAAAAAATATGTTCTAGAAGATTTTCAAGAATTTGTACTCTATTTACGATTTTTTTTTGCCTTTATATTCCTTAATTCTATTTATGTGTTTACAGACATACGAGTACCTGCATATATGTACTTATTTTTATTATATTCTTCAGGCTATTTTGGTTTTTCTTCCTTTCTAAAAATGTTACTTACTCTTATAGGCATTTTATTACATTTTATTTGACTGCATATTTTTCTTAGGATTTTTAAAATATTTTATTAAACAAAGCAAAAAAAAACTTTTATATATGGTATTTATGTAAATTCAAAATACTATGAAAATTATACCAATCATAAAAAAAAAGTGAATAATATTTATTTTGAAATGAAAATCGGCCTAAGGATGTGTAAATAATTCTTGGATGTAAAAAGCAATTCAGTGTTTATATTTAACAGTAAATAAGTAATTTTTCAATGTTGAAATTTATGCAAATCTGGATTTATATTTTTAACAAAATTCATCTTTTGTTTTAAACGAGGTTGTAATATTACACTTAAATTATAAGATTCTGTACTATAAGCAGTTATATTTGTGGAGAATTTCTTTAAATAATTTATTATACGAGTAATAAATATAAAAAAAAATTAACTGAAATTGTAACTCTAATTATTTTTTTTAAATTTTTGCCAAATTTTTCGTTAATTATTTCGAAATACACTATCGGTAATATGTATTTGATCGTGTACATAATTCTAAGGTCTTATTTTTATTATATTTCTGGGTAACTTTACTTATTTTACAATAAAAATATTGTTCTACCATTTATCCATTATTTATAGAATGAACATTTTGAATTGAGCCTATTTTGAGAAAATGAAATTATGGATGCATATTCAGCTAATGGACTTGTGAACGCATACATTTTCTTACATCCTTTTTGTAAAAACTTCCAAATTAAAAATTAGAAAATTTATTTTTAAAATTTAAAATATATAAAGTTAAGAGAATTTCTGTGGAATTGAAACTGTTTTTTTTTGCAATAGTTTTAAGTTTTTGTTGTTGCAAATTTAAATGTTATCTATTAAAATAGTATTGATTTTGGATATGGAAGGATTTTTGTGATGTTTAAGAATGGCTGTATCGTCAGCATATGTTGCGGTATGGATATATGACAAGAATTATCATAAGTGTAAATATTGTAAAGGATTGGATCTAGAATACTTCCCTGAGGGACACCGGCGGAGATAGGATAAATGTCAGAATGCTCATTATTTTCAGGTATCTAAAAATATCTGTCTGCGAGATCGAATTTTGGTATATGTAAATAACGACACAGTAAGACTCGCTAAAGCTTCCAAAGCAATAAAGCGAGTCATACACTGTCGAAACTGTGCGAAATACCACCTTGATAAAAAAGGGAGTGTGGCGCTCCCATCGTTCCGATTTGAGTTCTGTTTTTTTTTGTTAAGTTGGTACATCTGTTGTTGACATCTATCTCTATGTGTGTTGGTGATTTTTTACATTTTTAGAAATGTATTTAAATTTGCAACAATGAACTTGTATTAAATTTTGTGTAAAAAACGGATTTAATGGTGCGCGAACGTTGGAAATGTTGAAAAAATGTTTCGACAACGATTCTCTAAAGAAAACCGTCGTTTACCAGTGGCACTAGCGGTTCAAAAGTGGTCGTGCGTCAATCGTTGATAAAGTAAAAGAAATGTTGGTCAATAACCGCAAATTAACCATCAGAGAGATAGCGGAGGTCTTGAACGTTACCTATGGAACCGTCCAAGACATTTTGGTTAATGATTTGGGTTTCCGTCGTGTAGCGGCAACGTTGGTGCCAAAAGACCCCAATTTCATGCAAAAATGAGACCGTGTTGACGTCGCAAAAAGAAATGATTTGCGAGGCTGAATCCGATACCACATTCATCAAAATGATCATTACTAGAGATGAGACGTGGGTTTATGAGTACGATACGCAATCCAGACATCAGGCAAGTTAATGGTGTTCACCAAATGAGCCGAGACCAAAAAAAACACGTCGTTTTCAGTCAGTAAAGAAGGCAATGCTTTGTGGGCAGAAAACTCGTGCATTTTGCACCATAATAACGCACCATCGCACAGTGCCATCATTATTTGTAATTTTTTGACGAAAAATGCAACAAATACCATCCAACAACCACCAAATTCACCTGATTTGGCTCCCTGTGACTTCTTTCTATTCAATCGAGTTAAAAAACCATTACGGGGAACCCGTTTCAACATCCGAGAGGAAGTAATGGAAAAATCGCAGAAAGCACTGATGGACATACCGAAAACCGAATTTAAAAAATGTTTCGAGGATTGGATCAAGCGCTGGCATAAGTGTGTTAAAGTCGATGGCGATTACTTTGAAGAGGACAATATAGATTAAAATGAATAAACTTGTATTTTTAATTTTCTGAATAAATTCCGGTAACTTTTTGATTAAGGTGGTATAAAGGAATACGCCTGTGCAGTTTTTTTTTTATTATTTATAACATCTTCTTGTTACAATATTTATGAACTAATTAGATTTAATTCATAAATATTGTAACAAGAAGATGTTATAAATAATATCTATTAATTTTAATCGACCCAACAAGACTTTTTAACTCGATCAAAGTACGAGGGTCGTTCAATAAGTCCTTAGAAAATCCAAGAAATTGCGCTCGTAGTGTCGGTAAAGATTTTTTTTTGTAAGTAGCATTATTGACAGGAAAGCTGTCAAAATTTCAGCTCGATCCATAGCGTAGGTCAATTTCTATCGTCGATTAAAGTTAACGGCATTTATTTGAGCATAACAATGGAAAAAAGCGAGTTTAGGGCTGTCATCAAACATCTCCATTTGAAAGGCTTAAGCCCGAAAGAAATCAAAGCCGAGTTGGATGCAGTTCATGGCACATCTGCACCTGTGTTTGCGATGGTTTACAATTGGGTGAATGAATTTAAACGTGGCCGTTCATCCACAAAAGATGAACATCGTTCAGGACGCCCAGTTGAGGTGTCTACTCCTGAACTCATCGACAAAATCCACGATCTGATTTTGAACGATCGGCGAATTAAAGTGCGCGAATTAGTTGAGGCCACGGGCATATCACAAGGTACAGTCGCTTCAATTTTGCATGAAAAATTGTCTGTGAAAAAAATGTCGGCAAGATGGGTGCCGCGTTTGCTCTCAGAGGAGAATAAGCGCAATCGTGTAGTGGACTCTGAGGCTATGTTGGCACTCTTTCATCGCAATCCTGCCGAATTCCTTCGTCGATATGTCACTGTGGACGAAACCTGGATATACTACTACACTCCAGAAACGAAGAGACAGTCATCACAGTGGATTTTCAAGGGTGAACGGGCTCCGAAGAAGGCAAAAACTGTGCCATCGGCCGGCAAGGTGATGGCCACGGTCTTTTGGGATTCGCAGGGCATCATTTTTATCCACTACTTGGAAAAAGGAAAAACAATAACAGGAGCGTATTACGCGTCGTTATTGCAACGGTTGAGCGAGGAAATAAAAGAGAAACGCCCCCATCTTAAGAAGAAAAAAATCCTCTTGCATCAGGACAATGCGCGTGTGCACACCTGCGCTGTTTTCATGGCCAAAATTGTGGAATTGAGAATGGAATTGTTGCAGCATCCCGCTTATTCACCAGATTTGGTCCCGAGTGACTATTTTCTTTTCCCCAATCTGAAGAAATGGCTTGGCGGACGACGGTTCACTTCCAACGAGGACGTCATTGCTCAAACGGATGAGTATTTTGCAGAACTTCCGAAATCCTATTTTTTGGACGGGACATTTTTTTTGGAAAAACGGTTAGAGCTAAAAGGAGATTATGTTAAAAAATAAAAAAGTTTTTTTCCATCTTTTTCTAAGGACTTATTGAACGGCCCTTTGTAGTTACTCTTGGGCAGCTTACACATCGCTGAAAGCATAGTTTACGCTCTTCGTAGTACTGCTGGGAGACTTAAACTGGAATCATTTTCATGTTCTCGGTTACACTTCTTTGGATGTTATCGATAGTAGCAAAATTACATCCTTTAAATTATCTTTGATATTTATAGAAAAACAAAGTTACACGGTTAAAATCAGGCCAATAAAGGGGCACAGAATATACAAAATTCTATTTTTCCAACAAAACACTCATTGACGGAGATTGTGTTCCTATGGTGAAGTACCAACTATCTAAAATGTCTAGTATGATACGAAAAATCTCTTTTTCTGAGCGTTTCAAGCAGCTTCAATGTAACACAATTGTCCGACTTCCCGCGAGCCCTCCTCGTTCCATATTTTCTTCAATTTTCGCTTTTAAAAGCCTAGTAAAAAGAAGGTGTAGTTAAAAAAAAAGAATTTATTTCGTCTACAAAATAAGAAGGAAAGATAGGAATAGACAATTATAATGTATTATTTAACGTGACTTAGTTGTCTTTAAATTTAAAACCACGAGTCGCGTACGACTATAGGGATTGAGTTACGCTCAATCAATGCACCACCATTACTGGCAGTTAACAGTTAATAATCAGTTACAATCTGATTACTCCAACTGTTAGTGGCGAGGACTATCTAAACCTCTACTGTCATAAGCAGTGATAGTGCCCGAGATAATTGCAAGTTATTGCCAGTTATCTCTCACCTGTGATCCAAAGACCAAACCTGCGATATGAGTATCAACCACAGCCACTACGTTGCTCCCTAAGCGCCTCACCAACGTCGGGCACAGTGTGTTTTCATACCATGGAGCACCCCGACTCCCGTAGGACCAATTGTTGTTTTAAGAGTACTTCGGTTTGTACTCCGCAGTGACAGCGCCCAAAATAATTGCCAATATCTCCCATCAGCGATCCACAGATGATATCCGCGCTATGGGTACCAACCACAGCCACCCCGTAAATGCCGAACCACCTCTCCATAACCGAGCACAGAATATCTGCTATTTCTATGGGGCCCCTCGATTCCCGTGGTACCAATTTAAGTTTTAAGAGTTCTTAGATTTGAACTCCGAACCTTGTAAATTCCTAGCCACCGCTTGCACTTTATTCTGTACCATGCACCATAACCCTCATTTGGGTATCATGTGAATGACAATTTGCAATATCACATTGGAACCGCCACGGATCTAATTTTGACCCTTGTTAAGTATATTTTTTTCATTGGGATGATAAGCTGGTATATACTTAACATCTCACCGCCGGGGCTGAATAGGAATGGGCAAAAAAAATACCAATATTTGTTACTGGAACATTGTCATAATATTATTTAACATGGTATACCTATCGTTTGCATAGTGCCTACGACACCCAAAGAGATGCTTCATTTGATGTCCTGCTTAGGCCACATCATGTATGGAATACTATGTCAGCTTACTTCTTTTCCGAACCTCTTCTTGAACCATATCGGGTCCCTCTGTGGCAAGTGGTCTTATTATTATATCTGCCATTTACCAATATCAACCATTTTTCGTTCCCCATGTATGAAGCAGGTGGTAAGCAGTCTGAACCAGCAAAGCGCTCCCTCATTACTCCACGCACATATGGGAAAGTACCTGATCCTACCTCTAAACCTGGTCCATCAATCACAGGTAGCTCCATTTACCAACAGTCCGTAGCCAGTTACAACCTATTTACCCTAGGTGTTGGTAGGAAGGCTTACCAAAAACTCTACTATCATGTGCGAAGATAGTACCCGGAATTGTGCTATCCCTTAGCTTCAGTCCTAAGACTGTATCTGGATTGTAGGTGAAAACCATAGCCCTCCCCCAATTCCCTTTCACAATCATCGCATAAAGGTAGCGACAAGCGTGCTTAGCAAGGCAAGGTGTTCTCTGTGTATAGTCGTGACTGGCCATATTCCTGTTGAAATTCACGTAGTTTAATATCCGAATTTTTATACATTCTTTTTGTCATCCAATACACAGGGAATAATAGAACATATACATTAACACGTTCAAGAAATATCTTAATTTAATAATTGAACTCCGATTTTTAGGAAATCATAAATATTATCTATGCACTGATAAATGAATTGTATAAATTTTAATAGCAATATTATTATTGAGTTATTCACTATGGCGAAAACAATCCAATATGATTCAGTAATTCAATCCAATCAAATTTAAGACGAAATTTCGTCTATAGATAAAAAATTCAAATTAATTTTGCAAACAAATATCTTTATTTATTTTTTTCAATAAGGAAATATCACAAAATTACTTATTTATGAATATGACTTAATACTTGTTTTATATAAAAAAATAAAAAAAATAAATTGGCAATTTTTTTTCATTTGATTAGCGCGATTGAGTTACATACTGGCATTACATTGAATATACGAGTACGTACATACAGACACTATGTATATTTAATATTGAATCAAGTTGATTTACCCGTAAACACCCACAGAGAAGAAAATCAATTTCTACGCCCAGGAAAACGTTGTCCTTTGAAAATTTTTGTACGAAAGTATAAAAATAAATAATGAAGCATATACAAAAAAAAAAAACAAAATAAAAAAAACACACTCCAATAAGTGCGAAAAAAAGCAAGGATTCGTTCAATCGGTGTTGGAAGTCTTGCGAACAAAAAATAAAAGGAGCAGTCATATTCGTCGTTCGAAGGATTTGTGCATTGATCCAAAAAGCAAATATTCGAAAACAGTCCCGCTGTTCGTGTGGACCTTGAATCGAAATTCAGAGGAGCGTATAATTATTCGTTTGATTTCCTGCATGCTCGAATGGTGACTGGCTATTCTTATTATATCGGAAAGGGTTGATTAGACGAGGGTTGAACTTCTTTGTAAAGTAGAAACGCAAGCTGTCGAGCATTATGATAACTGTTTCCGAGATTTTGAATGATTATCAGTTTTGTTGGAGCAAAAATTTCATTCAGTTTGAATGAATGACTTTAGAACTTTCAGACTGATTATAATTTGTTGCAATATAAAACTGAGACCATAGATAGATATTTTCCCCAAGAATTATGCTTTATAAATAGAATATGAATAATGTTTAACTAGCTGGTTATATAATACTTGTGAAAAATAGAAAATAAAAGAATAATTTTGTCTATAGCATATCGTAAATGTGCATAGTCAGCTAAGTCTAGAAATAATGTGAGAATACTTGTGGAAATTTTTATTCGTTATTCATCTCTTTAAAATTATTTTTTTTTATAAAAAATTAACACTGTACGAGATATGACATAAAAGTAATGAGATTTTGATCTAAAAATACTGCCGACTTCCCTTCGAGATGTACAGTAGAAGTTTCAACGTCGTTTGGTAACAACGCGACCTTATAGAGCGTGATAAGTGAAGTTGTGCTTTTTAAGTAAATTACAGAAACTAGAATAGCCAAATTCAAAGCAATTATGTACCATTAAATTTTATGTTTGACTAACGAGAAGTGTCACTCAGCCAATTGGGAACATTCTGTATCAAGAGAATAACAAAGAAAATTCAAAAAATTTGGGAAAAATATCTTTATTTCTCAACATAGTCTTTTTTTTATAGCTCGTTACACCCTTTCCAGCGATGTTCAATAGATTCAATATTCTGTTTATACTAATAACCTTCGAGCGCCTTAAAATAGCTATTACCGCAGACTCTACCCTCTCCAGTGTTTGAAAATCTTTTACCATCGAGCCGTCTTCTTTCAAGTTTGGAAAGAAAAAATAATCCGTGGCGCCTAAATCTGGTACGTAAAGAACCAATTGATTTTGGCCATCGCAAACTGTTGCATTGTCTTGATTAAAGAACACTTTCTTTTTCGCCAACTGTGACCGTTTTTTATTGACTTCATCACTCAAACCTGCAATAAGTTCGTATAATACTCGCCGTTGATTTTTTTTCTTTTTTGAAGATAATCAATAAAAATTATTCCCACGCGCATCTCAAAAATTGACGTCTTAAACTTTAAAGCAGATGTAACTGTCTTTGCCTTCTTTGGAGCAGATTCTCCTTTTTCAGGCCATTATTTTGACTTTTCCTTCATTTCAAGTGTAAAGTAATGAACCCATGTTCTTCCAAGCTTATGAATTGATGCAAAAACTCGGCTTAATTGCTGCAAAACATCACCAAACATTTGATTGAAATATTCTCAGGATGCTGTTTATGTTCGATTGCGAGCAAACACGACACCCATTTTGCGCACAGTTTTCTCATGTCCAAAATGGTGTTAGATCAACGTCGACTAAAAGTGCATGAGTTACCATATCTGTTAATTTCTAGCACTTTCAGTGACGGTTATCTAATACCATTTTGTGAATTTTGTTTGCAATTTCTGGCGAAGTCACCTCATTTGGGCAACCACTGCGATGTTCATCTTGGCATCTCATATGGCCTCGTTTAAACTTTGCTACCTAATATTTTATTACGAAGGAGAAGACTCCCCCAGAGTAGAGTCTAGCTCGGCTTTGCTATTGGTTGGACTGAAACCCCAATTTTTTCCATTTTAACAAATTCACTGAGAGCATTTACTATTAATGACAGTCAAGCAAATACTAAACAACGCAGCGTCACCAAACTTCAAACTTAAGCATTATTAGGTTGGTACTTCCAATCATAGTAATTTTTTTCAAACAACAATGGCTATTAATACGACAGGTCGGATACTTCTGGAACTACCCTCGTAAAATATGAATTTTGGCGATGCCGTCAATATCTAAGTCCGATGACCATGTGAAATGAATAAGAGCTCTTATGACTATCGATTAACATTAAAACTGAAGAGTGAGTCATTCACATGATTGAAAAAATAATTTTTCACATCAGATCGGATATTACTTTGTAACACGGCCATTTCCAATAATTCATCTTCATCAGATAAAAGGGATTTTTGTGCTTTTCCAACTTCTCTAAGTCCGTTTAACACTTTTTTTTTTGTTCCCGATGATGTCACATGAGATTTTGTCAGAAAAAAAATATTTCTATGGTTACCGATCCCCTTTATTCACTTGACTGGAGTCTGTGTGACTATTTTTGTTAAGCAAGATAAAAAAAATAGTCCCTGTTATATGGTCTTCTTTATCAGCAAGCTTTTGCAGGAAGAGAGGATTTGTGGCTTTTTGATCCCCATGAACTTAGTATAGTCGATAACACCCAAAGGAGTATCCTAGGTGAAGTTGTCCAGCACTGCTATAAATAGTGAAAACAATACCTTCGTCGATGTACATTAATCTTCCTTCAAGACAAAATAATTTATTTAAGAAAATAATATAAAATTGGTACTTAAAAAACGTCAGTTTAATAACTTTTCATGTAGGGGCAATAGAAGATTTTTTTTTTTGGAGTTAAATGAAATAACGGAGATAATTTGACTACTACTAGAGCATATTTCAGCTATGTCACTAGTTGGATTTGAACTCAGAAAGGCTGCGTATCAGACGCACATGTTCCGAGTAGCGTTAAAGCATGGAACTAAACTAAAACTTTAAGATTAGAAATATTTTTTTTTTATAAAAATATTATTGAAAATATTTCAGTAGATTTTAGAATAATTTACAAATATTATATGAAAATATTTCCAAAATATTAATAAATATTCCCTACATATTAATGCTTTTACGATATTTACCTTTTATTGTTAAAAGCTTATGAGAACTTACAATAAATGCATTGTGTATAGAAAAATTTTCTTTCAGACTCTTAAGTCTATTTAAGTCTATTGATGTGATGAAGATTTATGTTTCCAATATAATAAAATGACCTCGAAATAACATTAGTAGTAATTCTCGTGAGTCTAGCAAATATTTTCAGATATTAAACTAGAAAGAATATCAATGCACACGTATGTATGTATTTATGTACATATATGCGTAAGGATATAAGTAAATTTTCCCAAAACATTTATTTCTTCTCACAAATATCTTCTTATCATTAGATCAATTTTATAAAAATAAAAAAATAATGCAAGAAAAATACGTAAATTTAAAAGATAAAATCTATTCCCACGTCCATTTTCAGTTTTCCCTTGTAGAACATCAGTTGTTGATAATGACGCACGTATTATAGTACTTGGCGTTGGCGTTGATAAACTCGCTTACTAACTATATTGTATAAAAAGCTTTCTCTCTCGTAACTACGACGTAGGATAAAAGAATGCTTCCTATCATTTTCATTTATCAATATTAACCTACTTTACTTTTTCTTATGATTAATATCTTCATAGTTTTTTTTCCCTACATTTAACACATTTTTTTTTCTTTTTAAAAATTGTCTAAAATAATTTTGTTTTTTATAATGTACATTCTGTCAAATACGTATCCAGAATCGTTTATTTATATAGTCCGTACAAAAAGTTATAAAAAAAAATGTTTTGCTGTTAAGTTGGTACTAATTTACGAAATTGTCACGTACACAAATTGGAGCGATCTGTCAACTAGTTTGTATTCATCTGCGATTTTGGTTTTGTAAGTCGATGACAAGTGTTTTCTCTGTGATTTTTACTATGGCAAAAATATTGAACAAAGAACAAAATTTCTTTTGATTAATTATTAATTATATTTAGTACAACTTATGGTGAGTTGGCAATATCGAAAATACAAGCAAACAAAAGGTGCAGAGCATTCAGAAAAGGTCAAAAAGTGGTTGAAGTCATTCCTCGTTCCGGTTGACCGTTAACGTTTTCGAATGCCGAAAACAAACCACAAAGTGCTCAGGATGTGGACGAATCGGCTTATATAATTTAAGTTGATGTTTTGGTTACTAATTTTTATTACCATTTCTTTTGTGAAAATAAATATTCTAATTTTCAATAAGAAAAATAATAAAAGTAAATAAAAAGCCCAGGATATGGACATGTCTCACTAAACACGTAGCAGAAATGGGTTGTTCAAAAAGTGCTGAATCTTTTGCAAAATAAGCATTGCAAAAGACATGCTTACACGAGCCATCTGAGAATTTACTTTCATGAAACACATAATAGCGGGTGACGAAACGTGATTTCATAAGTTTGACATGCAAATCAATCAACAAGCTTCGGAATGGCGCTTCCACACTGAGTTAACACCGAAAAAATCACGTTAAAGTCACGGAAATTAAATCATGTTGACTTTTTTCATTGATATTCACTTGGAAGAACTTTTGGAGCAGTAAACCGTTAAGGGACAATTTTTTTAGAGAATTTTAAAAGAGAGTGTTTACCAAAGAAAACCAAATTTGTGGCAAAACCATTCTTGGATTTTGCACCACGAAAATACACTACATAACAACCATTGTACACGCATATCTGGTTGAAAGCTTAACGAATATTATCGATGTTCTCTAAACTGAAATAATTACTTCTTAGGAAATATTTTGAGTCCACTGAAGCCAAGAAGGAAAATTCGTAGAACTAACTGAAGGTGATACGGACAAGTCCTTATGAAAAGTGTTTCGAAGAGAGTGTTAGCATATCCAGATACACATTTGACAGAGTGTAAAATTCATTTTTTTTCTTTTTTTTTTAAATTTATATTTAGCTCAAAAAAATTACAAGGAGAAAATTTACAAAAAAAAATCCTAAATATTCCAAATTTACAAAAAAAAAATCCTAATTCATTCCAATAAAAATTGTATTATAGTAAAAAAATAGTAAAAAAATTGCATTAATATTTGCCATTTTAGACAAATTTTGGAACAAAAATGCTGATTTTCAGCAATTTTATTCACAAAAGAGGCTCATTTCTTGCTAGGGTAATATATTTTTTTTTGGTCTTAAGTTTATGATTCTTATCTGAAATATATGTGGTTTCAATAAAATGTTAACCACACAACATGGCAAATTTTGTTTTACTGTGCAAAAAGTTTCCATGACACGTTGATTTTGGAATTTTATAATGTCAATTGGCTTCTCAGCTCGTGAAGAAAAATTTTGTAATTACGCAGGTAATTTTTAAAATTTGAACCAACGGGCAACATGAACCACGTCATATTTGTATAAGCACACACAATTAGTCGTCGAGTAAAAATCGTTCAATTGCACGATCAGCGGCAAGCTGTTCATAGAATTGACCGATTTAACAGCGAACTATTTGCAAGAGAAAATCGTGCACTACACGCAAGGAAAAATTTAAGCTTAAGAACATAGACAAAATTATATTTACGCAGATAATTTTTAAATTAATTAACTTTTGCCAAATAATGGCCAAATAACAGTTAGATAAATACAAAAATTCCATCGTAATTACCCCAAAAGGATCGAATGTTGCAATAAGCCTTGTGATAGTAATTTAAATATATTTTACTTAATACATAATGGCAAAATTTAAGCAATTTTATAAAATAATAATAAAAGTAAAATTTTTATTTAAAATATTTTTTATTGAAATTCACTTTCTATATTAGATATTGGATAGCCCATATAAATTATGTATTATTTTTATTTCATGTTAGATAATTTATCGAATACCGAAACCTAATCTCTATTTTTAATAAATAAAAAGTTAATAAAAACATGTACTTTATTATCTCACATTAAAGATTCTTTCTATTTGTAACATCATATTTCCTGAGCATAATAATTTTTTAAAGCTTAACAATAAAAAATATGTCCTACAACATTTTCAAGAATTTTTACTCTATTTATGATTTTATTAAAATTTATATTCTGTAAAAATCTACAAATTTTGATTTCCTTTATTATTAAGAGCATTTTTCACACAAAACATTCTTCAGAGGCTGCTCCTTTCAAACATGGTTTCAAGTTCTTAGTCATTTCTATTAATGACCTCTTCATAAGCATCATTATAAGCCAAAATTGTATATAGAAATTAATTGAAATGTTGAAAAGCTATTGAGACTATAGCTTAAAATAATAATTATTCCACATTTTTGATTTTCTTGAATCAAGTACACTTTTTCTAAATCCATTCCAGAAACGATAATCGGAAAAGAAGTAAGAAAATCACTGATAATGACTCAATCTAATGAAATTTTTTTAAAATTAAATTACTTATAAGAAAAAAATCTTATTCTGTTCAATATTATATAAAAGAAATAAATATAGAAAGGCGTATAAAAATTTATTCTATTTCGATGGATTTTGTGATTATATAATTAAACATGTGCATTATAACGAAAGGAATATTGTCTTTGACAGAAATTGCTTTTGACAATGTAGAAGAAGATTATTCATAGAAAGTGTCACTAACAATATTTGTTAGAAACTTTGACTGATATTATATATTTCTTTCTTTATTCTTAAAAAAGGTCTGTATAAAAAACGTGATTCTGAAAAATCGATAGAATTTTATTTAACAAATTTTTTTTTTATAATAAGAACTTTGTAAGTATTTTCCAGAAATTTTCAAAGTTTAGTTGATGAATTTACGTTTCAATAAATTTAGAATAAAATAAAAGGTACTACTTTATAAGTTAATTATTGAGAATATAATGAGCTTTAGTCATTAAAAGGACTAAATAAAACTTAACAAGTTTTATTACATAATATAAAACCTGTTAAGTGAATTTAGTTCTAATAAGAAGTACTGAATTTTTTCCAATCACTATAATAATATTACTTACATAAGAAATAACAAATAGAAACATTTATTGTTCGAACACGATTTAGAAGTGCTTTTGGGATTTGTTCCAATTTATTTGAGCTTGTTCTACGAATAACAAATGTCCTTTTACATTTAATGGACACAATATTTATTATACAAATATAATAACAAAATCTCAGTTGATGATATTTTCAACAGGATATTTTGTAAATATTTGAGAAAATTGTAATTATAATTGTTTACATAAAATACTGAAGAGCAATGGTAAAAACATATTTTCAATTAACTATCGTATTTATGAAGGATTGTTCACAGAGGACTTTTGTTTTGTTTACTTATGGAATATTATGGATATGACACGTGTTTGCATTTTAATAAAATTTTATTGAACAACGTGTGGGAGTGAATAACTATTACACTACGTGTGAGACTAAACAGCTTCAAAAAGTTATGTATGCGCATAAACTTTTTTGTTAAATTTGTTTCTTTAAAAAGGATGAATTTTTTGAGCTTAATTTTTTAAATAAATAAAATAAAGTTTTTGTAATTTTTTTTTTGGAAATTTAAAAAAAATGCTATCCAAACAGTAATTTCACTGCGTTCCAAATTGCTTATGATAGTACGGCTATATTTGCGTAGGTGATTATGAAAGTGGTTCAATTCCACTTATATTTTTAGTTTCGAGATATTTAAAGTTTTGAGTCTTTAGTAAATTAAAAAATGTTTATAAAAAATATTTACTTTTGAAAAGTAAAATTTTTTTTTGATGTACAATGGTAATTTGATAAGTCGGTGATAAATGCAAGAAATGTATATGATATCAGCAAGACGATATTTTTTTTATCATCTGACATTTTTAAAAAGACACCATATAAAATGTTTTTGTATTTTATTAATATAGAAAATAGTGAATTTCGTGTATTAAAGAAACTTTTTTTTTTAAGGAAAAAACTTGAATAGTATTATGGAGACTTCTTATCATCGTATGTAATGATTTAGAAGTGGTTTACTTTATTCTGTTGTGGCTGTATGAGTAATAGTGATACTAAGCGCCCAAGACGTCCAATTTAGATCACCACAAAAGAAATTATTAAAAAACTCTATGAAATCGTTTCAAAAGATTCTCGACTGAAAATGTATGAGATAGTTTCCTTTGAAAAGAAAGTGAAGATAAACTTTTACATGAATTTTTGGGTATGAGAAAGCTATCAACCAGATGGCTGCCGCATTACCTAACAACTGACCAGAAACGTGTTCGTGTAACAACTTCATTGGAGTATTTGGACATTTTTATGCGTAATTAAAAATAAACTTTTGCGTCAATTTTTAACTGTTGATGAAACATAGATTTACCATTATACTCCAGAAATCAAAGTTAATTAAGAACAATGGACTTTTACTAGGGAGCTTGTATTAACATAAAGAAGGTAAAAATGGTACCATCGACAGGAAAGGTTATAGCTACTGTTTTATGGGATACACATGGTATAATCTTCATCAACCATATTGAAAAAGTCAAATCGATAACAGATTAGTATCATACAGTATTATAACTCCAGTTTAATAAAGAAATCAAGACAAAACGATCGTATTTGGCAAAGAAAAATGTTCTGTGTTATGATACAATGCACCTGCATATTCGTCGGTAATCGCAACGATAAATTTAGTGGCAGTATACGTAAATTGTTCTCCGACTGGCCGTTTTATACAAATTTGGATACCCTAGACTTTTTTCTATTTTCAAACATGAAAAAATATCTCGGTCGAAAAAATAGTGCATGCAATTCAGAATTTATGGCTGAAACTGAGCATAGTTTGATAGTTTGTCCTAAACGAATGATATGAAGAAGTTGGAATATTGTTAAATAGACTGCATTGAGCTATAAGAAAAGTATATAGGAAATAAATCAATTTTTGTTGAATAAATAAATTCTTTGTTTCATTTATCACTGACTTATCATAATGCCCTCGTTTGTACACTCATTAAAGTTTGTTTCAATATTTTCCCTAAATTTCCCCAAAATAAGATCAATATTTTTCGAACATTTAGATCGGGACTTAAATATTTTGGACGTGAAGCATGACGAGTTCTAGCATAGTGGCTTTCATAAGCGGAAAAACTTAAAATGTTTTCTTTTATAACCTTTCTGTTATCAGTCGTCATTTATTTTTTCAGATCACCCGTGCATTTTCCAACATTTTTTAATTGTCCATCAAATTTTTTAAGGATATTTAATAAAAATCTCTTACAAACAGGAACTTTAATTAAATTATTATTATAAAAAAAATCTTATTCCATTGACAAAATAAATAGTAACTGAATTTTGTTTTATGACGCAACACCCAAATTGTTCTAAGGATTCAATATTCACAATTTTACAGTTTATATTTTATAATATATACACGAACAGTTTAATAAAATTTTTAAGGAATTTGGCTCTATTCTATTTTCTTTGCCGGTGTACCTCAGGGTAGCATCGTTAAGAAAATTATATCCTCGAAATCCAAAGTTGTTTTTTGACATGAAGAGTAAAAGTAAACGACCAAACTGCATTGACATAAATTTGACTCTTTCTTAGTGGCGGTATAACTCATTAAAAAGAGCAAGTGAGTTGTTTACAATTTTCAAGCCTACAACTCACAGAAAATTAATTATTTATTAACACTGGACTGAAACCTATATGGAGGTATGGTCTAGAACTATGAGGTTTTACTAAGCCTTCCAATTTCAGTCGTATTAAAAATTCTTCGTAAAATTGTGAATAATCTTGAGGTTCTGCTAAGCTTTCAAATCTATTCAGTTAAAAATCTTTTGTAAAATTGTGAATGCTCGTAATACTATTTCCTTTGTACGTGAACTAACTGTTCCTCGTTATATAAAGTTCCATGCCTCTTTTATGCTCGTAACACTATTACTTTGATCTCAAAGTTCCCTTTATACATGAACTAACTATTTCTCATTATAAAAAGTTCCATGCTCATATTTTCTTATAAAAGAATTATCCTCAGTGACCCTCACCAGTAACACCCTTCGACGCTTAAGACGGCAATGGCCACGATATAATAATTGAAGTATATAATGACATCTTCAGCAACCAATCTAATTGTTACCTATAGTAGTTTTAGGTATCTAATTTATTTAAAAAAAAAACAAATTTAATTTCTTATAAATATTGAGTGACATTTTTTTATGTTTATAAAAAAAATTTTAGGTTCTTGGTAAGATAAGCGCCATTTTGTTATATTTATGAAAAAATTTAAAAGTTCTGCTGAATTAGCTAAACCTACACGATCGACTTTACCGTTTACACAATAAAGCATTAGTCGGATTCTGGAATCTTCCATTGAAATTGCTTTGAAATGTAGAAAAAAAGAAAACATTTTGTTAACTTGTATATTCCCAAATAATCTAGAGGCAATGAACAAATTTCCGAAACTAAGGCCAAGGCTACAATAATAAAATGGTGATAATATATTACAAAAAGAAAAATAACTTTTTGATAACCTTCAGGATGGTAGCTTAATAATGTCACCAAGAAACTTTAGTCCTTTAGCAATAATGTATGAGTACTTTCCTTAAAAGGGCTTACAACTAATAGCCACTTACACAAAGTAGTCATATTGAAGTTTAGCAGCAGAGTCTATTTAATATTGGTTACTATTAATGTAAATATTTTTAATATTGAGTTTTATTCTAGAATAAATATTGATAATCTCAATATATGTACTTGATATTAGATAGAGTATTAGTGTTTTACTAGAGATAAAATTATTTTTTATTATACAATAATTAGAAAACTTTTTAATCAACTATTTTCATAAAATAAATATAGAGAAAATGCTATTCTTTTAATAAGGAATTTTCTTTAGTTTTTCCTACAAAAATAGACTATACAATATATTAATATTGAAAATTAAAAAAATATATAAAAATTATAATAGCACGAGCTATTTTTTAATACTACTTATTTTTATGCAAACAAACACTCAAACATTCAATAAGAAAAATAATAAAAACAAGATAGATAGACAAGGAATTTTCTGAACATTTTTTCAAATAAATAAAATGTAGAAATTATTGTAGTAAATAAAAAACATTCCTAAAATAATATTTATATATTTATTCTTAATATAACTTATATAAGCTTTTAGTCGAATTTTATCTTAAGTTTATTGATAACTTATCCATTTTAAGTAGATTCTTTTCCTGACTATATTTTATATTTTGAAATTTTATTGTATAATTCATCCTCTGAAAATATTTCAATTATGTCGACTGTATGAGAGGAAAAAAAGATAAAACAATTGTGAAAAATATCAATAAAAATTTTAAATATTTTTTATTTATATTCAAATATTTTCACATTTTATTAGAAATTTATTCTTAAGAGGCGTTATTCTTTTAAGTATGTTTACATAATAAGGAAATAATCCCTTTTATTATATAAAATACAAGGATTATGAAAGAATTATGATAAATAATATTGCCAAACAAGCCAAAGCAGCTTATTCCATAATAATAAGAAAACAATTTTAATATTCGTCGTTCTAATGGAAGCATAACTAATCGATGATAACCAAAAATGTAAACAAATTTTCGTATCCATGCTGGAGAATATGAATTTCTATTTGTATACTCGTCCATATAGGAATAATTTTTATAATATTATTATGAAAATAAAATTAAGAATATTTTATTTGCGTTAATACGAACTCAATTGATAATGAAATATCAAAGAATTGAATAACAAAATTCTACTCTGTAAGATATTTTTTTCGAGTTTAGATAGTATTCATAAAAGTTTTCAAAGAATTTTTTTTTATTTTCAGAAAGTTTTACTACATAACTTTTATTAATAATTTGTTTAATGACATCAAAGTACAAACTAAATTGGTATTTAATTGTCCATCATCAAAAATAATACTCAGTCAGCATATAATTTCGGACTTATATACAGGATCTCAAGAAAAATTATTTTTATAAATAAAAAAAAATAATTTTCTTTAGATTCTAATCACATAAATAAGAGACAGAATAAATTTTTTATAAATATTAATTTTTTTAATAATAATTTGAGAATTTTAAGAAATATTATTTAATATAATATTATTCCAAAAACAAAACTTCTGGCTATGATATTATCACCTCAAATACACTACAATAATTTTCTAAAAGAGAAATAGTCTTCCTTGTTACACTACATAACTCCATACTTTGAATAAGATATTTTCCAATTATCTGCAAATTTATCATTATAAAAATAATCCCTAAATCCAATTAACCTACAAGCTTTTCAAAAATCTTTGGAAAAATAGTCCGCCACTGCTCACATCACCTACTCGAAACCACAAATTTAATTCCCAACCACCAATTTGACTTCCACTCCAAACACTCCACTACCCGGCAGTATCATCGAAAAAAAAGACTACTATCACGATGATTTGCTTCATATAAGTCAAGCTTTTGAGAGAGTTTGGCACGCAAGACGATGCTCCTTTTTACTTACAATATTTCATAGTCCTAAGATCATTCTTTTCCAACCGACACTTTCAAGTAAACAAAATCAACAAACTCTCCAATACGAGGTCTGTTCGAAAAGTTTTTATTTCAGAATAAAAAGTATTTTGTAAATGTGGCTGGTCATTCAACGGAATGAGGAAACCAGGCATTTTTGTTTCTTTCGTTAAGTTGACATCTTTATTTTTATTATAAAAATTGACAAAATTTTACTTTGCAATGTGTTTAAACGGCTTTTAATAATTTATGCCGTCAAAAAAGTGGTCAAAAAGTGAAAAGTTCGTGGTTGAACAAATGTAAACAAATGTGATTTTGACAGTTCAAAGTTTATCGGAAAATAGTTCAGTGCCGGTGTGCGTAAAGTGTGCGCAAGTGGGAGTGATTGCAAAGAAATACTATTCCTAAGAACATAAGCGCAGTTTTGTCAAGGTATACATTAATCGCTAATGAATGGAGGTAAATAAGTTATGCCTTAGTTGTTAGTATTTCTAATTGGCATAAGTGCAGTATAATCTTCGTAAGAAGTTGATATCGATAAATAAAACAACACAAAATTATTTATTCGAACAATACTATCAAACAACACAAAATTCACAATATTAATTATATTTGCTAACGTATAATAATGTCATAAATGAAAATGGTTTTAAAAATAATGTTATAAAAGAAAATGGTTTTAATCGCATACTGAATTTTAAAATTGGCCCCCCACTGATTTACACCGTTTCTGTTACTTAGCATATGTGTATATGTGTGCGTTCTTACGAATGGATTCTCGAAAAAATTTGGACATAATTTTTTTATAAAGGCCTATCCAGTTCTTCTATAATCTAAGAAAAAATCTATACAAATGTATGCGAGTAGTACGAATTCTTGCCGTTTTTGTAATAATGCAGACAGAAAATTGCATACACGAGGTCTGTTCAAAAATTATCCCGAATTTTGTGTTTTTTTTTTTAAAATTATTTATTTATTCAAAAATTATCCCGAATTTTGTGTTTTTTTTTTAAATTATTTATTTATCCAGATATTATACACTTGCGTTAACGTTTTTTTGCAATCCTCGAAGCACTTAAAAAATCATTTTTTGTGATCTTGTTCAGCTCCTCCTTTGATGCCGCCTTTATCTGCTCAATCGTAGCATAGCGTCGTCCTTTCATGGGGCTCTTCAGTTTCGGGAATAAGAAAAAGTCACAGGAGGCCAGATCTGGGGAATACGGTGGCTTCGGCATTATTAATGTGTTGTTTTTGGCCAAAAATGGCAAAAACCAATTTTTGTTCTTCCACAAATCCGGGCGTTTCTGGCGGATTGCTTCACGAAACTTGCGCATAAGTTGCAGGTAATATTCCTTATTGCCCGTTATACCCTGTGACAAGAACTCATGATGCATCACGCCCCTGCAATCGAAGAAAACTGTAAGCAAAACCTTAACATTCGACCGAACTAGGCGCGCTTTTTTCGGTCTTGGCGCGTGCGGCAGTTTCAATTGGAATGATTGAGCTTTGGTTTCCAGGCCATAGCCATAAAACCATAATTCGTCATCAGTTATGACTCTCTGGAGCAAATTTTGGTCGTCGCGGACAGAGTCCAACAGCTCCTTAGCAATGTTAATGCGATGCTGTTTTTGGTCTAAATTGAGCAATTTTGATACGAATTTCGCGGCGATCCGTCTTACGACCAAATCATTGGTAAAAATCGAATGGCACGAGGCAATCGATATGTTTAAGTCCTCAGCAACTTCTCTAACGGTGATTCGACGATTGGCCAATACTATTTTCTCCACTTCATCAATGTTTTCGTTGAAAACACGCTTTTCGTCTATCACATCTTCTCGGCCCTCTGAGAACATTTTGTACCACCGATAAACGTTGCTTCGGTCCAAGGTATCTTCACCATATGCCACAATCAACATTCGGACCGTGTCCGCGAAATTAATTTTGTTTTTCACAGAAAGTTTGATAAAGATTCTTTGATCAATTTTTTTGGAATGGACAAAAATCGAAAATGAGCCAAAACACGTGCAAGCAAAGCAGCTGTCAAAAATTAACTGAAAATTAAAAATGGCCGAACTTTTCGGCATAAGTGAGAGACTTAAGTACCAACATAACGCCACAAAAAATGGCAAGAACTAAAAAGAAGATACCTACAACTACTTTGACTTTGAGACAAACGTTCTAAATTTCCTATACACACCAAAGTACTTTTATACAATAGAATGCCTTACTGAAACCCATCTGGACTTATGGACTAGAAATCTGGGACTCTACTAATCCATCCAATAACCGTCTAATCTGATCCTTTCAATCAAAAATACTCCGTACAATTGTCGATGCTTCCTTCTATGTTGAAACACTGTTATCCATCGTGATCTTGAAGTCCCTTTTGCTCATGAGGGGGCTGTGTCTTGTTATAAAAAGTTCCATTCCCATATCTCCAATCATACTAATCTCCTGGTTCAAAAAATATCCTATACTTCCTTTTCTAGAACCACCCATCGAAGACTTAAGCGTCACTAGTCACGTAAGCTACTAAAATACTGACGCTTAACATTAGCACACGCTAGCAGGAGATACTTCAATGGATGTTTACTTCCCACATCCATTCATGTTAATTACTTATTACTATTCTACACATATAAATCTGCTTGTTACTATGTCTAAATATCTGTAAAAAAAAGTTCAAAAAAAATATATAACATTGTAAACGAAATTAATAAATAAATTTGTTTTTAAAGTTCATATTTTGTGGGTTTAACATATTATAGGATTTTGCATATATGAAATTCTTTTAAATATTTTCCAGTCCTTTTGAAAATTTCTACCTCATCATACATAGTAAAGAGTCCTCGGGCAACAAATATGTTTTTAAATACCTCCTTAATTTGAATTTAAATAAACATACAATATATCCGTACGTGTAAGCACATACCTATATTTTGATACAAATATATTAAAAAATGTTCATAAAACTGGAATATTTATTTTTGAATTTAAATTTAATAAAAATTAGATTATTTCGATTAAAGGATAAAAATGATATAAAATTGAAATTTTCATGGCGAAACCCTTACTAACATATGTAAATAAGTATTAAAGCGTTTGATTACGATAATATTTTTCTTGATTGATAATCAGCTGCAGATGATTTTTCTTCACAAATTAATTAAAAAAGAAATTTCTAAAAAATTCTTTAAAATTATGATTATTAAAAAAAAATTAATAAAAAAGGACTTTTTTACTATCTTAAAAATTATAAAAGGAAATTGATTTTTTTCTAATTTATAAAGGGTCTTCCAAATATACGCAATAAGTAATTTTAATAGAAAATACAATTTTGTAATTAATTAATTGTAAAGTTTCTATCCACAGCTTTGTTGAAACTTTCCATGATCGTTTTGCGTTAATATCGCTGAATTTTTTTGATGCAGCGCTCAATTTCCATGGGTTTGTAGGCATAAACTTTAGACTTATGCCTACAAACCCCAAAGAAATAAAATCCAAGACGTTAAATCGCATGATTTGGGCGGACAATTATGTGTATAATCACTAAAACCGGAAATTACACGGCCAGGAAAGGACTCACACAGTTATGGAATTGTTTCTCGGGCTGTATGGTATGTATGTGGCACTGTCTTGTTGAAACCACATACACATATCCTCCACATTCATATTTTGCAATTTAAGTACAAAAAAAGGATTCTCATATCGCGATAGTCAGTACCATTAACTGTCTTTCATACAGTTTGGAACACCCTATAATATTATCATTAAAATGTTGACTAAAAATTTCTTTTAATTAAATTTTCTTTATAGGCAAATCCTTTTCATTGCTCATTTTATGGAATAGCTTTGAATGCCATAGAATTTTTGTTATAATATTGACTCACTTATAGGAGAGTGATATTATGTGAATTGGTTGACATTTAGTATAATTTATGCTCGCACACATGTATACATAGTTAATTTGGGGGAAAAACCTAACAATTTCATTAATTTTATTGATTTTTCAATGTGTGATGTGTGAGTATTATCCTTAATTGATTAATCTTTATTTTAGTTAATTGCTTTTGTAGCAAAATATAATACTTTTGGGTGAATTTGAGTTGTCCTACAAAAAATTATTAAGGATGACTGGCAAAACTCAAAGAGACATAATTTTAGTAAAGCAATTTCTGCAACGCCTTTTTTTAATGCGTGTTTGCATAAAGGAATCTTTTCCAAATGGTGGAAATAATAAAGGCTTTTCTTTATACGGAAGGATAAGAAACCACCAAATGACCCATTCTCCAATATGGATTCAAAAAGCCTAAATAAACCGAAGGTGCCATATACACATTGGTTAATAAATGAAGGAGTATTTGTAGACGTATATCAAAAGGATAATTGCGGACTATCTTACCCATAGAACGTTGCTGTAAGATTCTGAATGATGGCAAAAGGAGTAACTTTGTTTTGTTTTGTGGATTACTTTGCGGCGACTTCTGTGTATCTGGGTGTTCAGATAGACACCAGGTTGAGTTTTAACGACCATCTGAGATTTGCTGCTAAAAAGACAAGTCGGATTGTCTTAGCAAGGATTATGTCTTACCACGGAGGGTCCAAACAGTGCCGACGCAGGTTTCTATTCACAGTTATCAGCTCTATGATACTCAATACAGCCCCTATTTGAACAGAAGGTACTGTGACCGAAACGTACAAACGTCACGTGATGGTGGTATATTGTGGATCGTATTTCGAGTATCGAGAACATTTCATACTGTCTCGTATGATACTGTGTGCGTTATCGTTAACATGCGGCCAATTGAGCTTTTGTTGGTTGAGAGAGTCAGGAAATATCATCGAGGATGGGAGAAAAATTAACGGTATCGGCTCATCGTCAGCGAGATGACATTGAAACTGGGATTTATAAATTAAAGGAAAATGGACGCATTATCTCATTCCTGACATAGCCACGTGGAATGGAAGAGTCCATGGCGATTGGGACCACTACAGTGCTCAATTTCAGGCAGAATATGGGTGGACCATGGCAGATCGATATCACTTTACGGTGGAAGTTAAAGCGGCATGCCCCAGTTGTCGGCACATGATCAACGATGTGGAACATATTTTCTTTCACTGCACATGTTTTAGTAAATAATCGGTAAAATACTGTCCTAGAATGGTGCAACATATAAGGGAGCGCGTGGCCGGTTTGATTTTCTTGCTGGTGTGAGTATTTCGTAAAGAATGGGGACTTCGTTCCAGAGCGGTGAAACTCCTGTACAAGAGTGTGTTTGTTCCGTTTGCGATGTACGCGTCTAGTGTATGGGCCGACATTATGTGCCACCAGTATGCAAAAATTCAGTATAACGTATGACTCTGTATGCATATTTGAACGTATATAGAACCGGGTCAACCGAGGCGATGCAGGTTCTCATGGGAGAAATTCCATAGAACCTGGAGGTGCTGCGGGGAAGTATCCACTACCGTTTACGGCGGGGCATCCGGGCTGCTCGTTGTCCGATTACGAATGCAGAGGTTCAGGATCTTAGTTCACGCCAGCGGCGTGTACTAATCCTGAATAGAATGTGTGAAATTTGGCAACGTCGATGGGATGAGAGTGTGAATGGCGGATGGACGCGCATGTTTATTTCGGATGTGTGTTTTACATCTGCGGATGGATTTGAATTTGGTCTGTACCTTGGGTATTTACTCACGGGACACGGTAGTATGAATGGATTCCTGTACGGGCGTGGTCTAGCTGCGGAGACTAGATGCCCTTGTGGGGCGGCGGAGGAGAGTGCCAAGCACCTTCTCGTTGAGTGTAGCCTGTACGGGGATTTGCGTGACTTAGCTGCATGTGGAATCGTGGTGAATGATGAGGGTGTGGATGTGAGTGGTGTGTTGAGTGTGACAGAGCGGTATGAATGCCTTAATAGATTTGCCGTGGCACTATTTGAGAGGAGAGCGAGAATGGTGCGTGAGTGAATGTGTGAATAATACGCAGAGTGGCTACAACCGGGTGAAAGACCAAGGTCGATTCCGGTTTTACTTTCGGGTCTTGGCGAACCCGTGTACCTGAGCTAGCCTAGCGGCGCCTAGGAATTTACAAAATTCCTGACCGTAGCTCAATGAGCGGAGTACATACCGAATTACCTTTAAAAACAAAAATTGGTATCACGGGAATCGGGGGCCCCATGGTGGAATACACTGTGCCCGATTTAGGTGAGGCGTCATATGGCAGCAACGTGGTGGCTGTGGTTAAGCCCATATCGCGGGTATGATCTCCGGATCACAGGTGGGAGGTAACTGGCAATGTCCATTTTGCAATTATCTCGGGCACTGTCACTTCTAAAGACAGTAGAGGTTTAGGTAGTCCAGGTGGGACAGTCAGCTTGTAACTGATTACTAACTGTTAACTGCCAGTAATAGTGGTCCGTTGATTGAGCGTATCTCAATCCCTATATACGTAGGCGACTCGTGGTTTAAGGCTTTCTAAAACTAGGTCATATTAAATAACAACATAAAACTGTCCTAAAATGGTACCATTGCACGCACAAATGAAAAATTTATAGGCATGCTGGTTGCGGTAGCTAAATATGCATGCCGAGTAACAAAGAAGCTACTGCGCCAGGAAGAAAGAATGAGTGAAGGTTAGCCCGTAGCCTAAATAGGTTAACAGACTTGATATTAGTCTACTCCCCATGATGTTATATATGTTATGGTAGTGGTGCAATGAGGAGTTATATTTAAAGAAAAGGGAGGTGAATTTTAAAAGGAGGAAATCCCATCTAATGACGCAAAAAATCTCACCCAAATTTTTGGCAAAATAAATCGTATGCTGAAAAATGTTCAGTTTAATGCTAGCTAGTGAACACCCTCAGTCATTTCATTGTCACCAGTGTGCTTATTCTATTGTAGGTAGAGTAGCCTTAAAAAATAATACTCGAGTAAATAATAAAAATTACTTCTTATAAAAAAAAAACCAATATTACCATTAAAGTAATACGCGAAATTTTTTTATTATACGTTCTTCCTTTAAAATAAATTTTGTTCCAATTTTTTTTGTGGTAAAAATTCTTAAAGTATTAATTTCAAACAACTCCTTAAAGATCGTCTAAAAATAATGTAAAATATTTTAAAAGTTCTTTTTAAAAAATTTAAATCTTTAAATTTATAGCAAGAAAATTTAATAATAAACGGTATAAAATTTAGTAATAAATATTTTATGAATTCTTGAATATTTAATTAATTTTAAGGACATCAAATTTGATATTACTCTAGGCTGCATGGAATATATTAAAATTAGTTTTTTCTATAGGAGAGCTCAAATATCTTGCATACTCGACCTTAGTCAGATACGTAGAAAATATTTGCCTTGAAGTTGATGATTGGCTCTAGTCAATACCAAGATTATATCAGTTTATGAAGCTATTAATAGTGCATTTGAATATCCTTGTAAGTAGCAGATATGGTAGCGCTTGTACATATCAATTTGATATTTTAATAAAGTGTATAAAATAAAAGAAGATCTTTAACTTTTTATTACTTCTATTATGGTATATAACAAGATTTTTAAAAAGAATAATTTATTGGCATTATTTAGAAATTTAAATTTATTTATTTTGATTATATTAAATATTTAATTAATATTCATTAGTTGACTTACTTTCATTAATTATTCATTAGTAGACTTATTGCCTTTTTCGGAAATTGTAATATTAATATTCAATATTGTTTATTCAAATAAGAGTATAATGTTAATTTGTTTTTTATTATTTGCAAAAAAAACTATTTATTTGTCAGAAAAATTCAACGTATTCTGATTCTAACGAGCTTAACTTACGAAAACTTGCACCTTGGGGAATATTCCTTCTGAAGGGCCTAAATTTTTGGTAGACCGAGAAGCGGTAGAATACAAAACTTCGGTTAAAAAGGCATTTAATATCAAAAACTGTTGAAAATGTAGAACGAGAGAGGTCTCCGTTGATTAACATTGAAACAGATGAGTGAGTTTTTTAAAGGATTAAAAAAATGGTTCTTGGCATCAGATCGGACATTGCAGATATGTGAATACTCCACTCTGTTACACGGCCATCTCTATCAATAAAATTTTGTCTCGAAAAGGAGTTCTTGTATTTCCTTAGACCATTCTACATCTTTCTCACCCCATATTAGCCAGATCAAAGTTCTCATGCTTTTTTTTTATTCCTAGGGAAAAAACACTTGAAAGGACGTCATCTTGGTACTCTGCGAAAAGTATTAATGCTAGAACGAGTCAACTGGGCGAATAGCTACCAAAGAAAACTACTTTTAAGGGGATAAGTGAGGATTGCCTTAATTCTAACTAATCAGTATCTTAAAGCTAATTAATCTAGCAAAATTAATGTCTTTAAAAACTGTGAAAAAGCGACACGGAACTGTTGGTTTATATGATTACATGGCGGTTAGAAAACCATTAATAAACTTCCAAAATAAAAAAATAAATTGATTAGAATATTTTCCATCAAAACTAGACTATTAAAGACTTTAAAAATCTACTCTGGACAAATGAGTCACAGTTGCAGATCCTTGGGTCTAAAAGGGTCTAACAATCTATGTACGCCATTCTTGGATCTGGATCACAGTTGCAGATCCTTTGGATCCTTGGGTCTAACAATCTATGTACGCCACAGTGTTGCCGGAACCTGTGGTACCAACCGTAGAGTAGGAGAATTGTAGGCATTTTTGGTTAAGTGCTGAAGGATTTGTTATGCAGCAATTTAATGACCCTAAAAATAGTTTCAAATTGTAAAGAATTTTTTTACTATTATAAATAAAAACGCGTTGATATTTTGGAAACTAAGACAGAAGAGCGCGGGAGCATATACGATAAAAAGATACGATTCTTTAGAAGGATACGATAAAAAGACTGATCAAATGAGCGCCCAAAGTCGTACAAGCTGTCATAAAAATCGAAGGAAAAATATTTTTTTTTTCAAATAAAACACCAAACAAATTGCCACCTTTGGTTCGTATATACGAGTAGAACCGGATACGATGGTTCCAATTTTCGACCACCTTAAATCCGGCCTTATTAAAGTTATTTAGCGTGCAATAATAAATATTGACTAGACCAATGAACTTTAAAAAAAAATCCGCAAGAAGAATTCTAAAGATGTTAAATCACAACTTCTTGGAGGCTATTTATCGAATAAATCAATTCTGGCATTGGCTGTGTGGCTTGTTAAAACCACATATTTATTAAATTAATATTTTCCAATTTAGGCTATAAGAAAATCGTTATCATCGATCTGTACTGATTATCATTTGCAGTAACGGCAGCTTATTCCTTATTTAAAAAAAAAATTAGGACCTATAATGCCACCGTGTCATAAACCACACCAAATGGTCACGTTCTTCATGAATAATTTGTGGATTAGCTTCAGCCTAGTAACGGCAATTTTATTTATTCACCGATCCACAGAGATGAAAATGCTCTTCAGCGCAGTAACGACAAATGCGCCTCATCTGAGAAGATCATTTTCTTCAAGAAATCACCATTATTTTCAGCTTGTTTTAGTCAAAATCAGTAAATTCACAGCTTTTGCGGTAGCCCAACGGCTTCAATTTTTATGATAAGAGTTTTGTAAGGATGTAAGCTCAAATCCAATTATAAAATACGTTATGTGGTTGTGTCAGACAGTCTCAAATGTTGAGAATGCCTTAAAATCAGTAAATTTAGGTCTTCATCAACACTTGCCTGAACGGCAGCAATATTTACGGCACAGCGACCGGATTTTTATCTTACTGGCATGCGAACATTGTATAAACAAAGAAATTGACAGAAGTGCGCGATAAGTTGCAATAATAGAACGATTTTGATGACAAAAAAAAATTGGATAATCACCAGCAAACCTTACTAAATACAACACTGACAGTAACAGAAGTTTATGACATTTCAAATATGGCTACACAATCCATTTGAAAACATATCATCCCTATTCAAAAACCCTATACAAGCAATTTCGGCGTTTTTTCCGTTGTAGATATTATAATTTTAATTTGATAAATAATTTTTTTTATTTATATTTGAAACTATAATAATATAATTTTTAAAAAAATATTTTCTTCAATTTTTCATCTTAACTTTTAGTTTTTTTTTTTTTTTAAATTTCCACCTTTAACACCAAAAGTGGTTGCACATTTTTGGCCTACAGTGTATATTAATAATATAGAAATAAATTTATTTTATTGAAAATATTCTAACATTTTGTACATTTTGCTGAATCTATTCATAAGAGACATCCATCAGTGCCATAGAGTCCTTCTTTAACGATAGAGAATTCGTAAGACTTGAAAACCCAATAGAGAATTCTTATTTTATTGAATATACACAAAAGTACTTTTATAAGAAGATATTGGATTGTATCTGATAAAAATTCATTGTATATAAAAAATAAATTTACATATGTAAAAGTAGTATTATGTGCTGTAGTAATTTTCTTTGCAGCCGACGGAAATGAATATTTGAAGAAATTCATAAATATTTTATGTCCTTAGAGATGGGAAATATTTATGAATCTCAATTCAATAGTAAGCAATTTTAAACTCGAAACTACTAACTAATAAGGATTTTCAAATATGTATATTCGTTGATAATAATTATAATTTGGTAAGGTACGAGTATAAATCATTTTCAATTACAGCAAACCATAATTTTATCAAATTTCATGGATGCCATACTGAGTAGAAATTTATATTTGGTGGGCATAGTACGACCAGAATAATTCGAACAAAAGGTCGCATACAAATAGCCGAAAATTTTGTCTCATCCAGAATAATGTTCCATGATGGATTTAATAGTCTGGTTTTATTAAAGCTGTTCCTGTTATAGTAGATAACACTTCAAATAGAGACTGGAACAATATAGAGTACTAAAATGCTTTATACAAATTGTTTGATTATAATATAGACATTCTGTGTTCGTTTGGAATGCCAATTTAGGTACTCTTAATCACCAATTAGTAACAATTACTTTTCCCAGTAAAAATAGAATTTAATTTTAACTTTTTTAGTCATTTTATTATTAAATTATGTTTTTTTCTTCCTAAAAATTGAACACTTCATCCCAAAAATATACGAGGTCTGTTAAAAAAGTATCGCGAATTTTGAATTTCCGCGTGTTACTCATGTCTCTCACTTATGTCGATAAGTTCGGCCATTTTGAATATTCAGTTAATTTTTGACAGCTGCTTTGCTTGCACGTGTTTTGCCCATTCCAAAAAATAGATCAAAGAATATGTTCCGGGAACAAGAAAAAGTCACAGGGGGCCAGATCTGGGGAATTCGGTGGCTGCAGCATTATTAATGTATTGTTTTTGGCCAAAAATTCACGCACAAGCAACGATGCGTGAGCAGAGGTGTTATCATGGTGCAAAAGCCAATTTTTGTTCTTCCACAAATCCGGGCGTTTCTGGTGGATTGCTTCACGCCTTCACATTCGACCGAACTTGGCGCGCTCCTTTCGGTCTTGGCTCGTGCGGCAGCTTCCATTGGAATGATTGAGCTTTGGTGTCCACGTCATAATGATAAACCCATGATTCGTTACCAGTTATGACCCTGTGGAGCAAATTTTGGTCGACGCAGACAGAGTCCAACAGCTCCTTCTTTAGCACTGTTAATGCGATGCTGTTTTTCGTCGAAAATGGGCAAAAATCGAAGACGAGCCAAAACACGTGCAAGCAAAGTGGCTTTCAAAAATTAAATGAACATTCAAAATGGCCGAACTTATCGGCATAAGTGAGAGATATGAGTACTAGCATAACGCCACAAAAAAAATCATAAATTGAATTGACGTAACCCGCGGAAATTCAAAATTCGTGATACTTTTTGAACAGACCTTGTATATATTTGCTCTGTATACAAGAATATCCATTTTACATTTTAGAAAGTATAAATCTGTCATTTAATAATTGTTTAAACAAAATAAGTTTTATAATAAAATTTATATAACAGAAACTTTGCCATTTTATATGTTAAACAATTTAATTTCTAAAAAATGTGTTAAACTTATAAACAATTTGTGCTGTAGACACGTTTTAATATTTCAGTTGTTAAATATACAACATTTAATCACGTTTCGAAATTTTTTAATTTTACAGTTTTCAGTTTATTTAGTATCATTTTATATATTGTAAGAACTTTCAATAAAATTTGTGATTCTACCGCAGACACATTTTTTTGTTTCTTGCACAGAAAATAAAATTTTCTTCAATAAAGTGAGCCATAATTTCTTGCTCTGTGTATAAGCCAATCAGCTAAATTGCCTTATAGAAAGTTCTAAAAACCCATAAAATTCTGAAGCCATTGTACCCGCAAAAAATGACTGTCTGTCTAAAGGTGTCATTGGCTCTGTCTTTCTTTGAAAATAAAGAAGAAGAGATCGTTACCGGCAGCTTTTTTTATGTCCTGAAATAAAAGATATTATTTTGAACTATATTTAATTATATTTTTGGATAAAATTGTAGCATAAAATACTACAAATTTTGGTTTTATTGTGTGAAAAGTTCCTAGGATACGAAAAAAATTCCCCAAAAATATTGAACCCTGCAAGAAGCTTAGTGGCAATTATTTTTATAATGTTATAATTAACAAAATTTATACAATATACTAAAAATAATATAAATCAAAATCCAAATTTTATTTAACTATACTTTCCAGAACACAAATTGCATCACCATTCAATAATTTCTAATAATCATTATTCTGTGCACAAGTTCTGCTCGTATACTCAACATTTTTAAAGAGCACATAAATTTTTTTTATTAAAAGAAATGATTTCATTTTAAATAAACTTTTTTAAGAGTTTATACTATACAGCCATCATCATATGTTAGACTTTATAATAGAAAAAAATCGGAAAATAGGAAGAATAATTTCTGAATTTAGTTTTTATTGAAAAGTTAAACATTAAATTATATGATACGTGATTGAAAATGAGTCAAATACGTGTTCGGAAAATTCTGCAGTATTCGAATTTTATTTTAGAGAATAACCTTGAACTCTTTATTTAGTATATAATTTTTAATATTTTCTATTAAAAGCCATTGATTTTTCAATAAATAAGTAAAAAAACATAGAAAATAAATTTTAAAAAATTCTAAATGTTCTTTCGATGTTAGCTTGTTTTGTGTATTAATATTGGATTTCAATCTAGCTGACTTTTTTCTTTTAAAAATATTTATAAATAAATTTTTAATTGCCTAATTATATAATTTTTTATATGAATATTCTTTAAAAAAAATTCATATTGTTTATATTTAAATAGAATATTTTTTTCTTCAAAAAAATCTTAAGTCTTTGAAAATATTCAAGATGTGAACTAAAGATACTCGTATTATTATAACATTACATTTTATATGCCTTTTATGATACATTAGACTGGAAAAATCAAACATTAAAAAATATGTCCTTTTGTAGATAAGAGAAATTCGAGTATTATTATTATAGAAGAAAATATTTTCTAAAATTGGAAATATTTAAATATTTCAATTAGAGTATTATATATGTTATGTTCTGTTTGGATAATAGGTTTTCAAGAATATTGTATTAAAAGAATATAATAGGAGATTTTTTGTTTAAAGAAATTTTTTATATATATAATAGAGCAAATAGAAATTATAAGAGACTGTAATTTACTTATACAGGTAATCATTATAGTTGAAATAATAACAAAAAAAAAAAAAATCTGTTGTGGTTGTGAGAATAATGAAATATATTATCCTTAGAAGCTTTCAAAGTTATAAATAATGAAAGATTTTTTATAAAAATACTATGAACAATTATTAAGTGGAGGGAGCATTAAATGAATTTAAAAATACTGTAGATGATATATTGTCCTTCAGGAGTTTTATTTATATTTTCAAGCAATTCCATTACGCATTATATCTTAAGAGGGATTTTTTTTTTAAATACAATACTTTTGAGTATGTACACATACAAGTAGATTTATTTAAGAATATATTAATATGTTCAATCTAATAGTGTGTTTTTGCGCAATTCATGTACGCATATAAAAATAATTTTCGTTTAAATATTCTAAAATTACTTTCAATTTTTTTTTTAAACTACAAAATAAATATCTTAATAGAAAATTAAAAAAAAAAAACAATTATATTGTAATTAAATAGGAAAAAACTTTAATAAAAATAATTTACAAAGTAAAATTAAGAAAAATTGGTAGTAAAAATAATAGAAGATTATTTATAACGAGCATGAGTATGAGTAGCATAGTTATCGGCGCATATAAAATTCAAATCTTGTGTTGGAAAATATGCGAAACACTTTCAATATTATTGTTGATCGATAAAATCTGATAATGTTATAGGAATTAATTAAAACGAACAATATTTTTCATATAATTAATAAATATACTTAAGAAAGTAAAATATAAAAAAAATTGGTGGTAAAAATAATAGAAAATTGTTTATTACGAGCATGAGTTCACTCAAACTTCAAATATTTAGCATAGTTATCGGCGCATATAAAATTCACATCTGAAACTCTAAAAAATATCCGAAAAACTTTCAATATTATTATTGATCGATAAAATCTGATTATGTTATAGGAATTAATTAAAACGAACAATATTTTTAATATAATTAATAAATATACTTAAGAAAGTAAAATATAAAAAAAAATTGGTAGTAAAAATAATACAAGATTGTTTATAATGAGCATGAGTTCACTCAAACTTCAAATATTTAGCATAGTTATCGGCGCATATAAAATTCACATCTGAAGCTCTAAACAATTTTCGAAAAACTTTCAATATTATTGCTGATCGATAAAATCTGACAATATTATTGGAATAATTTAAAACGGATAATATTTTTCAAATAATAAATAAATATACTTAAAAAAGTAAAATTAAAAAAAAAATTGATGGTAAATATAATAGAGTGTTCACTCAAAGTGCAAATATTTAGCATAGTTATCGGCGCATATAAAATTCATATCTTATGATGGAAAATAACCCAAAACACTTTCAATATTATTGTTGACCGATAAAAGCAGATTATGCAAACAATAATTATATAAAATTAGCAAAATACTTTTTATATATAATATTATTTATTTATTCTTTATTAGAACATGTGAAAAAAATATTGATTATTTTATTCTCAAAAACAGCTATTCGAAATGTGTATAAATATACTAATTAACGTAAGTTGAACATAAATCAAATTGAATACTCTATCAATTTTCATAAATAATTATATTATATATAGTGCTTGATGAAAGTACAAATTATTTCCGTATGAAAATTATTATAGAAAGGAAATAACCTTATCGACTTATTGGTAATCAAAGCTTAAAATCAAATCGTGAACCACCTTGTCAGAAAACAAAATAGATTTCGAATTAATCGAGTGGAGAATATCGATAAAAAAAATAAATTAAATCCAAAACAAGTTCAATTTCAATCTATTCAAATTTTATATGTCTAGAATTGGGTTAATTGGAAGAATTTCATTCCAACAAAAACCTTCAATAGTTCAGGTTACATATATATTGTAGTTGAAGGTAATAATATAAGTTGTATCGGTAATTGATACACAAAAATGATGAGGTCAAAATTGTTGGACGTTTTTATTTCTATTAATTTTTCTTCTTCTTTGCACGTATAAAGTGTTTTTCTTTTTGTCACTTCCAGGTAAATAATAATTGAATTAAATTGAAACATTAAAGGTGAAAATATAGAATAGTTTGTCGTTATATGTAGAGAAAAACAAAATTGATATTACAGGCTGTAGTGTGTATCGATCTTAGAAGGATGACTTGTTGTCGTTAGTTCTTAAAAGTATGGCCTGAATATTGTATATTATGTAATATCCCAGAATTCTAATTTTACAGCCTTAATTCCAGACAAAGTAAAAAAAAAAAAGATATTCACGTACATGGGTAGATATTCTATAGAATCACATCCCTCCCTTTTAACCGATCCATTATGCCTTTATATTGCTATCACTGTGTATCTGTGCTCAAGATAAGTGTGCAATTGTTTCGATCAATAAATACCATGTCTTCGAACATCCTTCCAAGTATACCTCAGCCAGTAATAACGTAACATCCAGCATGCTTAAATGGTCATACCTTAATGCTCTAGGCTGCAGCTAATCCCAGAAAATGTTGTTTTATAATAAATATTTTTTTGTACTCTCTAAATGACGTCGTTTCTCCTTAGCTAAAAAGGATATACGAAACTATTTAAACACTAATACCACTAGACACTTGTTTATTATAATTAACACATTTATGATTAATTGAATTTTTATAAAACTTCACTTTTAATCTTATTAAATATTAATCTTTTTTTTCTTCTAATACGCATTAATATTATAATTGGTATGTTGCGTTCATATAATATTGAAAAGAAGATCGAAATTAATCAATTCTGTCTGGGCATCTAGCCAGTCAGCCTGTGTCCTCTCCACTAAAAATTATCTTATTTCCACAAAGAGCAGCAGTTTACACTTCCCTGTATTGAAAAGTGTTCTCTACCGATCCAAAGCTCAGATGTAACTGAGAATTGATAGTAGTAAGATACTTTGTGCGATTCCTTGCCAAAGTTTTGCAAAATAGAAGTTTCTCTTATTTTATATCCTTAATTTAAGTATATGCATGAGTAAAATGTGCTTTGGAAAACTTTTGATGATTTTTTTTGCCCAATAAAGCTTATTTTCATTAAAATTTAAAATGGTTTTTTTTTTTCTTAACTATCCATAATTTTGGTATTTTTTCTTTCTTTAATGGAATTTATTTTCTTTTTATAAATAAAATACAAATTAAAATTTGATATAGAAATTAACAAACTATACGATACGATACCGAGACACTATTCAGTCACCATTGGACACCGAACAGTTGAAAACAAATTCAAGTTGGCATGGTGATGGCATGCGCACAACAAAAAGTTCTCGTCCAAAAGACAACGTTGCCAGAGTTGCACTGTCATAAGTGATAATCCTTTTGATATTCTGAACTCGATATAATTCACTTATTTATCTTACACATATAGTTTGATATTAGGACTTTCTACTAATATTGTTAGCTATTCTACAGATACAACTTAGTTCACAGAATAAAAATACATCAAGTGAATTAGTAAAGAAAAGCTTTTCTTTTCGTTTCGTACAGGACTATTATTACGTGTTCACGGACAAGTCGAGGAATCAAGGAACACAAGGCTGCTGTGTCTATATTTTATTTTCGGATTATCTTTTGAATATTTGATTGTGTGTAGGGGTGGAATTTTCAAGTTCATGACCATCTATTAAGCATTGAGGGGAAGTTCAATTCATTCATAAAACTCGCCACGTTCGGTTGGGCATATTTGTATGAATACTTACGAGTTGGTGCGTAGGAACGTGGGTGAAAAAAACACGAACGATACTCGTACCCCTATTATCAGATTTTCTTATATTGAAAAGTAAATTTAAAATAGTATTTTTGTAAAAATAACTGATTAGAAATTAATTATTTTCAGTTTTTTTGAGAAATTTCCTTTTTTTATATTGGTTCTTTTTATTATATTTGATAATTGGCTTTTTTTAATAAGAAAAATAAAACAAATGTTAAAAATTTTATTTTTAAATTTTCATTTGGATTTAGTGATAAATTTTTCTTAACTTATACTAAATATCTTATAATCAAAAAATATTTATAGATTTTTATTGTTGTTTAATTGGCGACTAAGTTTAAAATACTATAAATTTTTTTTCTGTAAAATTTTCTTCAAAACTATTATTTTTACAAAATAAAAAGTAGGAAAAAAATGTTTCCATGTTTATTACTTAGATTCTGTTTAAATCATTACGAAAATTTTTATTTTAGATGATTATAACATAAAATCCCCTCATTTGTATTTAATTTCTTATTTAATATCTGTAATGTTTGTAAAAAGACGAGTAAATGGTATCCTGTGGCGTATATTTAATGAGCATTTGGAAATTGAAGCTTATAATTAATTACTGCAAATCAACTGTTGCATGTCAATTCGCCTGTTCTGCTCTGGGCTAATTGGAGAGCCTGGTCAGCAAATATCCCCGCTAGAACAAAATCGTGACACCAAATTTTTTTAACGAAAGCCAGGTCGAGAGTCATGTACGCCAGTTTTTGAGATTGTGTGTATTTAAAATCATACGGATTGTGTAATCAAAAATATTTTCGTGGGTGCCAATACGAAAATAGCGGCTTAAGAACTTCAAAAGTGTTTACTTTTGATGTTTTTAACTGACCGTATTATTATTGGATGAGTGACCCAGTATCCCAAAAATAATATCGTCTCTCCAGTCTAACCTACTCTCAAATAAAAGCTGAAAACGAGATTTTTTGTGGTCTACAAGTGGGTTTTTATACTCTTGAAATTTTTGAAATTATTCTTATTGGATTAGTGATCTAATGGCCCAAAACACCCTTTATCACAACCCGACCAAGTGGGTTCGCTTACCTTTGAAGTTTTGAAGACTGTTTTCTAATTGGATGAGTGGCCCAGTAGCACAAAAGAAATCTCGTCTCGCCAGTCTGGCCTATTCTCTTTGAAATTTTGAAGACTGTTTTCTTATTGGATAAGTGACCCAAAAAAAAATCTCGCCTCGGCAATCTGACATACTCTCAAATAAAAGATTATGCCTCACAAGAAGCCTATTTTCGTTAAACACATTTTCTGTGGTCTACAAGTAGGTTTTTGTACTCTTGATGTGTTTGAACTTATTCTTATTGGACTAGTGACCAAATGACCCAAAAAAATCCGTATCATCAGTCCGACCTAATTTCAAGTGAAAGGTGAAGACTCATACGGAGCATGTTTTGTGTTCAAAGTTTTTCTGTGGTCTCCAAGCAGGTTTGCTCATCTTTGAATGAGCAAATTCCAAAAAAATCTTGCCTCGTCAATCTGACATACTTTCAAATAAAAGGTTAAGACTCATAAGGAGCCTATTTTCGTTAAACACATTTTCTGTGGTCTACGTGTACAAGTGGGTTTTTATACTCTTGAAGTTTTGAACTTATTGGATAAGTGACCTAATAACCTAAAAAGAATTCCGTATTATCAGTCCCACTTAGTTTGAAATGAAAGGTGAAGACTCATGCGGAGCATGTTTTGTGTTCAAAATTTTTCTGTGGTCTCCAAGCAGGTTTGCTCATCTTTGAAATTTTGAAGACTGTTTTCTAATTGGATGAGTGGCCCAGTAGCACAAAAGAAATCTCGTCTCGCCAGTCTGGCCTATTCCCTTTGAAATTTTGAAGACTGTTTTCTTATTGGATAAGTGACCCAAAAAAAATCTTGCCTCGGCAATCTGACATACTCTCAAATAAAAGATTATGCCTCACAAGAAGCCTATTTTCGTTAAACATATTTTCTGTGGTCTACAAGTAGGTTTTTGTACTCTTGATGTTTTTGAACTTATTCTTATTGGACTAGTGACCTAATGACCCAAAAAAATCCCGTATCATCAGTCCGACCTAATTTCAAGTGAAACGTGAAGAGTTATACGGAGCATGTTTTGTGTTCAAAAATTTTTTGTGGTCTCCAAGCAGGTTTGCTCATTTTTGAATGAGCAAATTCCAAAAAAATCTTGCCTCGGCAATCTGACATATTCTCAAATAAAAGGTAAAGTCTCGCGAGGAGCCTATTTTCGTTAAACACATTTTCTGTGGTCTACGTGTACAAGTGGGTTTTTATACTCTTGAAGTTTTGAACTTATTGGATAAGTGACCTAATAACCTAAAAAGTATTCCGTACGTATATTATCAGTCCCACTTAGTTTGAAATGAAAGGTGAAGACTCATGCGGAGCCTGTTTTGTGTTCAAAAATTTTTTTGTGGTCTCCTACGGAGCCTGTTTTGCGTTAAACAATTTTTTGTAGTTTTTTGTGGGTTTGCTTACGTTTGAAGATTTGAAGACTATTTTCTTATTGGATGAGTGACCGAGAGGCTTTTCGTCGACGTACTATTAAATAAAAGGTAAAGACTCACAAGGAGCCTATTTTCTGTTACAAATATTTTTTATAGTCCACAAGTGAGTTCGATAATTCCTTATTGGATGAGTAACCTAATGATCCCAAAAAATCACTCCTTACCAGTACGGCCTTGCTCGAAAGGAAAGTGAAAACTTATGCAGAACCTGTTTTATGTTCAAAATTTTTTTAGTGATCTCAAAGTGAGTTTGCTTACTTTTGAAGTTTTGAAAACTGTTTTTTTTATTGGATGGGTGACCGAGAGGCCCAAAAAAAATTTCATCGACGTACTCTTAAATAAAAGGTAAAGACTCACAAGGAGCCTATTTTCTGTTAAAAATATTTTTTGTAGTCCACAAGTGAGTTCGCTAAATCCTTATTGGATGCGTGACCTTATGACCTAAAAAATCACTCCTTACCAGTATGACCTTGCTTCAAATAAAAAGTAAAGACTTATGTAGAGTCTGTTGTATGTTCAAAATTTTTTTAGTGATCTCAAAGTGGGTTTGCTTACCTTTGAAGTTTTGAAAACTATTTCTTTTATTGGATGGGTGACCGAGAGGCCCAAAAAAAATTTCGCCGACGTGCTCTTAAATAAAAGGTAAATACTCACAAGGAGCAATCTGTTAAAAATATTTTTTGGGGTCTCAAAGTGCTTTCGAAAAATTCTTATTGGATGCGTGACCTAATGACCTAAAAAATCACTCCTTACTAGTACGACCTTGCTTCAAATAAAAAGTGAAGATTTTTTAGTGGTCTCAAAGTGGATTTGCTTACTTTTGAGGTTTGGAAAACTGTTTTTCTTTATTGGATGATTGACCGAGTGACCCAATAAATCCCGTTTGATCAGTCTAAATTAGTTTCAAGAAAAGGTGAAGAACAAAAAAAAATTTTGTTCGAAAAATCAACATCCAAAGCCTTTTGTTCCAGTATCCAATCGACGTACCTTTTCTTATTTTCTAACTTATCGTCTGATGGTTCAAGAATTCCTGATTATTTAATTATGAAATTGTAAAAAGGCAAACTTAAGTTTAAACAAACATAATAACAATTATTGAATAAAAGGTCTCTGCTTTCCAAACTACAAAATCGTTACTTCTATATGCTAGATAGGATTTGGTAATAAATTGTTTATTATGCAATAAATTGTGATGCCAATCAAGTAGTAAATTATTTTAATGTCATTATTTTAATGAAACAATTTTTTATTGCCTAAACAGTAAGTCATATTGGCCCTCAGATTTTTTAGCTGGTAGTAAATTGATGGGAGGCCGGTTGGTCCGATTATCAATTCAGACGTCAGACGCAGATTTTTGAATTTTCTATGCAATCTGTTGTTGTATTTTTGCACATTTTCAAATGTATAAGTATGACCACAGTTATTCGTATTATGTGCCCTAATTCGAGTATACAACCCACAACTTTCCGAGAATTCGATTTATCCATTGACGTGCCCATTAATTATTTATACCATGAACTGGATTGATCGGCTGATCGGTCAGGATCGATTGATTGGTGGGTGGTTAGTTGTTCGATAGTCTTGCAAAAACATATATATTTATTCTAAATAAATACAAGATCAGCAAATTATCATCTGAAAACGCGATTCCAATCAATATAGAAATGCAAAATAATTGAAAATTACGAATAAATTCAAACTAGGAACGAACAAAAATGCTAATTATTATTGTTTGAAATGTGCGCTTTATTATTCTCATAAAGTACAATCGTATAAATAAATAAATGTAAAACAGACTTTTACTAAACTTACTTAATCTATAAAAAAAAAATCGCAATATTATCGATTTTCTTTGTTTTTTTTTTTTTTGCTTTTAGGTAAAATCTTAACGAATTCATTATTATCTGAGATGCCATTCATATGACATTAAATACTTTGTTTTGTTAATAACTCTTCTTTTAAAAATATATTTCGTTGATTAAAACAATTCTACAATTTCTTTGGCTAATTAATTATTAATAGAATACACGTACAATATGTGTTTAACAATTCTAAAAAAAAATATTTACAATTATTGCTAAGAAAAAAGAAGTTCTCCGAACATAGGATTTTTTGAATTATTTTCGTTTTGTTACTCGTAATTTTTGTTAGAGTGTATTTATTTTGATAACAACTAACAAACTAACAAACTAACAAACTAACAAACTAACAATTAACAACTAACAAACTAAATCTATTTCAGGTTTTACTTAATTATTTTATTATCTCCTATATTAACTAGAAGATGGTCGCACTGGACACAACAATTTCCAACTTGAACATCATGAATAAATGGTCATCAGAATCATCTCTTCCAGTGTCAGGGGATTCGCTTTGGCTTTAGCGTCTAAGCTATGGTATCGTTCTGTAAATGAAATAAAAATTGTAGTCTCTTAAATATTAGTTAGTAATGGTAATTTCTTATATTTCAACAAAGTTTTGATGGCCTATTCTCATGTTAAACTTATAATGTAAGGGAAATTATTTAAATGCCTTCGAATTGCGAAGAAACTGAAATTCTTCTTATTCATGTATAAGTAATGATTGGATATATTCGTTTTGCGTGTAGATTGCAATCTACCAAAAGTTTGTGCCAAGAAAAATGATTCTAATTAAATATTATTTAACGATAGTTAATGGTAATCGGAATGTGCTAGTTTAATGGTTTGTACAAACTACGCTCTTCTGACAGTGTTGGTGATTTTGCACTTTGAATTAATGTCATTTATAGCACGATGTCATTAAAAAAATTTAAATGTTAGCAATTTTTCAATAAAATTTATAAATTATATTCCTAAATAAAATCTTAAGAAATTTTTTTATCGTAAGCATATTTTTCAGACGACAAAAAAAATAACTTATTCGTTCTTGCCCTCTTTAAATTTACGTCGCTAGTAACATTTGAAAATTATTCTTTTATTTTTCTTAACTGTATCCAATGATCCTGTACGAGGTCTGTCCTCGGGTTACGTATATTCGATTTTCAATTTTTTTGTGGCGTTATGTTGGTACTCATGTCTCTCACTTATGCCGACAAGTTCGGCCATTTTGAATGTTCAGTTAATTTTTGACAGCTGCTTTGCTTGCACGTGTTTTGGCTCGTCTTCAATTTTTGCCCATTCCAAAAAATGGATCAAAGAATCTGCATAAAATTTTGTGTGAAAATCAAAATGAATTGCTTGGACGCATTCCGAATGTTAACTGTGGCATATGGTGAAGCTTCCTTGGACCGAAGCAACGTTTATCGGTGGTACAAAATGTTCTCAGAGGGCCGAGAAGATGTGAACGACGAAAAGCGTGACGGACGCCCGAGCACGTCAACAACACACGAAAACATTGATGAAGTGAAGAAAATAGTATTGGCCAATGTTAGAGAAGTTATTGTGGACTTAAACATATCGATTGGCTCGTACCAATCGATTTTTACCAATGGTTTGGGGGTGAGACGCGTCGCCGCGAAATTCGTACTAAAATTGTTCAATTTCGATCAAAAACAGCATGGCATTAACATTGCTAAACAGCTGTTGGACTCTATCCGCGACGAACCAAATTTACTCCAGAGGATCATAACTGGTTACGAATCATGGGTTTATGTTTATGACGTGGAAACCAAAGCTCAATCATCCCAATGGAAGCTGCCGCACGAGCCAAAACCGAGAAAAGCGCACTGTTCGGTGAAATGTGAAGGTTTTGCTTACAGATTTCTTCGATTACAGGGGCGTGGTGTATCATAAGTTCTTGCCACAGGGTAGAACGGTTAATAAGGAATATTACCTGCAAGTTATGTGCAAGTTGCGCTAAGTAATCCGCTAAAAACGCCCGGATTTGTGGAAGAACAAAAATTGGCTTTTGCCATTTTTGGCCAAAAACAACACATTAATAATGCCAAAGCCACTGTATTCCCCAGATCTGGCCCCCTGTGACTTTTTCTTGTTCTCGAAACTGAAGAGCCCATGAAAGGACGACGCTATGCTACGATTGAGGAGATAAAGACGGCAATGATTGAGGAGCTGAACAAGATCACAAAAAATGATTTTTTGAAGTGCTTCGAGGATTGGGGAAAATGTTGGCACAAGTGTATAATATCTGTTGGGGATTACTTTGAAGAGGACAAAATGGATATTCATTAAAAAAATGAATAATTTTTGAAAAAACACAAAATTCGCGATTTTTTTTGAACAGACCTCGTAAATAATTTAGTATAGCTAAAATTTATATTTATGCGTCTTATGAATAAATGATTTTTTCTTAAAAATCCTAAAGAAAAACCGTCGGTATATTGGCAAAAATATATTTATTTCCTTTAGAAGTCTTTCAGTTTATTAAAGGGTGTATTATTGTTAGTTCTAAGTAGTAAAATATTTTTAAAAAAATTAGTAGTAACAAAATATTTTATAAATATTTCTATAAATTTTTAACCGTTTACTCTCATTCCAGTACCTAACGATCATGGTTCATCGATAGTCAGGTAAGTCGTCATCCGTATTGGGGGAGGCACTATCCATATTAAGCCAGATGTGCCAAGGGCGGAACAAGGCGAATAGCTACTGGTGATCAATACTAACTGATCACCACCATGGCTAGCTACTGCTACCCCTCCATAATACGGTCGTCGGTTTTTATTCTTTTCCGCATTATTTCCCAGATCAACCGCAACTGATTTTTTCAATTTAATTTTTTTTCCTCTCCCTCTAGTGTACATTATCACTCCTTTTTCCTCTCTTGGAAAACATTTACTCTTCGGAGGTTGAAAGATGTATTTTTAACAAAAAACCCCTCCCCCACACCCCTTAATTTTCAACTAGAACAAATTCTGGCCATCAGGCATGCCTGCGACTCCTTCGTCTTTTGAGTATTTAAGCTACTCCTTTGGGACTGAGTTTTCCTCCCACCTAAGGTAACAAGGAAAGGTTATCCCGGCTTTTTTTCCGAAATAAACATCACGTAATATAACACATAGTTTGTAATTTTATTGTTGTTGTTATGTGAGGGCCTCCGCAATTCTATTAAGATAAGACCACAATACTTGATGATGATCCATCTTTAACACTCGAGGATTTGTAAACTGCGTTAAATGTTAATAGATCTACTGTCGGTAAGCATTTTTATGCAATGAAAATGGTCCAAAAATTTAGGAAATTGGGTCCATATCAATTGACGGATACAGACTTTGAGAGACCCTTGACCACGTGCTAGATCCCACTCGTACTTGGATGACAGATAACAGAGGGCTTATTTATTATGAACTCCTAAAACCGTCCAAAACTAATACTGGTGATCGTAATCGACTGCAGCAAATTAGACTGATAAACGAATTTTGAAAGATCAAAAGTCCAAAGTGGGATTATAGATGCTTCTACACGACAACGCCAGGTCCCAGGTTGTAAAAACTGGTCCAGAAATACTTGCAAAAGTAAAATGAAAAATTTGTATTTGTCAGATCATGATTCCTTTCCGAAGAGCGGTTCACTTCTCATGAAAGTGTCGAAAAAAACCCTTCATGAATGGATCAAAACAAAAGAACCAGAATTTTTTCTTCGAGGTATCCGTTAATTATCCCAAAAGGTGGGAGAAAGTTATCGTTTCCAACGGAAGCTAATTTGAATAAAATCATTTTCAATGCTATTATATAAAAAAAGGACAAAAACTAATTCCCATTCCCAATAAATATTTATATATTTTTTTAAATTTACCATGTGCCAAATGAAGACGTGCCATTGACATTAAGTAACCCTCGAGAGTTATTTGCTTTCCTCTAGAAAACCGACTAACCAGCGCCTCAAGAACTTTATTGCTCGCTGTTGCTCCTCCAGCCCAGAGAAGACCTCTTAAACAATAAGAAGACACTTTGGCACTCCATATACTCCGTGTTAATGTTAAAGTTCCGGTAGTTGAGGGACCGCACCGACGAAATGCTGCTTTCCAAAATTTCAATAGCGATACTAGAGATGGTACACTATCAACATTCAATCGGCCACCGAGAGCTGGATCTCTTAGGGCTAATAGCGCACGGCATAGATCCAACGATGGTCCATGAATCGAACTGAACGATTTGATGGTTTTTGTAAGTCCACAATGGCTTGATCGGAGGATGCTTTGAAGTTGAAGTGCGTCAATCTCGGCTGGATATTTTGTACGAAGTTTGTACATGAATCGCTGAAAATAAAATTTCAAAATTAAAATTGTTGAATGGGATTTATTTGATCTTTCGGTTACTACGTAATCAATTGCTCTCTCATCGCAGTATTCAGCTGATATATTGTGTATAACCAAATTGTCCTCGTTCACTTCCCATACATCAGCATGCTGATCGGCCAAGATTCGCAGCAAGAACTTCCCTTCTCGATGTTGCGTCGAATGCGGCAAGACAACAAAGTCACCAGGTGGCAAGGCAAAGAAAGTAACCACTTCCCTTAGATTCTGTAGGTCAGCATAATCCAGAGGCATTTGTTCACTGACATATTGCGGTGTAACGCGTGGCATTCCTGGCGGTACTTCATATATTGTAAAGCCGATCGGTTCACTTTCATTGCCTCGACTTCGATAACATTCGTACTTTTGGGCAACAGCAACTACAACATGTGCCTTTCCAGGATTTCCGTTCGGTACCCGAATTCGGAACTGAGGATTTGTTGCAGTCGTTTCTACAATTAAAAAGAACAAAATTATTAAACTAAATTAAAAAAGAATAAAATCGATTGATTTTGTCAATTACCAACGTGCTTATGTGGTCCGCCAGCATTAAATCCAGCTCGCCATTGTCGCATGGCTAAAGCGGCACGCCAAGGCGCTCTTGAATGCAATGCTGGTTCTAGTGCCCAGTCGTCAGGTCCTATGTGTGCCAACCATATCACAGTAAATCTTTGTAAGAATTCTGGTACAGACATCCTTGAAAAATTTTAAATAATTATTATGGGATTATTGAGGTTGTGGGAAATTTATTCAGAAAAAAAAACCTAGAAAACAATTGATTGGGATGTATTTATATTTAAGACCAACAACAAATATTCAGTTCATCAACCATATACACATATATTTAAGGATTTAAGTCAAATTTTTGTATCTTGTAAATTAAATATATTTTATGTCATGAATAATAATTTCTTCTTAAAAATCATCAAGAAAAATAGGCAAAAATATATTTATTTTCTTTAGAAAAGTTTTAAATTAATTAAAGGTAAATTTTTGTTAGTTCCAAGTTCATTTTTTTAATAAATATAATATTTAGTAAAATATTTAAACAAATTAGTAATAATAAAATTTTGTATAAACTTTCTTAGTTATTTTTGGGAAGAAATAAAAAAAATCGAATTTTAAATTAAAGGATTATCCAATATATGCTTTGAAAACTTAAGTTACATAAAATACAATAAAAATCTAGAGTCTGATAAAATTTTTATTTTATTATATTTAGAAAACATTGCCATTATTTATAAAATATAAAATTATTTAATAGATTGCTATGGGACTTTTTCCAGGACTCGATCCTTTCGACGTAATTTTTGAAAACTTTTTCGCACATTTTGTGGTGTAATTTGGTTATAACTTTAAGAAAGCAGGTTTTTTTTAAAAAGTTTTTTAGTTTTAGTATTATCTACGTAAATTTAATATTTTATAAAATTTTATAAAGAGAAGTCCATTAGTATTAAATTGTACAATCTTTTGACGCTAACTGACATCTCCAAATCTCGAAATTACGAGTCCTGGGAGCTTTTCGCTCAATAAAGCCAATATTTGTGGTGTTGTCTGACTTGTGGCATTGTTTTCTTTTCAAAATCATATATTTCAAAATATAAAATCTTTAATTTTAGGAAAAAAAATTCTGTTATCATAATTCACAATAACGGTCTCTCCTTCTTCCTTCCTTTTCAAAGAAATACTGGACTATATTACCCTCAGACCAAAATCCACATCAAAAACTCACTTTTCGTGAATATAAGAGCTTTTCCGTAATTTTTTCTTAATTTTCAAAGTTTTATTTATGGTAATTTTGTTTATAAGTGATCCTCATCGCTGGAAGTAAATGTACCGAAAATCAGAATTCAAAGCTTTTTGTCCCAGAAAAATACTTAATCAGTATATTTTCTATGCAATTTTATGATCAATAATTTTTAATTATTATCAAATGGCAAATATTAGGCTTAAAAAAATTTTAACTCTTGTAAACTATATATATAACTACTACTAAATAAAAGGACTTTTCTTACCAAACCATAAAATGGATTATTGTTAAATGCAAAAGATTTTACAGTGTCCATAATTATTGCAATTTTATTTATGACTATTTTAATTTATGCATTTTAATTACAAGAGATTTCTTTTTAATAAGTGATGCAATAAAAATAATGGCTGCAAACCATTTCGTTAAATGTGCAAAATGCCAAAGTAATTAAACGCCATCGTGAATACGATCGATTCGATTTGTCGTTGCATTTGTCATTATTTTAGTCGTACTTTTCGCAGGTATCATTGCAGCATTTCGTCGATTAAATAAATTCATCGAGTTTCGTGTGTTGTTTTTATCGAATTTCCGAACTTGAAATCTATCCGCCGACTCACCTTGATTAAATCTTATAAATTAGAGGTTAACTGCAAATGGTCTGGATCGTGCTGAGACCTACAACAACTCAAAAGCTTGCATACTCGTACGAGTATGTATCAATCGGTTGTGACAACAGTGCAGTAGTGTGTGCGAATGGGCTTTTTGGAGTATGTGCAGTAAATCTATCGCTTGTTCCCAGCACTTCCGGTTTTTCCACAAATTTAGAGTCATCGGTGCTGTGCTATTTGTTTCCCACACTACATCTACATAGACTACAGATCCAAGTAACGATTACTGATTATCAGACAACCAGACAGCAAGTAATTGTTTGTTGTAAGATACTCATTGACGGTGACATAAGAAACGGAACAGACAGCGGAACAGCCGCAATCATGTTAGCACGGCACTTCAAGATTTATGATGTCGACCTTTACTCCATCGCAAATGTAATGCAAAAATAAAACAAATTAAAAACAAAGAAACCTGAACAAATAAAATTTCTTAAAATTTTTCCTTGAATTTTTGTACGATCAGCAAAAAGTTCAGGTTACTTCAACAACGGATATTATATGAGTATGCACGGTTGTTTTGAGGCCCCGTGACTTGAAATAATCATTCGGATCTTTGTTGTCACAAAGTCTAGAGAGTCTGTACGAACGCTTCAAACCAGCAGGCCTCTCTTCTCAGTTGTTGTTGTTACGGTGCCGTCGAAAAGACGAAAACGTGATTTTTTCTTAATAGCAAAAAGTTAGTTTGTTAATTTTTGGCAGATAATAAATTCTAAAAACAATGTATTCGGCTAATACTATTATTATTATTGTAATTTATATTTGCTTCAATCAACAAATTGTCGAAACTGTCGGTTACGGCGTGTTGAACGAACGATCGGTGAAAATTGTGAGGCGCGCAGTTAAAACGCCATTTGTGAGTTACGATCATATTGTGCGGTTAAAGCGAAATGCCAAGTTCGATTGGCAGAAAGATGATTCTTCTGAGGAGAAAAACGATCATATGGATAGTATCCATTATCCCAGTGTTTTGGTAACAAACTATCGAGCAATGTATGTAAATAATGCTACTCCTTCAAGGGAACAACCAGTCAGTGGAAACGGTAATAATAGCCGTGTTGGCAACATAAGTGATACCGTCGTCCATCGTGATCAATATCGTCGGCACAATATTAGTGATATTAAAGCGATTTTGTGGTCGGACGATTACGACGACGTGATGGGATCGAATGATAACCAAGGCACGTTGGAACAAACCACCTCTTATGCGATGGAAGATGAGATCAGTACACAGCCAAGCGTTATCATCACTTCTGTGCCATCAACAACTCGGATAATCAAACACAAGCCAACTATGACTACTCTGGCCAGTACTACTACCACTACTACCACTTCTACTACGTCCGTACCTAGTACTGAAGATGCTACAGTGATGAAAACTGATCTAAAGAATAAGGATTTAAAAAGTGGTCTTTATATATCACCTGAGCCATATGCCAACGAGGATATGATACGAATCTATACGCTTGAAAAAGATCAAAAATACGGTGTTGGCAAGGCGAAACCTCGACTAATTTCGCGAAAATTAGCGGAAATGGAAGTCGTCGAATATGAAGGACGAAAAGATTCTACTACAACCGAAATGATTATAACTGAATCTTCATCACAAACCACAAATACAATTGTTGTTGCGGTGTAACTCAACCCAAAAGTGGAGTATTATTTTCAGTACTCCTAATTTTATGCAATCATCATTTTAGAATATTTTGTTCGTAATTGTTTACTATAAGTAATTGGTATGCACACAATTCCGGCAATAACTGCAAACTGCAATAACTATCAAAAATTTACGAAATTCGACTAAATCAACCAATTAAATACAATTGTAATTAAATTTATTATTACTAAATGATGTTTTATTTAATGTTTTACTATAACTAAAAATAATCTATTCACTTACTTAATAAAAAAATTTAATTTAAACTGTACCAAAAAAAAATGCTGCCACATAACAGAACACTGAATTGTGTGGCAGTACTTCAATGGCAATGACAAAATCTAAATAAAATCTAATTCGACGATAAAAAAGTCAGAGTTTTGTGCATTCCTAAAAGATTGGAAGGGTTTTAAAATTTCGGCATTGACCATTAGATGCTATTTTCAGTTGTTGCCGGAATTGTGTTCCTACCTTTAAGTCGCTCTTATTGAGTTTATAATGATTTATTTTTGTTATTATTTTTAAATTTATTTATTAATAAAAATATTATTAAATTTGTTATATTATAAAATGTAATGTTTAATATTAATAACACAGGGTGGGTTAAATGTTGGTTTTATAGAGTATAAGAATAGACAATCGCCGTATATGATGTCTGTTCAAAAAGTATCGCGAATTTTGAATTTCTGCGGTTACGTAGTCGTATATTCGATTTTCGATTTTTTGTGCCGTTATGTTGGTACTCATGTATCGCACATATGCAAACAAGTTCGGCCATTTTGAATTTTCAATTAATTTTTGACAGCTGCTTTGCTTGCACGTATTTTGGCTCGTCTTCGATTTTTGCCCATTCAAAAAAATTGATCAAAGAAACTGTATGAAATTTTGTATGAAAAACAAAATTAATTGCGCCGACGCATTCTGAATGTTGACTGTGGCATATGGTGAAGCTACCTTGGACTGAAGCAACGTTTATTGGTGATACAAAATGTTCTCAGAGGGCCGAGAAAAATGTTCTCAGAGGGCACGTCAACAACAGACGAAAACATTGATGAAGTGAAGAAAATAGTATTGGCCAAGCGTTGAATCACCGTTAAAGAAGTTGCTAAGGACTTAAACATATCGATTGGCTCGTGCCATTCGATTTTTACCGATGATTTGGCTGAGATGGGTCCCCGCGAAATTCGTACCAAAATTGCTCAGTTTCTAAGTAGTTAAGGATCTGTTCGACTCTGTCCGCGACGATCTAAATTTGCTCCAGAGGGTCATAACTGATGGCGAATCATGGTTTTATGGTTATGACGTGCAAACCAAAGCTCAATCATCCCAATGGAAGCTGTGGAACGAGCCAAGACGGAAAAAAGAGCGCCAAGTTCGGTCGAATGTGAAGGTTTTGCTTACAGTTTTCTTCGATTGCAGGGGCATGGTGCATCATGAGTTCTGCCACAGGGTAGAACGGTCAATAAGGAATAGTACCTGTAAGTTATGCACAAGTTGCGCGAAGCAATCCACCAGAAACGCCCGGATTTGTGAAAGAACAAAAATTGGCTTTTGCCATTTTTGGCCAAAAACAACACACTAATAATGCCGCAGTAACCGTATTCTCCAGACCGTATTCCCAAGACTTTTTCTTGTTCTCCAGACCGTAAGAGCCCCATGAAAGGACGACGCTATGCTACGATTGAGGAGATAAAGACGGCATCGAAAGAGAAGCTGAACAAGATCACAAAAAATTATTTTTCGAAGTGCTTTGATAATTGGAAAAAACGTTGGCACAAGTGTAGAATGTCTGGTGGGGATTACTTTGAAGAAGACAAAATAGATATTTATGAATAAATAAATAATTAAAAAAAAAAACACAAAATTCGCGATACTTTTTGAACAGACGTCGTATATGTAAGAATTTTATTGAAACCAAAAAATCCCACAAAATTGCGATGAACCAAAAACCTTCTCTGCCAACTCTATTAACTTAAAATTAAACTACAAAACCCAGTTATTTTACATGCATATCAAAAGCTTTTAAATTAAAAGAAAAAATTCATTTTACTTTGCAAAATTATTAAAATTTAATACAAATACTTTGGTTAACAAAAAAAACAAAGAATAATGAACGAAAGTACAAATCAAAAAGTTAATGAAAATCTTTTTTTAACTGTTTTGTACCTGACATCTATTTTTTAGTTATCGAACTAAAAAACAAATTCTTGGTGGACTGAGCTTATTTTACCCTTCAATTAGTAGTTTTGATATATCGAATGTAAAGAATTGGTTTCGTAGGGCTAGATTTTTTAATATTGTATTTTAAGTTATTTTAAAAGTGAAATTATTATAAAAAGTGAGGTGAATATGAATAATTATAGAAAATGAACTATTCAGTTAAAAATTCTTTGAGTTAAGCATAATTTCATTTAGGCTAGTTATTGGTAAAAGTTATAGTTGCTCATCATTCAACTAATTTTATTTGGAGTTTGAATACTCTAAGTGCGCAACATTGAATATAAACAGATGATTAGTGGTGATCAGATTGACGTGCCAATGACGGTCGCCTGATTATTTTCCGGTGGGGGTTTTATTGGTTTTATATTTTCACGTTGTTAAAAATTGTACTTATTAATGTACAATACTTTTTTTGGAAAAATCCAAGGTAAGTGTCCTTTAAAAATTAATTATAACAATACAATTAAAAATCAATTTATAAATTTGCATACTAAATTCAGTGAGCATTAATATAGGGTATTATAACTCAATGCTTACATACTATTCCAACTAAAAGCTAAAGCTGCTTCCATTGGAAAATAATTTTTTATTTTAGATAAATTGACCCTATCTAAAAGTGATGCCTTTGAACAGTATGCATGTATGGGTAGCTTTAATGTAAGGCTTCAACTTGGAGCTTAAATTGTCTTTCCTTATACTCCATAATCTAAGGTCAAAACAAAGATGTCATGAATTTTTTCTAGACTACTTCAAAATTTGACAGCTGTCAAATATAAAGTAGTTTTTAATAATAAAACCGCACCAAACATTGACTTTTTTTTTAGGATGCATCGGTTTGCCATCGAAAATAGTTTTCAATAAAATCGTCAAATCTGGGGCTGAGATAATATTTACGAAGAACCGATAATATTTACGAAGAACCTCATAATATTTACGAAGAACCGATGAATTTTAAAATTAGTCACAGATCGGTGGAATTTTTGATTCATTTTTCTTCAGAAATGATCGTGAAGACCCCATTTTTTTCTGAATGATAAACTTTTTGTAACTGAAATTAATTGAATTGAATGTAAATGATCCGGAGTTCCAATAAGAAGGCGCTACGAGCCACACAGCACGGTAAAACATCGGTTTTTATTGAGCACTAAATTCGATGATCGAATAAGATCTTCCAATACGATACCATTAGACATTTTTCTTTGAGACTTTTTTAACATCCAAGAATACAAAAAATTAGCCTTTCATTAATTTCATCGTTCGGATGCAAACTGAGGTTTTGGTGGTCATATTATTTTTTATAAATAATTGTACTAGATTTAACTTTAATTTTCAATAAAAAATTTCCCATGTTTGCTGACGATATGTGTTTTTTTTTTTCAGATTAAAAAAAAAACCACTAAGAGATAATCCACTCACTCTTAATAATAACGACTAGGCAACTTTAACTAAGTGACTGGGATCAATTTTATTTAATTTTTTTTTATATATTGTTTAATTTAAAAAAATTACCATTTTGAATAAAACAAAAAAAAACTATATTTTATGGTGAAGAAATTTTGAAAACTTACCAAAACTCGCCTTCATGTTGCGATCGAGACGCTAGCAATTCTCGATCCCTCTCGCTTAATGCATTCCATTCCCAGCTCCTTTCAGACCATGCACCACTCCAAACGCCACCATATTCACCACCAGCCCAAGGACTGCGCAATCGTACAAGATTTGTATCGTTTGGATTAGAGCTTGAGTCTGAAGAATCGGATGGTGGGGTGGTACGAACTCTAGCTAGCCCAGTTACACAATATGGATGCTCGAGAAGGAGTCCGCCGGTTCGTCTGCGTTTCGTTCCTTTGTCCTATAGTTAAGGAAAAGTAGTCGAGATGGAATTAGTAAGGTGCGCCTCTGTCGAATTAGCACCTACTTACACTTCCTGTTATGGCAAGCAGCAGTGTGGATCGAGGTACAGCACCACCCAAAAGCGGTGCACTAGGCGGAACACTCTGCACAACAGCTCCGGTGAGGTCTTGTATTGCACGTCCAACAGTCCCATATTTAAGGAATGCATACCCACCGTACAATCTAAATAATAGTAATTGATCATAATTGATGCTAGTACATAATCATGTGCAAATGTAATAGAAGAAGAAGAAGAGAAAAATAAATGAAAATTCATTTTACTTTGCATAGGCTTTCTCCAAAAGTGCTGCCCAGAAAACGTCTGCTTGGGCACAATGCATGTAGGCCGGTCTGTCATCTCTCGTGGGTAGGCGATCGTCAACACGTATTTCTACCCAACGTCCCCATTGCCAGAATCGAAATCTAACAAATTATAAATTATCATAAATAGAAAATGCATTAATATTCGGATTATTACGAGTAATATAAAATAGGGCGAGAAAATTAATCCAACAAATAACGATGCTAGATGATGGCCGAAATCGATACAAGAGGAGGTACAACAGTGCTGCTAATAAGACGACAAAGTTGAAAAGTTATAATTCAATTTAAATCTAAGATCGCCTTCAAGATGGTATCTTAGGTGTAGTTAGTTAGTCTTGATGATTACTCGTTAGAGTGGGAGTAGAGTAATAATTTTCGTTAAAACGAGAAGATTTTCCAACTTGCACGTATCGAACTTAATATTATATAATATTGGTTTTTTTTTATGAATAGAAAAAAATAATTATTTTTATAATGCCTAAGCCTTGAGTGAGTAGCTGACATTTGAAGTTGGCAGCAACAGAATCATTGATTATCTTGCGCTCGTAATGGTACGAGTATACGTACTGAACCGACTTGCTTATTACATAACTGAATTGTTCACCGCAAAATCTAATTGCCTTGTGGGGAGATACACATATTTAGTTAAAATGCAGGTTGAAGTCCATCCAGGTGAATTGTTGTGGAATTGTAATTTGGGCATATTGTGAGATTGTGCAAAGAACTTTATGGAAAAGTAGTAATTTTAAAACTGGGTGGGTGTGACATCAACTGGGCTGTATTTTAATTTGACGGTGTGGTGTGACTGTTTGGCAGACGAATGGCTTGATGGCTTGATGGCTTACCTATTCGCGAACTCCTTTAGGTCTATAATGGCAATTACTTTTGATAAACAGCTCACTGTGTTTTAATGATTTCGATGTAATGATCTGCTTTTTCGGTTTACAGTTGAACGATGTGATTACAGTCACATTTCCACCAAAGTAATAAGTTCGAATCTGAACGAAATAACGGCTCCAGGTTTTTATTGTAATTTGTTGATTACGTATATTGATGACATGTGCGACAGAGTTTTCTTTGGGGGCGTTAAGGAAAATACAAGTTCAGCGATAATAAGACTCTGGCGCAGCCATGGGAACAGTTTTGGCTTTTCTTTCATTTAATTCATCCTAATTTGTTGTATAGCGATTATGTGCCCACAAGTTTACCTTTCACATTTCATGCCAATATAATTAACAATTGTTTTTGATTTAAAGTTAGAATGCAAGAAATCGACTGAAATTTACGACAGGTATTATAATATTATCACTTAGTAGGTATATACACATATGACCATTTACTAATGCGTTCATTCAAATTCAAATCGAAACTGATGGCATGTAAATGGTTCGAAATAAAGAGTTTTCATTTAGACTAAGGTGTACGTAGGCGTTTAAACATTTGTTACGGTTAAGTGAGCTTTTATTCATCAATTACAAATAATTTTAGTTTTACTTTAAAATATTTATTTACCTGTATCGAAATGTTAAGTCTTTAATTTTTTTTTATGTTGTATATACACTGTTAAAATGTATATTTTTTAAGATATTCTAACTATAATGTATTATCCAATTTGTACTTTAAAAATTAAATTGAAAAAAAAATTCATTTAAAATTTAGATTTTTATAAACATTTTTTTTTCTTAAATTGAGTAAATTTTAAAAAGAGGTTATGGTTAAAAATTTCGTCAGAGATTAAGCTTATTGCTTCCTTTTTGTATACGTTACTATGCCGAAATTGTTGTATACGACGTCTATTCAAAAAGTATCGCGAATTTTGAATTTCCGCGGGTTACGTATATTTGATTTTTTGTGGTGTTATGATGGTACTCATGTCTCTCACTTATGCCGATAAGTTCGGCCATTTTGAATGTTCGGTTCAATTTCGACAGCTGCTTTGCTTGCACATGTTTTGGCTCGTCTTCGATTTTTGCCCATTCCAAAAAATGAATCAAATTTTGTGTGAAAAACAAAATTAATTGCTCGGAAGCATTCCGCATGTTGACTGTGGCATATGGTGAAGCTACCTTAGACCGAAGCAACGTTTATTGGTGGTACAAAATGTTCTCAGAGGGCCGAGAAGAATGTTCTCAGAGGGCACGTCAACAACAGACAAAAACATTGATAAAGTGAAGAAAATAGTATTGGCCAATCGTCGAATCACCGTTAGAGAAGTTGCTGAAGACTTAAACATGTCGATTGGCTCGTGCCATTCGATTTTTACCAATGATTTGGCGTGAGACGGGTCGCCGCGAAATTCGTACCAAAATTGCTAAATTTCGAGCAAAAACAGCATCGCATTAACATTGCTAAAGAGCTGTTGGACTCTGTCCGCGACGAACCAAATTTGCTCCAGAGGATCATAACCGGTAACAAATCATGGTTTTATGGTTATAACGTGGTAACCAAAGCTCAATCATCTAAATGAAAGCTGCCGCACGAGCCAAGACCGAAAAAAGCGCGCCAAGTTCGGTCGAATGTGAAGGTTTTGGTTACAGTTTTCTTCGATTGCAGGGGCGTGGTCCATCATAAGTTCTTGCCACAGGGTAGAACGGTCAATAGGGAATATTACCTGCTAGTTATGTGCAAGTTGCGCGAAGTAGTCCGCCAGAAACGCCTGGATTTGTGGAAGAATAAAAATTGACTTTTGCACCATGATAACGCCCCTGCTCCCGCATCGTTGCTTGTGCGCGAATTTTTGGCAAAAAACAACACACTAATAATGCCGCAGCCACCGTATTCCTCAGATCTGGCCCTCGATGACTTTTTCTTGTTACCAAAACTGAAGAGACCCATGAAAGGACGACGGTACGCTACGATTGAGCTGAACAAGATCACAAAAAATTATTTTTTGAAGTGCTTCGAGGATTGGAAAAAACATTGGCACAAGTGTATAATATCTTGAGGGGATTACTTTGAAGGGGACAAAATAGATAATCATGAATAAATAAATAATTTTTGAAAAAAACACAAAATTCACGATACTTTTTGAACAGACCTCGTCTACAAGAAGCCATTGTATCCGTGAAAAGTGTCCGCCTAGTGTGCATTTATGTCTAAAGGTATCATTGTCCTGTATTTCTTTAAAAATAAAGAAGGACAGACCGTTTCCGGCAGTTCTGAACGTTGTAGGTTGTATGATAAGTAACTGTTTTTCATCCTAAACATAGAGATTTTAATTTGGACTATATGTGGTTTTAATAAGATAATGCCAAAATTAACATAACATGGCAAAATAAAGAATTTTCTGAGAGAAATAATCTCAGTGTAGAATTTTGATATTTGGCCTTCAAGATCGTACAATTTGACGCAATTGGATTTTTTCATAAGGCTATTATAAAAAACTTGTGCAGAAGATACACATACGCCATTTGGATCCTACAGCCAAACGGCCTTTAATCTGCATTTGGATGCTGATTTTTCGAGAAAAAAATTTGGAGTCTCATTTCTCGGTCGAAAAATTTGTGTCGGAAAAACTGAAAAAATTATATAGTTGAAAACCGTTGAAAACCGACCACGTGGATATATTTTTGCTATTGATTTTTTGAGCAAAATTTTCTTTAACTATCAAGCTTCCATGTTATTGTATATTTTTTAAGATATTCTAACTATAATAGATGATCCAATTTGTGGTTTAAAAATTAAACTTAAAAAAAAATATATTTTGAATTTAGATTTTTATAAATATCTTCTTTTATTAAATTGAGTAAATTTTGCCATTTTTGCAAATAATAACATCGTTAAAATTACTATCATGGGACTTTTTGCTGGACTTTTTTTTAATCAAAAATTTTTAGGTAATTTTGCATAAATTTTTTGTATATTTCGAATGTTGTTATGCAGCCATTAATTGGCGGAAGTTGATTTTTTAAAAAGCTCAAATTAATTAAATAACATGTTTTTGTAAGTCAATTTAACCAAATCGAATCTTGAAATTGTATGTCCTGGGAACTTTTTTATTGAAGCTGGCATAAATTGTTTTTGTGTGATAAGTAAACTTTTGCTCTAATTAACACTTTTCTTCATTTATGTTCGTTCAGTTATTGTCAATATTTATTCTTGATGTGTTCAAATTTCAACAAAAAAAAAAAAACTTTCAGAAAAAGTTCTCATGCATTGTGGTCTTGTTAAATTTACTATTTGATTAATTAACAGGAAGAAAAGAAAGACCGGATTTAGAAAATTTGGATTCATTTCGGTTTCCGTTTTAGAGGGAATGAAAAATTGGATCTGTCGATCTTAAGAGCGATTTAATAAATGAGAAAATATACAAAAAAAAAATAATAATAAATTGTATCAGATTTTCCCATTCACCAACTTGGTTTTGATTTTTATTATTTTTTTTTTTAGATTTTCTTAAGGTTTGGTCCAAAGTATTAAGACTCAATTAAGGTCATAAACTTCTGAATATAATCGGATCATTTTCACTTTTCTAAGATATTTTGTAGACTACAAATGGGTGCATGCTGAGTCTCAGAAATATGTATACTGGAAGTAAAGTATAAATTCGCTAATAAAAGATTTACTGATTGCGTAAATTCCATTCAAATGTGAAATAATCGACTTAGATTTAATTAAACCATTCAGGGAAAAGTAATACCAGTAAGCTCACCTATCCAGATCTTGAGCCTCGTTTAATCTTTCTACAATGTGTACAGTTTTGGTTCTCATGCAATTTACATATAAAACGTGATGTACAATTTAAGATAGCAGAAATATTGATGCTTAGACTAACCCTTCGACAATGTTGCATTTATGGAAAATATTTGAAGCCACACCAGGCACAGCTTTATGGCTTAACCAGATACTCGAAGAGTAGTTAATATTTTCCATTGTAGCAGGTACTGAAAGTTACTAGGCTCAACTTTCATTTTAATACTAAATAGGAAATTAATACTTATTGTATAGATTTTAATATAAATATGACATATTTAATATTTAAGAAACTAGTAACATAATTAAAGATATTTGGAAATTATCCAAATAGGATATTATGTTAATTAGAATTTTTCCATGTGATGATCATACAGAAGTATCTATTTAGTAGTTTTCAAAATATACCTCTATTATTTGGCAATTTTTATATTATTATATTATCTAAAATAAAATTTATTTATAATAAAGTTTGCCATTTTATAATAATGATTAAAAATTTTATCAAACTTGTGGAGAAGATACGCTGTTTGGGTCCTATCTTCTGTACGGCGTATGTTTTGTTTTTGGATGCTGATTTTTTGAAAAAAAAAATTTTTTTGAGTCCCATTTCTCGGTCGAAAAAATTTTCGTCGACTGTAAAAGAGCCATTGTATTCACAAAAAGTGGCGTTTTTGGTGTGCATTTTGGTCTGACGATGTCATAGGATCGTATTTTCTTGAAAATTACCAAGGGAAGACCGTTACCGTCAATTCTGCCCACTATGAGCACATGATTTTAATCTTAACTATATTTGGTTTTAATAAAAAATTACCACAAGCTACAACATATAACAAATATTAATTTTATTGTGCAAATAAATATCAGGATTTTTTCGGTCGACGTAATTTCGAGATTTGATGTTGTCAATTGACCTCCAAGATCGTGCGATTTGTTGTCGTCGTTTGACTTTTTGGTCGACGTCTTAAAATATTGGATCGTGTTTAATTTTTAAATTTAAAAAAAAATTCATAATATTTTAACTTTACAGAATTTAAAAACTAAAAACCATCAAGTATTAGCCGAATTACAGCCCAAATATAGAATTATTCATTTTGCGGTATTGAAAATAATTTTCTATTATTTGGGAATACTTAAAACTTAACATTATTTTGTAAAAAAAATTTTTATTTAAAAATTTGCCATTTTACAAAAATAGTCAATAATTTTTTTTTTACGAAACTGTAATTACTTTTAACAAAATTGCAAAGTATATCATAGCCAAGAGTCGAGCTTTAAAGGGAGGTTAAGGTTAAAAATTTATTAAGAGATGAAGCTTATTGGTTTCTTTGTGTATACGTATACATAATTGTTGTATATTAGTCTCTAAACTTTATAAGTAATCATAAAGACGCCATTGTATTCGCGAAAAGTGATCACCTAGTTTGCATTTGGGTCTAAAAATATTCTTGTTCTTTGAAAATGAAGGAGATACCGTTTCCGGGAGTTCTGAACATTGTAGGTCGTATGATAAATAACTGTTTTTGATCCTAAATATCAAAATTTTAATTTCGACTATATATAGTTTTAATAAAACAATGCCAAAAGCAACGTAACACACCAAAATGAAGGATTTACCAGTAATTGACGCAATTGCACTTTTTTTATGAGACTATTTAAAAAATTGTATAGTTGAAATTATATTCATCTTAATCCTCTGAAATAGTTGAAATTCGGCCACGTGGCTACATTTTTGTTGCTGATATTTCGAAATAAAAATTTGTCATATATAAGGCTCTAAAAAACCTCATTTAAATAAGTTATTATAAAAACGTCATTGTATTTTCAAAAAGATATTTTTTATTGTTCATTTTGTTCTGAAGGTGTCATTGGCGGTTACTTCTTTGAAGGTGAAAAAGGAGGGGCCTTTCGAACCAATTTTGAATACTATGGCCGTATGATAACTAACTGTTTTCAGCCTGAACTTAAAGATTTAAATCTGAATTGTATGTGTTTTTAACAAAACGGTCCCATAAGCCATAAAATATATTTAGTTTTATTTCCTTAAAAAATTCCCAACACTTGTAATATCGCGATTTGGTAATGTTAATTGGACTCAAAAATTGTACGATTTAATGCCGTTGAACCATTTCTTTGAAAATTGTATTTATGCGCAGAATTTTTAATTTAAGAGCATTGAAAAACTAACATCTATCAAGTGATAGCCGAATTATAATATGAAATTTGCAAAAAATTCAATAAAAATAACGTCGAAGGGAACGCGTCCTTCAAGAATTCTCGCGGCATTCATAGTTTATGCATAATGGCAAATTTTAGGAAATAAAAAAAATTATTAAAAATCTGATTTATGACATGTACTTTATTTTCCAAAGCATTAATTCAATAACTTTTTATATTCTTGTAAGAAAGAATTTTTCAAAAAAATTCTAAACTTTCATAAATAAATTAAAATTTAATAAGAATCCAAATTTTAGGTGCTTTTAGTTAACTTTTTACTTTTCGAAGCACAAATTTGATAATCTTTCGTATAAAAATATTGATTTTGAAAAATCTAATTTGATTTTCGATATTGATTTGTTCGAATATAATACATTATTTAATAATAGTTTCGAAGATTTTATTGAAAGTTAAACTTGGAAAAAGGCAACAACAAAAGATTAGATGAATTTGTGCATGCGAAAATACCTGCAGTGACATTTTCAGTTTTCGATTTAGTGCATGGAGAGACCCACCTAAACATTCCACAGTATCCATTGGCAGCATCGAATGTTTGTTCGGGCGGTGCAACACGTTCCAGAAGTCGTGGGAACTGTGATAGACATCCGATCGCCGCCAGCAGATTCGGATCTCCAGGGCCGACTGGTTCAGGCAGCTCACGTGATGTTAGAATGGAACCACCTGGTGAGAGTCGAAATTGTGGTCTCGAACACATATCCTGTAATTGAGGAAGAAATCATTACAACAACAAAAAATAAATACAAAATATAATTCAAGTTAAATATAAAAATAATTATTTCGAAATTTACTGAAAGATTTATCAAGAATATATTGTAAGTGTAGACGACGACGATAGGCATTTGCCGCAAAGTACCAAACATTAAACATACGAAAATGGACACCATTACGAATGTGCTCGTATGTACATATCAGCGTAGATAAAAGGTAATCTGTGCCGTGGAAATTGTTGAAAATAAATCAAGGTGAATAGAGAGTGTTGTAATCGGATAGGATAGAATAGAATTTGCGAAAATGTACAGAGCTGGTTGGGAGAAGGAAAAGGAGAACTCGAAGGAGATGCTAACTAATTATCCATTCTATTATTTTGCAATAATTTAGGTATCTGTATGTACTTATCCTCTAAAGTGTACCTTTCATTCGGTGTACTTTATTTCACTCAAATTACACTTGGTTCATTGTATGGTGAGAGATGTTTCAGTGTTGATATCGTTGTTGGTGTTCAGGTGTTCAGCATAGATTTATGTATGAAGATTAATGAACAAAGACAATGTCATAGCGAATGAGCATAAATATACGATAATAAATTAGAAATAATGAAGAAACAGTTAATTAGGGAAATTTTGTTTAGTAAACTTCTTATTTAAATTGGATTTTAGCTCCTATACATTATTATTATTGTAATAATTACATTTAAAAATTATACTCTTAATTTTCAGTAAAGTTTTCACATTTAGGATGGAAAAAGTAATTAACATTGAATCTAAAAGGCTTTTTCGAAACTTTAAATCGTTCTTTTAAATTAATTTCTTTTTAGTCATTAAATTTTCTATATAAAAATTTATAAATTTTAAGAATTATCCAATATGTAATTTTGAAAGTAAAATAAAATTAAATATATGAAAAATTCTAAATTTTATAATATTTTTATTTAAATATATTGACAAAATACGAAGTCTGTTCAAAAAGTATCGCGAATTTTGTGTTTCCGCGGGTTACGTTTATTCGATTTTCAATTTTTTGTGGAGTTATGTTGGTACTCATGTCTCTCGTTTATGCTGAAAAGTTCGGTTCAATTTTGACAGCTGCTTTGCTTGCATATTTTAGCTTGTCCTCGATTTTTGCTCAATTTTGACCAAAAACAGCATCGCATTAACATTGCTAAGGAGCTATTGGACTCTGTCCGCGACTACCCAAATTTGCTCCAGAGGGACATAACTGGTGACGTGGAAACCAAAGCTCAATCATCTCAAAGCTTTGCGCCAAGTTCGGTCGAATGTGAAGGTTTTGCTTACAGTTTTCTTCGATTGCAGGGGCGTTGTGTATCATGAGTTCTTGCCACAGAGTAGAACGGTCAATAAGGAATATTACCTGCAAGTTATGCGCAAGTTGCGCGAAGCAATCCGCCAGAAACGCCCGGATTTGTGGAAGAACAAAAATTGACCTCGTATAATATTATTTATATAACTGCTTAAAATACTTTTTAAAAAAAGTCGATTCTTCTGTGGTAATTTTTTCTGTGATAATTTTTTAATTTCATAACTTGACGGATGTTGGTTTTCAAATATTCTAAAGCTTGGAAATTATCTTTGTAAGTACAATTTTATATATAGTTCTTAAAGAAAATTGCAACTCCGTTAAATAGTACGTTCTTGGATGATAAATGGTACCACCACCAAATCTTGAAATTAAGAGTCCTAGGAACATTTTAGCTTAAAAAAGCCAAAATTTTGTCGTTTTATATAGCTTGTGGCACCGTTTTGTATAAAAACCATTTATAGTTTTTTTTATTGTTTTTTATTTGCAACTACAATTGTATTAGCTGTCTTCCTTTGGGAAAATTTTCCTACTCATACAAATAAGTAGATCGCATGAGTAGTTACGCATACAATTTACGATAGGGAGATTTTAGTTCCCAAAATGAAAATAGATGGCTCAGCGGGTTAGTTGGTTATGTTGAAGGGTCATATTTTTGTTTTTATTGTTTATGTTTACTTTATTCGCGCAGCAAAAGCAAAAAGAAATGAAATTATATATTACTGGAGTATGTTTTTACATAAAAAATAATTACATATTTATTAAGTGACTGCTTATATTAAAATCAATCCTCCTTAACGTGACAAACAAGCATACTACAATAGGAAAAAATATTATAGTCTGCTTTTACAGGAAATTGTAAACGCCAAAAAAAAGTTTATAGATGTGCACTGTCGTGAACCTAGTGGAATGCACGATGCATGGCTTCTACGAAAATCGGCGTTTTAGAGGCGTATTACTGAAGATGAGTCCATAATTATACCAGGATGTGTGACGGTGCAAGCAGATATTTAGTTATCCCGTTCAAGAATTTCGAAAACTTAACTGCAAAATAACTAAAATTCAACTTCTTACATTCATCAACATGAATCGTTGTTGAAAATGCGTTTTGGATTGATGAAATGTCGATTTCGTGGGTTGAAGTTGATCGAAAGTCCAAATTTAGGCTTTGTCAGCAACTGCATTGTTGCTACTTGTATTTATATATTACTGAAAATGATTTCTGTGGCATAGAATATTTAGATAATGAAGTCAACAACATACAGAATTACGCAGAATTTTGAGGGAACTGACAGCAACAATGTATTGTTGTCGACTATTTTGAGGTTACATTTTACTTCTCTCAGTAAATTTTGCGTTCCATTGGGCATCTACTCCCAAGTACTTGTGAGTAGCGAAAATTTTCCCAACGGAAGACAGCTATTGTAACAAGTAGATTTATATAATATTTTAAATAACAATCTTATGTATCATGAAGTGGAAGTAAACACCCATCGGCGGTTCTCCAACTAATGGAAGCTAGATTCCTTTAGGAAATCTCTAGGCCATTGTACTTAAGTCTCCGATGAGTGTTTCCGGGGAGGGCAGTACAGGACAATTCTCTCACAAGTGGGATAGCGTAAAATGCACAGGTCCTGAATAAAGGGAACATTTAGATCACAATGTACTATGTTGTTACGAACATAAAAGGGGGCATCAAAAATTTTACGCAGGATCTTGGATTGTAAGGCCTGGACGCAATAAGAATCGGAATGTTTCGTTGAACACCAAAGTTCAATTCCATATGTCCAAATAGGTTTTAAAATATTAAAAGTTTAATTTTAATTGTTAGTTTCGAGCATTTGACCAGTAGTCTAAGGAGTTGGCGGTACGCCAAATAATGTACTTTAGCATATTGTGAAATCATGTTTGTATATGGAATTAAAAATTTTTGGAAGCTATTGCAGGATTTGTATGGGTAGCAAGTATGGCCATATCGTCTATGATAGTATTAGGATTAGATGGATTATCATGGGTATAAATATTATATAAAATGAGACCAATAATACTGCCTTGTGGGACTCCGGCTAGAATAGGATATATTTCCGAGGGTTCTGTGTTAATTTCACCTTGGAAATGACGCTCGGAGATATATGAATTTATGATACGTTAGTATGTTGAAAGAAGAAAAATCTTGAGTTTCCAGAGGAGTCTAGGATGCCACACACTATCAAAAGCTTGGGAGATAATTAAAAAAATACTCCTGGGTAATACTCTTTCCTCTCAACAAAGGATGCAATGTGATCAACAACGCGATGGCTTTGCTGAATTGTGGAGTGTTCAGATCGTAGGCCAAATTGGTGATAAGGAACCATCTATAGTTAAGATAAAAATCTTTAAAATACTATAAAAATTCAGTTATTCTATGACTATAGTACTTAAAATTGAAGGACACCTTTATAATTATAATTAGTTTTGCAAAGAGTTATCCAAATTATGTTTTGGAAAGTAAAGTTTTATAAAATATAATTAAAATTCTAAATATAATAAGATTTTTATTTAATTATATTACAAAAGTATTGCCATTATGTATTAATATAACATTATTTTAATAGCTATACAAGATTTATTGTAAAAAAATATTTTTCTGAGTTTCTTAAGAATTTTTACCATATTTCGGGCTCTAATACAGTTATTACTTGAGGAATGCTGATTTTTAAATACTCTAAACTTTAAAAATTGCCTAATATAAATATAATAGTTTATTTAATCGATCAAAAAAAAAAATCCAACGCTGTCAAATCACCTGATCTTGGAAATTTTTCGTGTTTTGTTTTTCATGGTCCAGATTTATTAACACTGACAAATTTTTCTGCGTAAATATAATTTTTTGTATAGTTCTATAAAAAAAAACAAGTCAAATGGCTTCAAATTACATGATCTATGACGCCAATTGACTTTACCAAAGATCGAAATTACGTTATTAGTTAAATTTTGCCCACAATAAAGCCAAAATTTATATTGTTGTGTTTTGGATTGTCGAAAATTGCGTCATGACGCAATTTTTTGATGTGTTAAAAAGTGTACTTATTTATATATACTCGTATAAAAAAACAAAGATCAATTAATGATGTATTGCCCATTTTGATCGATAACCTTTTGCCAATTTTCAGCGATCTTCATAATTCTTTATTCATAAAAGGACAAAGAACTGAACAAGGTACTGATTTACTGCCTCATCTGAATTGAAGGTGATACCATGTAAGGAGTTTTGAAGAGAGTGAAGCAAGTGGAAGTCTGACGACTTTGCCAACAGTACACTTCTAACTTGATTATTTGATTCCTTGGTAGAAGCTCAAAAAACACAACACGTTTAAAATTCCATAACCTTCGTCTGATGAATCATTTGAGGCGGATCATCACGCCCGTTTTGTGGACCTAGACCGTTTCCACGCCACATTATTGTAAATAATCCATTTCTTATTCCCAGTTAATAATCGCTTCAACAAAGGATCGTTTTCCTCACGTTTAATTAGGATGTTACAGATATTTATGCACACCGTCAAATGAACTTCTTTGAGTGCATGAGGAACCCAAATATCGAGCTCGCTTATGTATCCTAGCTTCTTCAGGTGGTTAAGAACGGTTGGATAATGGATGAACATCTGAATTCCTCGTGTCGCGTAAAGCTGCTTTAATTCACTTCATGCATTTATTTTGTTGTCATCAACCTCTGTTTTCCTTCCTGACCAAAGAGCATTGTTGATATCAAAACACCATCGTTGCTACTGACGCTTTTGTAAAGTATTATCATCGTAAGTTTTACGCAATTTTTCACTAGCTTGGCGCGCTTTCTTCTCGTTACGGAAGTAAAATAACAAAATATGACAAAAATGCATATTTTTGTAAAATTCGTAAAAAATAAACAAAATGAATGAATTGAAAATAAAGCTTCGAGTACTTCCAAAAATTAAGAAACGCGATCTGTTACGAAAATGACTTTCAGAACGAATTTTCATTCAAGCTGAGTGTTCGAGCACGAACATTATTGCAATTTTGACATTTCGCATGTGTAGTTTATGTGAAGAACGTCTGTTTATTAAAAATTATTTATTTTTTTTGTTTTGATTTTCCGTAACATTGATTTGCCCACTATAGAATAATTGCAGTGACCTTGATTTGCCTACCCTAAACATTGACTTTAATAATTAACGACGGAAAAGGGTAATCGAAATAATCCTTGTCAAGATGGTGTAAAATGCTGCAAAATTTCTGTTCAAATTGATCACTGCCGCAAAGTTTCGACAATAACTTCTCGTATGCAACATCCTTACCACACTTCCCCAACTCAGATGCTTTTTTCGCTACACCTCTTCGTTGTCATCGTTTTCCCTGCCATCCAACATCACTCACATCGCTGCGACTGCTGCATCCATTTTTTTGAATTATTCTATTTTCCATTTTTTAATCAATTTATTATTTTATTTTAAGTTGTTCAAATAATTTTTTCAACTTTCCCTTCAGTATCACATGTATTGTAATGCAAAATGCGAAAAACACAATGAAAACGAAACAAATATCAAATGTCAAATGAATAAAGAAAAAAATCGTAGCACGAAAAAAATTCTGATTGGACGAACTTTGATCGAGCTCACACCTAATCACTGCTCGAAAATTTTGTTCGAGCGCTCGAGCCCACGATGGAGACATTTTCATTTCCCCTCTAAAGATTAGAACAAAAATGTTTATTCGTCTATATTTATTCGTAATAAATGAATTTCAGATGAATGTTTGGCTCTAATAATTTGTAAATTTATCGAATGGTCAAATCATAGTATAACAAGTTAAAAATATGTTTACAAAACCGTGCGAAACTGAAATGGAACTAATTTCTCAAATTAGATAAAAATTTAATTAGGCTAAGATTTGATAGGCCTAATAAGTCTCGGGCCCGTTGTCATCTTAAACGACGAGGAGTGATACCGGGGGAGATCACATTGTAAAATTCTCTTATAAGAATGAGACTTTTTATAACGAGAAGTTGTTAGTTCACGAGTGAAGAGAATTTTGAGATCACAATGTATGACGTAGTCTTCCAAGGCCAGTGGTATTTTTTCCATTTAGTGACAAATCCTTCATAAAACTCATACAATTATAAAACAGTTTTCGAGGATATTGATTTGTAAAATATTGGAGGCAAAAGGGAATTTTTCGTGACTTGTTAATATAGCTGTACCTCTGTGTAAGTTGCAGAAAGTGTGCTAAGATATGTAAGGATATTAGTACTATAAATATTAAATAGGATAAAATTAAGCATATAATGACAGGCCTCCATAATTTTAATGTAAAATTAATCTTTTATTGAATTTCTTGTGTTGGTTTTTATATGATTGTCTAAGATTGCATTGAATTAATACTTACAAAGGTGCATTGATTAAATTAAAAGAATATCGAAAAGATTAAGACTTTATTTTAAGAAATATTATAACACAACGAGGGCAAAGGATAATACGACAATCTCTACAAAATCCACTTATTTCACTTTAAATAGGAAAGATTTGAAATATGAACTCAACAATAATATTAACTCAACATTTATTTATTCTTATGTGACGAATTGAGAAGACATGTTCTATAAAACGGAAAAAAAATAAAAAAAACCACCACAAAATAACTAACAATATTAAGAAAAATATACAAACAAAAAGCTGACGTGCTTACGAAATATGTCACGTGCCTAATTTATTTATCGAGAAACTTTTAAGGAACAATCAAGAACCTTGCAGTAGAGGCACGGTTTCCGTGATAAGCTAAATTTTCAAAGCTTCTCAAATAAAACATATACCATACATAACTCTACACTAAAACTTCAATATCAGTATAAATTTAAGAAAATCAATAAAATTCCAAATAACAAAATCGTGCATCTTAAAAAATCGGGGAGACAAAGGACCTACAATAAAGTATAGTAAACAGATTATTGATACCAATAATAAGTAGCCCAAGGGTCGCTCATCTACTTCAATTGAGTCTGTTTATTTTCTTCCAGAATTCAATCGTTACGAAATAAATTCAATCAAATACCAATCAATTGGGAAAATTTCGTAGGTGGCGAGATGGTCAGCTTACCTACCCACTTTTCGTGATTGCTGAATCTCATTTTGAAAACTAGATTTTCCCATAAAACGAGTCCGAGGTGGCTACCATAAATTATATCGAATGTCATTAAAAACGATGTATTACTACCTATCCCCCATATTACCTTTTACTATCACTATTAATCTTGTTTTAGGTAACACACCTATTTTTTTATTTTATTATATGTATTAATGCTACCAGGAATGGGCACATTAAAATATAACACGTCAATTTGATAGGTTTTTCTTTTCCAATTTATTTATTTAGATTTTTTCTTCTCTTTTAAATTAAATTGAATATCTTATTTTGGAAATAATTTTCTTCTTTGTAAAAAAAATCACCAAATGTAAATAAAAAGAAATTCTTTGAATTTTTTTTTATTTTTCTTTATAGCTACTTTAAGTTTTAGTTTCAGATAAGTAATTTCTTCGCTTTAGACAAATTTTATTAACCAATTTATAGTTTGGAAAGTAAAATTAATTCATATAAATTTAAAACTTTATTTTTAATGTTATTTTTTATTTGTTTATATAATTTTTACCTGCCATTATGTATAAAATTAATTATTACTAATTGCCACGAGAGATTTTGCTGGACTCGAATCTCTTAAAATAATTTTTGATGATTTTTCACACGTTTCGGACTATAATTCGGCAAATACTTGGGCTGAGTTTATTTTTAAGTTCTTTAACGTATACGAACTATTTGCATATATATAAATACTTTTGTAATTTTATAAGAGAAAGTCTAACAGTATCAAATTGGTTGATCTTGGACGCCAATCGACATTACGAAATTTTCAAATTCAAGGATTTTGGGAAGTTTTTGTAAAATAAAGTTAAAATTTGTGGTATTATGTGGCTTGTGGCATCTTTTTGGTGAAATCACATAAGGTTCGGATTAAAATTTTTAAGTTTAGACCTAAATGAAATTTGTTATTATTAGGAGCTGTGGGCTCAAAACCACTTCTGGTCCATCGAGTGACCCAGTGTCTATCGCAATTCGATATAGCCTACTAATCAATAGGACTGCTAACTTGTGTTTTACTACATAAAATTTCTAGGGTATATAGAAATTTGGGCTAGTAAAAGTTCTGACAAGTCCTAATCTGTCTCACCTACTAACAGAATAGCAATTAACACCATTTGGAGGACTTGACTATTAAGGACAAATTTTTGTCAACGTATTAGACAACTATTAATAAACCAGTCTGGCCAGTCACCATACCAAAATTCTGGGCACATGAGCTCCATAATATCCGCACTGGACATATTGTTCTCAACCATGATTTTCTTTTTGGCAACACCAATCATCCTTCATGCCTTTCACCATCAACCAAATTCTATATGAATGCCACATAACCAAGAATTATTTCTCGAGCACAATTTATCTGATTCTGCAGCTCCTGGAACCAACAACTCCATTCCCTAGTCCCCTTTGTAAACTTCTTAAGCTACCCTTTAGTATCCTATCCTACTAACCATAGATCAGTCTCATACTTGGCTTGAAAACTATGTCAACGTACAAGGTATTGCATCTTTTACTGCCTTAGCAGAATAAAACAGCCAGAAGAGAGTTGAGAAACACCATCAAAGATAGTTTTGAATACCTTGAGGGTTTCTTCCATGGCAGATCCGACCTGCCTTAAGCTGCTAGACAGAATTACTACCAGCTTATTTCCTTAGCAATCAGTGACTACATGAAAGGGTGGCTCAAAGCCTTGCGGCGATCTGTTCCTACGAATTTCCTAGGACAAACTCATTTGGGCATGCAGGAAAAATAAAAATGCTTCTGTACCTGATCCCACACCTCCTGTTGCAATAAACGCAGCTGTCACGGCGGATCAAAATTTATTTTTGGAAGCGTTTAATACCTTTTTGAGTGAGAAAATTTTTCCACAACTTTGGAAGAGACAACGCCTGGAGCTATTATCAAAGGGAAGGAAGCCATTTAGGGATCCTTCTTTATACCACCTATTTTATCTTCTGGACACGGCGAGTAAAATTGTCCCCGATTTGCACATTCTATACAATCGATTGGTGGAATTTATCGGAGGGCAGAGCGGCTTATCTGCATACTAATTTGTCTTCAGGAGGGCACGATCCATCTGGGATGCTATTGATTTGGTTATTGGCACCACGCGTAAAGCTATCGAAGTCAATAGATGGAGAATATGCTCCATCAAGTACTGCGCTATTATAACTCTTGATGTGAAGAATGCCTTCATTTCGGCGATTTGGGGCTTAACACTTGATGCCCTGGGCTCAATAGGTTTTCTGGAGTATATTATCAGGATAATAGAAGACTACCTAAGTGGTAGAATTCTCTTTAACAAGATGAGCAGTGGGGAGAGATCATACAGAATTTCAAGGGATTTCACAAAGCTCGGCTTTAGGCCTTTTTTGTGGAATGTGATGAATGATCAGGATCCATATCCCAAAGGATCGGAAATAGTCGAATTTGCTCATGATGCGTTGCTGTGTTCGTAGTGGCAAAATGTGTGAAAGAGTTAGTATTAAAATTGGTGAATATAAGGTGATCCTTTACTATTAAAATTGGGGAATATAAGGTGATCTCGGGACCATCTCTACAGTATCTACGGGTCATGATTGATGCGAGTCTGCAGTTGCAGAAACACCTACTGTACGTTTAGGAAGACCTCGGGGACAATGATAGCTCTAGCGCGGTCTATGCCGATCCTTGATGAACCCAGGCAGAGTAAGAGGTTGGCTGCGCCAATTTGGGTAGAAGGATAGATTAGAGCAACCTACATACGTGAAGTTATGTCAGTCTACCGTAGTAGTGCATTGAGGATGACCTGCTCATTCCCAACAGTGTCATTAGAGGCAATATGTATTGTGGCCGAAATGATACCGATAGAAATACTGGCTAATGAACAGCAGAGACTGTACCGCCGGAGAGGTCGGTATGACGCTGTGATGTGATCCGAGGCATATACAGAGGAAAGAAATGAGTCCCAGAGCAGGTGGCAAAATCGTTGGGATTATGCCCCGATGGCAGATGAACTCTCATGTCGGTGGTGGATCCGTAGATAGATCGATGAAAGGGTGATATTGGCTACTACTTATCCCAATATTTGCTTTAAATTTCATTCTAGCTCAATATGCCCTTCTTGCGACGACATGGTGGAGAGCTTGGAGCACGTGTTCTTTCTCTGCGACCGATTCAATGCGGAAAGAGAAGAGGCTCAGAAGTTCGCTGGTGGACCCCTGATACAAGAGAATGTATTGGCCCTGATGTAGGACTCGAGGACGGCTTGGGAGGCTGCCGAAGTCCTTGCTACAACACTCTTAGAAAGACTGCGTCTGGATGAGCGTGAAAGAAAACGGTAATGGTTCCGTGGCGTAATATAGATATGTGACTAAGTAAGGTGGTTTTAGTGGATTAAAGTCCCACACTTTGTTACTATAACAAAAAAAAGCGTTTCACACATATTATGAAGTCAACAAATGGTTTTACCATCGTGAGGCTATAAAGTGACCTCTGACATATGACGAAGGGACCTTACATAGAGCTCTGAATTAACGATAACAGAATTTCCTTCATCATTTTCAAAGAATTACACTTTTAGACCAAAATACACATCAGACTGTCATTTTTCATGGATACAATGCCCTTTCTATACTAACATATGTATGAGTTTTGAGAGCCTCATATCAAATTTTTATATCATATATGCGGCTGAAAATAAACCTCATCGCTAAAGAAAATTTTGTTAGAAAATAACAAAAACCTGACTGCCATAGAATTAACACTTTTGTAGTAAGTTTTTACAATTTTACTACACAATAAATTGTAATCAACTAAATTAAAATTTCAAATGGCAAATCTAAAACTAAAATTTTATTTGTCTTAAATAATATTATTTTTAAGGAACTATCAAATAATAATACTATATTTTTTAAACTACAAAATGGATAATGCGATGTTTCTCACCAAATGTTCTTCTTATTAAACTATCTGTGCCACGTGTCGTATGCCCATTATTTCAATAAAAAATTTCACTGTTTTATAATTTAAAATTAAAAAGTTGATTTTTTAAAAAACTAAAAAAAACAATTTTACTATCTTAAAAGAAATTCGATTTTTAAATTTGCAAAAAATAATTCAATTTCTTAAAAATGTACTGTTTATCGTCACCATTCCCCATGAAAAATTTGATACTTGCAATTTCAGATATTTTATAAAATAATAAAAACAATGGGATTTTATAAAAATTGTCTAAATAAATAATGAATACTGAAAATTGAACTAAAAATATTATTTTCTTAAGAAGTAATTATTTTATTAAATGTACTTATTTAAAAAAATATATTGTATTCTAAAACTATCGTTAAATTGACAGTCTTTTTAAGCATTGTTTCCAAATCATTTTCATAGGCCCAAAATGGGGAAAAGAGCATCAAGATAGAAACTAAACGAAAAACTATAAAATCACACACATTTGATAGTGTGGCCTCACTGCATGTTAAAAAAACGTGACATCCTGCGTCAAATATTATTTTTCAATATCGTATTTGTGGGTAAGATCACGTTTTATAAATTGACACGAAAATCGTTTATTTTATTATTCGTTGATTATAAATGCGTTTTTTACTTCTATTCAAATATCGAATAAAAATCTCCATGAATACTTGTAGTTACGATATTGTTTGTACACAAGTTTTGAATAAAGAGAATCACCTGACTTTGATTTGCACGATTATAATAATTTCCTCTAATTAAGAATAAGTACTTTGAAATTATGTACATGAATACACTTAGGCTCACTTCTATTGAAAGTTCAGCTAGAAAATCGTTCCATAAAAGTGGATAGCTTCCGAAAGATGATGGCATATTATTGATTCTATTCAATTTACGAATGCATGCAATAGGCTTGGTTGTTTCAACCGCACTTTGTGAATAAAGAAAACCACAGACCTCAGGTCTAAGAAGATGGTTGGTTCTCTTTGGTCTAAGGTGTCAATGGTGTATGCCAAGAATTAATCAGCACTCATTAGTAGGTAGCGACCACTGATGAATACCTGCTACCGATTTACAATAATTATAAAGCTTACTTCGATAGGTAATTGTTGATCAATCAATCAGCCAATCATTGAGTTATTTTGATCGGATTTCAATTTACAAAAGCCTATGCTAGATTTTCTGTTAAGCAGACGATTTAATGCATGGTGACTCGTTTACCAACTGGGATAGGACGGAGTATAGTTAGGGCATCATTTGAGTAATCAAAAGGCACTTGCATGTAAATATAAATTGAAGGACGATTACCGCTTCATCTAATAAGTTATTGTTGATAGTCCAGAACCATTAACGGATATGAGAAAACACAATAAAGGTGGGCACGCGATTAATAAGCAAATACGAGTAATATCATATATAACTTACATGGGGCCTCATCCATGTTATTGTCTTCTTGCGTGATAAAGTCTTTGGATTGTTCGGAAATTCCAGATCCTCATGCAGACCGCCAGGGCCGCGTGATACAACACCATTTGGGCTTCTACCATTCGGCTGAGTTAAACCGCCATTTGACAATGCATCAGTTGAGCATCGTCTAGAATTACACACATTCGATTATTTTCAATATTGATTAATATAATTATTTAAAATTAATTGAAAATATTATTTGTTTAGTTTTTTTTTATGCATACCTGGAAGTTGTTGTGAGGGGTTCATGTGCTCCAGTCCAATGACGTAATTTTGATGGGCCACCATCTTTAGAAATAAACAAAATAATATATAAATAAATAATTAAATAAGTTTTCGAAATTTTTATTTTGATAAATTATTTGTAAATTATTGTGAAAATTGTAATTCTACACAATTTTCAAATACAGGGTAAAATTTTGGGGGATACATTTAATTAACACCTTTACCAGGTGAAAAAGCTTAAATCAGTAATTTTTCAGTCAGAAAAACACATGTTTTTTTCGAAAGCAAAAAAAAAATGCTTCTCTTTCAAGGCAAACCACTCATCAAGCCATTTTCGGACGTCTTCGTAAGAATCGAATTGCCGCTCAGCGAGCGCGTGGCCCATCGACGAAAACAGGTGGTAGTCGGAAGGGGCCAGGTCTGATGAATAAGCGAGGTGGGGTAGCACCTTCCAGTTGAGTGTCTCCAAGTAGTTTTGGACCATTTTTGACGTGTGCGATCATTTTTGACGCGATGGTGCATTGTCGTGGAGGAAAATCAGCTTGTCATGTCTTTGTTGATAATCCTTCCTTTTTCACGCAGAGCACGGTGCAATTTGATCAGTTGTTAGTGGAAGCTGTGGGCATTGATAGTTTTACCAGGTTTTAACATCTCATAGTAGACGATACCCTGCTGATCCCTCCAAACGCACAGCATCGTCTCCCGTCCGAAGCGATTTGGTCTTGGGGAAGATGTTGATGGATGTCCGGGATCAACCAACGATTTATTTGGTTTTGGATTCTCGAAATATATCCACTTTTCATCGCATATCACAATCCGATGCAGGAACGACTTTCTTTTTTGTCTGGTGAGCAAGATTTTGCATGTGTTTTAGCGTCGCTCCATCTGCCTATCGTTCAATTCATGCGGCACCCATCTTCTGATCTATTCAATCCTACCCATGGCACGCAGACGCATGGACATGGCTGGTTGAGTAACATCCAATTGCTCCGCGAGCATTTTTTGCGATTGGGTATCGTCTTCATCCAAAAGAGCCTGCAATTGATGGTCCTCAACCTTCCTAGGCCGATTTTCATGCTTCTTGTCCCAGAAGTCAAAATTGCTGTCTTTGAACCGACGACACCAATCTCGGCATGTTTTTTCCGATAAAGCACTGTCACCATATGCCTCCATAAACATTCGACGTGATCCGGCAGCCGATTTCCTCTAATTGAAGCAGAAAAGCAGAACTTCCCGCATATGCTCTTTTTCTGGCACAAAACAAGATATGATTACCAAAGGAAAAATGAATATTGTTGTACGAAATTGCTGACAATGTGCAAAAAAAGTATGGCGTACCCATGGTAGCATAATACGCTCACTCACGCCATCTATGACCAAACAGCTTATACCCCTAATAAACCACATGAAGACATTCAAAGAATTAAAAAAAACGAAAAAATATGTAGATAAATATCAACGCAGTTGCCCATAAGTCTACCTCCTAAATTCTTCACTCCTTTTAAAGTTAAATCGATAATACATCACCTATCCAACAAAATATCTCCAGTATATGACCTGATAACTTCGGAAATGCTTAAACAAATATCGAAACAATCCTCGTTCTAATAACCGCACATCATTTTTTACTACACTTTAGAAAATTTCCGCCATCAAAATGATCCCTAAATCTAACAAACCCAAAAATCTTCCTACCCCATATATACCCCATAAGCATCCTTCCCATTTTATCTAAAATGCTTGAAAAACTAATCCTATTTTTGATTCGTCAGCATCAGTTTGGATTTCGAGTTGAGCATGCCACTATCCAGCAGTGTCGTTGCATATTCAAAAATTTAGCGTGCTCGCTAGAGCAAAAGAAATACTGCCCAGGCAAGCGTATTTCTGGGCATTTCGCACGCTTCGGCATGCTGGGTTGCTTTGGAATTCACAGCGAGTCCTACCCTCTGATTATTTCCACATCTTAAAATACAATTTCTCAGACCGATTTTTTCAGGTTGCCAAAAATATTGAGTATTCTGACATTTATTCCATCTCCGCTGGTGTTCCTCAGGGATGTATTCTTAGTCCAGTCGTTTACAATATTTACACCCGTCATAGTTTTGTTATGGTAATATCCTTAATATATTACATAATCAATTGTTAACTTATCTGCGGTAGATTAGCGTATATTTTTCCCTTTAAGTATCCCTTCAAGAAAATATAGAAAGTGGTTAAATAAGGGATTAAAAATTGTTCACATAAATTTTATTGATCTCAGAAATTTTATTCTAGCTCGTGCAGTGTATTGTATGGCTTCGTTCTGTTAAAACTGCATGTCATCCAATCCCAATTGAATCAATTTCCGGATGAAAAAGATCGGTTGCGTTTCTCTATAAGTCAAAGTAACAGCATTGCTAGTAGCCGTACTTAAAGGACTATAATCCAATGCCACCTCTAGCCCAAAGAATTTACCACAATATTACTCTCCGAGGATAATAATAATGGAAGGAGTCCAGCAAGGGGCACATAGTCTTAAAACTACTTCGACCAATAAGGTCTTTTGGGGTAAATAACCCTAACTCAGATAATAATAATATTGAGGCTTTTAGTGAACCGCAATATCATATTGGTTGGTAGCCGGAAAATCTCGTAGAGATCAGGGAATCCCAAACCAACATGCCGAAGTCTCTGTCGGGCATAGTAGATGCTCCGACATTTTCATCGCCTTTGGAGCAAAATTGATAGGTTGTTGCATCAGATTTGCCTATCTTATTAAGGTGATATCTTAACAAGGTCTCGTTTGTTAAGTTTAAAAACCTCTGCTAACGTTTTTTTTTTATAAAAACCGATAAATTTTTTAGGGTGATTCATACCCGGAAAATTATTTCAGTATGAGTTTATAACCACGCATTCCCAGGAGTCTATAATAGACCCCAGGTAGCCCTTTGGAGAGCCACAAAAGGGTTCTGGGCAAGTATTTGCTCCCCTTTTGGCAAGTTTGTCTGCTAGTTCGTTACAATCAATACCCTTATGACGTGGCACTCACAGCAAACTTACTTTGTTGTATCTACCCACTTGATTTAGGACCGTAAGGATATTTCAAACAAGCTTGGATTTGACATTAGATGACAGAAGAGCTTTAGATGAAGCTTGGCTATCTGAGATGATGTAGATCTTTGCGTTATGTAGGTTCCTTCTGATACCCTCTCTAGCACAAAAATGTATGTTTTTCTGCCTATAAAAATAGATGAGGATTTACCAAGGGTAATAAGGTCCTACTACATCTGCTGCATCACGCACACCCATTCTAGAACCGTCTGTGTAAAAAGAGAGGTCGTCTTCTTTGAGTAACGGCCTCCCCTCCTTCCAGGTTAAGCGCTCTGTGAGAACTACTTTGAAGAACTGGTTTCCGTTTAGATTTCCTCGGCATTGCCTCCGAGAGATAGTTGGCTTCCTGGAATTCTTTTAGGACCAATACAACCTTAAGACTTCCAAATAGGTCGTCTGGTTTAAAGGTTTTGGAATGTCCTAATCTGAGGGTCCTTTAGCTGCTTTTTTTTAATGCGCAATTGTAAAGATATCAGGTCTAAAAGAACTTCCAGAGCTGTTATGGGGTAAGTTCTTAGAGCACCTGTAATACCCAAGCATGCCACTCTTTAAACTTTATGAAGGGTTGCTTGGGTAGTTTGTTATTCAGTCTTAGGCCACCAAACAAGAGCCGCATAGGCGATGATGGGTCTAAGCTATTGCCAGATACTCTCCGAGGATAAACCGATTATTCTCGTATCGCCTCTGAGCTTTCACGTTCCCCAAAAATTACTGTATAGTTTATATAAAAATACACTTGGTCACTAATTTAAATTTCCTATCAAAATCATGGTCTCGTGTATGGAACCGTTTTCGTACAATTGGTGGCGGTGCCTAATATCTTGGCTAAAGTTCTTGTATCACCTGAATTTTGACGATTAAAACTAGGGTGCTTCGGTGACCAATCGATATCACAACTTTTGGACAATATTTTGTCAAGAAACATGGATTGCAGATTTTCCAATTATTGTGCCTTAATATCGCTTCAACAAAATACCGACCAATCACACCTCTGGTCAGAATACAGCCCCAAAAAGTTACTCTATTTAGTTCATATCGATTTAGTATTACAAGCAGGGTCTTGTCTATGAAGATTGGGACAAAGTTCTTGTATCAGTACAAAAATATTCCATACAACGGATTGAGAAAGATTCAATTATCGTGCCAGATGTCTTGCGGACTTTGTCAGACTTTCGAATGCAAGTCTCCAGTTCTATGACAACCAGACTTTGGTTTATCGAGCGCCACAGTGAGTTCAGAAATTATTTTTGTTAAATGTTCCTTAATAATTATATCTGTTTCAAGATTATAGGGCGCCTGAATAATTTTGCCGCTTCTATTTCTAAGACGTTTTCACCCCATAAAGTCTAAGACGTTTTTGCCCCATAAAGGCAGGTACTTTAACCCAGAATCCAGCGCATATAATCTCGGGGTTAAAGTTCCAGTATTTCTAAATTTTGTGTGGGTTTGAAGGAAAGTCTTTTATGTAAAAAAATGATTCCTAATGAAGACTACCAAAATTTCAGCTAAGCTCTTACCCATCGTAGATTTTCTCATTCTCGATTGAGCGTTCGGTTCTGAGATGATCAACCTTCGGTCTATCGGACACTGTACCTTTTTTTCCCAGTAAAACAGTGAAATTTGAAACTCGCTAAATTATTTTCCTTTAAAATAATTCTGCTGGGTCTACTCTCAAGTATTGTCATATATTAACTAAGAAAATTATAGCTCATTAAAATTATATGAAATGAAATTTTTAAATCTATTCCTTTAGAATATTTTGCTACTAAACTATTGGATATAAAAAATTTTACCCAAACCCAATTTAAATTTTTACTGATAGTGAATTTAAAAAAAAAATGTTTTTTCTTTGTTGAAAATAGGAATTTTCACAAATTAAAAATAAATTGATTGTAGTAAAAAAATTTATTTCTATATATTTTAGGTGAAGAATTTTTACACTCTCTAATTTTTATGTTTTTCTTTTTTCGACGATGACATAATAAAATCCATTTCGATAGCATACATTAAAAATTATTTTAATAAAAATATACCAATACTTGTATAGATTTAAATTTTATAACAATAAAAAACTAGAACATTTTCATAAGATGTAATTTCCAATAATTACAAAATACCAATGTGTATACTCGTAATATGTACGTACGATTCATTTTAGTTTTGCTCTATTTTAGACCATTTGAGTTGGTCTCGTTTTAAGATGTTTCCGGCCATTTTCGTCGAAGATCTTTTCTTCAGAATCGATTTTACTATAATATGTGAATATCTGCATGTTTTCATATCGTTTTTAGGTCGAGTTCGGTTGTATCTTTTCAGAAAGTTCTAAATTTAATATATACAAGATTCGTAACCATTTTAAAGTGACCATAACTGATACGCAAAATATTATTACACGCATTTTATTTAGTCTAGATTTTTTCTATTTCTTTTTATTTTTATAGTAAAAAAAAATACTACACTTTGAAATAAAGATATTCGGTTAGTCAGTACCGGAATATGTAGTAGATTATTATTGGAAACTTATAGTAGATATACTCGGTGGAAATGACAATTTTATAAAATAATTTTTCTCTCTATTTATTTATTATAATATTTTTTATATTGCATTTTTTCCAAAATTTTTCCATAATCAAAATTGAAATTTTATTATTTTGATCTTTATTAATGCATGCCACTTTATATTCTCTATTATGATATATGACTCAAGCATAAACCAATTACAAGGTTATCCAATTTGTGCTGTGCAAAGTAAATTTTCATAAAATATACTTAAAATTTAGATTTTCATTATATTTTGACTTTATAATATATAAAAATATTTAAATAATTGTCAGCAGACTTCTTATACCAGGTGTATAAGCTTAAAACACATGTTTTTTTTTCATAGAAAGCAAAAACAAATTTATTCAAAGTACATGCCTTCGCTAGTTACACAATTTTCCCATCTCTCGGGCAATTTGTGGATACCACGCCAAAAAAATTTCTTCTCTTTCAAGGCAAAGCACTCATCAAGCCATTTTCAGACGTCTTCGGAAGAATCGAAGTGCTGCCCAGCGAGCGCGTGGCCCATCGACGAAAACAAGTGGTAGTCGGAAGGGGCCAGGTCTGGTGAATAAGCGGGTTGGGGTAGCACCTCCCAGTTGAGTGTCTCCAAATAGTTTCGGACCATTTTTGACGTGTGCGATGGTGCGTTGTCGTGGAGGAAAATCAGCTTGTCATGTCTTTATTGATAATCCTTCCTTTTTTCACGCAGAGCACGGTTCAATTTGATCAGTTGTTGGTGGTAGCGGTGGGCATTGACAGTTTCACCAAGCTTCAACATCTCATAGGAGACGATACCCTGCTGATCCCACCAAACGCACAGCATCGTCTTCCGTCCAAAGCTATTTGGTCTTGGGGAAGATGTTGATGGTTGGCCGGGATCAACCCACGATTTCTTGCGTTTAGAATTCTCGAAATATATCCAATTTTCATCGCATGTCACAATCCGATGCAGGAACGACTTTCTTTTTAGTCTGGCGAGCATGACTTTGCATGTGCTTTGGCATCGCTCCATCTGCCTATCGTTCAATTCATGCGGCACCCATGAATTGAACGATAGGCAGATGGAGACGCATAAAAATAGCTGGTTGAGTAACATCCAATTGCTCCGCAAGCATTTGTTGCGCTTGGGTATCGTCTTCATCCAAAAAAGCCTGCAATTGATGGTTCTCAACCTGCCTAGGCCGATTTTCACGCTTCTTTTCCCACAAGTTAAAATTGCCGTCTTTGAACTGACGAAACCAATCTCGGCATGTTGTTTCCGATAAAGAACTGTCACCATAGGCCTCCATAAGCATTTGATGCGATCAGGTAGCCAATTTCTTCAAATTGAAGCAGAAAAGTAGAGCTTCCCGCATATGCTCATTTTCTGGCACAAAACTAGACATGATTACCAAAGGGAAAATGTATGTTGTTGTACGGAATTGTTGACAATGTGCACTGATTAATTTTGACAGAGGTCAAACTCATAAAAAAAAGTATGGCGTGCCTATTTTAGCTTAATACGCTCACTCACGCCATCTATGACCAATCAGCGGATTTAAGCTTAACAGAAAAAATATGGAATGTTACAAACGTCAGTTTATAAAATTGCATATTTTTAGCTAAATAAATTTTATATTCAATAGTATATATAATTTACAACTTTCAAATGACTATATAATTATTTTTTTAATATAAAATGTATAGTCTGTTAGTTTTCAATGTCGTCCAGTAATGTCGTAAAAAGTTTGACGTACGAAAAATTGTAATTAGCCTATAGGGAACACCCCTGTATAGGTCAAAAGCACCCCTGTTTAGGTCGTAAAAAGTATTTATGGAGAGCCGAGAAGCTGTGGAAGATAAAACTAACATTGGAAACTGATGACAATGTGTCAGCAGTGTGGGGGGGCGGGGTTGGTGGTGATTTTGTTGCTTGTGAGGTCAGACCATTGGTGATCATTACAACTTCTAGAAAGACTATAAAAATATCAAACCATAACAACACACCACATCACACGGCCATTTCCATCTTTTGGTTTCCTGACCGTGTGACAGCAGGTGTTATTATGGTGGGATTCCTGTGGCTTCCTAACTTCCCTATTTCCTTATCAAAGTTCGTGTGATTTTTTTTTCACCCCTTGTGGGGTGGCGGAGAAGAGTGCCAAGCACCTTGGTGCATGTGGAATTGTAGTGAATGGTGATAGTCCGGATGTGAGTAGTGTGTTAGGTATGAGAGAACAATATGAATGTTTGAATATATTTGCCGTGGCACTTTTAGAAAGGAGAGCGAGAATGGTGCGTGAATGAGTGTGTAAATGGCACGCAAGGTGGCTGCGACCGGGCGAAAGACCAAGGTCGATTCCGGTTGTACTTTCGAGTCTTGGCGAACCCACGTACCTGAGCTGGGTCAGCAGTACCTAGGGATTTACAAGATTTCTTACCATAGCTCAATGAGCGGGGTATAAACGAAAGTACTCTTAAAACAAAAATTGGTACCCCACGGTAATCGGGTGCCCCAGTGGTGTTAAAACACACTGTGCCCGACAATGGAGAGGCACCTTAGGCAGCAACGTGGTGGCTGTGGTTAATACCCATATCGTGGGTACGGTCTCTTATGCTTACGACAGTAGAGGTTTAAATAGGCCCCGCCACTAACAGTTGGAGTAATCAGCGCGTAACTGGTTATTGACTGTAAACTGCCAGTGAGGGTGATGCGTTGATTGAGCGTAACTCAATCCCTATGGTCGTAGGTGACTCGTAGTTTTATGTTTAATGACAGATAAGTCGCGTTAAGTAACATAATGCTACTGATCGCCAAGACTAAACACCCCTCAAAATGATGTCGACTTGGTATTGTCAATGACATTCAAAGGATTGTAGCCGAGGAGCTAAATACGATTCCAGATGAAGTCTTTCAGTACTGTTACGAGGGTCATTCAACAAGTACTTAGCCTACAAAAGAAAAACGAAAATTTGGGAAAGGTGGCAATTTATTTTTCCACATAATCTCCTTCAAGATACACGTGGCCCAGCGATGCTCTAACTTTTTTAACCCGTCCAAAAAATAAATTTTCTCGAGAGAAGCAAAATAGGCCTCCGTGGCGATGATGACCTCCTCATTTGACCCAAATCTATTCCCGGTGAGTGATTTTTTCAGGTTTGGAAACAAAAAGTAGTTACAAGGGGCCAAATCTGGAGAGTACGGTGGATGGGGCAGCAATTTGTAGCGAAATTCGACCAATTTGGCCATGGCGACGGCGGAGGTGTGAGCCGGCGCGTTGTCTTGGTGAAACAGCACTTTTTTCCTCGCAAAGCGGGGCCGCTTTTTCTTCAATTCGACGTCAAATCGACCCAATAAGTCAGCATAGTAGCGCCCCGTGATTGTTTTACCCTTCTCGAGGTAATCGATGTGGATCACACCTTGTGAATCCCAGAAAACGGTGGCTATTACCTTTCCGGCCTATCGAACAGTCTTCGCCTTCTTCGGAGCACGTTCGCCGGGTGAAGTCCACTGTTTCGACTGTTCCTTGGTCTCTGGTGTGTACCAGTGAATCCATGTTTCGTCGACGGTCACGAAACGACGCATGAACTCCGCTGGATTGCGCTGAAACAGCGCCAAACACGTCGTCGATGTGGTCTCACGGTTGCGCTAGTTTTCCGGTTTGAGCAAACACGGCACCCATCGCGCCGACAGCTCTCTCATGCCCAGTTCTTCGTGTAGAATATGATGCACTGTTCCTACTGCGATACCCACAGTCTCAGCTATCTCGTGAACCTTCAATCGATGGTCTTCCAACACGTTTTCCTCCGTAGCAGCCGTTTTCGGGGAACCTGGGCGTGGCTCATCAAAAACCGACGTGCGGCCACGAACAAACTCGTTGAACCAATACAGCATCCAAGCTATCTTTGATTTCGCTGCGCGTTTTCCCTTCCAAAAACAAGAATCTAATCACCGAACGATATTGTTCTTTTTCCATTTTTGTGCAACCGACCGACACGCTCGCTTTCAAAGGCTCTCAAAACAAAAATAATGAAGGGAATCGACTGAAACTACTTGACTTGACAGTAGGCTACTAAAAGAATGTACTGCTTGATGGTAAATTTCTTTTGTGACAGCAGTTCCATCGGGCGGTGAGGCTAAGCACTTGTCGAATGACCCTCGTACGTAGTGTAAACATAGCCTCCACCGATTTATAGCTGCTCAAGTAAACTTGTTATAATATTAATGTATAAAAAGAAAAGAAAATTGTTCCCAAGAAAAACCAGTCTGATTACTTTCCTGCCGCAGTCTCATTTTCTGAAACTTTTTTCTTTTTTCTTATTTTGATTCAGTTACTCAAGCACATTTCTTGTATGATTTACATAAAAAATTTAATTACATCAAATAAAATCATATCCGACGGTTATTAGCAAAAGTAATTATGAACATTTAACTGACAAGAATTATTAATTGAAAATAATTATCAAATTACTGTCGATGTGTGTCAGGATGTATTTGACAATCTGTTTTGGAATAATAAAATTACCATAAACAAATTTGTAATGGTAATTATTCGTTTGTTATGTTAACAACAATAAAGGTCGACAATCTAAAACGATCGTGTTCACGTAATAATATTATATTATCTTATGTTAAAAGCTTTAATAACAGCCTTGAGAACATTATTTTCCCACAGTAATAATATTAACAAAATTTTCAAACATTCTATGGTGACTACAGAAATAGCCAATTTCAATTCAATTGACGTACAAACCATATTTTATGAATATATTTTAAACAAGGTAATTTCTATATAGAACTTCCTATGAATTGTTGCATTTAAATTATATTGCGACTATTTGCGAATTAGCAGATAAATATGGAGAGAAAAAAACTAAATACTCCAAAATTAATATTACATAAGAAATAAATCAAATTAAAGAGTTTCAACGACAGTCAGGTCCGTCGGTTAACTAGTTGTGTTTGGATGAAGGACGAATGCTTTTTTTCCCCAATTTAATTCAATTCAATTCAATTTAATGCATTAAGTTCATACTACAAATATTAAAATCGTGAGCTTTTCATTCACAAAATAATTGTTATTTGACACGCTCACTTTATTTGGAAGGAATTCCACTTTGGAACTAAATTTTGAATAATTTTGCGATGACGAAAAGTGTTGCACATGAAAAATATTTCTTTTTTTAGGAATTATCAGCGTTGGTTAAAAAATATTTTTTGTTTTATTGGTTTTAAATTTTAATCTGTCTTGAAGGATCCGGATGTGAGTATGCAGATTTTCGAAAGCATGTTCGAAAGATTTTTGCCTTATGCAAGACAGGCCGTACCATCGGCATATGTAGCAAAGAAGAAGTTGGGGCAGATGCGGATGACTAGGCTGATGATGTAAGAATCGGAATACTGGCAGAAAGGATCCTCTTCAGTTTGATAAAAATATAAAATTTTTTTATGCTTTTGTAACAGTTAGATTTACATAAATAATAATAGTATGGAGCAATGAAGTGGGAATAAGCTTCCATGTGGTTTTCTCCTTTGGATTATAATGATAGGACAAACGGAAATTAAATTTTTGATGATAAGGACACACATGGCATTTTCATGACCCAAGGAAAAGAAAACGTAAAACGGGATATAATGTTGGATTATAAGGATTAGATAGGAAACCTAAGTTCGAATAGGATTTATTTAGTTTAGAATTCAGGGTTTATGTTAATCTTTTATGAATGTCAATTCCAATGACCTATTGTAAGCACCTCTTTTTACAGTTACACTCCCGTGGAAATATTTATATTCCAGTACTAAGTGTCTATCAAAGAAGTATCCACGACAAATTGGGATATCGTATATAAAGAGTGTGCTAAACTTCACACAAGAAGTAATTGTTTCTCGGGCTGTATGGCATGTGGAACCGTCTTGTTGAAATGGTTTGATGATGCCTACAGCCCAAAATCCACACCAAATAGTAACACGTTGTGGATGTATTTGTTTCTCAACAATCACTCGTGGATTTTCTGAACCTCAAATGTGACAATTTTCTAGATTTACCAAGTTATCAAAATGAAAATGAACCTCATCGCTGAAGATGATTTTTTACGAAAATTTTGTTGTTGTTCCTTGAGTCAATTGAACTTTGTAAGCATGAATATGTAAATTTTTTGTGAGACTACGCTGTAGAGAGCTTCCTGAAATGTCCAATTCATAACAAAAGTGCTGAATTGATATTCTTGAATTGCTTCGATGTTTTGCGTTGAACGAATTTTTGAAGGACGGGCAGAGTATTTAATATCAAGTTTCCCTAATTTTTTTAATTAATCTCTTCATAGTTGATTACGTTAAATCACTATTCCGATCATATTTTGTCCGAAAATTGTGAACTGCAATTGCCAAACGTTCATTATTTTTAAAATATTGCTCAACATTAAAAATGCGCTCTATTTTGAATAATACTGAACTTTTTTTTTAAACAACAATTTACCGCACAAGTTGCGGAAAATTCAAATCTTGCGCGAAGTTTGGGACATTCTATATAAGTTTTTTAGGGAATGGGGGTAAATAACCTGGCCTGCGCCAAAAAAGTAAAGATAATTTTTGAAATTCATTTTTTTTAGCAAATTCTATAAAAATGACTTAATCACATACAGCATTTTCTTTAACATTCTATATTGTCTTAAAAAATTGTTATTAAAGAGTCAGGTGGAAGTGCTTTGTAGAGAATTCAAAAAAAAGTATTAACTTGAATTTCTATTTTTAATAACGTTGAACTGTCAGCTGTTAGGCTGTCCTTTATTTGTGTTGGCAACACTTTACAGCTCAAATGGCGAAAAATTCAAATCTTGCTCGAAGTTTGGGACACCCTTTACAGGTTTTTTTAGAGAATGTTTTAAACCCTTTACAAGTTTTTTAGGGTTAAATATGCTGGTCTGCACTGATAAAATAAAGATAATTTTTGAAATTCAATTTTTTTTTGCAAATTCTATAAAAATGGTGCCTTGTGGAGAATTTAAAAAAAAAGTGTTTACTTGCATTTCAATTTTTAATAACATTGAACTGCAAGCTGTCAAGCTGGCTTTCTTTTGTTGGCAACACTCTACCGCACAAATGGTGGAAAATTCAAATCTTGCTCGAAGCCTGGGATACCCTTTATTAGTCTTTTAGGGAGTGTGGCTAAATATGCTGGTCTGTGTCCAAAAAATAGAGATAATTTTTAAAATTCCACTTTTTTTAGCAAAGTCTGTAAAAATGACTTAATCACATACACCATTTTCTTAAACATTCTATATTATCTTATGCAATCTGTTACAAACAATTATTATTAAAGCGTCAGACGGAAGTGATTTGTGGAGAATTTAAAAAAAAATATTTACTTGCATTTCAATTTTAAATAACGCTGAACTGTCAGCTGTCAGGCTGTCTTTTATTTTTATTGGCAAAACTTTAATGCATAAAAGTCAAATTTTGCGCGAAAATTTAAAGTTTCAAATCTTCGCGCAAGATTTGAAATTTGTGCGAAGTTTGGGACAACCTTTGTAAGTCTTTTAGGGATTGGAGTTAAATATGCTGATCTGTACCCAAAAAATGAAAATAATTTTTGAAATTCAATTTTTTTTAGCAATTTCTATAAAAATGGCTTAATCACTTACAGCATTTTCTTAAACATTCTATATTCTTTTATGAACTCTGTCACAAAAAATTGTTATTAAAACGTCAGACGCAGGTGATTTTTGGATAATTTAAAAAAAAAAATTATTTACTTGCATTTCAATTTGTAATAACGCTGAACTGTCAGCTGTCATGCTGGTTTTTTTGTTGGCAACACTTTAATGCATAAAAGTCAAATTTTGCGCGAAAATTGGAAGTTTCAAATCTTCAAGCAAGATTTGAAATTCGTGCGAAGTTTGGGACAACCTTTATAAGTCTTTTATATATTGGAGTTAAATATGCTGGTCTATACCCAAAAAATGAAGATAATTTTTAAAATTCAATTTTTTTTAGCAAATTGTATAAAAATGGCTTAATCACTTACAGTATTTTCTTAAACATTCTATATTCTTTTATGCACTCTGTCACAAAAAATTGTTATTAAAACGTCAGACGCAGGTGCCTTGTGGAGAATTTAAAAAAAAGCGTGTTCACTTGCATTTCAATTTTAAATAACGCTGAATTGTTAGCTGTCAAGCTGGCTTTTTCTTGTTGGCAACACTCTACCTCACAAATGGTGGAAAATTTAAATCTTGCTCGACGTTTGGCATACCCTGTTTAGATCTTTTAAGGAGTATGGGTAAATATGCTGGTCTGCGTCCAAAAAGTAAAGATAATTTTTGAAATTCAATTTTTCTTAGCAAATTCTATAAAAGTGACTTGATGACATACAGCATTTTCTTTAACATTCTAAATTCTCTGTCACAAATAATTATTATTAAAGCATCAGTCGGAACTGATTTTTTTTTGAGTAAATTTCATTATAGTTTATTTAATTCTTTTTGTGTGAATCCAACACTTTTCAATTGGAAATTATTTCAAAGAATTTCTTTACTGATTATAAGGAAAAATTCAATCAATCATTTGTGGAATTTACAATAAGTTTTACAAAAAACGTTGGAAAAAATTCTATTATAAAATGTGAATATTAATGGCAAAAAGTGGATTTTATTCACGACATGAAGAGTCAGTCCTTGCAGTATTGTATGGTGGCCTTTAATTATATTGTCATAGACGAGCCACAGACTGAGTAATGGTGGTGTATTACAGAATCGTCGTTAGCATTTTAAAGGATCAAAAAAAGATGCGTTGAATTCTAGGCACCTTCGGAAAATATTGCATTTATGTTTAGTGCATTGCAGTCTTTTGAATATTTGCAAAGAGATGGAATTATCAAAAAAGTGCATTCTAATTCTTAGCAATTACAAAAAGTACCACAATAACGTTTGCTTATTTGCTTATAAGAATTTTTACCTTCTAATTTTCACCATCGCCATCACCGTTTCAGAATTATCAAAGCGTGTCATTACTGTACAAGTCAGGTTTTTATTTTTGCGCGTAATACGAGTATAACATCTTTCTCGTCAGGTAAATCTGCTTTCATTATTATGTTACTTATCTTAAGCATACAATATATTAAGAAAAACCATTAAATAACTCAAGCAACCATGAAAAAAGCAGTAAATTGAAAATTATTCGCACCGTACAGAAAATTTACTTATTCACGATTCGCAACGATTAGGAAAATTTACAGTGTTCGTTTGAGTTTTTGGTCTTTTTTTTCACTAAAAATATTGTACTTTATGCGGTGTACTTTTGTACAAAATTCAATTAATTGCAAGGGTGCTTTTTTTTAAATCATAAATATTTGATTGAATAAAAAAAAATAATTACCAAAAAAAACTTTTGTAGTCCAAATCTATATTCCGTTTACCTTAATTCCGATTCAGAGGTAGTTGACACTTTCAAGCAGATAATACCAAAATAAATTCGAAACTTTTGCTCAAAAGAAATTTTTATTTTTCAAAGAAAGTAAATAGAAATGTAATAAAAGTTTTTTCTTTCATGCTAGAACAATTTTTGTGGTTTCGGAATAACTTTACATTTGTTTAGGTCTTCTTCTTTAAGACAAAAAACTAATTTTGTTTAGAATTCCACAACGAAAGGATTTGGAAAATGTACGTAACCAATTCAGAACGAATAACCCTTTTGGGAATGATTCAATTTGGTTTTTTTTTTGTCCCTTCTGGTAACATTTCAATCTGGTCAAAGGATTGTGTGAGGAATTTATTGATAGAAACTTTATTTTATTTTATAAGTTTAAGGCAAATAGATATTGACAAAATAGAATGATAAAAATTCGATGAAAATGGGATTTTTTCTTTTAATATTAAAGATTTTGTTTTCTTTAAAAAATAAGCTTTTTCTAAATTTAATACATTTATTTGAACTTTTTGTATAAAAAATAATTTAGTTACTAATTGGGAATTTTTTGTATATATCAGAAAATTAGTGAGACTTTTAGTAAGATTGGAAATCTAAGAAAATCTCGGACTAGTGCTTGTTACCTTCTGTGAGACATGGTGGAGAGGTTCTATCATGATAAGGGGTTATTTCGGTGGATATCAGGTTGAGAATATTTATAAAATTGAGGAAAATATGACAAAGTAGGACTACAGAGATATTTTTGGATCCTAATAGGATACCTTATTTTCCATTAAGAATTCATGTTTCAAATACGTAAAAGCATTGTGACGATTATTTAAGTAAATTCTCAGTATCGGAAAAACTGCTAGACTGATGGATAATGAACCGAATCCTATTAAGCTCCTTTAAAATGAATATAGTAGAAATATAACAAAAAACTACACTTTATTCTCAGATCACTTATGGAGGATTTTGCAGCAGTAATGGTCCCAAATACTAACAAGAGACTTTGAAAAAAATACTAACAAGAATGCCTTAATTATGGCACAGAAAATATATTTAATAAACCGTAAAAATAATACTAAAAAGTCCTTAGTTTAATCAAAAAAAATTTTAAATATTAAATTTTGCATTTACGCGGGTACTTATTTATGAGCCGAAGTGTACGGTGGGATTGGACTCAAAAATAATAGATTATCCATTTTTTGGTTTTGTAACTATAGCTTATTTTAATAAAAATAATTATTTTTTAAATATTAAAAAAGATAATGTTTAGTTAGCATAAAATTTGCCATTTAATATTGTTAATTAATTATATACCAAATAATGTGGTAATATTGTAAAAACTTTATACAAAATTGGTAATTCTGCCATAGCTATATTTCGCTCTTGAAGAGGAGATTTTGTGGATGCGGAAATCTCGTTCGGTGGATACGTCAATAAGCCAAATTGTCATATACGAGGTCTGTTCAAAAAGTATCGTGAATTTTGAATTTCCGCGGGTTACCTATATTCGATTTTAGATTTTTTGAGGCGTTATATTGGTACTTATGTCTCTCACTTCTACCTACAAGTTTGGCCATTTTGAATGTTCAGTTAATTTTTGACAGCTGCTTTGCTTGCACGTGTTTTGGCTCGTCTTCGATTTTTGCCAATTCCAAAAAATGGATCAAAGAATCTGTTTCGGGAACACTCCGGCATTATTAGTGTGTTGTTTTTAACCAAAAATTCGCGCACAAGTAACGATGCCTGAGCAGGGGCGTTATCATGGTGCAAAAGACAATTTTTGTTTTTCCACAAATCCGGGCGTTTCTGGCGGATTGCTTAGTGCAACTTGTGCATAACTTGCAGGTAATATTCCTTATTGACTGTTCTACCCTGTGGCAAGAACTGATGATGCACCACGCCCCTACAATCGAACAAAACCGTAAGCAAAACCTTCAGATTCGACCGACCTCGGCGCACTTTTTCAGTCTCGGCTCGTGCGGCAGCTTCCATTGTGATGATTGAGCTTTGGTTTCAACGTCATAACCATAAACCCATAATTTTTATTATCCCTGGAGCAAAGTTGGGTCCACGCGGATAGAGTCCAAAAACTCCTTAGCAATGTTAATGCGATGCTGTGTTTGGTGGAAAATGGTCAAAAATCGAAGACGAACCAAAGCACGTACAAGCAAAGCAGCTGACCTCATAGAGCTTTTTTTTCGCGATATTTTTTGAACAGACCTCGTAGAGCTTTAAAAAACTATAAATAACTGTGCAGAAGTTGTTGTTTCTGAAAATTTATTAATTTGGTCTTTTTTGTGCGAAAATTGTCCAGGATGTGTAATTTCATGATTTCGGTGTTGTCAATTGAGCTCAAAAATTGTACGTTGAACTTTTTCTTATAGAACTTATAAAAATTTATACTTCAATAGAAAATTCTCAAAGTTTAGAATATTTAAAATCTTATATCTCTCAAGAAATTATCAAATTACATTCTGAAATATTTGAAAAGGTCATAAAATATTTACTTAAAAGGATCGAGTCTTGTAAGAAATTTTTTTGACTTATGTTATACTAAATATCGAATGGCAAAATATACAAAATAGGAATAAATAAAAATTTCTTAAAAAACAAAATTTAAAATATTTGTTATTGAATTTTATTTTCCAAAGTGTAAAAAAAAATCTACTAATTCAAATATTGATCGTTGTCGGTTAATGAATATTTAATAAAAATGTCATTTTTAAAGCCGAACTGAAGTGATTTTTATTTTTATATAAATGAAGTTTATCCTATAAAATGAAACGATAAGTGGAATTTAACTAAAAGAGAATTTATTATTTTATTAGCAAATACGAAAGGGGAATTAGCACAATTCTCTTAGGCTGCGCATACTAATCAGTGTTTTAATTTTCTTATACGAAGGAATTTATTTAAATTGTTATTCCCTAAAAGGCAACCGCCCTGATTTATATTCAATCCATTTAACTTGTCTGTGGGAAATATTCAAAACTAAATATTTCTGCTTGTTCTTATTTGATTTAAGATATTTCAGACTTGGTAAAAAGATAAGTACTCGTAAACATATTTGGATTGCGTTCATTTTCAGTAAATTAATTTACTTCACTTTTATTGAGAATAATTTAACCATATTTAAATACGGAACTCTGTACAAATATTTACTGATCGTATAAATATTGTCTAGGGGAAATATTTTAATTAAATTTTTAGTTTCGTTTAAAAGTTGAAAAAAAATTGTTTTTGACATGTAATCGTCAAATGGACTCATGATCGTGGCGTTAGAAAATGGCCTCTGGCTTTTTTATCAGACACCACCTTACAAAGAAATAAACAAATAAAAATTATTTTTGAGTCGACTAAAAATTTGTTATTTATTTTATTTTATTTTTTTTTGGCAATGGAAAATTTGATTTTTAAGCGAAATTTTTGTTTATTTTTCCCTTGTTGAACCGATCAATTTATTGATTGTTGAACGCACCCAACCATCAACTCATACTCAACTGATCGCTTGCCATACGAACGAGCAACAATTTGTTCACTGAATATGTGCGCGGTCAGTGAGACGACGGCATGCCTGCTTACAGTCGCTGATTAAATTGAGTCGTGTAAAAATTTATATTTCAGTAAAAATGTTACTAAAAATGGTATTTTAAAAAATTTACACAGAAAATACATTTTTATGAACAAAAAAAGTATTTTTTCTATTTCAATAAGACAAACACATTAAAATCAATAAAATTTAATATTTTTTTAGCAAAAAAATGTGCTTATTTCTTAAAACCAAAAATATTTACACTTAAATTTTTTTGAGTTTCATTTTTTATTTATTAGTATTGTTGTTGTTGTTGTTGTATGGAAGGTATCTGAGACAGGAGCCAGAGGACATGTTATAGCGCCTTGACCATGAGGTCATAAGGGAGCTTCATGTAACGAGTGGGTAGGCATTTTCAGATTATCTAATAAAACTGGTCGTTAGTTAGTTGAAGGAGATAAATAAAACTCCTTCTGGAACTTATGATTAAAAAAAAATAATATAAAGAGTACACTAAGCAAAAAAAAAAACTGTTGAACATAGAAGCTCCATAATGGAAGTAGTTCTATTCAAAAATAAATTCTGCTTGGGGTGGAAAACGTTAATGCTATCCATTTCGTAATTTGGAAAGTATGGCATTTTTATTTAATAGTTAAAAAAATATTTATAAACTATAATATAATTTTTAATTAAAATAAAATATGCCATTTTATTATGTAAATTATTTAGTTACCAAAAAATGCATAAAAATTGTAAACAAATTTTACAAAGTAATTATCCTGTCATTTTGGAAATTATTTTTTTTAGCGATGAGGCTCGTTATTAGCTTGGTGGATGTATTAAGAAGCAATATTACCATATATGAGGCTCTAAAAATTCATAAGTAATTGAGAAATTTTTTTTTGTATTCTTAAAAAGCGACTGTCTGATTTGCATTTTGGTCTGAATTTATTATTGACCCGGATTTCTTTGATAAATTAATAAGGACAGACACGAAGGGCAGAGTCAATTCTGAGCATTATGGCCGTATGATAACCGACTTTTTTAGACTAAAATTTAAAGATATTACCTTAATATATTTATAGTTTTAATAAAACGAAAAAAATTTATGTTTTTAAGGCCCGAAAAAAGATTTGAATATTTGATCATGTCGATTGGCCTACAAGATCGTTTTATTTGATGCAGTTGGACTTTTGTAAAATATTGTATTTATACGAACAGCTAACGTAAAATATTGTATTTATACAATTTTCAAACGAATTCCAACTTGAAATATGCGAAAAAGTCATCAAAAATCACTTCAAAAGGATCATGTCCTTCGAGAATTCTCGTGGCAATTAACAGGTGTTGGAATTAATTCGTAGCGTTTTACAAAAGATGGCGTTAGCCAACTATCCACAGTGACACGTACAAAAGTAAATATTCTCCCAGAAGCTACTGACATAACGCAACTTTTCCACTATACGTGTATGACATTTTGTTATAGTGTCAGTAGCACTTGTTGCGCAGTGTCAAACATGTCGAAGTTCGTGCCTGAAAAATCGTTTTTACGGGGAGTGTTACTCCAAAGCCATAGGAATGGTACAAAAACAGGGAACGTGGGTTCCACATGAGTTGAAGCCAAGGGACGTCGAGCGGCGTTTAGTTACCTGTGAGATTCTTCTCCAACGGCAGGCAAGGAAGGGATTTCTGCATCGAATCGTCACTGGTGATGAGAAGTGGGTACTCTACGACAATCTCGAACGCAGAAAACCGTGGGGCTTGCCCGGTCATGAACAGTAAGATCTTCTTTCCATAATATTCATGGAAAGAAGATCTTACGGTGTATTTGGTGGGATCAGCTGGGTGTTATTTATTATGAGCTCCTCCAACCGGGTGAAACCATCACTGTGGACGTATACAGACGACAATTGATGCGTTTGAACAGAGCATTACAAGAAAAGCGGCCGCAATATAAAGATCGACAAGACAAAGTAATTTTGCTCCACGACAATGCAAGACCCTATGTTGCGAAAGTCGTGAAAACTTATTTAAATACGCTGAAATGGGAAGTTCTGCCTCACCCGCCATATTCACCAGACATTGCCCCATCTGATTTTCATTTGTTTTGATCCATGGCGCATGGCTTGTCAGAGCAGCACTTCGATAACTACGAAATGACCGAAAATTGGATCGATTCTTTCATTGAATCTAAACAAGAAGAAAAACGCTACAAATTATTTACAATACTTGAAATTTACACAATATAATTAAATTAAAAATTTTATAATAATTTATATACGAGGGTCGTTCAATTAGTCCTTACAAAAAGATGGAAAAAAACTGTTTTTAAAAAAAAATTTTTTTATTTTTCAACATAATCTCCTTTTAGCTATATACACTTTTCCAACCGTTTTTCCAAAATTTTCATCCCGTCCAAAAAATAGGATTTCGGAAGTTCTGCAAAATACTCATCCGTTTGAGCAATGACGTCCTCGTTGGAAGTGAACCGTCGGCCGCCAAGCCCATTCTTCAGATTGGGGAAAATAAAATAGTCACTCGGGGCCAAATCTGGTGAATAAGCGGGATGCTGCAACAATTCCATTCTCAATTCCACAATTTTGGCAATGGAAACAGCGCAGGTGTGCACACGCGCATTGTCCTGATGCAAGAGGAATTTTTGTCTTCTTCAGTAGGGGCGTTTCTCTTTGATTTCCTCGCTCAACCGTTGCAATAACGACGCGTAATACGCTCCTGTTATTGTTTTTCCTTTTTCCAAGTAGTCGATAAAAATGATGCCCTTCGAATCCCAAAAGACCGTGGCCATCACCTTGCCGGCCGATGGCACAGTTTTTGCCTTCTTCGGAGCCCGTTCACCCTTGAAAATCCACTGTGATGACTGTCTCTTCGTTTCTGGAGTGTAGTAGTGCATCCAGGTCATCCACAGTGACAAATCGACAAAGGAATTCGGCAAGGATTGCGATGAAAGAGTGCCAACATAGCCTCAGAGTCCACTGCACGATTGCGCTTATTCTCCTCTGAGAGCAAACGCGGCACCCATCTTGCCGAAATTTTTGAAGCACCCATCTTGCCGAAAATTTGAAGCGACTGTACTTTGTGATATGCCCGTAGCCTCAACTAATTCGCGCACTTTAATTCGCCGATCGTTCAAAATCAGATCGTGGATTTTGTCGATGATTTCAGGAGTAGACACCTCAACTGGGCGTCCTGAACAATGTTCTTCTTTTGTGGATAAACGGCCACGTTTAAATTCAGTTACCTAATTGTAAACCGTCGCAAACACAGGTGCAGATGTGCCATGAACTGCAGCCAACTCAGCTTTGATTTCTTTCGGGCTTAAGCCTTTCAAATGGAGATGTTTGATGACAGCCCTAAACTCGCTTTTTTCCATTTATGCACAAATAAATGTCGTTAACTTTAATCGACGATAGAAATTGACCTACGCTATGGATCGAGCTGAAATTTTGACAGCTTTCCTGTCGATAATGCTACTTATAAAAATAAAATCTTTACCGACACTACGAGCGCAATTTCTTGGATTTTCTAAGGACTTATTAAACGACTCTCGTCGTAAATATATTTTATATAATTTTTATATAAAATATATTTACTATATATTGGATAACCTTCTATTAGGTCGATGTACATAAATATTTGATAATTTGTATAATAAAAAAAACCTACATAGTATTCGAAATAATAAAAATTAATTAATAAATAATATTTTTGGAATGTGAATTTTTTTTAATTTCATTGAAATGTACTAAAACGACAGGATAAAAGGTAATATAAATTTCTTTGGAATATCTGATGTAAAATTTATCATTTCAGTCGTGATATAATTTCCGTTTAATTGTTGTACAAAAAAAATGTACCTACTGTAAAAGGGGGAAAAAATGTTTTCTTGTTGAATGCACTCTCGACATTCTGACATGAAATTGCAACAAAGTTGAATTTTAGCCACACAATTCGCTGTGGATTGGAATGAATAAGAATTTTAGGAAGTGCCACGGAGCAGTTATTCTGAAAGCTGAAATCGACTACATTCAGACGTCTTTTGGTATTTATTATCTGACAAGCGCTTCTGTTCTTCTAACGAATGATAGCTATTCACTTATTTAGCTTTGTCAGAGTCAGAAATCACAATTAAATCGGTTTTATGCTGTATACTTGCATTAAAGTTAGCATAGAAGCATAACATTGGACGCGGTGCGATCAAATTGTTCAAGTATGGGAAGAGAACTGTTTGGAATTCTATTGCATTCCATTCATTCTCTTCGTATGCAATTGCATTTTTACCCTTAGTTAGCCATCATATAATATGAGTTAAGTAGCTGAAAACTACACCAAACAACAGAGAATCTTTTCTGTTCATCAGAAATAAGATTGACTTTGGCAATGACTCATCGAGTATAGCACTATTCATTTGAGTAATGTTGAAGTCTGAACATCATTAAAAATGAGTAATAAACTCTCGAATTCAATTAAATGGCCGCACTGAAAGTTGAAGAAGTATTGAAAAAGGTAAATTGCAATTTTACAAAAACAATTTCATGCAAGAAGGAATTATAACGAAAAAGGACAGAAAAATAATGAATCTGAAATTATTCCACGGATACGAATAATAAATGTTTTTTTTTTTTAAATTTATTTAACTATCTACAACTACATATATATTGTAACAAGCAGATTTTATGACAAAGACACTACAATGACAGGACAGGGAATATGTGAGAGTAAACACCCATCGGTGTTTATCTACCGAACGAGATTTGAACATTTGAAGAAATGTCGTAGCCAATTTCTCTTTAAAAGCCGACGAGTATAAATAGGGACGGAAACAGATGAAAGCGCTTTAATGAGAGGAGAGGAAGACGCACAAATCTTGAACGAAGGGAACATTTAGGTTACGGTGAATAATTTTGTTATGAACATAGAACTGGGGGCATTAACAATTTTTCGGAGGATTTTGGATTGAACAGATGGGATGCGAAAGGAATCGGAAGCCTTGGTAGAACTGTATGTCAAGATTGTTTTTAAAATCATGTTGTATTGTGTTGTCCGGAAAGTAATATAAAAATAATAGTGAACTAATATTTAATTCAATTAAATATTCTCCAGTCTGATCCAATACCCCTTTACCATCTTTCTAGTAGTAGCATGATTCCATGCTCATAAAATTTTTGTTCTTTGCTGACAAAAAACTGATCCAAGTAATTTTTGACCTTCTCATTTGAATTAAAGGTTTTACCGTCTAAAAAATATTGTAGAGACCGGAACAAACGATAATCGGAAGGTGCTAGGTCTGGAGAGTATGGAGGGTGTGGCAGTACGAGGTCTGTTCAAAAAGTATCGCAAATTTTGTGTTTTTTCAAAAATTATTTATTAATTCATGAATATCTATTTTGTCTCGTTCAAAGTACTCCCCACCAGATATTATTCACTTGTGCCAACGTCTATTCCAATCCTCGAAACACTTCAAAAAATCATTTTTTGTGATCTTGTTCAGCTCCTCCTTCGATGCCGTCACACTCGTAGGGTAGCGTCGCCCTTCATGCGGCTCTTCAGTTTCGAGAACAAGAAAAAGTCACAGAAGGCCAAATCTGGGGAATACGGTGGCTGTAGCATTATTAGTGTGTTGTTTTTGGCCACAAATGGAAAAAGCCAATTTTTGTTCTTCCACAAATCCGGGCGTTTCTGTCGGATTGCTTCGCGCAACTTGCGCATAAGTTTCAGGTAATATTCCTTATTGACCGTTCTACCCTGTGGCAAGAACTCATGATGTACCACGCCTCTGCAATCGAAACTTCGCGCTTTTTTCTGTCTTGGCTCGTGCGGCAGCTTCCATTGAGATGATTGAGCTTTCGTTTCCACGTCATAACCATAATTCCATGATTCTCCACCAGTCATGACCCTCTGGAGTAAATTTGGGTCGTCGCACACCAACAGCTCCGTCGCACACCAACAGCTCAGAGTCCAACAGCTCCTTAGCAATGTTAATGCGATGCCATTTTTTGGTCGAAATTGAGCAAAAATCGAAGGCGAGCCAAAACACGTGCAAGCAATGCAGCTGTCAAAAATTAACTGGATATTCAAAATGGCCGAACTTGTCAGCATAAGTGAAAGATATGAGTACCAACATAACGCCATGAAAAGTCGAAAATCGAATATACGTAACCCGCGATACTTTTTGAACAGACCTCGTATATCCAATCTAAGCTCTAAAAGCTTTTGCCGAGTGGTCAAACTTGTATGTAGTTTCGCATTATCCTGTTGGAACACTATACCTTTCCTATTGACCAATTATTGCCTTGTTTCTTTAAGTGAATCATTAAATTTGTCTAACTCATGATTTTACACTTTAGAATTGATTATTGTGTTGCTCGGTAGAAGCTCAAAATAAACGATTCCTTTGAAATCCCACCAAACAGATAGCATAACCTTTTTTTGATGAATATTGGCTTTCGAAGCGCTTTGAGCCGGTTCATTTTTTCCACTCCAGGATCTTTTACGCTTAGCATTATTGTGGACAACCTCTTTTTCGTCCCCAGTAATGATACGGTTCAAAAATGGATCATTTTCTTGGCGTTTGAGAAGCAAATCACAAACGTCAATGCGACGGCACAATTTTTTTCCGAAATAAGATGAGGAGCCCATATGTCGATATTTGAAATTAAACCTATCCGTTTCAAATGATCATGAACGGGCGATTTTGATAAATTTAATCTTTCAGTGATCTCACGAGTTGTTTTTCGCAGGTTTGAATCCAATAATGCCTTTATTGTGTCTTCATCAGCTTCAACTGGCCTTCCAGAACGTGGTGCATCTTCGAGATCGAAATTGACGGATCGAAATTTTGCAAACCAGTTTTGGCACTTGCACTCCCTTAACATATCTTCTCTATACACATTGGATAATATTTTTTTTGCTTGAACAGCATTTTTATCTTTTCTATAGTAAAAAAAGTAAAATATGCTGAAAATGCTGTTTTTCACTTTTCATATTTAAAAGGTTATCAACCAGGAAACTACTGTGAAGAATCAATCGAATTTTTTCGCTGTCAAAATGCATAACATATGTTTATGCGGCTTAAATATGAAGTTGGTTGTGAAAAAATACAATAAAGTCCTCTGTTGAGAAACAACGAAATTACTTTCTGGGCAACCCAATAAGAATAAAATTTTATTTTCGATTGGTTGTCCAGTAGTCTAATAAGCAGTCGTTAGCGTCTGTTAAGTGCAAGTCTTTATGACGTCGTATAAGCGTTCCAAGTAAGTCGTTTGTCTAGGTTTATTCGGAAGTACGGTACTTTATCTTTTAATGGAATAATATTGCCATTAAAGTATATATTGAGATAGATCTTGGGATCAACTGGGATGTTAAAGGTATAAATATTGTACGAGGTCTGTTCAAAATGTATCGCGAATTTTGAATTTCCGCGGGTTACTTATATTCGATTTTCGATTTTTTTTGTGGCGTTATATTGGTACTCATGTCTCCAACTTTTGCCTATAAGTTCGGCCATTTGGAATGTTCAGTTAATTTTGCTTGCACGTGTTTTGGCTCGTCTTCGATTTTTGCCCAGTCCAAAAAATGGATCAAAGAATCTGTATCAAATTTTGTGTGAAAAACAAAATTAATTGCGTGGACGCATTCCGAATATTGACTGTGGCATATGGTGAAGCTACCTTGAACCAAAGCAATGTTTATCGGTGGTACAAAATGTTCTCAGAGGGCCGAGAAGATATGAACGACGAAAAGCGTGCCGGACGCCTGATCACGTCAACAACAGACGAAAACATTGATGAAGTGAAGAAAATAGTATTGGCCAATCATCGAATCACCGTTAGAGAAGTTGCTGAGGACTTAAAAATATCGATTGGCTCATGGTATTCGATTTTTACCAATGATTTAGTCGTAAGACGGGTCGCCGCGAAATTTGCACCAAAATTGTTCAATTTAGACCAAAAACAGTATCGCATTATCATTGGTGACGAATCATGGGTTTATGGTTATGACGTGGAAACCAAAGCTCAATCATCCCAATGGAAGCTGCCGCACGAGCCAAGACTGAAAAAAGCGCGCCAAGTTCGGTTGAATGTGAAGGTTTTGCTTACAGTTTTCTTCGATTGCAGGGGCGTTGTGCATCATGAGTTTTTGCCACAGGGTAGAACGGTCAATAAGGAATATTACCTGCATGTTATAAAGACGGCTACGCTACGATTGAGGATATAAAGACGGCATCGAAGGAGGAGCTTAACAAGGTCACAAAAAATGATTTTTTGAAGTGTTTCGAGGATTGGAAAAAACATTGGCACAAGTGTATTATATCTGGTGGGGATAACTTTGAAGGAGACACAATAGATATTCATGAATAAATAAATAATTTTTGAAAAAACACAAAATTCGCGATATTTTTTGAACCGACCTCGTATAAGATTGGACGAAGAATACTACCTTGAGGAACACCAGTTGTGATAGGGGTTATTTCGGAATGATTAGTATTATCTGTTACTTGGAAATGATGTTAGAAGCGATATGACTTTGAAATAAGAAAGTATGTAGATGGTAGGAAGCTCTTGAGGGTGCCACTTTCAACCACACGATGACATGTTGGGTTGTGGAGTGTTCTGATCGGAAACCGAATTGGTGATCGGGAATAATTTTAGCATCTTCAAGTATAGGGAAAAGGCGTTTTAAGAGGAATTTTTCAAAGATTTTACAAAGAATTAGTAACAAGCTGATAGATCTATGCGAAAATGGGAATTTTACTGGTTTTTTTTTGGGCTTGAGTATCATTTTAATAATTGAAAATTTCTAAAGTAAGGGAAAATAGGTAATATGAAAAATACTATTGACTATGAAGGTGATAAGCTAGATAGTTTTCTTGGAGATTTTTTTGAACATAGGGGCTGTTATTAAATCATAACCGGGGCTTTTTTATTCAGAAGTTGCCGGATTCGATTTTTAATTATGGATGGGTTAATATTTTTAGAACGAGGACTTACAGAAAGTGCGTCTTAGTTTGATATTTTTGTATTTCTATAGAAAGTTCTCGGTGCAGTTGGTTTAGTTTGTTTTTATGACTAAGCATGAAGAATAGATGGAAAATTTCTGCATAAAATGTACACTAGCTCATAACACGGTTGGTTGGCTGTAAATATACAATATGACGGAGCGTAAGATTAGGAGTTGAATTTATTTCGATATTGCAGTTTTTTACATTTTCAAAAATTTATTTTTTTGAAAATGTAAAAACCTTTATTTTATGGTAGATTCTATAAATTCTATTAGCATCGATTTATCTGCATTAATTGAAGTCTTGATCTAAGATTAGTCAAGAGATTTAAATTACGCTTTGCTTTTTCATACAAAGAAAGTGTAAATGTTTTCTTCAAATATCGTGGCTAGTCATCATAAAAAATACAAGTGAACATACTGCAAATGAATAGCTAAGGCCAATGTCAGCATTATTCATGCTCCTTGAATTGCAATTAGAGCTGCAATTAAATAAATTTCATTATCGCTACCTCTAAGTTAATATTCATACTAGTCCATATGAGTACATACTTCCATATAATATAAAATTAGATATTTATGGGTCAGTATTTGTTTGAATATGACTATGCTATATATCGTTAGTAACACGCGATTTTAAAATCAAAATCAGTTTGCAATAATCAACGTTGCGCATGCGATTTTTGTACGAATATTTTCTTCGCAAAAGACCAACAATAAATTCTCTTAAATAGCGAAAAGTAAAAATACTATATTTATGTTAAAAGAAAAAGAATAAAAAACAATTTGAATTCTTAATAATAGTAATAAATATTGTTACTGTGATGATGATAGTATTTTAGAAAAAGCCTTTTCACCGGATGATGGTTTGCATGCTGGGCTCTAATCGGTTTTTGTTCGAAACTACTGTTCCCGGATGCGGTGTAAAATTATTTCAGTTTTATAGATCCTCTCATAAATAGCATAAAATGGTAGAAAATCACATCATGTGGTCATATCATGTTTAACGTCAACATAAATTTGTTCTCTTAATTTGAGAAGATTGCAAAATAATTAATATTTCAGAAGGTGAGTGCCAGGTGTCGAAATGTGAAGATTGCACGCTCAGTCTAACTGGAAGAAAATTGCAAATTGAGTTGTGGAAAAGCTGGAATTCTAAGGTCCTACTATTTCATTGGAAAAAAGTGATCTAAAATGGACTTTGAAAAGTAATGTTAAATAAAATTTATTGTGAAAATTGGTTTTGATTTAATTATTATTGAATTGATTTGATTAAATCTTGCCATTATTTATTATTTGAATAGCTATTTATTAAAACTTCTTGCATGACTTGAATCGTTTGACATAATTTTTTAATGAGTTTTTTGCACATTTCGGATTATAATTTGGCGTCAAATCGCACGATCTGGGTGTAACCAGTTCAATGTTGTCAAATCGCACGATTTGGGCGACTAGCTCACCAATCCGAAACATTAGATAAATTGCTCATCGAACTCATCTTTCAATATGTCAATTGTTTCACGTGCTGTGTGGCATGTAGCGCCGTTTTGTTGAAACCACATGTCGAACAATAGCAGTTTTTGCAATCTGGGTAAAAAAAATTTGAAATCATCGAGCGATAGCGGTCGATATTGACGATAACATTGCGGCCAGTGACATATTTAAAGAAACACGGACGGATGATTACACTGGACCAAACAGCACATTTCTGGGTGTAATGGCAGTTCTTATTTTGCCTGTGGTTATTGATCAGACAAAATGCGACAATTATGTTTATTCACGTACCCATTCAACCAGAAATAAGCTTCGTTTTTGGTAAAAAGGGGATTTTTCTCAAGCTGTTCCAAGGCCGTTCGGATTTATTTCTTGCACGAGCGGTATTTTACATGATTTCAGACCAAGTTGTTTACGTAAAATCTTCCATATTGTCGAACAAAAGAATCCCAATTGCTGCAGAAATATCTACTGCAGCAATATTTTCCTATGTATGCACTCTACGCACACGGATTGTTGGTTTGATGCCCAATAACGTCAAATTGCTGCGAAATTTTATAATTATGAATTTAATTGCTTACACAGTAGGTCAATTATAGCAGGGGCCTGGTGCATCATGAGTTCTTGCCACAGGGTAGAACGATCAAAAAGGAATATTACCTGCAAGTTATGCGGAAGTTGTGTGAAGCAATCCGCCAGAAACGCCCGGATTTGTGGAAGAACAAAAATTGTTTTTTGCACCATGACAACGCCTTTGCGCACGCATCGTTGCTTGTGCGCGAATTTTTGGCCAAGAACAATATATTAATAATACCGCAGCCACCGTATTCCTTAAATCTGGCCCCCTGTGACTTTTTTGTGTTCCCGAAACAGATTCTTTGATACTTTTTTTGGAATGGGCAAAAATCGAAGACGAGCCAAAACACGTGCAAGCAACGCAACTGTCAAAAATTAACTGAACATTCAAAATGGCCGAACTTGTCGGTATAAGTGAGAGACATGAGTACCAACATAACGCCACAAAAATCGAAAATTGAATATACGAATATAAAATAAATGTTGGTATAAAATTGGGTCTCCTCCTCCGGCTGGGTCAAAAAATGAAGTATTAAAATTTCGATCAGTTAAAAGTTTTGTAATAGCTCCTGCAAAAACTGGGAAAGAAAGTAATAGAAGAATTGCAGTACTTACTACTGTTCATACAAATAATGGTATTCGATCTAATGTAATACCTGTTGATCTACTGTAAATAAAATTTACAGCTACTAGAATAGAAGAGATACCTGCTAAATGAAGTGAAAAAATAGCTAAGTCAACTGATCTTCCAACATGAGCAATTCTTGAAGATAAAGGAGGATAAGCAAATCTTGAAGATAAACCCGTGGAAATTCAAAATTCGTGACACTTTTTGGACAGAGCTTATCAAAAATTTAGAATATGAGAAAACAAAGAGCAAAAAAATCATCTAAGTTTTCTCATTAAAATTATTGCACCTTTCTTTAAAAAAATGTTTATAAGTAATTTATTAATTATAAATTATACTTTATTGAATTTTTACTAAAACTAAAAATTATGCATTAATTTAGCTTATGTAGATTTCAATTTTAACTGTAAACAAACAATGCTGCCATATACAACTAAACATCGAAATCTGTTGGCAGTACTACAACGTGGACGAAAAATTGAGAACTTCGTTTCTGCTGCTGTTTGCAATTGTGTGAGCTCCCATTAGATTGTGAAGTTTTGAACAATTGTGACAGTGCTTTCACAGTCGGAACTGCTGTTCTCTTAAAAAATATTTTCAATTCCGAAAATTCCCACAAATTTTGATATTTTTCTAATTTTCCCATAAAGAATTATTTTCTATATTCTCACAGGTATTTTTCGCATATTCTGCATAAAAAGTCAAGCATTTTTATCTCAACCATATTTATAAAAAAAAAAGATTAAATGTTCGAAAGTAGGCAATAAAAAGAATCACTTAAAAGGCAAACAATTTCATTTTTGGGTCAACAGCGTTATTTTATTATAGCTTATCAAATGGTATCAATCATCACGTTTCACTTATAAAAATCTAATCGTTTTCCTGTCTTATAAATCCAGTAATTTTGATCAAAAAGCAAAAAAAAAATCCTTATTATTATTGGAGTTTTTGAGTTTCACAGTGAACTGACACTAAAGAAAGGGAAATTATCGAAAGTAACAGAAGATAAAATAGATAAAAATAATTCCGCTGATTTAATAAGATCGACGATAATAAGTGGAAAATTTGAGGGTGATTTTTGTGCTCCATTATTAAAAGAAAATTGTTGAAAATCTTGAGTTTATACGTAAAAAATCTATGAACCTTAAATTACGACTATTATTAATGTTCCGAGAATTGGCGAATTTTTTTGTTTGTTTTTGCAAATTTTATCTTATATTTTATATAAACCATAAAATTAAATGGAAGTTTTTAATAATAAAGTTTCATTTATATTTACTAAGACTTTTTTTTTAACATGCAAATATTTAACATAAAGTAAAATTTAATCGCGCCTCTTACTAAATAGATAGAAACGTATAAGACTGTATAATAAATTTTCATTTAATCACTTGTCTAGATCATGGTTTTATCGGATCGAAATAAATTTTACTTAAACTCGGTGTATTTTTTAATTTAGTTTTTCCATTTTTGATATGACTAGAATTTTTTTTTTTTAATAGTTTGAAATATTTTCAATGAAATTTGATTTTAGTTTTGGAGGAAAGATTATTTTTTCTTATGCAATAGAAATAAAGGCAATAAAACGAACAAGGAAAAAAAAATCAAAAGTAAAAGGTGAAAATACTCACTAAGTAAGACATAAATAAAATGTTCAATGATATCACGACGATATGAGTATAACACCTGAGAGTAGGTGCTGATTAATGTGCTCACATTTTAGGCATTTTCTAATCGCCAAAATTTTTCTTCTACTTTTATTAAAAAAATCTGCTATATTTCATGCGTAAAAATAAAATTTTTCTCACATACCTTAGAATAAATACACTCATAAAAAATATAATTTATTATATTTTCAATTTTGATATTGAAGGCTTTTTACAAAATATTGATTTTTTCTAATATTCAAAGTTTTAGCCAAAAAAAAAAATAGAATACTTCTTTTTTTTTTAATTTTATTATTTCAAAATAACAAACAAGTTTTGACTATATTAGAAATATCAATATTTATTTTTAAGTATTTATTAAAAAAAAAATTTTCAACACGGAAACAAGAATTATTTACCAAAGTTTATATAAAAGGATTATCCAATATGAGTCTTGAAAAGTAAATTAAAATAAAATATATTTTGTAATTAGATTTTGCTAAGATTTTTATTTTGCTATATTTGTTTTATATTGCCATTATATATAAAATATAATTTAGCTCAAATAATTTTTATGAGACTTCTAACAGGACTCGATCCTTTTTGGGTAATTTTTGATATCGTTCTCGTACAATTCGGGTTGTAATGTGGCTATTACTTGACGCATGTTTGGTTTTTAAATGCTCTTGAGTTTAAAGAATATTTGAATAAAAATCATTTTTAGAAAAGCGTCATAAGAAAAAAAAGTCCTCTTGCGTCAAATTGCACGATCTTGGAGACCAATTGACATCAGCAAATCTTGAAATTACAAGTCTTGAGAATTTTTTTGCGATGTAAAACCAAATATATTTTATGACTTATTGCACCGTTTTGTTAAAACCACAAATAAATCTTTAAGTTCAGACTGAAAAAAACTTGGTTAACATATGGTCGTAGCGGGAAAAATTTCAAAATTTGCGGGAAAGGTCTCTCTTTCTTCACTTTGAAAAAAAATACCGGTCAATGACACCTTCAGACTGAAATAAACACCAGAAAGTATCTTTACACAGATACAATAGCTTTATTTGTAATAATTTATTTTAAGGGGGGTTTTAGAGCCTTCTATATGATAATTTAACATATTGACATGTAAGGCTCATCGTTAAAGAAAATTTTGTTCGAAAAATCAACAATAAAAATGTAGCCACGTAGCCGAATTTCAACGATTTTTTAGAATAAAAATGAATATAATTTCAACTATACAATTTTTTACATAGCCTCATAAAAAAAAGTCCAATTGCGTCAAATTGCACGATCTTGGCGACCAATTGATGTAACCAAATAACGAAAATACGCGTCCTGGGAAGTTTTTGCGCAACAAAGCTTAAAGTAGTCATACCCTCCGTTGGGCTAACAGTGAGTGTTATGGCTTATCAATATTTTTTTTTGAAGGTGTTTAATATCTGTTTAAGTGAGGGAACTTTTCCGCAACTTTAGAAGAGTTAACGCTTTGTGATAATTCCGAAGGACCCTAAATCCTTTTATTCTTTTATCTAATTTGTTTTCTAGACACGACGGGGTGAATCCTCCAATATTTTGCAATCGAGCGGAGGACTTCACCGAAGGGTAGAGAGGCTTAACAGAAATCCAATATAGCGCGTAAGACTATCGAGGGAAATGCTGTAGAAAAGATTCCACAAAGTACTGCGTGGTCATAACACTTGATGTGAAGGACACCTTCAACTTGGCGAGATGGGTTTATGGGTGGTATTCCGGTATATATATAACTAGGATAATAGCAGATTATTTGTACTCTCCTGTACGGAACGAGCAATGGAGAGAAGTCATACAGGGTCAATAGTGGATCCTACAGGGCTCGGTCTCGGGCTGTCTATTGTAGAATGTAATATATGGTAGTATTCTTCAGCTCTACATTCGAGAGAACGCATAAATTTTGGTGGCAAAATATGTGGAACAGGTGGTACAGATCTATTATAGGACTCTGGCATGTGTTCGCAGCTGCCTTCTCCCAGTTGGTCTTTGGCTTGCAGATCGTAAGACGGAGGCAGTGCTAATCACGGGCATAAAATGAAGGGAAAGAACATAAAGTGACCTTTGGACCATTTTCGCCAAAGTACCTGGGAGTGCACTTATTATACGTGGGTGACAAATAGTGCCCGACATTGGGAAAATATGTAGAAATAAAAAAAAATAATTTTATTAAGAGTACAAATGAGAAACTACCGTTTTCTAATAGATGGCGCTAGCAGTAGATGCTGTTCAAAAATATGGGATAAGAAATGTCAAATTATAAGCTCAGGAATCTTTCAACAACTCTTCATAATTATTATATTTATGACGTTAGATATTTTTTTGTGCGTGAAGTATTGAAATTTTAACCAAATAACCATTATTTACGATAAGTTTAGCTTTTTCCCTTCAATTCGAAAAAATCTGCGTCTGAGGTGCGTCGAATGATTGTAGAAACTTATGGTGAGCATTGTATTAGTAAGAGATGGTTCCAATACTAGAAAAGTGGCGATTTTGACATGGAAGACGGGAACCGTCCCGGACCGGTGAACAAGTTTGAAAACACAGAATTACCAGGTGTATAAGCTTAAATCCGCTGTTTGGTCATAGATGGCGTAAGTGAGAATACTTTCTTTTTTTATGAGTTTGACATCTGTCAACATTAATCAGTGCACATTGTCAGCAATTTCGTACAACAACATACATTTTTCCTTTGGTAATCATGTCTAGTTTTGTGCCAGAAAAAGAGCATATGCGGGAAATCGGCTGCCGAATCGCATCGAATGCTTATGGAGGCCTATGGTGACAGTGCTTTATCGGAAACAACGTGCCGAGATTGGTTTCGCTGAGCAGCACTTCGATTCTTACGAAGACGTCCGAAAATGCCTTGATGAGTGGTTTGCCTACAAAAAGAAAAGGAATTTGTTTGCGTGGTATTCACAAATTAACCGAGAAATGGGAAAAATGTGTATCTAACATGGGCAAGTACTTTGAATAAATTTGTTTTTGCTTTCTATTAAAAAAACATGTATTTTTTTTGACTAAAAAACAGCAGATTTAAGTTTATACACCTGGTATAACTTTGTTTTTGCTTTCTATTAAAAAAACATGTATTTTTTTTGACTAAAAAACAGCAGATTTAAGTTTATACACCTGGTAGAGGCATTACTGGATAAAAATTCTTGTCAAACGCAACAAGAACTTGAACATTTATTAGGCGTTACTCAACAAGCCATTCCCCATTGCTTAAAAGTTTTGGAAATGATCCAAAAGCAAGGAAATTGGGTACAATACAGTTGAAGTCGAGAGACATCGAACGGTGTTTTTTTACGTGCGAACAGCTGATTCAACAGCAAAAAGGAAGGGTTTCCTGCATCGTATTGTGAGTAGCAAAGAAAACCGTGCTATGTATTTGGTGGGACCAGCTCGGCATGGTATATTATGAGCTATTGCAACCGAGCGAAACAATCGCAGCCGAGCATTAAAGCAAAGACACGATAAAGTGGTTTTGCAGCACAGCAATGCTCGGCAACATGTTGCTTAAGTGGTTGAAACCTATCTGGAATCAATGAAATGGGACATTCGGTTCCACCCGCCGTATTCTCAAGACATTACCCCCACCGACTACTACCTTTTCTGATCGATGACGCGTGGCCTGCCTGAGCAGCATTTCCGATCTTACGCCTTAAAAGACGAGCAGTTTTTTAACATGTAATCCTTATAACAGTTCGGCTGAAAAGTTGAGATTCATGACGTCTAGATGGCGCCTCTTGTAAAAATATACTTAATTATCACAAAGTCCCATGCTTCAAATAATTCCTGTCAAAATTTGGCAGCAATCGGTCGATTGGTTCGTGAGATATAGCATTTTGAGTGGAGCAACTTTTGTTATTGAAAAAAAATGGATAAAGACGAATTTCGTGTATTGATAAAGCATTGCTTTTTGATGAAAAAAAATACAGTGGAAACCAAAGCATGGTTTGACAAACATTATCCGGACTCTGCTCCAGCTATTTTAACTGTGGAATATTGGTTTCGTCAATTTCGAACTGGTCGTACGAGCACAGTTGATGCAGAACGCAACGGACGCCCAAAAGAGGTGGTTACGGCAGAAAACATCAAAAAAATCCACAAAATAATTTAAATGACCGTAAAGTGAAGTTAAGCGAGATAGCTGAGACTCTGAAGATATCGAAAGAGCGTGTTGCACATATCGTGCATGAATATTTAGGCATGCGAAAGCTGTGAGCAAAGTGGTTGCCGCGTGGGCTCACTGTGGACCAAAAACAACAACGTGTTGATGATTCTGAGCAGTGTTTAGAGCTGTTCAAGCGCAATAAACCCGAATTTTTGCGTCGATATGTGACAATGGATGAAACATGGCTCCGTCACTACACTCCAGAGTCCAATCGGCATTCGGCAGAGTGGAGAGCGAGCGACGAACCGAATCCAAAGCGTGGAAAGACGCAACAGTCGGCTGGCAAGGTGATGGCGTCTGTATTTTGGGATGCGCTTGGTATAATATTCATTGACTATCTCCAGAAGGGACAGACGATGAACAGCGACTATTATATAGCGTTATTGGATCGTTTGAAGAAAGAAATCGCTAAGAAACGGCTCCATTTGAAGAAGAAAAAAGTGTTGTTTCACCAAGACAATACACCGTGTCACCAGTCGATGAAAACGATGGTCAAACTCAATGAATTGGGCTACGAATTGCTTCCCCATCCACCGTATTCTCCAGATCTTGCCCCCAGCGACTTTTTCCTGTTTGCAGACCTCAAGAGAATGTTCGCTGGCAAGAAATTTAAGACCGATTGCCGAAACTGAGGCCTATTTTGAGGCAAAACCGAAAGAGTACTATAAAAATGGTATCGAAAAGTTGGAAGATCGCTATAATCGCTGTATCGCCCTTGAAGGCAACTATGTTGAATAATAAAAATGAATTTTGCAAAATAAAATATTTCTACTGTGTTTCGTTCTAAACTTTTCTGCCGAACTGTTACTACCTAAAAGATGGGAAAAAGTTGTGGCTAGCGATGGACAATACTTTAAACCATAAATATGTGAGCATTTTTCCACTACATTGCATCAAATTTTCAAAAAGCAGTATTACCAAAAAAGTATTTTTTATTTTTAATATATAATCATTTTTACTAAATGGCAAACTTAGATATAAATAAATATAAATTTAAAATAATATATTTATTATGCATTTAAAAAAATCACTTGCTAATTACTTTCCAAACCATAAAATGAATATTTGAAAATTTTCTTTTAAACTTTCTATTCTGTTTGTATAAAAATATTAAATTATTTTTTTTTGTAAGATATAATTATATTTTAAATTAATAAATTTTTGGGGAAAAAAAACTCCTCCGAATAAGACTGAAGAATTGATAAAAAATCGTTTATTAAATAGATTCTAATTGAATAGTTATTGACACACCTTTGATACTGAATAATTTATCAAATCTTCAATCGTGGATAAAATTGATCGTGGTAAATAATTATAGTTCAATTATATTCAGTGTGTTCGGTTCGATTACGATCAATAAACAATTCAATTACGTTTGGGCCTGTTCACTCTTCAATCAGTCGACCATTAAGATATTAAGTGTGTCTTGTTCAATGTCTGTGGTATGTCATCCGTCAATTGTCATGGGAACATTGTGGAATTAACCTGTAAAGAATACCCAGCCACCTGAAAAGTACATTTCAATCAGGAGGAGGAAAAAAAGTTTTAATTTAATTGTCGACTGTCAATTGTTTGGGAACCTTAATTTTGTATGCTCACGACTCGACAGTATTCGTAATTTTGTATGTAGAAAATGTAATGTTGCCAAAGAAGTTGTGATGGCATATTGCAGTTTAGTGGGTCTTTGTGAACGCAGGTTTTAACAGAGAATAATGACCTCAACGTTGAAACTTTGCTGTTTGCAATTGTGTGAGCTCCCATTAGATTGTGAAGTTTTGAACAATTGTGACAGTGCTTTCACAGTCGGAACTGCTGTTCACTTAAAAAATATTTTCAATTCCGAAAATTCCCACAAATTTTGATATTTTTCTAATTTTCCCATAAAGAATTATTTTCTATATTCTCACAGGTATTTTTCGCATATTCTGCATAAAAAGTCAAGCATTTTTATCTCAACCATATTTATAAAAAAAAAAGATTAAATGTTCGAAAGTAGGCAATAAAAAGAATCACTTAAAAGGCAAACAATTTCATTTTTGGGTCAACAGCGTTATTTTATTATAACATAGCTTATCAAATGGTATCAATCATCACGTTTCACTTATAAAAATCTAATCGTTTTCCTGTCTTATAAATCCAGTAATTTTGATCAAAAAGCAAAAAAAAAATCCTTATTATTATTGGAGTTTTTGAGTTTCACAGTGAACTGACACTAAAGAAAGGGAAATTATCGAAAGTAACAGAAGATAAAATAGATAAAAATAATTCTGCTGATTTAAGGAGATCGACGATAATAAGTGGAAAATTTGTTGGTGATTTTTGTGCTCCATTATTAAAAGAAAATTGTTGAAAATCTTGAGTTTATGTGTAAAAAATCTATGAACCTTAAATTACGACTATTATTAATGTTCCGAGAATTGGCGAATTTTTTTTGTTTGTTTGTGCAAATTTTATCTTATATTTTATATAAACCATAAAATTAAATGGAAGTTTTTAATAATAAAGTTTCATTTATATTTACTAAGACTTTTTTTTTAACATGCAAATATTTAACATAAAGTAAAATTTAATCGCACCTCTTACTAAATAGATAGAAACGTATGAGACTGTATAATAAATTTTCATTTAATCACTTGTCTAAATCATGGTTTTATTGGATCGAAATAAATTTAACTTAAACTCGGAGTGTTTTTTTATTTAGTTTTTCCATTTTTGATATGACTAGAATTTTTTTTTTTTAATAGTTTGAAATATTTTCAATGAAATTTGATTTTAGTTTTGGAGGAAAGATTATTTTTTCTTATGCAATAGAAATAAAGGCAATAAAACGAACAAGAAAAAAAAAATCAAAAGTAAAAGGTGAAAATACTCACTAAGTAAGACATAAATAAAATGTTCAATGATATCACGACGATACGATTATAACACCTGAGAGTAGGTGCTGATTAATGTGCTCACATTTTAGGCATTTTCTAATCGCCAAAATTTTTCTTCTACTTTTATTAAAAAAATCTGCTATATTTCATGCGTAAAAATAAAATTTTTCTCACATACCTTAGAATAAATACACTCATAAAAAATATAATTTATTATATTTTCAATTTTGATATTGAAGGCTTTTTACAAAATATTGATTTTTTCTAATATTCAAAGTTTTAGCCAAAAAAAAAAATAGAATACTTCTTTTTTTTTTAATTTTATTATTTCAAAATAACAAACAAGTTTTGACTATATTAGAAATATCAATATTTATTTTTAAGTATTTATTAAAAAAAAAATTTTCAACACGGAAACAAGAATTATTTACCAAAGTTTATATAAAAGGATTATCCAATATGAGTCTTGAAAAGTAAATTAAAATAAAATATATTTTGTAATTAGATTTTGCTAAGATTTTTATTTTGCTATATTTGTTTTATATTGCCATTATATATAAAATATAATTTAGCTCAAATAATTTTTATGAGACTTCTAACAGGACTCGATCCTTTTTGGGTAATTTTTGATATCGTTCTCGTACAATTCGGGTTGTAATGTGGCTATTACTTGACGCATGTTTGGTTTTTAAATGCTCTTGAGTTTAAAGAATATTTGAATAAAAATCATTTTTAGAAAAGCGTCATAAGAAAAAAAAGTCCTCTTGCGTCAAATTGCACGATCTTGGAGACCAATTGACATCAGCAAATCTTGAAATTACAAGTCTTGAGAATTTTTTTGCGATGTAAAACCAAATATATTTTATGACTTATTGCACCGTTTTGTTAAAACCACAAATAAATCTTTAAGTTCAGACTGAAAAAAACTTGGTTAACATATGGTCGTAGCGGGAAAAATTTCAAAATTTGCGGGAAAGGTCTCTCTTTCTTCACTTTGAAAAAAAATACCGGTCAATGACACCTTCAGACTGAAATAAACACCAGAAAGTATCTTTACACAGATACAATAGCTTTATTTGTAATAATTTATTTTAAGGGGGGTTTTAGAGCCTTCTATATGATAATTTAACATATTGACATGTAAGGCTCATCGTTAAAGAAAATTTTGTTCGAAAAATCAACAATAAAAATGTAGCCACGTAGCCGAATTTCAACGATTTTTTAGAATAAAAATGAATATAATTTCAACTATACAATTTTTTACATAGCCTCATAAAAAAAAGTCCAATTGCGTCAAATTGCACGATCTTGGCGACCAATTGATGTAACCAAATAACGAAAATACGCGTCCTGGGAAGTTTTTGCGCAACAAAGCTTAAAGTAGTCATACCCTCCGTTGGGCTAACAGTGAGTGTTATGGCTTATCAATATTTTTTTTTGAAGGTGTTTAATATCTGTTTAAGTGAGGGAACTTTTCCGCAACTTTAGAAGAGTTAACGCTTTGTGATAATTCCGAAGGACCCTAAATCCTTTTATTCTTTTATCTAATTTGTTTTCTAGACACGACGGGGTGAATCCTCCAATATTTTGCAATCGAGCGGAGGACTTCACCGAAGGGTAGAGAGGCTTAACAGAAATCCAATATAGCGCGTAAGACTATCGAGGGAAATGCTGTAGAAAAGATTCCACAAAGTACTGCGTGGTCATAACACTTGATGTGAAGGACACCTTCAACTTGGCGAGATGGGTTTATGGGTGGTATTCCGGTATATATATAACTAGGATAATAGCAGATTATTTGTACTCTCCTGTACGGAACGAGCAATGGAGAGAAGTCATACAGGGTCAATAGTGGATCCTACAGGGCTCGGTCTCGGGCTGTCTATTATAGAATGTAATATATGGTAGTATTCTTCAGCTCTACATTCGAGAGAACGCATAAATTTTGGTGGCAAAATATGTGGAACAGGTGGTACAGATCTATTATAGGACTCTGGCATGTGTTCGCAGCTGCCTTCTCCCAGTTGGTCTTTGGCTTGCAGATCGTAAGACGGAGGCAGTGCTAATCACGGGCATAAAATGAAGGGAAAGAACATAAAGTGACCTTTGGACCATTTTCGCCAAAGTACCTGGGAGTGCACTTATTATACGTGGGTGACAAATAGTGCCCGACATTGGGAAAATATGTAGAAATAAAAAAAAATAATTTTATTAAGAGTACAAATGAGAAACTACCGTTTTCTAATAGATGGCGCTAGCAGTAGATGCTGTTCAAAAATATGGGATAAGAAATGTCAAATTATAAGCTCAGGAATCTTTCAACAACTCTTCATAATTATTATATTTATGACGTTAGATATTTTTTTGTGCGTGAAGTATTGAAATTTTAACCAAATAACCATTATTTACGATAAGTTTAGCTTTTTCCCTTCAATTCGAAAAAATCTGCGTCTGAGGTGCGTCGAATGATTGTAGAAACTTATGGTGAGCATTGTATTAGTAAGAGATGGTTCCAATACTAGAAAAGTGGCGATTTTGACATGGAAGACGGGAACCGTCCCGGACCGGTGAACAAGTTTGAAAACACAGAATTACCAGGTGTATAAGCTTAAATCCGCTGTTTGGTCATAGATGGCGTAAGTGAGAATACTTTCTTTTTTTATGAGTTTGACATCTGTCAACATTAATCAGTGCACATTGTCAGCAATTTCGTACAACAACATACATTTTTCCTTTGGTAATCATGTCTAGTTTTGTGCCAGAAAAAGAGCATATGCGGGAAATCGGCTGCCGAATCGCATCGAATGCTTATGGAGGCCTATGGTGACAGTGCTTTATCGGAAACAACGTGCCGAGATTGGTTTCGCTGAGCAGCACTTCGATTCTTACGAAGACGTCCGAAAATGCCTTGATGAGTGGTTTGCCTACAAAAAGAAAAGGAATTTGTTTGCGTGGTATTCACAAATTAACCGAGAAATGGGAAAAATGTGTATCTAACATGGGCAAGTACTTTGAATAAATTTGTTTTTGCTTTCTATTAAAAAAACATGTATTTTTTTTGACTAAAAAACAGCAGATTTAAGTTTATACACCTGGTATAACTTTGTTTTTGCTTTCTATTAAAAAAACATGTATTTTTTTTGACTAAAAAACAGCAGATTTAAGTTTATACACCTGGTAGAGGCATTACTGGATAAAAATTCTTGTCAAACGCAACAAGAACTTGAACATTTATTAGGCGTTACTCAACAAGCCATTCCCCATTGCTTAAAAGTTTTGGAAATGATCCAAAAGCAAGGAAATTGGGTACAATACAGTTGAAGTCGAGAGACATCGAACGGTGTTTTTTTACGTGCGAACAGCTGATTCAACAGCAAAAAGGAAGGGTTTCCTGCATCGTATTGTGAGTAGCAAAGAAAACCGTGCTATGTATTTGGTGGGACCAGCTCGGCATGGTATATTATGAGCTATTGCAACCGAGCGAAACAATCGCAGCCGAGCATTAAAGCAAAGACACGATAAAGTGGTTTTGCAGCACAGCAATGCTCGGCAACATGTTGCTTAAGTGGTTGAAACCTATCTGGAATCAATGAAATGGGACATTCGGTTCCACCCGCCGTATTCTCAAGACATTACCCCCACCGACTACTACCTTTTCTGATCGATGACGCGTGGCCTGCCTGAGCAGCATTTCCGATCTTACGCCTTAAAAGACGAGCAGTTTTTTAACATGTAATCCTTATAACAGTTCGGCTGAAAAGTTGAGATTCATGACGTCTAGATGGCGCCTCTTGTAAAAATATACTTAATTATCACAAAGTCCCATGCTTCAAATAATTCCTGTCAAAATTTGGCAGCAATCGGTCGATTGGTTCGTGAGATATAGCATTTTGAGTGGAGCAACTTTTGTTATTGAAAAAAAATGGATAAAGACGAATTTCGTGTATTGATAAAGCATTGCTTTTTGATGAAAAAAAATACAGTGGAAACCAAAGCATGGTTTGACAAACATTATCCGGACTCTGCTCCAGCTATTTTAACTGTGGAATATTGGTTTCGTCAATTTCGAACTGGTCGTACGAGCACAGTTGATGCAGAACGCAACGGACGCCCAAAAGAGGTGGTTACGGCAGAAAACATCAAAAAAATCCACAAAATAATTTAAATGACCGTAAAGTGAAGTTAAGCGAGATAGCTGAGACTCTGAAGATATCGAAAGAGCGTGTTGCACATATCGTGCATGAATATTTAGGCATGCGAAAGCTGTGAGCAAAGTGGTTGCCGCGTGGGCTCACTGTGGACCAAAAACAACAACGTGTTGATGATTCTGAGCAGTGTTTAGAGCTGTTCAAGCGCAATAAACCCGAATTTTTGCGTCGATATGTGACAATGGATGAAACATGGCTCCGTCACTACACTCCAGAGTCCAATCGGCATTCGGCAGAGTGGAGAGCGAGCGACGAACCGAATCCAAAGCGTGGAAAGACGCAACAGTCGGCTGGCAAGGTGATGGCGTCTGTATTTTGGGATGCGCTTGGTATAATATTCATTGACTATCTCCAGAAGGGACAGACGATGAACAGCGACTATTATATAGCGTTATTGGATCGTTTGAAGAAAGAAATCGCTAAGAAACGGCTCCATTTGAAGAAGAAAAAAGTGTTGTTTCACCAAGACAATACACCGTGTCACCAGTCGATGAAAACGATGGTCAAACTCAATGAATTGGGCTACGAATTGCTTCCCCATCCACCGTATTCTCCAGATCTTGCCCCCAGCGACTTTTTCCTGTTTGCAGACCTCAAGAGAATGTTCGCTGGCAAGAAATTTAAGACCGATTGCCGAAACTGAGGCCTATTTTGAGGCAAAACCGAAAGAGTACTATAAAAATGGTATCGAAAAGTTGGAAGATCGCTATAATCGCTGTATCGCCCTTGAAGGCAACTATGTTGAATAATAAAAATGAATTTTGCAAAATAAAATATTTCTACTGTGTTTCGTTCTAAACTTTTCTGCCGAACTGTTACTACCTAAAAGATGGGAAAAAGTTGTGGCTAGCGATGGACAATACTTTAAACCATAAATATGTGAGCATTTTTCCACTACATTGCATCAAATTTTCAAAAAGCAGTATTACCAAAAAAGTATTTTTTATTTTTAATATATAATCATTTTTACTAAATGGCAAACTTAGATATAAATAAATATAAATTTAAAATAATATATTTATTATGCATTTAAAAAAATCACTTGCTAATTACTTTCCAAACCATAAAATGAATATTTGAAAATTTTCTTTTAAACTTTCTATTCTGTTTGTATAAAAATATTAAATTATTTTTTTTTGTAAGATATAATTATATTTTAAATTAATAAATTTTTGGGGAAAAAAAACTCCTCCGAATAAGACTGAAGAATTGATAAAAAATCGTTTATTAAATAGATTCTAATTGAATAGTTATTGACACACCTTTGATACTGAATAATTTATCAAATCTTCAATCGTGGATAAAATTGATCGTGGTAAATAATTATAGTTCAATTATATTCAGTGTGTTCGGTTCGATTACGATCAATAAACAATTCAATTACGTTTGGGCCTGTTCACTCTTCAATCAGTCGACCATTAAGATATTAAGTGTGTCTTGTTCAATGTCTGTGGTATGTCATCCGTCAATTGTCATGGGAACATTGTGGAATTAACCTGTAAAGAATACCCAGCCACCTGAAAAGTACATTTCAATCAGGAGGAGGAAAAAAAGTTTTAATTTAATTGTCGACTGTCAATTGTTTGGGAACCTTAATTTTGTATGCTCACGACTCGACAGTATTCGTAATTTTGTATGTAGAAAATGTAATGTTGCCAAAGAAGTTGTGATGGCATATTGCAGTTTAGTGGGTCTTTGTGAACGCAGGTTTTAACAGAGAATAATGACCTCAACGTTGAAACTTTTGAAATAATTCATACGACCAAAATGAGAATTCTTTTGGTGTGAACGGCAAGAGTTGATGCAGGAAAGAAGAAACTGAAGATTGTGAAAAAGAATACACTCGGATAACAAAATGATTGGTGCGCATTGCATGTTAATATAATCTCAAGACTCTAGATTGAGATATTTTCTTGGTTGGTCGGTAAACCCAAGTCGAAGAATCTGATCTGATTTAAGGTCCTGATAAGGTGGCCCGTTGTCATGTAATTATTCATTGAGTATTACGAGCTTGTGTATACCAGAATAGCTAACATAGAATATACCCACTCATCCAAGTATGATATTTTCGACTGACTATTCTAGGGCCCTCAGTGAATCCCACAGATCCGTACGAGTAAATAGCAGTTAAAGAACAAGATCTATACGATCCCCGATCTCCACATTACATTGACTGTAATCATTCAAATGAAGATGTTCTCTTTCAAAGTAACACAATTCTTGCCGAGCAATTAAAGAAATCTTCAGGCTACTTTATGACGAGCAGTTTTCAGATATTGTGGTAATTCTTCGAATTATCTTCTTCTCTTTTCATTAGACTTAAATGTTTAGATATGTACATATTCTTGTTACCATCTGTGCAAATGTGTCTAAATTATTTTCAACTTGGACAGATTCAGTTTTGATTACAAATAAACAGTGTGAAATTTCCTGCAATCTATTTAAAAGTATAATTATTATTTTATTTAGACATTCGAGAAAGATTTCCAAGAATTCTAAACTAATATTTTTAAGAAATATTTTTATTTAATTATGATAATAAAGAAATTTTTTCTACTGTAATTGTTTTTATAATCAAAACGATTTTTTTTTATTTTTTTTTTCCTGTTAAAAACATTTAAAAAAAAAATATATTTACTTTCAAAGAAAATTAAAAGTAAAAATACTCTCACTTTTAAAAAACCTCAATTTTCTCATCAGTTAAAGAAGTAAACATATCTTTTTAATATAGGAGATCAAAGGTTATATTTGGACGGGTTAAATTCTTCGAACAGTTTTCTGGTCCACCACACTGATCGTGCAATTGCACAATATTTGCACGTGCACGGATAACTTTTGCTTGCAGCAATAAGCATGGAGAAGACGAAATAGAGTAAAACTATACGTGATTTAACCGTGTATGTTCGTACATACATAGATTATATATCATATGACTTCGTTAATGTTGCTCGTTGTGATATTTTCTATATTTATTCTGTGCCTGTCTGCTCATTAATGTGTATTTATTTTGTTTTTGATAAATTTTATCTAATTTATTTGTTTAATGTTTATTATTTAAAATAAAAAGTAAATATTACTATAAATAAATAAATGAATATGAAAATGTTATTCATAATAGAAAGTAAGTAAAATAAGAACAGCAGCGACCAACTAGAGAATTCACCAATAAAAAATGCGCGTTCAGTAATTATTCTTACAGATTCAAGCGATAACAATATGATTAAACTCATCGACTTTATTTGCGGCGACCTGCACAATCCCATGCACGCGCAAAATGCGTAAGTGCTCGTGCACATATTTGACGTTTAGATCATCAGACGCCCAAAAAAGGGAATATTTAACGTTTAGATCGTTAATTAGACGTACGGATTAATCTAATCTTAACTGAACCAAATTGACGGCTTAGGGATTTATACACAAACTAAGAAAAAATAGGTTGGACTGAAGAAAGGTGACCAACAATGGTCACTGATATAGTGACAACGGATTCTTTGGAGTAATGAATCCTAATTTAACCATGTGGGTATACCAGGCGCACGTTTATTCGTCGGTATCTTAACGAAAGAATACTACAACGCAGTGTTATGGTTTGGGCCTTTAGAAGGGAGACCTTGTTTGAATAAGAGCAAAAATAAAGAAGGACTACAGGATTACTATTTCTTCGGGAAGGAAAAATTTTGGCAAATGGCTTAAGCTTTCATCAAAACATTGATCCCAGACACACTTCTCATCTATGTTCATTACTTTTGCTGGACCCGAAGCTGGAATGATCTTTGTAGAGGATGATATGATCACCACAACCAATAGAATTCACCACCCTTAAAAAATTTTACATTACAAAAATATTAACAGATCCTTTAGCGCAAGAGATTTATTTTTAAAAAAAATGGAAGAAAATTAATTCAATAATTTAACAGTACCTCAAAACAAATCTTCTTGATTATTGCAATGAAATGAAGCGTTTGATTTATTATTGTAAGAAATAGAAAAACTATTTCAATCAGTTTGTCTGTTTCTAATTTCAATTAAGAAAGTATAGTTAATAAAATTCAAATTTCTGTAAAGCTCAAAAAAATTATATGATTAAAGATATTTTGTAGGTTAACTTGTTTGTTAACTTGAAAAGGGAAAGTTTACAATTTTTTATATTTGAAAAAAAAAGAAAGCTTTACGGATAAAAGTGAGAAATTCGGTAAAAAAAAACCTTAACTTCATCCACAAAATAAAAAATAAGGTTAGAATGGGCAAAAGACTGCCACCAATGGTCACTGGAATAATAGGAACAGGTCCTCTGGGGTAATGAGTCTAAATCGAAACTTTCGAATTAAACAGGCTCACGTCATTTTAGTTAGAGTATGCTGGAGAGCAGCATGGTTAATATTGTAATGGTAAAATTTGGGAATGCTTTGAAGTACTTTCGAAAGGAAATATTTTTAAAATAACAGAAAAACTTACAAAGGATATATTTAAGATGCACGCCATTTCTTTGTTAAAGGACTATTCTCACGAATGACGTCTTAGGAGGCAATGACATTTTGATCTTTAAATATTTTAAAATAATCATAAAAGGCACAGAAAATATGGATGGGTATTAACTCCTTCGACTCCCTAATAACCTTCTCATAATGACTTGTCACTAATGACCTTCTCGTCAAATTATATGCAGCTGGCTTTGAAGTTTAAGGTTAAGCTGATGGTCTGGTCGTGATGATCAGGGAGAAATGTGAAGATAAAATTTCGGGCCGAAAGCAGAGAGCCATAAATCTAGTGCACACTTGGCGCTAAGAAGAAGATGTCAATATAAATCCACACAAAATGGTCTAGGTTCCATTCAATAAGAACCTCACCAAGGACAAGATGAATGTAACTGAACTTGAGTTCTCTACTGAGGTAAAATATCTAGGGGTCATTCTGGACCAAAAATTGACCTAGAATTCACACCTCACCAGTGTTACTGATAGAACAAGTAGAGCCATTTGGGATTATCATAGGTTCTTGGGTAAAACCTGGGGTCTGCAACCACAAATGATACTATGGCCAAATGTGCCAATAGTTAGACCCTTTATCACCTATAAGGCTCTCGATTGGTGGCCTAGGGCCGAACCTAAGCAATCCATAGTAAAGTTCAAAGGCCGGCCTAATAACTTGCCCATGACAGCTTTAAAAGATCTTTTAATCTTGCATATTAAAAAAGAAGGGGCTAAAGGTGTTCTTAGGTTAGGTCATTCCAAACCTTTAAACCAAGTGGCCTTTGTGTATACCAAAGGCTGTATCGGACCTAGAAGAATTCCAGAAAGCCAACTATCTCTCGGACGCAATGCCGAGGAAACCTAAATAGAAACCAGTCCTTTGATGGAGAGGGTGCCATCACTCAAAGAAGACGCACTCGTCTTTTACACAGACGGTTCTAAAATGAATGTGGACCTCTTTACTGTCTATCTAAAGCCTTTCAAAATTGCCATCAATTTTTCAAGCAAAAACTCATGCCATAGTGCCTAGTGTTAAAGAGGGTATCAGAAGGAACGCAAAGATCTGCATCATCTCAGAAAGCATTGAAAGCTCTTGTTTTATCTGATGTCCAATCCAAACTAGTTTGAGATATCCTCACAGTCCTAAATCAACTGGCTAGATAAAACGAAGTAACTTTGCTGTGGGTGCCGGGTCATGAAGGTATTGAGGCTAGCGTACAGCAGTCATACTTACCAAAAAGAGAGAAAATACGCTGCTGATTGGACCAGTCTAAAAAATTCATCTTTTTTTCGCGCCAGATACTTCGGCATCTTGGTTTGGAGTATTGAGGTTCGCTTAAAGCCTCAATATTACTATTATCTGAGTTAGGGTTATTCACCACAAAAGACTTAATTGGTCGAAGTGGTTTTGAGAACATGTTGCTCTTCCTACCCTTTTTATAAATTATTAAATCTTGCAGTTTGGACAGTATAGTTTTGTTAGTTGATAGTTACTGTTTACCATTTAATATTATTTATCAGTAAATTACAAAAAAAGTACGTTTAAATTGTACAAATTCCTTTTATAAACATAGAGTGATTCTGCCGTATCCACATTTCGAACAAAATATTCTTTAGCGATGAGGCTCATATTATAAAAATTCGAGAGTAATTGTAAAAAAAGCCATTGTATCTACGATAACTGACTGTCAGGTATTCATTTTGGTTGGAAGATTTCTGTCAATTCTCAGTACTCTGATCGTAAAAAAAACCTTTTTTAATTAATAATTCGAACTAAAAGATTTCGATCTGGGCTATATGAAACGAAAAGTTCCCAGATCGCGTAATTTGGAGATTTTGTGATGTCAATTTGCCTCCAAGATTGTATCATTTTACGCTTTTGGATTTATTTTGAAAGCCACTAAAATTATTCTTTCATTTTTTTATGGCATTTAAAATACCAACATCCGTCAAGTGCAAGAAAGTCATTAAAAAATTACCACAAAAGGATCGAGTCTTTCGAAACGTGTTTTCAAAGTTATTTAAAAAAATATTACACCTTTTAATATAATGGCAAAATTTGGGTAATATAAGGTAAAATTTTTGGGTAATATAAAAAGTAATTCATTATTTTTCCAATAGATGGCTTAGGAGTCTGTATCTCCCGTTTTAAAAGTGCGATCGGGTTGCACTAGATGGAGTTAGAGAGATAAGATTTTATACTAAAAAAAGGTTCTCATACAGTTTTGTGATTACTTGACTCAGTATTTTTTTAGCACGCGTCAAAGATGGACACCAACAAAGAAAAAATACGCCATATTTTACAGTTTTTCTTTGATAAAGGCGAAAACGCAAGCCAGGCAGCTGAAAATGTGAATAGTGTTTATGCTCCTGATAATGTAACAGCCAATCACGCGCAATTTTGGTTTCGTTGATTCAGTTCCGGTAATTTTGATGTCGAAGATGCACCACGCTCTGGAAGGCCAATTGTCGAAAATGTCGATAAAATAATGGAAATCGTCGGGTCCGACCGTCACGTAAGCACTGTTTCGATTGCCCAGGAGCTAAACATTGCACAAAAAACCTTTTGGAACCACTTAAATAAGGCTGGATACAAAAAGAAGCTCGATGTATGGGTGCCACACGAGTTATCGCAAAAAAACCTCATGGACCGAATTTCTATCTGCGTATCGCTGCTGAATCGCAACAATATCGATCCACTTCTGAAGCGGATGGTTACTGGTGATGAAAAGTGGGTCACTTACGACAACGGTCGTGGTCAAATCGCGGGCAGCCGGCGCAAACGGTGATCAAGCCAGGATTAACAGCCAGGAAGGTTTTGCTGTGTGTTAGGTGGGACTGGCAGGGAATCATCTACTATGAGCTGCTCCCCTACGGGCGAACTTTTAATTCGGACCTATACTGTCAACAATTGGACCGTCTGAAAGAAGCAATCGCCCAGAAGTGGCCAGCTTTGGCCAATAGGAGAGGAATTGTGTTCCATCAGGACAACGCCAGGCCGCATACATCGATAGTGACTCGCCAGAAGTTCCGGGACCTTGATTGGGATGTTCTTATGCATCCACCTTATAGTCCGGACCTCTTCCTGTCTATGACGAATGATTTTGCAGGTGAAAAATTCGCCTCAAGAGAAGATTGTAAAAATCGACTGTCCCAGTTTTTTTCCAATAGGGACGAGGGTTTCTATGAAAGAGGCATTATGAAATTACCTCCAAAATGGCAACAAGTTATCGAACAAAACGCTGCATATTTGACCTAAATCGTATCATTCTATCTATGCTAAATAAAACCTTTAATTTAATGTAAAAATAATGGATTTCTTTTTACTGCAACTTATATAAAAAAATAAATTTTTTATCAAAATTAAAATTAAATATCGATTTCAATAAATTTTACTTTGTTAACTAAATATTGGATAATCTTTTACATATGTAAAAGCTTAAAATTTACACTAATACGAATGTGAAGAATGTAAGAAAATAAATTTTATATTTTAAAGTTTATTTAAGTTAACAAAATAAAAACCTTTAAATCTGATTGATCTGTTGAATAAATAATTAAATACAAATTAAGTCAATGCATGAATTCTTTAACAAAATACTGTGTAGATATTTTCAGAACAAGTGACCGTTCCAAAGGTTGTTGCATGGTCAAGAAATATAAAAAGACCCTCGAATTGGAATTAGTGATGCGAGAAATTGAATTAAGAAAAAAAAAAAATTTTCCAATCGGACATTTCTGATGACTTTTGAGATGGTATAAGGAATTTAGTAATTCTTCTAGAAAATGCTTATGATGATGATTGATAATCAACAACAGAAAGTAGGAACTGGTACAGTGGACAGAATATTGAAATAGGAATGGAGCACAGAGTTCACAAGTCAGTTCGGAACAGGCAAATCCGAAGGCCTCAAACTGTTTATGCACATTTGCATTCAGCCTAGACAGTCTAAGCCATTAGTTTGAAGAGATTTTCTTTAACTGCAGTTGAAAAAATGCGCATCCAATATTCACTTTTTGTACATCTTCTCATATGCTTTCAAGTACAGACAGAGACGATTCAGCAACATTGCTAAGGAAACAAAATCAAAATACTCCACTATGGATGGATGGGGTCTGTTCAAGTGCAGTAAATTCTCATTGCAATTAATTATGGAATTCTATATTTATGACTTTGTGCTTCTGTTGCCATTTCTATGATTCTTAGCGACAATTTTCTTAATGCCATCTTTGGTTGGTATACACGTATCGTCATCACCAGTCACCCGATTGGGATGGATGTCTTCAAGCAAACGGTATTTACCAAAGACTAATGAATCTCCAAAGAGTTCCGGAATAATTCCTTAAAAAAAAAACACAAAAACAATAATAATAAAACCTAACTTTACCGTTTCTTGTCATTTATATAAATATTATATTCATAGAAATAAATAGTGGATCAGCAAGAAATTCCTTAATAGAAATTTTCCTTAGAAATAGATTTTTTCTTTTTAAATAGAAATTCTTTAATAAATTTTCTATCGATAGTAAATTTTGCAGTTAGAATCTATCTATAATCTGTGCTTTATAAATATTTCAACATTTATGAATATTTTGTCAACTCATCATTGTCATCTTGATTAGCATAAAATAACAGATTAAGAAAGTTCGCATTTTTACTATGCGAACAGATTCTATTTACTAAAAAGATTTATCATAAATTTTATCATCTATTTTGATGGTAATTATAAAGTTATTGTCTTGCAAAATAAAACAATCTTTAATGATAAAAAACATAAGAAATATTCTCAATTTATCCTACAAGATGAAAATAAAATTTCACAAATCAACTGAATTTTTTATATACGCAATAAAATTCTTTTTAGATGATATAAGCACTTTTATTTATGTAAAAAAAAAAAAAATTATATAGTAAAAAAAATTGTTGAGTATAAAATTTCATATCTTTCATGAGTATAACGTTTTTCTTTCTTAATATACTTTTAGTATATTTTTTTTCTTAATATACTTTTAGTATAGAAGATGATGTTACGATCACTAAAAATCTTACTAAGAATATAATTTATTATAATGTGTGATTTAAATAAATTACAAATAAAAAAAAAATTCATTTTATTATAAAATTATTGATGAAAATATAATAAAATATATGAATTAATTCAATCCATTTAATTGGTAATTGGATAAAATAAAGCTTTTAAAGTTTTTTTTTTAAAAATAAATTTGAATTTAAATTTCTTTTCCTTTTATTTGATCATAAAAGAACTGTTCATGAAAGAGAGTTTTCCAGCCCGGATTATGGTCAAATCAATTTCTAACCAGAAATCTGTTTGGATCAATTTCTAACTCGACATTTCCTTAAATAAGTTTTTACCTAAAGTCTGCTTAAATTAATTTTCTAACCCGAAATTTACTTAAATGGATTCCCAACCAGAAAATGGTTAAAAATTATTTTGAAGAAAATCCACTCAATATAATTTTTAACCTCAATTTTTTTTTAAATCAATTTAAAACTTAAGTTCTGCTTAAATTATTTTTTTTTCAAAATTTGCTTCAAACAATTTTTCTAACCAGCAAACCACTTGAATAAATTTTTAACCCTGATTCCGCCTTAGACAATTTCTAGTCTTAATACGAATTTTTCTTGAATGAAATTCTAACCCAAAAAACGGCTATATCAATTTTGAACCCGAAATTTGCTTACATTAAGTTTTAACTTTAATTTTGCTCAAAATAAAGCTAAGTTTTAACTCTAATTTTGCTCAAATCATTAATTTTTCACCCGAATTTCTCTTAAATCAATTTCTACCCGAAATCTGCTTTAATCAATTTGAGACCCAAATTCTACTTGAATCAATTTTTGAACTATATTCTGCTTGAATCTATTTCTAACCAGAAATACTAAAACTTGATTTAAGCTTATTAACTTATTATCTGTTTCAAAGTTTGTCTTAATCAATTTGTAACCAAAGAACAGTTAATAATCCAAATTGTATTTAAATCAGCTTCTAAGCAAAATTTTGCTTAAGTCAATTTTAAAGTCGATTTGAGCATAAGTCAATTTTTACCTTAATTCTGCTTAAATCAATTTCTAACGTAAAATCCATTTCTGTCAATTTCTAATCCGAAATCTGCACAAAACAGTTTCTAACTTGAATTTTGTTTACATCAGCTTTTAACTCAAAATATTCTTAAGTCAAATTCTAACCTGATTTGAGCATAAATCGATTTTTACCCAAATTCTGCTTCAGCCAATTTAATTTTTATTTAAAATCTGCCTTAAAAATTTTCAGAAGCAAAATCGGTTAAAATAAAATTTTGTCCCGAATTTTGCTCAAATAAATTATTTCCCAAAAATTTGCCTAAATCAATTTTTTAGATGCGTTTTGTTTAAATCATCTTCTTAGCGAAAATCTGTTTCAGTCAATTTTAATGCCGATTTGAGCATAAATCAATTTTTACCCAAATTTTGCTTAAGTCAATTTAATTTTTATCCCAAATTTTGCTAAAATCAATTATTTCCCAAAAATTTGCTTAAATCAATATTTGCTCGAGTTCTGCTTAAATAAATTTTTTGTCTGCATTCTATTTAAATCAATTTCTACCCAAATTCTGTTTAAGTCAATTTCTAATCCAAAATCTGCACAAAACAGTTTCTAACTCGAATTTTGTTTAAATCAGCTTTTAACCCTAAATTTTCTTAAGTCAATTTTTAGCTTAATCAATTAGAATCCAAAATCCGCTTTAAACTTTTCAGAAATAAAATCTGTTAAAATAAATTTTTGTCCCAAATTTTGCTCAAATCAATTTTTTCCCAAAAATTTAGTTAAATCAATTTTTTAGCTGGATTTTGTTTCAATCAATTTCAAATCTGAATTGTGCTTAAGTCATTTTCTAAGACAAATTCTGTTCAAATCATCTATCTGCTCAGCGAAAATCTGTTTAAGTCAATTTGAAAGCCGCTTTGAGCATAAATAGATTTTTACCCAAATTCTGCTTAAATCAATTTAATTTTTATCCAAAATCTGCTTTAAACTTTTTCAGAACTAAAATCTGTCAAAATAAATTTTTATTACAAATTTTGCTCAAATCAATTATTTCCCAAAAATTTAGTTAAATCCATTTTTTAGCTGCGTTTTGTTTCAATCAATTTCAAATCTGAATTATGCTTAAGTCATTTTCTAAGACAAATTCTGTTCAAATCATCTATCTTCTAAGCGAAAATCTGTTTAAGTCAATTTTAAAGCCGCTTTGAGCATAAATAGATTTTTACCCAAATTCTGCTTAAATCAATTTAATTTTTATCCAAAATTTGCTTTAAACTTGTTCAGAACCAAAATCTGTTAAAATTAATTTTTTTCCCGAATTTTGCTCAAATAAATTATTTCCCAAAAATTTCCTTAAATCAATTCTTATTCGAGCTCTATTTAAATTAGTTTCAAACCTGAATTTTGCTTAAGTCATTTTCTAAGATGAATTCTGTTTAAACAATTATCGACCCCAATTCAGTTTATGTCAGTTTCTAACGTAACAAATTAAAGCTATTTTTATCCAAATTTTGCTTGAATCAATTTTTTCTCAATTTCTTACAACCCAAAATTTATTTGCATTAATTTATAATTTAAATTTTGCTAAAATCAAATTCTGCTTAAATTATTTTCTAACACCAAATGCTCTTAAGTTAATTTCTAAACTGAATTCTGCACAAATGAACTTCCAATCCGAAATCCGCACAAATAATAATCTACCGAAAATCTGCTCAATTCAATTTCTAATCCGAAATTTGTTTAAATTAATTTCTAATTCGAAATTTGTTAAAACTTATTTAAGAAATTCTAATCAAAATCCCAAAATCAGTTTCTAATAAAAATTTGGTTCAAATAATTTTTTAACCCGAATTTTGCTCAAATCAATTTTTTACTCAAATTCTGCTCAAGAAAATTTCTAACGCCAAATCCGTTTATATGAATTTCTAGCCAAAAATGCACTTAAATCTATTTTTGACTCAAAATAATTTTTTAACCCTAAATGTGCTCAAATCAATTTTTTTATATTTTGTTGATACTCGTAATAAATTTGTTGATCAATTTTCACAATGTTGATCAATTTTTGTTGATATCAATTTGATCAGTTAAAGTCATCTCCGGTCCGTTTTTATCCACGATACCTTATAAAACGGACCGGATCCACGATACCTTATCCACTTATACCTTATTAAACAAATAATACTATTATTCATATATACGAGGGTCATTCAACAAGTACTTAGCCTACAAAAGAAAAACGAAAACTTTGTTTTCCGGTGTGAGCAAATACGGCACCCATCGAGCCGACAGCTCTCTCATGCCCAGTTCTTCGTGTAGAGTATGATGCACCGTTCCTACTGCGATACCCACAGTCTCAGCTATCTCGTGAACCTTCAATCGACGGTCTTCCAATACGAGATCATGGACTTTTTTAACGTTTTCCTCCGTAGCAGCCGTTTTTGGGGCACCTGGGCGTGGCTCATCAAAAACCGACGTGCGGCCACGAACAAACTCGTTGAACCAATTCTTGACGGTCACCATACACAGAATCCAAGCGATATTTGATTTCGCTGCGCGTTTTCCCTTCCAAAAACAAGAATCTAATCACCGAACGATATTGTTCTTTTTCCATTTTTGTGCAACCGACCGACACCCTCGCTTTCAAAGGCTCTCAAAACAAAACTAATGAAGGGAATCGACTGAAACTACTTGACTTGACAGTAGGCTACTAAAAGAATGTACTACATGATGGTAAATTTCTTTTGTGACAGCGGTTCTATCGGGCGGTGAGGCTAAGCACTTGTCGAATGACCCTCGTATTTGTCTATGTAGAATAGTAATAAATTTTCCAAAGTTTTTCTTGCTTCCTCAACAAAACTTTTCTAACTTAAATCTTTTTCGAACAATAGAAATTATTTTTTATCATTTTCGATGATTTCGTTGTAATACGTATATTTTCAAATTATTTGTATAATAATTGCTGATTTCCTACTCATTATGTATAATTTTCTATTTTGCTTCTTTATGAGGATGAGATATAAACATTTTGTGGAAATAAATCAATAAATTCGTAAAGCACTTTATATTTTTAGATTCATTATTTACGAAAGTATCAAATGATATTTTTATGATGAAATTCCAGAAACAGAAATAAATCTCTTTATAGAAATACTCGTATATGATTAAAAGAAAATTACTACATGAATAGAATTTGTGTCAGTTGGTTTTTGGTTTTGTTATTTTCTATTTTTATAATGTTTTCTTTTAAAAAATTTTACCTATAAAAATTTATGCTCGTGAGAAATTCCTCTAATGGCCTCTTGTTGATGTTGTTCTTTAACATCAACGAATGCGCTTTGGTTATTTTGAGCAGATGAATCGTTTGATATTCGAAGATTTTATTTTTTTGTCAAAATTATGTGATAATCGAAAAATTATTTGAAATTTTCCAAATAACCTAAATTTCTTAATGAATTATGGTTTTTTGTTACAAAGAAAATTTATGTTAAAGAGAGAAATGTCTTAAATTATGTGTAAGAACTGTGATAAAATCTTTAAATTGTTTTTTTTTTTTTTTTTTTAAATCGAATTTTTTTATGATGAATTTTTTTTATAAATATTAAATATTTGTAAGCAAATTAATTTTAAATATTATTTAATTTAAATTTTTTCCCATTTTTTTATTTTTTCTTATTTTATTCTTTACAATTGTACGTATTTTTTTAAGCAGTTCATTTATTATAGAATTATCTAATTTGTAGTTTGGAAAGTAAAATTAAAAAAAATATACTTTAAATTTAGCTTTTTATAATATTTTATTGAATAAATATTGTTTAAACTTTGTTATTATTTACAAAATATAATATAATTTCCATTATTACTATAAATAATCTTGCAGGACTCGATCCTTTTGAGGTAATTTTTCATAAATTTTTCGAAAATTTTGGATGGTAATTCGGCCAATTACTTGATGAATGTTAGCTTCTAAATGCTCTAAAAGTTTGAGAATTATCTACAAAAATATAATTTTTTGAGTAGATTTATGAGGGCATCAAATTACATGATTTTGAGAGCCGGGCCAATTTAAAAATCACGCGTTTTGGAAAATTTTCGCGCAATAATTCCAAAAAAAATTTATGATGCGTAACTTTTAGCCTCAAAAGCCCCGTTTTTTAAACCTCATTTGATACAGATTTTTTTGACTTTAAGTTTATGTTAAAAAAATGGTTGTATTTTTTTTGGGCAATAATGCTCAGAATTGACAGTAACGGTCTCTCAGTCTTGACTTTTGAAAAAATACTTTCAGACCAAAATCCCTACTTTTCACGGATAAAATATTTTTATTTGACAGGTTTTTCATTTCTACGTTATTGTACAATTTTTACATAACATATATATGCATTTATACACATAGACATGAGGCACAGTTGATGCTATGGAGCATATAGCGGCACTAGAGACTCTGTGAATTCTCTCCATCTGCTTCTGTCTTGGGCCAACCTTTTCACTTCCGACGATGACTTGCCAATTTGTCTTCTCCAAAATTTGACTGATCTTCTCCAAGTGGTCCTTGGTCGTCCTCTGCTGCGATTTCCCTGGTGGTTCCAATATAGTGCCATCCTTGCTAAGTCCGTAGGTGGTTTCCACAAGGTGTGGCCAATCCAACTCCATTTCCTGCGTTTGATGTCAGCTAGCAGGGGTATTTGCTTCGTGAGAAGAAGCAGATCATCGTTCGTTATCCAATTCGGCCAGAAGATCTTGCTTATACGTCTCAAGCATCTGTTCACAAATGTTTGAGGCCTACGAGTCGTGCTGTCGGTTACTTTCCATGTTTCGCAGCCGTACAGCAGGACTGGCTTGACGTTTGTACTGAATATTCGAAGTTTGAGTGCTATGGAGAGGTGGTTGGAACGCCACACGTTTCCAAATGAGTTGTACGCTTGTCGCGCCTTGTTGATGCGCGTTTGGATGTCTGTTTCAGTTCCACCATCCTTGCTGAGCATGCTGCCAAGGTAACAGAACTTTTTGACATCTTCAACTTGGGTACCGTGTAGCATCAAGGGCCTCTCGCAGGTGGCGCCAATACGCATCTATTTGGTCTTCTTGATGTTGATTCTCATCCCCACTTCTTCGGCGTTGGAGGCCGGAGCATTCTGTTTCTCCTGAATGCCGTTGATGGTGTGGGACATGAGGCATATGTCGTCGGCGTAGTCCAGGTCGTGGAGCTTCTCACGCAGTGTTCACTGAATACCATTACTGGCTGTATTGTTAGTGCGTTGAAGGACTAGGTCTGGGGCGATTATGAAGAGGATAGGCGAGATTACGCAACCCTGCCTGACTCCTCTCGAGAAGTTGAATGGATCGCTGTTTCGTCCTTTGAAGCACACTCTACACGGGGCCTCACGGTATAGTTCTCGGATGAGATCGATGATAACCTGTGGGATGCCTAGTTCCGCCAGAGCACTCCAGATGGCGTCGCGAGAAAGGCTCTTTCGAAGTCAACGAAGAGAAGATAGAGCGGGCTGTTCCATTCGTTCGACGGATAAAATATAAAATATCTTTTTTACAATCGTTTGTAGGTCTTTAAAGCCTCATATATAAAAATTTTCATTTTTAACGTATTCCTTGAGCAAGAAATGAGCATCATTACTGATGAGAGTTTGCTCGAAAAATCAGAAATTCTTCCGAAAAAGCCTGTTGTTCCCTTACCCAATCGGAGTATTTTCTATGCAACTTTACCACATTTTTTTATAAAAAAATTGTTTAAAATAAAAATTGGCAATCATTTTTTTAAGTAAATTTTATTTTATTAGATATATTTTTAAAAAAAATTATCAAATTACACTATTATACTTTCCAAATTACAAAATGGATTATCCGATGTAATTTACTTGTAAATTAAATTTAAAAAAAAACATATTTTTTTATATAAGTTTTTTCTTAGCTTATTAATTTCAAATTTATATAAATTTTTAATACTCATAGTTGATGAAAACTTGAAGGTAATTTTACATTTTACTACAATATTTTAATAAAAAAAAAATATAAAATTACCAAAAATTGAGAGAAAAAAAAATTATAAATAACCTTACATATTTGACCAAAAATTGGATGCTATTTAAATAATGATATTATAAACACAGAAAAAAAGAGTTGCAATTATATACCATGTACATTGAATCTGAATTGAAAAGTGTTGACTTTTATGCAATCAATCTTCTGTAATTGTACGCAAAAAAAAAATTCCTTGACCTCCTAGCCCATGAAGTCAAGGTTCGCGAACATTTTCTCATTCATGGATAAGATTCGTTTATGGTATGAATTATGTTTCAGTTTTCTTTTTGTAATACATATTTTATGTATGGTACTATACTATAAATATATATGTTTTCTTATTGTTGTTGTTATTTATTACAATATTATCAGCTTTATAATATATTGAAAAATCAACCCTGACTACCGCCCATCTGTCTGCATAATTTGAATCTTGGAAAAATTTATAATCGACATGTAGGAGTCTCTCACCTTTAGATGGTATGCCATTCATACGGAGAAAATAAAAATAAACAAAAAAATATACAATCATATTATTTATAGATCATATTATATGTTGGCATTTAAATTTTCCATATAAATAGGGTAGGTAGGTACGAGTATGTGGACGTATGTTAAAGTCTGAAGAAAGACAAAATTCTTTTCGAAAATATATTCGTAAATACAAATTGCATATACTTGTGGACCCTGGTGCATACATACAGAATTATTATTTATGTATAGATGGATATATAAGGATATAAAATATAGCAATCAAAGATCAAAACTTTGGCTTATCCATTAAATTCGTTTTCTTCAATGTTGATACTCGCATGACGTTGTTTCTTGGGATTAACTATGGATGTAAGAATGTATGGTCAGGGTCCGAACGTTGCTTGCATTTTAATCAGTTGACAATAATTCAAATACAACAACAACAACAACAACAATTAAATTTCCATAAAAACGCAATTTATTTACCGTAGTTTGACAGGCTTGTCGCGCTTCACTTGACTAACCGGGATTTACTAAGTCAGGAATTTTCTAAAATTTCATCTTCATTCTTGATTCTTGTTGTTAAATCGTGCTCAATATAATGAAAGAAATGCTAATATGACATCAAGAACGATAAATAGAAATGAAACAGATAACAAAGTTGGACAATAACAAATCTTGAAGGTAGTCTGTAACTAATCTGGAGATAGTCTGGAAGAAAACCTAAAAATAGAAATACAAAAAAAAAATCATAGATTCAACTAGGGTGGAAAGAAGGTTTTTTTTCAATTTTTTATTTTAGTTCAATGATATTGTCTGAATACGTGTACTCGTTCGTACCTTTATTATACGGTAAGATATTTGGTTTTATATGTATCTACGTACAATACGTGGGCTACTATATATATTTCTGGCCTAATAATGAAAATGCGAATATTTATCAACGAAAGAGGTTTTATTGTTTTTCAAAATATTCTCCATCAAGATTTATACACTTTTGCATGCGCTCAAACCAATTTTCGAAGCACTTTTTCCACTCCGATTGAGACACCTCCAAAACATGGTTTTTGAATGCTTCAACAGCATCTTCTGGCGACGAAAATCGTTGACCACGCATTTTTTTCTTGATGTGTGGGAATAAAAAGAAGTCATTGGGTGCCAAGTCAGGGCTGTACGGAGGATGACCCATCAATTCGACGTTTTGTCCGGTCAAAAAGGCGCTGGTTTGAGCCGATGTGTGAGAGCTCGCATTGTCATGGTGCACAATGATTCGACTTCTCTTGTTCGTTTTTCGAATTTCTCCGAAGACTTCAGGCAAACAAATGGTGGTGTACCACTCAGAATTGACCGTCCTACGTTGCACAAGCGGAACAGTCGCCACATGACCAGTTTTGCCAAAGAAACAAGCGACCATTTGCTTCGAAGTGCTTCTTCCACGAACAACTTTCGTTGGATTTGACTCGTCTTGGAAGACCCACACGGTCGATTGCTGTTTTGTTTCGGGCTCATACGCATAGATCCATGATTCGTCACCTGTGACGATCTTATAAACGTCTTTTGAAGCACCGCGATCGTATTTTTTCAGCATTTCTTTACACCAATCCACACGAGCCTTTTTTTGAGCGATTGTCAAATTGTGCGGGATCCAACGAGAACAAACCTTTTTTACGGCCAGGTGTTCATGCAATATCGAATGTATGCTGGTGGGAGAAATGCCTAGGCATGCCTCTATCTCACGGTATGTCACATGACGGTCTTGCATTATCAGTTCACGTACGGCATCGATGTTTTCTGGAACAACGGCTGTTTTTGGACGACCTTCACGGAATTCGTCTTTGAGCGAGCGTCGGCCACGATTGAATTCGTTGTACCAGTTTTTCACAGTGCTATAGGATGGTGCTTCATAGCCATACAAAGATTTAAGTTCATCGATGCACTCTTGTCGTGATAATCCACGTCGAAAGTTGTGAAAAATGATCGCACGAAAATGTTCACGAGTTAATTCCATTTTTTTGCCAAATTGATTTTTTCAAGTCACTGTAAACAACACAAATGATAGTCGTACGTCAAAACGTTCTGAGTACGTTTATGCTAAAAAATGTCAAACTTTCCAATGGAAATGTCAGATCGCACCTGGCAACACTTAGTGTTGCCTAGGCCAGAAATATATATAGTAGCCTACGTATAGGATAAAATCGTAGTTAGAATTATTGAAAATAGGAGGGGTAGTGAGGAAAAAATAAGAGCAAAATTCCCCTAAGCTTCATGGGAATTGGATTTAATTTTTAAAAAATTGAAAATTCAAAATCTTTCCTTAAATACCTTCTTAAAAAGTAATGAGATAAATTTTTTTTAATAATTTTATGTGAGTTATAATGTATAGTTTTTCTTGTATTGTAGTTTGTTCAGTTTTGTTTTGTTACTAGACATTCGCGTCTGTTGCCAAAGAGCTCCCGCTTTGCGTTTTTCTGTAATTAACCTCCAATTTGGTTTGTGCTCCGAAAACTCCACTACCCAGCAGTGTCGTAGGTTACATTCTATCCTCTTTAGAAATAAAAGGCTTTTGTCCCGGTGTGTTTCTTGATATATGTCAAGCTTTTGATAGAGTTTGGCACTTGGGCTTACTCTGAAAAATCAAGAGGATCCTTTCATCAACTTATTTTCTAGTCTTAAGATAATTACTTTTCAACCGACACTTCCAACTACACGAATCCAATGAACTCTACAACATCTCTCCGATATTGGCTGGTGTTCCACAGGGAAGTATACTTGAACCTATCCACTACACCATTTACACATCCGATATCCCAATTTGTCCCAATTTTTTCATTGCTACATAGGCTTAAAATATTTTTTGATCTCGACAGATCCTTTTCCTTTTACTAACTGATCGAAAAATTCAACAAAATAACTTATTTTCTATATTTTTTTCAATATTAGGCTAAAAGATTTCTCCGAAATGAAATTAGGAAAATTTCGACTTATGATAATGAGAAGAGAAAAACCACTTCTAATGAAAAATTTAATATTACTGTATATAATATACCTGGCAGATGGTTTGCATCAACTTTCCGTGTGGATGAACCAAACAGACGCATTTATTAATCCTGAAAAGTGCAAGGATTGCATTTGGTGCAAACCTTATTGAGAATAAGCGAAAGCTGAAAATTTTGGGACTAACCTTTACTAGTAAATTACCATTGAAAGCACATCTAAATGATATAGCCTTCAAAATTAGTCAAATAAGCAATATGCTTAAATTTCTTTGTGGTATTAAAATGGGTACACATTGCACCACAATTTTCTACATTGCTAAAAATCTTGCTTATGGTACAATCGACTATCTTATCCCAATTTACGGCTTCAGTCCTGGTCACTCTAAAATCGACACTGCTCTTAACAATATCATCCGTACAGTCACAAGCGCTTTTCGCACTTCTCCAGTAGAAAGTCTTTGTATTGAATCGGGATTTGTTAATTTGGAAACACGCAGAAATTTTCTGTCACTTCGTCTCATGGCGAAAGGTCTCTCTTTTCGCTATCATCCGCTGTATAAGTTAATAATTAATTTGCGTAATTTAAAGCGCATACCGCGATTTAAATCCGGTCTTTTGGAAAGCTACAACTTTTATAAACAATGTAATATGCCCAATCCTTGCAAAATTAAAAATTCTCCCATTCCTCGATACTGGTTATTAGATCCTTCAACGTGCGATACTCTCCTTAGTTCGCATAAAAAGCTTTCAACTTCCACTCCACTTTTTGTCCTCGAACACAACAAATTTCTGGCAATACACGTTGAAGCCGAACACTCTGCCGTAGTTGGTTCTGCCGTAGTTGTTTCACAAAATTCGAAAACTCTCTTTTGCACAAATTTCCCAACTTATTTATCTATTTTCTGTGTGGAAGCGTTTCATCCATACAGACAGTCTTTCAGTTTTAAAAGCAACTTTAAACCCTACCAACACGGATCCAATTATTCTGCAAATTAAATCTGGTCTCATAAATCAAAAAAGTAGGACCACACTTCGTTGGATTCCCTCTTGCAGTCATATTTTAGGAAATACTCAGGCCGATGAGTTAGCTTAAGTGTGCCATAACATGCCTCTTATCTCTCATCACCCTCCAAGCTACTCATCCATTTTAAATTTAATAAAATATTGCCAAGCTTTGGACTTAATTAATATTTGGAAATCTTCAAACTCTTTTCTTAGAAAGGTATGTATTTCAACCCAAACCCCACGTACAACCCGTTAACCAGGGCGCGTATTGGTCATTGCAGACTAACAAAAGAGCACTTGCTATCAAAACGTCCACCACCTAATTGTAAGGTCTGTGGAGAAATTCTCAATTCGGAACACTTTCTCTTCAATTGTAGACATACTAAATGATTTCTACAGTTACATGGTATAGAAAACTTACCTGGTCTACTTTCACCCCAACAAAATCCTAATGGACCTTTTTTCCTGTTGCTAAATCATCTAGACTATAGAAACCAATTGTAATGCTTTTCCTTTTTTTTTTTTTTTAAATTTTTAGCATTAGTAAATTTAGATTTTAAAAATTTTCAAAATTTTAAATCAGCAAAATTGTAAATTTTCATTTAAATACCGAAACTGTATAATATTCTTAAAAAAAGAAAAAAATTTTTTTTTGATAAAATGTATGGCCCAAGCAGCCACGTGCGCCAACACCAGACTACCCAGATTTATTCTGGGACAATCTGTTTTTATAAATAAATAAATAATATTACTGTTCTCACCCTTTATACTTTAAGAATAATTGCAATTAGCCATCGTTACTTGATGTAGCGATCTGCGACAAGGCTTGGAGACTATCTATACTAGATCTTCCAAGTGTTTGAACATTATTGAAGGACTAGAATTAATATAAATCATTCGGATAATTTTTGAAGTTAATTTTGCTTTTGATAGAGTTTTACACTCGGTCTTACTCAAGTAACTCAAGAGAATCCTTCCTTCCGCGTATTTCCTAGTCTTAAAATTATAACTATCCAACCAACTCTTCCAAGTAAACGAATCCAACGATCTCTCCAATATCTCTCCGATATTGGCTGGTATTCTACAGGGATGCATACAGGTACCTCTTCTTCTACTAACTAATATAAAATTTCAATAAAATTGCTTATTTTCTATATTTTTTGTTCATTATTGGATCAAATGAGTCCTTTGAAATGAAATTAAGACAATTTAGACTTACGATAATAAGAAAATAAAACCATGTCCTGCCGTATACCTAAATAGCAGCGAAATACTACAACACACCGACATTCGGTATCTGGGACTGAACTTTGATAAACGCTTGATATGGAATCAACACGCAAGACTTAAAAAAAACAAGAACTAAAAAGAATATACCTATAACTACTTCAACTTCTACATAAAAATTCTAAATTTACTCTAGACAGTAAAGTACTTTCGTACAATGGTCTACTGAAACCCATCTGGACTTACGGACTAGATTTTTGGGTTCCTACTAAGCCTTCCAGTTCCCGTCATATTCAATTCGTTTCAATTAAAAATTCTCCCTACAATTGCCGACGCTCCTTTTTATGTTCGCAATACTGTTATCCACCATGATCTCAAAGTCCCTTTCGTTCATGATATTACTGTGTCTCGTTATAAAAAGTTCCATTCCTGTGTCTCCAATTATATTAATCGCCTCGGTTACATTCCTTTTGATGCTATCGACAGCATTCAAGTGTATTTTTATATTGAGTTACAAGGACTAAAATTAGGTGTATACAGAGGCTTTAGAACCACAGGAATCCCCTTCTTCGAAAAAAGGCCCGGTGACAAAGATCTGTGACACAGGGGCGTTATCATGGTATCAGTTGTATCCAATCTGACGTGGATAATTTTTTTTTTTGAGTCGTTCAATGACTTTAGACCATTGATTAACAGCTTAAATATTACATCACAAGAGGTCTGGCCTCACAAGAGCCATTACTCGTTTTATATTTGCATTAATTTTGGATCTTGGAGACCTCCCCACTGCTCTTGCCTCCTAAAAATACTTTTTGCGACTAAGAATCCTGAGGTATACGAAAAATTCACATGCAGTTAAATCGGATGAATATAAGGGCTTTGAACTACAGGAATCCCTTTCTTTGAAAACAGCCCGATGACGAAGATGGGCGTGATACAGGGACATTGTCATGGTATCTACAATGTCCAATCTGACGTGGAAAATATTTTTTTTAAGTCATTCAATGACTTTAGACCATTGATTAACAGCTTCAATATTACGTCGCAAGAGGTCTGACCTCACAAGAGCCATTACTCCTTTTATATTTGCATCCATTTTTGATGTTAAAAACCTCCCCACTGCACTCGGCCCCCTGAAAATACTTTTTGCTACAAAGAATCTTGAGGTATACAAAAAAGCCACATCCACTTAAATTAGGTGTATACAGAGGCTTTGAAACAACAGCAATTCCTTTCCACAGAAAAAATCCCGTGACGAAGATAGCTGTGATACAGGGGCGTTATCATGGTATCGGCAATGTCCAATCTGACGTGGAAAATATTTTTTTTTGAGTCGTTCAAGGACTTTAGACCATTGATTAACAGCTTCAATATTACGTCACAATGGGTCTGACCTCACAAGAGCCATTACTCGTCATATATTTTCATCAATTTTGGATCTTGAAGACCTCCCCACTGCTCTCAGCCCAATAAAAATACTTTTTGCCACCAAGAATCTTGAGGTATACAAAAAAGTTGCATGCGCTAAAATTAGATAAATACAGAGGCTTTGGAACCACAGGAATCCTTTTCTCTGATAAAACCCGTTGACCGGTGGAAAATAATTTTTTTTATCTCTTAAGGACGTTAGACCGTTGATTAACAGCTTCAATATTAACCGACACTCTAAAAATGCTTTTTTCCAGTAAAAAAACGTGTGCTCTTAATTAGAAATATTTTTAATAAAACGTAGCATATTTTTTTTCAAAAGGACGAATTACTTTTCGCTTGTATGTTTCAAAGTTTATTGTTCAATTAGTCTTTTGGAAAAAACTAAAGATCAGTTGAATGTTTTTATTGTTGTCAAATTACAAATCCTTAAATTGAATTCTATTTTTTGAAATGCTAAAACGCATTTATATTTATAAGAAGACAAGCTCAAAAAATAAAAGTTTCTTTTAATGCTCGATGGAAATGTCAATAAATAAAATTACTATGCAAAATCTTTCAAAACCTACAATTTACAGCAGTAACTATTTTAGTAAAAGAATCCTGCAATCCATAAAACATGACAAATATTTGTGTTATTATCCGCAAATTTTCCCACGATGCGTAATTTCGTAATTTGGTGATGTCAATTGGCCTACAAGTTCATATGATGTATAGCCGTTGCCCGTTTTATTATAAGGCTTTATGAAAAGTTGTATTTATGCAAATGATCCCGAAAAATTTGGAGCATTTAAAAATCAATATATATCAGGAAATGACCGAATTACAACCCGAAATAAGCGGAAAAGTAATAAAAAATTCTTACAAAAAAAATTAAGTCCTACAAGAAAGTTTGTTTTTATTTAACTTTTCTTTTTAAAACACAAACTGTGCTTTAAAAATCTGATTTTTATTTGAATTTTTTTTGTTGTTGAAAATAACTAAAGGTTAAAGAAAGTGTATGGAATTTTTTATCAATAGGATTTTTTGTACAATAATATTTTAGAATCCTTAAATCTTTGAATAATAAATAATTAAACATTTGATAATTTTTGATAAGTTTTTCGTACATTATAAGTTGTTATTAGACCATTTTCTGTAAAGTAATAACCGAATAACAACCTATAATGTGGGGAAAAATCATTAAAAATTACCTCAAAAAAATCAAGTTTTATATATGATACTTGCTTAAATAATGGCAATATTTAAACAATATAATCAAATTTAAGAAATTATTAAAACCTTAATTTAAATATATTTGGTATTAGTTTACTTTCCAAAGCGCACATTGGATAATTTCTTAAAATTCCGCCAGTGGACATGGTATGTAATGCCATAAAAATACGTTATTTATCGTAGAGCTAAACTATCTAATGCATTTTTATAGAGGTCTCTTTATTATTTACGAACTCATAGAAATCGGTGTCAGTCCGACCACTATAATGTCAATAAATACGCATAAAATCGATTGTATAAAATAAAAAAAACGAATTGCATTAAAACATGTACCAGTGTAGCGGTGGTCTTATTTCTTAAGTTTTTGGTATTTAATTCGAAAATTTTCACCATCAAATAACAAACATATAAGTGATCAGCGACCTTCTTAAATCGATTGAATGAAAATTTTAAAAAATTCCATGTGAATCAAAGAAAATAAGATCCGTTCATAATTAATTGTACGGAACTGAATTCGAATTTTACACATTTAAGATGATTTGTTAGGCCTTTCTCTTGTTATTTCTCTTAAATTCAATTTTATATTATAACAAGTTCGTAAGTAATTTATACTAGCAAAACAATAATTATGTGCTAAAGTTTATTTCAATATAATTTTTTTTAGATTTTTTTTTTTCCCCTCTTTCGACATTAAAAACATGAAAATAACGAGATGGAAAGTTGAGAAAATTTTAAAATCTTCAATCTACAAAAATATACCCAAAATCATACACAGAAAATTTATCTGTTTTTATTTGAAATTTTTCCAACTACAAATTATTTACTAAAAAAAAACTAAAAAAAAAAAAAAACATCTTTTGTGAATGTTTAAAAGAAAACGACGAAAAAATTAACGGGTCAGAAAAGAAATCGAAAGAAAATTCGTACTCGTATTAACAATTTTTAACAGTTTCTTGATAAAATGTTAACTATTAAACCATTAAAAGTTAAATAGTTAATGTTTCGTATAAAAACTGTTACAATCGAAGAAGCTACATTAACAAAAGGCAAAAAATCTTACCATCGAATTAAAATCAGATTAAGTATGAGTTTTTATCATTAAATCAAGTCTGTGCTTTTTTTTTTTGATAGACTTAAACTTTAGTGTAAATTTAAAATAATAAATACTATTTTCAGATAAGATTTTTCTTCTTTTTTTTACCATAAAAGATGGAAATAATCTGAATTAAGATGGTTTTCTTTTCTCGTTCACTAATTTGCAAAATTCGGTTCATGTATTCAAATTTATATTGTGTGGGGTTTTTTTGCCCGCTTAAATACTACTCATGCCATCTATTGTTTAATACTCGTAGTTAAAGAAAGTGTTGGCGTAAATGGCTTTTAATTTCTTCAAAAATTTTACTATACTTTTGCTTTTTCTTTTTTGTATATATTCGATATAATTAACCGAACTTGTTTAACTTTTACTACTTAATGTAATATCTGAAAAGAACTGGGCCTTAAAGAAAATTTTAATAAGAACGAAAAAATCTTTTTATAATATCTGAACTAAATAAACCAATTAAAGTCAATTTAATATAGTAATTAATCTATTGAAATTAAAGAAGTTTGTACACTTTTTTTGAGGATAATCTATTTAATGGGGAAAATTTCTTTTTTCATAGGTTTTTTTTTTTGGTAAAAGATTAAACTAAAATTTATATTTTTTCTATTTAAAAAATGTACCATAAAAAGTAAATTTTAATTTTATTAATTTATAAGCTTCTTTTAAAAATATTTAAAAAAATTATGTTAAAATTTGTATAAGAAACTTTTCTGTAATTTGACTTAAAAAAAATTTCTTTTGCTCCTAAGAGGTGTAGCAGAAAAGTAATAAGACTGAGTTTTTTCCGATAAAAATTTTTTTTTTTTTTTTATCAATGTTATTCTCTACATCAAGTAGTTTCCTTGTGCAGCAAATGCATTATTTCTAATCTTGGTAGTAGTGTTGGAAGGCTTCAACTGGCATTACACTCCTTTGGATGCTACCGGCATGCTTTCAAGTGGTTTTTAATCTTGGGGAACAAAACAAGTCACATGGGTTGTGATTATATGCATAGGGAGGCTGGGAAACTACAAAAACCTCCTTTTTCGATAAAACACCTTTGATGTAGACGGCCGTGTGACAGAAGCTGTTATCAAGGAGAAGCCTTCAAGGCCAATTTGACACGAACAAAGCTCTTCCAGGACTACTCCTTTTGAAGTCAAATATTTGAGGCTAAAATATTTGACTTCACAGGAGCCCTTGCTTGTTTTTCATAAACTTTTAATAATAAAGAACCCCCTTAGTTCTCGGCTTTCTAAAAATTGTGTTTGTCATAAAAAATATAGGATCTTGCCAAAAACTCGTTGATGGAGATAGCCGTGTGACAGAAGCCGTTATCAAGAAGGAGCCGTCAAGGTTGATCTGACGGAAAAAAACACTTTTATAAGTCCTACAAGGGCTACTCAATAGCCTCAAATGGCGTGACTTTACAAGAGCCTGGCTTGTTTCTAATTTTCATAAACTTTTCCTATTAAAGACCCCCCTCTGTTCTCGGCCCAATAAAAATGATTTCTGTCACCAAAAAATGTATGGTTCAAAAACTCGTTGATGGAGATGGCCGTATGACATACAGAAGCCGTTGTCAAGGAGGAGCCTTCAGGACCAATCTAATGCGAAAAACGACTTTTATCAGCCTTTCAAGGACGATTCATAAGCCTCAAATAGTCTGACTTCACAAGAACCCTTCTTGTTCCTAATTTTCATAAGTTTTTCCTATTAAAGAACCCCCCCACCCTGTTCTCGGTTCCCTAAAAATGATTTTTGCTACCAAAAAATTTGGGGTCTTACCAAAAACGCGTTGATAAAGATGGCCGTTTGACAGAAACCGTTGTCAATGAGGAGCCTTTAAGGTCAATCTGACGCTAAAAACTTCTTTTCTCAGCCCTTCAAGGACTATTAATTACCAAAAAACGATCTGACTTCACAAGAGCCTTGCTTGTTCCTAATTTCCATTAGTTTTTCATATTAAAGACCACCTTCTCTGTTCTCTGCTCTATAAAAATGGTTTTTATCACCAAAAAATGTATGGTCTTGCCCAAAACTTGTTGTTGGAGATGGCCGCGTGACAGAAGCCATTGTCAAGGAGGATCTTTTAAGGCCGATCAGACGCAAAAAACCCTTTTTCTGAGCCCTTTAAGGAGTAATGATTAGCCTCAACCGGTCTGACTTTAGAAGAGTCCTTGCTTGTAGCACATTTTCATAAGTTTTTCGGGAACAGAAAGACCCCTTTATGTTTTTGGCCCCCTAAAAATGGTTTTTGCCACCAAAAAATGTATGGCCTCACCAAAAACTCGTTTATGTTGATCGCTGTATGACAGATAGAAGTCGTTGTCAAGGCGGAGCATTCACGTGTTTGCAATGTTAGATTCGACGCGAGGAACCCTTTTCCTGGACCCTTCATGGGATATTAATTAGGCCCAAACGGTCTGACTTCGTAAGAGCCTTATTTTCATAAAATTTTTATATTAAAGACCCCCATCGGATCTCTATAGTCTTAATTAGGAACCCTCCACATGGGACCGTTACAAATTTTCGTAAGTCAAACCTGCGAATTCACCAAGCTTTACCCTAAATTAAGGTTAGGGTAAAACTTGGTAAATTCATCGTTGCTCCGAATTTCTCTGTTCCATTTTTTATAACGCACTATAAAAGCACAACTTCACTGAAGATGGTATTTAGGATCACATTTGTAGTGCACGTCTAAGCTGGTCTGACGTACAGGCTGTGCGGAAAAGAAGTTCGCAGTGTTGCCAGATTTTTCTCAGTGTTACTTGTCTCTTTTCTACCATTTATCGTATTACTTTCGATCAAGTGTCGTTATTACACTTAACTTCCAATATAAATTTGGTAATCACTTTTAATATTATTACAAAAAAAAAATTTCACCATTTTAAATTATATTGAAAGCAAAATCTTTAAAGAGAAATCTTATCGCTAAAAACCTTAAAAAAGCCATAAAAATATGCAATTATAAAAAATCTGTATAATCGTATAAAAATATAAGTAACTAAATTCATAAATTATAGAAAAAAGGATCTATTTTGGATTGTAGATCTTAATAAGTAATATTTTATATAAGATAATTAATATTAATTTTCCTTAATGAAAATTAAGTTTAAGTTTGAATTTATTTGAAATAATATTGAAATCTTTTTATTTATTTTTAATAGAACTGCAAGGAAGTATTTTCAAATTAATTATAAATTATATCTTCTCATAAAAGCTATTCACTTTTTTTTAAAGTAAAAAGAAAATATTAAACTTTATAATTTTTAACATATTTTGTAAAAATAAATTTACCAATAAAATAAGGTAGATTAATTGAGAAATTCTTAAAAAGAAATTAAACAATTTCAAATAGTCTACAATAAAAAAAAGTATTTTTTTTTTTGGTGAGCTTTTTATACAGGATGTGCTGATTATTCTTCTCATACAGGACATACTAATTATTTGGCAATTTCATAGAAAATTTTTATTATATCTAATAAATCTCAAAAGTATTGCATAATTGAATGCAAAATGAAGATTTGTACTTTAGACTATTAGGTAGCCGGAAGTTTTGAACATATTTCAATGTGAAAACATGTTGGGTTCGTGTACAAATCTTTATTAAAAATCCGTGTGCGGTCCACAATAAAACGAATAGAAAAATGTTTGAAAATAAGAAGATTTGTTGGGGGGCCGTAAGCTATAAATAGTAATTACTTGACGGGCAATTAAACTGTCAGAAGTCCGGGGCTAAGAAATAAGATTCCAGCAACATTTCGAAAGGGGTCTGTCTGTCTGGCTAACAAGCGAAATGTATAAAAAGTTCATTTTTTAACGACCGTTAAATTTCACCCACATTCTTGACGAGCTATTTGTTTAGGTACAGCATACTCGTGTTATTGAAGGTGTACAGAATCTTTGACAGAAGGTGAAGATGAGTGGACTTGTAGAGGATTTATGTTTATGCGGTTCTTTTGCATTAAGACATTTTTCTTGCTGTTTAAGAACCGTGAAACTATTGCACTGCGTGAATTTTAGTATACGGTGTCGAGTCTATAAGCGTATTCCGTTGATTTGTTTGGATTAAAAGAATTGAAATTGGATTGGTGTGGTGTGTGACCTATTATCACTCACTTGTAGGTCTCACCCCAATAGAATTGTATATTTTTAAGTTTATGTACATTCATAAATAAATAAGCTGGCATTTTTTATAGGCCAATCTCATAATTTTTGATAGTCTTTCATCTCTAGAGTTAGTCTTACTATATCAATTATAGGCAGTTTTGTTGATGAGCATTGAGGCCTGTGATGGCGAACCTTTTTTCCGTGTGCCTCAAGTTTTTTTTTTGTTATATAAATGTTTTTTTTTTTTTTAGACAAAAATACAATGACATGAAGACATGTAGGGATAAAACACCCATCGATATCTCACTAGAACGAGATAATTTATTTTATTAATTCAAAAAATCGCTATTCTATTACCGTTCCGAATGTTGGCGGGTGTATCTATAATGGAAGGTTGGAAGGTAACAGTTCTTATCATCCTATTCCTAATCCTTTTGCTAAAAGATTTGGATGGTAGAAAAGACGCAAATCTGCGTCAGTCGTTTCCTGGTCATGTAATTTCCCGTTTAATTAATCAGAATTGGACGCCCAAATCATGCCATTTAACAAATCGTTGGATTTATTTCTTTGGGTTTTTTTTTTTAAATTCTAAAGCAGGGTTTGGCAACCTTTTTTGGCCCGGGGATCAAAATTATCCAAAATGTTAGATATTTGGATCAGAGATATTTTCGTATTAAAACAGTGTTTTAATAAATAATAAGATATATTTTATTAAGAAAATAATTACAAACATAGTTGAATGTACTTTATTTATAAATATTCTTTTCGATATCAATGGCTTCCCTGATGTTGCACTTGTGATGTCAATTAAGTCAAGAATAGGGACGCAATTATAGTTCCGCCTACTATCTTTACTACAACTTTGTAATCGACATGGATCCTATATACGAGGTCTGTTCAAAAAGTATCGTGAATTTTGTGTTTTTTTTTCAAAAATTATTTATTTATTCATGAATATCTATTTTGGCCCCTTCTAAATAATCCCCACCAGTTATTATACACTTGTGTCAACGTTTTTTCCAATCCTCGAAGCACTTAAAAAAATCATTTTTTGTGATTTTGCTCAACTACTCCTTCGATCGCAGCGTAGCGTCGTCCTTTCATCTTGTTCAACTACTATTTATCTCCTCAATCGTAGCGTAGCGTCGTTCTTTCATGAGGCTTTTCAGTTTCGGGAACAAGAAAAAGTCACAGGGGGGCAGATCTGGGGAATACAGTGGTAAAAGCAAATTTTGTTCTTCCACGATTCCGGGCGTTTCTGGCGGATTGCTTCGTACAACTTGCGTATAACTTGCAGGTAATATTTCTTATTGACCGTTCTACCCTGTGGCAAGAACTCATGATGCACCATGCCCCTGCAATCGAAGAAAACTGTAAGCAAAACCTTCACAATAGACTGAACTTTTTTCGTTCTTGGCTCGTGCGGCAGCTTCCATTAGGATGATTGTGCTTTGGTTTCCACGTCTTAACCATAATCAAATTTGGGTAGTCGCGGACAGAGTCCAATAGCTTCTTAGCAATGTTAATGTGATGCTGTTTTTGGTCGAAATTGAGCAAAAATCGAAGACGAGATAAACCACGTGCAAGCAAAGCAGCTGTCAAAAATTAACGGAATATTCAAAATGGCCGAACTTGTCGGCATAAGTGAGAGACATGAGTACCAACATAACACCACAAAAAATCGAAAATCGAATTTACGTAACCCGCGGAAATTCAAAATTCGTGATACTTTTTGAACAGACCTCGTATATACAGAATCACTTATGTGTATAACCGCACAGTTGTAATTGGTCTACTACTACCAACTACGGCTTCAAATTTAAATGCATGAAAATCAATGCGATGAGTTATAATTACGCGTATAATATATGAAAATAAATTATAAAATTTCTGTTTTATAATTTATTTTTATGGTATATATTATACAATATTTTATTTTCGGAACTAAAGTAGATCACTTGAAATAATTATCAAATGGCGGATCATAGGTTTCCAACCGCTGGTCTAAAAAATGAGCGCTGCAGGAAAATTTCAACAAAGCCGTGGACGCCATTTACCCGATATGCTGTTTTATACATAACCCTACACTAATTCCTTTATGAATTAATAGAAACTTTACAAATAATAAATTACAAAATTGTATTTTCTATTAAAATTACTTCTTGCGTCAATTTGGCAGATCCTTTATAAATTAGAAAAAAATCATTTACCTTCTACAATTTTTGAGAAAATAAAAAATTCTAATTAATTTATAAGAATTTTTTTTAAATTTTTATTTAAATAATCATAATTTTTAAGAATTTTCTTTTTTAATTAATGTGGGATAAAAAATCATCTGCAGCTGATTATCAATCAACAAAAATATTATCGTAATCAAACGCTTCAATATTTATTTACGTAGAAAGGGTCTAAATGGCTTTCACCATGAAAATTTTCATTTTATATAATTTTTATCGAAATAATCTAATTTTCATTAAATTATAATTCAACAAATAAATATTCCAGTTTTATGTAATTTTTTATAATAATTCTATCCTTAAATAGGTATTTACAAACATATTTGATGCCCGAGGACTCTTTACTATATATGATGAGGTAGACATTTTCAAAAGCACTGGAAAATATATTTTCTTATATTCAAAATTCTATAATATGTTAAACCCACATAATATGAACTTTACAAACAAATTTATTTATTAATTTCATTTACAAAGTAATATATTTTTTCTTGAACTTTTTTTCACAGGTTGGGGAAGTGAACATCCATTGAAGTGTAACCTGCTAGCCTGTGCTTATGTTAAGCCTCAGTATTTCAGTAAATTATCCCTTAAGTCTTCGATGGGCGATTCTAAGAAAGGAAGTTGAATAAGATGATTAGTATGATTGGAGATGCGGGAATGAAACTTTTTATAACGAGAAACAGCCTCCTCATGAACAAAAGGGATTTCAAGATCACGATGGATAATAATATTGCGAACATAAAAGGGAGCGTCGATAATTGTACGGAGTATTTTTGATTGATAAAGCGTTAGATTCGTAGAGTCCCAGAGTTCTAGTCCGTAAGTCCAGATGGTTTTCAGTAAGGCATTGTATAAAAGTACTTTGCTGTCTATAGGAAATTTAGAATGTTTGTCTCGAAGTCAAAGTAGTTGTAGGTATCTTCTTTTTAGTTCTTGTCTTTTAAGACTTTTGTGTGGATTCCATGTCAAGCGTTTGTCTAAGTTGGCACTACCATATCACAATACTGCGGATTTTTGCTAAATGCAAAGCGTATATGGCGCATATGAAGCAAAGAAGGTATTGGGGATAGATTAAAATGTCAGATGCGGAAATGGTGTAGAGGATGGGTTGAAGTAAACTTCCCTGTGGAACACCAGCCAATATCGGCGAGATATTGAAGAGTTTATTGAATTTATTTACTTGGTAGTGTCGGTTGGAAAGGAATGTTCTTAGGACTGTTGAGTTTCCAGTGTAAGTCAAACTCTATCAAAATCTTGACTTATATCAAGCAAGTCATCGTGATAGCACTCTTTTCTTTCGATAACACTGCCGCGTAGTGGAGTATTCTGAACGGAAATTAAATTGGATGTTGGAAATTAAATTTGATAGTTCCAGTAGGGGATGTGAGCAGTGAAGGACTATTTTTCCAAAGATTTTTGAAAAGGATTGGAGGAGTCTACTGGAAGAGGGATGGTTTATTGGTTTATTGGGTTTAGAAATCATGAGAATTGGCAATTTTCCGAAGGATTCGGGCTGGTAGGATTTGGATTGGAAGGGTAGAGTTGGATTAAGTAAGCTTAATCGAACCCCAAAGTTCGAGTCCGTAAGTCCATATTGATTTTAGTACCGAGTTTTGACCATAGTCATTGTTTGTACTGTCCGCTAAGTTTGCTTCTTTTAGTTTTGATGTTAACCGTTTTTCGAATATAAGTCCAAGGTAATGCACGCTAGTTTATTGTGGAATATTACTATCGTTTAGGATTATATCAAAAGCCTTTATTATATTTACACCCAATACATTAATTGTTACAGTAATATTCTTAATATACAATATATCACAGTTATTTGTTGGATTGTCTCCGATCATTTAGTGTAGAGGCTTCCCTATAAGTATCCCTTCAAGAAAATATAGCAAGGGACAAGATGGGTCGTAGAAATATTTATTATTAGCTCGTATAGTGTATTGTGTGGCTCCGTTCTGTTTGAACCAAAGCCATCTCTAGTCCAAAGATCGCATCACTAAGTCACTTAGAACCAATGCCATCTCTAGTCCAAAGATCGCATCACTAAGTCACTCTTCAATGATAGTAAAAATAATAATAATAATGATAAAAGGTATGCAGCAAGAGGCACATAGTCTGAAAACCACTTTGCCCAATAATGTATTTTGTGGTAAATAAGACTAACTCAAATAATAATAATATTGAGGCTTTTAGCGAACCTCAATATCATATTGGTTGGTAGTTGGAAAATCTCGTAGGAATCAGGGAATCTCAAACCAAGATGCCGAAATCTCTGGCGAGCAATGGTAGCAAAATCGACAGGTTGTTGTGATGATATCTTAACAGGCAATGGCCTGAGGTCTAGTTTTTTTAGTTTAAGGATCTCATTTTTTTTTATAAAAATCTTTGAATTTTTTAGAGTGATTCATGTCCGGAAAATTACTCCAGTGTGAGTTTATAGTCACGCAATCCCAGGAGTCTATATTGGAACGCAGGTAGCTCTTCAGATAGCAACAAAAGTGTTCCTCTGGGTAAATAAACGGAATATTTGCTCCCCTTTTGGCAAGTTTATCTGCTAGTTCGTTACCCTTAATACCCTTATATTACGGTAAGGATATGACTGTGATAAGGAATATCATGGGTGTAAATGTTATAAAGGGTTTGATCTAGAATGCAACTCTGAGGGACATCAGTGGAGATAGAATTTTAGCATGTGGAAAAAACCAGAGGGTAAGACTCGCTGCAGAATTCCGTAGCAATCTAGGGTGTCATATATGGTCAAAAGCGAGCGAAATGTCCAGAAATACGTGTAGAAGCTCAAAATTATATTAATTTTTTTTGCAAAATTTATCGGTGTATAATATAAAAAAATAAATTCGCCTACTTTTGATTATTGTAACAGTTCGGCTGAAAAGCTTCAACATAGTTGCCTTCGAGGGCGATACAGCGATTATAGCGATCTTCCAACTTTTCGATACCATTTTTATAGTACTCTTTCGGTTTTGCCTCAAAATAGGCCTCAGTTTCGGCAATCACTTCATCATCGGTCTTAAATTTCTTGCCAGCGAGCATTCTCTTGAGGTCTGCAAACAGGAAAAAGTCACTGGGGGCCAGATCTGGAGAATACGGTGGATGGGAAAGCAATTCGTAGCCCAATTCATTGAGTTTGACCATCGTTTTCATCGACTTGTGACACGGTGCATGGTCTTGGTGAAGCAACAATTTTTTCTTCTTGTGTTGTTTCACCAAGCCAATGCACCGTGTCACAAGTCGATGAAAACGATGCTCAAATGAGGCCGTTTCTTAGCGATTTCTTTCTTCAACCGATCCAATAACGCTATATGATAGTCGCTGTTGATCGTCTGTCCCTTCTGGATATAGTAAATGAATATTATACCAAGCGCATCCCAAAATACAGACGCCATCACCTTGCCAGCCGACTGTTGCGTCTTCCCACGCTTTGGATTCGGTTCGTCGCTCGCTCTCCAGTCTGCCGAATGCCGATTGGACTCTGGAGTGTAGTGACGGAGCCATTTTTCATCCATTGTCACATATCGACGCAAAAATTCGGGTTTATTGCGCTTGAACAGCTCTAAACACTGCTCAGAATCATCAACACGTTGTTGTTTTTGGTCCACAGTGAGCCCACGCGGCAACCACTTTGCTCACAGCTTTCGCATGCCTAAATATTCATGCACGATATGTGCAACACGCTCTTTCGATATCTTCAGAGTCTCAGCTATCTCGCTTAACTTCACTTTACGGTCATTTAAATTATTTTGTGGATTTTTTTGATGTTTTCTGCCGTAACCACCTCTTTTGGGCGTCCGTTGCGTTCTGCATCAACTGTGCTCGTACGACCAGTTCGAAATTGACGAAACCAATATTCCACAGTTGAAAGAGCTGGAGCAGAGTCCGGATAACGTTTGTCAAACCATGCTTTGGTTTCCACTGTATTTTTTTTCATCAAAAAGCAATGCTTTATCAATACACGAAATTCGTCTTTATCCATTTTTTTTTCAATAACAAAAGTTGCTTCACTCAAAATGCTATATCTCACGAACCAATCAAGTTATTGCTGTCAAATTCATTTGAAGGAATCATTTGAAGGATGGTGCTTTGTGATAATTAAGTAGATTTCTGCAAGAGGCGCCATCTAGACGTCAACCTTATAAACTTTTTAGCCGAACAATATTAAATTTTATTACAAAGAAAACAGTTTATTCAGATGTTATATGAATAAAATATTTTTATTAATTTAATTAATTCTTGGACAAATTTTTTTTCCGTCTAGACTTTATAACATATTCAATGAATAAATAGGAAATTTCGATCGATTATTATATATTTTTGATCTAAAATTTTTGTTAAAATTTCTTCTATTTGAGTAAACAGCGTATTTTAGTTTTGAAATAGAAATAAATTAATTTTTTAAATTACAAAAAAGCAAAAAGTTGCTTGAGTTTTGGTATTATTAATTCTTAGCGAAATTTTTTTCCACAAAATTCTTAATAGCAGCTAGAATTTTTTTATTTCGCTTTTTATAAGTACATTTTCGCTTGCTTCCCAACTATACCGAAAAATTCGAATTTATAGAAAATGAAAATATTTTTTGTATATTTTCCTTTTCAGTTTCTACTGTATTTATTCAGTTTAGTTTTTATAGACTAAATATTCATTTTTTTATCATTTAAAAAACATTTTATCACGAAATTAAGGGTGTAAACGAATATTTTTCGGTGGAAATGCCTTATTTAGTAGGCCAAGGGTCACCCCATCAGCACCACAATCTTAGAGGCTATGTGGCTACACGAGAGGTCGTCAGGTGCTTATATATCATACCTGGACGGATTTATAAAACTTGACTACTATTTAGTACAACAAGCTTATAGGATGTTACAGTTTGTTAGGTAGAACTGAAAGTTTAGTTTATATATTTTTAATAAGACCTCGATGGATTAGGTATTTATAGAGAAGGAGGGCGTAGAAATAGACCGAAAGAATTAAAAAATATCTAAATAACGGTAGAAGTGCCTGAGGATACTATTAAGGGGAATACCACAATTTTTTGACAGATAGGGGATTGAAGGTTATTTAAAAAGGAATTTTTGTGTAAGCGCAGTTTTCTAGCCCAGAACTTTGGATAGATTTGCTAATATAAAGGCCGAAAAGTGTAATTCCAATATTTTGAGAGAAAAATGTTGCTGGAAAGCCAAGTTTTAAGTCTGGCTTTGCCCCATCTCTGAGTTTTCCACTTGGTGAGTAGTTGAAGCTTGTCGGGTATGGCCTTAATTGCTGGTCGTTGGAGTGCATATTTTGCCAGCATGACCTCAAACCGAAGAAAGTCTTATATATTTATTTTCAAATAAAAGGTAGTGTATGCGGTCTAGAATGGGGTTCCTCCTTTTACTCATAATGACAATTATGGTAGAGAATTAATCAGTATAAATAAGAATGTTTTTGTACGTTTTTCTCTGATGGGTATTAAAAATTAATGTTCTATAGGATGGTCCATCTAGCGGTTCCATTTTGAACTAATATTTATCTGAAGTACTAGAGTGTTAAATGTCAACACGAATTGACAGATTGTTAGTTGAAAGTCAGAATTTTACGAAATGGTAATCCATACGCTTGAAGAAAAATGGAAAATATTAAGAACTTACTTCCAAAGTGGTGAGTCTTCAACCCAAACTGTGAGAAATTAAAAAAAAATGAGTAAAGATCGAATGCCATCATGTGAATTTATGGGCACTCTAAGACAGTGCGTACAACCGAGAATATAAAGCTGTGTATAAAAGCTTACAAAGTTCAACTAGTCCAACAGCTAAAGCCGTTTTCGGTTTGCCCAATGGGCTCAAGATCAATTGGCCAAAGATGAGCATTTTTACCGAAAAATCATCTTTTCGGATGAGGCCCATTTCCACCTCGGTGGGTATATCAACAAACAAAATTGTCGCATCTGGGGCTCAGAAAATCCATACGTCACCATGGAAAAGCCGATGCATCCACAACGAGTCACAGTTTGGTGCGGATTTTGGACTGAAAGCATCATTGGCCCGTTTTTCTTCGACAACGATTGAGGAGCCGCCGTTACGGTCAATGGTGAGCGCTATCGTGGCATGCTCAACGAATTTTTGTTTCCAAAAGTTGAAGAGAATGGCATGGACGAGATTTTGTTTCAATAGGATGGGGCCACTTGCCACACAGCCAACGTAACAATCCAACTTTTGGGCACTGCTTTTGAAAACCGAATAATCAGCCGAAATTCTGATGTCAATTGGCCGCCTCGGAGCTGTGATTTGAGCTCGTTGGATTATTTTCTGTGGGGAGCCATTAAGGATAAATATTACGCAAGCCATCCAGAGACAATTGAGGCCTTGAAACACGAAATTAAAGTTGCCATTGATGAGATACAGGCCCGCCGTGGCAGTTCTTTAAATGATGTTGTATTTCATTCTTAAATTACAAGGTTCAATCTTTTTAATAAAATCGGAAATTTGAAAAAATATACACTACTTTTTTTTATTTAGTTTTTAAAATGGAACTTCTAAATGGTCCAGCCTGTATCAATGACAATTATGATGGGTCAAAGTTGGATATTAAAAAAAACTATCATAAGAAAAAAAATGCCGCATACGGCCTCACGGATATGGTAGCCCACATGCTGGATAACAGCAATGGCCACTCCATCGTCGTTTAAGGTCGCATCCGTAAATAGGAGCATGAGATGAGGTTTTGATGTATGGGTACGAATCAATTTTCTGAGTTTAGAAAGGATATCATCCATAAAATCAGACACAATAAAGGAAAAATCGGCGGATATTTTTCTCCGACAGGAAACTGCGATTAGGATAAGTTAAATTTTTGAAGAAGAAACAAATTTTGTGCATTTTTAATAAAAACAATTATGAATGTACGTTTCGTCTTAATTAACATATGAGTAGAGTGTGTATTATCTGTACTTCCATGTCTGTCTTTTACTAAAATTTGTATTTTTTTTACAATAGTTTGTGGAAAAATTAAGCATTGGGTCATTGAAAATTTTGACGTGGGTCAATCTGTGACCTGCGGGTTATAGGTTCACCATCACTGATATAAACTTGATAGTTTTAAGTCCAGCAAACTATGTAAAATATTTATTTAAGAGAGAAATTTCTATGGCATTGTGCCACGAAGTTGTTTGGAATAATGGGGCAAAAAGAAACAAAGAAAATTTCCGCCAATGGAAACTACAATAAAATTTTTTACTTCTCCATCGATGAGATTTAAGGGAAAATTGTTATGCCCTACTAGTAAAAGGAAAAAGGTCAAGACATGAAAGTCATTACTTTTGTTTCGGATGGCTCTTATTTGTATACACATTTTCTTATAGCACAAAAGTTAATATAGTTTGAGAGTACTTTTTGGTACATACGATCAGTATTGTAAGTTTTTATGTCTTCTTTTCTGACTTCAATCGTTTTACTGACAAACTGTCTGGCTGACTGACTAACTGACTGAGTAATTTGACTGACATCGACGAATACTAAATTTTGGACTCAACACAATGCAAATCTGGTATTATCCATAAAAAAAAAACTGCCTTCTAACTTTTTCTTCTACGCATATTTTATATTATTTTAAAAGTGTTTTTAAATCGCACTATCGATATTTACTACTATAAATATACGATTACTTTTTGCTTTAATATGCAGACACATAAAATCGTATTTTCTACTGTCATTGTTTTTCGAATAAGATAGTAAAAAAGTATTTTCATTTTTATTGCATACCACAAGTACGATGAATATATAAATTTTTTTTTATTTTTTATAAGATGTTTTGATTTGGCAGATTGAACATAAGTAGGTTGATGCGAATCGATCACAGATATAAGAGTATGTATTTTGAGGGGGCATATCGAAAAGAAAAATGTTCATTGAAAATAATTTCTAATTAAAACTGCAATCAGAAAATAACAATGAATGTTAAAAAAAATAATAATCATAATATTGCATATATTTCGCAATTGAAATTGAAATTCATTTTTCATCACTTATTGATCGATGGCGTAACTAATTTGAATAAGTAGGATGATTACACGCTTAAAAAGACCTTGCCTACTTTTTATTCAAAAAAAAAAAAATAGTTCCAAATTTCAATCCTTCAACAGCAACAACAACAACAACAAATTTAATTTTTCTTTTTAAACATTCTTAAAATATCATTTTCGTTAAGATTGATTTATTTTTAATTAAATATTTTTCTCGAGCAAAATTTATCATATAAGAAAATTTTCAAATGCCACTACTTCGTTTAGTTTTTTTTTATTATTAAAATTCGTATAAAAATCATTTAAGAATTTAATGAGCTTTTAAAGTGGCATTTTTGAAAAGATGAATTTTGTACATAATATTAGATGAATTTTGTACATAATTGTGCCCCAATTTAGCAATACTTAAAATGATATTAGCCGAAAATTGGAAAACTTAAAATTATTTATTTATTATTTGTAAATTTCAGTTAGTAAGTAATAAAAGTACATAACATTTTGGGTGGTAGAATTTTTTTTATAATAAAAATATTAGTTTGCGGGGAAAAAGAAATCCATTATTAATATTGTTCGGATTATCCGATTTGAGTGAAATGTGCACCGTTTTGTTTTACAATTTGTTGCAATTTTAAAGGTAACTTCATATTGCCTCTTTTATAGAAGCTCCAGTCTCTCTTGAAGAAAAATTCGATTAAACGATTTTCACAATCTTCTCTTTATGCAAACTTTTTATCACTAAGAAAGTTTTTGCGATGATAACAGGTGTATAAGCTTAAATCCGCTGTTTTTTAATAAAAAAAAATACATGTTTTTTTTCATAGAAAGGAAAAATAAATTTATTCATAGTACTTGCCCCCGCTAGCTATACATTTTTTCCGTCTTTGTCCAAAAGATCCTGAAATTGATGGTTCTCAACCTTCCTAGGCCGATTTTCACGGTTCTTGTTCCACAAGTCAAAATTGCCGTCTTTGAACCGACGAAACCAATCTCGGCACGTTGTTTCCGATAAAGCACTGTCACTATATGCTTCCATAAACATTCGATGCAATTCGGCAGCCAATTTCTTTAAATTGAAGCAGAAAAGCAGAGCTTTCTGTATCTGCTCTTTTTCTGGCACCAAAAAAATAGACATGATTATCGAAGGAAAAATGTATGTTGTTGTACGAAATTGCTGACAATGTGTACTGATTAATTTTAACAGATGTCGAACTCATAAAAAAAAGTATGGCGTGTTCATGGTAGCTTAATCGCGCACTCACGCCATCTATGACCAAACAGCGGATTTAAGCTTATATACCTGGTACAGAAAAGCTGATAATCGCTTAGTGCCAGGTCCAAATGCATCAAAACACCTCTTTTGTTGGCTTCTAAAAACACCTCTCGCTTCTGGTCAATTGCTAGCTTCAAATGATTCAATTTTTGACATTAGACGTCCGAATTCCGGTCCCACCAAATGCACAGCAAAACATTCCTGGCCGTTAGTTCTGGTTTGCCCACCGTTACTTCGTATATGACCCATTTCTCATCCCCAGTCATCATTCGTTTAAGAAATGGATCAATTTCATTCCATTTGGCCGAGGCGTCGCTGATAAAAATTCGATCCATCATGTTTTTTTGCGTCAATTCATGTGACATCAAAACATCAAGATTCTTTTTGAATCAAGGATCTTTAGCTTCTGGGCGATGCTACGACTGCCAACATGCTGATCTTATTGGTTCATTTGCATGATTTTATCGACATTTTTCACGAGGGGTCTACCTTTACAAGGTGTATCTTTAACATTGAATATACCGAAATGGAATCGACGAAACTAAAGTTGCGTACAATTGGTTGTGAGAGTATCGCTGGACCATAAACACCATTCATAACTTCAATCGTCTGGCTTGCATTTTCACGTTTATCAAAGCAAAATTGTAAAATATACCGAATTTTTCCTTTTTTATCTTTTACACGCTATAAGTCACAATTGACCAATATTTTAAAAGATTTATATATCACTACAGCCATCTAGCGATAAAATAATTTATTTCAACCCCCCCCCCCTCCGTCCACCAAACTAATATTCATAATATGTCTTGGGGTCCTTCTGAAAACTCAAAAAACTAAAACTAAATAGACGACATTGGTAACTACTTCAATTTCTCAAAACCAATATGGACTTACAGACTAATGTGACTGTGTCTCGTTACAAAAAGTCATACTAATCCCCTTGTTCGAGAGTTCTTATCAACTTCCTTCGCTATAAACACTTATCGACGAATCAATCACCCATCGATGAATTAAGATGCATGCGAATTATCAACTCTGTTGTCGGAGATGTAAATAAAACTTTGGGTTGTAGGACCACAACAGATTCGATTGTTCTATACTTTCTGTACTATAAATAAAAGTAAGAAGTGTAATTTTGGTTATGAGGTAAATTCCTTTTTTTTTTAACAAAACAGTAAGCATTTTACTGCTTTTTTATAGCACCTGTAAGCCTATTATTACTGCTTTACTGGTCGTGTAAAAGGCTCACACCAATTCAGCAAATTTAACGGATCCAGACCGAAAATAATATTTGAAAAAGTGAAGCGGAACCTGTAATAGCTCTCCTTTTCCTTACAACTTAAACTAAATTTTATAGGACTTCAAATGTTTTGACAAAACCGTTCAAATGAAAAAAATTGTTCCAAAAAAATTTTGAATTTTCAAAATATCACCTGTTAAAGGATCATTTCTGGACATTTTCTCAATTTAAACAAAAACTAAACGAAAGTTAGAAAGAAAAATGATAAAATAAAAAAATGTTTGTCTTCAACAAGATCTATTCAATAATACATAATTTATTAAGATAAGTTCTGTCATTGTCAAGATATTAGCATATTTTTGGAAAAAAAGAGTTGAGAACAACATTAAAATTTGATCATTTCTCTAAAATTATTTTATATGAACTTTTTTTTTAGAAATTTTTCTAAAATTATTTTGTACTTTTATCAATATTAAGAGGCTACTAAAATTAACCTCAAGGAATGGTATAAGATATGCTCCTGGAAATGAGCAAACAAAAAATCCGAAAAAAGCTTAAATTCTTTAAGAATAAACAAACTGAATTTAAGTTCATATTTTTTTATTTTTTGCCCAAAATAAAAATGGCCAAAAAAAAATGGCATAAATATTATAGATTAAAGATGCGCTGAAAGTTTGAAAATTGCTAAATAATAACCTATAATCCGATTTCACAAAAAATAAGAATACGAATAAAAAAATAACAAATTGGGCACCATAAAAAAAAAAATGCTAAGACCTCGGAGAACCGTTGAATTTGTTGTTGATTATTTAGAATCTGGTTCATTAGTAGACGACAAAGTATCTAGCGATGATAATTTATAGACTAAACATGATAAAATAAAAAGAAAATCTTTTTGATCAGAATTATACCTTTTTGACTTAAGTTTACAGTTAAGAAAAAATTCTTTCCTTTTCGATGGTCGATAGCTTACCGAAAAGAAATTGCTGCTCATTATTATTAAATATATTTTCTTCTTTATTTTTATTACTCTTTTTGATCGGATATGGTATTAATTATGTCGGAACATTTGACCCCTAAATTTGTTCACACCACTTTTATATATATGTTGGCATCATTATTTAAGTAAAATGCTTGTTTTCTCAATGATTTGAAGAATTTTAATCTATTGGGACAGATCAGAATGTGTACAATGCGGGCCAAAAGTATACAATTACTATGATTTCTAGCATCTACAACTACATAAACATTGTAATAAGCCGATTTTATGCCGAGACACAAAAATTGGCGTTTCTCTAAGTAACGAGACATGTTAACACGCCTCAATAAACCTCTTGGCCAATTTCTTTTTATACGCCAATGAGTGTTTATGGGAAAAATAACAGCGAAGAGTTTTCTGACAAGAAGATTATACTAGTAGGATAATCGGGAATGAAACTTTTTATAACGAGAAACACATAACCTAATGAACATTGAAAACTTTGTTATGAACATAAAAATGGGCATCATCGATTTTTTGGCGGATTTCGGATTGAAGTAATCTAGTTACTTGAGAGGAATGGGAATGCTTAGTAGAACCTCAGTGTACTATTCCCGTAAGTCCAAATTGGTTTTGAAATTATGTTATAGAATAAAAGTTCTATGTCAGTTTTGATCGAATGTCCAGTAGTCGACATTGAAAAAAAAGTATTTTTAATATCGTATGAGGATTCTAAGTAAGTTATTTGTCTATGTTTAGTCCAAAATACTTTATTTTTTGATGGAATGATATTGCCATTAAGGTATAATGGAAAGGGTAGATTTTTCCAGAGGGTAAAGAAAATATAAACCCTTATTTACCTTTACTTTCTACCACTTAAATCAGTTTTGGATATTTTTAATATGGGCTTGTAACTGTTCGGCTGAAAAGTTTAGAACGAAACACAGTAGAAATATTTTTTTTGCAAAATTCATTTTTATTATTCAACATAGTTGCCTTCGAGGGCGATACAGCGATTATAGCGATCTTCCAACCTTTCGATACCATTTTTATAGTACTCTTTCGGTTTTGCCTCAAAATAGGCCTCAGTTTCGGCAAACACTTCATCATCGGTCTTAAATTTTTTGCCAGCGAGCATTCTCTTGAGGTCTGCAAACAGGAAAAAGTCGCTGGGGGCCAGATCTGGAGAATACGGTGGATGGGGAAGCAATTCGTAGCCCAATTCATTGAGTTTGACCATCGTTTTCATCGACTTGTGACACGGTGCATTGTCTTGGTGAAACAACACTTTTTTCTTCTTCAAATGAGGCCGTTTCTAAGCGATTTATTTCTTCAAACGATCCAATAACGCTATATAATAGTCGCTTTTGATCGTCTGTCCCTTCTGGATATAGTCAATGAATATTATACCAAGCGCATCCCAAAATACAGACGCCATCACCTTGCCAGCCGACTGTTGCGTCTTCCCACGCTTTGGATTCGGTTCGTCGCTCGCTCTCCAGTCTGCCGACTGCCCATTGGACTCTGGAGTGTGGTGACGGAGCCATGTTTCATCCATTGTCACATATCGACGCAAAAATTCGGGTTTATTGCGCTTGAACAGCTCCAAACACTGCTCAGAATCATCAGCACGTTGTTGTTTTTGGTCCACAGTGAGCTCAGGCGGCACCCACTTTGCACACAGCTTTCGCATGCCCAAATATTCATGCACGATATGTCCAACACGCTCTTTCGATATCTTCAGAGTCTCAGCTATCTCGCTCAACTTCACTTTACGGTCATTTAAAATTATTTTGTGGATTTTTTTGATGTTTTCTGCCGTCACCACCTCTTTTGGGCGTTCACTGCGTTCTGCATCAACTGTGCTCGTACGACCAGTTCGAAATTGACGAAACCAATATGGAGCAGAGTCCAGGTAACGTTTGTCAAACCATGCTTTGGTTTCCACTGTATTTTTTTTCATCAAAAAGCAATGCTTTATCAATACACGAAATTCGTCTTTATCCATTTTTTTTCAATAACAAAAGTTGCTCCACTCAAAATGCTATATCTCACGAACCAATCGACCTCTTGCTGTCAAATTTTGACAGGAATCATTTGAAGCATGGTGCTTTGTGATAATTAAATAGATTTTTGCAAGAGGCGCCATCTAGACGTCAACGTTCTAAACTTTTCAGCCGAACTGTTAGGTATTTTGAGGATATTCCGATATTGAAGTGGAATGCAAGAATAGCGGTATTGTCCATGAAGAATAGAAGTGGACAACGGATACTGCCTTGAGGACATCAGCTGTGATAGGGTATATTTAAGAATTTTCTGTATTAATAGATATTTGGCAGTGACAATTCTAAAATAAGATAGTACGTAGAATAAAGGAAGCTCTTGACTCAAAGCTTCAGAATTAGTTAGGATACCAAATGTAGAAATATTGTATAAGAGTGGACTAAGAATACTACCTTAAGAGACACTAGCTGTGATAGGGTTTGTTTAAGAATTTTCTGTTTTAATAGCTATTTGGCAGTGACGTTGGAAGATATATAATTTCGAAATAAGATAGTAAGTAGAATAAAGAAAGCTCTTGAGTGAAATTTTTGGAATTAGTTGGAATATCAAAGGTATAAAATATTATGCAGGGGTGGACTAAGGACACTCCCTTGAGAGATACCAGCTATGATAGAGTATATTTAAGAATTCGGCTGCAACGTTGGAAGAGATATGATTTTAAAATAAAATGGTACATGGAAAGAAAGAAGTTTTTAACTTAAAGTATCAGAATTAGTTAGGGTACCAAATGTAGAAATATTGTATAGGAATGAACCTAGGAAAATGCCTTGAGAGACACCAGCTGTTATAGCGTTATATACATTAACAGATATTTAGAAGTGCCGTTGGAAATAATATGATTGCGTAATAAGATAGGACATGGTAGAAAAAAATCTCTTGAAACAAAGTTTTCGAATTAGTGGAGATATTAAAGATATAAATATTGCATAGGAGTGGACCAAGGATACTGCCTTCAGAGACACCAGCCGTGATAGGGTATATTTAAGAATTTTCTATACTAAAAGCTATTTAGCAACGATATTGAAAGAGATATAATTTGAAAATAATAATAAAAAAAGCTCTTGAGGTTTCAGGATAGTTCAGGATGTAACGCTCGATCAAAATCATGTGATATATTATCTAGGAAGAACCGTACTCTTTTCGCTCAAGATTTTAAAAATTAAATTAAAAAAAGGGTTTTTTATTAAAGTTAATATGAAAAACAAAATTATTTCAATACTTTTATTATTATCATATTAAAAATGCAATATTTAAAAAAAAAATGCTCGAATCACTTTTCTGTCGAAAAACCCTCGTTTATATTTGATGACAGAAAGCTTGTACGATTCTAGGTATTCGGTAAATCAGTATAATAAAAAAAAAGTATGGCGTGTTCATGGTAGCTTAATCGCGCACTCACGACATCTATGACCAAACAGCGGATTTAAGCTTATACACCTGGTAAAGAAAAGCTGATAATTGCTGAGTGGCAGGTTCGTACGATTCTAGGTATTCGGTAAATCAGTATAATTTTATATATCATTTGAAATACTATTTAAGCATTGTAAAAGGATCTTCTGAACGTATTTCTTAAATGATAAACACTGTTTCTTCCCTCATCTATTTAGTTCATCTTATAAAACTGATATGAGCTTGACAATGCATTTTTGTTGTTTTTTTTTTATAATGAAGAAAAATTTGTACAATTTTGAGCTACATTTAAATTTCCTTATCCTGCTATATAATTAATTATTTACCGCTTAATTAAAATTCTATTGAAAAAGGATCGGTTTTCAGAATATCTTTTTTGAAATTCCACTTAATTTGCAAAGAAGCACCCCAGAACCAGAATCAAGTCATCGTCTTGCTTTACCGTTGCGACCATGACCTCATAGACTCTTCTTTAAGACCCCAAAAATATGGAATTTTAACCTTTTCGCTTAGAGTATATTTTTAAAATCCTAAGCAGTCCTATTTTAACAGAACCCATAGAGACCAGCAGCCTTTGATTACTTTTACTCATTATGCAAATTCGGCAATCCTTGCTTTAACTGATAATTTTAGGCTAACCAGGCTGTGGAAAAATCTAATGACTCCCGGTCTACTTATAATTTTCTTCTCTCCCGGTCTAATTATAAAATCACCTATAAAAAGGTGATATTTGTAGATATGCCCTAAAGTTGAACAATTATATATTTTAAAATGACAAATTTCAATCTTTATGAAGTAATAATCTTGCACTGTGGATATGATAATAAGTAAAATTATTCTAAATAAGGCACCAAAAATCAACAAATGACTACAAGAAAGCCATTGTATCCACAAAAACGTACTATCTGATGGGCATTTTAGTCTGAATGTGCAAAATTTCTTTGAAAATGAAGAAGCGCAAGTCGTTACCATCAATTCTAACCATTATGGCCGTATTATAATCTATTTTTTTTTAGGATTGAACTGAAAAGTTTTTATCTAATATGATATTCATAAAACGATCGCATAAACCAAACAACAAGTTTAAATTTGGCTTTATTTCCTAGAAGCGTAAAGTTTCAAGGACGGTTCCAAGATCGTGAGATTTGACGCCCTTGGTTTTTTTTTATATAAAAATATATAAAAAAAATCTCATTAATATAGACAGTCTTCAAATTTTAAAGTATTTAAAAACCGAAATTTGTCCAGTACTGTTCGAAAAGTGCATAAAAGTCTTAAAAAACTACCTCAAAAAGATCTAGTTATGAAAGAAGGTTTGTGATAAATATTTCAATAAATATAAAACTTTTGCAAAATGGCAATATTTAGTCAATTTATTATAATAAAAATTTTATTATAATTCGATATTAAAAATATATTTTATTTAACCTTACTTTCCAAAGCACAAACTGGATAATTGTTTATTAAGAAAGTAAAATATTTGGAACAGACTCAAAAAAATTTACATGCTATAAACAGAAGCTCCTTATAGTATTTACAAAAGGGACATTAATAAAAATTACGATTATACATCCTAGAAAAAGGATATAAGATTTTGATTTATTACAATTTTAACAGTAGATTATGTTTTTATCAAGGTGGTCACATATTTTTAGCCTACAGTGTATAAGAAGACTAGTTTTTTTTTCTTGTATTATCTTCTTAATAAATTTAATTAAATTCAGAATAAATTGCCAATGCCTTCAGTATAGACATTATGTTTATTGAGGTGAATTGAAAGAAAATTACCTGTACACACGTTCGCTCGTTCTATTTTTTTTTTTGCTGAATTCATTAATCAATCGTATTTGGTGCACGCAATTGTTGGCGAAATTAATTGATGATTAGAAAATTCTTATGTACTTTTCATTTATGTTATCAAATTAAATTTTTATTATTCGATTGATGTTCGATTGTAGAAGGAAAATTCCCATAATACTCGTACAATTGGAAAAATATAACTAATTTGGCAAAGGGCGAAAGGTTATGCATAGAACAGTTGTTGGCCGCCACCTTTACGGTACCACATACAAAATTTTATCTAAATCCGCCAGTGAACATTCCTCCTAATATTGCGAGCCAATCGATTGTTTCCGATAATCTTCTTACTGTAAGTAGATTTTCCAAAGAGCTACATTATTATCCGAAAATATGAAATGAAAGAAAGTATTTCTTGTCAAAATGGGAGCATTCACAAAACCCAAAAATGTACACATTCGTAACGGAATTTACTGATCGAAATTTCGTTCTGCTCAATCTTGCCTAATGGAATTTGTATTATTCAATTTGTGGAATTATTTGCACATCTTAGATTAGTCCGGAAAATTTTTTTTGGTGAAATTCATGATTATTTACTGATTATTTTTGCATTAGAAAGTCTAAACTAAAACTATTTTTTTTTTTTAAATTATTCAATTAATGGAATATCTGACAAAGATTATAAAAGAATAGAAAAGGAAATGTTGTTAAAAAATATTGAAAGGATATTTACGAAGCAAAAAAAAAAAGACTATACTGCAGTTTCTGTAAAATCTTGTTGGAGGCTTTTTAACTATCTGTCATGTGCAATATGAAACGAGAAGAATTTATGCACTTTAAGAATGCTCCAAAGCACTATCCTTGCCATCTTATGATTTAAATTCGATCTTAATAAATCTTCTTTTCTAGTCAACAGGACCCAAATCCGTGATCTACATTGTGGAGTATTTTCGTAAAGAGAAGCTTCGTACTATGGGGAATTATGGACTGTCCTCAACGCTTTTCGCGGCCTGTGGAAAAATTCACAAAGCCTACTCAACATCAGTAGTGTCGAATTGTTTTGGGTGCAGGAGTATGTGGGAATCATGGAAAAGGAACGTACTATTTAGTTGGCTGGAGAAACTTTTCGGCGTCCTGTACTCACAGATACCCAAAATTTGTTACGTCTATTAACACAGTGGCAAATTACATCCTCAGTCATACCTTCTTGGCACTACTAATAAATCAGTCTAATCAAAGTCCTTATCGATGGACCCGAGGGTCATTAATCAGTTTAATCAACACCGTAGAGTCCCGAAGGTCTATCACAAAATCTCTCAAGAAGGTCTTTCAAGATGGTAGATACACTGTGGTCTTTATGATCCCTAAGGCAGTTGAAGGAAAGCGATGGAAACAATAAACTAAGAAATACTGCGCCATTGTTACAGTGGATTTAACTTGTCGAGATGGAGCAGTATTCTATACGCACTCCATCGCCTGAATGGGGACTGAAGGACTCCCCCACTGATGCTGAAAAGAGGGAATAGGATACTGAAAGAGGGATGACAACATACAGCATCAGTGGGAGAGTCCCTTAGGGCTCGGTTCTCGGTCCATAATTATGTAATGTTAGATATGACGCGCTGCTCAACAAACTCCCGATGCCAAAAGGAGTAATTTTGGGTGGATTTGCAGATGACATTGCGGTCATCGAAATCGGTCAATTTATAGTCAAGATCACGCAATCCACAAATAGGGCAGTTCACATTATTGGGCACTGCCTATTATTAGTGAACTTGGATTGGGTGATCTCGACTATAACCAGTAGAAAAGTAAAGCAAACCATGACTCTCACTATCGGTGATTGCAATACTACCTCGCAGCTATCGCTAACTCATCTGGAAGTTCAGATTGACGCCAGGTTGAGCTTTGGTGAACATCTGAGAATCGCTGCTGAAAAAGCATGTCGGATCGTGAATATCTTAGCAAGGATCCTGCCTAACTATGGAAGACCCAGGCAGAGACCTTCGGAAGCTCCTATCCGCAGTTATTAGCTGAATAATATTGTACACAGGTCCTATCTGCGCAGAAGCTATAGTGACGGAAACGTACAAACGTAAGGTCACTGCTCCATATCGACGAAGCTCACATCGAGTGACCTCCGTCCTGCTATACGGAGCACAAGTGTGGGCGAAATCGCTAGAGTTAACAACATACCGTAAGACAATGTCATCAGTCCAGCGGCTCTCAGCAATCAGAGTAGCGTCAGCATATTGAACGGTATCACACGATGCGGTCAACGTCGTGACATCATGCGCACCCATCGACATCCTGGCAGGAGAGCGTGAACGCCAACACCGTAGTAAGAAGGAAAAGCGGCGAAAGGTCCTCTGTGAAGAGGAGAGACCCGAGAGTCTTCGCCTCTGGCAAGAGAGATGGGACAGCTCGACGAAGGGTCGGTGGACTCATCGGCTGATCGCAGATGTCACCAAATGGGTCACTCGCGTGCACGGGGAAGTCGGGTATTACATCACCCAACTCTTGACTGGGCATGGATGCTTTCGGGCATACTTGCACAGATTCAAGAGAACTGACTTCCCAAACTGTCATCACTGCCGCGATGTGATCGAAGATGCAGAACACGTATTCTTCCTATGCACCTTCTACGAGGAGACACGGGCAGATCTGGAGAAAAATCTGGACCGTTCCATCAGTCCAGAAAACATAGTGGAGTGCATGCTGAAGAGCCAATCGGCTTGGAACAGAGTTGCAGAGTACGCGGAATCTTTAATCAAGGATCTTCGGACCACGTACGAAGAATAGGCCGCGAGGCGTCATATATCGGGACAGTAGTAATATCAAATAAGAACGCCCCGGCGAAGTAGTATTTACAAAGAGTGCCGCAGGGGAACCATCGTTCCGGGAGCAAGGCTAGAGGTACAGGTAGGTTTTAGCGAGGTAAAAATCCAGCATAAATCGCCTGGCAGGTAGGTAGAAGGTCTTTCAGGCGAGTACCTTTTGAAGGTTTCCGCCTGTACCTCATTAATCTAAACTAAAAAAAAAAAAAAAAAAAAGTCTCAGGAGAAGAAAAAAAAATAGTCTCAGAAGTATTCCCTATACTATTTCGTATGCCGCTATATGTCTTATCGCTAACATGCCGCCAATCGATGCTTAAGCAGATGAAAAAGACAGAATATATCATCGACAATGGAAGAGAAATGAAAAACATGGACTCAACGTCAGCAGGGAGGAAAGAATTGAGGCAGTGGCGAGGATTAATCAATTAAAGGAAGATGGACGCATTATCTTATTCGTGACATAACCACACAGAGCGGAAGGGGCCATGGGGAAGTGGAACACTATATAGCCGAATTTGTGATAGCGCCTAGATGCTTCAGGGCATACCTATATCGCATTGGGGTGAAAGTTGACGTGACAACGCCCTAACTACGGGACCATAATCGAAGATGCGTAACATATTTTCTTCCCTTTATAGGAGGTGTAGGAAATAGTGTTTGAACAGATGTCTCAGAAGCACATCTTGCGACGAAAGATGTCATCACAGGATTCTGAAGTGCATTAGATGAAAACGCATCCCGAGTAATAAAAAATCTCTACCAGAAAGAAAGAATAAGAAAAGGGCAGCATGCATTCTAAATAGGAAAATAGACTTTATGTCCGTCTACTCTCCATGAAGTGGTCCCATGGGTAGTCAGACTTAGAGAAACTAAAAGTGGATTTTAGTGAGTAAATCAATAACATTTTTTTAAAGATTTAGCCCAACACACGTATAGAAAAAAATATCTTTATTGAAATTCTGGCCACGAAAACTAGTATTAATTAGTATGAAAGGTTATGGAGAGTAAACATCCATCGAAGTTTCTCCTGCTAGTGTGTGTTTATGTTGAGCCTCCATATTTAAGTAAATCATGCCATCAGTGACGCTTAAGTCTTTGATGGGTCTTTTTAGGAAAGAAAGTAGAGGATAGTTCTTGAACGAAGGGATTAGTATGATTGGAGACACGGGAATGGAACTTTTTATAACGAGACACAGCAATATCATGATTTGAAATCATGGTGGATAACAGTATTGCGAACACAAAAGGGAGCATTGGCAATTTTTCGTAGGAATCGGGCTGGTAGGGTTTGGATTGGAAGGGAATTAGTAAGCTTAGTCAAACACAAACTTTCAGTCCGTATGTCTATATCGATAATTATACACATTATTTTTAACTTATTCGACGTAAATTGGATGACTTAATAGAACCCAGTGTTCTAGTCCGTAAGCCCATATTGGTTTCAGTACGGAATCAGTGCTAGATACAAGTCAGGCCGTATTATAGGTGTATGTAGGACACATTGGAATATCGGATGTACAAATATTGTAAAGGATGGGTCCAAGTAAACTTCCCTGTGGAATACCAGCCAATATTGGAGAGATATTGGTGAGTTCGTTGGAGTCATTTACTTGGAAAATTCGGTTAGAAAGGAATATGTGTAGGACTAAGAAATAGGTAAAAGGAAAGATCGTCTTGAGTTTTCAGAGTAAACACGAGTGACAAATTCTATCAAAAGGTTGAACTATATCAAGAAAGAGGATGCAGTGATATAGACAACTCGATGATACTGCTCAGTAGTTCAGTAGTGGAGTATTCGGAGCGGAAACCAAATTTATGATTGCGAATTAAATTTAAGGATTTCACTTGGTGATGTAACTATTTTTTCAAAGATGGAAATTTCCAGAGGATTGGGAAATATATTGTTCAAAGGATGGAGTAGAAAAAATATTGATCTTTTAGGAAGTTGTTGGAGTATATTGGAGGTGATAAGATCATAGCGAAGAGCTTTGCTTTTCGGAAGGAATTTGATTAAATTGGCAAGTTCGAAGGAGTGATTACCTTTGGGGGAAGACTCATGTGTAAGGGAATAGACTGTTCTTCCTTGATTATAGTACAATGAGCCCTGTCTATAGTATGTCCTCATGTGGAGTTAATGTTTATATTTGATGTTCATCAAAAGCGTCTGCTTTTTTTTTTTGATTTAGCCCAGATTCTGTCAGTTTTTTGTCAAGCGTTCGTTATTTTTTTAAAAGATAATTTTTGTCTTGTGGCAGTCCACACTATTTTTCGTGACTGATAAAGTGTAGCTTTTAAAGCGTTCTGTATTGTATTTTGAGATTTCGTCATTTAGTTCTCTTTGCAGTTTGCTCAGTTTTGTTTTGTCAATGACGCTCCATGAAATTTCTCCTCCAAAAAGCAGACGAAATTCCTTTAGAAAACTGATAAAGTCGCCAAAATACCCTCATAGTCGTGGTGCTATAAAAATGGCCCATGGCCTAATGTCTAAGGGATCTTACATACAAAAAAAAAACAAAAAATTACTACACAACTTAATAAATTCCTTTCTTTTTCTCTATTTCCTCTTATTAGACTAATGATCCGACAACGTATTTTTTATCTTCCACTACTAAAAAATCCACTTTTATGCGTTAAAATTCCGCCATTTTTTTTGTATATTTTCTAGTCCATTTTTTTTTTTTGCTAGTAACAAATTAAAATTATTTACTCGATTAATTAATTATTAATAAGTGGTGTGTATTTTCCGGATTTTTATATGAAAGGAGGGCAATTTTTTTAGTTCGCATGAATGAAAAACACGTTGTCGAATGTGCTTGGTGGGGGGAGGGGGGGCTTGTACAGCTGACGACTTAGTCGACGACTGATTGCATTTTCTTATGGGAAAGTCATAACAGCTGACAACAAGCTTTACTGTAAACGATTAATTTTCCCACAAATGCAAAGAAAATTGCTTTAGCTGATTTCAAATTAACCTCACTTTAATAATAATATATAAAAAACTACGGTTATAATAAAAAGATTAATTATTATTATTATTATTATAGCTAAAATGGACTAAATTAAAATCATCCCTAATTGCAAATTAATTTTATAAAAACAACTCAAGACCATCCAATTTATTGTATAAGACCCTGTCTTTGACTCTATCTTTATCTATTGTAGTCTGGTGTTCCCTTTTCTCTATCTCCCTTACTCCATTCTCATGATATTATATTCATAAAAGATCAAATATTGCCTTCTGTATCGGGTAGAGGGTAGAAGAGAGATTTTGTTTTGATTTTGAAGATTTCGAAAGTCCAGAATCCGATGTTAATTATCTTCAACTGAGAGGTAAGAATAAAAGAAGATCATCAATCGATTAATAAACAGAAAATGGTTATTTGCCGGTATTTGGTTTCAACGATTATTATCGATGACGGTGTTAGAGCCGTTTGAATATGCCCATGGACAAAAGATAGAAATTATCTAATTTTGATTCTAAATTTGGTTGGATGGTTAAATTCTTCTAAGCCGCAGCTTAACACTAGCCATCATCAAGTCGGGTTGGAAATCGTCGACTGGAAAGTTAATTTTTTCTTCTTCTTTTAAATATTGTTTGTGTTTTTTTTTTTTTAATTTTATTTTCGTTGATGAGATTGGTCAACGAACGTTCTGGGTATGGCTTGCTTAACTCTTCTATACGATTTGTGGATATATTGAAAAGAAGAAGAAGTGGAAAAAAAACAATTCGTGGCTTTCAAGTTTTGAAGCGTTCTTTCGAAGGTTACACATTTAAACAATTCTGAAAATATTATTATGATTATTTACATTTGATTTTTTTAACTATAACCAAATGGATAGATTGGCAAAAATGATGGCTGGATGAGTCAATAGGTTCGTAGATGGATGGATGAACGTTGGGACGATTGTTTGTCCTAACTGTGATTAGAACTTTTGCAAAGAACTAACTGCCAAAACATTTAAGAAATATTTTCAACGCTTCGATGAAAATATTCTGCTAAATTTTCCAACTTAAAGAATCATTAATTTTTCTCAGTTTCGGTAGATTCATTCTTCTAGTCATTCTAATCGATTACGGTTAATGTTTGTTATAAAATTAAGCATTTATTATTTTTCTATGCTCTTTAGAAGAATAGGTTTTGTCCAAAACGTCTTTCATATATTTTTCTACAATTTTTTTTTTGAGAAGGGACAGATGCTCTCTAGTTTAAAGAGACTTTTAGTTAAAAATATTTTGCTTCTGTTTGTTTATTTTTTTTTTTTAATATTTGAAATGCCAAAAAAAATATTTTTTGCTTATTGCGGAAGCACTTTTTGCTGCAGGTGTGAATTTATGAAAAATAATTCTTAGGATGATAGCCTTCATATTAGAAACTAACTGAATCGATTACGATGATTAGTTGCGATTATTTTGCAAAATTCTTTTATTAATAACGGAAATAGTCTTTTTCTTCTCTTTAATAAACTTTTTCAATTGAAATTTTTATTTTTCTCCAGTTGAAGGCATTTTTAATTGAAATTTTTTATTAATAGATATTATTTTTATATAAATTTCTCAATGTTTAAAAAATAACATGAAAAAAAATATGTATATTTTTAAAGATGGTATCAAATGATCTTTTTTTTAACTATTAGTCATTTGTATAAATTTTGTTTAATTATAATCCATAAATGCACTAACATCCTTGCTTTAACTTACACACAAGAGCACAGCCTCTATTACAAAGGCATAAAAATCCTTCATAAAATAATAGTCCTGCCATGTTCAGTTTGCCATTTTATATTATAGATAGTTTTATTACTCAAATAAGTAAAATTACCATATATGGGGCTTTGAAAAACCACAAATAATTGTCGCATAACCATTGTATCTGCAAAATATGAAAGGCTCTTATTTATTTGAAAATAACGAAAAAGGAGAAACCATTACCAAAGAACTTACAACAGATTTGCTTAGTGAAAGGTTTGCTAACAAAAACTGGAGGGAATGAACCATATTTCAAATAGGAGCCCCAAACCAGGGTGAGGCTTGTCTAACGAGGGAAAAACGAAGCTATAAAGCATAATACGAGTTCTGTTCATTCGTAAAGCGAATTTTGAGTTTCCGCGGCTTACGTATAAGTCGATTTTCGATTTTTTGTGGCGTTATGTTGGTACTTATGTCTCTCATTTATGCCGACAAGTTCGGCAATTTTGAATGTTCAGTTAATTTTTGAAAGCTGCTTTGCTTGCACGTGTTTTGGCTCGTCTTCGATTTTTGCTCAATTTCGAGCAAAAACAGCATCGCATTTACATTGCTAAGGAGCTGTTGGACTCTGTCTGCGACAACCCAAATTTGCTCCTGGTGACGAATCATGGATTTATGGTTATGACGTGGAAACCAAAGCTCAATCATCTCAATGAAAGCTTCCGCACGAGCCAAGACCGAAAAAAGCTTTCTTCGATTGCAGGGGCGTCGAAGAAAGCTTTTTTTCTCGAACAGTTTTCTTCGATTGCAGGGGCGTGGCGCATTATGAGTTCTTGCTACAGGGTGGAACGGTCAATAAGGAATATTACCTGCAAGTTACGAGAAGCAATCCGCCAGAAACGCACGGATTTATGGAAGAACAAAAATTGGCTTTTGCACCATGATAACGCCCCTGCTCACGCATCGTTGCTTGTGCGCGAATTTTTTGCCAAAAGCAACACACTAATAACACCGCAGTCAACGTATTCCCCAGATCTGCCCCCCTGTGACTTTTTCTTGTTCCCGAAGATAAAGAGCCCCATAGAAGGACGACGCTAAGCTATGATTGAGGAGATAAAGACGGCATCAAAGGAGGAGTTGAACAAGATCACAAAAAATGATTTTTTGAAGTGCTTCGAGGATTGGAAAAAACGTTGGCACAAGTGTTTAATATCTGGTGGAGAATATTTGAAGGGACAAAATAAATATTCATAAATAAATAAATAATTTTTGAAAAAACAAATTCTCAGTCTTTTTTGAACAAGACCTTACGGCGAAAAAATAACAACGTTTAGCGCCTTGATGTCTGAGAACGTGTACTTAGACCTATTGTCCAGTTGTAATTTTTTTTCTAGGTGTTCATAAATTATGACATATAATACTAATAAAAAAAAACCTATAATAGCATTTGGGAACTAAAAAATTCTATATTTAAACCTACAGGATTATCCATTTTATAATTTAGAAAGTAAAATTCTGCCATTTAAAAACTATTAAGTAAAAATATTATTAAAGTTAATTTTTATTTAATTGTAAATTTGCCATTTAGTAATAAGATTTATTTTGAGTAAAAAAAAAGGAAAATGCATTGCTCAAAAATATTGCAGGTGGAGTTTTTATCTCTTTAGAATTGATGAAAGACAGATCGTTACCGTCATTTCTAGGCATTATGGCCGTATAATAACCAACTTTTTTTTTGTCACAAAAATTAAAATTAAAACCTAATTAATACTATATGGAATTTTAATAAAATAATACTACAAGCTATACAAACATGATAATTTCTAGCTTTATTACGCGAAATGTTCTCAAAATGTAGAATTTCTAAATTTGGTGAGGTAAATTACCCTCTAAGATCACGTGATTTGAAACTGCTTGAATTTTTTTTATAAAACTTTATAATAAATTTTATTTTCATAGATAATCTTAGACTTTTAGAGCATTTGTAAATCAAAATTGTTACCACACAAAGGATCGACCCTTATAGGAAGTCTCTCGTGGTAATTATTTAGAAAAAATTATATTTTATATATAATGGCAAGATTATAATAATTTAAATAAATAAAAATTTAATCAAAATTCTACTTTAAAATATATCTTATTAGACTTTAATATTTTTAGTACAAATTGGATAATCACATTTATTTATAGGGCAAAAAGCTTCTATAAAAATAACAAACAAAAGAAAAAGAAGAAAAAAACACAAATAAAATTTGAAAAAAAACTATACATAAATTATTATGCAACTGTGAATGGTTTTATAATAAAAAAAAAAAGAATATTAATTTACTGATTTTGCCGCATACTGTCCTGGTATTTTTCGATGCGGCTACTTTAGTATTTTTAAGAAAGCCGTTTACACGGATCAGCAGGTGACAATCAACTCTTTTCTCATGATTCAAAACCACTACGATGGCTATTTTAAGTGTAAATTATTCTGTTTATCTATCCATCTATCTGTTTACTAACCTGTCTGTCTGTGAGTATCTTACTATCTATTTTCTAAAACTGTCGCTAAGTTTATTGACTTGAACACACAACAACGGATAGCCTGAGAAAACTTGGATCTTTTGCATTTTATATATTGCATTCATCAGATATGAATAGTGGAGCTTTTGTGCACCTGCCGTGGGGGTAAATATATGAGAATAAATCTATTCAAGAATTTTTTTTATCTAAATCCATTCTAGAGCCGCAAAGATATTTATGTAAGTTAGCATTTGTATAGCCTATTGAACTGAACTAGAAATGATGCGTAAAGGAGGGGAATTTCTTCTTTGTTAAAGTCAGTCATGGAGTCAGTCAGTCAGTTCCAAGTCAGCCTCTAGTATTGGCAACCTGCTTGGGTGCCTTTTCTTGGATGCGATAACGCCGAACACTTTTCGTCCGTGATAACATACCGTAAGCAACAGTTATTTTCCAATCCACAAGACCTAGATTTTCACCTTACACAATTATTATCTTATATACATACGTCCGCTCCACTCACCTCCTTTGGTTAAAAAAAAAGACACCTCAGACTGACGAAGAGCAGACTATTCAGTCCGCAATTATGAGGAGTTGTGAACATCATTAGACGTTGCTGTTACGATGTGATTAATGCAGTTACGTTTTGTAGAACACTTGTTGACTAGATACAAAATTTTCCATAACTACATTCTTAGTTAGTTGATATAAAAATACCAGACATACTAAGTACTTGTTTTAAGCAGATTTAGGAAATGTTCCAAGTGTTTTGAAAATATTATTGAATTTTTTTTTTCATGTGAACGCAATCACCAAAGCTATTTATCATACGATAACGAGTATTTTTATTCAATGGGAATCGATTTTGATAAGAAACGTGTTTAATGTGCCATTTTCTTTTATCAAGAATGATCATGACAATTAATTGAAGAAAATAGTTATTATGCAAAACTGTTTATTTTAATGAGGAAATTAAAGGAATTTTTATATACTCGTAATTCTAAATAGAAAGTTTATAACACTTTCATGCGAACAAACACACATACTTGAGGTTATTTGAGTATTTTTTCACTTAATTTACAAAAAAAGCTTAAATTTTAATGTGTGTGTAAGATATAAAAAAAATTTTGTTTATTTTTTTTTCATTTATTATAAAAAATTTAAGAAAATTTTTTAACCCATAAAAATACATTTTTTCTTTAAATATTAAATTATAATAAAAAATTTTAGTCCATCTTATAAAAAGTAGGAATTTTTGTTGGAAATTTGCATAAAATCTATTTAATTGGCATTTAAAAAAATTATTTCTTATATTAATTTTAAGCAGCGAAATTGCGGTGAAACTTTTTTTTTTCATCTAGTGTACATAGAAGCTTCTAACTTATCGTATCTGATAACCAAAGGGCAATTACAATAAATCTTTTTAAACATTCGCAGAACAAGGTTTTTGTAGACACATTGGGCACACCATAATACTGAGTACAAAAAAACCTCAGAATTCTGGTGGGACAATCTAACATACTACCTTACATATTCCGCTCCTGTTTGGAGACCACCGTAAGCCCCAACCGCCTATCCTTTTAGGTTCAATTCATTTTCACAAATCTGCTTAGTGAATGACATTTTATCTAAAATTTCTTTTCTAATGAAATTCTTTCTATTAGATCGTCGAATGACTTAATGACAAATTAATTAAAATTCCTTTATTCACCCAATAGCCCTATAGCCTTGGCGCTATAAAGTGGTTACTAGCACATAACTTAGGGACTGATTTATTTTATAATATTAGGTAACTATACATCGACGGAGGAACAGCTTCCATTCTTCGTAGCAGCGCTGGAAGGTTTCAACTGGAAATTCCAAATGGCCCTAATGCCGTGGCGCTATAAAATGGTTACTAGCACATATTTCAGAAACTGATATTTTTTATATACCAATATTATTTTATTTGTAGCATGCTGGTAGGTTTGAAGTAGAATTTCCGAATGGCCTTAAGGCTATGGCGCTATAAAATGGTACCTAGCATATGTTCTAGGAACTGATATTTTTTATATATCAATATTATTCTCTTCAAAGAGGGTTTCTTTCACAACTACACATATGCGGAGGTGGTGCTTTCACTCTTCCTAGCAGTTCTGGAAAGCTTCAACTGGAATTTTCAAATGGCCCTAACACTATGGCGGTATAAAATGGTTCCTAGCACATGTTTCAGGGATTTATTTTTTTTACACCAATATTATTCTCTTCAAAATAGTTTCCCTTGGCAATTATACATCGACGGAGGCACTGTTTCCACTCGTCGTAGCAGTGTTGGAAGGCTTCAACTGGAATTTTCAAATGGCCCTAACACTATGGCGCTATAAAATGGTTCCTAGTATATGTTTCAGGGATTAATTTTTTTACACAAATATTATTCTCTTCAAAATAGTTTCCCTTGGCAATTATACATCGACGAAGGCACTGTTTCCACTCGTCGTAGCAGTGTTGGAAGGCTTCAACTGGAATTTTCAAATGGCCTTAACACTATGGCGCTATAAAATGGTTCCTAGTACATGTTTCAGGGATTAATTTTTTTTACACAAATATTATTCTCTTCAAAATAGTTTCCCTTGGCAATTATAAATCGACGGAGGCACTGTTTCCATTCGTCGTAGCAGTGCTGGAAGGCTTCAACTGAAATTTTCAAATGGCCTCAATACTATGGCGCTATAAATTGGTTCCTAGCACATGTCTCAAGGGCTGATATTTTTTTTCCACCCATATTAATATATTCAAATTAGTTTCCCTTAGCAACCATACATCGGCGGAGGCGTTGTATCCACTTTCAGTTCTTCGTTTACACTCTTTTAGTTATTATTGACTGTACCAAGATGACGCAACCGATCACTCCTTTTGATACCTATCAAAAAAATTTATCCTGAGGAGTCTACCAAACTTTCGTTGGGATAATAGAAGGGAGAGGAGGGAACCTCGAGACTTGCACAAATCCTTTTTTCGAGTGGAGATGGCCATCTAGCAGAGGGCATTGTCATGATGGAGCATCAAAATGCACCAAAAATATGTCTTTTTAGGTGTCTTTTTTTTATCTTTGGGAATATGAAAAAGGTACTTAAACTTTGATTAGTTGAATATTAAGGCTGGGGAGCCACATTAATCCTTTTTCTAATAAAAACTGATTGAAGAAAATGTGACAAGGAACAATTTGACGTGAAGAATACTTTCAAAGACTTAAGACCATCCATTCACAGTTTCAATGATGATCAATGATCCGATCTCAAAGAGCCCTCAGTCGTTCCACAATTTCCAATGTTGAATGCTTTTCTGACCAAAATTCGGCTTCCACTCCTTCTCGAACCTCCGAAAATAGTTTTTGCTACCGAAAAACGTTTGTTCTTGATAAGGAATATAGCAACTTTTTGTCACTAAGCTTATTCGCACTATAAAAACACAACCTCACTTAAGGTATAGTAACCGAACGAGGTTAAAAAATTTCTATGCACCGTTGCCATATCACTCTCTGGGATCCCAATTTCATTACTTTTTACTCCCACCTTATATGCAGTGATTGTTCATATTAAAATAAATGTTGTAAAGAACTTGGTGGAGGGTCTATGGGTGGTTTGGTTAAGATTTTTTAGTTAAAAAGCTCAAATACAAAAGAAATCCTACCTGAAAAAAAAATAGAAGAATAAGGCGCTAATTTCTAGGATGTGGATAATAGGAAGAAGAAGGATAAGAAATACTACAAAAGGTCTCATCATAGTTTTCTGCTACACCTCCTATAAAAAAAACCGGTTTGTAGCTAACCTTTCCAAAAGATTTTATGGAAAATTAGGATTAGGACACCTTTAACTGTGCTAACAATTAAGGAGCTTATACTGGTTTGAGTACTTTTTAAACGAAATCGAAGAGGAAGTCTTATATTAACCTAAAAAGGATACATCATAAATCAAGTTTTTTTTTTGGGGAAAAACTGTCCACTTTTTTAATTTATCAATTTATATCTAATTAATTACTATCATGAGTAGATTACTTTCACAGAAGAATAGATTTGTATGCTTGTTTGTTGGTGTTACTATCAATTATATAAAATTTACTCAATGTTAATCAATCATTCGCCTAATTAGGTCTATGACTGTGGTAGGGAAACTGATTTAAATCGAGACAATAAAATAATCGTAACGAAATTCTAATATTACAAGTACAATGGACCGTTAAGGATAATATCCGATCAGAAGACAAATACAAAAATAATTAATTAATTTCTTAAGATTATCCATAAAATGTTGGCAGAAAATTTAATGAAAGAAACTTTTCGGTATATTAGAAACGAGAGAAAATTAACAAGGATTTAGTATTTTTTTTTTTGTTTTGTTTCTGACAGTCAAGAGTTAACTCTTACGGAATAAAGTTATTTTTTTATTTAATTTTTTGGCTCTACCATTTAAATTTCTTCCTTTCTCATTTTGTTTTTTTTTATTATCTTAAATTTATTTATTAAGTTAAAAATCAACTTAATTGAATGGTTGGTTCATAAATAATTAAAAGGCTATATTTTAATTCTGTTAAGTATGAAAATCATTATAAGAGCTTTTCTACCACCCCCCCCCCCCCCCCCCCCCTTTACACTGTCCACAATTCATTGTTGGTCATCAGAGATTGTTGATCGGTCAATTTGTTGCTTACGCCAAAGTTTCAGTATAAACAGTTTCGGAAACAATTAGTCGTGATTTTCGATTTTCCTTAATTGCTAAGAGTTATTAATAGAAAAGTTTCCGCCACATTAATTCCAAATGAATCTACTGCTATATGTATTTACTCGTACATAGTCGTACCTACTCGTACGTATAGACTTACACTAGTAGGTACGTGCACGTTTTGGATGGCATCTGTTCATATTTATTGTGGAACCATCGTCTTTTTTGTAAATGGACTCTTAAGTTTTGCATTTTTAATTGATTTCACTTCCGAATTAATGATTCAATAAGTTACGCAACATCAGAATAAGAACGTACATCCACCGTGTCTTACGTAAATCAATTAATAATCACCAAATGATTTACACCAGCTCCCCATACCTGTGTCATCGACTAAATATTATTAAAAAGAAGAAGAAAAAAACGATTTAGTAAAACTGTTATGATAAATATTCTATTAGAACGACTACGATTGCCGTTATTGAATTTTAAATATTCATCAATGCTCACAAATGTTGAACAACACTCTGCTCTGATCAACATAAGCGATTGAATCAACAAATCCGTACACATAGTAACATGTTGATAAGATTTTGTTCAATTGTACAATTGGTCTGCATAGATTAGCAAAGGTAGACTCAAGTTGGTATTTTTATTCAATCTAGTAAATACTAATTGCATGCAAATATAATTACTATTAACTATTTAAGGTTATAACTGTACTTTATAACATCAATTGTTATAGCGTTGAACTATTGACGAGTGCAATTAACACCTGAATTTTACTGTCTTCTTACCCCGTTTCGACATTTTTTTTTCCTTATAGTATGCTAACGTAATTTTTATTATTTTTTTAAAAGAATTTTTATTATATATGCGACTATAACGGCTGTAAAAGGTGTAAATAACTGTTTAGAAATTATTTTAAATTTACATGCCCTACTCAGTATGGGTTACTAATTTTTAGGTGAGTGCAAATTATTCAATCACATTAACACGTTCTGTTTTCTTTTTATTATCTTACTTTTAAAGTAGAATTAAATTACATTTACCTATTTTTTTTGTATACTTATATGAGGCAGTTTTGGAGAATTTTTTTTTCTCTTTTTTTAATTGAATTTTGAATAAATTTCATGCTTTCAAAAGCTTTTGTGGCTGTACTTTTTTAAGTACAATATTTTTTTTTTTTAAACATTGACTAATTAAAGTAATATTCTTTTTTTTTTCTCTGATTTATATTAACTTTCTAAAAAAAGTACTATTTAAAAAAAGAAACCTATTATAATGTTAATTATTAATTATTTTTTTATTATTATTGGTCTGTTTTAGGAGTATTTTTACTGAATTTGTAAACTTTTCATACATTCTAAAGATGACTTTTGAATAAATTTTCCTATTTAATTAATCGTTAATTAATGTTATTGAATTTTAATTGGATACTATCAATATCTACATTTAATTATAAGATATTTTTGAATTTTTTTATAATAGAATTTCTTTTATTCTAAACTGAATCGTAGAGATTTTTTTCTTTTTTTCTTTTTGATAATTTATTCTTTGGAAATAAAAATGATATAAAATATGCTATAATAAATAGATTTTGATTGAATTTTTATTTCATTATATAGTTAATTTTTTTATTATTAAAAAAGAAAAATAATAGTTTTTAAAAGAATTCCACGAAACTTCTTGTAGGTATCGATTTTTTTTTTTGGTACTGTCTGAAGATTTATTCATTATTGAAATTCTCTAAAATTTAATGATTATTTGCGTAAATAGAATTATTTATATTTTTTATTAAATACGATCCAATAATATCTTTAAATTAAAAAAAACACTAAACAGTCAATTTTTATGGATACAATAACTTCTTCATCATTATTTGGGGAGTTTTAAAAGTCTCACGCTTAGCGAGGGAGAATTGAGCCTTATCGCTGAAGAATAATGTTATTCTAAAAAGTTTTTACTATTTTAACGAATTATTTAATAATAAAACAATTTATTATATAAAATGGCAAATTTTTTTCTAATTAAATAATATTTTAAATAATACATATGTTTAAAAATAATTACATTAACGAGTTATATATATTCCAAACTACAAAATGGATAACACTCTACTTTGTCAAAGGTGAGTCAAAGGCAAATCCGTGCATTTACACAAAAATGGAATAACGAAAAAAAAATTAAAGAATATTTTGTTAATTTTTTCAAATTACAACCCTTAAATATTTACTCAGTATTTTTTTATTTTTTTTTTTTTTTTTTTTGTAAACATTTCATATTTTTATCATTCTATCAAATAAACAAAGAGTTACGCGTAGGTGTTTTTCATCTGTTTTAACTAACTATGAGCACCGTTGAAAATATGGTTTATAATTTCAATTAAAAATATACTTGATACTTGTATGATAGTATAATATAGAAAAATGCTTATATAGAGATTATATATGCGACCCCATTCAACTGGCTAAGCAATGTTTACACGGTTGCGGTTATAGTCATTCGGCAGAATACACCATGTAACGAGTAACATTCTCCACCATACCTTAATCGTGTACGAACTGAATCTTATAACATTTATTCATATTTTAATAAAACATAAAATCTCTTCACTTTTGACCTAAAAAAAAATTATATTTTATAGGATTTTATGAAAATTTAATTAAACTTTAAATTTTATGGTTTATTTTCCTAAGAAAAATCAAATTGCATTTTTTCATAAGTCACTTGTAGGGTTTAGGTTTTGTTTTTGTTTTTGTTTTTTTTACTAAAAAAATGGTATTTAAAATTTTTTAGATATAACTAAAACTGAGTAGATTTATTCTATAATTACAATAATTTGTATTATAGTAAATAGTTTCATGTCAAATTATTGATGAACTAATAGATTGAATGCTAGCGCGTTCTTCGTTATTGAATCGAGTTGATTTGCTAAAGAAGAGAAGCTGGTATAAGAGGAATCTAGAAGAGCGATTAGTTTCGTATAATGGAAAAATGAAACCTGTCTTAAATTCCAAAGATGCTCTGATTCAATTGTCCACAATCAGATGCAATAAAACACCATCTTTGGTAAATGTTGGTCTAATAAATATAGAATAAAATTGTATCACTAAAGAGAAGGAGTTAAAAAGCGGTTGCAACTAGCATTTATAAAATTGGCTCACTTTTAAGTATTAGTGTTACAAGTATGTGCATCATGATTGCCTATGCATTTTTTTTTTGCATCACCATTTGTCTATGGAATCTTAGAAAATTGCAGAAATTAACCGGAGAAGAAAATTTAAATGGAAACTATAAGCACTGGCAGAATGCTATTGTATTTAAAGATAAAGAATTCATATAAAAAATGATAATAGTTAAAAGATGGTAACAAAAAAAAAACAAACAAAAACTAAGTAAATAAAAATACCTAACCTCAAACAAACAGACCAAGAAGAAGATTTTCTTCTTTATTGTAAGAAAAGATAGAAGAAAAATCTGATGCCTCAATGTCGAGGAGGGTGACCATGGTTTAAGAATGAAGACGACTAAGACGACGAAGACGACAATCGTATCAATAACTATAACTAGTCGTATTATTTTTACATACAGGTAGACTTACTATAGTTTTGATTATACATACATATATAAGAAGTCTAACTTACAGACCTCAAGTACTTGGGATGTCTGCGAACTGGAAATAGTAGAAACGATATATTCCTAACCGGTTATCGTGACTAACGTTAAGTTCATTAAATAGAGGACTTGGCCAAGAAATCACTTTATTTGCACAAATAGTTAGAAACTAGCTAAAGATGCATCGCCTTTTTTTTAAACGAAAACAAATCTATGTTGTTATTAGTACGAGTATCTGAGACCTTTAATTCGTTTACCGCCATCACCTCAATTGATACAAAATTCTCTGTGTTTTTCGTAAATATTTTTATCATCTTTCCCATTAACAAAAGCGTTTAGTAAAAATATAAAAAAACCAATTAATCTCAGATTTTTTTTTAAAAATGTGTCCAAAAATTACGCTAAATTTAATTACAATTATTTTTAAATAGTTTTTTAATATTTTTGGTAATTTTTTACTATTTTATCGCAAGGATTTTACTTTTTCTTATGAAAATAAATGTCATTTTTTGTATTGGATTTTCGCACTTACGTAATAGATGGCGTTAAGCTTGTCAAAAGTTGCGTTAAATTAACGCTGAGAATGCTCTACAAGAGCGTCAGTGACAACCATGTTTTACGAAATTTTGTGCTGGTGATTTTGGTCAAGACATGCTGGTGATTTTGGTCAAACCAGCGTTAAATGAATGCAGAAACATTGAACATTCATCATTCAACCACTCACGAATGAATACATAAGCAACCTTGATATATGAGTTCTTCCTGCACTCAAAGAAGTTTATTTGAGGGCATGCGTAAACATCTGCTCATTAAACATAATAAAAACTTCTGAAATGAAGTGGATTCTTTATAACAATTTGGCATAAAAACAATTTTGATCCTGGAAAGCAGGAATTCATCAGAGGAAGGTTATGTGCTCAATGTGATGGGATTTTAAAAGTGTCATTTTTTTTTTGAGTTCCTACCAAGGAATTAAACAATCAATTCGAAAGTATACTATCGAAAATTGAGCAGTTTGAACGAATACATCATCCAAAAATGCCCGAAGCTCGTTAAACGCAAAGAAGTTGTATTCCATCACGACAACGCATTTGCGTTATGACTTTTCAGATAACCCACTTAAATTCATTCCTTTTTTCTTGTATCAATAAAATATATTTTATTTTTTCGATTTAATAAACAAAAATCATCAAGGAGAATTAGAGGAGAAGAATCTTACAAGAATAAACATCATACTAGGAGTGAGAGAAATGTAATCAGAACTGTCACCAATGATAATGATCTGGCAACATTGCCAATTTATTCTGAAGCTGTTACTCAAAATTAGAATTGGGAATACCACTCTCGTACATTATTTGCTTTTTTGGAGTAGTTTTTCGATATTTCCAGGGTGTAGGATTACAATAAGAAGGGTACAAAAATTTTGAATCAATTAATGAAGATTAATTTTAACAGGAGTAGGCGGAATGCTGAATGGTAACCAGTTGGCAACGTGGTGACCTTGCACCCACATAACAAACAAAAACATCATGACGATAATACACAATTTGGACACACCGAAGAGTGTTAATTTCTCCAAAAGGGGGTAAAAATCAACAACAACAAAGTTAAGAAAAGAAATGAATTATTAAAAAAAAATTGACCAGACGGCAAAGGTGTAGATAATTTGGTTTGTTTGGTATGGTAATGGTGGGGGGCTGTATAAAAATAGGAGGGGGAGGGGAAATTAAGAATCAAATCAAAAACAAAAAGAAAAAAAAACGATAAAGGTTGGAGCTTACCGACAGCAAAAGTTGCAGTAAACTATATGTAAAGAGTGTAGCTGATTGCCAACAAATAATTTGGCAACAATGCCTGTGCATCAGTCCCTTCTAGTTTCAACTTCGTCCGGTAATAACGCGACTCTAAAGATTGTGATAAGTGAAGTTTTGTTGTAAAAAATGAATCACCATCGTATTTTGTGGTAAGCTTGATGTACCCACGACTTACGAAAAAATGCAACGAGCCTACAGGGATTTTTCCTTATTAAGGGCACAAGTTTTTTGGTGGCATAAATCATTTTTAGAGGGCTGAGATGTAATGGAGGACGAACATTGCTCAGGGAGACCATTAGCATTGAAACCTGACAACAGCTCTTGAAATTTCAGATGGTCAATTATTAATTTTAAAAAAAAGGAGTTCGTAAGATAAAACCATTTGGAAGGATATTATCTTCGTATTATCAATAATATCGTAAGGACTGTTACCGAGAAGATGAATGAAAAACCTCACAGCACACGAAAAGTAGAAACCACACCTCCACGGATGTCTAACTACAATATTAAAGGACACTACTGCAAAGCGAATAACATTGATGTATAAAAATTAAATAAAATTCTTGCAACAACAAAAATTACCTCAAGTTCCTGGAACAGCTCGTATCTTAAGTTTAATCTTAGATTTTGTAAATATTTTTCTCGTGCGAAATTTTGACAATTTTTTTTATTTGAAAACTGTTATATTTTTAATATAAAAAAAATTATAGAATCCCAAATTTTAAATTTGTTTTGTTTTTTTTTTATTGTATATTTTTCGAAAATTTCAGATATTTTTCTTTGCCTTCAATTTTATGTTTTGTGTTTTTATCTTAACTTTAGAAAATATAAGAAAAATCTTATATTTGGGAAATCTGATATGAACAACAAAATTGTTTTGGATACCAGAAATTTATATGTATAACTGTAAAAGTTTATTTATACCAAAAATATTTATGCATTTATTGTAAGAACAGTACTTATGATCATTATCTTCAGAAACGAAATTATCTACAATGTTTAAGAGATGATTCTGAAAGAACTGATAGCAAAAGAGTATTTTCAATATCTAAATTATAGCAAAAAGAATCTTCTTCTTAAACTATTTCTATAATAATTTAAATGTTATTTAGTAATGAGTAATTTTTTAAAAATATTTTCGTAAAATACGAACTTAATTCGAAAATGAACGAAATATGTGCATATAAAATAATATTCAATTTCTGCTACAGAAAGTAAACTTAAATAAAGCACACTTCAAGTTAAAACTTTCATAAAATTTTCAATTTATTATTATGCCTAAAGCTTGTTATTGTTTAGTAAGTAAGATATTAAATACTGACGATAAATAAAACTTCTTACAGGACTCGATGCTTTTGAGGTAATTTTTGATGACTTTTTTAGACGTAATTTTTAATAACTCAACATTTATTGGTTTTTAAATGCTGTCAAGTGTGAAGATTATTTTCGTTAAACCAATTTTTATTTGTATTTTTATAATTTTTATTTTAAAAATATAAAAATTTTGTAAAAATATGTCTGCAAAACTATTTTTTTATTACATGACCCACTTGACTCTTCATAACATAAAAAGGAATATAACAAATGTCGACGAACGTAAGGCTCAAACGTTATGTAACTTTCTCTAGAAAAAGCTTGATTTCTAAGAAATCATTTATCCAGTTATATAATTATTAATTCAGAGAATAGTTAATATTTCATTTAGGGTCAGCCAACTAATTTTATCATAAAAATTATGGAATTAATCTTTCCAGTTTTATGTCTGCCGAAATAAAAAAATTTCAAAATTTTTTATCTAATGGCTCAATTTAATTACTGTACCAAAAAATAAGAAAATATTATTAACACAAATTAACTAATCAAAGAGAAAATATATTGATTGGTCGAAAAAGTTCGTGGCATTTTTTGAGTAAAATAGAGCCATGAACCCGACAGTAGAGAACTTCTGCCCTTTGAGATAGTTCTACAGATTTTGGTACCATTAAGGGAGTTCTGCAGAGATCGAAACAAGTGAAGGTCCGAGAGTGCTATATCTGGGCTATATAGTACATGCATCAAAACTTTCCAGGCAAGCTCTATTAATTTTTAACGAGTCATCGATGATCTATGTAGTCGATCGTTATCGTGGTGGAAGACGACATTCTTCCTATTGATCAATTCTTGTTATTTTCTCTTAATAGATTGATGTAATCTCTCGAAATCCTCAGAGTACAGAACCGATTTATGGAACAATTCCCTCCTAATCCTACCATATAAACAGCAGAACTTTACTGGCCATCAATCCTAGCCTGAAAATTATTTCTGATCACTCATCTTTTTTTGTTCATGATCGCTTTCGAACGATATACACGTATTTTACTTATTTTTCATTGCTGTCTATGATTCGTTTCAGAAATGGCTTGATTTTATTGCGCTTTAGTAGCCTATCGTAGATGTAAGGTCGTTCCATTTTGTTTTTCAAGAAGCTCAACAATGGAATGAGTCCTGTTCAACAAAAAATTTTTGGAATAAGTGGCACTCGCTTATAAAATGAAAAATGCAGTAATTTTTTTGGTGTTTTGCAAAAATGATTTCAAATGCCGTCAAATATGGTATACCAAGAAGGTAGAAACTCATGGTAGAAGACGTGCTACTCGTACATTGGAGCAAACTAACCGGATAATAGCGAATAAAGCATAAAAAGACCTTTATACCTGCCATAAGTATAAAAATGAATTGAATTAAGCAAGTTCAATCAGAAGGCAATTTGTGGAAGCTAGTATGGTAGCAAGAAGTTCTTTATTGACGAAGGAAAATCGCTAAGGAGCCTGTTAAATTACCTCTGGCAAAATGGAGAAATGTTTTGTGTACAGCTGAATCTAAAATTATCCTCGTTAATTCGAAAGGAGCATTGAAGGCCGCTATATAGCATATAATATTTCCCGTAATGGGCACAATTTTGGGTGTAGATTCGTACCATAGATTCGCTACCAGAAGTGGCATACAGATCTTAGGGAAACCGCGGTTCCGAGCTGATCTGGCAATGTCAGAAAATTATAAGTTTCCTTACTGTAGGTCTTTGAGTTAGTGAAGGGTACGCACCAGTTACTTTTAAAACCATAGCTGCCTAGTATCACAGGGGTCGGGAGAGGAATGGCACAGTGGTTAGTCCGTTGTACCTGGACAAGGTGAGGAGCTTTTGGGTGAAATGTGGATGGCTGTGGTTGTTACCTAAATCGCAGATACAGTCTTAGGACTGGCAGTTAGGAGTGGCAGAATCCCTGTTGCTATCACTGCAGATAATAGTAGAGGTTACCAACAGTAAGGGTAAATAGCTTGTAACTGGTTACTGACTGATGGCAAATGGACCTACCTGTGATGAATGGAGCTGGTTAGAGGCCTAGACTAGGTCGTAGTACAAATGTGCGTCGAATAATGAGGGTTGAGACCGTTTACCGCAGGAATAGACGGAAGATTAAATGTTTGTCTGCTTCCTTCATGGGGCACGAAAGATGAAGATGAAGAAAATGAAGAAGATAAAGAAGATGAAGAAGATGAAGAAGATAAAGAAGGTGAAGATGATGAAGAAGATGAAGAATATAACGAACAAGAAGAAGATGAAAAAGGCGAAGAAAATGAAGAAGATGAAGAAGATGAAGAAGACGAAAAAGATGAAGAAGTTGATTAAAATGAAGAAGATGAAGAAGATGAAGGAAATGAAGAAGATGAAGAAGATGAAAAACATGAAGAAGATGAAGAAGATGAAGATGATGAAGAAGATGAAGAAGATAAAGAAGATGAAGAAGATGAAGAAGATGAAGAAGATGAAGAAGATGAAGAGATGAAGAAGATGAAGAAGATGAAGAAGATGAAGGAGATAAAGGAGATGAAGAAGATGAAAAAGAAGAAGAAGATAAAGAAGATGAAGAAAATAAAGTAGATAAAGAAGATGAAGAAGATTAAAAAGGCGAAGAAGATGAAGAAGATGAGAAGATGAAGAAGAAGAAGATGAAGAAGATAAAGAAGATGAAGAAGATTAAGAAGGAGAGGAAAATGAAACAGATAGAAGATGAAGAAGATGAAGAAGATGCAGAAGACGAAAAAGATGAAGAAGATGAATAAAAAATAGAAGAAGATGTTAAGATGAAGAAGCTGAATTTCAAGAATTAGAAGAAGAAAAGAAGAAAAAGAGGTAGCCTGACGGAATGTCCCAAGCATGAAGAGGCCCAAGCAAAATATCAAAGAATCCGTTATTGGACAGGTCTGTTTTGCGCATCTGAATACCTATGGTCGAAGACAGCTCGTTGTATTTTGTCTAATGACAGGTATCAACGTTACACTAATGAATATAATATTAGTTAGTCGTGGCGTTTTATGATACATGAAGTTAAAAACAAACAACTCTATAAGCATCTATATTTGTAGAATGGCAAATTTCAAACTAATTTGATTTGACCTTTGTTAATGTATTTGTTTAACAACTATTTAATAAAAGGTCCGTACTTTTGGAATTGGAAAATGAATAACCTTTAATTAGGCTACGGTGTATCAGTGATATTTTCTGAATTTTGCTCCCACCTTATTTTGACTGGTATTTAAAATAAATTTACGGGCATAGTAAAAATAATTTAAAAATTACTTATTTTTTAAATTAAATTTTATATAAGACAATTAAATTGAACAGAAAATAGAATTTGATTTTGATAAGTACATGAATTATTCATATTCGTAAATAAAAAGTTTGCATATATTTCAAAATTGACTTATGTAAACTTGAAAATAAGTTTTAGTACTCGGATGAGTCCTTTCATTTGTTGCTGTTGTTATTTGTTTTTTTTGTTTTTTCTTTTTAAATCACTCAGAAAATATTGTTCAAAAATAATATTTAAAAAAAAATAGATACACTTACTTATATGGCCATTTTGTGGGTGTGTTAATCCATTCTGTCGGTATCCCAATGGCATTTTATTCAAGACGATGGAACAAGTTCGTTGGCTCAATGGAAATGATGAGAATACCGCAATAAACTTCTTACAACGGAAAAAGAAAACTTTTTTAACCTCAATGCGAACACAGGATTTATTCTACCTTTGATGATTGGTAACAGACAAAATTCCCAACTTTTGTCGTGTTTCAATTTGGTACCATTCAATATTTCACATATTTAGTTGCTTCACATAAAATACACTATTCACTTTAATATCATAAATATTTAAATGTAAGCGTTAAAAAATTATCATTTAGCAAATAAACAAAAAAATATGTTAACGTAAATTATATGAAGACATTATAACGCCAAAAAAAAAAAAATTCAGTTCCACAAACAACTTCTCACGTTCACAGAAAGTTTAATTTTTGTCCACTTTTCCGAAAATGGTAGGCAGAAGCAATAATATTCTTTGGAGATTGCCTTTTGATATATGCTCGTCGTATGATATGCGTTTTCTTCTTAAGTTATTATTAAATTTTTTTCCGACATTTTCTAAAGTATAATAATTTATATTTAATTTTTTTTTTTTAAAGCTTTGCTCACTTTTTCTTTTTGTATTCTTGTACGTAACATATAAGAAGTAATCTGTTAGGTGTTTTTTTCTTCTGCAATATTATTTTTATGCTAATACTTTTTACGTGATCTTGAAAAATTCTATTTCATTTTATCAAATTTTTTTCCTCGTCTTCTAAGTACAAGATAGCAAAAAGTCAATAAATATTCTAAGATGACAATAAGTTATATTTATATGTGTGGTGGAAGAGTAGAAATATTAAATGCTGCTATAAAAAAGAAATAATATTGAAAATAGCAAAAAATTAATCAAACAAAAAAAATATTTATTTAACCATCCAAGCACACTAACCACCCGAAATGGGAGAAAAGCTCTCGCCGAAAGTTATGCGCCTTTTTCAATGTCAAATTAGTATGAAAAATTATCAAGATGCCAAAAATCTCTTAATCTTGACTATGCAATGTGCTAATCATTGTCGGATGCTTATGATTAATGATTTTAAGAATCGAAATATTTGAGGAATTTGTTTTTTTATTTTTGGTATTTTTTTTTTATGGAAGTAAGTAATTGAACATTATTTTAAAGGGGAATAAATTGAAGGAAAAACTACTTTTTTTTCTAATTGTGAAGTTTAGCTTTTATCTAATATTATTTTTAGAATATCAATTTGGTCTGATATTTTTTATTCTATTTATATTCTTCTAAATAAACTAGAGTTATTTGTTATTTGAACATAAATACATACAATTTTTTAAACTTTTTACAAATTATAAGTAATTTTTTTCAAAATAAAGTGTAATCCATTTTTTTATTAGGAAAGTAAAATATTGTTATTTTACAGTTACTCATAATAAATATTTTTATTGATAATAATTATTTTGGTTAAAGTTTGCCATTTTTTTAATAATAATATTTAAATAATTAGAAAATACACAAAAGTTAAGCCGATTGGGTGTTGTAACAACTAACTTTGGATGATAATTTTTTGAACAAAACTTTCTTAATTTCTCAATAAGCCAAATTACCATATATATAGGACTCTTAAAAACCTCAAAAAAATGTATTTGTGTAGATAATTTTTAAATTTAAGAGCATTCAGATATCAACATCCAGCAAATAATTGTTGAATTGCACCCTGAAATTTGTAAAAAAAACTCATTTACAAATGACCTGAAAAGGATGGAGCCCTGCAGTACATCTTATAGTAATTATTTCAATAAACTAAAATTATATCTATAATGGCATAGCTTAAGAAATATACAATTATAAAAATTTTAATAAAAATTGACTTAAAAATCTATTCGATTGAACTTTACTTTCAAAAGTGCAAAGTGGATAGTCTTTATATATTTTTTAAGAAAAAAACTACAAAAATGATTTTTCCTATTCCAAAAAAAAAAAAAAAAATTACTAAACTTTCAAAAATCTTTTTATTTTATAAAAAAAAAAAAAAAATTTCAAAAGTTTAACCATAATTATATCTTCCACAAATAAATAAACGCAGTTAATTTTTTTCTCCAAATGATCAAAAATTGTAAATTAGTAAAAAAAAATTTAAATTAGCTAAAATCGCAAATTGGTAAAAAAAATTCACATGACCGAAAATTCTTAACTACCACATTTGGCTCTAAATTAGTAGAAATTCTTAATAAGGCAGGCTTTAATTCTACAACAGTTGTTGATGTTAAGTTTTGAAAAAAAAAAAAACTATTTTAAAATATTAAACTCATCCTTCGTGAAGGTAATCAAAAAAATATTGAATTATTTTTACTAATAACTTTTAGAAAATAAAAATTCTGTTTAATTTTCCATATAAATTAAGTTTTTGTTTTTAAAATTTTCTATGAAAAAAATTATGTAATTTTTAATGGAGTTTTAATAGTTCCTAAAAAGCTTATAAAAAATTACTGGAATATATTTTTTTTTATAAAGTAGAAATGGTTAACAATATTAAATTGAAAAGCAAAATATAAAAAGGTCATATTCCGAATACTAATTTCAATAAATTAATAATACTTTAATGGAAAAAAATTTATTCATAATTTAGAGGTCCAAAAACAAAAAATTAAAACTTGTCAGAATTTTGCACAACAATGAGAGGGCATCCTTTTAAGAAACTTTTCAGTCCACTGCTAAGAGACTGTTCGATGCATTATTTTAAAACGAATTTAAATACTATTTTATGGTTGGTTCAACATATCTAAAGGTGTCTTTAGAACAAACAGAAGACACTTCCTTTAGGCACGGACACAATGTAATTTGTATTTTCCCAAACGACAGGCGAATTCAACCGGAACAATTAACCAAACATCATACACTATTTTATCGAAACATGAACTGGAACATACAACCAACCCTTAGGCACACCTCCCTTATAAATATTATTTAACACTGCCACTTTCATTCCAAGGAAGAATAATTATTTTTTTACTTTTAATAACAATTAGTAAATCAAAAATATTCGAAAAGATTAAATACGTGCATTTGAGAAGAAGAAAAAAAGCCAACCAAAAATAACAACAAAGAATAAAAATGATAAAAATTTTATCAATAATAGTACTAATATTTTTTAAATATAACTAAATAAGAACGACTACTAAAATCGATTAGGATTCAATTGGATTGATTCCTTAGCAATGTGGACCAAGTATTGTTGTCACATAAATAATATGTTGTCGCCAGAAATGGCCTTATGGTCATGACGGTATAGAGTCGCCCCTGGTATATGTCTTATGGACCTTATAAGCAAATAGGGCAACCTAACGATTAGTTTTGGTGAAGTCCATTAAAATTCCACATTTTCACAATTTTAACAAAATACCCCATAAATTAGGGGATACCGGCATGAACATAATTTTCAATATATTTACTTAATTTGACAAGGAAATAAATACTCGCAGATAAAAATCCCCTAATTTAGGGTATCTTTTTTTATTGTTGTTAATTTTTTTTTTTTTTTCGTGTAACGTTAAGACGCATAACTGAGAGGCAACGGAAATTCAGTCGATAACGTATGAGGGTGGTGGATTTTGGAAATAAAGATATTAAAAAGAAATTTTAAAAAAAAAAAAAACATTTACAATAAAATATTTAAAAAAAAAACACACAACAACAACACAAACACACACGCACACACATTGATTAATTTCCGATTTGTTGCGGAAGTGTTCTTTTTGTAGAACGAACATAAAAAAAAGGCGATTTTGTCTTTTGGCAAAGGCAACAGTTAAAACGGTTCGTAAGTTGCACAAGCGCGACGCAACGAGACTCGAAACTACGAGTATGATAGGCACACAGACTACCGTTCACTTCGAAACACCTGAACTGACTGAGTGCTATTACATCGTCCGGTGTTATGGAATGGAACATGAAACATGAAAACGGCTAACATTCATCGGCTTATGCTAATTGTTATGTTCCCCAGGTGAGTTGAGTCGCTAGCCAGGTGATTCCGTGCAATAGAAGCGTTGAGAGTTGAGAACAGAACCGCTTAGAATGGAACACAACTGAATGAATGTGCGAACAGGCCGACGACATCGAATCGGAATTGGAATTGGAACACATTCATTGGAGACAGGTTGGTTGGTTGGTTGGTGTCGGCACAAAGTGGAGCATACACCTGAGGTAGGTAGCTCGAATGTATTGTAGTAGAATGAAGCGTGGAGTGTGGAGTACGAAACGTGAGATATGCGAGTTAGCCTCGGTTTGTTTACCATCTGATCTGTGGTTTTCTGTTGTTGTTTTGTCAGTCGCTGAGCGCCATCAGAATCCGCAGCAGCTCAAGGTACAAACGACCATCGAAGTCCACAATGGAATCAGTGAAGAGTCACCACCAACAGCTGTGATGTAACGGTTCCGTGGCGATGCAACTCAAGATAATCGCCAAGAACCTCGAAAAAACTGTAACCGTGTCTTTTCGTACGTACGAGTATACGGATATGGACCTTCCTATTGCGCAATATCTACTCGTATCCACATCTTATACACCTGATTACCACCTGATAAAGATAGCCTATTTTCGTAGAAAGGAAAACATTTTGGTAATTTTTTATGTTTTGCCGTGATGTTCGTGCCTCATGTATGTTAACTGCCAACCAAACTGTCTTGATTCCGGAAGTAATGAAATTCCATCGAAAATACCGATAACATTTGAGCCCATTTGAAATTGTCGAATTTTTAATTTCCGACAGGTAAGTAAGTTTGGCTATTCACTAAAGTGAAAAAAATTTCACTTTCAACGCACAAGCACACTTGTGCTCGCATAGTCGCCAGCCGGTAAGTCAGTCAAGTACGAGATCTTCGTCTTTTCTGTGTGACTTCTACGACTCTTCCAACTTTCCGACATTTTTTTTGAATAGTTTTTATTTTATTGATCTCATCTTTCTTCTATCTTCTATCTTCTATCTTCTATTTTTTATTTATTTTTCACACTTAATACAGATTAAACAAGTATTTTTACAACTGTCTTAACAGATATTATTGGAATTTGTTGATAGTTTCATTATTTAACGTTGATTCACCTTTAGTGTCTTATTATTTGTATGAGAGCACAAATATTGTTTATTGTTCGCATTTCGAAATATCACCGTTCAATTGTATCTGGATTTGTAGCTAAGGCAAAAGGTGTTCTCAACCAAAAAATAAAATAAAAAATAAATAAATAAATGCCTCACACCATTTGCGACAAGTGTCGACACAAGTACAGTCACTTTCAATTCTGTTTAATTACATATTTTCAATAACATTTTTTTAATAAACTCTTTTTTTAGATATTTCAAAATAAAAATGTACCGAAAAATTTTAAGAAATTATAATAAAAATTTAAAAAAAAAAATTATTTTCTATTAAAAACAACAAGAAAATTTTTGTTTCTAAATATAAAAAATTATACAGGATTATCCAACTAATACTTTTATAAAGTAAAATTCAATAGAAAATATTTATTATTTAGATTTTAATAATAATTTTATTTAAATATATTTTATATATTTTGCCATTTTATATAAAATATATATTTTAAATAAAATGATAAAATATATAAAATAATTAGAAGCTTTTTACGAGACTTCCAACAGGACTCGATCTCTTTTGGAGTACTCATTTTGATGGCTCCTTTCCATATTTCGGGTTGTGATTTGGTCATTACTTGGCGGATTGTTCTAAAATTTAAAAATTATCTATTTAATTACGATATTTGAAAGAGTTTTCGAATGAGAGTGCTATGATTTTTTTTATAAAAAAAACACACTAATTGTTAAAGAAATTCAAATGTTTTTCATTTAATGTGAAGTATAATCGATACAATTAAGTTCTGAATAAAATGCCATTCAAATGGTCTCCATGACTTCTTTTACAGGAACGAATTCATTGAAACCAATTTTCGAGCACTTTTAGACTATTTCTAGACAATAAATAGTCTAATGGTGTTAAATCACAACTTCTTGGAGGCCATTCAATGTCACAATTTCTTGAAATAATCGAATCTCCAAACTTGTCTCGCAATAAATCGGTTGTTGCATGTGCTGTGTGGCACGTAGCCCCGTCTTGTTGGAACCAGATGTTGTCAAGATCAACTTCTTCCAATTTCGGCCATAAAAAGTTGGTTATCATCGATCTATACCGCTCTCCATTGACAGTAACGGTGTTACCAGCTTCATTTCGAAAGAAGTACGGACCGATGATTCCACCAGACCAGAAACCACACTAAACTGTCAATTTAGGTGAATGTAATGGGTGTTCATGAATAATTTGTGGATTTCATTTGCACCAGAATTGACAGTTTTGTTTATTTACCGCACCACTCAGATGAAAGTGAGACTCATCGGAGAAGATGATTTTCTTAAAAAAATCGTTATCGTTTTCAAGTTGTTCCAAGACAAAACCAGCAATTTCACGACGTTTACGGTGGTCTAATGGCTTCAGTTCTTGAGTGATAACAATTTGATATAGATGCAAGCTCAAAATCCTTTCTCAAAATCTACCAGGTTGTGGTTTGAGACAGTCCCAATTCTTGAGAACGTCTTGGAATCGACAAATTGTGGTCTTCAGCAACACTTGCCTGAACGGCAGCAATATTTTCATTACTTCGAGCGGTTCTTTGTCTTATTCGCACTTGAATATTATGTAAAGAAAGTGTACGTTCGAAATTTTTAACAATTCGACGAATAGCGAGCACAGTTGGACGATTATTACGACCATAAAATGTCAAAAGCACACGAAAAGTTGCAATTGGAGAAAGATTATTTTGATAATAAAATTGAATAATTTGTAAACATTGTTCTTGCATATATCTCTCCATAATGAAATTGTAAATATTACTAAATACAACGAAAAAAAAGAAGATAAATCATGACATATTACAAATGGCCGAAACGTCACTTAGAAATCATATCACTCTTATTGGAAAACCCTATATATAGTCTGATAATAAAAAGTCCAACGCTATCAAATCACCTGATTTTGGAGGCTAATTAACATAAGGAAATCTCTAAATTACGTATCCAAGGTAATTTTAACGCAACAAAAACAAACGTTTTTTTATATTTTACAGCATGTGGTGTCGGTCTTTTTAAAATCAGTCTAAAGCCAAAATTTATTATAATCACAGAAGGGGGAGATACGTTACTGTGATTATAGTCAATTTAGAGTATGCTCTAAATTGACTATAATCACAGTAAGGTATCTCCCCATTCATTCTATACGAAAGATATACCTTCAGACCAAAATGCACATCGGACAGTCACTTTTTGCAGATACAATAATTTTTTCATAGCCATTTGTGGATTTTGAGAGCCTCATATACGTCAATTTTACTTATTAATATAAAATTTTATAGTAAGAAATTCCAACGGTGCCAATTGACATTACCAAATCTCAAAATTATGTGTCCTAGGAACTTTTAGTACAATAAAGCCAAAAAACTGTCATTTTTTACAGCTTATGGTGGTGCTGTTTTGTTAAAATCACGTATAGTCTAGATAAAAATCTTTAAGTTCAGACCAAAAAATATTGTTAATCATAAGGCCATATGGCTCAGAATTGACGGTAACGGTCTTTCCTTCTTCATTTTCAAAGAATGACACTTTCAGAACAAAATGAATATGAGACAGTCAATTTTTTTGGATACAATGGCTTCTTCACAGTCAGTTGTGGTTTTTTCAAGCCGCATATATGGTATTTGTACTCATTGGCGTTTCCACCTAGCAAGAAATGAGTCTCGTCTTTGAAGAAAATTTTGTAGGAAAAATTATCATCCAAAAACTGTCTGTTGTCGAGCCCCAGTTTTTTAACTCTTCCTCGATCCTATGTCCTTTTACTCTGAAAAAAATTACGTCTTTGTGTATAAATAAAATATGTCTTTTTATTTAGTATGTTTGGGTGTAAAAACGATATTGGTAAGTTAACGAACCACCTCTGCAATGTGGATATTGGTAAGTTAATGCTTGCTCTACAACTATCCTTTTCTATTGCCTCGTCTTGTTGAATATTACCAAAACAAACTCGTCCCTGTAGGACCTCATGTCCGCAAGATATTTTCTATTACCAAAAATATATGTTCTAATAACTCTCAATTTAAGAACAAATAATAATAAATAATTATTATATCTTTCAATATAAGGTGAGAATTAAACTTTTTATAACGAGGAACCATTACATCATAAATAGATTAGATTACAGACATAAAAGGGAGCCTCAACATTTTAGAAAAGTATTTTTAATTGGAAGAATTGAATTTGTCAGAAATTGGAAAGACAAATAGATCCCCAAAGTTTGTCTAACTACATTGCTAGGTACTGAATTTAAGTATCTTGTGATATGACCATAAGACTTATGAAAGAGTATGGTTTAAGGCAGAGAAAAAGTTACGTGAATATAAATTAGTTCTGGAGGGTTCGTATTTGGATTTGAAAAATTCTGGGAGTCGGTCAATAAGTCCTTAGAAAATCCAAGAAATTGCGCAGTGTCGGTAAAGATTTTTTTTGTAAGTAGCATTATTGACAGGAAAGCTGTCAAAATTTCAGGTCGATCCATAGCGTAGGTCAATTTCTATCGTCGATTAAAGTTAACGACATTTATTTGTGCATAACAATGGAAAAAAGCGAGTTTAGGGCTGTCATCAAACATCTCCATTTGAAAGGAGCGTATTACGCGTCGTTTTCGCAGGGCATCATTTTTATCGACTACTTGGAAAAAGGTAAAACAATAACAGGAGCGTATTACGCTACTCTTGCATCAGGACAATGCGCGTGTGTACACCTGCGCTGTTTCCATGGCCAAAATTGTGGAATTGAGAATGGAATTGTTGCAGCATCCCGCTTATTCACCAGATTTGTCCCCGAGTGACTATTTTCTTTTCCCCAATCTTAAGAACTGGCTTGGCGGACGACGGTTCACTTCCAACGAGGACGTCATTGCTCAAACGGATGAGTATTTTGCAGAACTTCCGAAATCCTGTTTCTAAGGACTTATTGAACGGCCCTCGTATGTTAGAGATTTTTATTATATGCAAGGAAGAAATGTCATATTATATGTATATATAGCAAAGAATATGCTACGACAGATAGGAATCTACAAATTTATATATGTTGTAGAGCATAGGTCTAAGAACACTGCTTTGTAGTATTCCAGATCATATCGGAAAGATAATCGATATTCGATTAGATTATAAATGCCAATTTAAAAGGAATGATTTTAGGACAAAGTCAAATGTCTGCTCCTTTCATATATTTTGGGTCTAGTTTTAGGGTTGCAAGTTAATCGCTTTTTTAGGTAAAATTCTAAGTAACTGTTTTTTTTAAATATATTGTAGAAATATTTAACCATAATGGTATAAAAGAATAGAGGGGGCTTTTGGCAAAGAGTGAAAGTAATGTGAACACTTTTCTGTTCAGTGGCTTTCATGTTTCATATCGTAAGCCAAGACTGGTAATTTAGGAAATGGGATTGTAAATTATAAAAAGCTTAGAATCAGATTGGATGTGGGTAAAAATATTAATATAAAATGGGATCAAGGAGACTGCCCTCTAGGACTCTAGCTAAAAATGATTATATTTTTGAGAATTCATAATTGACAGAAACTTGGACAGATAAGAATATAAAGCTCTTAAGATTTAAGAGAAGCCCAATGAGCATGGAAAAAGCCTTTAAAAAAACCTGAGCAATATTCTTTCATTTTAAGCGATTGAAATTTATACTTTTAAATTAAAATATTTTTAAATAATATAAAAATTACCACTAAGTCGAACTGCTAACCACTACATCATCTACAAACGTAAATTATACTCTATTATTCAAATATAATTTCAAAATATCGATACATAGATAAATGTAAATTTTTAAGTTTTATTTTTTTTTAAATAATTAATGAGAGGTAAAAAATTAAAAAAAATTTAAATTGAATACAAACTCAATTCCATTGAATGATATCAAATATCGATTATTTACATTCAATAGAAGGTATAATAAATAAAAGCTTCTCATTACAGATGAATTCTTTTCAAATGAGCAAATTTCAATATTTTACCAATGGTAATGAATTCACCTTCAATTGGAATAAGGTTTATATAAAAAAAAAGAACGAAAAAAGAACCATCCATTGCCATTGTTTATGGTATTTCCGTTTATATTATGTTTCCTTTTTACAACCAAAGTCAACCAAGAGAACTAAATAAATAACGTCTTAAAAATAATGATAATTTTTAAAGGTAAAAAAAAACTTTATAAAGCGCATGATTTTTTTGCTTCTTTTTTTTAAGAATATTTTGCAAGTTTTTATTTTCTGAGTCATAATCACCATTAATTTAAGACTGGACAAAGGTTAACCATTTTTGCCGTCTTAAAAAAAATTTCTTAAAGAAAATTCTCTTCTTTTTTTTATTGTAAAAAATTGTAATAAGTTATGTCAGGGTTAAAAAAATGATATTTTTATATTAATTTTGTTTAAAATATTTTCAAGTGCATATGAATAAAAATAAAGGTTTTATTTTTTTTTTATAAATTTAAAAAGTACAATTTTTATGCGTATTACGAATATTGCTAAGATAAAAATTTTATTTATAAAAAATGAAAAATTATTCTACTTTGGTCGAATAAATGCCTGGCCAAGCTCATGGTACCTTTTTTGCCTTGCACTGAAAATACATAAATTGGCCGATGTATTTTGAAATGAATTCTCAAAGTTAGAATTGGTTATAACGCTCTTATTCTAAATTTCTTTTTTTTTATTTTGTCTTATTCCTTAAGCACATCGTGCAGTATAATTTTTCATATTATCCTAAAAGATTACCGTCTTACCCTTCCTAGCTTTCGGGTAGAGTTCCGTCTATCTCTGAGCTTATTGATCCAAAAATCTTCTTCACAAATTCATTGGAATAAGAAGAATCCTTGAGTTCATAATTACTAAAATACTCAAAACAAGTCATTTTCCCTAAAATTCCCTTTTTTCTGGGAATCTCTCTACTATAGAGCTTTTAGACTCATCAATATCCTTTTTAAATTCACTTTTTAACTTCCTTTTCAAATATATCCTTTTTAAATCAACAACAAAATGTTCTACAAAAAGTTCATGTTGCCAAATAATATCATTGTCAGGACTCCTGGTTCACTTACGAGAAATCTTACATACAAACTGTCTAACAAACAAAATGGCGTCATAGTCGTAGTGCTGTAACATGGCTCCTATCGCAAATCCTAGGGACCGTACGTTGGAGGTGTGGCATAATAAAAATGGCATTACTGAAAAATAATGTATAGGGTTTTCCAATAAGAGTTATATGATTTCTATGTGACGTTTCCCCCATTTGTAATATGTCATGATCTGCTTGTTTGCAATTTCATCATAGAAAGACAAAAGTTAGAACAACGTTTACAAATTATTCAATTTTATTATCAAAATAATCGTTATTAAATTGCAACTTTTCGTGTGCTCACTTTCATCTGAGTGGTGCGGTAAATAAACAAAACTGTCGATTCTGGTGCGAAGGAAATCCACAAATTATTCATGAACACCCATTACATTCACCTAAAATGACCTTTTGGTGTGGTTTTTGGTCTGGTGGAATCATCGGTCCGTACTTCTTTCGAAATGAAGCTGGTAACACCGTTACTGTCAATAGAGAGCGGTATAGATCGATGATAACCAACTTTTTATGGCCGAAATTGGAAGAAGTTGATCTTGACAACATCTGGTTTCAACAAGACGGGGCTACGTGCCACACAGCATGTGCAACAACCAAATTATTGCAAGAAAAGTTTGGAGATTCGATTATTTCAAGAAATTGTGACTTTGAATGGCCTCCAAGAAGTTGTGATTTAACACCATTAGCCTATTTCTTGTGGGATTATTTGAAGTAATTGGTCTTTAGCAATAAACCGAACTCTCTGCAAGCTTTAGAAGTCAATATTGAACGTGCTATTCATGACATACGACTTGATTTAGTGGAAAAAATGCTCGAAAATTGGGTTTAAAAAAATCGTTCATGCAAAAAAAAGTCGTGGAAGCCATTTGAATAACATTTTATTCAGAACTTAATTGTATTGATTGTACTTCACAATAAATAAAAAACATTTGAATTTCCTTAACAATTAGTGTATTTCCTTTTTAAAAGAAATCATATCACTCTTTTTGGAAAACCCTATATAACTGGGAGCGATCTGAAAGCACTGCATAAATGGAAGACCTCAGTGCGAAACCCGGAACATCTGGATTCGTTTATTCAGCTGGCCTGGAGTCTCGCTTGTGAACCTTTCTGACCCAATATTTTTCATCCAAATAATTGTTGTCCAATTTTAAAATTATAGGGTCTACGAATTAGAACAATTTTTTTCAATAGAATTCAAATTTACTATGTTTTGCCATTTATTTTTTTAAGATTTTCATAGAGGAAGGCTTACCATTTATTATATTATCTTTAGTTTTTCTATATTTGTTGCGCCTTCAATACAAACGGTCTATCTGTGAATGCTAGTTTTTCAGAAAAAAATCATCTCCTTGGAACAAAGCTCATTACCATATTTGGGCATTTGAAAATCAAAGAGTAGTTATTGAACAACCATTACGTGTCACTGTATGGTGCGCTTTGTGAGCTGAAGGCATCATTGGTCCGTACTTTTTCGAAAATGGGACTGGTCCTACAGTTACTGTCAATGGAGTGTACTGTGCAATTTCTCTCTTTAAAGCTTATACTTTAAGTCCTTCCTAAACTTGCAGTAAAAATTTCAACCTCGTCTTGTAACTAAGCCACCCTAGAGAGCAAAATAATTGAGGTTGTGTTTTTTTTAATGGGTAACATTCTTTATCAAGAGTTCAAGTTTTTGAGTGACCGTCAAGTAGTAGAAGATGAACTTTACTTACGAATACCTTAACCATCAAAAATGTGAGACTCTTGTGAGATCTGACTGTCCATTAACATAGAAGATTCTTAAAGGACTCAAAAATTCACCCTATGCGTTTAATCGGATATTGCAGACACTTAATAGTTTTTATGAAAAAAATTATTCTTGCTACCCTCTTCACCTGATCAAAGTTCGTTTGATCTTTTTTATCCTTCAACATGAAAAAAAACACTTGAAAAGATATCTAATTTTGGTACTGTTTATAATATCCGAATGAGCTGATCACAAATCCAGTTAAAGCTTTCCAAAACCAAAATCAGTCGCATTACTTTTCTGCCGTACTACATCCCAAACAAAAAATAAAACTTAAAAATTTATAAAAGCAATTAAATTTTTGGCACAATTTTTTTTTTATCTACAAAACCAAATAAATTAATTTTTTTATCAATCAAAATACTAAAAATCGAAAACTTTTAATTTTTAAAATAATGTTTATATTAAAATTGTTGTAAATTTTATTTTTCTTTAAAAAAAAACGGATTATATAATCTTTTATGTTAAAATTGAATATTGATTGTAAATCCTGTAATTTTACGAAAATAAAATAAAACTTCTAAGACGGGAACTGAATTTTGAAATCAAGCAAGAGCATATAATTTAGCGAAGATAACATTCGGTTGAGGAGTTTAGTGTAATTTCAATTCCGGTAGTGCCTTATTTGATATCATCTTTATCAAACGAATCAATACGAATATCATCACATCCGTAAATATAGATAATCAATCGAATATCAATATCCTAAATCAACTGACGAAAGTTTTCTTAACAAATTTTTCACGTCGATGCCTGAAAGGGATATTGGATGAAAACTTAATCAATAATCATTGACTTTGTGGATTTATGATAATATTATATCTGCTCAAATATATGTATTTATAGATAAATATATATTTTTATAAAAGGGAAATTATTTTTGCGGTAAACATATTTGTATGGAAATAGAAAAGAGAAGAACTTTGCTGAAAGTTTTACCAAAATTATTTTTGAAAATTTCAATTAAATTTTAATACCACCAAAATGCATTGAACAACTTAAGTCAAAGAAATTTTCCATTGAGCCAACTTAAGGTATGATCAAAACTGATATACAAAATTTTACTGTATGCTGATTAGATAAACAAAGTTAAGAATCTAGATAGTAGCACTCCCTAACTAAGGCCAATCCCTTCATATAACTTGAGGAAAACTGTTCGTTAAATAAACCTTACCTTTGGCCATATAAAGACCAACCTTTGAAAACAGTAGTAATGAATGGTTAAGAACAACGATCATCTTCATGCTATCTCGAAAAAAAATCAAGCCTTCCATTTTACGAGTGCTCATAATACCTTTGCCAACAGGCACATGCACTCGTACTCAAGCGGCCTTTTTTATTTATTTTTTTTATGGCTATTTGCTTACAAATCTCCATCTTTGAGCTGAGCGCATTTTTGCATTATAATTTATTTTACAATGTTGCTATTCAATTATTCATCATATCCCATAGCCAATATGGTTACATTGAAAAATGTATTTTTTTTTATTTAGTGCACTAATGATCGTAGGTAGCCAGCCACTCCTGTAGGTACATTGAATAAATAAAAAGCGCCAACATGTCGAAGAGTAATAAATTAGTGAGTATTAAACCGGAAAGCTATTATGGAAAAACTGACCTCATCTGATAATGTACAGATCCTTTTGTACTTGTTAGTACTTTCCCTTAAAGAACTAATCGCACTGACCTAAATACTCCAAATAACTATAATGTATGCAGACATTATCGTTTCCTTATTACACTTTTCCCTAAAGTTTATGATCGAATTACAAAAAAAAATCATATATTTTTTTATTATATAAATTAGACCTTGTTTTTTTTGAAATTTTTTATTAAAACACACATTTTGATGAAAATTACGTCGTTCTTTTTTCTACCGCTATGGATCCATTTGATCACATTTTTATATAATTGTGGTTCTACTTTATGCATGACGCAGTTGATATTGGTTTTGAGCTCTTGAATTGTATATGAACTATTCTTATAAACCTTATTTTCCACATGTCCTTACCAGAAGAAGTCCAACGGCATTAAATCATATAATATTGATGGTCAATTACATCTTCGCGACAATTAGCCGTCCATTGAATTTGGTTTTTAATAAATCGATTGTTTCTTTGGCAGTGTAAGCACGAGTCGTCGACATTCATACTCGTATATTCGATTTTCGATTTTTTTTGTGGCTTTATGTTGGTACTTATGTCTCTCACTTATGCTGACAAGTTCGGTTATTTTTAATATTCAGTTAATTTTTGACAACTGCTCTGCTTGCACGTATTTTGGTTCGTCTTCGATTTTTGCTCAATTTCGAGCAAAAACAGCATCGCATTAACATTGCTAAGGAGCTGTTGGACTCTGTCCGCGATGACCCAAATTTGCTCCAGAGGATTATAACTGGTGATAAATTATGGGTTTATGGTTATGACAAGAAACCAATGCTCAATCATCCCAATGGAAGCTGCCGCATGATCCAAGACCTAAAAAAGCGCGCCAAGTTCGGCCGAATGTGACGGTTTTGCTTACAGTTTTCTTCGATTGCAGAGGCGTGGTGCATCATGAGTTCTTGCCACAGGGTAGAACGGTCAATAAGGAATATTACCTGCAAGTTATGCGCAAGTTGCGCGAAGCAAATCGCCAGAAACGTCGGGATTTGTGGCAGAACAAAAATTGGCTTTTGCACCATGATAACGCCCCTGCTCACGCATCATTGCTTGTGCGCGAGTTTTTTTGCCAAAAACAACATACTAATAATGCCGCAGCCACCGTATCCCCTAGATCTGGCCCCCTGTGACTTTTTCTTGTTTCCGAAAGCTGAACAAGATCACAAAAAAATGATTTTTTGAAGTGCTGCGAGGATTAGAAAAAATGTTGGCAAAAGTGTATAATATCTGGTATGGATTACTTTGAAGGGGACAAAATAGATATTTTATAATATCTATTTTGTCCCCTTCAAAATAATTATGAATAAATAAATAATTTTTGAAAAAAAAAACACAAAATTCGCGTTATTTTTTGCACAGGCCCCGTACGTAACCCGCGGAAATTCAAAATTACCGATATTTTTTGAACAGACGTCGTATCATCCAAAATATGTCATAAAAAATTAGCTGCTTTATTTTTGTAGGGCACTCCATTGACAGTAACTGTAGGAGCAGCTCCATTTTCGAAAAAGTACAAACCAATGATGGTCTGTGCTTTTTCGAAAATGGAGCTGCTCCTACACTTACTGTCAATGGAGTGTCCCTATTCCTACTTCAGCTAATAAAGCTCACCATACAGTGACATATAATGGTTGTTCAATAATTATTCTTTGATTTTCACATACCCAAATGTGACAATTTTGCTTAGTCAAATATCCGTCTAACTGCAAATGAGCTTCGTCAAAGAAGATTAACTCTTCTGAAAAAAGCAGCTTTCACAGCTCGAACATTTGCATTAAAGATATTATAACAAAAATAGTAAAATTGACATACTTAAATAAATGATAAATATTATTTTATGAAAATTAAAAAAAAAAAAATGACAGAATTATCAACATAGTAAATTTTGACTCTATTGAAAAAATCGGTAGACCCTATATTTTTGAAAATTGGACAACAAAGTAAATTTTAACTCTAGTGCTAATCGGTAGACCCTATATTTTTAAAAATTGTACAACAATCATTTTGATGAAAATATTGACTCAGAAAGCTTCATCATAATCATCAATGGCGCAACAAGCGGGACTCTTGTTATATTTTAAAATATAGGGTCTACCGTTCTAATCGGTCTAGACATGCTAAATAAAAGAACTGCAGACATCCCGGCCTTGTGCTGTAGACCTTCATTTTGATACTCCCAGCATGCTTTTGGCATTCTGACTCACGCAGTTCTTCTAGATCGCTCTCAGTTATGCCAGTTTCGAGCCAGGGATCATGTTGCACCGTTACGACCATGACGCCATTTTTTTATTTACTGTTTTGTGTGTAAGGTCCCTCGTAAATGAACCAGGAGCTACGGCCATGATATTATTTGGTGACATGTAGATATTTCAGGGCATATTAGTGTTTGTTAAGAGATTTGAAAGACGTCTTGGAACAGATACTGTGGAATTTAATGGAGGAAACTCTTTAAAGAAGAAATTTTGGGTTAGGTGACATTTTGTTAGAAGATTACCGACTGTGAGTTGAACGTCAAAGGATGGACAAGTGAGAGCAACATGCCATATCTAAATTCTGAACAGTTTTTGTACTCAAAAGTTTTTTGAGATTGTCGATTAGACTTGTTGGGCAATGCTTGTCCAATGCTTTGAAATAAATCTTTATCTTCTTGTGCAGTCTGTGTGTCTTCGAATGACTAAGGGTGTTATTTGCCTTTTGGTTAACATGGCAGCAAACTACTACAAATACCGGGTGATGGAGAGTTTCCTTTACCAGTTGGTCAAAATTCCCACATGACTTGAAACCCAAAGCAAGTCAACCCCTACTTTCAAATTATGTGAAGTATTATTGAGAGCAGAATCGCTCGATTTGAATTGCTCCCAGCCCTTAATAGGAAAATTCCACAATGAAGTTTGTGAATGTAAGAACCACTTGACAGCTTAGTTCTGATATTATGTCGATAAAAATCTAGGAATGAAGGGTCCTCTGTTTTTTTACAGGATTTAAAGAAGACATTATGGAGCAGATATTCAGAGCAAAAATGTTTTAATATTTTTAAGTAGAGCCTCCATCAATAAAGTTTGATATGCTTCACTAACAAATCTAATTAAATGGCATTTATTTTAATTTTCTTATTCCATAATAATTTTTTTAAATTATATAAATTTGCGGTTTGATTTTTTATTGAATTTAGGTTTTTCTATCGCAATGTCATTTTCGGGAAAACATTTTTTTCGTGACATTTTGTTTATATCGGATGAATTTTTTGCTGTTCGATGAGCAACCGGAGGCAAAATAAGAAATGACATTGCACACAGGAAAATGCACTATTTAGTGTGGTTTATGGGATGTATTTCGTTAATGATTTCGAACTTTTTTTTGCACAAAATTCAAGATCTGCATTTGGTCGACATGTGGTTTCACAAAAAAGGTGCTACATGCCACACAGCACGGGAACCAATAGACATATTTAGAGATGAGTTCGGTGAGCAATTTATCTCATGTTTCGGACCAGTGAGTTGGCCGCCCAGATCGTGAGATGTGACGCCTCTAGAATATTTTTTATGGGGCTACGTAGAGTCACTCGTCTAGCATCATTGCAGCCTTGGAATACAATATTATACGTGTTATTAGCAAGATATTCAGAAAAATGGTTAAAAATTAGACTTCTTCCAGTTGCGGCCAATATTTAACTAAAAAGTCGTTCCGTATTTCTTTAAAGATGGCGCTGGCCGTAATGTTACCGTCAACGGCACCCGCTATCGCTTGATGATTTCGAACATTTTTTTCGCCCAAAATGTAAGCACCGCATCTAGTCGACATGTGGTTTCAACAAAACGGTGCTACATGCCACACAGCACGTGGACCAATGGATATATTGAGAGATGAGTTCGGTGAGCAATTTATCTCACGTTTCGCACCGATGAGTTGGCAGCCTAGATCGTGAGATTTAACGCCTCTATAATAATTTTTCTAGGCCTACGTGAAGTCACTAATCTATGCCAATAAACCACTATTATTTGCAGCCCTTAAAGATAACATCACACATGTTATTTGCGAGATTTTCGGAAAAGTTGTTCCAAATTAGAGTTTTTCTAGTTGCGGCTAATATTCGCCTAAATAAATCCAAAAAAGTCAATGGCAAAAATTATTTTATAAATTTGAATAAAAATTTTATATATTTTTGAAATTTTTTTATACGTTGTTGAAGATTAACACTTAAAACCATTGCAATATGCTGAATATTGTACATATTTTATTAAATTTTAAATTTTTGTTTTAAGAAACAAAAATTTAAAAAAATTCTTTTAACCAAAAAATTATCCAATTATTTAAAAAATTATCTTTAAAGTATTTTCAAAATGCTCCAAATTTTTTATTACAATATAAACAAAAAGTAAATGTTTCTGTTTTGTTCAATATATTTTTACAACTTAAATTATAAAAAAAAAATAATTGATATAAGAAATATTTTAAGATATTATCCAAAGCTTTACTAACTATGGCCATTTATCTTAGAATTTTATTAACGTGTGGATATTCAAATAAAAATAGTGATAAAATTATCACTTTCAGAATTCATTATTTTCATAATAATAAAAAAATAATTGAATCACGTAAATTAGTAACAATTTAACATACTAAATATTTTGTGTAATAAAATTTGAATATTTTTTGTCTTCTCCTCGTGTGTGTGTGTATGTAAAATTTGAAAAATTACCAAAATTTTTTAAAAAACAAAATGGAATATTACATGAGTGGGTGTTTAGCTTAATTTGAAATTAATTTAGCTCTTAAAAAGATATATTATGAATTTCCACTATTGAAAGAATATTCATCAGAATATTTAGTCGATTGTTTTGGCGTGAGAAAATTTATGGAAATTTTTTTTTCTTAAATTACTGGCTTTTAAATAGAGAAATTTTTGGTGGCCTTCAGGGTTCATAAAAGTACCTTCGTGCTGATGGAGAACTTTTGTTGGAATGATTTATTATATCATCTGATTTGGAAATTTTTACTATGGAAAATTTTTTAATGAAAACTTTCACTACCGGTAGACACCTGAGGCATTAGCCTTTTCATTTTGTTAATAATTGTAGTGATTCCATGGCTAGAGGATAAAAGCAAATTATTATTGGCAATAGAAACATCTAACAACACTTCTATCAACTGGTCACTAATTACTAAAATTTTTGCATTGTTACATAGAAATTTTCCTCTTTGTGAGCTATTGATAATTGATGCTTTAGGTTTGGTTGGAGTTTTCAAATCAATTGTAAAAGCATTTGAAAAAATGCTATCACCTTGGTAAGATCTTTACTTGAAAAATACGAAAACACTTCAAAATACTGCCAAATTTTTCAATTGTAGTCGACGAAAGTGATAATTTTCACTTTAACACACAAATAATAGTTATATGACCCTAGATCTATAGTTCAATTATTGTACTTTAAAGATAATTGCATAAAAATACAATGAATATAAATATTTTTCGTTTAATAAAAAAAAAACAGATAATAATATTATTTAATAAAATTTCAATTTCATTTATAAAAATTTTAAAAAAAATTCAATCTTTAGCAAAGAAATTCTGTTATTTATGAATTTTTTGTAATATGTATATCTATTAACACCTTTTATATATAAAAGATATTTGCATTAATAAAAATTCATAAAAAAACGAACCAAAAATCTAGAAGATATTTTCAAGAAAATTGATTAAATATAAAACCAAAAGTAAATACTTAAAAGATTTACAAAGAAGAATAGATATTTTTCAAACAAACAAAAAAAATAATAATTTCCATTTTAGGTTAAAAAATATAAAATTAGTTTCCTTTTTATCTTTTCGTCGTATTTTGCATATTATTATAATAGTAATATTTTATAAATAAAGTTTTCAAATTCTAAAATCTTCTTCAAAAATGTCACCATTTCAATATCATATAAAAGGTAATTTTAATATTAAAATTTTATCGTAAGGTCTTTAACCGAATATACATAAATATTTATGATATTCTTTTTTTTATAATAATACGAGTGTATTTATTGATTTAATTTATCCAAAAATGGGAAAAAATTTGTGCCCACTTATTGGATAGACATTATTCTTATGACTCGAAATAGAATATATTAGTTTGCATAGACACTGGAGACTGATATGCGATAGAAAGAAAAGATTTATTAAAATGAATAAATTAATAATATTAAAAAAATACTTAAAACTGTAAATAATATAAATTTACGCAATGCAATTGCTTCGTAAAAATACTTAACACTAAAAAGTTATTGGTAAACTTTTATTCAAATAACTGGTTTAGTATTTATAATTTTAATTGAAAATTTCAATAAATCAAAAAAAAATAACTTAATTATAAAAATAAAAAATTATAAAAATTACACCCTTTTTTTAATAAAACCACGTGACTAATTAACATTGATCACTTTATTCGATGTCCCGCAAGGTAGCCATCTTGGACCGTTGCTGTTTATTCTTTTACCATTGATGACATTATTTAGTTTATTAAGCATTATAAAATTATTTTTTATTTTTATGATATGAAGATTTTATACAATATAGTAAAATATTAATTTTATTTTTAATAGCTTATAACTCAATTCTGAGAAGTATGAGGTCTTCTCAATTTCTAGAAGAGCCAATTCCACTTATTTTTTTATATAACTTTTTATGAGTTAAACTGGACAGAAAACTGAGGTTTAAATTTTTTTCTAAATTAATTATATTGCTTTTTATGGTAGTTTTATTTTAGACCAAGTAATGCGTTAGTTAAGGGACTTATCTAGCTTAAGTTTCCTAAGCTTCTCATCAGGACAAAATTATAATATATGAGTCGGAGGTCTTGTCGCTTTATTATTCTAGACATAATAGACAAATTGAATTAGTACAATTTAATTGTATTAGGCTCGAAATAAGAGATCATCTATGGAATGACCCTTTTAGCCCGCAACCGCATTTGCAAGTCCTTAAATTGTTTCCTTAATGAAGAACATACTTGAATATTTTTAGTTTTTACTTAAATTTTTTGTGTTTTCTGGTAATTAATTTTTTTTTGGGTTATCTTGGGTTATCTAAGCCGTGTCCTTGATGGACATGTGTTGGGAATATTTTTCAGCTAAAAATCAATTAAAAAATAGGAACGGCGAGTTCCAGTGGGTGTTCGGTAATATTGCTATTTTGGGTAATGGGTAGGCTAATAAATTTGCGGAGGATTATTTTTATTATCCTATGCTCATTAAAGTTTCTAAATTGCTTTTCAAAAATTGTCACTTTATAATACAAGCCTTATTTTCTAACGTTGGCCAAGTATTGGATAGCAATTCTAATCAACAGTCATTCCGAAGTTCTCGGTAAGGAAATTTTTCAGAATCCAAGGGCCTTTATTAAATTTATTGTGAACATCAATTTGGTAAGGGTTTTTGAGAAGTATGCTTCTTCATTTTTAACCTGGGTAGTAAGAAACTGGGCAGTGATAATGGATTACAAGTCATACTGGTATCCTTGGTAATATCCTACACTCACAGTAATATCAAAGTTGCTTGATCTTCTGACGAAATGGCATGTAACATTTTTGACCATGCGTAGACAATTATTATGGAACAATAGTGGAAGATTTCTTTCCACACAATAGCCAAATATTGAAAAGCCATTTCGAAATTCTGGGTAAAAAAAACTTCTCCGAAATCAGATATTCTACTTGGTAACCAATCTCACCCATTAGGCCATTCCTGGCTATCTCTCGTATCCCAAGTGAATGCCACTTAATCCAGACGTTCGTTTTTAATAGGACTCCTAAACTTAAGCATTTATTTTTCTGGACCTCTTTTTTCCTAAAGTAACCTTATTTGCATCACATAAGTTAGCAACATCTAATTGCTGCCATCCAACTTATATTCGATCATTTTTATTAGCAGAAGCTGACAGTGCCAACCCAAATGGCCTTATCAAATGGCCTTATCGTCATGGCGTTAGAAAATTAGCCTCAGGCGCTTGTCTCAAAAATATTCCAAGAATAATAAGCTATATTTGTCCACTGAATTTAAGAAGTTATGTTCAACCAGAATTTTTTAGAAGAAGCTGGAAATGCCAACCCACACCTAACATGATGTGATCAAATGGCCTTATGGTAATGGCGCTACAAAATTAGCGTCTGCCGCTTATCTCAGAAACATTCCAAGAATAATAATTTACATTTCTCTACTGAATTTAACAAGTTATGTACAACCAGAATTTTTAAGAAGAAGCTGGAAATGCCAACCCACACCTAACAAGATGTGATCAAATGGCCTCATGGTTGTGGCGCTACAAAATCGGTCTCTGGCGCTTATCTCAGAAATGTTCCAAGAACAATAAGCTATATTAATCCACCGAATTTAACAACGTCAAATTGCTCCCGTCCATTTTATGTTCGACAAGTTTTATTAGAGAAGCTGAAAATGCTAACCCACACGTAACATGTTGTCACCAAATGGCCTCATTTTCATGGCGCTACAAAATTAGCCGTTGGAGCTTGTCTTAGAATCGTTTCAAGAACAATAAGCTATATTTCTCCACCGAATTTAACAATTTACGTTCGATTAGTTTTATTAGAGAAGCTGACAATGCTAACCCACACGTAACATGGTGTCACCAAATGGCCTCATTGGCATGACGCTTCAAAATCGGTCACTGACGCTTATCTCAGAAATGTTCCAAGAATAATAACCTACATTGCTTTACTGAATTTAACAACTTATGCCCGATCAGTTTTTTTTGAAAAGCTGACAATGTCAAACCACGCGTAACATGATGTCATCAAATGGCCTCATAGTCATGGCGCTACAAAAACGGCCTATTGCACTTATCTCAGAACCGTTCTAAGAACAATAAGCTATATTAATCCACCGAATTTAACAACTTTAAATTTGCTCCCATCCATTTTATGCTCGACAAGTTTTATTAGAGAAGCTGACAATGCTAACCCACACGTAACATGGTGTCACCAAATGGCCTCATTTTTATGGCGCTACAAAATTAGCCGCTGGAGCTTGTCTTAGAATCGCTTCAAGAACAATAAGCTATATTTCTCCACCGAATATAACAACTTATGTTCGACAAGTTTTATTAGAGAAGCTGGCAATGCCAACCCACACAAAACATAATATCACCAAATGGTCTCATTGTTATGGCGCTACAAAATCGACCTCTGGGGCTTATCTCAATGACCTTACAACAACAACAAAAAAGGTATACTACAAAATGTTTCTAAGCGCGTCAACGGTAATAAATGTTTATAAACATTTATAAATGTTTATAAGTATAAAATATCCAATTTTTGTGTTGACATATTTTGTAAGATTTTCTTGTTAAATAGTAAACCATAAAAATAAAAATATTTAAGTTTAAAAAAAAAAGAAAAATAATATTTTAATTATTATTAATAGGCTATGTTAAATTGCATTTGTACTGTTAGTCTTTTCAATAAAATCCCATTTGAGCTTACGATTTTTCCAAAAATTATCATTTCTAATTAAGAAAACAAAAGTTCTGCAAAATTTCTATGTTTATTTTTTCATTTAAATAATAAAATTGGCAGAATTTGAATACAAAAATGAAGCAGAAAGAATGGAGTTTACAAAATTGCTGGAAGAGAAAAATTTACGTGGCAAAAAAAATAACCAAAAGTAACCAAATATTACATGTTTTTACATTTAAAATCAACGGTACATAATAAAAGAGCGTATGTCTATGATAATTGCAATAAAAACGTTTTAATGTGGGCGATATTTTATTTTATTTGCAATATTATCCAATTTGCATTAATTAAAGCATCCGCCTCCATTGTTGATGGTTCAGTTTTTCCATGTTTATACACTGCTTTGTTTACGGGCACCTTTTTGATTTGGTGGCATCAATTTAAGGTATGCCAATAAATAATTCAATGCCATTTGTTAATAAATCTTAATTGGTAAAAATAAAAAGAAAATAAATTTAAGTGGTAAATAAGAAATTTCTTCCCATAAACGGATTGTGAATTTTCTAAATTCCACAGATGCGCTTAACATATTTTAAACTTCTCTATAATAATAATGATTATTTTTACCTATCAATGTCACCTAACATAAGTACTGTTGATGCTGTTATAATTATTACAACAACAAAAAACATTTTTTCTACAAAAAAAAAATTGTCTTCTGTTCATATTATTTTAAAAGTATTTTTTTCGATACAATTTTATGAGTTTTCTTATAATAGGAAAAAAAATATTTTTATACTATTATTAAATAAATTACATCAATAAAAATTTTCTCTTCTTATCATTTAAAGCTTCTTTTGAAAATTATGGCCATTAAAGTAAGCGATTGTTCATTATTATCGTAAGTTAAATATAAAAGTGAAATTATTTCCGTAATTATTATTACAAATTTTGAATTGGAATTTTTTTAAATTATTTTTTTTTTTTGTATTTGAATTTGTTTTGTTTTTTTTGGATTTAAATATTTCTCACAAAAAAATACAACATATCATGCCTATTTAACAGATCACTCTTATTAAGCATAAAATTATATAGTTTATGGATAATACTATAAGTTCACATAAATATTTAATAAAGGATAATCCATTGGCTTTCGTTTGGTGGCCTAAGGCTTAAAAACCCTTTGTAAACTTCAAAGACTGGCATGCTTAGGTGTTACCTTTCCATTTGCATATTAAAAAGGAAGCGGCTGAAGAAGTTCTAAAATTAGGACATTCCAAAAATTTTTAAACCAGAAGACCTGTTGGGACATTTTAAGGTTGTATTGGACGTAAAACAATTCAGGAACACAATTGACAAAGACACCTGACTTAAACCAGTCTTTTAAAGTAGAAGCGCTTAACTTTGAAGTAGGTGAGCCCGTCACTCGAAGAGGGTATCAGAACGAACGCAACGACCTACTATACATATTCTCAGACAACCAAACTGCATTGAAAGCTCTTGTCTTATCTGATATTTAATTCAAACTAGTTTGGAATATCCTTAAGGTCCTAAATTAACTGGGAAGATACAACAAAGTAACTTTGTTGTGGGTACCAGGTCATGAGGGTATTGAGGATAGCAAACTAGCAGACAAACTTTCCAAAAGGGGAGAAAATACTGATTGGAGCAGAATCCTTCTGTAGCTATCCAAAGGTCCACCTAGGGTCTATTATAGAGTTCTGCGGTAAAGACACGCATTTTCACATTTTCTTTTAAACCTGGCGCTGGTTAAAAAGAAAGTGCGAAATTGTTAAATTGAAAATATTTATAATTATTAAATATAATAGTCTTATGAAAGTCCGCCAAGGATGTAGCCGAGCCCGGCTGTAAAAGAAGGAGGAAAACTGAAGCCGACCATTTTGAAGGAGGTGGAAAGAGACAGAAACCGACCATTTTGTTGTTAAAGATTTTTTTTTTTTGAAAACGTAGAACATATCCTCGACGCACATACACAAAAATCATGCATGGAGATTTTAACAGCAAGATAGGAAGGGAGCCTGTATTCGGGCGATAAAGGATTGCGACCCATCTAGTTACCAGTGACAAATGAAATTGTATATGCGGAAAGATATTTATAAGACCATAAGACTTTACACAGCTGTGAGAGAGTTTAGCATTCCAAAAAAATTGATGGTGTGACTAGGCTGACCGTGACTTAGTAGAAGCAGCCAAATCACTTTCAGAACTATGGTATACAACAATCACAAAGGTCTTAAATACACGCTTTCATGAATTCTGTTTAATCAGGGAAAGGAAAAAGTTATTTGTGACACATAAGTGGTACCACCCTTATTAATTTTGACCAGCTTTTAGCAAACACCGATCACATCCACAATGTGTGTCTGTCAGAAAGAGCTGTACGAGTGGCTTCCATTAAGCCACTCGTACAGCTCTTTCTGACAGACACACATTGTGGATGTGATCACATAAATGAAGGGAAAACAAAGTATATGGTAGCTGCGTTATCGTCAAAGATAAAACCAATCACGAATAGTTGCATACATCCCAGAAAGGGGTAACTTTTGGATGTAGATTCGTACCATAGTCACTACCAGAAGTGGTCCTGGTGTATCCACGGCCTTGAGCTTGCCTAGCAGTTTCAGGAAATTATAAGTTTCCTTACTGTAGCTTTTTGGATAAAGAGTACTCACCTTGAAAACAGAACTGACTAGTACCACGAGAGTCAGGAGCCCCAAGGTGGTTCGTCTGCCATGCCCGGAGAAGGTGAAGAGCCTTTGACTGAAACGTAATGGCTGTGGTTGTCACGTACATAGCAGGTACATTCTTAGGACTGAAGCTGAGGGATTGCATAATCCCACGTGCTATCACTGCAGATGATAGTAGAGGTTCAGGTAGGCCTTTTTTGTAATTGGTGCCGTCCTGAATCCACCGGTTCTCGTCCGATCACCGAAGTTAAGCAGGACTGGGCGTGGTTAGTACTTGGATGGGTGACCGCTCGGTAACACCGCGTGCCGCAGGTTTAACCGTGTGTGTGTCGATCGACTCACACTCGGTAGGTAGCGGGTTCGATTCCCGCTGCCGCCATCTCGGCATGGTGCCGGGGTGAGAGGCCGACTACAAGCCTTATATGTAGTCCGTAGGGTCCCCCAACGTCACTGGAGGTTACTTCGCTGGCCTGATAAGCCGCAAGCTATAAAAACCACCTTATCAAGAAACAGCACAAGCAGAATCAACCGGACCGTACCTCAGGCAAAAAACTCATCTGGTTTTCATCGAACAACGCAGACGGGTGAACACTTCATCTACAGCGGCAACGACAGCGGCCACCACGGTGGAGTCGGATTGATCCTATCGGCCAACGCAAAAAAGAGATCTCTCATGGGCTACAAACCGGTCTCCGACCGCCTCCTGACAGCCAGGCTCCACTCGAAGTTCCGAAAGATCACCATCGTGCAGTGCCCCAACCGAAGTAGATGATGACGCCAACAAAAAGAAGCCTTCTACCACCAACTAGAGACGTGTATTCTCTGTGTCGCTATATGCTCCATAGGAGCGACTGTGTCTCATGACTATGTGTATATGTGTCATAATGTATAATGAAGAAATGAAACCTGTCAAATAAAAAATAAAAAAAAGAACTCACTGCTAGCAAATATACCTACTTGTGATATATGAAACTGGTAAGTGTATGGAGTAATGCGGTATGCTGGTCTGCTGGAAAGTTGGAATATTTGACTGCTCATGTATGGAACACGAAAGTTGGTTAATAGCTATAAAGATCATAATCAGAGAGAAATGATTTTAAAGATGTGCAGAAAAGAAGTTCAGAAAGTAGGAACCTAATAGAGGGTTCAATGCATGGCTGGGCCTAAGCTGAAAATCGATATTATATTGGATTGAAGCGGCGCTGGGTTGCTGTTGAGTATTTGAGATTCGTGCAACTACCAGAAACCAGTCAGCTGACCTGGCGAAATCTATTACTGAACAGGTCTATTTTGAGCGTTGATTGGGCGTATCTCAATCCTTATGATCGTAGACGTCCCGTGGTATTATATGTAACGATAGGTATGCCACGTTAAACGAAATTACACTGGTCGCATCAGATGGAAAATTATACCTTTAAAAGTGTTAAATAATTTTCCTTTTCGTGGTAAGGGTTCCAGCTGATAATAACAAGAAGGGAGAAATTCGCGTACGGTTACTGGTAGCCAATAGAGAATACTTGAGTCCATGTCAATTATGTCGCACGAAAATTCTGACCACAAAATCAAAGCTATTACTAATCCTCATGTATTCTATGAAAACTTAGGTTTTCCCAAGAATTTTTGGCGCCCTAGATTCTGGAGTCTTTTTAATAATAAAATACCAGAAAATTACCACGACCGCCCGGTTGTAAATAAAATTAAGCTCATTAGGCTGCGGTGGACTAGACACTTACTCTATATGAAGGAGAAATATCCTACCGGGAAAGTCTACAGGGGCTCTATTTATGGTCCCAAAAAACGAAGTAGATCCTGTCTACCAAAAGCTTGCTGACAGTGTTAAACTGGAAGATTCCTAGTGAAAAATTCGTCTCAAATCTTGAGTGCTATGAAGTCGTAACCAGTGACTTTTATTAAATTTTTTATTTGAGCAATAATAGAATTTTTGTTACGAAGATATAACTTGGGTGTATAACTTAAAAATGCGGGATTGACAACAGATGGCATAACTTTTACACATGGTTTGTGTTAATAAAAACTCATATGGCATTTTGGAGGTTAAGCATCTGTCATTCATTCTCGATTAGTCATTGAACGAAATAGTGTAAACAACAAAGTTTTTTTTGCTTCAAAAATGTTGAATTTCGTACCAAAAAAGTCCCATTTGCGGGAAGTGTTGATTGACTTCTTCAATTTGAAAAAAGTGCAGCTGAAGCACATCGATTGCTCACCGAAGCTTATCCTGAATATGTTCCATCGATTTCAACGTGCGAGAGATGGTTTGTGTGGTTCAGAAGTGGTGATTTTGACACGGAAGACAAAGAACAACCAGGTCAGCCAAAAAAGTTTGAAGATGAAGATTTTGAGGCATTACTCGACGAAGACTGTTGTCGAACTCAAGAAGAAATTGCAAAATCATTGGGAGTCACTCAAGCAGCCATTGCAAAACGTTTGAAAGCAGCAGGATTCATCCAAAAGCAAGGAAATTGGGTCCCATATGAATTGAAGCCGAGAGACGTTGAAAGGCGATTTTACATGTCCGAAATGCTGCTTGAACGGCAGAAAAAGAAGTCGTTTTTGAATCGAATCATTACTGGTGACGAAAAATTGATTCATTAAGACAGCCCAAAGCGCAAAAAATCGTATGTGAAGCCCGGCCAACCAGCCAAATCAACGCCAAATCCAAATATCCATGGCGCCAAGGTAATGCTCTGTATTTGGTGGGATCAGAAGGGTGTGATCTATTATGAGCTATTGAAATCGGGCTAGACGATCACAGGCGACCTCTACCAAACACAATTAATCCGTTTGAAGCGAGCATTGGCCGAAAAACGCCCGGAATATGCGACCAGACACGAAGCCATAATTTTCCATCATGACAACGCTCGGCCTCATGTTGCAAGACCGGTTAAAAATTATTTAGAAAACAGTGGCTGGGAAGTTTTGCCTCACCCGCCTTATAGCCCAGACCTTGCCCCGTCCGCCTACCATTTGTTTAGATCCATGCAAAACGCCCTCACCGGAATACGCTTCACTTCAGAACAGGGCATCAAAAATTGGCTCGATTCATTCTTGGCCTCAAAACCGGAGCATTTTTTTTTTTTTGGCGCGGAATCCATATGTTGCCAGAAAGATGGAAAAAAGTAGTGGCTTCCGATGGACAATACTTTGAATAAAATATATTGTAACAATTTTTCAAAATAAACACTCAAAGTTTGCCAAAAATCCCGCATTTTTAAGTTATACACCCAATTTAATTTAATTTTTCATTTAGCGGGAATAAAACGTTTGAATGTTATTTTAGATAGTAAAATTAATTTATAAAAGATAATATAATCAATAATTGTTGTCATGTACTTTTGAGCCATAAGCAGTGATATTAAATATATTATCTAGTCTCCAAGTAGCTAATTTAGGCTTATTTGCATTTTTGTCAATAAAATTTTCATGTACAATTATAGAGAAGAAAATTGATAAGAAAATCCCATCAAAGTTGTATATTTGCATGTATAGATTTTCATTAAAATCAGTTATTTATGTTTGTTATATAAAAACATATGTAGACCGAACAACTGGACTAAATTGCAAATGATTACTGAAGAAGAAGACTTTAAAGAAACTATGAATACGATCATGAGTACACAATTGAAACGGTTACAATATCTAATTAGGTCTAAGATAACTGTTCCAATCATCATGTAATCTTATATTTGTACATACATACACATATAATCGTGTATAAATTACATATTATATAATAGTCTATAGAGAATAGGTTGGAGACAAACTGCACACGAGTTAGAGCAATATCTGATTATCGTCAATGGTCCAGACCATGACCTATGTACACATACGTGTGTACCATATATCAATGCGATTTTGAAGAAGTAGCGGTTGACTAGTGGGATGATGGTAAGACCTCAAATACCGGAGGTATATTAAAAGCGAGCAAAATTGAAACAGTTGTGGGCCAACAGCCACAAGAAAAGAATTTTCCATTACAATAAGATAACAATTAAAAAAAACCAGATACGATTAGTCTAGTCCCCAGTGGCATCCAACTTATGGAGTAGATTCATGGGAGAAAATGCGACAATGCTCCGGTCTAGAGTGGCTTGCCGCGACTAGCCGTTATGTTGTTATTTTAGCATAAATTCAATCATGTGCAATGAACAAAAGCATGCTTGTTGGCAGAGTCGGTGGCGTTCCCAAGCTGTTGACAACTCAGCCATCTAGATAGATAGTAGACCGTCTAAAATAGACTAACTTTTATAGTAGATTTGCATCATTGCAACAAAAAAAACTGTGTTTATGTGACTGTCTGCTTGTCCGACTGAATGTCTCTTCGGAATATTTGAAATTGTAAATTATTCACTCCCAACATTTAGATTTTTTTCACAGTCCAAAAATACTGTTGTCTTATGTCTCCCCCATAAAGTCTGGATAAGAGAATGCCCCAGACATTCGTACTGGCGCCAGTCAAAGCAGTCAAAGAAATTGCCAATCAATTTTTATTGCACGCAAATTTAGATAATTTATCAAATTCAAATCGAAATTGTGCGTGTTTTTCTAAGTCACACTTAATTTAATCAAATCCGACTCTGAGGTGAGTAATACAAATACAAAAATTTCAATTGAACTATGCCAAATACCCGTAGTATCTTGAAAACGTATCACCAAATTTCAATTTAATTATGAACGATACAAAAAGTATGAATAGTTTTTATCTTTGCAGGATTTTTGCATTTACTGCTCGAGGTGCTTATACATACATTCCTGAGGTATGGCAAAGAGATCTGTAGATCAATATTCATAACAAATTCATATAAAAACTAATTAGGCTATTTACTATTCTCTCTTTAGCTCTGGTTTTTTGTTAGTTAAAGCTCAAAGTTTGTGGTTAGTTTATAAATTATAATCAACAAAATATTTTCAAGAAAAGTTCAAAGTTCAGCAATTTGCATTCAAGCATTAAAAATGGTAGTTCAGACTTCTGTGGTTTAATTTTTTGTTTTAGGTTTATTCTACTTTTAAGAACTTACGAAGTTGAAGTTACCAAAGTTTTAACGTACCTATCTCACTCAAGGACGCCTTCAATATCGAAAAGTGACAAATATATGAAACTGTTGAGGGTCTTGCGAAATCGAACTTCCGGTTACCATTGCAACTATTTGAAAAGTTCAGAAAAAGACTTCTTCGGATCAGATTAGACATTGTAGACACTTTGATGCTCCACCTGACAATGCCATTGACGAATTTCTGTCGAAAAAAGAGATTTCCATAGTTCCCCAGCCTTTTTATTCAACAGACAAGATCAAAAAAACACTTTCACTGTCAATAACATCCAACGGCGTGTAACCGAGAGCCTAAAAGCACTGCTACATGACCATGGATATTACTTTAAAGGGAATAATATTAATAAATAAAAATTTATTTTTGTTATTAATAAACTTTCGAAAAAAAGAATTAGTCTCATAACTTTTCTGTTACACCTCGTATCCAATAGTCACTGTCGAGTAAGCGCCACTGTACAACAGGATTATCTGTTGACGCTTACGGACGTCTTTCAAAATAAAAGCGAATGTTTATTAACACTTGCCAAATGACAGGATCCTATTCCTGAAGTCAGATTATCTATCTTGTTCTCAAGGCTGGAGGGAAAATTTTTAAAAATTATCCAATTTTGATAAAATTTCTTGCCTTAATGTTCTTGGCAGATTTATCCACCCATCCGATTCTATCTGCAGCCTAGGTGTTAACATTACAGGCATCGAATATCAAAGAGTATTTCGATAATAGTCACTACATATATTAAATGCCACAATGCATTATCAATAGAAATTGGAGAATAAGACAGATGGAACCAATAAATATGGCAAGCCACGTAATTTCATTTGTCTCATGTTTGGGTTATCTTTACAATGGCACAGAAACTGGAGGCGACACTGAATCATTGCCTCAAACTGATAAGAGGTACGCGTCAATCATCGCCGGTCGAGTCCGATCTTGTGGAGACGTACTTTCAAGAAATCTTAATTTTAGTTTATGAAAATCATAAATATTTGTGCTATCCTTCCACCCCGCTTCATACACTACGAAAGTTTATTCAATCTAAAACTCATTACAATTACAATGACGTACAAAATTATATGAATTAAATCCTAATTGGATAGTTTTGCAAGTCACTGTAATTACAGTGACCTACAAAATTATGTGAATTAAATCCTAATTGGTAAAGTGTTGTAAGTCACTGTAATTACAGTGACCTGCAAAATTATGTGAATTAAATCCCAATTGGATAGTTTTGTAAGTCACTGTAATTAGAGTGACCTGCAAAACTATGTGAATTAAATCCTAATTGGATAGTTTTGTAAGTCACTGTAATTACAATGACCTACAAAATTATGTGAATTAAATCTAATTGAATAATTTTGTAAATCACTGTAATTATAGTGATCTGCAAAATTATATGAATTAAATCCTAATTGGTAAAGTTTTGTAAGTCACTGTAATTAGAGTCACTTGCAAAATTATGTGGATTAAATCCTGATTGGATAGTTTTCTAAGTCAATGTAATTACAGTGACCTACAAAATCATGTGAATTATATCCGAATTGCACAGTGCGCATCCAGGAGAAAATATCTCCAAAATGCCAGAAGAGCTGTCCAGAGTGCAGAAAATGAGAGTGCTACAACTTAATCTCAACCACTGCAGGGCAGCTCAAGACTTGCTGACACAGCGAGTCAGAGAACTGAAAGTTGACGTGGCTATGGTGTGCGAGCAGTATGACGACCTGGACACCCAACCATGGGTTTCAGACAGCAAAAAAAAGGCAGCAATATGGGCATGTGGTAGACTACCTTTCGAACAGCTACCAACTAACCCCACCTCATGGCTTGTCAGGGCTAAGATTGGAGGGGTGCACCTGTATAGTTGCTATGCTCCACCGAGTGCACCGATTGACATGTTCGAGGACTTTCTGGATACTCTCGCAGAGGACGTAAGAAGACATGACCCAGTCGTAATCGCCGGAGACTTCAATGCCTGGTCCATCGAATGGGGCAGCCGTGATACGGACAAAAGAGGTGAAGCCCTGCAAGAGGCTTTCTCGACACTAAACCTCACTCTAATGAATGAGGGAACTGCGAGCACCTATCGCAAAGGCGCCTAGAACTCCATTATCGACCTGACGTTCATTAGCAGTGTCCTAACAAAATGGGGTTGCGAATGGAAGGTCGATGAAGAGTTCACAAATAGCGATCATCAAGCTATATTCTGGGAAATCAACACCAGTCCCAGAAGCGGGTGGCGTCAGAGACCCACAAGGAGGCAGTCAGTGGGCTGGAACAGCAAATGTTTTGATACGGAGACCTTCAGGTCGATGATGAGCGGATCACCAGCGCCCAGGCCAACAACTGCCGAGGGCATCACAGAGGAGGTAACAGCCACCCTGGTGGCAGCCAGCGATGCGTCGATGCCAAGGAGTCGCCCAAACAGCGGCCGAGCATCAGTCCACTGGTGGAACCCGACCATCGCCTTATACCGGCGAGCATGCCTGAAGGCAAGAAGGCAACTCAGATGTATCTACGAAGAGAAAAGGCGTTTTCTCAGAAACGCCATCAACTCCAGCAAACGAGAATGTTGGAGGGAACTCTGCGCGGAAGTGGACCGGGACCCGTGGGGTAGACCGTATAAGACGGTCATGCATAGGATTAAAAGCCTACCCGCAACAACACCAACCTGTCCCGACATACTGCACAGAATAGTAGAATGGTAAGGCACCAGGACCAAGCGGCATACCCAACATCGCACTGAAGAGTGCAATTGCCGCCAGGCCAGACTTGTTCATAGTCACTATAATTATATTGACCTACAAAATTATATGAATTTAAGCCTAATTATATAATTAATTAAATCCTATTTGCTTAGTTTTGTAAGTCACTGTAATTACATTTGGCGAAGAAAAGTTGAGATCAGTAGGATTTTTTTAAATTTCACGTGAATTTTGGAATATGAGTAAATAATGAAAAATTTTACATTTTAAAAAAGCTCTTTTTTTTCTAAAATTTTTAAATAAAGCAAAAATTTCCAATCGATTCTATGCGATCTTATCTAGTGCATCTAAAAGAATTTTTGCTTATTTATGAACATGCCACTATCAGTTCTTCAAGCTTTAATAAGGCAACTTACATTTCTCATGAGTAAGTATCCGTTTTTGAATTATAATAAATATTATCAAAATACATTATAATAACTATAAGATCATTTTATTGAACATTTAATTGCTTGTTTACCATTTAGTTCATCCCCAATTATGGAAATGTCATTTCCTTTTTCCGGTATCTTAATTAAAATTTAAAAAAAAAATGAACAATAAAAGAGTAATAGATAAAATAAACATAAATATTTTGAATAAAAAAAATTATGTTTTGCCTAATCATCATCGTAATTATTTTAATTGAATCGAACTGCTTTGCATACAAATCGATGGATTATGTTTAGAAGGAATGCTTAGTGTATGAAAGCTTCTGTAATTTTCTTTTTATTATTGCAATTGTTTTTGGTTGATTATAAACTATAAAAATGTTTAACGAAAATAAAATCCAAAAGTATATTTAAACAAATTGTTATTAGTGATATTAAAGTTCAAGTGACTTTTGAGACCTTTTTAATAGTCATATTTTTAAAAGATAAACTCTATTTAAAAAAAAAATTATTATGCTTTTAAACTTTTAAATATATTTGAATTACACAAATTAATATAATTATTATAATTCGATATACTTTTTACGAAACATGTGAATATTTCTAACAATAATGACCAATTGACACATTTATAATATAATATTTTAAAGAAGCTTTAAAACATCATAAACCTGTCATTTTTATTGATATTTAATTATTGTATAAAGAAAGAACAGTTTTAAATATGTAGAACAGAGAAAGATGTTTGTAGGTATAATATTTTAGAAGAACAAAAAAATGCACCACAAAGTATCTCTCATTCAAGGTGTAATAGTGAAAATTTCTTCGAAAAAAAAAATTCATAATAAAACCGAATACAATTTTTATTTATATATTTTCACATTTTATGAAACGTTATTTTTATTGATAGCTCATATAAAAGTCTATTTTTCGACTAAGTAAATAAATATTGTAATTATATGCTTTTGATAAATCGTAAAAAAGATTCTCTTTTGCCAAACCTAAGCCATATAAATGCTAACGACATAAAAGTTTCTGACAACTTTTTTCATAATATTCCAGTTGCATTTATGATAAAAGTAATCTTTCTCTTTTTTGAGATAATTTTTCTTATTCTCATATATATTTATTTGCATTTGCTTTTCAGTATTTTATAAAAGAAGTGTAGTTTTTTTTTGACCTAATATCCGATTTCCACATTTGAAAAATATTGAATTAACTACAATATTTTCATAAAAGTGAATATTTATTTCGTTTTATTCAGAATTACTTATGCTTTCAATTTAAACAAGTGCCATTATATGTTATCAAAAAGTTGATAATTTTCTTAAATTTTCCATCAATTATAGATTCTGCTTTTTACTTTAAATTATAATTGCATCAGTAATAATTTTACTTATTGCACTAAAACCGATTATAATAAACCATGATGCTGTTAGGGAATAATATTTATTTATCTCACTTTAATTAATATTATCTTTTTCAAATATATCTTAGAGAATTTTATACAATTTCTATTAAAAAATAATAATTTTTGATAGAATATCGGAAGAGAATACAAAAAGAAGCGAAAGAAAATTGAATGGAAGTTGATACAATTTTGTGCACATAGTAAAAAAATGAAGTTTTGAACGCAAAAAAACTTTCAATAATTAAGCAAAGGTTAATAAGGATTTGAAAATTTCTGAGTTTATTATCCAAATTTTAGATTCATAAAAGATCAACTTATCCCAGCTTCTGCTGAAATTCGTATTTATAGGATATCATAAAAAAATACAAAAAAAATTAAAAAGGATCAAAAAAATAATCGACAAAACATCGAATAGAAATGGCAAATTTTTTTTGAAAAAGTTCTGCACGTGATGGCAACTGAAGTTTAAAATTATTATCAATCGAATTTTAAGGTTGAAAAAATTCATTACTATACAATCAAGCATGGATAAGGATTTAATGATCCTATACTTGTGGTTATTATCCAAGCTTCACATCCAAAATAATATTAAGTAATTCCAATTTGTTTTTATAATTTTTAAATAAATTTGCACAGATTATAAAATAAAATATATTCACTTCATCTGCTTAATATTAACAGTTTATATTTTCTTCAAATTACATCTTAATTCTATAAAAGAGATTTACTATACGGAGAGTTTAAGTTAATGAGCAAAAAAGTGTTTATGTAACATTTACTCTCCGTCGTAAATAAGACAATATTAATAGCAATTCAATTGCAGAAAATACTTAAATACGATATTTAGAACTATACTAACTTATTTAGGAAAAGGATTTACATGGAATCCTCATTCGAAGCTGGAAAATATTCAACTTAACAGTCATTACAGATAATTAATACGAGGGTCGTTCAATAAGTCCTTAGAAAATCCAAAAAATTGCGCTCGTAGTGTCTGTGTTTTTTGTAAGTAGCATTATCGACAGGAAAGCTGTCAAAATTTCAGCTCGATCCATAGTGTAGGTCAATTTCTATCGTCAATTAAAGTTAACGACATTTATTTGTGCATAACAATGGAAAAAAGCGAGTTGAGGGCTGTCATCAAACATCTCCATTTGAAAGGCTTAAGCCCGAAAGAAATCAAAGCCGAGTTGGATGCAGTTCATGGCACATCTGCACCTGTGTTTGCGACGGTATACAATTGGGTGAATGAATTTAAACGTGGCCTTTCATCCACAAAAGATGAACATCGTTCAGGACGCCCAGTTGAGGTGTCTACTCCTGAAATCATCGACAAAATCCACGATCTGATTTTGAACGATCGGCGAATTAAAGTGCGCGAATTAGTTGAGGCCACGGGCATATCACAAGGTACAGTCGCTTCAATTTTGCATGAAAAATTGTCTGTGAAAAATTTTTCGGCAAGATGGGTGCCGCGTTTGCTCTCAGAGGAGAATAAGCGCAATCGTGTAGTGGACTCTGAGGCTATGTTGGCACTCTTTCATCGCAATCCTGCCGAATTCCTTCGACGATATGTCACTGTGGACGAAACCTGGATACACTACTACACTCCAGAAATGAAGGGACAGTTCAAGGGTGAACGGGCTCCGAAGAAGGCAAAAACTGTGCCATCGACCGGCAAGGTGATGGCCACGGTCTTTTGGGATTCGCAGGGCATCATTTTTATCGACTACTTGGAAAAAGGAAAAACAATAACAAGAGCGTATTACGCGTCGTTATTGCAACGGTTGAGCGAGGAAATCAAAGAGAAACGCCCCTATCTGAAAAAGAAAAAAATCCTCTTGCATCAGGACAATGCGCGTGTGCACACCTGCGCTGTTTCCATGGCCAAAATTGTGGAATTGAGAATGGAATTGTTGCAGCATCCCGCTTATTTACCAGATTTGGCCCCGAGTGACTATTTTCTTTTCCCCAATCTGAAGAAATGGCTTGGCGGACGACGGTTCACTTCCAACGAGGACGTCATTGCTCAAACGGATGAGTATTTTGCAGAACTTCCGAAATCCTTTTTTTTTGGACGGGATAAAAATTTTGGAAAAACGGTTGAAAAAGTGTATAGAGCTAAAAAGAGATTATGTTGAAAAATAAAAAAATTTTTTTTTAAAAAACAGTTTTTTTCCATCTTTTTCTAAGGTACTTAAGCCCATTTGTACATACGGACTTAAACCCTGTGGTTCCATCAAGACTTCTGATTCTTGTCTTCCGATACAAACCGCTTCAATTCTAAATCTTTCGAAAAATTGCTGATGTCTCTTTATGCGAATTGTGCCAAAAAAGTAATGAGACTGGCATGCTGGACAGCTATATGGCATTACTCTAAACTTGCCCTATATATAACTTATAGGTTAGTGCCTGCTAGATCTCTACTACGCGATACTAAAGAGCGTAATAATAAAAAATCTGTTTATGAAATACGTTAGGAAAAATGGAACAACAACATTTAGAGTACGCTTATTGAATCCCGAACTTACAAAAAGTTATACCGTACATTCCTTATCAAGGATACAGGCCTTTCGATGGCATAAAGTATTATAAAGAACCAAAAAGCAGTGGGAGATAAGTCTTGCTCGAAGAGACCCTCAACATCAAAAATTGATACAAATATGGGACGAGTTAAAACTTTTTTAAGGTCAAACCATCACTTAAAATTAAAGCGATTATATAGTCATAAAAAGGCTCAAAAAACGGAGCCTTTTTATGACTATATAATCTCCTAAAATCCAAATATCTTCGTACTGCCGATAACTTACAAACGAGTTTAACCAATGAGCTGACGGTATAATCCCTCTCCAGAAATTGTAAGTGAAGTAGTGCAATTTTTATTAATACGTAAAATTACAAAATACCATATTTTATTAAATCATAATTATTTATTTGTTTGTTTGTAAGGTATCTGATACATTTTTCTAGTGCCACAATTATAAGGCCATTTAGTGTCCTTAATAAAATTAAGCTTCCTTAATGAGACTGGTCGATAGTTATTGTAGTTGCAGGAATAGTCAGATATTATTAAATTTTGTTAAGAAAATTAAAAAGAGGGCTAGAAAAAATAACAGTAAGGTCTAGGAGTTTCACAAAAGAAGAGGTGCTACATAAGCCAGGAAAGGAAATTCTCAATTAACTGGCATTTGCTTAGGAACTAGCCTGACTTGGAACCCAACGCAACTCAACATTCCGGTTGTTAAGAAACCAATGTCGAATGTAGTGAAGTACTAGATCATCTGAAGTAGCAAATGTCTTCGAAGGCTACAAGGCAATGGTAAAAATAGAAGTCTAAACTGCCTTCATAACTACCCGCAGTTATCCTTGGAAAATAAGGTTCCACACTTTAATTTACGATATTCATCGCCAACCAGATGAATGACTCCAATGGATGCTATGTAATCTTCGACGGCTCCATCTTTTAATACGAGGCCTGTTCAAAAAAAATATAGCGAATTTTGTGTTTTTTTCAAAAATTATTTTTTATTCATTAATATCTATTTTGTGCCCTTCAAAGTAATCCTCACTTGTGCCAACGTTTTTTCCAATCCTCGAAGCACTTCAAAAAATCATTTTTTATGATATTGTTTAGCTCCTCCTTCAATGCCGTCTTCATCTCCTCAATCGTAGCGTAGTGTCGTCTTTTCATGGTGCTCTTCAGTTTCGGGAACAAGAAAAAGTCACAGGGGGCCAGATCTGCGCACAAGTAACGATGCGTGAGCAGGAGCGCAAAAATTCGCGCACAAGCAACGATGCGTGAGCAAGGGCGTTATCATGGTGCAAAAGCCAATTTTTGTTCTTCCACAAATCCGGGCGTTTCTGGCAAACTAGCGCACAACTTGTAGGTAATATTCCTTATTAACCGTTCCACCCTGTGGTAAGAAATCATGATATACCACGCCCATGCAATCGAAGAAAACTGTAAGAAAAATTTTCACATTCGACCGAACTTGGCGCGCTTATTTCGGTCTTGGTTCGTGCGGCAGCTTCTATTGGGATGACTGGCTTTGGTTTCTACATCATAACTATAAACCCATGATTTGTCACCAGTTATGACCCACTGGAGCAAATTTGGGTCGTCGCGGACAGAGTCCAATAGCTCCTTAGCAATGTTAATGCGATGCTGTTTTTGATCGAAAATGGGCAAAAATCGAAGACGAGCTAAAACCCGTGCAAGTACAGCAGCTTTCAAAAATTAACTGAACATTCAAAATGGCCGAACTTGTCGGCATAAGTGAGAGACATGAGTACCAACATAACGCCATAAAAAATCGAATATACGTAACCCGCGGAAATTCAAAATTCGCGATACTTTTTAAACAGAACTCGTATCTTTCACCAAACAAAGAGACGTAGATATCCTCAAGTCCCCTTCCAATCAAAGTCTCCAATCTGGGGAGTGCGGAAACAATATATTTGGAAATCAACAGAAGGGATAGATGGATTTCTTTTAAATTTGAACATTGATAGTGAATTGGAGGATTAATTTCTTTTCGAGTAACTAGTGGAAGAAATTTGTTTTTGAAGTTTGTGAATAGGACAATTAGGATTAATGAGGTTAATTAAATGAAGTTAATTTGAGACTTCTTTAAATGAGGTTCATTTAAGACTTCAAGAGTTTCAATAAGGACCAAAGAAGTCCGGTATTTTCCAAAAGCTAGTTAAATACTGGCATTCTAAATACTAAACTGAGGCAATACTCAGATTACCTCACTTTGTCTTATCTCACATACTCTACCAACTATCATCTTAATCATATCATAAATGGCAAAATCATAATTTTACAATATCGTAAATATCAGATCGAAATTATATAATAAAAACAACATACATAATTTTCTAAGTGTACTCATAAATCAAAAAGTTCACATTGCGCGCCAAATGAATTATTGTATTTCGATTGAAAAGCGGCTTAATCATTTCGTTGAGGTTAAGTCGAGCAGCGAACTATTACTTTTGATTGATATGTTATTAGTCTAATGTCCAGTTAAAGATGAATAAATCCAGATTAGATATACAATAACATAACAGTGCCTGTCTAACAAATTACTCAACTATGCACAGATACTTGTGTATATCTAAATTGAAGCTATTATATTTTCAAATTTTACTGCCAAAAAAAAAAAATTAAAAAAAATATGTTTAACTACAATAATTTGTTTCATACCAAACATTCACATAGAGAACTTAATTTTTCTCTTGCGTACAAAGCCTAAAATAGCATAATTTGTGGTACGTGTCGATTTGGACTATGGTATAATGGCGACTTCGAAATTATCGATGACTATGACAACTGAATTTTTCTTATTTATTTCTTAGATACAAACTCTTTATATTAATTATGTTCCTCTTCCTATTACTTGTTCGTATTTATTAGATTTTTTTTACTTGTTGTCTTTCAAAATGAATAATAAATCCGCATTGATTCGTTCGATCAAATCACAAAATCAGAAGAAGAAAAAAATAGAAAACAACAGCAAAATCATGATTTGTGATTTGAATACGTAAGATTGATTTGATTATAAAATTTTCCGATTATTGTATTCGGGAGGTAAAAAAAAAATTGCATGAATCAAATTATGAATGGGCAGTCAATAGAGAGGTGATCACCATAATTTTACTTTTGTTAGATACGACTATTAGTCGCCACAATTTCGACTCCACTCCATTCTCTGTCCATAAACTTTCATATAATCGATATTGTTTTCAAATTTACACACCCTTAATTGGAAATTAGAAAGAAATTTTTTACACTAAACTTTTAATATTCTAGTCAGCTGAATATTTACGATCAAATTAAAAAAGTTAGAATTCAACAATTCCATCATTTAGCAGAAGAAAAAAAATTATTTTATTAAAAAAAAACTTTATTTTGACGTACGCTGCTGTAATGGAGTAATGGATAGTTATGAAATATGCGTTCCTTAACATTGACCTCTTCGAAGAATTGACGTAATTTTTCGTCATGGGAATCTGACATTGTAAAATGACCGTAAACATATTATTTTTGTTAATTTTTTTAAATAAAAAAAAAAACAATACAAGTTAAACTAATTGGAAATAAGATATAATACTTATGATCGTTATATAACATTAATTATTTTTTTTCTATAATTTCAATTTATTTTTAAATAGATTTTTTCTTTCTTCTGAACATTTAATATCATGATTTGCAAATAAACAATAAGTAATTAAGCTATTTCATTCAAGAATTTTATTGTTGTTCAATTGTTTCCAATAAATTTTTTTTTATTATATAATATTATAAAAGGAATTTTTTTGGAATAAAAAAAAGCATCAACGAAATTTTCTATAAATTTTGAGAAATGAGAATATTAGTCGTTTTTTCCCAAAATGTACTTAAAATATTGTTTTTTTTTTAAATATATTTAATAATATAACAATTATTAAGTTATGAGCAAAAATCCATCAAAACTGTAAAACAAAAAATTGAAAAAAACACGCTTTAAATATGAACGCATAGAAAGAGTGTACGCACAAAGCACGCGATCACTCATTTCATTATGAGTGCACGGGCATATGCGCGTACGTGTGCTGTTTTTAAATTAGTAACGTCCGTTCATTTGAGCACTATCAGTTAAGATGCGTGCGTGATAAATGGCACGATTTCCAAGTGCAGTGGGATATGTCCTTTTAATTTAAAGAAAACACCGGGAGTATAAGCTTAAATCCGCGGTTTAGTCATAGATGGCGTGAGTGAGCGTATTAGCTTCTATGGGAACGTCATATTTTTTTTATGAGTTTGACATCTGTCAACATTAATCAGTGCATATTGTCAGCAATTTCGTACAGCAACATACATTTTTCCTTTGGTAATCATGTCTAGTTTTGTGCCAGAAAAAGAGCATATGCGGGAAGCTCTGCTTTTCTGCTTCAATTTAAAGAAATCGGCTGCCGAATCGCATCGAATGCTTATAGAAGCCTATGATGACAGTGCTTTATCGTCGGTTCAAAGAAGGCAATTTTGACTTGTGGGACAAGAAGCGTGAAAATCGGCCTAGGAAGGTTGAGGATCATCAATTGCAGGCTCTTTTGGACGAAGACGATACCCAATAGCAAAAAATGCTCGCGGAGCAATTGGGTGTTACTCAACCAGCCATTTCCATGCGTCTGCATGCCATGGGGAAGATTGAAAAGATCGGAAAATGGGTGCGCATGAATTGAACGATAGACAGATTGAGCGACTCCATAACACATGCGAAATCTTGCTCGCCAGACAAAAAAGAAATTCGTTCCTGCATCGGATTGTGACAGGCGATGAAAAGTGGATATATTTTGAGAATTCATAACGCAAGAAATCGTGGGTTGATTCCCGCGAATCATCAACATCTTCCCCAAGACCAAATCGCTTCGGACGGAAAAAGATGGTGTGCGTTCGGTGAACGGAAAAAAAGAACAGGGTATCTGCTGAAACTGTTAATGCCCATTGCTACCACCAACAACTCATCACGTTAAAAATGGTCCAAAACTACTTGGACACATTCAACTGGGAGGTGCTACCCCATTCCGCTTATTCACCAGATCTGGCCCCTTCCGACTACCACCTGTTTTTGTCGATGGGCCACACTTCGATTCTTACGAAGACGTCCGAAAATGGCTTGATGAGTGGTTTGCCTCGAAAGAAAAGAATTTTTTTTGACGTGGTATCCACAAATTACCCGAGAAGTGGGAAAAATGTCTAGCTAGCGAGGGCAAGTACTTTGAATAAAATTGTTTTTGCTTTCTATGAAAAAAACATGTGTTTTTTTGACTAAAAAACAGCGGATTTAAGCTTATACATCTGGTAATAAATTTTTTTTTTCTATAAATCTCATAAAATTTATGTTTTTGTAAAAAGAAAATTATGTTTTATATATTTTATATAATTTATTGTAAGCAAAATTAATTCTTTTCCTGATTAATTAATTTAAAAAAAATCTTTTCTAACTAAAACTGATATAGCGTAATAAATTTAGATTTTGAATTATTATTTTTTTTTTTTCCTTAAATATAGATACAAAATCTGATCATATTTAAATAAAAAATTTTACCATATAAATAAAAGATTATCCAATTTTTCCTTCGCAAAATAAAAGCTAAATAAAATATACTTAAAAAAAGAGGTAATTTTTTAATAGCAATTTTAAATATTTTGGAATGTAATTCACCCATAATTTGGGGGTTGTCGGTAGTGAAGTGCTTTGAATTATAAAAATTATTTTAGTAAATATAATTTTTTGACTAGGTTTATAATCTTCACCTTTCGCGTTTTCGGAATTTTTCCCATCGCACAATTTAATCCAAAATTTCCTTTGTTTTCTGGCTCTTGGTGACATTTTCTTAAAATCACATATGATTTTGATTAAAATTTTTAAGTTCAGACTAAAAAAAAAATCGACAAAGATCGATTTTAAAAAAAAAAATAATTCGGATCAATGTTCCTTTCAGATTTAAATGCACTTTATAAAAATTGTATTCTTACTGAAATATTTTCACAGCCTCATATATGGCAATTTTCCTACAATTTTTCAAATACATATTAACACATATGGTTAGCAAGAATACTACTTCCATAGAAGTTTACAAGTGCCACCAGAGAGTCAGAGTCACAGTCAGATTGGGCAACCTATTGAAGTCCAAATAATATATGGACAACATCCCGATCATGGCGTATTTGGCATTTCGACTTTCACTAAATGGTTAGTCAGTTGATTACTAGTTGACTTCAGTTACTTGTTCAACTGTGAGACTTTAACCTAACCGACAACTGTTGACTATCGGCGGAGTGCGTGGTTGGAGCTGGTCACGCGCAACATGTGTCCCTTGGCATATGATTCTCAAAAACATAGAATTGAACGATTATTTTAAAACTCAAACTATACTCTAGCCTACAAAACAGACGGTAAATATAAAGATTTTTAGTAATTGCTAGTATTGATTATCGTTAAAACAACATTTCATGTCGGGTCCGGAAATTAATTATGTGACACAGAGTGTAGAGCCCAAAATAGGTGCTTTAAGCAGAATGTATCGTGCACATTTATGTACTGTTCCAAGTTTCGGCCAGAAACTGCCAGTATCATGTCTAAGGCAGACAAATACTTGAAACCGACACGCAAAGATGACGAAATATCTATCCTCCAAATGAGGGAACTTATTGTATTGTACATACACTATGGGGCACTATGCAGAATAAGTCGAGCATTTTCGTATTTGCCCAGGAATCCATACTACACGTATGTGTATGGACAGTCAAATACCAACTATGGAAAAATCACTTGACAGGTATTTAATTTATTAAAAACATATTCGTTATTACTTTGGTTTAACTTGAAGCGTTTATTCATCCTCTAATCACTGGAGTTCGCACATGGGATACCACAGCGATACCTTCTACCTTCTAACCTATGCCATACAGTGTTGTTGGTGGCCAGTTCAATTCTCTTCGATACTGCACACTATTAGGCAATTATTTTCGAAAATTCAATAAAATTTGAATGATGCTTAATCGCATATACTGCCTATTCATATTTTATGTTTTATTTTTTGTGAAATATTTATTAAAAATAAAAGAATAAATTTATGCTCGTATGTTTATAAATTGCGGACTTTTATTTATGATTTGATTAAATTGCTATTGATTTCGTGAAAATAAATTGAATTTTGCAATAACATCGATTATTTGTTGGAGATAAATATAACTAAGTAAAGAAATATTATTAAATTTAAACCATAATAGTGATTTTTATTGACTATTTTATTATATAATATAGTAAATCCTATATAAATTGAAAAATCAATTGGAATGTTTAGAAATTTAAAATTGGTATAAATTATATTATTTAAAAATATTTATTAGGACTTATTAAATATATGTAGAATAAGAAAAATGAAAGGATGTGATTTTGAGACTGGTGAAACCCTTCTTGTCCAACGTATATTTCAGAAAATGTTTATATTGAAAATAAGATTTTCAAATGGTTTTCTCCAAAACGTCTTTTATGGACTTGTTAATAATTTCCCGAGTAAATGTACATATATAGAGTGGACCATTTAGAAGTTCCATTTTAAAAAGTAAATAAAAAAAACTAGTGTATATTTTTTTTTTAAATTTCAGTTTTATTAAAAAGATTGAATCTTGTAATTTAAGAATGAAACGCAACATCATTTAAATGACTGCAACGGATGGCGTTAGAGTACTTATTCGCTCGACCCAATTTTTGAGTACATTTTCGATTGTCCGGGCTTGTATCTCTTCAATGTCAACTTTGATTTCGTGTTACAAGGCCTCAATTGTCTCTGGATGGCTTGCGTAACATTTATCCTTAACGGCTCCCCACAAAAAATAATCCAACGGGCTCAAATCACAGCTCCGAGGCAGCCAATTGACATCAGAATTTCGGCTGATTATTCGGTTTTCGAAAGTTAGATTGTTACGTTGGCTGTGTGGCAAGTGGCCCCGTCCTGAAACCAAATATCGTCCATGTCATTCTCTTCAACTTTTGGAAACAAAAATTCGTTGAGCATGCCACGATAGCGCTCACCATTGACCGTAACGGGGGCTCAAAGATGCCTCCCCTCCAAAATCGGGCCAAAGATGCCTCAACTCCAAAATCCGCACCAAACTGTGACTCGTTGTGGATGCATCGGCTTTTCCATGGTGACGTATGGATTTTCTGAGACCCAGATGCGACAATTTTGTTTGTTGACATCCCCACCGAGGTGGAAATTGGTCTCATCCGAAAAGATAATTTTTCGGTAAAAATGCTCATCTTCGGCCAATTGCTCATCTTCGGCAAGAAATGCACAGGCTCCGAACAAAGGAAACATTTAGATCACGATGTATTACGTTGTTACGAACATAAAAGGGGGCATCAACAATGTTACGGATAATCTTGGATTGTAAGGCCTGGACGCGATAAGAATTGGAACGTTTCGTTGAACCCCAAAGTTCAATTCCATATGTCCAAATAGGTTTTATAATTGTATTGTATATTAAAAGTTGACTTTTGATTGTTAGTTTCGAGCGTTTATTCGGTAGTCTAAGAAGTTGTAGGTAACGTCTAGTGGCTTCAAGTTAGTCTAATATGAGGGTTCCATGTTAATCTCTTGTCCGGGTAAAATCCCAAATAACGTACTTTGTCATATTGTGGAATTATGTTACTATTAAGGTATAAAGGGGTAGGTTTTTCTTGACAAAGTGTGAAAGTAATGTGATCACTCTTCTGTTCATTTACCCTCACTCTCCATCTCTTACACGAGGATTAAAGGTTGTGTATATGGAATTATAAATTGTTGGAAGCTATGTCAGGATTTGTATGGGTAGCAAGTATGGCCATATCGTCTGCATAAGTAGCAATGATAGCATTAGGATCAGATGGGATATCATGGGTATAAATATTATATAAAATGGGACCGATGATACTGCCTTGTGGGACTCCGGCTAGAATATAGTATATTTCCGAGGATTCTGAGTTAATTGCAACTTGGAAATGATGTTGGGAGAGATATGAATTTATGATAAGGTAATATGTTAAAGGAAGAAAGCTCTTGAGTTTACAGAAGAGTACAGGATGCCACACACGATCAAAAGCTTCGAAGATATCTAAAAATACTCCTGGGCAATACTCTTGCCTCTCAAGAGTGGATTCAGTGTGATCAACAATACGATGACATTGCTGGATAGTGGAGTGTTCAGATCGGAAGCCAAATTGGTGATCAAGAATATTTTTTTCATTAACTAGGACTGGCTTGAGTCGTTTTAATAGGAATTTTTCAAAAATCTTACCAAGGAATATAGTAGAAAAGAGAATTAATGGGTTTATTTGGTTTATGAATTATTTTAATGACAGTAATTTCCGTAGTAAAGAAAAATAGTATGTAATTAAAACCAAAGCTTTTCGGGAAATTTGCTTCAGAATATGAGATGTGATTAGATCATAACCAGGAGCTTTTTTATTGCAAATCTATTCAGGCATTCGTATTTCTCTTTCACACTTAACACACCACTCACATCCACACCCTCCTCATTCACGACGATTCCACACGCCTCCAAGTCACGCAAAACCCCGTACAGGCTACACTCAACGAGAAGGTGCTTGGCACTCTCCTCCGCTGCCCCACAAGGGCATCTAGCCTTCGTATCCAGACCACGCCTATACAGCAACCCATTCATACTGCCGTGTCCCGTGAGCAGATACCCAAGGAACAGACCAAATTCAAATCCATACGCAGATGCAAAGCACACATTCGAACATGTACGTCCATCTGCCATTCACATATTTCGTACATCCTGTTCAGAACCACTACACGCTGATGGCGCGGACTAAGATTCCGAACCTCATCATTCTCAACCGGACAGCCTACAAGCGGGATGCCCCGCCGCAGGCGGTAGTGGATACTTCCACGCAGCACATCCAGGTCCAATGGAATTTCTCCCATGGGAACCTGCATCGCCTCGGTCGACACAGTCATACATACATTCAAACATGCATACAGCACCATACGCTGCACTGAGTTTATGCCCACCCTCGCATACTGGTGGTGCACAGTGTGAGCCCACACGCAAGACGCATACATAGCATATGGAACAAATACACTCCTGTACAGGACTTTCACCGCTCTGGATCGAAGCCTCCATTCCTTGCGAAGCACTCGCACCAGCATGCCAACCAAACCAGCCACGCCTCCCCTCAGATATTGCAAGTGAGGCCGAAAATTCAACTTCTCTCCAACCTTTAATCCAAGGTACTTCACCCCTACGTGGTCAGTAGGCTTCAGTTCTTGAATCAATTAAACTTTGTAAGCATAAAGATGAAAATCTTTAGAGAGCTTCTCAAAATATCCAATTTATGGCCATGCTCCCGAAATGATATTCCTGGACTCTCAGCAACACTCTCACGAACTGCTTCGATGTTCTGTGTTGAATGACTTGTTGAAGAACGGCCAGAGTGTTGAAGATCACTAACTGATCCAGTCTTCCTAAATGTTTTAAATAATTTTGTACAAAAACTGCAAAATATAGCAGCCTTACCTTCATTATTTTTAAAATATTGCTCAATAATGAAAACGCACTCCATTTTAATAACCCTGAACTGTCAACTGTCACGCTGTGTTTTTTGCCATTGGCAACACTTTATTGCACAAATGGCGCAAAATTCAAATATTGCATGAAGTTTGGGGCACCCTACATATTATATCCAAATTGTTAATAGAAACGAAATATTACAATAAAAAGGGAGCCGTTTTTCCTGGAATAGTAATTATAACTGATGAACACGTGATGTCAGAACTATTAAAAATGTTCAAAAAAAAAAATTAAATATTATAATTTTAAATCGTTCATAATTTTCATAAAACTAATACGAGATACATTTATAGTATAATTATATAAAATAAAACAAAATAAAATGAAAATTGTCTTCCTTTCCAAATCCTTGAATATATTTTCATAAAACATTTTGATTTCCATCGATTCTAATGCAAATAAAAGGAATTCATTCGAATTTTTTTATCTGAACAAACACATTTTATAATATATTTTCAATAGTATATAAAAACGTATTTATATCATTTTATAAAGGACAAATTTCTAAAAGACTCTATAAAGAGTAAAAATGAGTGAAAAAAATCATTATTATGTGGCTGTATTGAATTTTTTTTTTCATTTTCAGCGTATACATTGTCATTTTCTAAAATTTTCCATAGGAAAAAAAAGGATATGAGAACCGGAAAAGGATTTCACTATACAGGCAGTCCTAATACAAGTTTTAAAGAGTCTCTGTTGATTTTCGCTTGCTTGTATATTTGTCCTTCAGACAGGATAATTGGCTCATGTTGCAGAAGCTTGACAGCCTTATCGACATGCACCAATGACTCTTCCAACGAATTTTTGCAAACATCCAAATTATCAACGGAAGTGCGTCGTCCGCGTTCTGCTAATCCAGCATGCAGATCAAAGTGTAAAGTTCCCAAAATTCGAATTTCGGCTACAATTAGAATTTGCATTTATTTTGGAATTTTTCATAAAATATACCACAAACCTGGAGCTATTTTTTCTAGTAATTCTATAAGTTCACGACACAAATTGATCTTTCTCTCCAGGTGTTCTCGGCTTATTGACTGCAATACTTTCGGTCCGCCTGACCCAATCAGTTGTGCTAGTTCTACCTTCGCCTCCGTAATATAATGGTTTGATATTGGTAACCATTTGCTGTAGTGATTAATATACCTGAAAGTGTATTCCTTAATAATAGATGATGCCATTATAAAATTTCTACCAACATGAAACATTTTTCCACATCATCCTTTCCCATCGCTGCTAAATCTTTGCCTGCTCTATCCAGGATATTATCAATATAAGTCTTATCACAACTTTCTCCACAAGTATTGCATCTTAGAAATTTGAAATAAAATTGTTAATAGATATTAATAAAATATTTTTATTTCCTGTCAAAACAAAACTAACTCACTTCCAGTTACTATCCCATTGATCCAATGATAGAGGCGTAACCAAGCCAGTACATTCATTTTTATTGCATAAAATTGAACTGAAAAAGGTTCCTAGTTCGGTGACATCTTTACACCGAACACATTCACATTTGAACATTTTTGTTTGCAGAAGATGATGACGACGATTCGCCGTACCCCACAAAGCATCCGAATAGCAAATGCTAAGATTACTATTCTTGGTGATGGCATTCGGTGCCCAAAATATTATATCGCCCTTCTCAGTGAAACTCTTGCACAAATTCGGCAGGCAAGAATGTTCCACCAATGAAGCCATATCGTATATTGCCACATACGGCGGCTCAGATAGGGGCACCTCGTGACCGTTTATTTGCAGGATACCTGTAACCTTCATAATTTCCTCTTCAGACCATTTATTGCACTTGAAAAATCTTTAGCTGAGTGTTAGTGTTTTAAGCTATTTTATAGAAAAACCATTTTCTACCTTGGTATAAAATTGGCAATTCCTTCCATGTCACACTTCCATTGCGGAGAGCCACGACGCTCATGCTCATGTGACTCAAGCTGAATTAATCGCTTCCATTTTTCGGGAGAATTTTCCTTCAGTAAAAGACATCGAAGTGTTAGCAGGCATTGATAAGTTGGATGTGGTGCTATAAAATTCTGTATCGAAGCCTGTAAAAAAATTTTTTTGTTAATAATTCCAAAACAAATATTTATGAATAAATGATTATGCATTACATAATTTAAAAAGTACAGCTCTGTTAATTGACAGCTGTCAAAAAATATGTCATCAAGGATAAGATTTGTTTAGATTAAAAATTACCATTTTAAATTTTTTAAAAGAGCAGTAATCTTCCTTGCTACGCTATATAACTCTATCCGTCGAACAACATATTTTCTAATACCTTTTAGAAATTTGCCATTATAAAAATTATCCCTAAACACAGCAAAGTAATGAACCGCCTCATTTCCTAAAGACAAATAAGTCTCCTTCCAATCCTTTTAAAATAATTTGCAAAAATTGTTCTCCTTCGATAGAGTTTGGTACTTGGACTTACTCGGCAAGCTCAAGAGGATTCTTCCTTCTACCTATTTCCTAGTCCTAAAATCATTCCTTTTCAACTGATACTTCCAAGTAAACGAATCCAACGAACTCTCCAATATCTCTCCAATATTGGCTGGTCTTCCACAGAGAAGTTTACTTGGACCCATCCTTTACAACATTTACACATCCAATATCTCAATCTGTCTCAATACCTTCTTTGCTACAAACGCCGATGAAACGGCTTGCCTGGCATCTAGAAGAAAACCCCAACATGCTTCTAAAATTCTCCAAACCCAAAAATTCAAACCCTCCAGAACTGGTTTAGCAGGTGGAGAATAAAAATTAATGAACGTAAATCTACCCTGTAAACTTTTACTCCCTGCCATAAACCATGTCCTCCCATATACCTTAATGACAGTGCCATGCCACAACACATCGATGTTCGGTATCTAGAAGTGATCTTAGACAAACGCTTGACATGAAAACCACATATAAGACTTAAAAGACAAGAACTGAAAAGACAATACTTACAACTAGTTCGACTACTAAACAAATATTCTAAACTAACTATAGACAGCAAAGTACTCTAATACAATTCACTACTGAAACCAATATGGACTTACGATGCTCCCTTTTATGTTTCGGATACTGTTATCCACCATAATCTCAAAATCCATTTTGTTCATGATATTCTGCACTTCCTTTCCTAAAAACATCCATCGGAATACTTAAGCGTCATTGGTCGTGTAATTTATTAAGACACTGAGGCTTAACGTAAGCCTCAGTTTTAATGGACTTTTACTCCCCACAACTATTCATGTTAATTATTGTTATTATATAATCTGATTGTTACTATGTGTTGTTGTAGATATATGTAAAAATATTTTTAACTTTTAATAAATTCCACAAAAAATACGCTAATTGAATGCTGGAACAACACGCTTTGGATACTGATTTTCTTCAGCGATGCGGCTTATTTTTCTCTCGATAAATGCTTCAATAAGCAAACCTAACATATATGAGGCTCTAAAAATCTGAAAAGGGCTGTATATCTACGGAAAAAAAATTGTCTGGTATGCATTTTAATCTGATAGTGTCATTGGAACGAATTTATTTGAAATGGCGAATTCTGCAATTCTGAGTGCTATGCCACATATGATAACCATTGTTTTCTGCCTAAAGTTAAAGATTTTTAATCTTAATCAGATGTTTTTTTTATTACATGCCGCTTAAAGCTACTCAACACGATTTAGTTTGGATTTATTACGTAAAAAGGTCTAAGAACTCGTAATTTCGATATTTTTTTATGTCAATTGGCATTCAAGAACGTGAAAGTTAACGCCATCGAAATTTTTCTTGTAAAGTTTTATAAAAAAACATTTTTGTGCAGATAATTTTTAAACTTTTGAAACTTTCAAAATAAATATCCGCCAAGTAAATGGCCAAATTACAAACCGTAATATGCAAAAAAAAGGATCAAGTTCTGCATGAAATCTGCTGACAATTATTTAAATAAATTTTTATTTTTGGCAAATTGGCAAAATTTAAGAAATATAATTAAATAAGAATTTTATTTAAAATAAAATTAAAAATATGTGTTATTTAACTTAAATTTCCAAAGTATAAATTAGATAACCTCATTCTAAAATCTACTATTTTTTAAGGCAAAATTTTCTATTTTTGTTCAAAGTAACTTTTTTTTTCTCAGTCAAGGCGAACACAAACTACTTGATTTCTTCTTTTTTTTAATAGAAAATGAACCATAAAATAAAACTCGAAAAAAAATTATTGTGATATTTCGTTTTTTTCAAAAATATTATTTTAAGAGTTTAAAATTTTTCAACTATAAATTATATCAAAAACTTTTAAACAATTAACCAACCAATAACAATTTATAGTGCGTCTTAATAACAAACATAAATAATATCTGACATTGGAATAGAAAATGCGACAATAATAACAAAAAAAAATTAATATCGATTTTTATTAGGGTTTTTAGCACCATTTGTAATAATAAAGAAAAATATTTTACGACAAGTTTGTCAGAAATTGTCAAATAGAAAAGTAACCAGTCGCGAACAAGTGGTCAAGTTAAAAATAAATAAAGTTTCTATACGTGGACCAAAATTCTCGTATTACAATTGGGAAGATGTGATCGATAGTTTTACAAATGCATTTCACTAATTATCTGAGTAACAATTAATATGCCGACAAAAGCTATTTTGAAAATTTTCAACATAAACAAAAGTCTGCCAAGATTTGCTAAAAATAGTCACCAAACCATAAATTATGTCAATCTATGGTCCGGGTGTGAATAGGTGATGGTTTGTGCGGTATCTTTTTAGAACTGTCAATTATAGCTAAACATTTCCTCATTATTTTGCTTTATGGTGTAAGCAAGATCAATAAACGATTTATTAATGTTATAGAAAACAGTCCTAATGGAAAGAGTACCAAGGCTACTGGGGGGTACAAGAACCATATTGCTACGTAAGTTAACAAATTAGAATTTTGGCAATATACTCGAATATTTACTATGAAATTAAGTAAAACTACAGAGTAAATAAGATGACTATTGTACTAAGGCTTTTAAGATACTTTTTTTTTTTTTTAATAACCAAATTAACAACATTTGGATCGGTTTTGGAATCTTGAAAAACAATTGAAATTGGTTGCAATAATCGTTTTCTGATGTAATTGATTTTGGTAAGTTTGAGTTTCGTTTTTTATTTTTGTTTTTCGGCGATGAACTGGAAGAGTATACGAGGTCTGTTCAAAAAGCATCGCAAATTTTGTGTTTTTTCAAAAATTATTTATTTATTCATGAATATCTATTTTGTCTCCTTCTAAATAATCCCCACCAGTTATTATACACTTGTGCCAACGTTTTTTTCAATCCTCGAAGAACTTCAAAAAATCATTTTTTGTGATCTTGTTCAGCGTCGTCCTTTCATGGGGCTCTTAACTTTCGGGAACAAAAAAAAGTCACAGGGAGCCATATCTGGGGAATACGGTGGCTGCGGCATTATAAGTGTGTTGTTTTTGGCCAAAAATTCGCCTACAAGCAACGATACGTGATCAGGGGCGTTATCATGGTGCAAAAGCCAATTTTTGTTCTTCCACAAATCCGAGCGCTTCTGGCGGATTGCTTCACGCAACTTGCACATAACTTGCAGTTAATATTTCTTATTGACCGTTCCACCCTGTGGCAAGAACTCATGATGCACCACGCCCATGCAGTCGAAGAAAACTGTAAGCAAAACCTTCACATTCGACCGAACTTGGCGCTCTTTCTTCGGTTTTGGCTCATGCGGCAACTTCCATTGGGATGATTGAGCTTTGGTTTGCATGTTATGACCATAAAGAAAATTAATTCCGTCCCCGCAATTAAATTTGTTTTTTCACACAAAATTTGAACAGATTCTTCGATCAATTTTTTGAAATAGGCAAAAATCTAAGACGAGCCAAAGCACGTGCAAGCAAAGCAGCTGTCAAAAATTAACTGAATATTCAAAATGGCCGAACTTGTCGGCATAAGTGAGAGACATGAGTACCAACATAACGCCACAAAAAATCGAATATACGTAACCCGCGTTAATTCAAAATATAAAATTTATTTCTGATTACTAATTTGGATACCGATCTGAACGCTCCACAATCCTTAAGAGAAAAAAGTATAGTCCAGGAATAAATCTAAAATCTCTGCCATGCTTTTTATCTTGAGTAGTATTTCCTTTCTTCCTTTTACAATTAGCAGTTAACTCATAATCCTCGAAAACATATCCTTTTCCATCCGGAGTCCCACAAGGTAGTATTCTTGATTCCATTTTATACAATATTTTTACTTTAACCCATGATATCCATTTCATACCCACGATATCCCATTTCATACTAGGACTACCATTGCTACTTATGCATCGTCCGATAATTTATAATCCCAAATCTACAATCTCAAATCCTGATTTTAAAGATGGAGAGTGAAGATAAATGAATAGAAAAGTGCTCCCATAACTTTTACTCTTTGCCTAAAACAACCTACCCCTTTACGCCCTAATGGTAACATGATTCCACAATACGCTAAAGTACGTCACTTAGACAAGAGATCAACATAGGCCTGCTTTCTAGACTAAAAAGACTAGACGCTAACAAATGTTATCTACTACTACGGGGGTTGTATGATAAATACTTGGCCTTTTTTCCTTCATAGCATCGTTAAAACAATTCAATAATTTGGAATAATATATGATGTCGATTGCATCCCATAACACTATAGCAATCATTTTGTTGGCCGATAAAGTCCTCTTGGCCCTTTTACGCGCCGATATGCCATGGAAAACCCACTGGTTAGACTATTCTTTGGCCCCTGGTGTGCAGTGGTGAATCCATGCAACGTCAACAGTTAGAAATCAATGGGTGTTTATAGTCATTAATTGTAAGTAATTGTGGTATTCGACTTACGGAAAGCTTTCTCATATCGAAACGAGTTCTGAAAATGTTCTGCACTCGATAAATTTATGTCACGCACTTTCTGAATAAATTAATGTCACGAGTTCTGAAAATGTTCTGCACTCGATGAGCAATGTCACACACTTCTACCCTCCGATCATTACCATATCGTGGATTTTTTCAATAATTGCTGATTTATTAAGAAAAATCATTAAGCCAACGTGGACGTTCTTAATAAAAAACGGTTTTACGGCCGCGTTTAAATTCAGCTGTCCAACATTTCATAGTCGATAACGAAGATGCAGAGCTTCCATAAACTTCACGTTTATCTAATCATTAGAGTATTTTTCTTAAAAACAAATATTTTCTCACTGCTCGCAATATTCAATTTTGCCATTTTTGTATGTAAAATCGTAAAAGTTGTTCACTTTAAATGATTGACACTCACAAACCAAATGATGCAGCTACTTTGACAGGATTCTTATGAAAGGTTACAGTAAGGAAAAAAGTTGAGTTGTTTTAGTAGCTAGAGAGTTCCGGCCGAGGCCAGGTATTAATCATACAGCCTTCATACTTAGACTACTGGACAAAAGTTCGAAGCTAACAATAAATTTTAAACTATTAGTAGGATCAAAGGAAAAGATCTTTGGGGGGATACAACGTATCGTTCCAAAATTATTGATGTCCCCTGTTATGCTTGCCATAATGTTTTGTTCAGGACCTGTGCACTTTACGTTACCAAAACTTTCATTGCCATTAATCTCTTTCATCTTAGTCCACTCCTAAGACAACTTTTCCTTATTACAAGCCCCCCCCCCCCCCCCCCAGCAAATACAATAATCACTGGAATTTTAATATCAAGAACTTAAGTAAGAGTGTCTACTCCCATTTCATATTGTACAATATTGTAAATTAAATAAAATCAATTTAATTAAAATTGTTGTTGCAGATATCAATAAAATTTAACAAAAAAAAAACCTACCTATATATACCAACAAATGTATACAAACTTTATGTATTAAAGGTCAAATTAGCTTCATTTTGAGGACTATTTGAGAAAAAAAACTCAAATATTTAGTATCGCTGATAACTTACTTTTGATCCACGAGCCACGGTTAGTTCACATTCGTTTTTATGCTCTACGCTATTCTGACAGTCCGGATGACATACTGGCCATCCGCAACGTTCACACTCCGAATGGTCACTTTCACTAAGACCCTTCATACAACCGACACACACAGGACCAGTGATCTGCGATGGACCACACACTAAGGCCGATTCTCGCAGTACTACTTCACCGGGTTTTATGTTTCGCGTGGCCACTAAATAACGTCCAAACTTTTCGTTCGATTCGATCTGTGAATTAATTTATTATGAAAATAAAATTAATTCGAAATAAAAAAAATTTCGGACGATAGATAAATACTCGAAATGGACGACACGATGGCTTGTGATGCTGCCAATGTTCTCGCTGGTGATTAACGGAACAGTAGAACACCTGATGGCAGTTGGAACATGTCGATTTACTAAGTTTCGAACACACTCCACACTTTCTATCGGCTGTTGATTGACCAGATACCATTTTCCGGATTAATGATTTTTGTTTCTTTGGGAATTTCCTTTCTAATTACTAAGCAATAAACTCTTTTAATGAGTGACTAAAACACTTTTATTCCAGGAAATGCAAAAAAATTTATGGTATGCACAACGATTTTCACTTTTAAACTATTCTGCAATTTAATTTGTTAAGATTTTCCATACACCCTTTTTCGTTGAAAATACACTTGATTTATTCTATTTTCGGTATTAAGTTGCAAAAATTTATTCTATTCAATATAAACGATTTTTACTAATTCTGAACTACATATGACGATGTGCCGATAGAAAAGTTCAAACACTTTTAATGTGAGCGATTCACTTGCCGGTTGAGGAATGATTTCTACTCGATTTGAACAACGGGTGCCAAGAAGCCATAAATGACGATTGATTGTCTTTGGCGTCAAGAACTAGCCCCCGTTGAATGATTGCAACAACAACAACAACAACAAAAAGGAAGAAGAAAAAATTTGAAAAAAAAATTAAAATACTGCGGCCAATTTATTGAAGAGTAAAAGAAGCGATGAACTGAAGTGAAGAAGGGCATTCGGCAATCGACTATTTAAGATCAAGCACCGGCAACAAAACACAATTGCCAGATTGAAGATAGAACATGTACAAAAATTTACAAAAGGATTATGTATCCATAAAATAGCAAGAGTAACAAAAATAAAAATCCTTTTTGGCTTGAATCCAAGCAATTCGAAATAACACAAATGCGCACAAAAATGATACACACAAAAAAACGCGTGCTGTTCAATTCAACTCTCACTTTCTTACGGGCAATACAAACAATAAAAACTAATCACTGGGAAGGGTATATGCACACATACACACACATAGATATGCCCATGTAAGATAAGATATGTTCCAATTTTAAGATTTCTTTAGGTTTTTTTTTCTATCTTCCACTCTATCATGAACTGAAGTACGAGTTTGGATGATAGTTAAGAGTATGCAGACGGATGATGGAGATCACTCTGTACACTAGTCCTTTTTTAGTGGTTATATTTTTTTCCTATATTTTTCGCTAAGACAATAACTCAATTTATGGAAATAAATTTTTATGTAGTTCAATTCAGTTTCAAGCCAATAAAATTCAGAAGCAATTTGAAAATATGAAATTGATTAATTAGTCAGCTGCAAATATCCATTATTCATTCATGTTTGGTATAATTAGTCAAAAGAATATTGTCGGTTTAATGAAGTGATGAGTAATATTTTGTTTTGTTTTTTTTTACTTTTAACAACAACAATTTTGGATATTGTAAAAAATTAAAAAAATATTGAATTGATTTATTACTTTAAACTGCGAATTATTTAAGGTAAATTTTGTTGTAGTTTTGTTTTGATTATAAATTTAATGTGAAAAATGAAAAAGAAATTTAACTTTTGGTTAAAATTTTGTTATTTTTCGGTTAGCTTAAGAAATTTTATTCTTGAAATGTTTGTGTGGTTTTAAAAGGTGTGGAAGAAAAGTAATGCGACAAGAATTTTATTTTATTTTTATACATCAATGTTGTTACATTAAAACTAGTTCCGTTTTGGGGTCGCTATACATCGGAGAAAGCATTGTTTTGACTTTTCATAGCAGTGCTGGAGGAAGACTTCAACTGGAATTGCCTTTGGGTGCTCGGTTACGCATGCTTTGAATGTCATCGACAGTACCAAGATGACGTTCTATCAAGTGGTTTTTGATCATAGAGGTCAAAATAAAGTGAAAAATATTTTGGGGAAACTCAGCTAGAATCGCCTTCGGGTCCTCAGTTACACATGCTCTGGATGTCAGCTATAGTAATAAATTGACATCTTTTCAAGTAGTTTTTGATATTGGAGGTCAAAATAAAATCAAAAATACTTTTGGGTACCTCACGAACTTTAGGTAGAAGCCTTCAATTGGAAGAGCCTCTGGGTCCTCGATTACACATGCTTTGGATGTCATCCATAATATAAAATTACATTCGTTCAAGTGGTTATTGATCGTGGAGGCCAAAATAAAATCAAGAAAACATTTTGTTAGATGTATATCGGGTTTGTGGGCCTCAATAAATGTAGCTATACTGCTTCAACTAGAATCGCCTTTAGGTCCTCGATTACACATACTTTGGATGTTATTGTTAGTAATAAGATGACATCCTTTCAAGTGGTTATTTATCTTGGAGGCCAAAATAAAGTCAAGGAGACTTTTTATTAGATGAATAGCGGGTTTGTGGGGCTCAATAAATGTAGCTAGACTATTTCAACAAGAGTCGCCCTTAGGTCAATGATTGCACGTACTTTTGATGTTATCGTTAGTAATAAGATCACATCCTTTCAAGTGGTTATTGATCGAGGAGGCCAAAATAAAGTCAAGAAGACTTTTTATTAGATGAATAAAGGGTTAATGGGGCTCAATAAATGTATCTAAACTGTTTCAGAAAGTGTCGCCTTTACGTCCTCGGTTACACGTGCTTTTGATGTTATCGTTAGTAATAAGATGATATCCTTTCAAGTGGTTATTGATCTTGGAGGCCAAAATAAAGTCAAGAAGACTTTTTGTTAGACGAATAGCGGGTATGTGGGGCTCAATAAATATAGCTAGACTGTTTCAACAATAGTCGCCATAAAATCCTCGGTTACACTTACTTTCGATATTATTGTTAGTAATAAGATGACATCCTTTCAAGTGGTTATTGATCGTGGAGACCAAAATAAATTAAAAAATACTTTGGAGAACCTCAGGAACTTTAGCTGGAAGGCTTCGACTGGAATCGCCTTCGGGTACTCTTATACACGTCCTTTAGATAGAAAAGCACGTTTAGAGAACCTCAGAAACTTTTGCTAGACGGCTTCAACTAGAACCACCTTTAGGTACTAGGTTTTACATCCTTTGGACGTTTTCGATAATATCAATATGATGATACTTCAAGTAGTTTTTGATCTTGGGGTCGAAAATATTGTCAGAGATAGTTTGTTTAAATAAATGGCAGGTTTGGGTAATCTCAGGAACTTAACCTTAAACGCTTTAATCAAATCAAATTCCTATCTTCGGTTACACGTCCTTTACATAGCATAAACAATAACAAGATGACATCCTTTTAAATGGTTTTTGATTGTGAGCCACACAAAAAAATCACATGGACTTTAATCAGCTCAATAGCGGGCCTAGCTAACCTAAAGAATCTGAGCTGAACGGCTTCAACTGTAATTGTTTTCAGGTCCTTGGTTACACTCCTTTGGATATCATAAAATGACGTCTTTTTGGATGTTTTTGAATTTGGACATCAAAATAATGTCAAAAGAAAACTTTGATTAGTTGGATTGGGGACCCACGGGAACTTTAGCTAGACAGCTTTAACTGGGATCGCCTTTAGCTCCTCGGTAACACTTCTTTGGAAGTTAATCTTAAGGAACAAAAATGTCGCATGGACTGTGGTCTAGTCAATGGGGAGGGTTCGAGGGATCACTGAAATCTGTTGTTGCGACAAAAAATCATTGACGGAGATGGCCGTCTAATTGTGTGTAAGTGGACTTCAGACCGTTTACCTTAAAGGGCTTTCAAGAACTTTAGACTATCAATTAATAAATTCAATGTTCTGACCTCACAAGCGCTCTCATTCCTTACACTTTTTTATCAGTTTTCGATATTAAAGGACTTTTTGAGCGAGGTCCACCTTCCACTTCTTCTTGGCCCTCCAAGAACAGTTTATAACACCTCAACATTTGTGCTTTTGATAAGCAATATTCATCATAGAAGCTTTTCGCGAATTCACCAACCTCAACACAAAATTTGATGGCACTACAAAACTACAACATCACTTATAACGCTATATAGGATCACGTAGTTACCGAACGAGATCTAAACCCAGGAGGACTAAATCGATCTCATTACTTATCTGCTACATCTTGTATAACAAATAATAGAAAATTATAAAAATGATTTTTTTTAAATTTATGTCAATTAAGTTTATTTTTGTTATTTTCTATATTGTCATTATAAAATTATTTTTTTTGGACCGAACGCATTTTTTTTCTTTTTTTTAAACTTAAATAATTCTTTTTTAAATATTTTGTTAACTCAAATAAATTATTTTTTAACAATTTCATAAAATAAAAAGCCATTACTAATAGAATAAAAGAAGCAATTTTAATATAAGTATTTTTGCGGTTTTGTACAATAAAAAAAAGTTAAAATTGATTTTTCCCATTCGAGATATTTTACAGCATAATAAAAATTGTGGCTTTTTCTTAAATTAAAAACTAAAAGAACTGAATTCAATACGGTTATAAGATTTAGTAAAAAAAATGGTTTTAGATTTTTGTATGCCACTGAAAACGCAGGTACACCTCACACACCGCATTCTTTTCAGTTTACTGGCGACAAAATGGCATTCGGCCAAAGTACTAAATTTGCACAGATTTTTTGTTGTTTATTTTTCAAGATCCTTAAAATAAAGAGAACAATATTCATTGTTTTAAATATAAATACTTTGGCTACCCAATTAGAATACCATTGATATGCTGATATTTTGTTGTATAATAAATAGGATATTCAGTGTGTATTGTTGAAAATTGGACTGGTCGCAAGAAAATTGAGATGTTCACAATCATGCAGAAAAATACCTCATTTAACTGATAGACATGTAATGTTAGAAAATTGAGTAGAATTTTCGTTTGTATTTTTAACTTTTCGTTATTGTGTTTTAAAATAATTCAATTGATAATTGATAACTTATGGAAATAAATTTAATTAACAAAAACTAAGAGTGACATAGTAATTTTTTTTTAAATTTATAATTAATTAACAAATATTTTATGTTAAAATTATTTTTTGAAAAATTTCTAAAAAAAAAAATCATCAAATTACTTACTGATTATGAAATTGCATTTGTTATTTTTAACTTTTTGTAAAATACTTTTTATGAAATGAAAAATTTATTTTAAAAAAACCGTTGTTCAAAAAGTATGGCGAATTTTGAATTTTCGCGGGTTACGTATATTCGATTTTGTGGCGTTATGTTGGTACTCATATCTCTCACATATGCCAAAAAGTTCGCCCATTTTGAATGTTCAGTTAATTTTTGACAGCTACTTTGCTTGCACGTGTTTTGGCTCGTCTTCGATTTTTGCCCATTCCAAAAAATGAATCAAAGAATCTGTATCAAATTTTGTGTGAAAAACAAAATTAATTGCGCGGACGCATTCCGAATGTTAACTGTGGCATATGGTGAAGCCACCTTGGACCGAAGCAACGTTTATCGGTTGCATCAAATATTATCAGAAGGCCGAGAAGATTTGAACGACGAAAAGCGTGCCGGACGCCCGAGCACGTCAACAACAGAAGAAAACATTGATGAAGTGAAGAAAATAGTATTGGCCAATCGTCGAATTACCGTTAGAGAAGTTGCTGAGGACATAAACATATCTATTAACTCGTGCCACTCGATTTTTACCAATGATTTGGTCGTGAGACGTGTCACCCCGAAATTCGTACCAAAATTGCTCAATTTCGACCCAAATCAGCATCGCATTAACATTGCTAAGGAGCTGTTGGACTCTGTCTGCGGACAGAGGGTCATAACTGGTGACGAATCATGGGTTTATAGTTATGGCGTGGAAACCAAAGCTCAATCATCTCAATGGAAGTTGCCGCATGAGCCAAGATCGAAAAAAGCGCCCCAAGTTCGGCCGAATGTGAAGGTTTTGCTTACAGCTTTCTTCGATTCTACGAGCATGGTGCATCATGAATTCTTGCCACAGGGTAAAACGGTCAATAAGAAATATTACCTGCAAGTTATGCGCAAGTTGCGCAAAGTAATCCGCCAGAAACGCCCGTATTTGTGGATGAACAAAATTGACTTTTGCAAAAACAAACCATAATAATGCCGCAGCCAGAATATTCCGCAGATCTGGCTCCCTGTAACTTTTTCTTGTTTCCGAAACTGAAGAGCCCCATGAAAGGACGACGCTACGCTATGATTTTGAAGATAAAGACGGCATCGAAGGAGGAGCTGAACAAGATCACAAAAAATGATTTTTTGAAGTGCTTCGAGGATTGGAGAAAACGTTGGCGCAAGTGTATAATATCTGGTGGGGATTACTTTGAAGGGGACAAAATAGATATTCATGATAAATCAATATTTTTTGAAAAAACATTAAATTCGCGGATACTTTTTGAACAGACCTCGTATATTCTTTTGGGAAAAATTATTTATCATTAAGGATTTTATTTTATTTATTTTTTTTTGTAAAAACTAATTTCTGTTGAGTCTAAATTATTGGAAAAAGTGGTATTTAATCAATTGGAAAAGCATCAATTGATTAAATACCCTTTGCTGTCAAAAAACTGATACAAGTGATATTTGACCTCCTCCTTTGAATTAAATGTTTTACCATCTAAAAAATTTTGTACAGACTGGAACAAATGAAAATCGGAAGGTGCTATGTCTGGAGAGTATGGTGGGTGTGGTAGTATATCCCATCCAAGCTCTAAATGCTTTTGCCGATTGGTCAAACTTGTATGTGTTTTCGCATTATCCTGTTGGAACACTATACCTTTCCTATTGACCAATTCTGGCCTTTTTTCTTTAAGTGAATCATTCAATTTATCCCACTGATGATAGTAGACTTCAGAATTGATTGTTTTGTTGCTCGGTAGAAGCTCAAAATAAACGATTCCTTTGAAATCCTACCAAACAAATAGCATAACATTTTTTTAAATAAATATTGGCTTTCGAAGTGCTTTGAGCCGATTCATCTTTTCTACTCCAGGATGTTTTGCGCTTAATATTGTTGTAGACAACCCATTTCTCGTCCCCAGTGATGATACGCTTCCAAAATAGGTATGATTTTCTTGGCGTTTGAGAAGAAAAACACAAACGTCAATGCGACGGCACAATTTTTTTCCGTAAGAAAATGAGGAACCCATATGTAGAGCTTTGAAATTAAACCCAGCCGTTTCAAATGATGATGAACGGTTGTATTCGATAAATTTAATCTCTCAGTGATCTCACAAGTTGGTATTCGCCGGTTTGCATCGATTAATGCCTTTATTGTGTCTTCATCAGCTTCAACTGGCCTTCCAGAACGTGGTGCATATTCGAGATCAAAATTGCCGGATCAAAATTTTGCAAACTAGTTTTTGTACTGGCACTCCCTTAACACATCTGCTCCATAGATATTGGATAATTTTTTTCTTGCGTGAACCACATTTTTATCTTTTCTATAGTAAAAAAGTAAAATATGCCGAAAATACTGTTTTTCACTTTCCATATTTAAAAGGGTGTCAACCAAAAACTACTGTACAGAATGAATCGAATTTTTCACAACAAGCCTTGCTATGTCAGCTGTCAAAATACATATGATTTTGCGGCTTAAGTTTGAAGTTGGTTGTGAAAAAATTCAATTACATCCTCTGTTGTGAAAACAACTAAATTACTTTCTTGACAATCCAATAGTAGCAGTGTTTCTAAATCAATTTTATTTTACAAATTTGAAAAATGTAGTATTTAAGGAACAAATCCAGCATATGGTTTATCTGATACAATATTTATTTAAAATATGTCAAAAAACTAAAGTAAGTGCGACCGTTTCGCATGTAATTGAAGGTAATTAGGAGTAACGCACGCTTCTTCTGATGATTGCGTCTCTGAAATGAATATTTCCTTATAAATATTTATTTGCGAAAAAAATGCAGAAAATGTTAAGTTTTTAAATTTCGAATACTGCTCATCAATTATTTTTATGTACACGAGAGAAATAATGAATAGATTACAAAAGTTGCCAAATAAAGCGATGCGAATAATTTTAAAATAGTTAATGCAAAATTCTGTAAATTTATTAACTATTAAATAGAGGAAATATTAATGAATGTATTTTTATATAAGTATACAAAATTAAATATCAAATTTTTGTGGGGAATACTTATTTTATAAATTAAATTATGTAAATATTATTCAAAACTATTTATTGCGATATGGTCAGAATTTTACATTAGCAATGAAAAAACTAAAAAACTAAGAATAAGTTAATGCACAATGGACTTAAAATCCTAAGGAATTGAAATATTAAGCACATTTAGTTAAATTTTGAAGAAAAAAAAACAATTATTTATTGTGTTAAAGATAAATTTCCTATTTTATAAAAATTGTACTTTATTTACTTTATTGTTTGTTCAATTATTGGTAAATTCATTTCATTGTATAAATAGTTTTTGAACTAAATAAATAACGTATTATTATTATTATTATTATCAAAGTAATTTTTAAAAAATTAAATAAACAATAAAAATAAATTCAAATTTTACCAAAGAATCAAAAATTATATATTAAATTCACTACAAATGTTTTTATCTGCAACATATTTGATAAGCATACAATATAACCGTACAAATGTCTTAGATTCGATTTCAATGTTGGAATTATAATTTTATAGCCCCAAATATAATTCGTTTCCCCTTTTATTTTTTAAATATAAAGAAAAAAATATATACAATATTTTGTATTTGATATAATTTTTACACTATTTATAAATATAAGCTTAAGAATTTAAGTAAATATATCAGAAATTAGTAGTATTCATTGAATTTAGAAACACTATTAACACAATCGCGTAGAATTTGAATAAAATTTTACGTATAATATTTCACAAAATTATCGTTTTTTAGTTGTTTTTTTGTAATTAATAAAAAATTTTAATTTAAAAATTAAAAAAATATACTAATAATTAAAGCAGATAAAAAGCATTGGCCAAACTTTACAAACGGAGAAAAATGAATGCTTTTTGCGTAGCATACTTTTGGGCGCAATATAAAATCAGTGCTCAACACCCGCTTTAGTAAGGTTTCAATGCAAAACATTTCACATGGCCCCCGAGCACATTCTTATTTTTCAAAATATATTTCTACAATTTATGTATATTCATGTTGGAAAAAAAACGGACGAAATAATAAAATACTTGAAAAAAAAACATTTAAAATGTTACAAATAATTGCTTTAAAAAACATTAATTACTGAAAACAATTTTTTTGTAACAGTTTCGTTTTAAAATGTCTTCTACTCTTTTTCGGTTAGGCTTTTAGTTTTCTTTAATTTATTTTTTCAAAGTAGGTCAACATTTATAGCTACAAACAAATTTTCTATAAATATTTATATGTTATTGAAATTGTGTACTCGTATTTATGGAAAATAATATTTTTGTTTACGTGCCTTTGAAATAACCAATTTTATTATTTTAAAGACATAAACGGTTTATTCATATCATCAATATTGATGATATTGTTATAAAAATATATTTAATTTAGATATTTTATAATCAGAAAAATTACTTTTTTTTTTGTTGTAAATTTATTTTTAAATTAAGTAAACTTTTAATTGATAATAAAAAAAATTTCATGTAATTTATTGATATTATAAATTATAAAATTTGCAGATATAAAGTGTTGATGGAATAAAATCAAATATGATTTATAGGAAAATTCTCAAGAATATAGTAGCTGCAAGAATGTGGTCCAGAATTTTTCCATTGCATCCGTTTTGCATCAGGTTTTTCACAGATACGAGTATTTGGAACAATTTTTTCAGTTTATTTGTGTTGCAGTGTACTGCAAAATGTTAAAAGAACAAAATAAATTCAATGCTTTGATTGCCTTCGAATATAATTTGATTTGTAATAAATTCAATTTGTTTCTGTTCAGTTTCTAGTTTATCTCTACTTGAATAGATTTAATGATTAATGAATTTGAAATAGATTAAATTTATTTTCTTTGATTAAAAAATGTTAATTAATTTGTGCTTTGGAAAATAAAATTCAAATTTTAATCAAATTTTCTATTTATTACAATATATTGCCCAAAACATTGTCATTATATGGTATAGGAAAATATAAAATTATTAAAATAACTGCGACAAGATAACTTTTCTTCTTGCAGGACTCGATCTATTAGAGATAATTTTAAAGATTATTTAAATTATTTTAAAATAAAAGATATATTTTCTTTCTTCATTATTTTATTAACAATTATCCAATTTATAGTATAAAAATAAAATTAAAAAAAATATATATTTAATAGTCGGATTTTGATGTAATTTTTATTTCTTTATAATTTTTAAGTTTTACCATATTGGGTTGTTCAGAAAGTAATTTCGTTGTTTCCCAATAGAGGACTTAATTGAATTTTTTTACAACCAACTTCACACTTTAGCCGCATAATCATATGTATTTTGACAGATGACATAGGAAAGCTTGCTTGTGATAAAATTCTATTGATTCTACAAAGTAGTTTTTTGGTTGATACTCTTTTAAATATGGAAAGTGAAAAACAGCATTTTCGGCATATTTTACTTTTTTACTATAGAAAAGATAAAAATGCTGTTCAAGCAAATTGTGATTTGCTTCTCAAACGCCAATAAATGATCTATTTTTGAAGCGTATCATCACTGGGGACGAGAAATGGATTATGTTAGTGGGATTTCAAAGGAATCGTTTATTTTGAGCTTCTACCGAGCAACACAACAATTAATTCTGAAGTCTACTATCATCAGTTGGACAAATGGAGTGATTCACTTAAAGAAAAAAGGCCAGAATTGGTTAATAGGAAAGGTATAGTGTTCCAACAGGATAATGAAACGAAATTACTTTCCGAACAACCCAGTATAAAATTTAATATTAATCAAATAACTGCAACGAGTTTTCTGGTAGAAATTAATTTTTTTGAGATAATTTTTGTTGACTTTTTCTTAAATTTCGGTGTATCTTTCAGCCATTACTTGACGAATATTAGTTTTAAACGGGTTTAAAGAAAACATCTAACGGCATGGAATTTTTAAATGCATTTAAAAAAATTTTAGCAAGTCGAACAGCCATCCAAAATGGACAATCTTAGTGATCAATTGATACTACCAAATCTTGAAATAATGTGCCCCGAGAACTTTTAGTACAATAAAGTCCAAAATTTATCATGTTTTACAGCTTGTGGCGCTACTGTCTTAAAACTACATAAGGTCTTGCAGCTTTTAAAATCTTTAAATTTTGTTATTAAAAAAATTGATTTTCATAGGAATATATTTTCTAAGAAATACAGGTCAATATTACATCTTCAGAACAAAATCCACATCGGAAAGTTACTTTGCGCGAATACAATGGCTTCTCAACTGATGCTTGTGGGTTTTCGGAGCCTCATATATTGTAATTTTGCTTATTGTCTTATCCATTGAGGAATAAATATGACTTACTATTGAAAAAAATTAACTTGAAAAATCAGCATCCAAAGCCTGAATATGTATTCCTTTATTAATTAAATTATATAATTTTAATTTGGGGATTTTATTTTTTTTATATTGTACAAGATTAGGTGTTTATACTGTAATAATTGCGGGTTGATCTTCTAATTTTAATTATGCATTATTAGGAGGAATATGAGCTGTTGCTCAAAAAATTTCATATGAAGTTAGATTAGCATTAATTTTACTATCATTAGTATTTTAGTTGGTAGATTTAAGATAATTAATCTTCTGTTAATTAAGTTTTAATTTTTCAGTAATTTTGTGATTTATAATATAAAATGGCAAGCTTTAATATAAATAATTATTAAATAAAATAATATATTTTTTTTAAATCTATTTAATGATGGCATTATGCTTTCCATACTAAAAAAAATGGATAATCCAGGTGATCACATTCGAAAAGAAATAAAATGCATTCCAAATTTTATTTTTATTTATTTTAGATTTTTTTTTAAAGTTAAAATTTAAATTATTTAAAATAAATATTGCAATTTCTGTTAAATAGATTGTGCTACTATAAGTACAAAATGTTTGGTATTTGAACTATCGAAATATGACTGCATCTAAATTTGGAAAAAGAATCTTTTAGATAATAATTACTAGATTGCATTTTGCATTTTACATTAATTATTCTAATATTTTGGGCATGAGTTACTTTACTCGAACTTGGAATTTTGCCAGCAATCATTCTGAGTGAAATTTCTCATAAAATATTTTTTTATCTTTTGGCTTTTATTTAAAATTTTGTGTATTTGGCCACAAAATTTTCTGCCGTTCCGTGCAATTTTACATGAGAACATGTCAAGAAAAAAGAATATTTTCTAAAATTATAGTAATTAAAATTTTTTTTTTCAAGAGAAAAAGAAAATAGATAAAATATTAATAATAGAAATAATAAATAATAAAGATTGTAAAATATTTTAAAAAGTACGCATTCGATAAAATTAGAATTTCAGCAGCACTTATAGTATTGCTAAGATATTTTTCTAAGGCAACCTAGCTAATTAAATGAAAATTGCTATTAGGTGGTGGGGTAATTTGTTTCAATGAGAAAAAAAGAAAAAAATCGCATACTTTTAGTTAATTTCTCAACGATTTTTATCGTATAGACTTTGACATTGGAGTGAAAAATGAATGATATGGAAAATTGCTGTTAGTACAGTGATTTTTCCTCTTAATAAATTGAATATTTTGTATACAGAATTTTCATCTATTCCATTTCATTAAATGGATAAACTTTTTACATAAATTATCTTCGATTTGGAATAATGCCAATGTATAAGTTGTTAGATGATCACATATGCATGCTCGAAAAATAAAACAAAAAATACCAAAATTATTTCTGATCGGTTCCGGATGTTGTTTGTTGTCGTTTTCTGTCAAAATATGATTTACTGCACAGAATTTTAAAAAAAATTATTATTTCTATCTTTTGTTTTTTTATTTTTTATTTTTGTTGAGTAACTATTGGAAATAAATAATTAAAAAGTCGAAATTTCGAAAATAAACGTAATTATAATGGCCGGAAAATACTTGGTAAAAATGAAGAATGTTTCTTGATTTTCACTTTCAATTTTTCTTAAAAAAAAATTCAAATTAATTTATTCTTAATTTATATCTTAAAAAATTATCAGAAATTTTAATTATATTAATTTATTAAAGTTCTTAAAATTATTATAAAAAATCGTAATTTTAAAATCATGATTTAACTCGTTTGATATTAACATACAAAAAAAAATACTATTTTTTAATCAACTTTTAGTCTGATAAAAAGTTTAATATTGTTTTTTTATTCAGACTTTTACACGTAGCCAAAAATTAAAAATAATTAAAGTTATAAATTTAATACCATATGGGAGAACATGGTTCATGGCAGAGAGTAAAAGTAACGTTTTATTCTCCACCTGCTAAATTAAAGTTTTGGAGAGTTTGGATTTGGGTTTGGAGAATTTCAGAAGCCGTTTGTAGCGAAGAAGATATTGGGACAGATTGGGACGTCGAATGTGCAAATGTTGTAGAGAATAGGTCCAAGCATTCTTTCCTGTGGAACACCAGCCAATATTGGAGAGATATTGGAGAGTTCGTATGATTCGTTTACTTGGAAGTGTCAGTTGAAAAGGAATGATTTTAGGACTAGGAAATAGGTGGAAGGAATAATCCTCTTGAGCTTACCGAGTAAGTCCGAGTAGCAAACTCTATCGAAGGAGAACAGTTTTTGCAAATTATTTTGAAAGGATTGGAAGTATACTTATTGGTCTTTAAGAAATGAGGCGGTCCATTAATTTATTGTATTTAGGGATAATTTTTATAATGCCACATTTACAAAAGGAATTGGAAAATATTTTGTTCGACGGATAGAGTTATATAGCATAACAAGGAAGATTACTGCTCTTTTTAAAAATATAAAATGGTAATTTTTAATCTAAACAAATCTTATCCTTGATGACATATTTTTTTTTTGGCTACGTAACTTTTGCAAATGTCAAGCTACGAGAGTCGTTCAATAAGTCCTTAGAAAAAAATGAAAAAAAACTGTTTTTAAAAAAAAAATTTTATTTTTCAACATAATCTCCTTTTAGCTCTATACACTTTTCCAACCGTTTTTCCAAAATTTTTATCCCGTCCAAAAAATAGGATTTCGGAAGTTCTGCAAAATACTCATCCGTTTGAGCAATGACGTCCTCGTTGGAAGTGAACCGTCGTCCGCCAAGCCATTTCTTCAGATTGGGGAAAAGAAAATAGTCACTCGGGGCCAAATCCGGTGAATAATCGGGATGCTGCAACAATTCCATTCTCAATTCCACAATTTTGGCCATGGAAACAGCGCAGGTGTGCACACGCGCATTGTCCTGATGTAAGAGGATTTTTTTCTTCTTCAGATGTGAGCGTTTCTCTTTGATTTCCTCGCTCAACCGTTGCAATAACGACGCGTAATACGCTCCTGTTATTGTTTTTCCTTTTTCCAAGTAGTCGATAAAAATTATGCCCTGCGAATCCCAAAAGACCGTGGCCATCACCTTGCCGGCCGATGGTACAGTTTTTGCCTTCTTCGGAGCCCGTTCACCCTTGAAAATCCACTGTGATGACTGTCACTTCGTTTCTGGAGTGTAGTAGTGTATCCAGGTTTCGTCCACAGTGACATATCGACGAAGGAATTCGGCAGGATTGCGATGAAAGAGTGCCAACATAGCCTCAGAGTCCACTGCACGATTGCGCTTATTCTCCTCTGAGAGCAAACGCGGCATCCATCTTGCCGGAATTTTTGAAGCACCCATCTTGCCGAAAATTTGAAGCGACTGTACCTTGTGATATGCCCGTGGCCTCAACTAATTCGCGCACTTTAATTCGCCGATCGTTCAAAATCAGATCGTGGATTTTGTCGATGATTTCAGGAGTAGACACCTCAACTGGGCGTTCTGAACGATGTTCATCTTTTGTGGATGAACGGCCACGTTTAAATCCATTCACCCAATTGTAAACCGTCGCAAACACAGGTGCAGATGTGCCATGAACTGCATCCAACTCGGCTTTGATTTCTATCGGGCTTAAACCTTTCAAATGGAGATGTTTGATGACAGCCCTAAACTCGCTCTTTTCCATTGTTATGCACAAATAAATTTCGTCAACTTTAATCGACGATAGAAATTGACCTACGCTATGGATCGAGCTGAAATTTTGACAGCTTTCCTGTCGATAATGCTACTTACAAAAAAAATCTTTACGGACACTACGTAAAGAAAAAAAAAATTTCTTGGATTTTCTAAGGACTTATTGAACGACCCTCGTATGATGCTAAGATTTAGAGGAAATATCAACAACAGATGTACCAACTTAACAAAAAGCGCCACACTCCCATCGTTCCGGGAACTTTTTGATCAAGATAATAATTATCTGTCTAACATAAATAGCACACACAGTTGAATATTTTCTATAAGTAAAGCCAATGATGATAGCATATTCCAAAACAGGATCAGTTTTAATTAAAAATTTATCAAACAACGTTTTTAATACTGAATAATTTTTTATTTTAATATCCAGACGACTCTCAATAATTAATAATTCTGCTTTAAAGCTTTCAAAAAAATCCTCTGTTTTTTCAACAACAAAAAATGTTTTTTTACAATACAAATAATTAAATTTTACAATCAACCGCCAAACCAATAATAATAAATTAACAAATTTGAACTTAATTAAATTTTTTTTAATTAAAAATTTCTTTATTAATTTCTTGTTGTTGTTGTTATTGTTTTTTTTTTACGTTTTAAAATTATTGTATAAATTAATTAAAAATGTTTATTAAAATGAATTTTCATAATGTGAATTGGTAATTTTTATTTTTATATAAATAATTTTTTTTTTATAATTGTAAATTCTTCACAAGCTGAAATATTCATTATTATTTTGCAAATAGGAAGACTACAAAAAATTTAAATTACCTTAATACATTAATAGTGTCAGATGATAAAATCGAATTCTCCAAATTTATTGTGCTCTTGATATTCTTATATAAAAGTCTATTAAATATTCTACAAATACAACTGAAATTTAGCATCCAAATTACCTACTAAAAGAACAGCTGTAAGACATAATTTAAAATTTTATGAATTTTCTAATGTTTCTCAAGTGTGAAAAAAAAATTTTTAAATAAATAAATAATAATTCAAAATGGTAATTACCGAACCATTATGAATTTGTAGATCCAACTATTAGACTGCCCAGACCCCCAGTCTGACCTTGGGATAAATAGAATTTTGAAAATTTTACATAAACACTAAAGTAGACGATCATTTTTCTTTACTTGATTTATGATTCGAAGGTGGAGTAAGGATGAGATGATATTGAGATTAGCATCAGTTACGAGTAGATGACATCGACGGACATCCAATAGTAGTGGTCAGAAGTGGTGCGTAAAGTAAATAGAAGATTGAAAATTGAAAATGAAAATATTTTGGCACCTGCAGATGATGGGGCACGAGCGACTACCTGTTGAGTTTTGAAATGGGAACGTCTAATTGTAAGATTGAAGCACGCGTTACACGAATATACATGCCAGATGATAGTCAGTAATAGTCATTTAATAGTATTGTATTTCCTTCGATTTTCTAAAAACAAAATTGTTTTATTGATCTTACCGGATCTTACCATATAACGAAATTCATCGCAAATTGAATGATTTCGGGAGTTGGCAAATGCTCTTAAGGCCATACTATCCAGGAATATGATTTATTTCTAATATGCATACTGCCAACTACAACTTATGAGGTATTTACCAAACAGAAATATGTTCTATATTTAGACTTTAATTAAGATTGTATGCTTGCACTATTAAAACTGAAAATCATGTAGACGGTAGTACATATATGCAAATAGAAAATCTCTCAAGTGCAGCAGGGTTTATATCGCGTGTAATAACTAGAAAAACAACCACTTATAACGAGTGGTACAAAAGCAAAGCATAAATTTTAATTCTAAACACAAATAAAAAATATGAGTACATATAATTTCGAAAATCTATAAAAGTCTAGCTTTAAAGCAATTGTTTTTAGATATTTGCCAATAAAGGACTATCCAATTTACAGTGTGGAAAGTAAAATTCTATAAATCATAATTTTCGTTTAAATTTTAATAATTGTAATAAAAATTATATTGCCTAGAACTTGCCATTATATAAAAAATATAAAATATATAGAATATAATCACTATGAATGGAATATAGAATCAATGGCTGCCACGATATTTCTTGCAGTTCCCGATCCTTTTTTAAGATAATTTTTAATGACTTTTTCAAACAGTCCGGATCATTACTTGATGGTTGTTAATTTTTAAATTCTCTTAAAATTAAGGACTATCTGCGTAAATATAATATTTTAAATAGGCCTATAAAAAACAAAACTAACGTCGTTAAATCGCACGATTTTGAGGGACCAAATCCCCAAATTATGCTTACAGGTAACTTTTTCCAGATTAAACCCAAAGTTTGACTTGTTGTATAGCATATAGTCCAGATTAAAATTTCTTAGTTCAAGTTTTCATATGGCCATAGCACTCAGAATTAAAAACTTTAACACCTTTATACCAATAACCAATTTAGACCAAAATGCAGACTATAGAGTCACTTTGTGCAGATACAATGGCTTGTATTATCACTTGTGGGTTTATTTATCGAGCGAGAAATGAACCTCATCGCTGGAAAAAAGGTGTTAGACAAATCATTATCCAAAGCCTGTTGGATAATAATTTGTCCAATACTCAAAAATAAAAAACGGTCGGAGTAAATACAAAATTTTCCACAGCTCTATAAGAAAAAGTTCGACGGCGTCAAATTGCACGATCTTGGAGACTAATTAACATCACAAAATCGCTACATTGTGCTTTCTGGGATTTTTTCCATTATGGCGCTATCTTGTAAAAACCACATATGAATTGGCGGTAACAGTCTCTCCTTCTTAAGGACCAGAGAGTCTAAAAGTGGGTTTATGTACCGATCGAGAAATGAACCTCATCGCTGAAGAAAATGTGATAGACAAATCATTATCCAAAGCCTGTTAGATAATTATTTATCTAATACTTTTAAATTAAAGAACCGTCGGCGTAGATACAAAATTTTCTACAGCTCTATAAGAAAAAGTTCGACGGCGTCAAATTGCACGATCTTGGAGACCAATTAACGTCATAAAATCTGTATATTGTGCTTTCTGGGTATTTTTTCCATTATGGCGCTATCTTGTAAAAACCACATATGAATTGACGGTAACAGTCTCTCCAGAGAGTCACTTTTTACAGATACAAAGGTTTCTCCACAGTCACTTGTGGGTTTATTCACCGAGCGAGAAATAAACCTCATCACTGAAAAAAATGTGATAGACAAATCATTATCCAAAGCTTGTTAGATAATTATTTATCTAGTACTTTAAAATTAAAAACCGTCGGCGTAAATACAAAATTTTTTACAGCTTCACAAGAAAAAGTTCGACGGTGTCAAATTGCACGATCTTGGAGACCAATTAACATCACCAAATTACTATATTGTGGTTTTTGGGTAATTTTTAAGCTATAAATTATATGATGCAGATTAAAACCTTCAATATGCTGAATAAAATCTTCAAGTTCAGGTCAGAAAGTCGGTTTTAATATGGTCATTGTGCTCAGAATTGACGGTGACAGTCTTTCTTTCTTTAGACAAGAGAATGAATGCAGACCAGAGAGTCACTTTTTACAGATACAAACTTTTTCCACAGTTACTTGTAGTTTTATTATTGAGAGAAATGAATCTTGCGAGAAATGAATCTTGCGAGAAATGAACCTCCCCGGTGTCAAACGTTGTCAAATCACATGATCTTGAAGACATAACCAAAACTCGAATTACGCTTCCTAAGAAATGTTCGCCCAAAATTCACAACAAACTGTCACTTTTCAATAGCTTCTTCACAGTCTATTATAGTTTTTAGAGCCTAATATATGACAATTTTGCTTATTGATATATGGTATGCCCCAAGCAAAAACTGAGGTCCATAGATTTTGTAGGAAGTTCTTACAATTAAAGCTCATTTGTTAATGATTAATTCATTAAATAATAAAAAATGGTAAACCTTCAGCTAAACATATACTATTTTACATATTATACATGTGTGACAGTTTTTTAAGGACAGGACTATTATTTAAATCACGAAATGGATTATTATTATTAATAATTATTAACTAAGAAGATCCATCTATTCAGTTGTGTTTTTTAGATAGAAACGATCACACAATCTCTTTTTTAATAAAATATTAATAAATTGTAATAAAATTGAAAAATTATCATGTTTGGAAAAACCAATCTCAAATTTATTATTTTTATCGAATTTTTAAATTTTTATAATTTTGCATTGATCAAATTTTTATTTGGCAATTTCACAATCACAATACTAAGTTCAACTTTGGAGAAATCACTTACACACAATTTAACATTATTGTTCCAGAAAGAAAAGTAATTTTGAATTCACAGAGAAACTAAAACAAATTTCAATAATTTAGTTCAACTATAAAGGAAATCAATAAAAATTACTTAAATGAGTTAAAATAACAAATTGATTTTGTAGAAAAATAAATTGAACACGTTTTTTTTCGAAGAAGAAAAAAAATACTATTCAAAAATAAGCAGGAAATTTTAATGTTTTTATTTTTTGGTTAATTGTAAAATTACATTTCATTTGTGAGTAAGATTTTCTACAAACTAAGAAAAGTATATATAATATTGGTTTTCGTTCTATTTAAAAATTAATTTGTGTTAATGCAGTGAAATTTATTTTTAAGAACTAATCGTAATGACCGAATTCTTAAAAATGAGTTTTGAATTTTTTATTGAAGACAAAACTATTTGAAAAAGTTAGTTTTTTTTAAAGTTTAGATTTAAATATAATAATAAGAATTCGCATATTTTTTGCTAATATAAATTTTTCTAATATAAGAGAAAATTTTTTATACAATAGTTCTTATAGATTTTATTAAATTTAAGATAAAAACGAAACTGTCATAACATAAGCTTTGAAATAGAGATTACCATTGAGTGGCTGTATTCTGTATATCAGGATCGCTTTTCCTATTATTTTATTGCAACGTCACCCATAAGCATTTTGCTGAACCGCTGTAATGAGAACGTCAAAGGGTTAGATAAGATATAGCAAAGATACCACAATGGCTCCTTTCGAAAATAATAATAACTTTTTTGCACTTTTCGATAGCAATAATTTTTTTTTTTCGAATATATTTTTCTTTAATAAATATTTATGAAAAATTCAATAAATATGTTATTTTTAAAAAAAATCCTTAAACTATCTGCTTGTCTATTAGTGAGTTCCAGTGACCGAAATAAAATCTTATCTCACCAGTCTGCTTAGTATTCAACTAGTTTTAAATAAAAAATGAAGTCTGCTTAGTATTCAACAAAATTTTCACAGTTACCAACTAGGTTTGCTTACTTTTGAAGTTATAAACTGACGGTTTTCTTATTCAGTTTATAACTTCAAAAGTAAACAAACCTAGTTGGTATTTTTTTTTATTTAAAACTAGGTCAATCTGCTCAAAAAAAAATCTCCTCTCAACAGTGTAACCTAACTTTAAATAAAAGGCGAAGCCTGTTTTGTACTCAAAAAAATTTTCGTAGTCACCAAGTAAGTTTGTTTACTTTTGAAGTTTTTAAGTGACTGTTTTCTTATTGGATGAGTGATCCTCCTGCTCAAAAAAAATCGTATCCCGCCAGTGGGACCTAGTTTTAAATAAAAATCAAAGACTCAAGTGGAGCCTGTTTTGCGTTCAAACAAATTTTCGCGGTCGCCCAGTGGGTTTGCCCACTTTTGAAGTTTTGAACCGGCTGTTTTCTTATTGAATGAGTGACACACTCGGTCAAAAAATTATGTCTCACCAGCGTGACCTAGTTTTAAATAAAAAGCAAAGACTCAAGCGGATCCTGTTTTGTGTTCAAACAAATTTTCGCTGTCACCGATTTGGTTTGCTTATTTTTCAAGTTTTGAACTGGTTATTTTCTGATTGGATAAGTGATCCCCCTGCTCAAAAAAAATCTCGTTTCACCAATGTGACCTAGTTTCAAATAAAAGGCAAAGACACTAGCGGAGCCAGTTTGGTGTTCAAGCAAATTTTTGCTGTCACGAATAAGGTTTGCTCACTTTTCAAGTTTTGAACTGACAGTTTTTTTATTAGATGAGAAGAGACCATCCTGCTCAAAAAAAATCCCGTCTCACCAGGGTGACCTAGTTTAAAGTAAAAGGCAAATACTCTAGTGGAGCCTATTTTGTGTTCCAAAAAATTGCGCGGTCACGAATTGGATTTGCTTACTTTTGAAGTTCTGAACTGACTTTTTTTTTATTGGATTAATGACCCTTCTGCTAAAAAAAATCGTGTTTCACCAGTGCGACCTAGTTTCAAATAAAAGGGAAAGACTCTAGCGGAGCCGGTTTTGCGTTCAAACAAATTTTCGCGGTCGCCTAGTGGGTTTGCTCACTTTTGAAGTTTTGAACTGACGATTTTCTTATTGGATGAGAAACCAATCTGCTCAAAAAAAATTTCGACTCATCAGTACAACCTAATTTCAAATAAAAGGCAAAGACTCAAGCGGAGCCTGTTTTGTGTTCAAAAAATTGTTCGCGGTAACCAATTAGGTGTGCTTATTTTTCAAATTTTAAACTGGCTGTTTTCTTATTGGATGAGTGACCAATCTGCTCAAAAAAAATTTCACCAGTGCGACCTAGTTTCAAATAAAAGGGAAAGACTCTAGCGGAGCCGGTTTTGCGTTCAAACAAATTTTCGCGGTCGCCTAATGGGTTTGCTCACTTTTGAAGTTTTGAACTGATGATTTTCTTATTGGATAAGTAACCAATCTGCTCAAAAAAATTTCCTCTCATCAGTTAGACTTAATTTCAAATAAAAGGCAAAGACTCAAGCGGAGCCTGTTTTGTATTCAAACAAATTTTCGCGGTTACCAAGTGGGTTCGTTTACTCCTGAAGTTCTGAACTGATTATTTTCTTATTGGATAAGTGACTCAGTGTCCAACAAAAATTTCGCCTAACTACTTTGACTACGTTTCAAATAAAAGTTGTATATTTGTTATTCTTCGCCAAGTGGATGGTTTTGGTTTCGTTATTGCTACGTTTCTATTGGATGAGTGACCAAAAATTCTGTAAAAAATATTAATTAGATCAGAAATTGCTTCTTTTAAGTTGAAAGGCATAGATATAATAACGAAATTGGTTCAAAAGTATTATAGAAAAGTATTTCGTTTCCAACCGATTATTCATATGTCGGCGAATGAAGCTAACATTAGAAACCAAAACTCCAGGACGAATACGAACATTTCTTGCCAACAATTTATATTCAGGTATTTAGTTTATTGTTAATGCAAAAAACCTAATTCAGTTTATTGTATGCACACAATCTTAAAAGCTGGCATATCAATCTTACCTGGCTCTCGACCTGGCTATCGTTAAAAATTCTTGGTGTCACGATTCTGTTCTAACAGCGATATCAACTTATTATTTAATTTTATTACAGTATGTGTAAATATGATTTTTACATTTGAACAGCTTTTCCTGTACAGCTATTTTTTATTCTTTGCTATGAACACTGTTGGTTCGTCATGTACTGCTACAATAAAGTCGACGGGTGATGTAGGGTTTGAAGATGAGAAAATAAGTGGTGCAAAAAATGTTCTTGAGTTTCCATAGTAGGATAGAATGCTATACCCGATCATATACTTCAGAGATATCTAGGAAAACGCCTAGATAGTAGTCTTTCTACTCAAAGAGATAATGAAATTTATTTTAAGAAAAAAACAGGTACACTACAGAAAAATTATTATCTTAATGTGACTATTATTATAGCGTTAAATTTTTTTTAAGTTTAATTAATATTAAATTTTCATAATTAAAAATAATATTTTATGAAATATTTGCACTCACTATAGTAAAAAAAAAGAAAAAGATATTTAAGAAAAAAGAATGGAAATTTTTTTTTTTTGAAGTTAAATTCTTTCTTAATGGACTTTTTATCAAAATAATCTCATCATAAAAATATAATTTTCTCTTAATTTAGATAAAAGCAAAATATTTTCGTAATACAAATATAAATGTTAAAAGAAAATATTTCAATTTAACATTCCATAAATTCCAGTTTATTGACCGCTTGAACATTGAACATATGCTGAACAAATCAATTTTTAAATTTATCCAAAATTTCAGAGTATTGGCCTTTTTAAATGGAATTGTTTGAATAATAATAACATAATATTTAGATTTTTTTGTTTGCAGGAATTAGTAACAAATGCTTACCATGTAAATACGAGTATCTATTTTATACATTTTTTTGTAATATAAACTTTGGTATTATTAATCAAATTTACTATCCCAACAACAATGAAATTATTCAAAACTCAAAATATATTTTATATGCTCTACATTTTAATTTATATGAAAAGATATAATTTTGTATAATGGCAAATAAATAAAGTGCATCAAAAAAAATTTTCTATCTAAATCATTTTCATGCCACTTTCTGTTCATTAATTTTTATGGTAATACAAAATATTTAAAAAATCTTTATAACTAATAAGGGAATTGGTGCGAGAATGAAACATTTTATTACGTGACATAGATCATCATCACGATGAGGACATAAAAGAAGCATATTTTGGAGAAGAAAAAAATATTTTTGATTAGAGAGAATGAATTCAACAGAAATCAAAATTATAAGCGGAGTTCCAAAATTCTTGTCCGTAAGTCCATAAAGTTTTCAGTACAGCTTTGTATAAAAGTAGTTTGCTGTCTACTGCAGGTTTACAAAGTTTATCTAAATGTTCAAGAAATTGACGATATCGTCAATTTAGTTCCAGTTATTGAGTGTTATGAACGTTTGGCTAAGTACAGTCTAAGAGATCTGACTTTAGTTTTTTATACAATACAATAATAAAAGAGTACTCCGACAATAGAATCCACAGAAGATACACCGATTAGGTACTGGAACAAGAGCTTTTAGATACTGATTTTTCGGACAACTTTACTTCAGCGAAATAATAAGAGGCTTATTTTTTAATTGTTGAACAAATCAAAAAGCAAAGTTGCCATTTATGAGGCTATGAAAAGCCACAAATGACTATGCAGAAGCTATTGTATCCGCAAAAGATACACGTAAATGTCTAGTGTGCATTTTGGTCTGAAGAAGATGCCGTTACCGTCAATTCTGAGCAACTATGGCCGTACGATAATCGATAAATTTTTAGACTACTAATTGAAGATTTTAATCTAGACCATATGTAGTATCATCAATATGGCACCAAAAACCACACAATATGACAAATTTTAACTCTATTATATAAAAAATTTTCTATCACTCGTAAGTTCGAAATTTGGTGAGGTCAGTTGGCTGCCAAGATCGTGTAATTTGACATTGTTGGAAATTTTCTTGTAATGTTTTATAAAAACTCGTATTTTCACATACTATTTTAAAATTGGATAATAACATCCGTCAAGTAATAGCTAATTTACATTAGCAAAACAATTCTCAAAAATTACTGCAAAAAGGTCAAGTGTGGCAATTGTTTGAATAATATTATATTTTTTTTATAATGGCACAGTTAAATAAATAAACTGAAAATAAAATTTAATTTTAGAGAGAGTTGGAAGATTCTAATAAATCTCGAATCCGCTGTCTTTTTAGTATTTGATAGGAAGTGTTTCCTTCGAGGGTGATAAAAAAAAGTTCTCTAAGGAGTGGATTGTGATGATAGGAAAAACGGGTTTAAATAATTTTTACAACGGGTAAATACACAGGCTATGATGCAGGAAAAATACATCATAAAACAGATTGATAATTAATTCTCGATCATGTACGTTGGTTTTAAGTCCTATTACGAGGGCAATATGATAAGTCAGTGATAAATGCAAGAAATCTAGCTGATATTAGAAAAACGATATTATTTTATTATTTGACATATTTATAATGCTGCCATATAAAATTATATTTATATCTATTCATTTGTTTAGTTTTGACAGCCATTGAAAGGAGGCAAGGTATCATAGTCTAGAATGTGAATTTTCAGGTTCATCTCTTGTGCATATAAAATAGTAATAAATATTCTTTAGCTATGTTGCCATTAAGTTGAAGAATATATCTTAGTACTTTATCCGAAGAATATATGTCAACGTCAAAGGACAGATTAGTATATCGAATATATTGAAATAATTGAAACAAATATTTTTTCAATCTAATTGTTGATATCATAAAATGGTTCACGTTTAAAATCTAAAATTTACTTAAATAAAAATTATTTAAAGATTATTTCATCCAATAGAATCGACCAATGTAGTTAAATATTATACAAATCCCTATTGAGTATATACTTTTGAGTATAGATCCATAAAATAAGATCGATACCAGACTGATACTACGGGGGTCGGAAGCCCCACAGTGGTTCGTTCGCCATGCCCGGCTAAGGTGAGCAGCTTTTGGATAAAATGTGGGTGGCTGTGGTTGTCACCTACATCGCAGGTACAGTCTTATGACTGGAGCTGAGGGATGGCAGTATTCCGAGTGCTATCACTGCAGATGATAAAGAGGTTTAGGTAGTTTTTTCCACCAACAGTTAGGGTAACTATGTGTAGCTTATAACTGGTTACTGGCTGTTAGCAAATGCACCTACCTGTGATGGATGGAGTTGATTAGAGGCGGGACCAGGCATTGAAATTGATGGAAGTTTGAATGTTTTCCTGCTTCATGCATGGCGCACGATAGATGGTTGGGAAGATGAAGAAGATGAATAAAAAGAAGAAGATGAACAAGATGAAGAAGATGAAGAAGATGAAGAAGATGAAGAAGATGAAGAAGATGAAGAAGATGAAGAAGATGAAGAAGATAAAGAAGATGAAAAAAATGAAGAAAATAAAGAAGATGAAGAAGATGAAGAAGATGAAGGAGATGAAGTAGATGAAGAAGATGAAGAAGATAAAGTAGATGAAGAAGATGAAGAAGATAAAGAAGATGAAGAAGATGAAGAAAATGAAGATAAGAAGATGAAGAAGATGAAGAAGATGAAGGAGATGAAGTAGATGAAGAAGATGAAGAAAATGAAGAAGATGAAGAAAATGAAGAAGATGAAGAAGATGAAGAAAATGAAGAAGATGAAGAAGATGAAGATGATGAAAAACATGAAGAAGATGAAGAAGATGAAGAAGAAAAGGAGAAGAAAACAGAACATGATAGAATGTTCCATGCATGAAGTTGTCCAAGCAATAAATCAAAGAAAAATGCGTTGGATTGAAGCGAGCTGGGCTGTTGTTCAGTAATAGCAAAGCGTGCAACTACCTGAATCTTGTTAACTGAGCTGGCGAAATCCATTACTGGACACGCATTATATCTAACGATAGGTATACCACGTTAAATAACATTATACTATACGAATCCCTATTAGAAATGATTAACAAATAACTTAAATAATCATTTAAAAAAATTGTAGTTAAATATTAAAAAATCATATATAAAATTTGATGGTCAAAATTAGTTCATTAATAGCCGAGTCCGCCAAGTGAATGGTATTTGAACACAATGCTCATGTTTGAACATTACAGAAATGCCACCTGCCTTCTTTGTAGCTGCATTACCACACCCCCTCCCCCACCCCCTGGTCCCTCAACCATCTAATTACAATCGCCTATTCTATTAAAAATCCTCTAGAAGTGTACGAATGCATATTCTTAAATTAAAATTCAGTGATTCTAAAATATATTGTTCGCTTGATATTTATATACTATGAGATTTTTATTTTAAAAAATGTTCAGAACGCATACGAATATAAACAAGAGAATTTTCCCCATCAATGTGATGTGTGGGATGATTTTTCATAAAAACTACCAAAATCCAAATAGATCGACAAAGTTGGACTGAGTCTGTTTTGGTTGTGCACGATATCATACGTGACAGTACTGCCAACACGTGGGAACCATTGGAGCAATCTAAAACGATCATCACTAGAGACCCGACGACTCCTACACGACTGGCCAAACTGACCACTAATCGGCCGGTTGAGTGAAGAAAAAGCGCGCGTTTCGAGAGTCGATTTTCCTCTTAATGGGCAGTCTTGCCTATACTGAACGGCTGATTTCAGTCAAGAATAGAATTTTCCTGTCGTGCGGTTCTATTGTCTTACGACCAGAGTGCCCCAGGCGTTCATTTCAGAAGCATTCTTGTGCTTCACGTTGAATCTTCGGTGAATACTATACGCGCTCTTTAAGAACTGAATTTGTTGTGAAAATTCGAATCGGAAAATACATTTCCAGTGCTAAGATAATTTTCTTCGATTTATTCAAATAAGTTAACTTTTAACTGTGGATATAATTTTGTGATCATTTTTTTTTATTTTTATAAATAATTTAAAAAGATACTTTTTTTGTTTGTTAATTAATATTTTTATAAGCGATAATTATCGCTTTTAGTGTAAAAAAAAAATTGATATAAAATTTATATAGTTTTTGCTTTTGTTTGTTTTTTTTTTTGGAAGAAAGCAATAATCTAAAAAAAAAATGCCACCAAATTACAGGAAAAAGGTAGACTTATTAACTACAATATTTTTTTTTATTTATATTGAGAAATATTTATTTTAATAAAATTTGGTAAAAATGAATTTATTCAATTCTTTTTCACAACGAATCTTCATTAAATAAACCAAAAATAGATTTTTTTCAACGCGACCGACACCCGTGACAAACTTAGCATTTCAAGGAAATTTAGATTTGGAAAAAAAAGATAAAGAAAATTTTAAAAATAAACAAAAACCTTATAGAATCTAATATAAAATAACAGATTTTACTACACATACAAATAAATCGGAAAACAGATACAAAATATTGCATAAAAATTTTTTACGGTTTTATTTTAAACACCAAAAAAAAATTATTTTTGTTCAGTTTTTATATTGTTCTGTTGGGGTAAATATTTTCGATGATCGTAAAAGAATTCTTCAGTGTCTTATGGAGGAGATTTGAACTTTCTGAGATATTTTTAACAATAAATTGACCTCAAGACTAGTTAGTCTTGTTAAATAGAAATAATTATAGCTTCTAGCTTATAAACATACTCGTATATTTTTGTTGTAGAGAAATATTTTTTTGATCTTTCGTAATGAAAATTTATTTGAAATATTGTTCCTTCAATAAATATTTAAATAGTTTTAGTAATTTTAGTTAAGAAATCATAAATTTTTGGAATAATCTTCCCATATTTAATTTTAAAAGATTTTTTATTTAAATTCTGAATATTTTGTAATTTTAAATTTTACCGTTTTTTTATTTTTAAATGTATACTTTTGAGTTCTATAATTTCGCGTTTTATATTTTTAAATGCAGGCTAGCATAAATAGTAAAATGGTTAAAGTCTCTTATATGTAGCAGTTAAATAATTATAACAATTTATTCAATAAATTATAAATCCAAAAAAAAAATAGCCCCAGATAATTCCCTAATTTCTTAGTAATAAAATTTATTTATTATATAAGTTTCAATTGCAGATATTATCCAAATATATAAGAATTATTTCTAATATTTATTTTATTAAAAACTTTTTGCTGTGTTAGAAAAATCTACTATTACACTTCATGTTTGGTGAATATTTAATTATATTTTTCTATAAACCTTTTAAAATTATATATACAAAATGTTATTAGAAATTAATTAATCAAAACAAAGGATTTTCCCCAAGAATTATTTTATTTATTTAGATGCATTTTTTTTAAATATTAAAATTGCAAATAATATTAAGCAACTATTATATTTAAAAATTATTTTGAAATATTTATGATTAATTTTGCAATAATTTTATTTATAATCTTGAAAATATAGCCTTGCCATTTGACAATTGTTAAACATATATATTATTTAAGATAATATTTTTTTAGTTTAAGGCTTACTATTTTACATTATAAATCATTGAAATTGTAAAAATTTTTAACAAACGCTCTGGTGGATATGTCAATATTCCGTACGGGGTCTGTATCGCGAATTTTGTGTTTTTTAAAAATTATTTATTTTTTCATGAATATATATTTTGTCCCCTTCAAGGTAATCCCTACCAGATATTATACACTTGTGCCAAAGTTTTTTCAAACCCTCGAAACACTTCAAAAAATCATTTTTTGTGATCTTGTTCAGCTCTTCCTTCGATGCCGTCTTTATCTCCTCAATCGTAGCGTAGCGTCGTTTCAGTTTCGGGAACAAGAAAAAGTTACAAGGGGTCAGATCTGGAGAATACAGTGGTTGCGGCATTATTAATGTGTTGTTTTTGGCCAAAAATGGCAAAAGACAATTTTTGTTCTTCCATAATTCCGGGCGTTTCTGGCGGATTGCTTGGCGCAACTTGCGCATAACTTGCAGATTATATGGGAATATATATTGACCGTTCTGCCCTGTGGCAAGAACTCATGATGCACCATGCCCCTACAATCGAAGAAAACTATAAGCAAAACGTTCACATTCGACCGAACTAGGCGCGCTTTTTTCGGTCTTGGCCCGTGCGGCAGCTTCCATTGGGATGATTGAGGTTTGGTTACCACGTCATAACCATAAACCCATTATTCGTCACCAATTATGCGCTTCTGAAGCAAATTTGGATCGTCGCGGACAGAGTCCAACAGCTCCTTAGCAATGTTAATGCGATGCTGTTTTTGATCGAAATTGAGCAAAAATCGAAGACGAGCCAAAACACGTGCAAGCAAAGCAGCTGTCAAAAATTAACTGAACATTCAAAATGGCTGAACTTGTTGGCATAAGTAAGAGACATGAGTACCAATATAACGCCATAAAAAATCGAACATCTAATATACGTAACCTGCGGAAATTCAAAATTCGCGATACTTTTTAAACAGACCTCGTATATAGAGCTCTGAACTTCCCCCGCCCCCCTCACAAGGGACTGCAGAAAAGATATTGTATCTGCTTGGTGTGCATTTTGCTCTGAAGGTATTGATGATCCTCATTTCTCTGAAAATCAAAGAAAAAGATGCCGTTACTGTCAATTCTAAGCGCTATGGTCTCATGATAACCAAAATTTTTTGACCTGAACTTGAAAATTTTAATCTAAACCATTTTTGGTTTCAACAAGACAGCGCCACAAGCCCCACATATAAATTTTTGTAAACATTTTTTACGTTTTATTTATACAAAAATGTAAAAATTTTATAAAAATCTGAATTTTAATTTTTTTTCATTGAACTTTACTTTTTTATATTGGATAATCTTTTGTAATGTCACAACATGAGAAAAATTGCTCTCAAAACCAATCCTTCATAATAATTATGTATGATAATTTATTTTCGTCAAATATAGAAAAATTAATTTTATTACTTTGACTTATTCAAAATTATATTTTCTATATAGACACACATTTGAATAATTATTATAGGCGAACTTAATTATCATTGTGAAAATAATTAACTTTTTCCCATATCATCGGAAAACTTTTCTTTAATCAATGATGAAAAATAAAAACTTTAAATATTATTAAATAAATTTTTCTTTAAGGGGAATTCCCAAATATTTCTAAAAAAAATTCTATTTTCCATTTAAATTTCGTATTTTTCATTAATAAAGGCGTCAAAGAACTTTATCAAAAAATTCAAATACGTAATAAAGTATTTTTATTATTTTCCAAGAAAATTGCCAATTTAATTTCTCCAATGTGTAGACAATTTTATTAAAACTTTTTATTATATTATTTTATTTTATTTTTTGTATAATTTTATCTAGCAAGCGACAAAGTACTTTATTAATATTTATTGAATTTTCTCAGGAAAAACAACCAAATTTATCTATTAGGATAATTGGTATATTAAATAGAAATTTAAGAAAATATATGAATAACTTTTAAAATATTTATGAAAAAATTATTTAGAAATCTATTTTAATTTTTGTTATATTAGTGGTATACTTTTGACTCATATAATATTTGGTAGAGTATTGAATTTTGTTTTATAGTCGAATGAAGCTGGAAAAAGTTTTACCTCAAAAGTTTTGTTGCAAATTATTTATTTATGGTTGTTAAAATAATATTTTAATACCAGTAAAAATTTTATTGTAAGTAAAAATTAATGCCCTAGAATATTTTAAATATAGTAAAAAATTAAATGTTTACTTTTAATTCGTAAAAAGAAAATTTTTTTAGATAAATAGAATTTTGCTTAAAATTTTCTTTTATATTTTTTGACTATAACTATTATTTTTTCAGTATAAGCTAATATTTTGGAATATTTTAAGAAATTAATTTTTGACAAATTAAATATTTTTACATTTATTAAAAAATAAAATTTTGTAGAAATAAAAATGCTTTAAAGAAATAGAATTATGCGCAAATTAGTATTATATGGTATATTTTTGGACTTGAAAATATAGATACTACTCGTATCTTTTTCATTTATAGTAAATATCCTGCTATATTTTTTTTTAAATTTGTTTGAGCTTTAGGTAATATTGCTATTAATTTTTTATTGAAGTTTTTTTTTAAAAAACTTCCCCACTACTATTTTTATAAAAATTCAATATTTTTATATAAGGTGTAGTAAAAAGAAATCCATTATTTTTGCATTAAATTGAAGTTTTTATTTAGCATAGATAGAATGATACGATTTAGGTCAAATATGCACCGTTTTGTTTGATAACTTGTTGCCATTTTGGAGGTAATTTCATAATGCCTCTCTCATAGAAACCCTCGTCCCAATTGGCAAAAAACTGGGACAGTCGATTTTCACAATCTTCTCTTGAGGCGAATTTTTCATCTACAAAATCATTCGTCATAGACAGGAAGAGGTGGTAATCACTTGGTGCAAGGTCCGGACTATAAGGTGGATGCATAAGAACATCCCAACCAAGATCCAGGAACTTCTGGCGAGTCACTATCGATGTATGCGGCCTGGCGTTGTCCTGATAGAACACAATTCCTCTCCTATTGGCCAAAGCTGGCCTCTTCTGGGCGATTGCTTCTTTCAGACGGTCCAATTGTTGACAGTATAGGTCCGAATTAAGAGTTCGGCCGTAAAGAAGTAGCTCATAGTAGATGATTCCCTGTTAGTCCCACCAAACACACAGCAAAACCATCCTGGCTGTCAATCCTGGCTTGACCACCGTTTGCACCGGGTGACCGCGATTTGACCACGACCGTTGTCGCTTGACGTTGTCGTAAGTGACCCACTTTTCATCACCAGTAACCATTCGCAGATGGAAATTCGGTCCATGAGGTTTTTTTGCGATAACTCGTGTGGCACCCATACATCGAGCTTCTTTTTGTATCCAGCCTTATTTAAGTGGTTCAAAACGATTTTTTGTGCAATGTTTAGCTCCTGAGCAATCGAAACAGTGCTTACGTGACGGTCAGACTCGACGATTTTCATTATTTTATCGACATTTTCGACAATTGGCCTTCCAGAGCGTGGTGTATCTTTGACATCAAAATTACCAGAACGGAATCGACGAAACCAAAATTGCGCATGATTGGCTGTTACAGTATCAGGACCATAAACACTATTCACATTTTCAGCTGCCTGGCTTGTGTTCTCGCCTTTATCGAAGAAAAACTGTAAAATATGGCGTATTTTCTCTTTGTTGGTGTCCATTTTTGACGGGTGCTAAAAAAATACTGAGTCAAGTAATCACAAAACTGTATAAGAAGCTTTTTAGTACGAAATTTTATCTTTCTAACGCCATCTAGTGCAACCCGATCGCACTTTTAAAACGGGAGATACAAACTCCTAAAGCCATCTAATGGCAAAATAATGGATTACTTTTTACTACACCTTATATTATAAAATCCCTCTGAGACATGGGCTTTGATACAGCGATAAGGTTGGTGGAGACGTCAATGAGGCTTTGAAAATTCATAAATGACTGGTTAAAAATTGATGGTCTCGCATGCATTTTCGGGTCTAAAACTGTAATTGGGTCGTATTTCTTTCAAAATAAAATAGGAGAAACCATCACCGTCCATTCTAAGTGTCATGGCTGAATGAAAGCCTTACAAAATTTTGTTGATCTGAACTTAAAAATTTTAATGTGGAATGAAACCACAAGCCATATAACTTCACAAATTTTGTCTCTATTGGGCAAAAAAAATCTAGAATACGTCGGTGATGTCAACTTGAAGTCAAAAAGCAAGAGGATCTTTGATATTAATCTTGTAGGACTTGTTATGTTTTTGTTTCTGGAAATACAACTGCTGACCAGTGCTGGTCAAAAAGAAAGTAGGATTATTATAAATATAGATTTTTTGCTCAAAATTATCTTATATGTTTTTCGACATGAATATTATTTTCTTAGTAATAGTTAATATCCTAGAACACACATATTTATAAAAAAATTGAAATTAAAAATAAAAAATATATTTTCATTTAAATTAAATATTTTATTTAAAATCAGTAATTTTTGTGTAAAAAAAAATACTATGTGAAAAAAAAATTGAATATTATTTTGGAGAAATAAATTTTTTTTTATAAAAATGGAATTGTGCTCAAAAGTATCGTACACATTTTAGGATTTGAAACTAATGAACCCATTTTTACCAAAAAAAGCCACTATCCTGAAATATTCTTAAAAACATTGACAATAAGAAAAAATTAAATATTTTTTTTATAAAAATCAGATTAGCTTTTATAAAAAAAAATTGTACTTAAAAAAAAGATTTTTATGTGTAACATTTTAGCTCACGGTATGTGGGAGTAACCGGAAGTATTTACCAAATACTTTCTACATGAAATTGCCTTAAGCCTTTGAAGTACGCCATTTTGAAAATGTTGAGATGAAATTAAGCGAATTTTGCATGAAAAAAAATCTAATGTCTATTTTATCCTTTTCATTTTCCTTTAACATTTCAACAACTAAATAAAAATTAAAAAAATTATTTTATAAAAAGAAGATACCATTAAAATTAAGAAGTTGAAATTTATGGAATTTTGTAGTAGGTACTCCATGAACTTAATACTACAGTACCATAATCTTGAAGGCTGTCTATGTTGATAGTTATAAGTGGATGTATAAGTAAAATTTAATAACAATTTAGTAAAGGAAAAGAATGAGCAGTTATTTAGGTAAAAATGAGAGTTTAGTTTATATTATTGATTCTTTCTCTCTCTTTGGGTATAATGTATTGATGGGAACAACAAAAATAAAAATTACAAAATATCTCAACATTTTTTGTGAGAATATTTTATTTCTCTTTCTTTCACATGCAAATATGTATCATTGCATTCTGACCGACACCAGACAAAGAAAAGAGTTCCTTACAAAATTGAGCTGAGTTCGAATATTTGCATCTTATTTTTTGAAAGATTTATATAGTAATAAGAAAATAAAGTCTTATAGACCCAGAGGTCGTGGGTTCGAATCCCTCTGAGATATGGTCCTACGCTAATTCCCAAAAATCACTACTATTTTTTTTTAAATCAATTTTTTTATATTAATAAGAAAATAAAGTCTTCTAGACCCAGAGGTCGTGGGTTGGAATCCCTCTGAGACATGGTCCTACACTAATTCCCAAAAATCACTACTATTTTTTTTTTAAATTATTTTTTTATATTAATAAGAAACTAAAGTTATATAGACTTAGAGATCGTGGGTTCAAATCCCTCTGAGACATGGTCCTACACTAATTCCCAAAAATCACTACAATTTTTTTATATTAATAAGAAACTAAAGTCTTATAGACCCAGAGGTCGTGGGTTCGAATCCCTCTGAGACATGGTCCTATGCTAATTCCCAAAAATCACTACTATTTTTTTTTAAATCAATTTTTTTTATATTATAAAGAAAATAAAGTCTTATAGACCCAGAGGTCGTGGGTTCGAATCTTTCTGAGACATGGTCCTACGCTAATTCCCAAAAATCACTACTACTTTTTAAAAAATCAATATTGTTGTATTAATAAGAAATTAAGTTTTATAGACTAAGAGATCGTGGGTTCGAATCCCTCTGAGACATGGTCCTACGCTAATTCCCAAAAATCACTACTATTTTTTTATATTAATAAGAAACTAAAGTCTTATAGATCCAGAGGTCGTTGGTTCGAATCCCTCTGAGATATGGTCCTATACTAATTCCCAAAAATCACTACCACTTTTTTTAAAAATACTGATCGAAACCAGACAGAGAAAAGAGTTTCTCACAAAATTTAGCTGCCTTCGAATATTTCCATCTCTTTTTTCTTTGAAGAATAACCAAAAGGAGAAAGAATAATAACAGATTTGACAATTTTTTTACAACGAAAATTTTTTCATCTCTCTCTTTCTCTTAGTCGACCATAATTTGTTTTCAGGATAGATTTCGCTATTTTTCCAATTTGAAAATATGTGGCATCTCGTTTTATGATATGGTAGTAAACGAGACAGAATGCAAATAAGATTTTCGATGCGAAAAATAAATCCTTTCCGTTAAATAGGAATTTTTCCGTTAAAAAATTATCGCGAATTTAGTGTTTTTTTCAAAAATTATTTATTTATTCATGAATATCTATTTCGTACCCTTCAAAGTAATCCCTACCAGATATTATACACTTGTGCCAACGTTTTTTTCAATCCTCGAAGCACTTCAAAAAATCATTTTTTGTGATCTGGTTCAGCTCCTCCTTTGATGCCGTCTTTATCTCCTCAATCGTAGCGTAGCGTCGTCCTTTCAAAGGGCTCTTCAGTTTCGGGAACAAAAAAAAGTTACAAGGGGCCAGATCTGGGGAATACGGTGGCTGCGGCATTATTAGTGTGTTGTTTTTGGCTTAAAATGGCAAAAGCCAATTTTTGTTCTTCCACAAATCCGGGCGTTTCTGGCGAATTGCTTGCGCATAACTTCCAGGTAATATTCCTTATTGACCGTTCTGCCCTGTGGCAAGAATTTATGATGCACCACGCCCCTGCAATCGAAGAAAACTATAAGCAAAACCTTCACATTCGACCTTCAAACCTTTACGGCGCTTTTTTCGGTCTTGGCTCGTGCGGGAGCTTCCATTATACCCTTAAACCCATAATTCGTCACCAGTTATAACCCTCTGAAGCAAATTTGGGTCGTCGCGGACAGAGTCCAATAGCTCCTTAGCAATGTTAATGCGATGTTGTTTTTGGCCGAAATTGAGGTAAAAATCGAAGACGAGCCAAAACACGTGCAGGCAAAGCAGCTGTCAAAAATTAACTGAACAATCAAAATGGCCGAACTTGTCGACATAATGAGCACCAACATAACGCCACAACAAATCGAAAATCGAATATACGTAACTCGCGGAAGCTCAAAATTCGCAATACTTTTTGAACAGACCTCGTATATATTAAAAATTGTTCTTTTTTTGTTGCCAAACATATTTTTTAAATTCTGAATAATTATATTACACCTGTAATAAACCTAAATTCAATAAAATTTTCATAAAAAAATTAATACTAAATATGTGAAATCACTTCAATCAATAATCCAACTCTAATATTTTCATAATTAACGAGTTTAGATATTATACATCATTGACAACTACTGTAAAACTCGGTTAATATTTCAAACATTTTTTTAAAAATTAAACTTTTTAAATATTAAAAATAAATTTTTTTCAGCTTTAAGCAAAAATGCTACTAATCTTTTATAGAAGTTTGTGAAAAATTTCTTTTTAAACATTAAAAATTAAAGCTTTCGTCGGAAAAAATTCACTATAATATAATATATTAATTAATAAAAATATATTTTTTTTACATTCTCATTAATAGAGAGAGAATTTATATGTGCATTAATAAAGCAATCATTTTCTTAATAAAACAATATTTTCCATATTATCAGAATAATATTATTAAAAAATTATTTTCATTTCAAAATTTTTATTTGATAATTATAATAACTGAATATATAAATTTAAAAAATAATAATAATTTCAGAAAAACTATTTAGCACATTATCAGTATAGAAAAACTATTTTCATTAAACCAATTATTTTTAAATTTTTTTTAAATTTTTTTATAAAATTTTTGTTTTTTTTTAATTTTTATATGTTTTAAATATTTATAAATAGTTTTTCATAAATATCACAAATCAACTGTTCTTAGAATTTTTTTTATAAAACAAGGTTTTTTTTTAAGTTGATACACGTATTGATTGAAATTAGACATTGAAAATTTGATCTTTACTTCTTATACACGTATCTACTCACTATTCACTTAAAAATAATCAAAATACTATGTTTTATTTGTAAATTATACTACTTCTTTACTACTTTATTAGCTGTTGGAGAAATGCATATTATGTGGAATTTTATCAATAATAATAAACCAAACAAACTGATGATGGAAATAAACCTTTTAACAGCAAATTTACAAAAAAAAAACTTATTTATTTTTGAAAAACTTCGAGATGCAATAAAAATAAAATTATTATTGCTGGATGAGTAGATAATATAGGGAATTTTTTTTTCTCAGTTCTTTTAACAAAAGAAAATTAAATTATAAATAATTTCAAAATAACTCAACTCTTTTGATATTTTATTATTAAAAAAAAAAAAAACATAATAATAGTAGACAGCTGCAAAGAGTATTGCCAATTTCACGTGTTAACATTTTATCACGAGTTTATTAGTTTCTTTCCAAGAAGATCAAATAAAATACTCAAGAAAATAAGTAAATACCCTCAGATGTATTAAGATAGGCAAAATTTATCTTCCTTGGGTCATTTAAAATTAATCGTAAAGACATTCAAAAACCAAAGAATAAGACATAAAAAACGAATAACAAAAGTCTAAATCCGATCTTGTTCTAAATGTGGCACCAACGTAATAGTTTTGTCTTAAATTGAACCAATCGACGACGCATATTTCTAAAGAAAAACCAAAAAAAAAAAACTCAAAAAAATATATAATCAATTTCGATTTGAAGAAGTCCTATTTTAATACATTCAAGAAAAGTTAATATAAAAATGCATTTAATTCTAAATTTAATCGTTATTCAATTTTATATAAAATTTTAATCGATGGATAATAACTGCAATAAAAAATAAATGCAAGTCTTAATATGATCATTATTTATATTTATCTAAAAGTAAAATTTTAGTTAATATTTTTAAAAGATGCAAACTACATGGAATATCTTTTTTTTTTTGTAGGTTAAATGATAAAAAAAATTATTGGCAAATATTCTCATATGTCATTTAGTTATATTTTTGGATCTTTTAAAAATCCATACTATACCATAAGTTATGCATACTGTAAACTAAATGTTTTACTGTGAGAATCTATTTTAAATCAGATCAAAAATGATATAAGTTTTTTATTTAATTTAGCTCGAAAACATATATAGTATTTATCTATGTATCTATTTTTTCTGTATAGAAAATAATTATATTATATCGTTTTTTTTTGACATCAATCTTTTTTTCTGATTTTTTCAAATTTCTTTCTTTGTTATGTTCTAAGATTTTTCTTCACACAAAATAGAAATAACAAGAAAAATTTTCATTTAAAATTTTTGTATAACCACACTTTAATATTCAAGCAACGTCATTAATCAATTTGTGAGATAATTTTCAAAAAATCACACCATTTAAATATTTTTATTTTTATTTTAAAGAATAAATTGTACATACAAAAAAATGAAAACATTTTTATATGATATACATTTTTTTTTAAATATATAATTTTGCTTCAAATTAAAAGGTTATCCAATTTGAGCTTTAAAAATTATTGTATCTTGTTTACACCGAACTTTATATTTAAATCATACAACATGCAGCGCCATCTATTGAAATGATCCGATTTATATGAATTTAGATGCGTTTGAAAGAGGATGAATGTATCTTTTTAATCCTGCAAAAAAAGATAACGCAATGGATGGCGCTGCATGTTATATGATTTAAAAATAAAGTTCGGTTATTTTTGGGACACACTGTGTAACTCCTGCCATTACGCATTTAATAAAGGGTTTTCGAATAAGAGTGATATGATTTCTTTTTTTTTTTTAAAAACATACTAGTTGTTAAGGAAATTCAAATGTTTTTTATTTAATGTAAAGAACAATCGATACAATTAAGTTCGGAATAAAATGTAATTCAAATGGCCTCCACGACTTCTTTTGCAGGAACGAATTCGATGAATCCAATTTTCGAGCACTTTTTCCACTAAATCAAGTTATATGTCATGAATAGCACGTTCAATATTGACTTCTAAAGCTTAAAGAGAGTATGGTTTATTGCTAAAGACCAATGACTTCAAATAACCCCACAAGAAATAGTCTAATGGTGTTAAATCACAACTTCTTGGAGGCCATTCAATGTCACAATTTCTTGAAATAATCGAATCTCTAAACTTTTCTCGCAATAATTCGGTTGTTGCACGTGCTCTGTGGCACGTAGCCCCGTCTTGCTGGAACCAAATGTTGTCAAAATCAACTTCTTCCAATTTCGGCCATAAAAAAATGGTTATCATCGATCTATAACTCTCTCCATGGACAGTAACCGTGTTACCAGCTTCATTTCGAAAAAAGTACGGACCGATGATTCCACCAGACCAAAAACCACACCAATGTAGGTGAATATAATGGGTGTTCATGATTAATTTGTGGATTTTCTTCGCACCAGAATCGACAGTTTTGTTTATTTATCGCAGCACTCAGATGAAAGTGAGCGCACGAAAAGTTGCAATTGGAGAACGATTATTTTGATAATAAAATTGAATAATTTACAAACACTGTTGTTACCTATATCTCTCTATGATAAAATTGTAAACATTACTAAATATAATGAAAAAAAAAGACAGATCATGACATATTACAAATGGCCGAAACGTCACTTAGAAATCATATCACTCTTATTGGAAAACCTTTATAACATGATTCAAATGATAGTCAGAAAATTTCTTACAGGACTCGATGCTTTTGAGATAATTTTTGATAACTTTTTTGCACAGTTTAGACTCACAGTTTTGCAAATCTAAATTTAAATGCTGCAGAAATAATGCAAATTTAAATTAAAATCCTTTATAACAGTTTTGCCAAATAGAGAATTAAAGTGAACAAATAGAAATGTATCCACGTAACTTTTACTCTCTTCTCACATTTCTTAATGACAATGAAATAAATAGTTATCCAGTTTTTATTTTGGAAAATAAATTTAAATAAAATATATTTTAAACTAAAACTTTGATTAAATTTTTATTTTTTTATATTAACTTACACTGCCATTATAATATTAAATACAAAATTATTTAAATAGCTATTACAAAACTTCTTACAGTTCCCAATTATTTTTAAGTAATTTTTGGCAATGTTTTGGGAAAAAGTCCGACCGCGTCAAATTGCAATATTTTTAAGGTCAATTTACATCACCAAATCTCGAAATTATACGTCCTAAAAATTTTTCTTGCAATAAAGCTAAAATTTGTCGTAATATGTAGCTTGTGGTATCGTTTTAATAAAATCTTTAAGTTAGGGCTAAAAAAATGTAAATTTTCTACGATTATAGCGCTCAAAATTGATTGAAAGATACAATAGCTTCTCCATTAGCATTTGTGGATTTTTAGAGCCCCATAAAAGGAAATTTTGCTGATTGATGTAAGAAAATTTTGTTCAAAAAATCATCATTCAAACTCTAGCAATCGATCGCTTTCCTTGGTAGTTAAACTATTCTTTATATAAAATGGTAAGGAAAAGTAGCTTTAAATAATATATTATTTAAGATTGATTTTTCTATATAATGCGTTAAATACAAAATTAATAATCCATTGTATAGAATAGTATTTTAAAAATAAACAATTTACTATTTATAAAATCGAATTTTGTCCAATGTTATTCGTAATTAAAATTAAATAAAACTAGACATTTATAGAATTAAAATAACCACTAAATTTTTTAAAAACAATTTTCTTTTTATTAACAATAAAATATCATTATTTATACTCAAGTAAACAAGATATTATTTTTAGAATTATTTATTTCAAGTATGTGATTATTGTAAAATAGATTTGCAATGACATTCATTTTATGTATTGTAATTTTATTAAATGCACAAAAAATATGTTTATTTCTTTATAAAAACTTAAGAAATTTTAAATTAACATATTTTTTATTGTATCTTAATTTTAGTAACTCATTAATTTTGACTTAATTAGATTTACGTGTATGTTTATAGATTTACATTAAAAGTGTGTTCATATTACGTATTTAATTAATTTTAATGTAAAACATATTTTAATTTACATTAAAATTTATTAAATAATTATTAACTAATAATAAAAAAAATTAAAATAAAAAACAATTCATTACATGGAAACAAAAATTTACCTACGGGTCGATTTAGAAGAGCCTAAACCCTACAAATGTGTTTCTGGAAATAGATGCATGCACACTATAGGGTTTTTTAAATTTTTAACTTGTAATAATAAACACTACAAAATTACATTTTTCTGATTAAAAAAAAAAGATTATTTCTTTAAAAAAAATACTTTAAAAATAATAAAGTAAATCACCTTTGATATTATTGTTAGCCCTATAAGCGTATAAATTATAAATGGTCAATTGCTAAAAGACGTATTAAAAAAATTAAAAAAGTTTTATTTAAAAATAACTTTTATAATATTCTTTTATACATTTTATTACAATAATTATAAATAATATTCAATAAATATTTATAATAAAATGATAAAAATCTCCTTCAAGTGGTAAAGACCTCATTTAATCTTAATGGCAATGCTAGAAAATGCAAAAATACGATACTTAAAATATTTCACATATACCACAATATTAAATCCAATTTGGACCTACGAACTTCTCTCGAATATAATCCCTTGAATAGAAAATCCTTCGGAAACTTGCTGATATCACTTTATATACCTGTAATAGTATTAGGATCTAAAAATTCCCTTAGTACAACCCTAAAACCCATTTGGACCTACAGACTTCTCTCGAATATAATCATTTAATCAAAAATCTTTCGTAAACTTGCTGGCTATCCTTTCCATATTTATAAGTGAATTAATCTAAAAATTCCCTTAGTACAACACTAAAACCCATTTGGGCATACGGACTTCACTCGAATATAATCCCTTCGATAGAAAATCCTTAGAAAGCAGCTTACTGATTATCCTTTCAATATTCAACACAGTGTTATGATCTAAATATTCCCTTAGTAAAATACTAAAACCAATGTGGGCATACGAAATTCTCTTGAATATAATCATTTATTCAAAAATCCTTCGTAAACTTGCTGGTTATCCTTTCTATATTTATAAGTAAATTAATCTAAAAATTCCCTTAGCAGTGTTCAGTCGAATGGGTTTTAAGTATTGTGCTACGGGAATTTTTAGATCATAATCAAAAATCCTTCGATAAATTGCGTGTTATCGAAGGATTTTTGATTATGTTGAGGGAATCTAAAAATTACTAAAATCCATTTAGACCTACGAACTTCCACAAGTGTGTCATTTACCGTGATTTAAACATCCCCCTTTTTCGTGAATTATGTGTTTCCTATTATATAAAATAACCTTCTTTTGTCAGGCAAGAGGAATTTATAAATCCTACTTTAATCCCCTTGTATATTAGCTTTGATCTTCTACCTTTCCTAAAAATACTCATCGGCACCCTAACCGACAATGGATCGAAAATTTTTTGAAATATTGGAATAAGCCTCACAGTTTCGATGGGCGCTTATCATACTCCTTTTTATAATTTTAAAGGTCTCCTTGTAACAATAATTGCTTGGTTGTTTGGTTGATTAATTATTAATGATAATTTCAAGTGCTGAAATATAAATTCTAACCGCCATGATACTGAAGGACATTTGACGAGTGGATCTCCTAAACCATATTCGAACAATTTTGATACTCTCATCATTGTTTGAAATTTAATACCGACCCATACTCATCCTTAAGACTATATAGACTGAATTTATCTTATCAGTTGCTCGTAAATTAAATATTCAAATAGTCTCTTATGTCAGAGACCCTATACACATACAAACACACATAAATCATATATTTCTGATTAATCAAAATGTTTAATACCGTCAAAATGTTACAAAGAATACAAATTTGAATTTTAGCTAATTATTCTAAAAACAATCATTTATATTTAAAAATTGTTTTTAGATTACAATAATTAACTAAAAAACACCTTATGTAATAATAGAGTTTTAAATAGTTTTTTTAAGTACTTTTTTCGAAAAAAATTATCCTTAATTATCCTTTTTTTTCGATATCAAAAAAAGCAAAATAATAGACGGTAAATTTTTATTTATTTAATAATTAGTTAGTTGACAATATTCTAAACGCAATTTTAATTAAGAAATAGTAAATCAAAAAATAATTATAAACAACTAAATAAAATGTTCTATAATGTAACATTATTTTTGGAATGCTATAATATTAACTTATCGTATATAATAGTGGCATTTTCTTAAATTGTACGATTTTACTTATTTATTCATGCATCCAAAAATATAGTAAATTTTAGTGACTCATTTGAAAATTTTACCATTACAAGAAGAATGACATAAAATATTTCTCAATTTGAAAAATAACAAAATAAAAATTCTTCTAAAATTAAACAACACATAATATTTTCCAAGAAAACATAAAACAAAAATTTCTGCAGTAGGCGTACACGTATGTGTATTCACATAATGCAATGCAATATTTTTATAGAATTTTACTACAAGGACAAGGTAAATAAGAACAATTTAAATTGTATTTTAGATTCAAATAAACATAAATAAGTGTTCATGAAATAAAATGTTTATTACTGGTTAATTATAATGTTAAATTATTTTCAAAGTTTTTGAAAATATTGAGCTTGTGCGAGAATTCATTTGAATTCATAAAATTTGAGAATAGAGGGGGTTTTTGTTTGTTTATTTTTTGTTGTTGCATATGCGAGGTGTGGAGAGTGGGGTGAAATCTGGCAATACTGCGGACTTTTACTGTATGTAGTTTATACGTTAGTCCCTCCTAGAGGACAAGTTTCCATCTCATCCAGTAACTGAGCGACTCTAGAAAGCGCGATAAGTGAAGTTGTATTTTTGTAGTGAGGTATGAAAATATGGATTAGCCAACTTTGGAGAACCATTAAATTGAGATCTACGAAAAGTTGCAAAGAGCCTATAGGGAATATTCACTTTTTGGTGGCATAAAACGCTTTTGAAAGGCCAAGAGCTTGTTGAAGACAAACCTTGGTCACGTAGACCTTCAACGTTGATGGCTGATGAAAATGGGAAACCATTCAATGAATTTATTTTTATAAAAAAAAGTCCTAGAAAAGGATTGGTGGCATCAGAAATGATCACAACGTCACGTGTCACAAGGCAATCTCCATTAACGAGTTTTTATTAGAAAAAGGATTTTTGTGATCCCCTAGCCACCCTTATCCAAGTTTTGTGTGATTTTTTTTGTTATCTAAGATCGAACAATATCTCAGATGACGTTGTCTTCGTACTGTCGATAACAGTCAAAGGTGCGTAACTAAAAAGTCTTATTATTTTTCTGCCTCATCTTGTAAAGTCCAAAAAACTTGTGTCAGCGCCACGACCATAAGGCATTTTGGTGACTAAAGAGGTATAAGTTTATTCGGCCGTTTGTATCTAAGTTCCGTGCAGAATAACCCTTGAGCGGGGGGAGGGGGAGGGGAGGGGGGGAGGTGTTGTTGTTGCTTTGGCGATGATATAGTATTATGACCACGAGCTTATTTGGCGACCTATAAATGTGTAAGCTAGATTTAATTGGTCAGTTTTTAGTTGGATGGACTAGTAAGCGATTAGTATACCACGTGTATAAGTTTAAATCCACTGTCTTTTAGTCAAAAAAACACATGTTTTTTTCATAGAAAGCAAAAACAAATTTATTCAAAGTACTTGCCCTTGCCTAGCTACACATTTTTCCCATCTCTCGGGCAATTTGTGGATACCACGCCAAACATATTTCTTATCTTTCATCAAGCCATTTTCGGACGTCTTAGTAAGAATCGAAGTGCTGCTCAGCGAGCGCGTGGCTCATCGACGAAAACAGGTGGTAGTCAGAAGGGGCCAGGTCTGATCAATAAGCGGGGTTGGGTAGTTTCGGACCATTTTTGACATGTGCGATGGTGCGTTGTCGTGGAGGAAAATCAGCTTGTCATGTTTTTGTTGATAATCCGTCCTTTTTTCACACAGAGCACGGTGCAATTTGATCAATTGTTGGTGGTAGCGGTGGGCATTGACAGTTTCACCAGGTTTCAACATCTCATAGTAGACGATACCCTGCTGATTCTACCAAACGCACAACATCGTCTTCCGTCCGAAGCGATTTGGTCTTGGGAAAGATGTTGATAGTTGGCCGGGATCAACCCACTATTTCTTGCGCTTAGGATTCTCGAAATATATCCACTTTTCATCGTCTGTCATAATCCCATACAGAAACGACTTTCTTTTTTGTCTGGCGAGCAAGATTTCGCATGTGTTCTGGCGTCGCTCCATCTGTCTATCGTTCAATTAATGCGGCACCCATTTTTCTATCTTTTCAATCTTCCCTATGGCACGCAGATGCATGGAAATGGCTGGCTGAGTAACACCCAATTGCTCCGCGAGCATTTTTTGCGATTGGTTATCGGCTTCGTCCAAAAGAGCCTGTAATTGATGGTCCTCAACCTTTCTAGGCCGATTTTCACGCTTCTTGTCCCATAAGTCAAAACTGCCGTCTTTGAACCGACAAAACCAATCTCAGCAAGTTGTTTCGTGCACTGTCACCATAGGCCTCCATAAGCGATTCGGCAGCCAATTTCTTCAAATTGAAGCAGATAACCAGAGCTTCCCGCATATGCTCTTTTTCTGGCCCAAAACTAGACATGATTACCAAATGAAAAATGTATATCGTTGTACGAAATTGCTAACAATGTGCACTGATTAATGTTGGCAGACGTCAAACTCATAAAAAAACGTATGGTGTGCCCATGACAGCTTAATACGCTCACTCATGCCATCTATGACCAAACACAGTATTTAAGCTTATACACCTGGTATTTGGAAGGGTAGGTTTGTCTGTTAAATGAAGTTAAAAATGGGACTTGGAAAAGATCCACAATGGAGGAAATCTCAGTAGAAAAGAGATTTTGGGTAAAGTGACACACCATTAACAGTGACAACAGCTCCCGAAAAGCAATACGATTAACGGCAGAATGCTCCAATAGAACTCTGAGCTGTTTTTATGCGCAAAATTATGCTAATATTGTTGAGTATAATGGTTTAGTACTAGTTCGTGAATGTTTCTAAAGAAATTTTTCGCAACTTTTTCAGTCAGTATGTCTACGAAATCGCTTAAAAAAAAATTGGCATTTGGTCGTGACAACGAAAAGCTTTCCATGCTATCGAATTGGCCATCTTTGTTGCTCAAAATTAAAAAGGGCTTTCTCTGAAATTCATTTAAATTGATAATAAAAAGTTTACTGTGATTTAATATTAATATAAAAAAAACAGTTATTATTATTTGAAATTTTTTTTAAAAATCTCAAAATTTTTATAGTACTTGAAAGTATTTTTTGACTTCTTTATACTTCATAAAAAAATTTTTTATAGTACTTGAAAGTTTGTTTTCTTTATACTTCATAAAAAAATTTTATAAAAAAATTAATTTTTTTTTTGTGAGCGTTAAAATAATTTTCCACGAGAAATAAAAAATTTTCTGTCAGAGCTTATATTATATAATAAATCATTAGTTTAAATATGATAGCTGTTTTACGACCCCACTTCAGTTGATAATCTTCCAATGATACACCGTAAATAATTTCCTCTTGAACTATTCTTAATTATTCAAGAAAATTATTATTTTCTAACTTTTGGCACAGCCATTAAATAATAGAAACCACTAACATATCCAAGTACAAAACAAAATTAAAAAAAAAACTCTAGCGAAAATATTTTGTTTTAATTTTTAATTAGTTCAAAAATATGTAAATTTTGCTACAGTTGCATTGCGTCGCTATAATATTATTTACTTTATCAACTGAGGTGGTTGGTATTTGAAAACTTTTCACACATAAACGGCTTCTCGGACATTTATTTTTACATCTGGCTAAGTGCCGTCATGATAAATTCACCGCGAACATTTTCCAACAAAAACATCAATGAAGTTAAGCTGTACGTGCAAAATTGCTGAAAATTAAATACGATCCGAACAGTTAGAATGAAATCATCTGAAAAGAATGCATTCGGATGTGATTTAAGAATGCAAATATGAAAATCTGAAAACAAAGTCCAGCACCATCCGTCCAAGTTCTAATCTCAAGTGCCTCAGTACACTTACGAGCCTAAATAATGACCTATTGGAAGGTATTCATAGCTTTGAAATAAGAAATTAATGATGTCAGATTAAGACGGTGTCATGTCAATTTTCACTTATTTCAATAGGAATCATCTACTCGCTAAAGTCAACAGCTTACTTTTTAGATAGATTCAATTGCCTTGTGTCGAGTTCTAATCTATCATATTTGTACACTTGAAAATTTGCAAATTATTTTAAAATAAATTACTTGACAAATTCTCATGCAAATACACAATTTATCAACACGTTCACTATTCACTATTATTTGTGCGTGAACACATTAGCTACCATTAAAAGATGCCTAAACGCATATGCATAAATATTTCCCATACTACTCGTATATACGAGTGTATTATTGTTGCTGGTCTATTTTCCAATTCAAATATAATTCTAAACTTAGTTAAACATCATGTTAACATTGCGTTCTTATAACTTTTATTTTCAATCAATCTTAAGTCTATGTCAAAAATGAATAGCATCTTCTAAAATGCATTAATAAAATCATTTCGGAAAAGATGATATTCATTTTCTATGACATAAAATTAACACGATGGACACTTGTTAAATCTTTATAAATTTGTATTTTTTTTTCAAAATTAATCGATATCTATAACAACAAATATACATATTTAAATTACAAATTATTTAAAATAACATGAAACAATAAAAGCGGGGAGTAAAGACTTATCGGGGTTTCTCCAAATAATGAGAGTTACAAGAAGAATTAGAAGTGATAGAAAAAAGTTCTCCTACAAGAGGTAACCAAAATTCATTTCCCTAAGTCTAAGTAGGCTTCATTATTGGATCATATATTAAAAGTAGCAACAGTCACAGATAATATATCTAAAAACTTTACCTCATTTAATAAAGATCTTTACAACTCTAGTTCAAGCTCACCTCTACAAACTCATGTAAACGATCAGGTCGACAGTTTTTTATCAAACTCCCCAACTCATATTACAAAATTCAGCACCGATAACAAAGCAAGCAATCCCAGCTTTCTAGATATGTTTATATCCGAAAACACACTCTATTCTATAATAAAATTTTTAAATAATAAAAAGTCTGCTGGCATCGATAATATATCGAATTTTATGCTGAGAAAGATTCCGAAAAAGAGTTTGAGTCCCTTAGCTGCAATATTTAATCATTGCATCAACAATTTCTACTTCCCTAAAGCCTGGAAGATAGGCATAATCTTCAATATTCTGAAAACTCAAGGAAGAGCAGCCATCCAACAACATCGACCTATATCTCTTCTTCCCTGTTTGGGAAAAATATTAGAAAAATTCTTTTACGAAAAGGTAAATGAATTTTGTAATGAAAATAAAATTATTCCCGACTTTCAATTCGGATTTCGGAGAGGGCACTTAACTTTGGATGCGCTTTTTCTACTACATAGTGAGATCACAACTGGGTTAAACCATAAAGAGTCAACAGTTGCTTGTTCCCAAGATATTACCAAAGCCTTTGACTCAGTTTGGCATAAGGGACTAGTGCACAAACTATGTAAACTTAATTTTCCTCCATATTTTACGCTGCTGCTGCACTCATTTCTTCAGGATAGATCATCTTGCATCAGATATCAGAACACGACTTCCGAATTCTTTACAAAAGGTAAAGGAGTTCCACAAGGTTCGGTATTAGGTCCCTTGCTGTATTCAATGATATTATTTTACAGCCGCAAAAGCACAAATGATATTATTGGGTTGGTGCAAAAGTAATGACCTTTTTTTACATATACAATTTAACATTTTTTTTTTAATTTATATTATTTATTTAATCAATTATATAATTTCCATCCATTCTTATAACCTCCTCCCATCTTTCTATCAACTTATTAATACCATTAGTGTAAAATTCCTTGGATTTTGACGCGAAATATGTAGAAAGGGATGTTTTTACCTGCTCTATTGTATCAAATTTTTTGTCATTTAAAAAATTTTGCAGTAATCGGAATAAATAAAAATCGGAAGGAGCAAGATCTGGAGAATACGGTGGATGCTTGATAACATCCCAATTCAGCTTGTGTTGGGTCATCATAGCCACATGTGGTCGCGCGTTGTCGTGATGAAACACTACCCCTATTCGGTTTACCAATTCTGGTCTATCCTTTTGAAGGACGATGTTCAATTTGGATAATTGCTGACAATATCGTTCTGCTGTAATTGTCTGATTGCGTTCCAAGAGTTCAAAATACACAATACCCTTGCAATCCCACCAAACACAAAGCATAACTTTTTTTTTATGGACTTCGGCTTTCGAAGTTGTTAATGGGGCTTGTCCAAGTATAACCCAATGTCTTTTTCTTGTCACGTTGTTGTACACAACCCATTTCTCATGTCCCGTTACCAAACGATGCAAAAAAGGTTCATGTTTTTGTCTCGCATTCAAAGCAACGCACGTTGAAACACGATCCAATAAATTGGCAGCCGACAATTGATGAGGTATCCAAACGTCCTACCGCGAAACCATCCCCATACGCTTCAAATGATTTAATACGGTTGTATGGTTGACTCCCATCATCGACGCGATCTCCTTGATGGTAAGACGTGGATTGGTGTCAATTATGACTTTTAACTTGTCCTCATCAGACTTCAATGGCCGCCCGGTACGTGGTTTAACAATTAGTGAAAAATCCCCAGATCAAAATTTTGTAAACCATCTTTGTGCCTGCCGAACTTTGATGACATCTGCTCCATACACTTCGCAAATGCTTTTGGTTGCCACACTCGCGGTATTGTCTTTACGGAATTCATAAAGTAAATAATGACGTAAATGCACTTTATCGACCGACATTTTGAAAAAATACAAGGGCTCATCACTGTACTCTGGCCAGGCCAAAACTGAATAGAAAGTTGAGGGAAAGCATCGTTTATACAATGGAATCATTTAAAAGAAGGTACTATTCATCATTTCTGAAGAAAAAATTTTTTTACCTAGAATCATAAAAAACGGTCATAACTTTTGCACCAACCCAATATATGCAGACGACACTCTTATTTACGCCAAAAGCAAATCACCAAAATTAGCTCTAAAGAGAACGCAAGAGCTTCTTTTTATAATTATAAATTATTATGATGACTGGAACTTATCAGTCAATCTTAATAAGACCAATTTAATCTGTTTCCGTAATCCCAGCACTCGCGGACCGAGGAAAATTGCTACAAAGAGCAAAAAGCTGCGTATTCTGATTAAAAACACAGCTATTCCAGTCTCAAATCAACTAAAATTTTTAGGCATCAACTTTAACTCAATGTTCAAATTTAACCAACATGTTGAGTTAAGTCTGAAAAAAGCCAAAAGAGCTATTCATACCTTTCTATTCCTACTTAGGCGTCAGACGGGGCTTAGTATAAATACAAAGTTACTATTCTATAAACAACTTATTCTGGCTATGCATTTCCGATCTATTTTAGTTTCTCGAAAACGTATGCCAATAAAGTCCATGTATTCGAAAGGTCAATCATTAGGAAATGCCTTTCAAAATATCGTAAAATAGACGGCAAGCATTACTCTAACTCCTATATATATCAGAAAAGTAATCTTACTCCTTTTATTTCATACATGGTTGGTCTAACCAAAAACTTTCTCCAGCACTTAATAGACCATACCAATCAACTCATTCAATCATCAATAGAAAGGATTAAATCCCAAGCCACCCAACACAGATACTTACACAATGATAACCTCTATGCCCCACCAGTCATTATATCTGATTTTGCTAAAGATAGTGATATTATGAACGTTCAGTTTTATAATTCCTTAACTCCCCATTTCCATCGTGGTTAATGGAAGCAACACAAAATTCCCAAAAATCCCAAACTCCTAATCCACTCACCCTGAATATTCCTTTCCCTAATTTTTTTTTTTAAGTCTAGAATTAAGGTTAGTCTGTAAGCAATTAAATATATAGAATATAGTGTTTGAGCAAGCACATATAATTTTTAAGCCATAGTTGTAAGCAATTCATATACTTAGTCATTAAAAACTAATTTACTATACAAGCAAAGGATGTACAGAGCATGTGTCAGCTCTACGTTTTAAATACCATGTAAATATGTGCAAGTAATATGGAAATAATAAATGCTCTACTTAAACAACTTAAACAATATATTAAAAGTAGTGGACGATAGCATTTGCTGGGTTTATATTTTTATAGGACTCCAGCTAAAATAGAATACATTTCTGGGAATTCCTAACTAACTACTACTTGGATATGACGTGAGAAGAGATATTTTTTTATATATAAAAAATATATTGTAGCATACAGATTTACATAATAAAATAATATCATGCAGTATAAGTGGGAGTACATTAATAGAAGCTAGATTACTCAGGCAAATCGCGAAGATATTATCTCTTGAGTCTCCGATGAGTGTTTTTGAGAAGGGTAAATGAGGACAATTCTCTTACAAGTGGATTATGATGAAAGAATAAACGGGAGGTAAATACATAGGTCCTGAATAAATAGAACATTAAGATGTTGTTACGAACATGAAAGGGGCCGTCAACAATTTGTTAGATGATCTTGGAGTGTAAGGCCTAGATGCGTAAGGAATTGGAAGTTTTACGTTAACCCCAAAGTTCGATTCCATATATTCATCAAATAGGTTTTATAATTACGTTATATATTAGAAGTTTTCATTTTATTGTTAGTTTAGAGTATTTGTCAATTAGTCTATGTACGAAGGTTGTATGATTAATACCTGGCCTCAGTAGGAGATAATACTGCTACTCAAAAATACTTTCAAATCATCTTTATCATTTAATTTTCGAGGGATAGATAAATACAATTTTGATTTTACAACAATAGAAAACATTGTATATCTTGATAATGAATGTACAGGTCAACTTAATGAGGTTACCACATCAGAAATCATTAAAAAAAATCAACGATAAATGATCGGAGAGTAAAAGAGTGCATGAGATTGCTGCGGTTGTGGGCATCTCAATTGAACAGATGCAGAAAATTTTAAACATTTGCTTAGATATGAGACAGATTTTTGCTAGTTGAATGCCGCTAAACGCACATGTGTGTCAACTTAAAAGAAAAAGTTTTGGCGCTTTGAAAGTACAATCCGAATGATTTTTGGTGTCGATTTATGACTATTAAGGTAATATGGATTTTACCATATTATCTTAACAGTCATAAATCGACGCCCCAAGAAGGCCAACGAAGTTATGGCTGCATTATTTTAGGATGCATGCGGCATAATCCACATAAATTATCTTTGAAAATGTCAAAAAGAATAATTGCGATTATTATGCGAACTCATTGGGTTCTTTTAACGATACTATGAAGAAAAAAGTACAGGTATTTATCATACAACCCTCGTAGCTGTAGACAACATCTATAAGCTTCTAGTCTTTTTAGTTTAGGAAGCGGTGCCAGGTTGATCTCTAGTCCAAGTGAAGTCTTAAGTAATGTAACAGGAAGTATAACCTTAAATCCGCAGTTTGGTCATAGATGGCGTGAGTGAGCGTATTAAGCTTCCATGGGCACGCCATACATTTTTTATGAGTTTGACATCTGTCAACATTAATCAGTGCACATTGTCAGCAATTTCGGACAACAACATACATTTTTCCTTTGGTAATCATGTCTAGTTTTGTGCCATAAGCATATGCGGGAAGATCTGCTTTTCGGCTTCAATTTGAAGAAATCGGCTGCCGAATCGCATCGAATGCTTATGGAGGCCTATGGTGACAGTGCTTTATCGGAAACAACGTGCCGAGATTGGTTTCGTCGGTTCAAAGACGGCAATTTTGACTTGTGGGACAAGAAACGTGAAAACCGAACTAGGAAGGTTGAGGACCACCAATTGCAGGCTCTTTTGGGCGAAGACGATACCCAATCACAAAAAATTCTCGCTGAACAATTGGGTGTTACTCAACCAGCCATTTCCATGCGTCTGTGTGCCATGGGGAAGATTGAAAGGATCGGAAAAAAGGGGCCGCATGAATTGAACGATAAACAGATGGAGCAACACCAAAACACATGCGAAATCTTGCTCGCAAGACAAAAAAGAAAGTCGTTCCTGCATCGGATTGTGACAGGCGATGGAAAGTGGATATATTTCGAGAATCCTAAACGTAAGGAATAGAGGGTTGATCCCGCCCAACCATCAACATCTTCCCCAAGACCAAATTGCTTCGGACGGAAGACGATGCTGTGTGTGTGGTGGGATCAGCAGGGTATCGTCTACTATGAGATGTTGATACCTGGTGAAACTGTCAATGCCCACCACTACCACCAACAACTGATCAAATTGCACCGTGCTCTGCGTGAAAAAAGGACGGATTATCAACAAAGAGAAGGATTATCAACAAAGAGAAGGAAAAGGACGGATTGATGAAAGAGAAGGAATTTTTTGGCGTGGCATCCACAAATTGCCCGAGAGATAGGAAAACTATGTAGCTAGGCGAGGCCAAGTACTTTGAATAAATTTGTTTTTGCTTTCTATGAAAAAAAAATGTTTAAAAGTAATGGGAGCACTTTTCTGTTCATTTACCTTCACTTTCCATTTTTTAAATCAGGTTTGGAGATTGTGGATTTGGGATTTTAAATTATCGAAAGCTAAATAATTAGTAATGACAGTTTTAGACTGAGATGGGATGTCATGGATAAAAATATTATATAAAATGGGACCAAGGATACTGTCTTGTGGGACTCCAGATAGAATAGGTTATATCAATAACGCGATAGCGTTGTTGAGTTGTGGAGTGTTCAGATCGGAAGCCTAAGTTTGTGATCAGGAATAATTCTTTTATTATCTAAGAATGAATAGAGTCGTTTTTTAAAAATCGTACTAACGATTGGTAGGACGCTGATAGGTCTATAGGAAGCAGAACAATGCATGGGTTTATTTGGTGTAGGAATCATTTTAAAGGAAAAATAGGTTGTGCACAGGATACCATTGAAAATATATGTAATGTGGACTAAAGCTTTTCTGGAAATTTCCTTGATGGTATAAGGTGTTATTGGATCATAACCAGTACTCCTATTAATAATATTGCGTTTATTTACTATCCTCTCAGCTAGTTTACAGAACAGCTAAGATGAATTAGTAATTTTCAAGATTTATTATCTATTAAAATACGAATATAAAATTGTTGTATTATTGTTTTTAAAATACATAAGAAAATACCGAAAAATATAGTATTTTTGACAGAGTGCCAAATCAACAATAAAAAGAACTCTAAGAAAATTAGTTCTGACCAAAAGATTAATAAAAAGAAACGTGTAGCAGTAAATAGGAAATTTACTACGAAAAAACCACTGTTTTGCCTTGAAAAAGAATTTGAAAATAATTTCATTTGTTTTATTACAATTTGCAAAATATCGTCAATTATTAACTAAAAATTTAATTAAATGCTGATGTTGTTTTCTATGAATTTTATGTTAATACATTTATGAAAATTATTTCATTCTTAATTAACTTTTATTTATTTTCAAATTTTAAAATATATTTTTAATGAATAATAAAAAAAAGTATAAATAAAAAATAATTATTTAAAAGAAAGGAATTGACTACATGGAAAAATATTTACAATAGTTTTATTAGCTCAATAAATGCTATTTAAAAGCGACAAATTCGTACTTTGGTATCGTTTGCGAATGATAGAAAAAACGTTTGTCAAACAAAATTTAAATTGTTATGCAGAAATATTTAATAACACGCATTTGCTATAATGCTCGTCTATAAAAAAAATTTTTTTTTCCTAACAACAAACTAAACAAATTCATTCTTAAAAAGCTTCAATTTTAAAAAATTAACTATTTATTCAAAACTGCTTGCCAAGATAATTTTTTTTATTTAATGACATAACTCTCAACTTTTTTAGGTGAGGTCTAAATACAGTTTTTACAAGGCATAATTTTAGTGTTTTTCTTAATATTATTTGTTGTGGTTAATAATATTTAAAAAATCATTTTGTGCTTAGACATCATCTAGAAGAGTCGGTCTTGCCTTTGATGGCTTCCTTTTTTCAGTAACTCGATTTTCTCATAAATTTATTATTAAATAGATAGCCAAATCAGCTATAAGTACAAGCGGGGAGTTCCTTTTCTCAAATACAACAAAATTTCGAAGGGTAATTTTAGAGCAAAAATTCGAGTAGTATGGGGGCTATGTCGGTTTTGCCTCACTTTTTCGCATTTATTGATATGGACATTAAGCTGAGTTTACACCGTGCGTCAACAAGATGATTTAAATATCAAAATTTCCCCTTTTTGCGCGTCTGACAGTACGGGGACTATGTCGGTTTTGCCTCCCTTTTCCGGATCAATTGATGTGAACATTAAGCTGAAATTATATCGTGCGTCAACAAGACGATTTAAACGTCAAAATTTCTCCTTTTTGAGCGTCTGACAGTACGGGGGCTATGTTGGTTTTGCCTCACTTTTCCGGATCAATTGATGTGGACATTAAGCTGAAATTATACCGTGCGTCAACAAGACGATTTAAACGTCAAAATTTCTCCTTTCTGAGCGTCTGACAGTACGGGAGCTATGTCGCTTTTGCCTCATTTTTCTGGATCAATTGGTGTGAACATTAATCTGAAATTATACCGTGCGTCAACAAGACGATTTAAATGTCAAAATTTCTCCTTTTTGAGCGTCTGACAGTACGGGGACTATGTCGCTTTTGCCTCATTTTTCTGGATCAATTGGTGTGAACATTAATCTGAAATTATACCATGCGTCAACAAGACGATTTAAATGTCAAAATTTCCCCTTTTTCCGCGTCTGACAGTACGGGGGCTATGTTGGTTTTGCCTCATTTTTCTGGATCAATTGGTGTGAACATTAATCTGAAATTATACCGTGCGTCAACAAGACGATTTAAATGTCAAAATTTCCCCTTTTTGCGCGTCTGACAGTATGGGGGCTATGTCGCTTTTTCCTCATTTTTTTGGATCAATTGGTGTGAACAATAATGTGAAATTATACCGTGCGTCAACAAGACAATTTAAATGTCAAAATTTCCCCTTTTTGCGCGTCTGGCAGTACGGGTGCTATGTCGCTTTTGCCTCACTTTTCCGGATCAATTGGTGTGAACATTAATCTGAAATTATGCCGTGCGTCAACAAGACGATTTCAATGTCAAAATTTCCCCTTTTTCCGCGTCTGACAGTACGGGGGCTATGCGGTTTTGCCTCATTTTTCTGGATCAATTGGTGTGAACATTAATCTGAAACTATACCGTGCGTCAACAAGACTATTTAAAAGTGAAAATTTTTTGCAGGTTTACCGCGAACAAAGTTTGCATATTTGACGATCAGTCTAATCGTATTGTAGTCACTTGAATGAATGTCTGCAAGAATAATTAATTGTAACATTCGCGCAATTTGGGTAAGCGAAAAACAATTTCAACACGTTGATAAATTTCTTTTTGATCGCGTGATGGTTTGTCCATATTTTTATTGGTGAATTCTCTAGTTGGTCGCTGCTATTATTATTTTATTTATGATACTTTCTATTATGAATGACGTTTTCAAATTTATTTATTTATTTTGATTATTTGAATTCGTTTATTTATTTAAGTAAAAAATTTATATTTAATTCGATATTAATTTCAACATTAATATTTCATATTTAATATCTACTTTATATACTTTTCATTTTATTTTATTTAAATAGTAAATAAGTAGATCATAAATTTAATCAGGTGGTTTTTAAAGTAATACATTATGGTAGCTCTAAGCCATACATATCTCTGAATTGGAACACATGTAACTCTTATCATAAATCGATGGCAGCAATACTTTACCATATATCTTTTTTATTATCAAAACCCAAAAAAACTGTCATAAGGCGCCGACACAAAAGAAGGCCATAGATTAATTCATCCTATCTAAATGATCCGTAATATCTTTAGTTACAAAAATTCCCTAATTACGTGATTTTCCATAATAAGGAATATTACAAATAATTTAGATGCCCATTCTTGATAATTAGTATCTCCCGTACTACTGCTTGTTTACTATAAATAGGTTAACATAAAGCATGGCCGGGAAGAATTAATCCAAAAGCCTACAAAGGTAGTCGCAGAAAGCAATAATTATAAAAATTTTAAAAATATAATTCTTAATAATGGAACATTCAAATGTAAGTAAAAATGTAAATATTTCATTTGATGAATACTAAAATTCAGTAAGGGAGGCAGTCCAATGATGGAAGCTAAATTTTTAGAAATTTCATTGCGTCTGAACTGCAAGCCTGCTTGCTAAATAATTTTGATCGAACTGCAAAATGCAAAATTATGTTGAAATAAAAACAAAAGTCATGAAATAAATAAAATTTTATTGCTTTAACCAGAGTGTTTTTGTTTTATATCATATTTAATATAGCGATTTAAACTGACATGGTACTGAACCGGTGGTCATAAAATATATTTTAAACTTTTCTCGTAATTTGCTTGGCATTCAACGGGTTATTTGTAGTCAAATTGCGCAATGGCAAAAGTATGGTGACCGTTGAATCCTGACGCCAATCACCTTCACTAATGTTACCGTCAACACCCAAGCATTCTACCAAATTAGGAGGTGCATAACTATTCTCGATGTGCACAAACAAAATATTTTGCAATACACAATACGCCTTCTTTAGTTTTCGCATTTTAACAGCATCCAAAAAAATCGGATATTTTAAAATGTGAATACAAAACCCATTCTCAACAGTTCAGCATGCACGCGACAAACCATAATTATGAACGCGCAAACGATAATTAGGTTAGATGCGTGAGTTGGATGCGTTGGTGGAAGCATTAGGAATTTTCTTTTGTTTCTTTTTTTTGTTATAGTAAGGTGGAAATCATCAAAAGACAAAGTGTGGGACTTTAACCCATTAAAATCACCTTGCTTCGTCATATTTGTATACGAGTATCTCCCAACGGAACCGCTGTCAGACATTACTTCGTGGAGCAGGGTTTGATCGAAATCACTACTTTGGTGAATAATTTTATTACTATCGTTTTCTTTCACGCTCATCCAGACTTTTTTTTAGGACTGTTTGGCAAGGACTTCCTTAGCCTCGCAAGCCATCCTTGAGTCCAACGTCAAGGCCACTGCATTCTCCGGTGTAAGTGATCCGCCAGCGTACATCTGATCATCTTCTCTTTCCGCATTGAATCGGGCGCAGTAAAAGAACAGGTGCTCTACGCTCTCCACCATCCCGTCACAAGATGGGCATATTAGACTTAAATCCAATATTAGCGATATTGGTAAGAAAACATTCGTGTCCCGTCAAAAATTGGGATAGGTAGTAACCAACAGCATAATGTTGTCGATCTATCCTCGGATCCACTGCCGCGATGAGACAGTGAGTTCATCTGCCATCTCGCAGATAAGCGGCAGAGGTTGTACCGACGGCGAGGTCAGTGTGATGCTGTCTAAGAGTAGGTACTAAAATTGTGAAAATATTGGCGCAGCATACAGCAAGATTGAGGCGACCACGGTCGCCGACAGGGTTTTTCTACTCTGCCTGGATTTCCAGGGACAACGTATAGTAGGTGTTCCTGAAACCGCAGCCTTGCGTCAATCATCACCACCATGTACTTTAGAGATAGTCCTGAGATCACCTCCTGTTCGTCAATCCTAATGGTGATATTTTCTCTTCTCTTCCTATCCATGATAAGACAAGCTACCAGAAGCCAACTTCGAACTGAAGCAGTAGTCTCATTGCAGATCTGATGGTGCGTGAGCCGCGCGTGTTCGTGAGTATGTGTGTGTGCAAAAACCAGTCCACTGGTGCTGTAAAAAACTTATAAAGCTCTAACACCAACGTCCAGACTCACCAATCTAATCCAATACACACACATATGCAGCAAATTTGATCTAACACTCTGACGCAGTCAGCAAATTTTACGAATTGAGGCTTAAAATAATTTTTTTTAAATTAAGATAGAACAGATACAGGCCTATTACTGATGTGCCATTAAATTTTGTGTCAAGCTTGGTGAGTCCACATGTTTGACCTACAAAAGCTGCAATGACCCTTTTGGAACCATTACTTATCATTATCGGTAGCATAAAGCATTTTTCGAGGTCCAAGGAGTAGTGGAAGATTAACTGGCTTAGAAAGGCGTCCAACATCGAAAACTGCTGCAAATATGGAACGAGTAAAAGCTCTTATAAGGTCATACTATCAAAAAACCTAGAAACATACAAAAGATTATGTGTACGCAGACAATCTTCAAACTTTTAAGTAATCCAATTTTAACTCCGTAAAGTAATGACCAAGTTATAGCTCGAATAATATTGATGCTATTTCAAAATATTTTTTAAAAAAAATATTTTTCGTGTCATATCGGCCATTGCAGATACTTGAATGCTTCACCATGACAACGACCCAGGTCACATGGCCATCTCCATCAATAAGTTGTTGTCAGAAAAAAGGATTTCTATAGTTCCCAAGCCATTCTGATTCAGCTGTTTAAAGTCCGTATAACGTTTTTTCATTCACCAAGATCCTCGCTCAGGGAGGTTTTCAACATTAAAGGGAGGTTTTTAGATCGTCGATTAACATTCAAGCTGATGGGTAAGTCATTAAAATGCTCGGAAAAAGCATTATTCTTCATTTTTTTCCCAAGATAAAAAAAATCTAAAAAAGGAACTGAACGCTATTACAGTTGAAGCCTTCCAGGACTGCCATGAAAAGCCGAAATAATACGATGGTAGCCCCAGAAGTACCCGACCTGACGTATACGTGAAAGTAACTGATTGGAAAAGTCGAAAGTAATTATAAAGCTGATGAGGCTGCATTGTTTAATATTTATTTGACAGCCATTAATAGTGAACAAAATTCACAAAATGGTATCGGATGAATGTCGACTGCAAATACGCCAGCTAGCAGACATAGTAGGCATTTCAAAAAATGCTGTACGTCACATATTGACTGAAAATTTGGACATAAGCTGTGCGCAAGATGGGTGCCGCGTTTGCTCACAATGGCGCATAAACTGCGTCGTGAGAATGTTTCAATCAAGTGTTTGGTGATCTTTAGCAGTAATAAATACGAGTTGTTGCGTCGATTCATAGCCAGGGATGAAACAAGAGTCCAATACTTCATATCTGAGATGAAGAAGCAGTCAAAATAATGGACTAAAAGGGGTGAATCGGATCCAAAGAAGGCAAAGACATTTCCATCTGTTGGCAACATTATGGCGAAGACAGTTTTTTGGGATGCGCATGGGCTAATTTTGATTGATTATCTTCAATTAAAAACTTGTTGCAGCATTTTAGTGATGAAATCCAGAAAAAATGGTCGCATTTGACGAAAAAGAAAGTTAAAGTTCGAATTACTGCTTCATGTAACCTATTCGCCAGATTTAGCACCTTCGGATTATTTTTCCTTTCCAAACTTGAAAAAATGGCTCCGTGGCAGAAGATTTGCCAACAATGACGAGGTGAAGTCTGCGATCAATGGCTATTTTGAGGATCTCGACTATTGAATATCGTTGGGAAAAGTGTATGGAGCTAAACGGAGACCATGTTGTGAAATAATGATTTTTTTCCCCCAAATTTATTGTGTTTCGTTTGTAAAGTCAGTTACTTCTGCAACTACCCTCGTACCTTCGCCTATATGATGAACTATTCCAAGTTTTCTTTTACATAATCTATTTTATTTTTAAATTTTAAAATTAGTTATAAAATTTAAAAATAAAATAGATTATGTAAAAGAAAACAATTACTTAAACTGCGCCATTTTACGACTATATACAACAACAAAAAATGAACATAACCTTAACTTATAAACAATTTCGCATTTTTTTTTCAAATTCAATTAATCGTTTGCAATAAAAATATATTATTATACAATATATTTAACAATTTCAATTATTCGATCGTCCGTGCTCTTGAAAAAAAAATTGTTTGACTTTGAAATCCTGTGAAGCAGAATTCACAAATTAATTGGTATTTTTAGAAAAAGATTTGTCTAAATACACAGTTTTTTTTTCATTTTCGTCGAGCAATACAGAATATTTGTTTGATTTAAATAATAGCAAATTTTATAGAAATTCAATATTTCTTTTATCATAATAATTGAAAACATTATTTACTATTGAAGAATTTAAAATATTCGATTGAATATTTTCAAGAAAATCTATACGATCAGTGTTGGAAGATACAAGTACTCTTATGGATGGGAACGCCTGTTGAAAATTTTCAATTCTATTATATGTGATCTAATCTTTTCTTTCATATAATTTTTAAATAAATATTGTTTATTTTCAATAATATATTTTTCTAACTTTAGATATTTGAATATTTTATGAATTTTTTTTTCTGTACTAATTAAATAAACAAAACTCAAACAAATTACACATGAAATATTTTAAATAGGAAAAAATGTGTTTATTTGAAAAAAAATTTAAGTTTTCACATTAAATTTATTTTTAACCAATAGATTAATAATTTTTTTAACGTCAGTAAAATTAAAAGCAAAAAAAAACAATATATTTTTTTTTAATTTTGTATAAATTTCAACACAATTCTATTAAATTAATAATGGGAATTTTGAAAATTATTTATTTTTACATTTATTTCTGTTTATTAAAACAATTTTAAAAATTCTCATTATTTATTTAATAGAATTGTGTTGAAGATTATATGAAATTAAAAATTATTGGTTTTTTTAAAATTACACTTGAATAATATATATACTCGTATATATTTTTCAAAACTTAGCCAAACTAATGGAAAATCATAGGTCTCCTTAATTTTTAAATTTAATTATTACTCATTAATACACAAAGATTTAAACTTTTAAAAAAATTTAGAAGCTAAAATTAATAGGATTTTTGATTATTAAAGTATTTGCATGCGTCCATAGCTATCGAATTATTCAAAATCTTATACAAAATTATTCACTATACGATAAATAGTCCAATTTGAAGGCACGTTATTCCAACCCCAATTTTGCTCATTATTTTTATGGCAGCCCTGGTCGGTAGATCAAGAAGTTCAATTTCTTCTCGATCACCCGATTCAGCGCTGCCATAACAATTATGAGAAAAATTATTTTCATTTTTATAGTGGCATAACCGCTATAAAAATGGAAACAATTTTGATTATTGTTGGTTTAATAGTATTTATCAAATTAGCTTATTTCTTTTTTTACTTTCGTTATAAAGTTTTATTGAGATTTTTTTTCATTACATTATTTTTAGATATTTGTAAACGAATAATATTCATTTACCAATTATTTATTAATAAGCAATTTGTTTTAATAATTTATTTTATCACTATTAAACTGATAATAAATCAATATGTTGATATTAACATTATAGAAAGATAAAGATTATTTTTTCTTGAACTTTGTGCTGCCGATCCTGTACCTCACAAATATAGGTCATCATTTTAATAGGGACACTTTCAACACATAGCCAGAAGTGTCATGTCATATGATTAAATAACACCTCTAAGTCTACGATTACTTCTTTTGTCAATCACCATCGATGTCTACGATTACTTCTTTCCTCAGTTACATCGTCTTCCGAATTTTCTTTGATCGTTGATTTTTTTTTGAGTCCTCAAATTAATTTTTTTCTTTCTTTTCAAAATTTTTTTAAGTTTCACAAACGACGGTGATCAATTTTTTCACCGTTCCTAACCTTCCACATTTGTACAAATAGCACAAAAAAATCCCCCCTCCTCCCCACACCAAAAAGTCAACATTTTCGTTTACTTATTTATCTCTTGGAGAACATTTTTACTCTTCGAAGGTCACCCAACTAAAAAACAGGCATAAGTATATTTGTTATGTTCAAAAGCGAAGACGATAGTGACTAAATAAGGGGTTTTATCCCTCAATACGTACCATAATGCTAACCAATAAGCACGCCTGGTACTCCTTCAGCTTCATAATCATTAGCCTACTCCTCATGAACTTTTTCGTCTAATTATTTCCTCTTCACTACCCAAAATAAAAAGTACAGATACATTGTCTGTTATTCCTTATAAATTCATTATATTTGAAACGGCTAGGCTTTGAGATTAAACCTCAAAGCGTGACTATACGTGTATGTCACGCTTTGAGGTTTAATCTCAAAGCGTGACATACACGTATAGTATGGGTTCCTCATCTTCTTACGGAAAAAAATTTGTGCGTCGCATTGACGTTTGTGATTTGCTTCTCAAACGACAAGAAAATCATCCATTTTTGAAGCGTATCATCTTTGGGGACAAGAAATGGGTTGTCTACAACAATGTTAAGCACAAAAGATTGTGTTGGGGAACATTTACTCTTCGAAGATCGCCCAAGTAAAAAAACAGGCATTAGTGTATTTGTTATGTTCAAAAGCAAAAACAATAGTGACTGAATAAAATTAAACTCCTGGCCAATAAGCACGCCTGGAACTCCCTCGTCTTCAGGGTGATTAGCCCACTCCTCTTGGAATTTCCTCATAAACCACCCAAAATAATTATTTCCTCTTAAACCACCCAAAATAAGAAGAACAGATACACTATCTATTATTCCTTACAAATTCATTATACAATGTAGCGTAAAATAAATTTTGTATTTTGAATTCTTTATAATATTTTTATTGTTATAAAGATGGCCACCACTTATAATAATTATTATTTTTATTTTTTTAAATAAATATAGTATATTAATGGGTACTATTTTCGGGTTAATTATGAAAAATAGTATCTTACAAGTGGTGGCCATTTTCAGCTTTGCATATTCGTGCTCTTTGCAAAACATTTTCCACAACCTTTCGCAAAATTTCAGGTGTTATGGTCTCGATTTAATTGCAAATGTTCATTTTAAAATTTTCCAAATCTTTTTTCCAACATATTGAAATAAAATTAAAAGAAAAAATATATAAAATAAAAAAGTTCTTAGGAATTGGAATCATAATGTTCATTTTTCGTCATCCTATATAAACATAACATAATTTACTGAGTGTCATAGCAATTGATAAATTGCTTTCGTAAAATGTTCTTATAATAATTAGAAGTTATTAGAGTTTAAATAGCTATATTATAATTTTGCCACATCTATACTCTACTAATAGTCGAATATCAACTGACAGAATAAAACTTAACTAAAATAGCATCAAATTAAAGTTATAAGCCTACCTTGAGAGGTTATTGTATAATATTAGGGCTAAGATACTACCTTGAGGAACACCAAAATAAATAGTTGATATTTGGGAAAATTCTACATTTTCAGTTTTATAAAAATATAGTTCCGAGAGGTAGGATTTGATGAATTAGAAACAGGGAGATAGATGTACGAGGTCTGTTCAAAAAGTATCGGGAATTTTGAATTTCCGCTGGTTACGTATATTCGATTTTCGATTTTTTCTGGCGTAATGTTGGTTCTCATATCTCTCTCTTAAGCCGATAAGTTCGGCCATTTTGAATGTTCAGTTAATTTTTGATAGATACTTTGCCTGCACGTGTTTTGGCTCGTCTTTGATTTTTGTGGAACTCTGTCTGCGATGACCCAAATTTTCCTCCAGAGGATTATGGCTATGACGTGGAAACCAAAGCTTAATCATCCCAATGGAAGCTGCCAAGTTCGGTTGAATGTGAAGGTTTTGCTTACAGTTTTCTTCGATTGCAGGGGCATGGTGTATCATGAGTTCTTGCCATAGGGTAGAACGGTCAATAAGGAATATTACCTGCAAGTTATGTGCAAGTTGCGCGAAGCAATTCGCCAGAAACACCCGGATTTGTGGAAGAACAAAAATTGGCTTTTGCATCGAATTTTTGGCCAAAAACAACACACTAATAATGCCGCAGCCACTGTATTCCCCAGATCTGGCCCCTTGTGACTTTTTCTTGTTCCCGAAACTGAAGAGCCCCATGAAAGGACGACGCTACGCTACGATTGAGGAGATAAATACGCCATTGAAGGAGGAGTTGAAGAAGATCACAAAAAATAATTTTTTGAAGTGCTTCGAGGATTGGAAAAAATAACGTTGGCACAAGTGTATAATATCTGGTGGGGATTACTTTGAAGGGGACAAAATAGATATTCATGAATAAATAAATAATTTTTTTAAAAAAACACTAAATTCGCGATACTTTTTGAACAGACCTCGTTTTTGCTAACGTTTCCAGAGTAAAGCAAGATTCCTATTCAATATCTAAAAATAATCCTGGCCAATTGCTCACAATAAGATCCTTTTCGATCATAATAATAACATTTTATTTCAATGCACTTTTCCTCAACAACAACAAAAAAACCTTTAGTTTTTCAATTCGGATATTTAAAAAAAAGATTTTATTTATTTTTAAAAAGGAAAATTTTGATATTCTTTTTTACTAAATTTTATTATGAAAATTGTTTTCTACTTTTTTCCTTAGTGTATCTACATTTTTTAAATATTTTTTTTTCCAAAACAATTTTAAATAAAGCAAATATATGATGCATAATGGAAGTAATGAATGTCATTAATAAAATTTTATATACTATGAAAAAAATGTTAATAAATTATGGAAATAAATGACAACAGAGGATAAAAATTTCATATACCATTATTAAAAATTTACAGTTTTATAAAAATTATTTTTACATCTTAAATCGTTCTACGTGACAAGGTATGATATATCAAGACAGAAAAAAAATATACACCCAAGATGAAATCAAATAAACAACAAGTGAAATACGAAATGGACTTTAGATAAACAAATTGTTTCACTTCGATGGGAATATTTTCTTTTAGAGAGTTGGATGAACATAGTGTATATACTTTGTAACTTATTTCCAAAACCAACTGGCACGTGCCAAAAATTGTTGGCTTTAAGATTGATTAGCTTTTTTGATTGACAGAAAAAATTTGAAGAAGGAATATAATTTTCTTATACTTATAAATATTATTAGCAATATTCAGTGCGGTTTAAACTGAATCCACATTATTGTAAACATTTTTTTCTGAAAACCTATTTAGACAAATATGTAATTATATTATTGAAAATAAAATAAAAATCTCAAACTTATAAATATTATGATTTTAGCCAGCGTATGTAAATTATTCAATTTCAAGTTTAATTTTTTTCACAAAAATAAATACTTTTCAGAAGTAAAATAGAAATTTCGATCGTCAAGTCAAATTTTCTTTCAAAACTCTCGCATTCAAGATTGGAAAAATGTTCATTTTTATTTTCCACTGAGTGAATGATTGAATTTCAGATATTTGCATAAACATAATATACCATTTACGTGTATTTGGGAAGATACCAATAAATAATCTTGATTGACAGCTTACCAAATTATTTACGAATTTTATTAGATACACGTACTTTTATACCAAAAGAAAATATATTTTGTCTATGATAAAATTTTCTTAATATCTCTAATATTTTTAAATTATTTTACTATAACTAATAAACAAGAATATATAATTTTTTTGTCTTTGTTGTATATTATAAAAAGTAGTTTTCTTTAATAAATAATGCTTTTTGAATAATAACGGATTATCCATTTTTGTATTGTAGTTTAGAAAGTATAGCTATATTAGTTAACAATTAATAGAAATATACGAGGTCTGTTCAAAAAGTATCGCGAATTTTGAATTTCCGCGGGTAACGTATTTTTGATTTTCGATTTTTTTTGTGGCGTTATGTTGGTACTCATGTCTCTCACTTATGCCGACAAGTTCGTCCATTTTGAATGTTCAGTTAATTTTTGACAGCTGCTTTTCTTGCACTTGTTTTGGCTCATCTTCGATTTTTGCCCATTCCAGAAAATGGATCAAAGAATCTCCGATATTGGCTGGGGTTCCTCAGGGTAGCATACTTGGACCCATCCTCTACAACATTTACACATCCGATATCCCAACCTGCCCTAATACCTTCTTTGCTACATACGCCGATGATACGGCCTGCCTTGCATCTAGCGAAAATCCCCAACATGCTTCCGAAACTCTCCAAATCCAATTCCAAACCCTCCAGAACTGGTTTACTAAGTGGAGAATAAAAGTCAATGAACGTAAATCTTTCCAGGTAACTTTCACTCTCCGTCGTGAGACATGCCCTCCCATATACCTTAATGGCAGTGCCATACCTCAACACACCGAAGCTCGGTATCTAGGACTGTACTTAGACAAACGCTTGACATGGAACCCACATACAAGACTTAAAAGACAAGAATTTAAAAGACGATATCTAAAACTACTTCGACTTCTAGACAAACGTTCCAAACTTACTATAGACAGCAAAGTTCTGCTATACAATACCTTACTGAAACCCATATGGACATATGGACTAGAACTCTGGGGATCTACTAAACCTTCTAATTCCCGTCGAATCCAATCTCTTCAATCAAAAATACTCCGTATAATTGATGATGCCCCCTTTTATGTTCGCAATACTGTTATTCATCGTGATCTTAAAGTCCCATTTGTTTTTGATGTGGCTGTATCTCGTTATAAAAAGTTCCGTTCCCGTGTCCTCAATCATAATAATCCTCTTGTTCAAGAACTATCCTCCTTTTCCTTCTCTAGAAATACCCATCGAAGACTTAAGCGACACTGGTAGCGTGATTTACGTAAATACTGAGGCCTAACAGAAACACACGCTAGCAGGAGGAACTTCATTGGATGTTTACTCCCCACAACCTATCAAGTTAATTAATACTATTGTAAAAATTTGCTTATTACCATGTTGTAGTTGTAAATATCTAAATAAATAAAAATAAAAAAAAATTGCGCGGACGCATTCCAAATGTTGACTGTGGCATATAGTGAAGCTACCTTGGACCGAAGTGAGGTTTATCGGTGGTACAAAATGTTCTCAGAGCGTCGAGAAGATGTGAACGACGAAAAGCCAAGTTCGGTCGGATGTGAAGATTTTGCTTGCAGTTTTCTGCGATTGCAGGGGCGTGGTGCATTATGAGTTCTTACCACAGAGTAGAACGATCAATAATGAATATTACCTGCAAGTTTTGCGCAAGTTGCACGAAACAAACCGCCAGAAACGCCCGGATTTGTGGAAGAAAAAAAATTGGCTTTTGCAGCATGATAACGCCTCTGCTCACGCATCGTTACTTGTGCGCGAATTTTTGGCCAAAAACAACACACTAATAATACCACAGCCACCGTGTTCTCCAGATCTGGCCCCCTGTGACTTTTTCTTGTTCCCGAAACTGAAGAGCCCATGAAAAGACTACGCTACGCTATGATTGAGGAAATAAAGACGGCATCGAAGGAGGAGCTGAACAAGATCACAAAAAATGATTTTTTGAAGTGCTTGAAGAATTGGAAAAAAAACGTTGATATTCATGAATAAATAAATAATTTTTGAAAAAACAAAAAATTCGCGGTACTTTTTGAACAGACCTCGTATATGATTTGAGATAACATTTATTAGTCTGCCATTTTATATCATAAATCAGTTAACTTCCAAAAAAAATCGTAAAAATTATTTAAAAAAATCTGCTGTGGCTACGTTTGGAAAAAAAAATTTTCAGTGATGAGCTTCACAGCATCTCGGCTGGTATCTCCCTAATAACACCTGGAGTGTTGTCTTCCAAGGCTGCACGTGACGTTAGTTTATCGGCATAAGCGACTGATTTCACATAGCCCCATAATAAATAGTCTAAAAGGTGTCAAATCGTACGATCTTGGCGGCCAACTCACCGGTCCAAAACGTCAGATAAATTGCTCACCGAACTCATCTCTCAATACCAGGTATATAAGCTTAAATCCGCGGTTTTTTAGTGTAAAAAAAAACACATGTTTTTTTCATAGAAAGCAAAAACAAATTTTTTCAAAGTACTTGCCCTCGCTAGCTATACATTTTTCCCATCTCTCGGGCAATTTGTGGATACCAGGCCAAACAAATTCCTTCACTTTCGAGGCAAACCACTCATCAAGCCATTTTCGGATCTCTTCGTAAGAATCGAAGTGCTGCTCAGCGAGCGCGTGGCCCATCGACGAAAACAGGTGGTAGTCGGAAAGGGGCAGATCTGATGAATAAGCGGGATAACCTCCCAGTTGAGAGTCTCCAAGTAGTTTGGGACCGTTTTTGACGTGTGCAATGATGCGTTGAAAACGAGGTTTCAACATCTCATAGTAGACGATACCCGATACCCTGCTGATCCCACCAAACACACAGCATTGTCTTCCGTCCGAAGCGATTTGGTATTGGGGAAGATGTTGATGGTTGGCTGGGATCAACCCACGATTTCTTGCAAAGGTTGTGAAACACATTTTTCATAGAGCATCAATTTTGATAATGAAATTCAATAATTTGTAAGAGTTGTTCGGGTGTAAGTCTACTTTTGACTTTGACACACGTCACGTATCACGGCTGGTCTGGCAAAAATAAAAACATGAAAAACCAAGCAGCAAAAAAAATTACCCGATATCAGCAAAACGCCTGATGTGCATTTCGTCCCAAAGGTGTCATTGGTCCGTATTGCTTAGCAAATGAGCAATATAACCGCCAATTCTAAACACTATATAACCGTATAATAAAACGACTTTTTTTTGACTAAATTTAAAAAAATTTCATCTGGTCTATATACGATCTCAATAAAATGGGGTCATATAAATATTGGCTTTATTGCTCACAGTACGCATAATTACGAGATGTCAATTTGCATTCCAAAATCGTGCCATTTGACATCGTTGGATGTTTTCTTAAAAAAATATGCAAAAAATCATATTTACAAAGATAGTCCTTAAATTTTAAAGTACTTAAAAACCAAGAATTTAGTCTTCAAATAATGGGCGAATGAAAGACCGAAATATGCCCAAAAGTCAATAAAAAATTACCTCAAAAGAAGTGAATCCTTCAAACGAGTCGTTTGGTGGTGGTCATTTAAATGATGTTCTATTTTTGCATAATGGCAATATTTAGATAATATAAAATAGTAAAAATATTATTTAAGTCTTAATTTAAAATATATTTTATTTAACTCTATATTCCAAAACTTAAATTGAATAACACTGTTCTAAAATCTTATCTTTTCTAATTATAATTTTGATTAAAAAGATTTAAAATAAAGATAATCAACAAAAAAAAATGTATTATATAATTTTAGAAACACAACAAAAAGCGTAATGATCGAAATAATAATAGTAATAATAACAGAACAAATGCAATAATTAATCGGAGTGGTTCAATTGAAGAAAACTCTGAGAGTGATACAGAAGATAATTCGTCAATATATTCATGTAAAATGGAAAAACCGTATGTTATTGAAAATTCTGAAATAATGGGACGATATTTGGTTGCTGCACGTAATCTTAGACCTGGAGAACTGATCATAGAAGAACCACCTTTGGCTATAGGACCATGCGCTGATTCGGATCCAGTTTGTCTCGGTTGTTATCAATCAGTTTCGATCAAAGGTAAACAATATAGGTAAGGATAATATTATATTTTCTAATTCATATTAGTTTATACACATACGAGGTCTGTTCAAAAAGTATCGCGAATTTTGTGTTTTTTTTCAAGAACTATTTATTTATTCATGAATATCTATTAACAACTCATATGCTAAAAAATTGAAAACAATATTATTTGGTAAATGCATTACAAAACCGTCTAATAAAGTAAGCAAAAGCACAAATGCAAACCAATTTATTTAAATAATATGTTAAGTCATATCTACAGAAAAGAATCTGCACAAAAATATGCAAGCGTTACGATTTCTCGCCGCTTCTGCAATAATTATGCCAGAAAATTGTGTATACGAGATCTGATCAAAAATTATCGCGAATTTTGTGTTTTTTCACAAATTATTTATCTATTCATGAATATCTACTTTGTCCCCGTCAAAATAATCCCCACCACATATTATACACTTCTGCCAACGTTTTTTCCGATCCTCAAAGCACTTCAAAAAATCATTTTTTGTGATCTTGTTCAGCTCCTCCTTCGATGCCGTCTTTATCTCCTCAATCGTAGCGTAGCGTCGTCCTTTCATGGGGTTCTTCAGTTTCAGGACCAAAAAAAAGTTACAAGGAGCCAGATCTAGGGAATACGGTGGCTGCGGCATTGTTAGTGTGTTGTTTTTGGCCAAAAATGGCAAAAGCCAATTTTTGTTCTTCCACAAATCCGGGCGTTTCTGGCGAGTTGCTTCGCGCAACTTGCGCATAACTTACAGGTAATATTCCTTATTGACTGTTCTACCCTGTGGCAAGAACTCATGATGCACCACTCCCCTGCAATCGAAGAAAACTGTAAGCAAACCTTCACATTCGACCGAACTTGGCGCGCTTTTTTCGGTCTTGCCTAGTGCGGCAGCTTCCATTAGGATGATTGAGCTTAGGTGTCTACGTCATAATCATAAACCTATGATTCGTCACGAATTATGACCCTCTGGAGCAAATTTCGGTCGTCGCGGACAGAGTCCAACAGCTCCTTAGCAATGTTAATGCGATGCTGGTTTTCGTCGAAATTGATCAATTTTGGTACGAATTTCGCGGCGACCCGTCTCACGCCCAAATCATCGGTAAAAATCAAATGGCACGAGCCAATCGATATGTTGAAGTCCTCAGCAACTTCTCTAATGGTGATTTGACGATTGGCCAATACTATTTCCTTCACTTCATCAATGTTTTCGTCTGTTGTTGACGTGCCGGACGTTCGGCACGCTTTTCGTCGTTCACATCTTCTCGGCCCTCTGAGAACATTTTGTACCACCGATAAACGATGCTTCGGTCCAAGGTGGCTTCACCATACCATATGCCACAGTTAACATTCGGAATGCGTCCGCGCAATTAATTTTGTTTTTCACACAAAATTTGATACAGATTCTTTGATCCATTTTTTGGAATGGGCAAAATCGAAGACGAGCCAAAACACGTGCAAGCAAAGCAGCTGTCAAAAATTAACTGAACATTCAAAATATCCGAACTTGTCGGCATAAGTGAAAGACATGAGTACCAACATAACGCCACAAATAAAATCTAAAATCGAATATAGGTAACCAGCGGAAATTCAAAATTCGCGATACTTTTTGAACAGCCCTCGTATACTATCAACGGAATAGGTTAAGTAGGTTTTTTGTTAAGATGCAATAACAAATAGTGAAAAAATTTAGGTGCCCAGGTTGCGGTTGGCCATTATGTGGACCAAAATGCGGTGGAATCAAAACAGAAAATGGCCATAGTATTTGGGAGTGTGCAGTTTTGCGTGAAAAACGTGTAGTAAATTTGGTGGATAAATGTGACGAAAAGGATATCAAGTTTATGTATGAAGTAATACTACCATTGCGATGTCTTTTGCTCAAACAAAATAATCCAGAAAAATGGAAATCGCTAATGAAAATGGAAGCCCATAACGATATTAGACGAAAAATTCCATCGCTATGGTGTCGCAATCAAGAAGTCATCGTGAATAGACTGAAGAGCTCATGGGGCATTAATGATTACACCGATGATGAAGTGCATACAATTTGTGGTGTATTGGAAGTGAATTGTTTTGAAATTGGACAAAATGGTGCAAAAGCAAGGGCACTATATCCGTCTGCTTTTCTATTATCACATGAGTGCTCCCCAAATACAACGCACACAGATCATCCTATAACGCATACAATGACCATACGCGTAACTAGAGCTTTAAAAACGGGCGAATCAATTACCTTGAGTTATGCCTATACATTTCAGGTAAATTCTCCCTTAAATAATCGTAAATTTACTATAAATTTAAAAACAAAAAAATATTACTATAAATGTCTTAATATGAGTATTATAATATAACAGGGAACATTAAAACGCAGAGAACACTTACAAGAAGGTAAATTCTTCTGGTGTCAATGTAAAAGATGTGCAGATCCGACAGAATTTGGCACATATACGAGCGCAATGAGATGTCCTAAATGTCGAGATGGTATGATTCTATCAACGGAACCTCTTAACCAAAAGGCTCCCTGGAAGTAATTGAAATAGTAAAGATATTATCTTATCAGAATTACTAATTGTTGGTGGTATTTGATTCTTAGATGTAAGGCTTGTGAATATTCGGTAAATGCACAGTCAATGTTTCTACTACTTGAGAAAATATTCAAAGAACTTGATAGCATAGATCCTCATGATATTGAAAATCAAGAAGAATTTTTAGAGAGGTCAGCTTACAATTTTTCTACCATATAAAAAGTAACTTAACCAAAAAATCTAACAATATTTTTCAGATATCGAAATGTACTATCGAAAAATCATTATTTATCAATATCGGCAAAATATTCACTCTGCCAATTGTATGGTAGAAGTGATGGTTTTATGATTCAAGATTTATCTTTGGATGACTTGAAAAGGAAGGAACAATATTGTCGGGATGTTTTAAGCATTGTAGATGTTTTGGAACCAGGACTATCACGCCTTAGAGGTAATACAAATTGTTTATTTTCATTCTTGATTCAAAATATTTGAACTAAATTTTAACAGGTGTTATAATGTATGAGCTACACGCACCAATCATGATGCAAGCGACACGGCAATTCGAATCAAAAAATATTACCAACGATGAACTTCGAAAACGATTGCGTGAAGTTGTTAGCCTTTTAAAACAAAGTGAAATTATACTTGCACTAGAACCAGATGGTTCTAGTGAATATGCAATGTCATTAGCGGCAAAGGATGCTCTAAAACGAATTGGAAATCTATAAAATTAACTCTTTACCAATTTTTGTAAGACACTTATTTGGAGTTTAATTATCCACATAAAATAATGTAGTCATATTATTTCAGTTTTTTTTTTGTTTTTTTTTTTGTTTTGTTTCGTCATTTCATAATTTTGTGATATATACTAGAAATTAAATTGATATGACAATATATATATATATATATAAATAACAAATTAAATTATATACAATATTAAATATATGTAAACATATTTGTATACAATTATTTTCTTAAATTATTAAAATTATTATAATAATTGTTTATTATTTTTTAATTACAATAATATTATTAATTATTCGAGAATAAATCAAATACATCAGATGTGCATTTTGATCTGATTGTATTTTAAACACTATGAACGTATGATGATAGACTTTTTTTGGAGTAAACTTTAAGATTTGCATCTGAATTATAGGTGGTTTCAACAAGATGGCGCCATAAGTTACACAACTCGTAAAATTTTGATTTGTCTGCGCGAAAAGTTTCCATAACGCGTAATTTCGAAATTTGGTGATGTCAATTGGTCTCCAAGATCTACCGATTTGACGTCATTGGACATTTTATTGTGGTATTACCTAAAATATCATATTTACACAGACAATCTCCAAAACTTTAGAGTATTTAAAATGCAAAATCCATCGAGTAGTAGCCGAATTATGGTGTGAATAATAATCCTGTATGTATGCACCAGGGCTCAAGACGCGAAAAGTTCCCAGAATGCGTAATTTCGAAATTTTGTGATGTCAGTTGGCCTCCAAGATCATCCAATTTGACGTCGTTGTACAATTTATTATGATACTACGTAAAATATAATATTTACACAGACAATCCCCAAACTTTAGAGTATTTAAAATACAAAATCCATCGAGTAGTAGTCGAATTATACAATAGTATGAATAATAATCATGTACACGTTTGTATGCACCAGGGCTCAAGATCATCCGATTTGACGTCGTTGGACTTTTTATTGTGGTACTACGTAAAATATAATATTTACATAGACAATCCCCAAACTTTAGATTATTTCAAAATTCGTAAAATGCATAAGAAATTACTTCCAAAAGTTTTAAGTATTGCACAAAAAAAAATCAAAACAAAGTTAAACGGATGATGTGAAGGAAATGAGTAGCTTGGACGACAAAAACTATATATGAAAATATGTATGAAAATGTTAATAAGTAATATTTTCTATAATACTCCTTAAAAAAAAAATATTTATTTTACTAACAAAAAACTAAGTAAATTCATTCTTAAAAAGGATCAATTTAAAAGTAAAATTCTTAAAAAAGGTTCCTAACGTATTTATTTGAACAAAATTTTGTTTTGTAGACAAATTTAATAACTTTAAAGGGCAACTAGCATCTCTTTAAAACCATTAAATATTTGTTAAATTTTACGATTTTCTGTTACAACAAGCTTTTTGATACAAAAATATCTGTCCCATAAGTCCATTATAACCTTAAATTATAGAAGAACTGGATAGGCCTCTACAAAAAAAATGTGGTATGAATTAAATTAGAGAATATGATATTATGTTTATGTTGAAATAAAACCACACCGCAACTTAGTAAATATAAATTTCAAAGTAGATACAAAAACCTTAATTATAATATAAATGTGTGTTTGTGAATGGAAATGGTAATTTAAATAGGCATTGTGCATTCAAATTAAATTAAAAAATAAAGCATAATTACATAGAACATTACATAAAATTCTTAATAATATAGAAGTTAAGTTGTATACAAAATTAAAACAAATGCTTTAAAACAAAAATAGAAAATGAAAAATTTAATGACTTAAATAATTAATAACTTATATTCTAAAAAAAAATGAAAACAATATTATTTAGTAAATGCATTATAATATAGTCTAATAGAGCAATCAAAATAAATTTATTTAAATAATAAGCTAACCGAAGAATAAACTTTATTTATTTCAACGCAATGAAAACAGCAATGGAAAATAGAATGAAAAATTTGGTCCCTTAAATTTTCTTAAACACACTTTACGTACACCGGCACTGAACTATTTTCTGGTAAACATTGAACTGTCAACATCGCCTTTGTTTACATTTATTGAATGACGAACTATTCACTTTTTTACCATTTTTTGGAAAAACCATATCACTAAAAGCCATTTAGACTAAATTTTTGTTAATTTCTCTAGTAAACATGAAGATGTTAACTTACCGAAAGATAGAAATTCCCGTCTTCCTCATTCTGTTGAATTAAAAGCAATCCTTTGTAAAACACTTCATTTTCTGAAATAAAAACTTCCTATTAAATGTTATCAACTATATAACTATTTATATAATTACTTACTTTTTCGTAAATACTTCAAAATAAATAAAAACTACCCTTTCACTTGCACTTTCTGATAAGTGTCAAAATAACAACTTGAAAAATGACAAGAGAACGCAAGCATTTCGGTATGCTACCACTTTCATAGAGAATGGCGTTTTTTAAAACTCTACGAAAGTCTACAAAATTGACACGCTTGATATTTGATTGATAATTACGAAATGAATAATAAATCTAAAATACAAATCCATTTCTAATAAAAAGATTGTACAAAAAATAAAAATTGCCTATCGTTGTGTTTAAATTGTGTTTTTGTTTTCAATAAGTGAATTAAAATGACTATAAATTATGCTTTTGCAATTCAATAAATTTCTATTACAAAAACTAGATGTCAGTGGGTGTCATATCTACAGAATAGAATTTGCACAAAAATATGCAAGCGTTACGATTTCTCGCCGCTTCTGCAATAATTATGCCAGAAAATTGTGTATACGAGGCCTGTTCAAAAAGTATCGCGAATTTTTTGTTTTTTTTTAAATTATTTATTTATTCATGAATATGTATTTTGTCCCCTTCAAAGTAATCCCCACCAGATATTATACACTTGTGCCAACATTTTTTCCAATCCTCGAAGCACTTCAAAAAATCATTTTTTGTGATCTTGTTCAGCTCCTCCTTCGATGCCGTCTTTATCTCCTCAATCGTAGCGTGGCGTCGTCCTTTCATGGGGCTCTTCAGTTTCGGGAACAAGAAAAAGTCACAAGGGCCCAAAAATTCGCGAACAAGTAACGATGCGTGAGCAAGGGCGCTATCATGGTGCAAAAGCCAATTTTTGTTCTTTCACAAATCCGGGCGTTTCTGACGGATTGCTTGGCGCAACATGCGCATAACTTGCAGGTAATATTCCTTATTGACCGTTCTACCATGTGGCAAGAACTCATGATACACCACGCCCCTGCAATCGAACAAAACTGTTAGCAAAACCTTCACATTCGACCGAACTTGACGCTTTTCGTCGTTCATATCTTCTCGGCCCTCTGAGAACATTTTATACCACCGATAAACGTTGCTTCCGTCCAAGGTAGCTTCACCATATGCCACAGTTAACATTCGGAATGCGTCCGCGCAATTAATTTTGTTTTTCACAGATTCTTTGATCTATTTTTTGGAATGGGCAAAAATCGAAGACGAGCCAGAACACGTGCAAGCAAAGCAGCTGTCAAAAATTAACTGAACATTCAAAATAGCCGAACTAGTTGGCATAAGTGAGAGACATGAGTACCAACATAATGCCACAAAAAATCAAAAATCGAATATACGTAACCCGCGGAAATTCAAAATTCGTGATACTTTTTGAACAGACCTCGTACATATACGGAAATCTGACGAACTGCCCTATTCAGGTATTCTTTAATCCAAGATTATTACATCTATTAATTTAATCAACAACTGCATCATTGAGAGCAATCTGGCTTATAAGTTAGTCCCTCTTAAACGTACAAACCCTCACTCTGTAACTATGCGACCCTAATGAGCGTTATAACTGATATTGTCTTTTTGTAGTGCGTTATGTAAAAAAGAGTATGCGAAATTCGAAGGAACAATTTGAGTTACGAAAAATTGTAAACAATCAATCGGAAACATGCCTTGTATAGAAGGGGTCATAAAGCTAAACTATGCATGCAGAACGGAGGAGGAATTTTGTGAGGAAATGGGGAATAAAGGAGGGATTTTGTGAGGTCAGATCGTCAATTAACATTCAAGCTGATGAGTGAGTCAGAAAAATGATTCCTTAGGCTCAGAAAAATGATTCCTTGCTTAAGATCGGATATTGAAAAGAGTAATGCCACAAATTTTTGGCAGAAAAGAGGATCCCTAGCCCCCTTATTCCCCTTATCTAAATCTGTGTGATTGTATTTCACAAGTGAATGAATTCACTTTACAGAAAATCCTTTACCTAGCGTGTTGTAGAGTGGGAATCGCCGCCCTTATATCAAAATAATTAGTTTTGTGTTGTAGATAGAAACTATATAATGAAGCTACTATAATACGAAAATATTTATTTATAATATTCAATAAAATTGGAAAATTTTATTTGATCTAAGTCTATCTAGAACTATGAATATATCGATAACTTCTCTCATAGCACATAGCCTTCTTTGCCACAATATATTTCTTACATCATAATCGTACGCATTACACCACCGTTAACGGAGACCGAACTCTCCAATACTTTTATTACAAAATGTTTTGATTAAATTAGAAATTTATCACATTTTTTTCGGCTAAATAGTATTTTATAAAATTATATAATATATTAAAATAAATTTATATAAAAATAAATTTTCAGATTTTTCTCTTATTAGATAACAATAGTTGCAAAAAAAAAATGATCACATGCATTCTACGCTCAATTATTCGTCAAATACTTTTGAGATATTTTGTTATGCTTCTAGAAAACACGTTCAATAACTATTGCTTAAATAGCATCAATAAGTAAGTATTAAATAAATGTATTTAATAAAATATACATTAATACTTATATTATAAAATATTATAGAAAAAATTAGTCTATTTTGTGATAAGAATAGATCAGAAGGTTAATTAAAATTCTACTCGAATGATAAATTTTTATTTATATTTTCTCAAAAACTTTCCTTCTGCAACCCTGCACAGAGTGTGCTGTAGTTTTATCAAAAATCGCAAAAACCTTACAATTGTTTCGTGTAATGACAATTTGGGTAAATGTCAAATGGGAGTCGTAAGCGCCGGGAATTTGTTTTTGTTATTAAATAGAATAAATAAATGCTAAAAAAATTTGTCATACAGTAATAATAATATAATTTTTATTTTAATGTGCACAAAATTATAATAAAACAAAAATAACGAAAAAATTTCGTAAAAGGTTAATTGGTTAAATCTGTAAATATGCCACCACAAAAAATTAAACTGCACAACAAAACAGGAAAATTAAAATCAATTCCACAAACAAAATTGGCTACTACATCAAATTCTGAGCATCGAATCTCAAATTCTGAGGATACATCGGTAGAAGAACAATTTCAGCTAGAATTGTGCTGGTGCATACAACAAATTGAAAATTCTCTTAGCAGTGGAAAGTTAATTGAAAAACAAGGTATTATTAATTGTATTTCGTAATAAATTTGCAAAAAATTATTATGTTTATTTTAGTTCAAGAAAGTGAAAAAATACTTAAAATTCTCAAAAGCCCAAACCAACCGCTAGTAAAGAAACGGCAGGCTATGAAATCATATTTTGGAGATTACCGATCTAAAATGGCTGCAGAGGAAAAGACATTATTTGCGGGTGGGTATATAGATATATTATTTCAATAAAATGTAATTTATTTCTAAAATTTACAGCCAATAAACAAATTAAATTTGTAGCAGCATCGCCAAGCAAAAAATCGTATTTTGTAAAAAAATCGGCATTTATATCGCAAGATACTAAAGATTTTCAATTCAATTTTCCCGTAGAGGAAATTGAACAATTAGACATCTCCGATGACTGTAATAAAACACATAATTTGAAACAATCAAATGATACTAATTTTCATTTTGTTCCTTCGGACAATGTGTTCAAATTTAATTTTACAATTGAACAATTATAGTTAATGAAATTTAATAAAAACCGATTGTAAATAAAAATTCGAATTTAAAAATGTGAAAATTAATTATTTAATAAATAAATTTTTCAATAAAATATTGTATAATATGAAATTTTATTATTGTGCTGGTAGTCATAATTACAATTTTTTATATTTAATTTTACACAATGTCAATTATATTTTCAAATTATCCACTATAAAAATATATGAAATTAAAAACAAATATGTAAAAATACTATTTGATTAAGAAATGATGAATATTAAAAATTGTTCAGTTTAAAAATTTAAATTAGGAAGCATGATTGGACTTGTTACTATCTATTGTGAATGAATGTCAAAACATAGCGTAGACTTTTGAATACTTGACAAGTCAGTGTGGAGAATTTTTGATAATTTGTGTGTTACACTCCATGTTTTTTTGTGTATAAAACGTATTGAATTTAGTGAAAAATATCTACAATAAAGCAATAATTAAAATAAGCAAAATCCATTATCAGATTTGGTCTGTGATATAGATAAATATAAAAAATTCACTAATTTAAAAAAATGCCAAGAGGTAATTATAATTGTACGGTTTATTTACCCCAATTATATATATAAAGTTTGTGATTGTCTCTAGTAAATTCTTCATCCAAAATTGTCCGCATTTAATAAATAATAATCATATATATGGATTTCGATAAAATTTAATTTGCAATTAATTTATCTGGAATGAAATTTTTGGACGCGTGTTCTAAATTGTTATAACCTCAAAATATTGTTATTTGTTTGACGTATGTAAATTGCTTGGCGATTACGCTTTCCCTTTCGATTTACTTTTGAATAAATGTCAATTTTTCTTAAATTTCCAAAAAAAAAATTACCTCAATCGAAATTTAAAAACTACTTTTATATGATGGGAACTTATTTCAGGAAAGTTTGTTAACCACAAAGGACGTTCTCGACATTTCACAAATCCTGAAGAGTTAGAAAACGAATTGAAAGATGGTAAAAAGAAAAAGTAAGTAGATTTAAATGATTAAATAACATTGAATTACTAAATGTAATATATTTTTTTCATTCTGTAGACATCACCAAAAGAAGGATATTGGAAGTGAATCAGAAGAGGCTGCTGAAAGTGCTGGATCGGAATCGGAATCTGGGTCTGATGAAGAATCTGATGATGACGATAACCAAAAAGCCAAGGGTGTTTCAAAACTAATAGAAATAGAGAATCCTAATCGCGTCCATAAAAAATCAGCTCTTAAAGTGGATAGAGTTGAAACTGATGAGGTAGCCGGAAAACCCGAATTGTCTCGACGAGAACGAGAAGAAATTGAGAAACAGAAAGCACACGCAAATTATCAGAAACTTCACGCTGAGGGTAAAACAGATCAAGCACGAGCAGATCTTGCACGTTTAGCTATAATTAAACAACACAGAGCTGAAGCGGCTGCACGTCGTGAAGCTGAGAAAAAAGAGAAGGAAGAGAAACGAAAGCCTACCACGACTAATTGATTGCTTACGACGTCCTATTTAGACATCATTTTTACTTCTTAAATACAAAATACAAATCAGAAAGATAAAACAACAACAACAAAATTTTCATGTATTTTACAAGCGTCAATAAGCTAGCATTATAAATATTATAATTTGTTCATTATTGTACACAATATTTAAGAAATTCTATTATTTTTCTATCCTGACTTTCGTAAAATTGCAAAAAATATCGTTTCACTAAATTTTTTCTTTTCTAATTTTGCATAACTAAATTGAATTCAAATTATTATATTTTATAAATTAATAGCTCATTAAAAATATAATATTTATATATATATATATATATATGAATTTTATATAGGTTTTTAAATACATAAATGTCTTTGCAAGATTCTAGTTTTAAATATATTGAAAAAGAAAGTAATCAACGTGTTTTGATTACAGAGTAATTTAGGTCATTGTTTTTAGGTAATAAAATGGTGATTTATTAAAAGAATTCATTTTGTAATTTTTATGAAATGGAAATTTTACTACTTTTGTTTTGAATTTCTTGTTATGGCGGACGTAGTTTTATCTTACAATAGTTAAGTGATAAGTACAGGGTGGACCAACTTGGATTGACTTGCATATTTTAGCCATTGTGTTATATCCTTCGGCAATAATTCTTGAGACAATTGAAATTTGTACGGGAACATCCTTAGATCAAGTTTCAAAATTAATCACAGACAGTTTCTATTATTTATAAGTATTTACCTAATCAATGCTAAAAAATTATTTCAAAGCTTGTACATAATAAATAAAATTACGTCCAATAACCCGTGTAATTGACAGCGTAATTTGTGAACGAGCGCAACCCTTCTTTGTTTTATTACTCTGAAGTTAGCCATTTTGGGTGTTCAAGTTCGTAGCGAATTATCTGGTCGAGTTTTATCGAATTATATGGCCGAGTTTTATCGAATTATCTGGTAATTGGTTGATATTGTGCCATAGGAATTGTGTTTTTCTTTAGAACTATTTTAATGTAATGTAAATTTAAAGTAAAGTATTTTTTTTTTTAAGTTATTTCAACATTCTAACTAAATTCATTATTATTTGATTGACAGATTCACTAACAGCTTACGTGTGATTCCCCCAAGTTTTGTTGTTTGGATTTTACTTTTTAATTATGGAGCATAATATAAAACTTACGCATATTATTAATCCTCATATGTTTTGGTATATGAAATCATCTGATCCTCTAGCACCAACCGGTGCTGAATTTATTTTTTTTCAAAGTCGATTGCAAAAGCATTTTGCAAGCGAAACACCAGCCGCAACTACTGCTTACAAAGCTCAACATAAAAACGAGGTAAATATTCATATAAATAAATAAAATTGTAGGCATTCTTATATAATTTGTACTTTTGCTTCATCTAGGTGGTCGCTGTTTGGCATGAACCTCTTAAACAATGGACTCGAGCGAAAATTGATTGTGTTATTGAATTTACAAGGAAAAATTTGATTGAGTGCGCTGTTTGGCTAGTTGATTATGGGTTGGAAAACTTATATATAATATTATGTGCTTGAAATAAAATTAAAGATTTATTTTAGCTTGCCATACCAAGCACCAATGACTTCAATACGCAAACTTCCCGAAGATTTGGAAAAATTTAAAGGTCCAGAAATATATTTTGCAGGATTATTTGGCATTGTTCCAATAACATTAGTTAGTTGACTCTTTTAAATTATAATTTAGTTACAAATAATCATAATATGAATTTATCTATTTACTTTTCTACCAGAGATATTGTTGTCAAACAAAATGCCCTGAACGTATGGTTTCGAATTGTTGGTCGACACAAGCACTGCATGAATTTAAAAGAATTATTAGTTTGGGTAAAATTTTTTTTCGAGAAGAAATGGAAAATAAGAGAAATCAAAAATTCGGTGAATTAGTAATTGTAACAGATAATAACCAGTTAATCGAAGTGAGCAATTCCATGATTCAAGCTAGCCATGGTATGAAAGCTACAAATTTTCTTCAAATCATTGATAAATTAGGTACAAGTAATAAACCAAAATGGCAAAAAAATGATGAAACTATATTTGTTACGAGTTCGTCTCAAGATGATGCTAGAGAAAAGATTCTACTAGCAGAAGAAACTAATTCCATTAACTATCCGCCAACGAATAATATGAATTCTCTATTTGATATTGGGGATAATTCCTCAAATTCTGGTGATATTGTGATTGAAGGTAAAAATAATAAAGTAATACGAATACAAATATTAGAACTCAAAAATTGCGGTACAAAACCAAAATTGATGAACATACCAGGATCCAATACTTTACAGAGTAATTTACAAAATGATGTAATAAAAAAAAATATAATACCACCTGAAAAAACAAAACCACAACTTGAGAAAAAAAACCCCAATCATTATGGTAAAGGAAAAAAATATTACCATCACATTCCGGACAGTTACGAATCTGAAAGTGTTTCAGTTTGTGGGGATTACGACGTCTATCCGTATAGATATAAAAAAGGTGCAAATAGACCATATAAGTTCGACAAAAAGTACACCTCAAATATGTCACTTAATTGTAATTATAAAAATGAACCAATTAAAAAAAACGACAATAATGTAAATAAGAATTTACATGATTCAAGCAAAATGAATTTAGTTAGTTCAGAGCAATCCCCTTCAACTTCTAATAACACCAGTAACCAGACAAATCTAATATCAGCCAATAAAGAAAGTATAAATAATCAGGTGAAAAAAAGTACTTCTGCAATTGCTAATAACATCAGTAACCAGACAAATCTAACATCAGCCAATGAAGGAAGTATAAATAATCAGGGGAAAAAAAGTACTTCTGCAATTGCTAATAACATCAGTAACCAGGCAAATCTAACATCAGCAAAAGATGACAAAATTGGTGTTAATTTGAATAAATCTGACTCATCTGTGAAAAATGAGTGTTCAAATGTAAAATCAAATACTATAAATACATTTGAGAACAAAGATTGCCACCCAAAAGACCATAAAACAATAATAGTAGATAACACGAATAAACTAACCAATAATGTTAGCACAGTAGAGCCAAAGCCATCTCCATCGATTTCATCCGAAAATATAAAAACATATACAACTACAGTTTCTCGTGTTTTTGATAAGATTGCCGCACATAACAAATATGTTAAAAAGCAAAGAAATAATAAACCGGCAAAAAATAAGGATCAAAATGAACATTCTAATGTTGAAAAAACTAATGCTTTAATAGATACAATTTCGAATAATAATACTGCTAAGATCCTGAAAGGAGACATTTTAAACATGGAAGAAAATACAGTTCCTCTAAAAGAAAATGAATTATCAGAAGAAATCAAAAACTTATTAGGTTCCGTAGAAGATAATAAGGATAAAAGTTTAACAATTACTAGTGCCGCTAGTGAATTGAGCGCCCATCTAGTAGATTCTGAAAAAACAATTGAACAAGATATTTCCGAAACGATAAATAAATATTCTCTTTCAGATCTCAAGGCTATGAAACTTGAAAAATTAAAACAAAATAAAAAGTGTTCTGTTGCTTTAACAAATGTTGATGTTCCAGATAATAAAACAGTTGGTGATAGTAAACAAAGTAACAATTCAAATTGCTACAAAGAAGATTCTGCACAAGATATTCAATCAGTTCCATTTAAGTTTGGTCAACCATTTGGTACCAAAACTACCAAAATTTTATCGGACAATGTTTTGGAAAATGGAAATATTAAAACATCGCTCACTTCTGAGCTAGAAAGAACTTTTAGCAAATCGAAAACTGAAGAATCTGAAAATAATGAATTGAATACTAAAAATGAAGCTATACCGAAAACATTGGTTAAAGAAAATTCGGAGAAATCATCTACAGAAACAACGAATGCCATGAGTGATATTAATTCTTACGAGAACGAAACTATGAAAATAGAAGAAAAAAACGGTTCTTCGCCAATTCTGCCTTCAATTTTATCTACAACAAAAAGCGATCTATCAAAGTTTCTTGAACAGAATACAATGCAAGCGAGTGTAATGCCATTAGTCAAATTCGGTATTAAGCAAAACGTAGAAACTTTATCCAACATAAAACGAATCATGACTAATCAAAGTTCTACAGACAAAGAAATCGTTGATATTATCAGTAATTCCGCAAAAGAAATTAATAATATGGAGACACCAAGCGAACAAAAGAATCTTGTTGATGGTGCAGCAGATGAAAATGTGAAAAGTGCATCTGCTGAAAATAGTTCAAATTTAGATGATGAAAAAAAGGATGAAGAAGATAATCCAATCAATATAAATGATGGAGAGGCGTCAGTTTCTAAAGATGATAAGTTAGAAACAAATTCCAACAATGTTGGCACCTCTTCAGAGAATAACCATGAAAAATCCTTGCTTGATGCAAGTAAGGAGAGTAGCGTTTCAAATCCAGATACACCACAAACAAGTGGAAATGAAGTCCCTGAAGAAAATTCAGTTGAGCTTGAAGCACAATTTATTCAATATTTAGCAAAGTTTATGCCTTCCAAGCGCGAAGAGGTTATGTGTTTGCTAAAAGCAAATAAACTTCTTTAAATGTGAAAGTGATTTATTGAGCCTTTATATATTTAAATTAATAAGGTAACTTTTGTGAATTCTCAATTTAAATTTTCAAACGCAAATAAAAACGTTGTATTTCTATTCCAAATATTTTGGTTCGACTAATTTTGAATAATATTTGATTATTTAGTTTATTTTTGTTGGTTTCTGTTTGTCAAAAAAAATTCCAACTGTTTTTTATATTAATTATTTTTAATTTTGTATTTATTATGAAATTAATTTTTTTATATATTAATTAAAATAAATGTTATTCAATAAAGCAATTAAACGTTAAATTAAATGATTTCCGCAAATAAATAATTTTTGAATATATCCAAATATGTATTGTGTAAATTGTATTCAAGGTGAATCAGTGGAAAAAAAATTTGAAGTAAAATTATTATTTACAATATTAATTCAGTCTGGTGCAAATTAATAATTGAAAAATAAACAGATGAAATAATTCAAAAGAATAAATATGTTGGCGAGTAATTATTAAAATTTTTGGAAAGCCTTTTGGCTGTTGAAAAGATATGCGACGGCAGGTGTTGATGTTAACATAAATACTTGTATGAAAGATCCATTATGTTGTCTTCGTCTAAAAATGCCCATCAATCAAAATAAACTTGTCCGAATCCAAAAAATATTTTGTAACTGCACATTTATAAATGTTAATGCTGGATTCTTAGATTAAAGAATACTTGGATAGGCCCCTACCGTATATGTATACACATTTTTGTGTCCAAATTATTAGAAAGGGATATTCTTGTCAAAAAATTTTTATGTAGACATGACACCCACTGCCATCTAGTTGTCGTAATAGAAATTTATTGAATTGCAAAAGAATAATTTATATTCATTTTAAATCACTTATTGGAAACAAAAATACAATTTAAATACAACGACAGGCAATTTTTATTTTTTGTACAATCTTTTGATACGAAATGGAATTCTATTTTAGGTTTATTATTTATTCCGTAAATATGAATCAAATATAAAGCGCCTCAATTGTGTAGACTTTCGGAGATTTTTAAAACTTTAATTCTCCATGAAAGTGGAAACTTAAGAGCTATTGTTGTCATTTGTCAAGTTTTATTTTGTCACATCGGAAAGTACAATTAAAAGTGTTTTTTTCACATAATTTGAAGTATTTACGAAAAAGTAAGTATTTTTATAATAGTTATATTGTTAATAAAACTTAATACGAAGTTTTTATTTCAGAAAATTAAGTAATTCATTAGAAATTGCTAGAAATTCGACGAAAAGAGGAAACCGGGAATTTCTTTCTTTCGGTAAGTTGACATCTTCATTTTTAGTAAACAAAATATTAAATATTTAGTTTGTGATGTCCCTAAATGGCTATTATTTATTTATTTTATCTAAAAAGTGCTGAAAAAGTGAAAAGTTCGTCCGTCAATAAATGTAAACAAATGCGATGTTGACAGTTCAATGTTTACCAGAAAATAGTTCAGTGCCGGTGTATATAAAGTGTGTGTAAGAAAGTTTAAGGGACCAAATTTTTCAGTCTATTTTCCATTGCTGTTTTCATTGTGTTAAAATAAATAAAGTTTATTCTTCGGTTAGCTTATTATTTAAATAAATTGGTTTTGATTGCTCTATTAGACCATATTATAATGCATTTACTAAATAATATTGTTTTCATTTTTTTTTTAGAATAAAAGTTATTAATTATTTAAGTCATCAAATTTTTCATTTTCTATTTTTGTTTTAAAGCATTTGTTTTAATTTTGTATACAACTTAACTTCTATATTATTAAGAATTTTATGTAATGTTCTATGTAATTATGCTTTATTTTTTAATTTAATTTGAATGCACAATGCCTATTTAAATTACCATTTTCATTCATAAACACACATTTATATTATAATTAAGGTTTTTGTATCTACTTTGAAATTTATATTTACTAAGTTGCGGTGTGGTTTTATTTCAGCATAAACATAATATCATATTCTCTAATTTAATTCATTTTGCATTTTTGGAATGGATTTTTATTTGTGCACATAATTGTTTTCATATAATCATATAACTTCCAATCTATTGTATATTTTTATATACTCTTCCCCACTTTATAATTATGTTTTAATAAATAATATATAGTGAAATAAAAAAATAAATAATATTTTAAAATACGAGTAGAATACTGTGTTTTATTGCATATTTACAAAACTAATTCCATCAAACAACAAGACCCGCAATATTAAAAAATCTATTCTTTTACGCATAAATGACATCACACATGAAAAATGGTTTTAAACGAACCGCTTCAATCGCATACTGAAGTTTAAAATTGGCTCCCAATGATTTACGCCGTTTCTGTTGTATTGCATGTGTGTGCGTTCTACGAATGTATTGCCAACAAAATTGGGACAGAATTTTTGTGTAGAGGCCTATCCAGTTCTTCTTTAATCTAAGGACCAACCAATCACATTGAATTTAAAAGAAATTTCTAGTAGCTGGGCTAAAAAGACCGTGCGACATATACATACTTTTATATGGACATTATCAGTATTATTCTCCATTTAGTTAAATCGAAAATCGCAATATTTACTGATAAGTTCTTAAATGTCTATGCTTAACACAGTTTATAGCGGACACAAGATGGGAACGTTCATTGAAGATGTCAAAGTTGTTAGCAGCGTTTAATAGAATAAATGCTAGTATCTGAATGTAAAAAAGGTCGAAAAACTGCAGTGGATCTGGCAAAAATATTTAAAAAAACCTGCGACACGCGGTGTTCCCAAGCGGTCAGCCATCTAAGTACTAACCACGCCCAGTCCTGCTTAACTTCGGTGATCGGACGAGAACCGGTGGATCCAGGACGGTGTGGCCGCAGATAGTATATTTTTCCTACTCTTTTCAGTTTTCTTCGCAATCGTTTCCATTTTTCCTAACTTAACAGTCTTTTAAATATTTTGTGTTATGTTTCAATTGTGCGATATATAAAAACTGAACAAATAAAGAACGCACACTTCAAGAAACTCTAATGAATTGTTCTGTATTTATTTTGATCTGATGACCGATTAATGTCAAGTGTCAGCTGTCAGTAGTTGAAGTCAGTCAGTAGACCGACCGACCCTTAGATTAAATAATACCTGGATAGGCCCCTACCGTATATGTATACACATTTTTGTGTCCAAATTATTAGAAAGGGATATTCTTGTCAAAAAATTTTTATGTAGACATGACACCCACTGCCATCTAGTTGTCGTAATAGAAATTTATTGAATTGCAAAAGAATAATTTATATTCATTTTAATTCACTTATTGGAAACAAAAATACAATTTAAATACAACGATAGGCAATTTTTATTTTTTGTACAATCTTTTGATACGAAATGGAATTCTATTTTAGGTTTATTATTTATTCCGTAAATATGAATCAAATATAAAGCGCCTCAATTTTGTAGACTTTCGGAGATTTTTAAAACTTTAATTCTCCATGAAAGTGGAAACTTAAGAGCTATTGTTGTCATTTGTCAAGTTTTATTTTGTCACATCGGAAAGTGCAATTAAAAGTGTTTTTTTTTTCACATAATTTGAAGTATTTACGAAAAAGTAAGTATTTTTATAAATAGTTATATTGTTAATAAAACTTAATACAAAGTTTTTATTTAGAAAATTAAGTAATTCATTAGAAATTGCTAGATATTCGACGAAAAGAGGAAACCGGGAATTTCTTTCTTTCGGTAAGTTGACATCTTCATTTTTAGTAAACAAAATATTAAATATTTAGTTTGTGATGTTCCTAAATGGCTGTTATTTATTTATTTTATCTTAAAAGTGGTGAAAAAGTGAAAAGTTCGTCCGTCAATAAATGTAAACAAATGCGATGTTGACAGTTCAATGTTTACCAGAAAATAGTTCAGTGCCGGTGTATATAAAGTGTGTGTAAGAAAGTTTAAGGGACCAAATTTTTCAGTCTATTTTCCATTGCTGTTTTCATTGTGTTGAAATAAATAAAGTTTATTCTTCGGTTAGCTTATTATTTAAATAAATTTGTTTTGATTGCTCTATTAGACCATATTATAATGCATTTACTAAATAATATTGTTTTCATTTTTTTTTTAGAATAAAAGTTATTAATTATTTAAGTCATCAAATTTTTCATTTTCTATTTTTGTTTTAAAGCATTTGTTTTAATTTTGTATACAACTTAACTTCTATATTATTAAGAATTTTATGTAATGTTCTATGTAATTATGCTTTATTTTTTAATTTAATTTGAATGCACAATGCCTATTTAAATTACTATTTTCATTCACAAACACACATTTATATTATAATTAAGGTTTTTGTATCTACTTTGAAATTTATATTTACTAAGTTGCGGTGTGGTTTTATTTCAACATAAACATACATAATATCATATTCTCTAATTTAATTCATTTTGCATTTTTGGAATGGATTTTTATTTGTGCACATAATTGTTTTCATATAATCATATAACTTCCAATCTATTGTATATTTTTATATACTCTTCCCCACTTTATAATTATGTTTTAATAAATAATATATAGTGAAATAAAAAAATAAATAATATTTTAAAATACGAGTAGAATACTGTGTTTTATTGCATATTTACAAAACTAATTCCATCAAACAACAAGACCCGCAATATTAAAAAATCTATTCTTTTACGCATAAATAACATCACATATGAAAATGGTTTTGAACGAACCGCTTCAATCGCATACTGAAGTTTAAAATTGGCTCCCAATGATTTACGCCGTTTCTGTTGTATTGCATGTGTGTGCGTTCTACGAATGTATTGCCAACAAAATTTGGACAGAATTTTTGTGTAGAGGCCTATCCAGTTCTTCTTTAATCTAAGGACAAACCAATCACATTGAATTTAATAGAAATTTCTAGTAGCTGGGCTAAAAAGACAGTGCGACAAATACATACTTTTATATGGACATTATCAGTATTATTCTCCATTTAGTTAAATCAAAATCGCAATATTTACTGATAAGTTCTTAAATGTCTATGCTTAACACAGTTTATAGCGGACACAAGATGGGAACGGTCATTGAAGATGTCAAAGTTGTTAGCAGCGTTTAATAGAATAAATGCTAGTATCTGAATGTAAAAAAGGTCGAAAAACTGCAGTGGATCTGGCAAAAATATTTAAAAAAACCTGCGACACGCGGTGTTCCCAAGCGGTCAGCCATCTAAGTACTAACCACGCCCAGTCCTGCTTAACTTCGGTGATCGGACGAGAACCGGTGGATCCAGGACGGTGTAGATAGGATAGGATAGGATAATTATTTTAACGGGCCGCCAGACCTCGCCAGACGCTTTCGCATCCATCTGCTCAAGCGGTCTGATGGTCCGCCCGGCTATTAGTGGCACAAAGGTCCGGGAGAGAAGGGGAGAGGATAAGCGAACGGAAGGAAGCGGTGAGGTAAATTAGCGTAGGACCATGCTGCTACAGCGGGATTCGAACCCACGACCCCTTTGCCAGATAGTCTCAGTACGCTATCGACTGAGCTACCGAGGCCGGCAGGACGGTGTGGCCGCAGATAGTATATTTTTCCTACTCTTTTCAGTTTTCTTCGCAATCATTTCCATTTTTCCTAACTTAACAGTCTTTTAAATATTTTGTGTTATGTTTCAATTGTGCGATATATAAAAACTGAACAAATAAAGAACGCACACTTCAAGAAACTCTAATGAATTGTTCTTTATTTATTTTGATCTGATGACCGATTAATGTCAAGTGTCAGCTGTCAGTAGTTGAAGTCAGTCAGTAGACCGACCGACCCTTAGATTAAAGAATACCTGGATAGGCCCCTACCGTATATGTATACACATTTTTGTGTCCAAATTATTAGAAAGGGATATTCTTGTCAAAAAAATTTTATGTAGACATGACACCCACTGCCATCTAGTTGTCGTAATAGAAATTTATTGAAATGCAAAAGAATAATTTATATTCATTTTAAATCACTTATTGGAAACAAAAATACAATTTAAATACAACGATAGGCAATTTTTATTTTTTGTACAATCTTTTAATACGAAATGGAATTCTATTTTAGGTTTATTATTTATTCCGTAAATATGAATCAAATATAAACCGCCTCAATTTTGTAGACTTTCGGAGATTTTTAAAACTTTAATTCTCCATGAAAGTGGAAACTTAAGAGCTATTGTTGTCATTTGCCAAGTTTTATTTTGTCACATCGGAAAGTGCAATTAAAAATGTTTTTTTCACATAATTTGAAGTATTTACGAAAAAGTAAGTATTTTTATAAATAGTTATATTGTTAATAAAACTTAATACGAAGTTTTTATTTCAGAAAATTAAGTAATTCATTAGAAATTGCTAGATATTCGACGAAAAGAGGAAACCGGGAATTTCTTTCTTTCGATAAGTTGACATCTTCATTTTTAGTAAACAAAATATTAAATATTTAGTTTGTGATGTTCCTAAATGGCTGTTATTTATTTATTTTATCTTAAAAGTGGTGAAAAAGTGAAAAGTTCGTCCGTCAATAAATGTAAACAAATGCGATGTTGACAGTTCAATGTTTACCAGAAAATAGTTCAGTGCCGGTGTATATAAAGTGTGTGTAAGAAAGTTTAAGGGACCAAATTTTTCAGTCTATTTTCCATTGCTGTTTTCATTGTGTTGAAATAAATAAAGTTTATTCTTCGGTTAGCTTATTATTTAAATAAATTTGTTTTGATTGCTCTATTAGACCATATTATAATGCATTTACTAAATAATATTGTTTTCATTTTTTTTTTAGAATAAAAGTTATTAATTATTTAAGTCATCAAATTTTTCATTTTCTATTTTTGTTTTAAAGCATTTGTTTTAATTTTGTATACAACTTAACTTCTATATTATTAAGAATTTTATGTAATGTTCTATGTAATTATGCTTTATTTTTTAATTTAATTTGAATGCACAATGCCTATTTAAATTACCATTTTCATTCACAAACACACATTTATATTATAATTAAGGTTTTTGTATCTACTTTGAAATTTATATTTACTAAGTTGCGGTGTGGTTTTATTTCAACATAAACATAATATCATATTCTCTAATTTAATTCATTTTGCATTTTTGGAATGGATTTTTATTTGTGCACATAATTGTTTTCATATAATCATATAACTTCCAATCTATTGTATATTTTTATATACTCTTCCCCACTTTATAATTATGTTTTAATAAATAATATATAGTGAAATAAAAAAATAAATAATATTTTAAAATACGAGTAGAATACTGTGTTTTATTGCATATTTACAAAACTAATTCCATCAAACAACAAGACCCGCAATATTAAAAAATCTATTCTTTTACGCATAAATAACATCACATATGAAAATGGTTTTGAACGAACCGCTTCAATCGCATACTGAAGTTTAAAATTGGCTCCCAATGATTTACGCCGTTTCTGTTGTATTGCATGTGTGTGCGTTCTACGAATGTATTGCCAACAAAATTTGGACAGAATTTTTGTGTAGAGGCCTATCCAGTTCTTCTTTAATCTAAGGACAAACCAATCACATTGAATTTAATAGAAATTTCTAGTAGCTGGGCTAAAAAGACCGTGCGACAAATACATACTTTTATATGGACATTATCAGTATTATTCTCCATTTAGTTAAATCAAAATCGCAATATTTACTGATAAGTTCTTAAATGTCTATGCTTAACACAGTTTATAGTGGACACAAGATGGGAACGGTCATTGAAGATGTCAAAGTTGTTAGCAGCGTTTAATAGAATAAATGCTAGTATCTGAATGTAAAAAAGGTCGAAAAACTGCAGTGGATCTGGCAAAAATATTTAAAAAAACCTGCGACACGCGGTGTTCCCAAGCGGTCACCCATCTAAGTACTAACCACGCCCAGTCCTGCTTAACTTCGGTGATCGGACGAGAACCGGTGGATCCAGGACGGTGTGGCCGCAGATAGTATATTTTTCCTACTCTTTTCAGTTTTCTTCGCAATCATTTCCATTTTTCCTAACATAACAGTCTTTTAAATATTTTGTGTTATGTTTCAATTGTGCGATATATAAAAACTGAACAAATAAAGAACGCACACTTCAAGAAACTCTAATGAATTGTTCTTTATTTATTTTGATCTGATGACCGATAAATGTCAAGTGTCAGCTGTCAGTAGTTGAAGTCAGTCAGTAGCTTAGATTAAAGAAGTACTGGATAGGCCTCTACACAAAAATTCTGTCCAACTTTTGTGGCAATACATTCATTGAACGCACACACATGCAATACAACAGAAACGGCGTAAATCATTGGGGGCCAATTTAAAAGTTCAGTATACGATTGAAGCGGTTCGTTTAAAACTATTTTTCATATGTGATATCATTTACGTGTAAAGAAGCCGATTTTTTAATATTGCGGGTTTTGTTGTTTGTTGGAATTAGTTTTGGATATTTGCAATAAAACACAGTATTCTATTTTAAAATATTATTTATTTTTTTATTTCAGTATATATTATTTATTAAAACATAATTATAAAGTGTGGAGGCGTATATAAAAATGAAAATTGAAAATTATTTGATTATATCAAAACAATTATGTGCACAAATTTAAATTAATTTCGAAAATGCAAAATGTATTAAATGAGAAAATGTGATATTATGTTTATGTTGAAATCAAACCACACCGCAACTTAGTAAATATAAATTGTGATCTAAAACAAGCATAAGTACATAGAAAAACCTTAATTATAATGTAAATGTGTGCTTGTGAATGAAATAGTTTTTAGATAGGTTTGTGCATTTAAATTAAATTAAAAAGGAAAGCATTAATTACATAGAGCATTACAATACATGAAGTTCTTGATAATATATAAGTTAATCGTATACAACATTAAAAGAAATGCTTTAAAACAAAAATAGAAAATGAAAAATTTAATATACTTAAATAATTAATAACTTATATTCTTAAAAAAAATGAAAACAATATTATTTAGTAAATGCATTATAATATGGTCTAATAGAGCAATCAAAACAAATTTATTTAAATAATAAGCTAACCGAAGAATAAACTTTATTTATTATAACACAATGAAAACAGCAATGGAAAATAGACAGAAAAATTCGGTCCCTTAAACTTTCTTACAAACTCTTTATATACACCGGCACTGTACTATTTTATGGTAAACATTGAACTGTCAACATCGGATTCACAAATGACAAAGCTAACCCCCCAAGTCTCCACTTTCATGGTGAATTAAAGTTTCAAACTCTCCGAAAGTCTACAAAATTGAGGCGGTTTATATTTGATTGATATTAACGAAATGTTTAATAAACCTAAAATAGAATTCGATTTCGTATCAAAAGATTGTACAAAAAATAAAAATGACCTATCGTTGTATTTAAATTGTATCTTTGTTTCCAGTAAGTGAATTAAAATAAATATAAATTATGCTTTTGCAATTAAAGAAATTTCCATTACGACACATAGATGGCAGTGGGTGTCATGTCTACATAAAAAATTTTTGACACTCGTATCCCCCCAGCAAATATTTGTACACAAAATTGCGTATACATATACGGTAAGGGCCTATCCAGTTATTCTTTAATCTAAGGTCAGTAGACCGACCGACCCTTATATTAAAGAATACCTGGATAGGCCCCTACCGTATATGTATACACATTTTTGTGTCCAAATTATTAGAAAGGGATATTCTTGTCAAAAAAATTTTATGTAGACATGACACCCACTGCCATCTAGTTGTCGTAATAGAAATTTATTGAAATGCAAAAGAATAATTTATATTCATTTTAAATCACTTATTGGAAACAAAAATACAATTTAAATACAACGATAGGCAATTTTTATTTTTTGTACAATCTTTTAATACGAAATGGAATTCTATTTTAGGTTTATTATTTATTCCGTAAATATGAATCAAATATAAAGCGCCTCAATTTTGTAGACTTTCGGAGATTTTTAAAACTTTAATTCTCCATGAAAGTGGAAACTTAAGAGCTATTGTTGTCATTTGCCAAGTTTTATTTTGTCACATCGGAAAGTGCAATTAAAAATGTTTTTTCACATAATTTGAAGTATTTACGAAAAAGTAAGTATTTTTATAAATAGTTATATTGTTAATAAAACTTAATACGAAGTTTTTATTTCAGAAAATTAAGTAATTCATTAGAAATTGCTAGATATTCGACGAAAAGAGGAAACCGGGAATTTCTTTCTTTCGATAAGTTGACATCTTCATTTTTAGTAAACAAAATATTAAATATTTAGTTTGTGATGTTCCTAAATGGCTGTTATTTATTTATTTTATCTTAAAAGTGGTGAAAAAGTGAAAAGTTCGTCCGTCAATAAATGTAAACAAATGCGATGTTGACAGTTCAATGTTTACCAGAAAATAGTTCAGTGCCGGTGTATATAAAGTGTGTGTAAGAAAGTTTAAGGGACCAAATTTTTCAGTCTATTTTCCATTGCTGTTTTCATTGTGTTGAAATAAATAAAGTTTATTCTTCGGTTAGCTTATTATTTAAATAAATTTGTTTTGATTGCTCTATTAGACCATATTATAATGCATTTACTAAATAATATTGTTTTCATTTTTTTTTTAGAATAAAAGTTATTAATTATTTAAGTCATCAAATTTTTCATTTTCTATTTTTGTTTTAAAGCATTTGTTTTAATTTTGTATACAACTTAACTTCTATATTATTAAGAATTTTATGTAATGTTCTATGTAATTATGCTTTATTTTTTAATTTAATTTGAATGCACAATGCCTATTTAAATTACCATTTTCATTCACAAACACACATTTATATTATAATTAAGGTTTTTGTATCTACTTTGAAATTTATATTTACTAAGTTGCGGTGTGGTTTTATTTCAACATAAACATACATAATATCATATTCTCTAATTTAATTCATTTTGCATTTTTGGAATGGATTTTTATTTGTGCACATAATTGTTTTCATATAATCATATAACTTCCAATCTATTGTATATTTTTATATACTCTTCCCCACTTTATAATTATGTTTTAATAAATAATATATAGTGAAATAAAAAAATAAATAATATTTTAAAATACGAGTAGAATACTGTGTTTTATTGCATATTTACAAAACTAATTCCATCAAACAACAAGACCCGCAATATTAAAAAATCTATTCTTTTACGCATAAATAACATCACATATGAAAATGGTTTTGAACGAACCGCTTCAATCGCATACTGAAGTTTAAAATTGGCTCCCAATGATTTACGCCGTTTCTGTTGTATTGCATGTGTGTGCGTTCTACGAATGTATTGCCAACAAAATTTGGACAGAATTTTTGTGTAGAGGCCTATCCAGTTCTTCTTTAATCTAAGGACAAACCAATCACATTGAATTTAATAGAAATTTCTAGTAGCTGGGCTAAAAAGACCGTGCGACAAATACATACTTTTATATGGACATTATCAGTATTATTCTCCATTTAGTTAAATCAAAATCGCAATATTTACTGATAAGTTCTTAAATGTCTATGCTTAACACAGTTTATAGCGGACACAAGATGGGAACGGTCATTGAAGATGTCAAAGTTGTTAGCAGCGTTTAATAGAATAAATGCTAGTATCTGAATGTAAAAAAGGTCGAAAAACTGCAGTGGATCTGGCAAAAATATTTAAAAAAACCTGCGACACGCGGTGTTCCCAAGCGGTCACCCATCTAAGTACTAACCACGCCCAGTCCTGCTTAACTTCGGTGATCGGACGAGAACCGGTGGATCCAGGACGGTGTGGCCGCAGATAGTATATTTTTCCTACTCTTTTCAGTTTTCTTCGCAATCATTTCCATTTTTCCTAACATAACAGTCTTTTAAATATTTTGTGTTATGTTTCAATTGTGCGATATATAAAAACTGAACAAATAAAGAACGCACACTTCAAGAAACTCTAATGAATTGTTCTTTATTTATTTTGATCTGATGACCGATAAATGTCAAGTGTCAGCTGTCAGTAGTTGAAGTCAGTCAGTAGACCGACCGACCCTTAGATTAAAGAATACCTGGATAGGCCCCTACCGTATATGTATACACATTTTTGTGTCCAAATTATTAGAAAGGGATATTCTTGTCAAAAAATTTTTATGTAGACATGACACCCACTGCCATCTAGTTGTCGTAATAGAAATTTATTGAAATGCAAAAGAATAATTTATATTCATTTTAAATCACTTATTGGAAACAAAAATACAATTTAAATACAACGATAGGCAATTTTTATTTTTTGTACAATCTTTTAATACGAAATGGAATTCTATTTTAGGTTTATTATTTATTCCGTAAATATGAATCAAATATAAAGCGCCTCAATTTTGTAGACTTTCGGAGATTTTTAAAACTTTAATTCTCCATGAAAGTGGAAACTTAAGAGCTATTGTTGTCATTTGCCAAGTTTTATTTTGTCACATCGGAAAGTGCAATTAAAAATGTTTTTTCACATAATTTGAAGTATTTACGAAAAAGTAAGTATTTTTATAAATAGTTATATTGTTAATAAAACTTAATACGAAGTTTTTATTTCAGAAAATTAAGTAATTCATTAGAAATTGCTAGATATTCGACGAAAAGAGGAAACCGGGAATTTCTTTCTTTCGGTAAGTTGACATCTTCATTTTTAGTAAACAAAATATTAAATATTTAGTTTGTGATGTTCCTAAATGGCTGTTATTTATTTATTTTATCTTAAAAGTGGTGAAAAAGTGAAAAGTTCGTCCGTCAATAAATGTAAACAAATGCGATGTTGACAGTTCAATGTTTACCAGAAAATAGTTCAGTGCCGGTGTATATAAAGTGTGTGTAAGAAAGTTTAAGGGACCAAATTTTTCAGTCTATTTTCCATTGCTGTTTTCATTGTGTTGAAATAAATAAAGTTTATTCTTCGGTTAGCTTATTATTTAAATAAATTTGTTTTGATTGCGCTATTAGACCATATTATAATGCATTTACTAAATAATATTGTTTTCATTTTTTTTTTAGAATAAAAGTTATTAATTATTTAAGTCATCAAATTTTTTATTTTCTATTTTTGTTTTAAAGCATTTGTTTTAATTTTGTATACAACTTAACTTCTATATTATTAAGAATTTTATGTAATGTTCTATGTAATTATGCTTTATTTTTTAATTTAATTTGAATGCACAATGCCTATTTAAATTACCATTTCCATTCACAAACACACATTTATATTATAATTAAGGTTTTTGTATCTACTTTGAAATTTATATTTACTAAGTTGCGGTGTGGTTTTATTTCAACATAAACATAATATCATATTCTCTAATTTAATTCATTTTGCATTTTTGGAATGGATTTTTATTTGTGCACATAATTGTTTTCATATAATCATATAACTTCCAATCTATTGTATATTTTTATATACTCTTCCCCACTTTATAATTATGTTTTAATAAATAATATATAGTGAAATAAAAAAATAAATAATATTTTAAAATACGAGTAGAATACTGTGTTTTATTGCATATTTACAAAACTAATTCCATCAAACAACAAGACCCGCAATATTAAAAAATCTATTCTTTTACGCATAAATAACATCACATATGAAAATGGTTTTGAACGAACCGCTTCAATCGCATACTGATTTACGCCGTTTCTGTTGTATTGCATGTGTGTGCGTTCTACGAATGTATTGCCACCAAAATTTGGACAGAATTTTTGTGTAGAGGCCTATCCAGTTCTTCTTTAATCTAAGGACCAACCAATCACATTGAATTTAATAGAAATTTCTAGTAGCTGGGCTAAAAAGACCGTGCGACAAATACATACTTTTATATGGACATTATCAGTATTATTCTCCATTTAGTTAAATCAAAATCGCAATATTTACTGATAAGTTCTTAAATGTCTATGCTTAACACAGTTTATAGCGGACACAAGATGGGAACGGTCATTGAAGATGTCAAAGTTGTTAGCAGCGTTTAATAGAATAAATGCTAGTATCTGAATGTAAAAAAGGTCGAAAAACTGCAGTGGATCTGGCAAAAATATTTAAAAAAAACCTGCGACACGCGGTGTTCCCAAGCGGTCACCCATCTAAGTACTAACCACGCCCAGTCCTGCTTAACTTCGGTGATCGGACGAGAACCGGTGGATCCAGGACGGTGTGGCCGCAGATAGTATATTTTTCCTACTCTTTTCAGTTTTCTTCGCAATCATTTCCATTTTTCCTAACTTAACAGTCTTTTAAATATTTTGTGTTATGTTTCAATTGTGCGATATATAAAAACTGAACAAATAAAGAACGCACACTTCAAGAAACTCTAATGAATTGTTCTTTATTTATTTTGATCTGATGACCGATTAATGTCAAGTGTCAGCTGTCAGTAGTTGAAGTCAGTCAGTAGACCGACCGACCCTTAGATTAAAGAATACCTGGATAGGCCCCTACCGTATATGTATACACATTTTTGTGTCCAAATTATTAGAAAGGGATATTCTTGTCAAAAAAATTTTATGTAGACAACATCTAGTTGTCGTAATAGAAATTTATTGAATTGCAAAAGAATAATTTATATTCATTTTAATTCACTTATTGGAAACAAAAATACAATTTAAATACAACGAAAGGCAAATTTTATTTTTTGTACAATCTTTTGATACGAAATGGAATTCTATTTTAGGTTCATTATTTATTCCGTAAATATGAATCAAATATAAAGCGCCTCAATTTTGTAGACTTTCGGAGATTTTTAAAACTTTAATTCTCCATGAAAGTGGAAACTTAAGAGCTTTTGTTGTCATTTGTCAAGTTTTATTTTGTCACACCGGAAAGTGCAATTAAAAGTGTTTTTTTCACATAATTTGAAGTATTTACGAAAAACTAAGAATTTTTATAAATAGTTATATTGTTAATAAAACTTAATACGAAGTTTTTATTTCAGAAAATTAAGTAATTCATTAGAAATTGCTAGATATTCGACGAAAAGAGGAAACCGGGAATTTCTTTCTTTCGGTAAGTTGACATCTTCATTTTTAGTAAACAAAATATTAAATATTTAGTTTGTGATGTTCCTAAATGGCTATTATTTATTTATTTTATCTAAAAAGTGGTGAAAAAGTGAAAAGTTCGTCCGTCAATAAATGTAAACAAATGCGATGTTGACAGTTCAATGTTTACCAGAAAAAAGTTCAGTGCCGGTGTATATAATAAAGTGTGTGTAAGAAAGTTTAAGGGACCAAATTTTTCAGTCTATTTTCCATTGCTGTTTTCATTGTGTTGAAATAAATAAAGTTTATTCTTCGGTTAGCTTATTATTTAAATAAATTTGTTTTGATTGCGCTATTAGACCATATTATAATGCATTTACTAAATAATATTGTTTTCATTTTTTTTTTAGAATAAAAGTTATTAATTATTTAAGTCATCAAATTTTTTATTTTCTATTTTTGTTTTAAAGCATTTGTTTTAATTTTGTATACAACTTAACTTCTATATTATTAAGAATTTTATGTAATGTTCTATGTAATTATGCTTTATTTTTTAATTTAATTTGAATGCACAATGCCTATTTAAATTACCATTTCCATTCACAAACACACATTTATATTATAATTAAGGTTTTTGTATCTACTTTGAAATTTATATTTACTAAGTTGCGGTGTGGTTTTATTTCAACATAAACATAATATCATATTCTCTAATTTAATTCATTTTGCATTTTTGGAATGGATTTTTATTAGTCCACATAATTGTTTTCATATAATCATATAACTTCCAATCTATTGTATATTTTTATATACTCTTCCCCACTTTATAATTATGTTTTAATAAATAATATATAGTGAAATAAAAAAATAAATAATATTTTAAAATACGAGTAGAATACTGTGTTTTATTGCATATTTACAAAACTAATTCCATCAAACAACAAGACCCGCAATATTAAAAAATCTATTCTTTTACGCATAAATAACATCACATATGAAAATGGTTTTGAACGAACCGCTTCAATCGCATACTGATTTACGCCGTTTCTGTTGTATTGCATGTGTGTGCGTTCTACGAATGTATTGCCACCAAAATTTGGACAGAATTTTTGTGTAGAGGCCTATCCAGTTCTTCTTTAATCTAAGGACCAACCAATCACATTGAATTTAATAGAAATTTCTAGTAGCTGGGCTAAAAAGACCGTGCGACAAATACATACTTTTATATGGACATTATCAGTATTATTCTCCATTTAGTTAAATCAAAATCGCAATATTTACTGATAAGTTCTTAAATGTCTATGCTTAACACAGTTTATAGCGGACACAAGATGGGAACGGTCATTGAAGATGTCAAAGTTGTTAGCAGCGTTTAATAGAATAAATGCTAGTATCTGAATGTAAAAAAGGTCGAAAAACTGCAGTGGATCTGGCAAAAATATTTAAAAAAAACCTGCGACACGCGGTGTTCCCAAGCGGTCACCCATCTAAGTACTAACCACGCCCAGTCCTGCTTAACTTCGGTGATCGGACGAGAACCGGTGGATCCAGGACGGTGTGGCCGCAGATAGTATATTTTTCCTACTCTTTTCAGTTTTCTTCGCAATCGTTTCCATTTTTCCTAACTTAACAGTCTTTTAAATATTTTGTGTTATGTTTCAATTGTGCGATATATAAAAACTGAACAAATAAAGAACGCACACTTCAAGAAACTCTAATGAATTGTTCTTTATTTATTTTGATCTGATGACCGATTAATGTCAAGTGTCAGCTGTCAGTAGTTGAAGTCAGTCAGTAGACCGACCGACCCTTAGATTAAAGAATACCTGGATAGGCCCCTACCGTATATGTATACACATTTTTGTGTCCAAATTATTAGAAAGGGATATTCTTGTCAAAAAAATTTTATGTAGACATGACACCCACTGCCATCTAGTTGTCGTAATAGAAATTTATTGAAATGCAAAAGAATAATTTATATTCATTTTAAATCACTTATTGGAAACAAAAATACAATTTAAATACAACGATAGGCAATTTTTATTTTTTGTACAATCTTTTAATACGAAATGGAATTCTATTTTAGGTTTATTATTTATTCCGTAAATATGAATCAAATATAAAGCGCCTCAATTTTGTAGACTTTCGGAGATTTTTAAAACTTTAATTCTCCATGAAAGTGGAAACTTAAGAGCTATTGTTGTCATTTGCCAAGTTTTATTTTGTCACATCGGAAAGTGCAATTAAAAATGTTTTTTTCACATAATTTGAAGTATTTACGAAAAAGTAAGTATTTTTATAAATAGTTATATTGTTAATAAAACTTAATACGAAGTTTTTATTTCAGAAAATTAAGTAATTCATTAGAAATTGCTAGATATTCGACGAAAAGAGGAAACCGGGAATTTCTTTCTTTCGATAAGTTGACATCTTCATTTTTAGTAAACAAAATATTAAATATTTAGTTTGTGATGTTCCTAAATGGCTGTTATTTATTTATTTTATCTTAAAAGTGGTGAAAAAGTGAAAAGTTCGTCCGTCAATAAATGTAAACAAATGCGATGTTGACAGTTCAATGTTTACCAGAAAATAGTTCAGTGCCGGTGTATATAAAGTGTGTGTAAGAAAGTTTAAGGGACCAAATTTTTCAGTCTATTTTCCGTTGCTGTTTTCATTGTGTTGAAATAAATAAAGTTTATTCTTCGGTTAGCTTATTATTTAAATAAATTTGTTTTGATTGCTCTATTAGACCATATTATAATGCATTTACTAAATAATATTGTTTTCATTTTTTTTTTAGAATAAAAGTTATTAATTATTTAAGTCATCAAATTTTTCATTTTCTATTTTTGTTTTAAAGCATTTGTTTTAATTTTGTATACAACTTAACTTCTATATTATTAAGAATTTTATGTAATGTTCTATGTAATTATGCTTTATTTTTTAATTTAATTTGAATGCACAATGCCTATTTAAATTACCATTTCCATTCACAAACACACATTTATATTATAATTAAGGTTTTTGTATCTACTTTGAAATTTATATTTACTAAGTTGCGGTGTGGTTTTATTTCAACATAAACATAATATCATATTCTCTAATTTAATTCATTTTGCATTTTTGGAATGGATTTTTATTTGTGCACATAATTGTTTTCATATAATCATATAACTTCCAATCTATTGTATATTTTTATATACTCTTCCCCACTTTATAATTATGTTTTAATAAATAATATATAGTGAAATAAAAAAATAAATAATATTTTAAAATACGAGTAGAATACTGTGTTTTATTGCATATTTACAAAACTAATTCCATCAAACAACAAGACCCGCAATATTAAAAAATCTATTCTTTTACGCATAAATAACATCACATATGAAAATGGTTTTGAACGAACCGCTTCAATCGCATACTGAAGTTTAAAATTGGCTCCCAATGATTTACGCCGTTTCTGTTGTATTGCATGTGTGTGCGTTCTACGAATGTATTGCCAACAAAATTTAGACAGAATTTTTGTGTAGAGGCCTATCCAGTTCTTCTTTAATCTAAGGACCTTAGATTAAAGAAGTACTGGATAGGCCTCTACACAAAAATTCTGTCCAACTTTTGTTGGCAATACATTCATAGAACGCACACACATGCAATACAACAGAAACGGCGTAAATCATTGGGGGCCAATTTAAAAGTTCAGTATGCGATTGAAGCGGTTCGTTTAAAACCATTTTTCATATGTGATATCATTTACGTGTAAAGAAGCCGAATATTGCGGATCTTGTTGTTTGATGGAAGTAGCTTTGTAAATATGCAATAAAACACAGTATTCTATTTCAAAATATTATTTATTTTTTTATTTCAGTATATACTATTTATTAAAACATAATTATAAAGTGTGGAGGAGTATATAAAAATGAAAATTGCAAATTATCTGATTATATCAAAACAATTATGTGCACAAATTTAAATTAATTTCGAAAATGCAAAATGAATTAAATGAGAAAATGTGATAGTATGTTTATGTTGAAATCAAACCACACCGCAACTTAGTAAATATAAATTGTAATCTAAAACAAGCATAAGTACATACAAAAACCTTAATTATAATATAAATGTGTGCTTGTGAATGAAATTGTTTTTAGATAGGTTTGTGCATTTAAATTAAATTAAAAAGGAAAGCATTAATTACATAGAACATTACAATACATGAAGTTCTTGATAATATATAAGTTAATCGTATACAACATTAAAAGAAATGCTTTAAAACAAAAATAGAAAATGAAAAATTTAATATACTTAAATAATTAATAACTTATATTCTTAAAAAAAATGAAAACAATATTATTTATTAAATGCATTATAATATGGTCTAATAGAGCAATCAAAACAAATTTATTTAAATAATAAGCTTACCGAAGAATAAACTTTATTTATTATAACACAATGAAAACAGCAATGGAAAATAGACAGAAAAATTCGGTCCCTTAAACTTTCTAACACACACTTTATATACACCGGCACTGTACTATTTTATGGTAAACATTGAACTGTCAACATCGGATTCACAAATGATAAAGCTAACCCCCCAAGTCTCCACTTTCATGGAGAATTAAAGTTTCAAACTCTCCGAAAGTCTACAAAATTGAGGCGGTTTATATTTGATTGATATTTACGAAATGTATAATAAACCTAAAATAGAATTCCATTTCGTATCAAAAGATTGTACAAAAAATAAAAATGACCTATCGTTGTATTTAAATTGTATCTTTGTTTCCAGTAAGTGAATTAAAATAAATATAAATTATGCTTTTGCAATTAAAGGAATTTCCATTACGACACATAGATGGCAGTGGGTGTCATGTCTACATAAAAAATTTTTGACACTCGTATCCCCCCAGGAAATATTTGTACACAAAATTGCGTATACATATACGGTAAGGGCCTATCCAGGTATTCTTTAATCTAAGCTAAGGACAAACCAATCACATTGAATTTAATAGAAATTTCTAGTAGCTGGGCTAAAAAGACCGTGCGACAAATACATACTTTTATATGGACATTATCAGTATTATTCTCCATTTAGTTAAATCAAAATCGCAATATTTACTGATAAGTTCTTAAATGTCTATGCTTAACACAGTTTATAGTGGACACAAGATGGGAACGGTCATTGAAGATGTCAAAGTTGTTAGCAGCGTTTAATAGAATAAATGCTAGTATCTGAATGTAAAAAAGGTCGAAAAACTGCAGTGGATCTGGCAAAAATATTTAAAAAAACCTGCGACACGCGGTGTTCCCAAGCGGTCACCCATCTAAGTACTAACCACGCCCAGTCCTGCTTAACTTCGGTGACCGGACGAGAACCGGTGGATCCAGGACGGTGTGGCCGCAGATAGTATATTTTTCCTACTCTTTTCAGTTTTCTTCGCAATCATTTCCATTTTTCCTAACATAACAGTCTTTTAAATATTTTGTGTTATGTTTCAATTGTGCGATATATAAAAACTGAACAAATAAAGAACGCACACTTCAAGAAACTCTAATGAATTGTTCTTTATTTATTTTGATCTGATGACCGATTAATGTCAAGTGTCAGCTGTCAGTAGTTGAAGTCAGTCAGTAGACCGACCGACCCTTAGATTAAAGAATACCTGGATAGGCCCCTACCGTATATGTATACACATTTTTGTGTCCAAATTATTAGAAAGGGATATTCTTGTCAAAAAAATTTTATGTAGACATGACACCCACTGCCATCTAGTTGTCGTAATAGAAATTTATTGAAATGCAAAAGAATAATTTATATTCATTTTAAATCACTTATTGGAAACAAAAATACAATTTAAATACAACGATAGGCAATTTTTATTTTTTGTACAATCTTTTAATACGAAATGGAATTCTATTTTAGGTTTATTATTTATTCCGTAAATATGAATCAAATATAAAGCGCCTCAATTTTGTAGACTTTCGGAGATTTTTAAAACTTTAATTCTCCATGAAAGTGGAAACTTAAGAGCTATTGTTGTCATTTGCCAAGTTTTATTTTGTCACATCGGAAAGTGCAATTAAAAATGTTTTTTTCACATAATTTGAAGTATTTACGAAAAAGTAAGTATTTTTATAAATAGTTATATTGTTAATAAAACTTAATACGAAGTTTTTATTTCAGAAAATTAAGTAATTCATTAGAAATTGCTAGATATTCGACGAAAAGAGGAAACCGGGAATTTCTTTCTTTCGATAAGTTGACATCTTCATTTTTAGTAAACAAAATATTAAATATTTAGTTTGTGATGTTCCTAAATGGCTGTTATTTATTTATTTTATCTTAAAAGTGGTGAAAAAGTGAAAAGTTCGTCCGTCAATAAATGTAAACAAATGCGATGTTGACAGTTCAATGTTTACCAGAAAATAGTTCAGTGCCGGTGTATATAAAGTGTGTGTAAGAAAGTTGAAGGGACCAAATTTTTCAGTCTATTTTCCATTGCTGTTTTCATTGTGTTGAAATAAATAAAGTTTATTCTTCGGTTAGCTTATTATTTAAATAAATTTGTTTTGATTGCTCTATTAGACCATATTATAATGCATTTACTAAATAATATTGTTTTCATTTTTTTTTTAGAATAAAAGTTATTAATTATTTAAGTCATCAAATTTTTCATTTTCTATTTTTGTTTTAAAGCATTTGTTTTAATTTTGTATACAACTTAACTTCTATATTATTAAGAATTTTATGTAATGTTCTATGTAATTATGCTTTATTTTTTAATTTAATTTGAATGCACAATGCCTATTTAAATTACCATTTCCATTCACAAACACACATTTATATTATAATTAAGGTTTTTGTATCTACTTTGAAATTTATATTTACTAAGTTGCGGTGTGGTTTTATTTCAACATAAACATAATATCATATTCTCTAATTTAATTCATTTTGCATTTTTGGAATGGATTTTTATTTGTGCACATAATTGTTTTCATATAATCATATAACTTCCAATCTATTGTATATTTTTATATACTCTTCCCCACTTTATAATTATGTTTTAATAAATAATATATAGTGAAATAAAAAAATAAATAATATTTTAAAATACGAGTAGAATACTGTGTTTTATTGCATATTTACAAAACTAATTCCATCAAACAACAAGACCCGCAATATTAAAAAATCTATTCTTTTACGCATAAATAACATCACATATGAAAATGGTTTTGAACGAACCGCTTCAATCGCATACTGAAGTTTAAAATTGGCTCCCAATGATTTACGCCGTTTCTGTTGTATTGCATGTGTGTGCGTTCTACGAATGTATTGCCAACAAAATTTAGACAGAATTTTTGTGTAGAGGCCTATCCAGTTCTTCTTTAATCTAAGGACAAACCAATCACATTGAATTTAATAGAAATTTCTAGTAGCTGGGCTAAAAAGACCGTGCGACAAATACATACTTTTATATGGACATTATCAGTATTATTCTCCATTTAGTTAAATCAAAATCGCAATATTTACTGATAAGTTCTTAAATGTCTATGCTTAACACAGTTTATAGTGGACACAAGATGGGAACGGTCATTGAAGATGTCAAAGTTGTTAGCAGCGTTTAATAGAATAAATGCTAGTATCTGAATGTAAAAAAGGTCGAAAAACTGCAGTGGATCTGGCAAAAATATTTAAAAAAACCTGCGACACGCGGTGTTCCCAAGCGGTCACCCATCTAAGTACTAACCACGCCCAGTCCTGCTTAACTTCGGTGACCGGACGAGAACCGGTGGATCCAGGACGGTGTGGCCGCAGATAGTATATTTTTCCTACTCTTTTCAGTTTTCTTCGCAATCATTTCCATTTTTCCTAACATAACAGTCTTTTAAATATTTTGTGTTATGTTTCAATTGTGCGATATATAAAAACTGAACAAATAAAGAACGCACACTTCAAGAAACTCTAATGAATTGTTCTTTATTTATTTTGATCTGATGACCGATTAATGTCAAGTGTCAGCTGTCAGTAGTTGAAGTCAGTCAGTAGACCGACCGACCCTTAGATTAAAGAATACCTGGATAGGCCCCTACCGTATATGTATACACATTTTTGTGTCCAAATTATTAGAAAGGGATATTCTTGTCAAAAAAATTTTATGTAGACATGACACCCACTGCCATCTAGTTGTCGTAATAGAAATTTATTGAAATGCAAAAGAATAATTTATATTCATTTTAAATCACTTATTGGAAACAAAAATACAATTTAAATACAACGATAGGCAATTTTTATTTTTTGTACAATCTTTTAATACGAAATGGAATTCTATTTTAGGTTTATTATTTATTCCGTAAATATGAATCAAATATAAAGCGCCTCAATTTTGTAGACTTTCGGAGATTTTTAAAACTTTAATTCTCCATGAAAGTGGAAACTTAAGAGCTATTGTTGTCATTTGCCAAGTTTTATTTTGTCACATCGGAAAGTGCAATTAAAAATGTTTTTTTCACATAATTTGAAGTATTTACGAAAAAGTAAGTATTTTTATAAATAGTTATATTGTTAATGAAACTTAATACGAAGTTTTTATTTCAGAAAATTAAGTAATTCATTAGAAATTGCTAGATATTCGACGAAAAGAGGAAACCGGGAATTTCTTTCTTTCGATAAGTTGACATCTTCATTTTTAGTAAACAAAATATTAAATATTTAGTTTGTGATGTTCCTAAATGGCTGTTATTTATTTATTTTATCTTAAAAGTGGTGAAAAAGTGAAAAGTTCGTCCGTCAATAAATGTAAACAAATGCGATGTTGACAGTTCAATGTTTACCAGAAAATAGTTCAGTGCCGGTGTATATAAAGTGTGTGTAAGAAAGTTGAAGGGACCAAATTTTTCAGTCTATTTTCCATTGCTGTTTTCATTGTGTTGAAATAAATAAAGTTTATTCTTCGGTTAGCTTATTATTTAAATAAATTTGTTTTGATTGCTCTATTAGACCATATTATAATGCATTTACTAAATAATATTGTTTTCATTTTTTTTTTAGAATAAAAGTTATTAATTATTTAAGTCATCAAATTTTTCATTTTCTATTTTTGTTTTAAAGCATTTGTTTTAATTTTGTATACAACTTAACTTCTATATTATTAAGAATTTTATGTAATGTTCTATGTAATTATGCTTTATTTTTTAATTTAATTTGAATGCACAATGCCTATTTAAATTACCATTTCCATTCACAAACACACATTTATATTATAATTAAGGTTTTTGTATCTACTTTGAAATTTATATTTACTAAGTTGCGGTGTGGTTTTATTTCAACATAAACATAATATCATATTCTCTAATTTAATTCATTTTGCATTTTTGGAATGGATTTTTATTTGTGCACATAATTGTTTTCATATAATCATATAACTTCCAATCTATTGTATATTTTTATATACTCTTCCCCACTTTATAATTATGTTTTAATAAATAATATATAGTGATATAAAAAAATAAATAATATTTTAAAATAGAATATTGTGTTTTATTGCATATTTACAAAACTAATTCCATCAAACAACAAGACCCGCAATATTAAAAAATCTATTCTTTTACGCATAAATGACATCACACATGAAAAATGGTTTTAAACGAACCGCTTCAATCGCATACTGAAGTTTAAAATTGGCTCCCAATGATTTACGCCGTTTCTGTTGTATTGCATGTGTGTGCGTTCTACGAATGTGCCAACAAAATTGGGACAGAATTTTTGTGTAGAGGCCTATCCAGTACTTCTTTAATCTAAGATTTTAGCAGTGTTTTTGTGTAGAGGCCTATCCAGTTCTAGAATGTATGGTTGCCTTTCATATGTGAATAGTTGACAAAAGTTTTTTGAGGTTATGTATATGAATTAGTTTTCAGTTCAATTCCAGTGTTCAGATTTTAAAGTATTTTTATTTGAGACTAAAACAATCGTGTACCATTCATTAAGAATTAATAGCAATCGTCATTCTAATCAGTAATTTTATTTATTTTATGTCAGCATGGCTGGAAACGATAAGAATATTATACGTATAACACATTTTATAAATCCGCATATGTTTTGGTTCAAGTATGAATCGAGTTTTTTCTCGAACGCGCGGTTTTTAGAATTTGACAATGAAATTCAACAATACTTTCTAAAAGATAAACCAGCACAATATACTAGATATCAGCCAAAGAAAGGGCAGGTATAAATCAATAATTGGTAAAAAAACAATATTTTTACTAACAAAGTTTGGTTTCTGTTTGCAGATAATAGGATTTTATAATTTTGCTTGGAGTCGATGGATACGAGCCGAAGTTGATTTTATTGCAGAGTATGCCAGTTCGGAAACAAAATATATTTGTTGGGCAATCGATTATGGGTAATGCTTTTTTCCAATCTAGATAATTGTAAAAATTAATTTTTTTTTTGTAGCATTCCTATAATATGTAATTCGTCGGCAACGCGGAAGCTACCGCAACGGTTAACTGAACCAGACTTGAAATTAGTTTATTTTGGCGGATTGAATAATGTAGTTCCAGCCGATTTGGTAGGTTTGATAACAGAAAATCAATTTGAAATTTTAACGAAAGCCATAAATATGTATAAATACCACATGTTTGCAGAGGTATTCATTCGAAGTGAATCGTGCGCAATTGGTGGCAGCAGATTCTTGGTCACAAGTAGCTGTCAAAAATATGGAGGAGTTGATTAACGATGCGTGTCTTATGAGGTTTGAACAGGAATTTGAGTGTAAGGGACAACTTTTTGGTACACTAAAAATCACCCATCACACGAATGCCGAGGTGAATTTAAGAGAATTATTGTTAGACATGAATTTGGCCATGGCTGCCGATGATTTTCTGAATACGCTGCAGGAAACAGGCATTAACCAAATACAACGGTGGAAAACAAATGACGGCAATTCGCATGTATTTCAAACGAACAACTCGAAATGGCTGCAGTTCACATTGGCAAAATCTGTACCATCAGATGTAGCAAAAAGTGAATATTCGATAAATGCTGTACGAAAAGTCCAAGATTGGGAGCGTCGAAATGAAATGTCCAAACAAAACGACCAAGTAGGCAATCAGGAGAGTACTGACGGTGTTGGCAGCTGTAATAGTTCAGCTGATCTTGGCATTCAAGTTGACGATATTTCGATCGAGAAAGCAATTTTAGAATCGATTGTATTGAGTGATCAAAAAAATTCGTACATTTGCCCTATTGAAAATGAAGGCAGTTCACAAGATGATAAGAAAATTACATCAGGTCAAAGTGAAAAAAATAAGAAATTGGAAAGATTGCGCAAGATTCGTGCTATTCACAATCAAACACAAGAAAGTACTTGTAAGTCAGACTCAGTTTCACCAACGCGTTCAGTTAATTTGGATGAAAAATTTCCTAAGCAGATTATTAAAACTGAAAACCATCAGTCCAATACTAATACAAAATCGCCGAACCGGAATTCTGAAAGGCGACATAAAAAAAAAAATAAACGGCAGCAAAATGTGAAAATACATGATAATAATGTTGGCGAGTGTATAAACAATGATAAGTCCATAGAAATTGGAGCTAGACTACATGAGATTAATTCTCAAAATATGACATTAAATGGCGACATTCAAATTCTTGTTCAAGAGGACAAAAGCGGCTCGATAGAAGACCACGAAATAAAACCTAAGCCGCCTACTACAGAAATAGAAGTACTCGAAGTATTGAAAAGTATGAATTTAAATGCTGGAGATATTGATGCAACGGCTACCCCGTCTCAAGGTTCATCCGAACATCAGAAATCAAATGTTAAGTCGTTGATGGATCGCTTAGCATACAAAAGGAAATTGTGTGATCCTATTATAAAAACCACTACTATCTCGAACTGCTCTAAGGATGTGATAATTCCGGCTGGTATTGATTTGAATGTTTTACGAACAAACAAAAAAACAGAAACACATAATAATAAATCGCTTAAAAATAATAAAGAACCGTGGTAGGTTGATTTTAAATTTTTATCAAATCATATGAAAGTCGATATATCATAAATAGTATGATGGTATAATTACAAAATGAACATCATGTTCAAAGTTGTCAAATAATAAGCGATTGAAATAATAAATTTGGATTTCAATGAATTAATTTAACATGTTGAGAATTTTGTAATGATTAAACGCTTTGAAACTAATTAAGAAACAATTGACTTTTATTTAAATTGAAAAGCGCATTCTATTCTAGTCCTTAAAAATAGTATTTCTTTCATCTTTATGGTTTTATATTTATTGCATTTTCTTGTACAAAATTTTATCATTTTTTTTTTTACATTTTTTAAATTTTTGTATTTTTATTAGTTTGGAGTGGAATCTGGTTAAACATCTTGTTCTCGTTCATGGCACTCATTTTGCCAAGCCTATTGATAAATTGCAAAAAGCTAATTTCACTGATGATATTCATCAGGAACTTCAAAAAATGGGGTAATTCTTTTGTGTTTCCATTCTTGTTCCATATCAGATATAATAATATCAATTTTTCTGTTTATATATTCCGAATAGATTTACGCAAATCTACCGAACTCAATCGTTTACATGGCCGCATTTGATGCGCGGTAATTCGTTAATTGTAGTGAATGGGGCCAAAACTGGGAAAACGCTGTCCTATTTGCCTGCATTCTGCAGTTTAGTTCAGGTTAGTTCGATTAATATTGTTATTGTTGAATTAGTTGTCTTAGCTGTATTTTTTCTGAAAATTTTCGAAAATTTTCTGCATTACTGTAAATGGAAAAAAATTATATTTTGAATATTGATTTATTTTTGTAAATAAATATTTTTTCCTATTGTTAAATTTTTTTAAAAAAATTTATGATTTCCTTAAAAGTGAATTGTTCCTTTTCTGCTTGAAATCTAGTTGAAAATAAAAGATCAGCTAGTTGTAGATGGCGTTGGCCCAATTGGAATTATACTGGCCGCATCTTCTGTTGAAGTAATGCAGATAACTAACAAATGTCGCAGAATGTTACAAAACAGTGATCCACATATATCTGTTGTAGATTCTTTCGGAGCTAGACATGAGTCTGAAGCAAAAGTAATATTTGTATTCAATTAGTTTTAAGATTTAAATAATCCAAATATAACTTGTATGTTTGGTTTTTATTAATTGCCCATTAAAGATTGGCCTTTTGAATGGTTGTGGAATTCTTGTAGCAACACCGGCAAGTCTTGCACGTTTGCTTAGAGCGCAAATTCCATATATTGATGGTAATCGAGTGCAACATTTTGTTGTAGACGGTTTGGACAAGATTTATGGACAATTCACAACGGAGTTGCAAATGTGCTTACGAAAATGTTGTTCGTTAAGTGGGAAAAATGCAAAAACTTCTACTCAGGTGGGTAGAAAATGCTTTATTATAAATTCAGAGCCAATTTAGAAGTTCCTTTTTTTTTAGTTAATAATAACTTCTAGAAAATGGATGAAAGTTCTCACTGGCTTCTTTAATATTTGTAATAATCCACAATTATGCATAGGATCCTATTTGGAAGCTGCCATATATGCTCGTTCAACAATTTGCACAAAATTTGTTGAAAATAGTACAAAAATTTCTGTAATATGTGGTAAATTAAAGTATTTTATTTGAAAACTTGCAATTATAAATGGATATTAAATGTCTTTTAGATTTTATTGAAAAACATCCATATACATTGGAGCCGTTGATGATCGTTTGCAGTAAAGACGAAGAAGTTGATGAAATAAGTAAAGTTCTTAGAAATATTTCAGCAATGTTCATAGCGGTTTGTGGTACATCAACTGCGGAGGAAATCGGTATGATCCAATTTCAATTGATTAATTGTATTTACTTATATTTAATTACCTTTGATTTCTTTAATTAAATAAAGAATTAACAAAAGACTGGGATAATCGAGAAATAAGTAATAGAACATTAATAGTGTGCACCGATAGTGTTCTTCCAGAACTGAAAGTGACCAAAGTGAAAAATTTAATACACTATTCACTATCAAAAACCTGGACAAAATTCTCATTCAGATTTTCTGTTTGCCTTGGATACTATGAGGATTTCGTAAAGTCAATTGTACCGTAGACAATTCGACTATATATATTTAAATTATTCACAAAGATTTTTTTTTTGACAGCAAAATAGTAAACCGCCAGCAATATCAATTATTCTTTTGGACGAAAATAATAATTATCAGTTACCGAAATTGATTCAATTTCTACAGGAGCATGGTTGCGATTCAATTCATTCAAAAATTGTTGACCTAAGTCATGTAAGCGCATGTCTGTTTTAATAATTTTTATAGTTGTTTGAAATGGAATTTTTATTTTAGCAAATTTTACTAGAAAGAGAAGAGAGTAAATCAGAAGCTGGAATGAGAAAGTTTTGTCCATCAATGATGGAGTTTGGTAATTGTGCCGATATGAATATTTGCAAACATCGACATATGTTAACAAAATTCGATGCACCAACGGACAGATTGCCAATTGATGGATTTGTAAATTTTCAAATCTAGAATTTGCAATAGTATATTTATAAAGATTATTTTTAATATGCCTATAGATTAAAGTAAAAATACTGAACATTTTATCGCCAACACATTATGCTGTGCGTATTTTAAATAAAAAAAAAGACAATAATTCCAAATGGCTATGGAGTGATGAAAATACAAATTATGGAAAGTTCAATTTAGAGTTTTCCTGCTATTTTGCAGTTACAGAGAGACATCAAATACATTGGCCAATCAATACAGGTGATTTATGTGTAATTAATGAAAATTCTATTTTCTATCGGTGCAAAGTTCTTCAAGTACCTGAAAAGTAAGTATCCATTACTATTTGCTATGGTTAACTAAATTATGAGCGATGGGCTTATACTATTTTGTAGTTACAATGAAAATGTACCAGGAAATTTCGATATCGTTGTAAAATTGGTCGATCATGGACGAGAAATTGTCTGCAAATCGGCAAGTGTCCTTGTTTTGCCAGATAAATTCAAAAAGATACCATTTCAGGTATAAATTGTTTTGAAGAAGAAAAAAAACACTAAAATTTATTAAAAAAAATATTTACTTTTCTAGGCAGTAGATCTACGTTTAATGGGTATTGCCCCGTTTGATCACGAACAAATATGGGACATTGAAAGTACTGACATTGTAAGGCACTGGTTCTCCCAATATGATAATAGAAATGTACACGTTGAAGCTAGAGTAAATTTTGCGTTAATGAACACAATTTGGTCGGACAGTGTTATTATGGTGGAATTTCTACAGCCGATTACAACTCATGTCATGGTTATGGATATTAAAAGTACATTACTGGAAAAGAAATTTGCACAAAAATCATCGTGTGGCGCTAAATTATTATTTGAAACAGCTAAAAATTTTGGTAAAAAATAAATACTAGTAAATTGTACACAAATTTACTTACTATTTGATTTTTAGGATTTCTAAAATGTTCGGAAACAGATGCTGAAAACGGTGATCATTTTGAGGAGTTAAGTTCCGATTCATTGATTAATATAGAAAATTTGAATAATACTAATGAGTCGTTATCATCAATAGTCAACACTGAAAATGATTCTTCTAAACAGTCAGCATCTACGGTGGAAATAAACAATATTGAAGAAATAAAAACTGATCATTGGCAAACAGTCATTATAGGAAATTTTTTTGATAGTCAAATTGGTTCTTTTATAAGTCCTGATCATTTTTTTATCCAATTGCTTCACCTTATTCCTGAGTATGAGCTGGTTTTATATTTATAATAATTTAAAAATAGTAAAAAATTTTTTTTTTTAATTATTATTAACTTGATATAATTTTTTAGTTTGGAAAATCTATACAGTAAAATCGATAAATATATCAATTCTGAAGATTGTCAGCTATTAATTAATCCGGAAATCAATATGAATTGCTTAGCAAAATTTGATGGATCATATAATCGTGCAAAAATAATTGCTTTAGAAGGAAACAATACCGTTGAACTATTCTTTTGTGATATTGGCAGTACAAAATTGGAAAAGATTGATTGTCTTTTTGAAATACCGAAACACTTGCAAGATATTTTACCATTTCAAGTATGATATTTTTCGCCACTTTCATTGCTAATATAAAAGTCACTTTCAACTATAAATACTTGATTTGATATGTAATTGAAATTTATTATAATTAATTGTAGGCTATTTTTTGTAAATTAAGTGGCATAAAACCGTTAAAAACTTGCCATTGGAGTGACGAAACAAGCGATAAAATTTATGATGAAATACTTGATGTTCCTGACTATCTATTAGTGAAAAGCTTAAATATTACCAAAATTAAAGTTTTCAATGCATTTGAAATAGACCAACACGAAATTATTTTTCTGAGCGGTTCCACTAAGGAAAATAATAAATTAATTAATTGCGAAATAGTCGAATCTGGTAAATTTTGCTCTATTATTTTTATATTTATATGGTTAATCGTATAAATTGATGTTATAATATTATTTATTTTAGGTTTTGCTGAATATTCAGTTCAAAAAGAATCATTATTGAATTTTATTACATCCAAAAATGATCAAAATGTTGGTACAGATTCGAATATGGAAAATTGGGATAATTGCAATTACAAAAATCCAATTTTCGCAAATGTCGATGAGGTGAAGGAAGAAAAATCGGATAGTTCGTTCGATTCATTAGATATTCAGATGACTCAAAAAGAAATGCTAGATGTGGTATTTGTTATAATTTTTAATTAGAAAATATAGCATTTAAATTTATGATAATAATAATTTTTAGCTTGGAATATCTCCAAATATAAATAAACTACTAGCTTCGATTAGGGAAAATTCTGAAAGAAGTGCCATTGATAATAAAAATACTCCTAAAAATGATCTACAAACAATAGAGGAAGTTACAACAAACCAACAAAAAGTATCAGAAATAATTAATATAATGCCACGTTTAAAGTATTTATATCCTTGTCCAAAAACTATATGGAAACAAACAAAAGATTTTATTATTCTCAACATTTATGCACCAGATATTATAGATTATGGAATCGAAATTACTGCCGATCATTTAACATTCAAGTGAGTGGAAGTTTTCGATTTCATTTTTAATGTATTCAAACATAAAATAATGTATTGTAATTTGATTAGAGCAAAGATAAATGATGAACAACATGCACTTTTAATAAATTTTCTTGGTATTATCGTGCCAGAATCCAGTATTCATAAAATAATAGGATTACGTGTTCATGTTCGATTAGAAAAAATTTCAAATAGTAAGAATTTATTAAATATAAAATAAATAATAATAAATATATTGGACATGCTTTTTTTGAAAATCATTAGAATTTTCTTGGCCACGCCTCACAAATGAAAATGATAAATATTCCTGGTTAAAATATGACTTAAATGCTATTACTTTAGAAGATGAAGAGCAAGATGCTATTTGTAATAGATTAGGTAAGCAAAACAATTTTGAAAAAGTTATTTAAAAAAAATAATAATAATTTATAACTTTTTATTTAAATATAACTTTAGTTGATATAAATAAAATTAACACTGACGTAAGCGATTCGGAGACTAGTGAAGAAAACGACGACTACTGGAGTAATACTAATAGAATAGAAGATCCTTTTGATGATGAATTTAGTCGACCAGTTTTTTGACCAAATACGAACGTTATATTTTCAACCATTAATATTAAAAATGTGATAATTTTTTTTGTTTTTTAAATAAAATATTTGTAACAAAATAGTTTTCTTTTTGAACCAAAAGGGGGATAATAGACAAACAGAAGGTATTTCCCATTTTCCATATGTAGAACTTTTACTATCAATTACTGGATTCAGTGTTGACAACCGATAAACGATTTAATTTGTTTATTATACCATGTGTATCAGCTTAAATCCGCTGTTTGATCATAGATGGCGTGAGTGAGCGTATTAAGCTACAATGGACACGCCATACTTTTTTTTATGAGTTTGGCATCTGTCAACATTAATTAGTGCACATTGTTAGCAATTTCGTACAACAACATATATTTTTTCTTTGGACAAGAAGCGTGAAAATCGGCCTAGGAAGGTCGGGGACCATCAATTGCAGGCTCTTTTGAACGAAGACTATACCCAATCGCAAAAAATGCTCGCGGAGCAATTGGGTGTTACTCAACCAGCCATTTCCATGCGTCTATGTGCCATGGGGAAGATTGAAAAGATCGGAAAATTGGTGCCGCATGACTTGAACGATAGGCAGATGGAGCGACGCCAAAACACATCCGAAATCTTGCTCGCCAGACAAAAAAGATAGTCGTTCCTGCATCGGATTGTGACAGGCGATGAAAAGTGGATATATTTCGAGAATCCTAAACTCAAGAAATCGTGGGTTGATCCCGGCCAACCATCAACATCTTCCCCAAGACAAAATCGCTTCGGACGGAAGACGATGCTGTGCGTCAACCATCAACATCTTCCCCAAGACCAATTCGCTTTGGTGGGAAGCATGAACATCTTCCCCAAGACCTTTGCGTTTGGTGGGATCAGCAGGGTATCGTATACTATGAGGTGTTGAAACCTGGTGAAACTGTCAATGCCCACCACTTCCACCAACAATTGATCAAATTGCACCGTGCTCTGCGTGAAAAAAAAGGACGGATAATCAACAAAGACATAACAAGCTGATTTTCCTCCACGATAACGCACCATCGCACACGTTAAAAATGTTCCGAAACTACTTAGAGACACTCAACTTATTCACGAGATCTTGCCCCTTCCGACTACCATCTGTTTTCGTCGATGGGCCACTCGCTTGCTGAGCAGCACTTCGATTCTTACTAAGACGTCCGAAAATGGCTTGATGAGTGGTTTGCCTCGAAAGAGAAGGAATTTATTTGGCATGGTATCCACAAATTGCTCGAGAGATGGGAAAAATGTGTAGCTAGCGAGGGCAAGTACTTTGAATAAATTTGTTCTTGCCTTCTATGAAAATCGTGTTTTTTTGGACAAAAAACAGGGGATTAAGCTTATACACCTGGTATAATCATAAACAAGAATAAATATACTGCCACGTTTTATATATAAAAAAAATGGAGGACGTGTTAAGAGCTTTTCTTTATCATCAGCAAACAAGATTTCCTGATATTTTACAAAATATTGTATTGTTAGGATTTGAAGTACTCAATCTGTACTTTTCTTTATCATCAGCAAACGAGCAATCGAACATGAAACTTTTAATAAAATGAGATTAAAAGAAAAAAGTTTTTTTAAAAAAATGTCATTTTTTTATTGTATTATTTTCTATAAATGCTATTTTTTACTACTGTTAGCGAAATTGTTGACCGCAATTTATAATGTGTTATCACAAGCCTTAGTTATCAATTATGTGCACTCATTTAAGCAAAATACAATAAAATAAATATAGATAAATAATCAAACAATTATTCGAATTTTTAGAATTTATTTATAGAAAAATTCGTCATTGTTGAAGAATTTAAAAACGCAATTGTTTTATTCGCATTTATAACAATTTTAAATATTTTTGAAATGTTAGCAACCCCTTGGGACGGTCTTGTACAAGTAAACACTTCTAGTGTACTCGTATCCAACTGATACAGTTGTCGTATGCATATGGTATATGTAGGTACGTGTACGTTTACGTGGAGAAATAAATTCCTAGTCAAGTATTGTGAGAATGAGAACGACTGTAAATTCATTTCTATTTATCAGATTTAAGTTTGGAAGCATATGAGAAAAGCGAGAGAAGATTGCTGTATTGCAAAACGAGAATGTCCCCATTATTGGTGCTTTGGAAGTTTGAAAAGCGAAACACTTATCCGTATGCACACTCGAAATATTAAGTAATTGGAAGCACACGAGTCACTACTACTCACTTGAATAGATCGCCGTTCCTGTCGTTTTTTGTTTCGGGTATGTTGAGATAGGCTTCCGGTGATTGTGAATGATGCTTAAAAATTGTCCTTATTATCTTTGGCAGGACGCACAAAGTGGACGACGTCATAATTCTAATGTTAGACCTCTCACCTTTTATATAGAATAGAAAATGTTAAGAGAAAACGATTTAATTTAATCCTTTAACTTGAGAACTTGTTTTAAGTATTGAATTTATTTTAAAACATCAATAATCGATTGTATTTGAAGAGTTAATTCGAGAAGTTTTTTCTCATTTTTTGAAGCATTTTTCTTGCAATTATAAGTTGGTAAATATACAATAAATTCTATAATAAGTGTTATTGTTCCATTTTTTACATTTTCAATAACATATTTTGAATTTCAAAAGAAAAAATAAATAAATTCTCAAAAAAAATTTACTTTTTTTTAAATTAATTTGTAAAAAAAATACAAACTTTCAATAAAAGTTTTTTTTATTTAAAGAAATTTATTCCAAAAATATTTTCAAGTTTGTATTTTTTATCAAATTTAATTTGAAAAAACTGTTTTGTTTAAAAATTAAATTATCATACAATAATAAAAAAAAATGATTAAATAAACTAACATTAAAAATTCTTAAACATTTTATAAATATAAATTTGAACGTTTATTAATGAAATTAAGTTTTTTATCTTATAAAGAGAGTTATCCAATTTGAGCTTAAAAAAATAAAGTTAAAAAAAAAACGTTAAAAAAATATTCCGACTAAAATGCATACCAGACAGTTAATTTGTATGTTTTTACAATTTTAACAGAAAAATATTTTTTCCAATTTTAATAGTAGACTCTAAATTTAACAAATGGCAAACAGTGAGGTAAACAAATGTTACCTTGAATAATATAGTTTTTTAACAACTGTCAAATGTTAGAACTGCACTAACGCTTTATGATTGGTTTCCTATTTTTTTGGCTGAGACTGTATGTTTTTAGTTACCTTTTTGTACGATTATGAAATAAATTAAAAATATTAGCTAAGATAATTTCTTAGTAACGATCTTCGTAACTTATCGCAATGATAGTTTAAGACCAAAATGTATATCAGACATCACTTTTCGCAGATACATTAGTGTAATGCTATTTAACATGGCATACCTATCGTTAGACATAAAATACCACGGGATATACCCAATCAACGCACAAAACAGACCTGTCCAGTAATGGATTTCGTCAGCTCAGCTGAATAGATCCAGAGTCGTTCTCATTCTCACAATACTTGTTCCACGTATCTGAATCGATAATCCAGCACGCGCAAATTCAACGCACAATTTGATTTCCTGCTTGGACTACATCATCCAGGGAACACTCAGTATGGTAACCTCCATACCAGAAGTGTATGCAGGTCCACCTTCTCATAGTTTTTCATCTTCTTTATCTTCTTCATCTTCGGCTTCTTCATTTTCTTCATCTTCTTTATCTTCTCCATCGTCTTCATCTTCTTCATCTTCTTCATCTTCTCCATTTTCTTCATCATTTTTATCTTCTTTATCTTCTTTATCTTCTTTATCTTCTTTATCTTCTTTATCTTCTTTATCTTCTTGATCTTCTTGATCTTTTTTATCTTCTATATCTTCTTTATCTTCTTTATCTTCTTTATCTTCTTCATCTTCTTCACACCAGAAGTGTATGCAGGTCCACCTTCTCATAGTTTTTCATCTTCTTTATCTTCTTCATCTTCTTCGGCTTCTTCATCGTCCTCATCTTCTTCATCGTCCTCATTTTCTTCATCGTCGTCATCTTCTTCATCTTCGTTATCTGCATTAACTTCTTCGTCTTCTTCATCTTTTTCACCTCCTTTATCGTCTTCATCTTCTTCATCTTCTTCATCTTCTTTATCTTTTTTATCTTCTTTATCTTTTTCATCATCCTCATCTTCTTCATCTTCCTTATCTTCTTCATCTTCTTCATCGTCCTCATCTTCTTCATCGTCCTCATTTTCTTCATCGTCCTCATCTATTTCATCTTCGTTATCTTCATTACCTTCTTCATCTTTTTCACCTCCTTCATCTTCTTCATATTCTTCATCTTCTTTATCTTCTTCATCTTCTTCATTTTCTTTATTTTTTTATCTTCTTCATCTTCTTTGGCTTCTTCATTTTCTCCATTTTCTTCTTCTTGTTCTTCTTCTTTTCTTTTGAATCAAGTTTCGTACCTCATGCATGAAGTAGTCAAACATTGAATCTTCCGTCAATTCCTGCAGTGAGCGGTCTCAACTAGCAGACCGCTCCCTTATCACTCCACGCACATTTATGCAACTACCAGATAATGTCTCTAACCAGCTCCATCCATCACAGGTAGGTCCATTTGCTAACAGTCAGTAACCGGTTACAAGCTAGTTACCCTAACTGTTGGTAGCAAGGCCTACTTAAAACGCCACTATCATCTGCAGTGACAGCATCCAGGATTCAGCCATCCCTCAGTACCAGTTCTAAGACTGTACTTGTGAGGAAGATGACAACTACAGCCACCGCTTTTCAGCCAAAACTCCCCACCTTGGCCGGGCACAGCGGGTGAACCACAGTGGGGATGCCGACCCAAGTCGTTTCAGTCAGGTCTGCTTTTAAGAGTACCTGGTGAGTATTTCTCACTCAAAGAGCTTCAGTAAGGAAACTTGTAATTTTCTGACACTGCCATACCAGTTCAGGACCGCGGGCTCACAAAGACCAGTACGACACTTTTGGCATCGACCCTATAGTACGGATCTATACCCAAAAGTGTCCCTCTTCCGGGATTTACGCAGATACAATAGTTTTTCACAGTCTTTGTGGATTTTCAGAGCCTCATATATGGTAATTTTGCTTACTGAAATATCCACTGAGCGGGAAATGAGACTAATCGTTGGAGAAAATCTTTTCGAAAAATTGTTCCAGCACCCAATCAGCAAGTTTTTAACAAAACAAAAAGAAAGGTCTAGTATTCAAATAAAAATGGCAAACTTGAAACTAAACAAATATTATCTCAAATAATAAATATATTTGACAACTGTCAAATCACTGGATTTTACTTTCCGAATTATGAAATGTATAACCCTTTATTGCAAGGTAAATTTAATATATTTTTAAAAATTGTTTAAAGATGAATAACTATTTAAAATTGGTTTTGTTCTACCAGAATTTATTTTATTCACATATTAAGATGTATTATTACAATTTTTTTTCCTATTTTATAACAAATGAGATTGATGAAATTATTACTGTGACTTTTACAAATTTCTGCAATTTGAAGAAATATTCGAAATGTGTTATTAATTTTTAAAGTAAAATGGAAGCAGAAGGTTTACAATATTGCATGTAACCTTTTACAGTCCGGTTAGAAAATAAAAACTCGTTATTTAAACAACAATTTCATGTTCTAATTAAAATCTCCCGTTGATTTCCAATTTGACAACGGAAATTGCCATTTTATGAAGTGAAAATAGCAAAGTGAGGGCGTATTACTTGAGGAATTCTTCCCAATCCCTAACCGCTGCAGATGTTCTGTTGTAATTCACATATTCATATGCCCCCGACAAGGTACTAAATTTCGACATTTAATTGCTCTTAACTTAGAATTTATTTTTAGATGATTAATGCGTTTTTCTTCGTTCCACACCCGTGCGTTACGGCTACATAAATTTTATGGTTTCCCATTTTTATGAGTATAATATTGGAGAGGGACACAAAAATTCTCATAGCGGATATGCAGTTGTAAAAGAAAATCCTGTAACTACTTTATTTGTAAATCAAAGTACAAATTCGGTTTCTTAAAATTAGAAAATTCTACAAAAGAGTTTTAAGGTATAAGATTCGACCACAAAATAAACAATACAATATATTATTTTAAGTATTTTTTGCTTAAGATTAATAATAAATTGAGAAAAAAGAGGCAGACTCTCATATGCTTGGATAGAATATTATAATAGTAAAATTGAATGACATTCCAGAGCTATAAGAGGAACACTATCTTGAATATATGAGGTCTGTTCAAAAAGTATCGCGAATTTTGAATATCAGCGGGTTACGTATATTCGATTTTCAATTTTTTGTGGCGTTATATTGGTACTCATGTCTCTCACTTATACCGACAAGTTTGGCCATTTTGAATGTTCAGTTAATTTTTGAAAGCTGCTTTGCTTGCACGTGTTTTGACTCGTCTTCTATTTTTGCCCATTCCAAAAAATTGATCAATTGATCAAAGATTGACTCGTCTTCGATTTTTGCCCATTCCAAAAAAATTGATCAACAAATTGGTCACAGAGGGGCTAGATCTGGGGAATACGGTGGCTGCGGTATTATTAGTGTGTTGTTTTTGGCCAAAAATTCGCGCACAAGCAGCGATGAGTGAGCAGGGGAGTTATCATGGTGCAAAAGCCAATTTTTGTTCTTCCACAAATCCGGGCGTTTCTGGCGGATTGCTTCGCGCAACTTGCACATAACTTGCAGGTAATATTCCTTATTGACCGTTCTACCCTGTGGCAAGAACTCATGATGCACTACGCCCCTGCAATCGAAGAAAACTGTAAGCAAAACCTTCACATTCGACCGAACTTGGCGCGCTTTTTTCGGTCTTGGCTCGTGCGGCAGCTTCCATTGGGATGATTGAGCTTTGGTTTCCACGTCATAACCATAAACCCATGACTCGTCACCAGTTATGATCCTCTGGACCAAATTTGGGTAATCGCGGACAGAGTCCAATAGCTCCTTAGTAATGTTAATGCGATGCTGTTTTTGGTCGAAATTGAGCAATTTTGGTACGATTTTCGCGGCGACCCGCCTCACGACCAAATCATTGGTAAAAATCGAATGGCACGAGCCAATCGATATGTTTAAGTTCTCAGCAACTTCTCTAACGGTGATTCGACGATGAGCCAATACTATTTTCTTCACTTCATCAATGTTTTCATCGTTCACATCTTCTCGGCCCTCTGAGAACATTTTGTACCACCGATAAACGTTGCTTCGGTCCAAGGTAGCTTCACCATATGCCACAGTCAACATTCAGAATGCCTCCGCGCAATTAATTTTGTTTTTCATACAAAATTTGATACAAATTCTTTGATCCAGTTTTTGGAATGGGCAGAATCGAAGACGAGCCAAACACGTGAATGCAAAGCTGCTGTCAAAAATTAACTGAACATTCAAAATGGCCGAACTTGTCGGCATAAGTGAGAGACATGAGTACCAACATAACGCCACAAAAAATCAAAAGTCGAATATATGTAACCCGCGCAAATTCAAAATTCGTGATACTTTTTGAACAGACCTCGTATAAGGTACGGCATAAGAGTAGTGATACTGTCTTCACTGAAATCGATCTGGCAGCACTGCGAATTTCCGCTCCAATCACCTAATACTTTAGTCCCTTCGTCTGATAGTTACGTGACTCAAGTGAAGTTATGTGACCAAGCTTATGGAGCAATATTCCTTATTAAGAGCACAAGTATTTTTGATAGGTGACATACGGTTTTTCGGTACTGAATGAATTTTTCGAGGTCCGAGAAGTAGTGAAAGATGAATCTGATTCAAGAAGGTTTCCAACATCGAAAAGTGATAAAAATGTGCAACGAGTGTGGCTTTTTTAAGGTCAGACCATCAAATAGCATTGAAGGTGATAATTGAGTCCTTTAAAGGCTCAAAAAAACAGTTTTACGCATCAGATTGAGCAGTGAAGACACTTAAAGTTGTCCTTGTCACTGGCCATTACTATCAACAAGTTTTTGTTGCAGTAAAGCATTTCTGGGATTCGCCAACTCCCATATTTACCTAATTAAAGTCCGTATGATTTTTTTTTAGTTTCGAAAGATCAAAAACTGTTCGAAAGGAATTCATTTTGGTATTGTTTATAGCATCTTCCAAAGGCACTTATATCAAGCTAAATATATACTATACTGAGAAAAAAAAAAATCAATTTTTATTATTTCATTTATCACAGACTTATCATACTGACCTCGTACAAACAAACAATACCTCCACCGATATATAGTCATTATTATTTTTCTATTACACGTTGTATGTACTTAATTCTCTGGAATTGAATTCTATGTGAATAAGTTGATAAATGATAAATATGCAATAAGAAGATTTTATAAACAATTTATTTATGATTGATTTATGATTAATATTAACTACTATAAATCGTTATTGCTAAGTATTCGCTACCGATATTAGCTAATGGGAAATTTTTCAATAATTCTATACGTATTTAAAAGTGATCAAAAAGTGAATTCAATAACAACTTCATACGAGTATTTATGCCTAGAGACTTATGTACAGTAGTGTACGAATATGTTCGTACAATTATTGGAATAAGTGTAATGGGTTTGATGATGGGAAAGATATACTTTATATTAAGGGCAATAGAGTTTAGTACATTCAATAAGACCTATCAATTTTCATTTGGAATCTAACAATCCAAAGCTGTCATGGATTTTTTGATTGATTGTTGTTTGATTAATTTCCTTGGACAATAATAACATGGAATGAAATGTACTCGGCAATGTCAATACTTGGAGTTACTGGTAGTGTGGATACCGGCTGAAGTGTTCGGTACGAATACGAATGATTGTCATTGCTGCTGGTGTTGATTTACCATCAGGAAAAGTAAGAAGTTGCCGGCACTCTAATTAATGTTGAGGTATGTACATGGGTACATTGTAAGCGAATGAGCTCTTTACAGGTAAAACGCTCATTTTACAATAAATTTTCCTGGCGTTATTAACACTCGACATTGTATACGAATCTGCACGGGCGCTAGGTGTTGTGATGGGTGGTGACTTCTTCCAACGTTCAAATGAAATTTATTGAGTGGCGCTCTTATTGGAATCGATATGAAGTGTGGAGTTCATATTTGAACAGATTCGATTGCACTAATTTAATTCAATGTCATTTACCTTTAGTAAAACCATGAAGAAGAGTGCATTGATTTATACCAATCAGGATATTCGAGTTAACAAAATTTTCAGATTTTTACTCATTCAATATGGAATCGTATTATACACAGAATTATCAAACCAACCAATTTCATATATCGATTATGGAAAATTTCGTTTAAAAAATAATCAATTTACTTGTGTCTATTTACTTAAAAGTTAAACTTAGTTATTTATACGTTCCTACATCGATTACCGATCATTTTCTTCACGTTGTGCATATTTATAACTTTCTGATGGAAAATAGTAAAATTAATTTTATCCCATTTCAGTAAGAACAGAGTTTTTAATAGAAATAATTTCATAGATTTTGAAACAGTTTTGCGACTACCATATATCGAAGTAGTTATTCCGACAAATCCTTCCTATCATAGTGTGAATCGAGAAAATTTTCGAAAGATAATTAATTAAAATACATTAAGAAACATTTCAACATTCGTATTTGGAAGCAATTGTGCAATTAACATAATTTCTGAAAGGCCATAATCTGTTTCATTGAAAATTATTGTCAGTATAAAATGGAAAACTGAAGCTTACTAGATTATAGACAATCCGACATGTAATAATATCAAAAGGAAGCAGATTGATAGTAGCAGCTAAAAATACGGATATTATTTTAATTGTTCATTATCCTCATATGTATGTATGTGAGTATGTATATCGAGGATATGGTTTAGTTGATGTCAAGCAATGGAAATGAAAATAAATGAGATGGAAAAACTGTGCCAAAAGCTATTATCTTAAGCGAAATCCTCTTGAGACAATTTCAAGAGTCCATGTGATAATAAATGTATCCGGAAGGAGTGGAATTGTCCGCAATATCAAGTAATCTCACAGATAAAAAACATTTTATCTACTATGCAAAAGTATATCTATTTATATACCATATGCATACATTGGGATTATTCTTCTTAACTATGAATATAGTATTCTATACATTTCGTGTGGTTAATCAAATAGTTTCCACAAGAAAGGATTCTTTTCGAGTTTTTTCTTTTTTGTAATTAAATAAAATGTTTTTTGTGTGAAAAAAAACATGATTTCTTTCGGCATTTAAGGAATCTAAGTTCTCAAATTATTTTATTCTTTGTTGAGGTTTGTTTATATAAGTCTACGAGGCAGAAAAGTAATGAGACTGCTATCAATGTTATCTATTTGAAAGTAGTTATTATGGGCACTACTATTTAATAGCGGACGCTGAGAAGGTTTCCATTCTTCGAAGCAGTGCTGGAAAGCTTCTGTGAATGTTATTGATAGTACCAAGGTGACTTCGTTTCAAGCGGTTTCTAATCGTGAGGAAGAAAAATAAAATTAAATCGAATTTGTTCTGGAAAGAAGGGGGAGGGGGAATGAACCCGTGAAATGCCTTATTAGATAACGTCGGTTTAAGGGGTTTTACCATCTTGATCAAAAACTTCCCGGAACGATGGGAGTGTGGCGCTCCCATTGTTCCGATTTGAGTTCTGTTTTTTTTTGTTAAGTTGGTACATCTGTTATTTGCAAAAGTTACGTAGCCAAGAGTACATCGATTTTTTACAATTTTAGAAATGGATTTAAATTTGCAACAATGAAATTGTATTAAATTTTGTGTAAAAAATGGATTTAATGGTGCGCGAACATTGGAAATGTTGAAAAAGTGTTTTGGCAACGATTCTCTAAAGAAAACGGTCGTTTACCAGCGGCACGAGCGGTTCAAAAGTGGTCGTGAGTCAATTGAAGATGATGAACGCAGTGGCAGACCATCGACATCGAAAACCGACGAAAACATTGATAAAGTAACAGAAATATTGGTCAATAACCGCAAATTAACCATCAGAGAGATAGCGGAGGACTTGAACATTGCCTATGGATCGTGTAGCAGCAAAGTTGGTGAAAAAAGACCTAAATTTCATGCAAAAAGGAGACCGTGTTGACGTCGCAAAAGACATATGATCCCATATTCATCAAAAGGATCATTACTGGAGACGAGACGTGGGTTTATGAGTATGACACGCAATCCAGACATCAGGCAAGTTAATGGCGTTCACCAAATGAGCCGAGACCAAAAAAACCACGTCGTTTTCAGTCAAAAAAGAAGGCAATGCTCACGGTTTTCATGGATTACAACGGTGTAGTGGATCATGAATTTTTGCCAGACGCCGGACAGTAAACAAAGAGTATTATTTGGGCGTTATGAGACGTTTGCGTGAACCAATTCGCCGAAAGAGACCAGAAATGTGGGCAGAAAACTCGTGGATTTTGCACCATGATAACGCACCGTCGCACAGTGCCATCATTATTCGTAATTTTTTGACGAAAAATGCAACAAATACCATCCAACAACCACCGAATTCACCTGATTTGGCTCCCTGTGACTTCTTTCTGTTCAATCAAGTTAAAAAACCATTACGGAAACGCGTTTCAACATCCGAGTAGAAGAAATGGAAAAATCGCAGGAAGCACTGATGGACATACCAAAAACCGAATATAAAAAATGTTTCGAGTATTGGATCAAGCGCTGGCATAAGTGTGTTAAAGTCGATGGGGATTACTTTGAAGGGGACAATATAGATTTGGATGAATAAACATGTATTTTTAATTTTCTGAATAAATTCCGTTAACTTTTTGGTGGTATATTTTGGGGAACAAAAAAAAACTACACAAATTTTGATTAGTGGATTGTGGAACCTCTTTTTCCGACACAATTATTGATGTAGATAGCCATGTACAGGAGGCGTTATTATATTAGATAATATAAGTGGTTTTTGATCTTCGAGAGTAGAAAAAAGTCACACGGACAGAAGGGGAGAGGGGTGGTGGAGAGCCCCAAAAATGCGTTTTTTCGACAAAAACTCGTTCATGGGGATGGCCATGTAACAGGAGGCGGTATTATTCGTAAGCATCCAAGGGAATTAAGATGACGTGGTTTTTGATATTGGAGAGTAGAAAAAAGTCACACTAACAGAAGGGGATCTTCTTGATCAGGTAAATAGAAGGGAAATGATAAGGTAAATGGAAGGGAAACGGAGGTTCTTGAGATTCCCAAAAATGCATTTTCTCGACAACAAATCGTTGATGAAGATGGACGTATGACAGCTTCAATGTTAATCGACAGTCTGACCTAACTAGGACCCACACTAATTCCACATTTTCATCGGTTTTCGATGTTCTCTCTGAGCAAAGCTTTCTTCCACTGATTTTCGGTCCACCCAAAAATGCCTTCCTAAAGACTCGTTGTAATTCAAAATGTCGCTGTTCAATTTTTCGTAACGCACTACAAAAAAACAAATTCATTTATCATACTTTATAGGGTCGCGTAGTTATCGGCAGTGTTACCAGATCGCCAATTTTTACTTAAAACTATTGTGGTAAATTTTTTTAAAAATCAATACTGAACTCACTAAATTATTTATGATCTTAACGCAAATCGAGAATATTATCGTAGTGTATATTTTTGGTTGTATTCAATAAGCTTCAAAAATAAATTAAATATTAAACTCTAAATATTTTTGTTTATTGATAATTTAGTCAAAAGAAAAACAACGCATGATTTAAAAGCATCAAAAAGTTAAGAAAAGCTCATTACTTGGGGAAGTATTCAATATTTTTATATGTACACGCATACATATGCAGATATTAATATAAAGCTTTAATATAAATCGAACAGGAAATATTTGTTAGTAGATTTAAATTTAATATCATAGAATAAATAATTGATAAAAGTATTTCTTTTAAATCCGATAGGCTTATAGTATTAATTTCCTTTGAATTGAAACGGAAGGAAAGACAACGTGGAACTGAAAAATGGTCGATTGGAAATTATCCAAAGAGCGGTGAATTTATGGGAAAAATTGTCGATGGCTAAGTTCAAGGTTGGCATTATTTTTTGAATATGAGAATTTTATTAGACAATCTTGTAAAGAAGGCTATTGAGGGCTATCGTTTGGTGTCAATTGAATTCGATTTGATCATTAGTTAAATATGTAAGTTTATCAGAAAGTGGGTAATTCAACGCCAATAAAATCATTAAAATGCCTGTTCATAAAGTGGTTAGTTCAAATTGATAGATTCCTCTATTTTAAGAGAACAACACTCTCTAAATGAATTATATTTCAGCCTCCTTGAAATGTTATTGACTTGTCTTTAGATTACTTGCACTCTCTATTAAGATGGAATTTTCATAGGATTCCATCAATCAAGAGAGATTATTTTTCTTTTTCCATTTTACTCGAATTGTGATTAGTTGTTTTTTTTTGCCAGTTAAAAAGGAAAACATTAAAATCGCAATAATCACGTCAACAGAATGATTAATTTGAACACAGTACTAACATATCAATTAGTGCGTATGATGGTTGGAGGGAGGAGTTCTATTAATGTTTGTAGGTTGGGAAGAGTAGGTGCCTTCTTTGTGGAAGACTATATGCACTTAGAATCTAATATAGCTAATTTGATGATGTTCAGACAATTCTGATTGCATTTTTGTAAAAGCCTCATGGTTGTTCGATACTCTCGAAGAAATGAATAGAGACTAGACGATAGGTACACAGATCCATCCGTACAGCTCGAAGAGACTGGATGAGGCTTTTTCCTATTTTGGAATTTGCTACGCTAGATCCCATGTTCAATCGTACGATGTCTGTGGGAATATACCATAAATTCCTATTGATGCAACCAATTTTATCTCAATTATGTAGTATACGAAAAGGTATATGAACTGAAAATTATAAAAATAGAACAAAACATTACGAATAGAATTTTCAGATTTTTTCTTCATTTTTCCGGTTGCATTTTCCATAATTTACTATGTGCATTTCCAATTGCAAGTCATTTCACCTCTTATGAGAAGGATGGCTTCCATTTCGAATTTGAAAATATCAGAATTATATATGAATAATTCCAGAATAAAGCTATTCACTCACTGAAAAATACGGCGGCTCTTTGAACGCAAAAATTCTACCATAATGGCTTTTACTGTTGCTTATGCTTTTGGTTTTAGCTTTTGAGATATGCTTTTTAATTTTCTTATTAATTAAACACAACAAAGTGCAATGTGCCTCTCGACTGTCATTTTGCTGATTTAAAATTTTTGCAATTTCTTATTTGTCGATTAAAAAACTTTTTGCATTAATTTTAGACTTTTCAATTTTGTCTCCGAACAAAAAGTCCTATTTGGGTTTTGGTTGGAATTTGAATTTATAGCAGTACAACTAACTAGCTTTAACTGACAATAGCATAAATAAAAGCTGCAAAAATTCTTTTGTTAGTCATTAGGGGGTATGAACTGTTTACTATTGGTACATAAGTGGATATTCTAACAATTTCTATTCTATACTATGATGTCTATCTAACATTAAGTTCAAACGGGTATAGTAACTATGGTTAGTGTGGTCTTTTATTGGTCATTTGAGAGAGTATCTTCTAGATTTAGAATAAATCACGTAGTGTTTTTATGTACTTTGAATGTATTTAGAAAAAAAATTGGGACATGTTATACATTTTTTCGGAGCAAATATTTTGAAATATATCAAAAAGTAAGTATTGGTGAGTTTTTTTTTCTTCTGCTTTTTAAACTTATTTATTAAATTATCAAAAAAAGAAAACTGTTCCCATTGAAGAAAAAAAACTTTCTCTTTGAGCATTATAAATGTTGGATATTATTTATCTTTAGAAAAACAAAAGTATTTCTTCTTTTCTATTAAGTTAATCTTTTCTGCTTAGCACACTTAAAAAATAAATATTATATTAATTATTTAAAAAGAAATACTCTCAATTTCATCCATATACTCGTATATATATAAAAGAAAAAAGTATACAAAGCAAAATATCGTACTAAAATATCAAAGATAAAAAAAAATACAAACAGTAAAAAGCTGAAAGATGAAAAAGTGAAAGGAACTTACCTTGATGACATGTTTCTTGAGACGGAACTTTTGTTCTTATTTCGTCTACAAAAGCGACAGCTCTTTTAATCTTCATTTAAAACTAATCCATCACCATGGGCTGTTTTCATTTTGTTATTTATATGAAATAATTATCCGTGGAAATATGAGATACTGAGTTATTTTTAAGGTATAGTTTTAGCAGTCGTACTTGTACCATTTCATTATTTAAAAGGGAAAATCATAAATAACTTATTGTAGATCTAAAATAATTCTTTTTTTCCTTATGAACATCTGTAAATATTAATTTGAGAGTTTCGTATCGATGTGCACAAATCTATTTTAAAGTAAATTAGTTAAAATTAACACCATAATATAGTTAAGGAAGTACCTCGTATTTAATCTGTTTTAGTTTAGTAGTGAACAATTTTAGAATAAAAAATTGGAATACTTGAAATTTTGGAAACATATTAAATTATTTTCTGTAGTGTTGAGCTAGTAGCATAGTACAAATATTACTTAAAATTATTTTTAAAAAAAATATTTGGAACTACCTACATAGTTGCGATAATTTTTTCTGTTTTAGGTCGCTTAGATATGCAATTTTTTTCTCCAAAACAGTTAAAAAAGTGGGCCTAATTTTTTTGCAAAGTTAAAGAATATTCAAATTTAAATTTTTCTACAAATGTTTTTACTTGAAAAATAAATGAAGTTATTATGTTGTGCGTAATTTTTTGAGAGATACAGAAAACTTATAACAAATGATGAAGAGGATGGGGGGGGGGGGAGTTGAATTGTTTAAAAGTAGCCAAAACAAGAAGAAACGCGGGTAATTTTAATGGAAGTATCAAATTCTGTCTTGAGTACGAGGTCTGTTCAAAAAGAATCACAAATTTTGAATTTCCGCGGGTTACGTACTACATTCGATTTTCGATTTTTGGTGGCGTAATATTGGTACTCATGTCTCTCACTTATGCCGACAAGTTTGGCCATTTTAAATGTTCAGTTAATTTTTGACAGCTGTTTTGCTTGCACGTGTTTTGGCTCGTCTTCGATTTTTGCCCATTTTCGACAAAAAACCGCATCGCTTTAACATTGCTAAGGAGCTGTTGGACTCTGTACGCGACGACCCAAATTTGCTCTAGTGTGTCATAACTGGTGACGAATCATGTGTTTATGGTTATGACGTGGAAACCAAAGCTCAATCATCCCAATGCAAGGTGCCGCACGAGCCAAGACCGAAAAAGCGCGCTAAGTTCGGTCGAATGTGAAGGTTTTGCTTACAGTTTTCTTCGATTGCAGGGGAGTGGTACATCATGAGTTCGTGCCACAGGGTAGAACGGTCAATAAGGAATATTACCTGCAAGTTATGCGCAAGTTGCGCAAAGCAATCCGCCAGAAACGCCCAAATTTGTGGAAGAACAAAAATTGGCTTTTGCCATTTTCGGCCAAAAATAACACACTAATAATTCCGCAGCCACCGTATTCTCCAGATCTAACCCCCGTGACTTTTTCTTGTTCGTGAAACTGAAAAGCCCCATCTCTCGACGACGCTACGCTTTGATTGCGGAGATAAAGACGGCATCGAAGGAGGAGCTGAACAATATCACAAAAAAATGATATTTTGAAGTGCTTCGAGGATTGGGAAAAAGTAGGCACAAGTGTATAATATATGGTGGGGATTATTTTGAAGAGAACGAAATAGATATTCATGAATAAATAAATAATTTTTGAAAAAACATAAAATTCGTGATACTTTTTGAACAGATCTCGTACAAGACAAATTGCAGGAAAAGTTGCAGGGTCTTTTTAGGGCTTCTCCAACTTAGAAATGCCCTATCTTAATAAGATCTCATTGAGTAGCCCGGCAAGAATTTGCACGCACAAATCTATATACGGATTAGAAAGCGATAATTTTTTCCGACCAACAGCGGTTCTGTCTGCTTAGACGAAATAACTCTTCGTTTATTATTTCCACTGTTTGGGGAAGGACCCAACATATTTGGGACCATACTATAGTAGGTTAGGGTCAATTATAAGTTTTGTTATTCTTTCAGCGGAAAAAACTGCAACAAAGTTTAGAAAGTAAAGCTTTGCCATGATATATAAGACCGCCATGAGATTTTTTGAAGCATTCAATCCTTATAAGGCAATTTTCGAAGGTATCTGTCGGACTTTAAATTTCTGCCATTACTGTTAGTTTTTTAAATGCACTAAAGTTTAATGTTTGTCTTCGTGAACATGATATTTTTGAAGCTCAACGGAGTCAAATTGCACGATCTTGTAGCTCAACGGAGTCAAATTGCACGATCTTGTAGGCCAATTGACATAACCAAATCTCGAAATTACACGTCTTAGTGCAAATAAATAGAAATTTGTGGCTTGTTCAGGCAAAATTTTCAAGTTCAGGCAAAAAAAAGTCGTTTATCCTATGGCCATATACTTCTTGCGAATACAATGGCTTTTTTATAGTTACTTGTAGGTTTTGAAAGCTTCATAAATGACAATTTTTCTTATTGGCATAACCACCGAGTAAGAAATGAAACTCATTTTTGTATAAAATGTTTAAAATTATAATGCATTGTTTAGTAATTAAACTATTCATAATATATAGGGTGTCCCAAATAATCACGCAACATTTGAATTTTGCGCCATTTTTGCGGTAAATAGTTGCCAAAAAAAAAAAATATAGCGTAACAGCTGACAGTTCAAGGTTATTAAAAACGAGAGAGTATTGCTGAGAGTCCAGTTCGAGATAGTATTACTGAGAGCCCAGAAACATCAATTCGGCACCGTATTCTCTACAGCATATTCTCATAAAAAGCTCTCTACAGCATATTCTCATGAAAGATTTACATTTTCATACTTACAACGTTTAATTGACTCAATAACTGAAGTCTACTGATGATGCACAGCGAATGGAATTCCTTGAATGGATTGTGGAACAACAACAAGTGGATCCTGACTTTTCGAACAGACTCATCTTCAACAATGAGGCTCATTTTCATCTTGGTGGCTTGGTTAATCGACAAAATTATCGTATTTGAGATTCAGAAAATCCACTAGTGATTGTTGAGAAACAAATACATCCACAACGTATTAAAAACTTGATGTGAATTTTTGGCTAGAGGCATCATCAGACCACTCTTCTTCGAAAATGCAGCTGGTTAGACAATAGAATTAAATGTTGCTTGCTATTGCGACATGATAATCCAGTTTTTCGTGACTAAATTGCAAGATTTGGATATAGCCGACATGTGGTTTGAACAAATCGGTCCCACATGCCATACGGCCCGAGAAATAATTAATTCTTACGTGGAATTAGAGACATTCTTTAAATTGGCAAAAATTAAGTAAAAAAAAATTATTTTAAATAATATATAAGTTTTTACAATAGTAAAATAATAGGACTATTTTTTTTCTAAATTACAAAATGGATTATCCGTTAGAAGGAGCTACTGGAAAGTCACAATTGACAAATAGAGTAATTTTAATATACTACAAAAATTTTAAAATTGTGACTATAATCTTCTGATTTGAAAACCATAGAAAAAAAGGAATACTTTCCAATGAGTTGATAGATGCTATTTAAATAAAATTTCTAATAATATTTAAAGAAAATACTAATTAAAAAAACCTTTATTTTCGAATTAATAAATAAAAGTTGAAAATATTCCCACCGTTATTAATAAATGTTTTGACAGAGTATATTTTCTGTTTTATTTGCGAATAGCTACCTTTTGATACTATTGTGATTGAAAAAATATTTACATTTTTGATAATAGATCCATATTAAGGGTTTTCCAAAAAGAGTGATATGATTTGTAAGTGACGTTTCGACCATTTGTAATATGTCATGATCTGTCTTTTTTTTTTATTGTATTCAGTAATGTTTACAATTTTATCATGAAGAGATATACGCAAGAATAACGTTTGCAAATTATTCAATTTTATTATCAAAATTATCGTTCTTCAATTGCAACTTTTCGTGCGCTTTTGCCATTTTATGGCACGTAATAATCGTCCATCTGTGCTCGCTATTCGTCAAATTGCTAAAAATTTCGAGCGTACATTTTTTTTTACATAATGTTCAAGTGTCAATAAGACAAAGAATCGCTTGAAGTAATGAAAATATTGCTGCCGTTCAGGTAAGTGTTGCTGAAAACCGCAATTTGTCGATTCCAAGACGTTCTCAAGACTTGGGACTGTCTCAAACCACAACCTGGCGGATTTTGAGAAAGGATTTGAGCTTGAATTCGTATAAAATTGCTATCAATCAAGAACTGAAGCCATTGTACCACCGTAAACGTCATGAATTTGCTGATTTTGTCTTGGAACAACTTGAAAACGATAACGATTTTTTTAAGAAAATCATCTTTTTCGATGAGGCTCACTTTCATCTGAGTGGTATGGTAAATAAACAAAACTGTCGATTCTGGTGAGAAGAAAATCTACAAATTATTCATGAACACCCATTACATCGGTCCGTACTTCTTTCGAAATGAAGCTGGTAACACCGTTACTGTCAATGGAGAGCGGTATAGATTGATGATAACCAACTTTTTATGGCGAAAATTGGAAGAAGTTGATCTTGACAACATCTGCTTCCAACAAGACGGGGCTACGTGCCACACAGCACGTGCAACAACCGAATTATTGCGAGAAAAGTTTGGAGATTCGATTATTTCAAGAAATTGTGACATTGAATGGCCTCCAAGAAGTTGTGATTTAACACCATTAGACTATTTCTTGTAGGGTTATTTGAAATCATTGGTCTTTAGCAATAAACCGGACTCTCTGCAAGCTTTAGAAGTCAATATTGAACGTGCTATTCATGACATACGACTTGATTTAGTGGAAAAAGTGCTCGAAAATTGGGTTCATCGAATTCGTTCCTACAAAAGAAGTCATGGAGGCCATTTGAATTACGTTTTATTCAGAACTTAATGGTATCGATTGTACTTCACATTAAATAAAAAATATTTGAATTTTCTTAACAATTAGTGTATTTTAAAAAAAAAAGAAATCATATCACTCTTTTTGGAAAACCCTATAGTTGTCGGGTAGTGTACTCATATACGTATATACACACATATATCTAAAAAGCACCATATGTACCTTATAAAAGTATATTACATGTACAAGATGTTCTCAAAAATTACTTCGTTATGTGACCGTAACATGCTTTATGTATTGTTATGTTATGGCAGTAGTAAGAAAATGCATTGAACGTTAATTTTTAATGTGCTACAACCACATGAACAGGTACTAAAATTTCTTAACTTGAAATCCTTAAACACAAAATAGGAAATTTTTGATGGGATGTCTTCTGCTTAGTATGGTATGTCCCCAAGGCATCACACACTCTTCGAACCGAATGTATTCATACTGAAAATCATTAGACAAATACAACAAGTCATTTTATGAAGACTAAAGTAGTAAAAGCATTTGTATAAGTACAAAAGTTTGGTTGTCCTCTGGGACCATCAAGAATAAGGTTCTGTGTAGAATGTTACATCCAGTCAGTATTCGAAACAATAATGCGATGAATAGAAGATTCTTAGATGAATTTAATAGAAGATTCTAGAGCTCAGAAAGTGAACTTTATAAATGATAAAATGCAATGGCACATTTACAAACTAAATGTTTGTATAGACGTATTTATGGGCTAATTTTGATGTAACGAGACATGAACATGCAAGGGTAAGGTCACAGAGTTAAGATGGGAATGGCCGACTAGAAGAAATCATGAATCACGTAATTTTAGCGAAACGTATTTTCGTTATTTCATTATGACAATCCGTAAGAATTTTTTTTTTTAAATTATTTCATAATTTATTGATTAGATACATTTTTCACTTTTATATTGTACTTTCGTTAGCAATCATGCAAAATAATCTCTTTTAAATTTATAGATTATTGATGATGTAAATCCTACAAAAAAAGTATTTTTTATTTTGAAATTTCTATAGTCGAAAACTTTTTTTGACGATTTAAATTTTTCTTTAACAATTTTATGCAATATTTCTAATCAAAAAGAATTTATGTTATTTAGTTTTTATATCAAAGTACAATAATATGAAATTTAGAAATGAGTTCATTTCTAATTTATGTCAGTTGACTGACGATTGATGAGTGGAGTGTTAAATAGTTGACTGACTGTGAACGCAACAGTCAAAGGCGAACCGATTTGATGAATGAAATTCAGATTAATACAGATTTTTATAGCTAATAAGAAAATAAAAATTCCATTTAATATGCAATTGTATTAGCCTTCATTCATAAATAACAAAATGACGAAATGCATGGTGCATGAATGCTTGGTGCAAGCGAACAAGTTTTATATCCGGAAACCCAAAAATTCGATTAAGCGCACGGACCCGTCCGTCAAATGTGAATTTCTTTAATCTACCGGTGGACTGTACATTTCAATATCTTTAAATAATTTCTAATGCTATTCCCTCGACCTTAGAAAAATTCCAAAAATACCTACACGTTAAGCTCTTGGCATGACTAATCATATAGAGAGATGCATCTAACCATTAATACGTGTAGAGTGCATAGAAAAGAAGAAAAATATTGTGAAATCGGTCATATTTTGAATCAATTTTCTTTCTCAAATGGACCAGTACTTCCGTTCCGATTTTCATCTGTTTTGTTTTTACCAAGTACTACTACTGCCAATTGAAAATTTTGATTAAACTTTAATAAGTAATTGGGTTATAAAATCACTTGTGTTATTGAACAGAGTTACTTGAATTTCTAATAAGAATAGCATAATTTCTTAGCTATTTAGTAATTTAAAATTTTTTTTAAAAAATTTTATATTTTCTATTTTATAACAATGTAAGCTTGTGGAAATTTGTACTAAATATTTATTATACATATAGTTCATTTAGTGTGATAATGAAGTTGATATTATTTATAAATTATTGCTAATAACCATTTTGATTAAATTGTATTTATAATAGTTGAATTGATGTAATTTATTCGATTGGAAGCTTTTAAATATATGATTTTGATAATTTAGTAAAAGTATCTCTTCATTTTCTTTTATTTGAAAATTTTTATCAGGTGTATAAGCTTAAATCCGCTGTTTGGTCATAGATGGCATGAGTGAGCGTATTAAGCTACCATGGGTACGCCATACTTTTTTTTTATGAGTTTGACATCTGTCAATATTATTCAGTGCACATTGTCAGCAATTTCGTACAACAACATACATTTTTCCTTTGTTAATCATGTTTAGTTTTGTGCCAGAAAAAGAGCATATGCGGGAATCTCTGCTTTTCTGCTTCAATTTGAAGAAATCGGCTGTCGAATTGCATCGAATGCTTATGGAGGCCTATGGTGACAGTTCTTTATCGGAAACAACATGTCGAGATTTATTTCGTCGGTTCAAAGACGGCAATTTTGACAAGAAGCGTGGAAATCGGCCTAGGAAGGTTGAGGACCATCAATTGCAGGCTCTTTTATACGAATACCATACCCAATTACAAAAAATGCTCGCGGAGCATATTGGGTGTTCTTCAACCATTCATTTCCATGCATCTGCGTGCCATGGGGAAAATTTAAAAGATCGGAAAATGGGTGCCGCATGAATTGAACGATAGGCAGATGGAGCGACGCCAAAACATATGCGAAATCTTGCTCGCCAGACAAAAAAGAAAGTCGTTCCTGCATCGGATTGTGGCAGGCGATGAAAAGTGGATATATTTTGAGAATCCTAAACTCAAGAAATCGTGGGTTGATCCCGACCAACCATCAACATCTTCCACATGACCAAATCGCTTCGGACGGAAGACGATGCTGTGCGTTTGGTGGGATCAGCAGGGTTTCGTCTACTTTGAAATGTTGAAACCTGGTGAAACTGCAATGCCCACCGCTACCACCAACAACTGATCAAATTGCACCGTGCTCTGCGTGAAAAAAGGACGGATTATCAACAAAGACATAACAAGCTGATTTTCGACCATGACAACGCGTCAAAAATGGTCCGAAACTACTTGGAGACCTTCAATTGGGAGGTGCTAGCCCACCCGCTTATTCACCAGACCTCGCTGAGCAGTACTTCGTTTCTTACGAAGCTATCCGAAAATGGCTTGATGAGTGGTTTGCCTCGAAAGAGAAGGAATTTTTTTTGGCGTGGTGTCCACAAATTGCCCGAGAGATGGGAAAAATGTGAGCAAGTATAGCAAGGGAAAGTACTTTGAATAAATTTGTATTTGCTTTCTATGAAAAAAACATGTGCTTTTTTGACTAAAAAACAGCGTATTTAAGCCTACACATATACACCTGGTAAATTTGAGAAATTCTTAATTCTCTAAATTTTTGTGTAATAGAATTTCTAGTAGGTTTAGCTGTCAAACCATCTGTCATCTGTCAAAGTTTCGTTAATGATTTTTACTCAAAATAGTTTGCCAAATTCACTTTGAAAGAAGATCGTCAATTTACAAAACGCAGTATGGTTATTTGGCTTAATAGTTTTATGAATTCATTTCAGAGTGAAATAAATCACAGAATATTAAAGATATTATTTCATTCCCAGCAATTCACTGTTTGGTATGGATTGAATCGTGCCGATATCTTTGGTCCCTTCAAAATTTAAAAAAAAAACACCTGAAATTTTTGTAATAAATTTTTTATTTCTATGATAGTACCTGGTTATCCATTCTGTACTTTCAGAAGTGCAGTCCTGTCATTTGATAGCTATTAAATAAATGTGTCATTCAAGGTGAAATTTAATTTATGGTATGCGGACTAGGTAATAGAACCGCATCTTTAGATGCCAATTTTTCGAATAAATTTTCTTCGGCGATGAGGCTCATATCTCAATAAGTAAAATTGCATATATGGGGCTTTGAAAACCCACAAGACGTTAATAAGTAAAATTGCATATATGGGGCTCTGAAAACCCACAATCAAAAATGGAGAATCCTTTTTACTAGCGGAAAGTGCCTGTTCGGTATTTATTTTTTATTTAAAATAAAGGAAGGGGAACCGATTATCGTCAATTCTAAGCGCTATGACCTTATGATAACCGACTTTTTTTATCTGAACTTAAAGATTTTAATCTAACTTGAACATAACAGATTTTTTGGTCTGAATTTGAGGATTTTTATTTAAATCAGCAAAAAAAATGCCTTAACCCACACTACTTGACAAATTTTGTCTTCATTGCAGCAGAAGTTCACAGGATGCGTAATTTCGTGATTTGTTGATGTCAATTACCCTCCAAAATGATACGATTTAATGTCGTTAGACTTTTTTTTTCCATAAAGCTCGGTTCATATAAATAATTTTTAACCTTCAAAACATTTAAAAACCAACATTCTTTTAAGTGATGGCCGAACTATATCCGAAATGTGCGAAAAATTCATTAAAAAAATTATACCAAAATTATCGAGTCATGCAGCAAGTTGATTTTGACAATTATTTCGTTTTTTTTTTAATAAAAAATGAAAGACGATTTTCTTATAGTGAATTAATATTTTATTCAATTAAATATTGTCCAGTCTGATCTAATACCCTTTACCATCTTTTTGGCAGAAGCATGATTCTACGCTCATAAAATTTTTGTTCTTTGCTGGCAAAAAACTGATCCAAGTGATTTTTGACCTCCTCGTTTGAATTAAACGTTTTACCATCTAAAATTTTTTATAGAAACCGGAAGAAAGGATAATCGGAAGGTGCTAGGTCTAGAGAGTATGGTGGGTATGGCAGTATATCCCATCCAAACTCTAGACGCTTTTGCCGATTATAGCCCATCTAAGCTCTAAAAGCTTTTTTCTTTAAGTGAATCATTAAATTTGTCCAGCTGATGACAATACACTTCAGAATTGATCGCTGTGTTGCTCGGTAAAAGCTCAAAATAAACGATTTCTTTGAAATCCTACCAAACAGATAGCATAACTTTTTTTTGATGAATATTGGCTTTCAAAGTGCTTTGAGCCGGTTCATCGTTTCTACTCCACGATCTTTTGCACTTAACATTGTTGTTAAGCAACAACAATCGTCTCCAGTGATGATACGCTTCAAAAATGGATCATTTTTTTGGCGTTTGAGAAGCAAATCACAAACGTCAATGCGACGACAAAATTTTTTTTCCGTAAGAAGATGATGAACCCATATGTCGAGCTTTGAGATTAAACGTAGCCATTTTGAATGATCATAAATTGTCGAATTCGATAAATTCAATCTTTCAACCATCTCACGAGTTGTTATTCGCCGGTTTGCATCAATTAATGTCTTTATTGTGTCTTCATCAGCAAACGAAATTACTTTCCGAACAACCCAATAAAATTATTGGTTATACAAAATTGCAAAACTTACGCAATATAATTATCAGGTGTTGTAATTAATTCGTAGCGTTTTTTTGGAAAGTTTCGTGGTTTATTATGACAGTATCATTACAGAAGCGTTATTCAAAGTATTGTCCTTCGTTATCCACTACTTTTTGCCATCTTTCTGGTAATGCTCGGATACCGCGTCGAAAAAATTCTTCTTCTTTAGATTCGATGAAAGAATCGATCCAATTTTTTGTCATTTTGTAGTTATCGAAGTGCTGCTCTGACAAACCATGCGCCATGGATCGAAACAAATGATAATCAGATGGGGCAATGTCTGGTGAATATAACAGGTGTGGCAGAACTTCCCATTTCAGCGTATTTAAATAAGTTTTAACGACTTTCGCAACATGTGGTTTTGCATTGTCATGGAGCAAAATTACTTTGTCGTGTCGATCTTTATATTGTGGCCGCTTTTCTTATAATGCTCTGTTCAAACGCATCAATTGTCGTCTGTATACGTCCCCAGTAATAGTTTCACCCGGTTGGAGGAGCTCATAATAAATAACACCCAGCTGATCCCACCAAATACACAGTAAGATCTTCTTTCCATGAATATTCGACCTTTGGGACGATGTCGATTCATGACCGGGCAAGCCCCACGATTTTCAACGTTATCGTAGAGTACCCACTTCTCGTCACCAGTGACGATTCAATGCAGAAATCCCTTCCTTGCCTGCCATTGGAGTAGAATCTCACAGGTGACTAAACGCCGTTCAACGTCCCTTGACTTCAACTCATGTTGAACCCACGTTCCCTGTTTTTGTACCATTCCTATGGCTTTCAGGCGTTTTCCGACCGTCGAAAAGTCGACTCCAAGCGATGTGGACAACTCCGGGAGTGTTTGGCACGGGTCTTCATCGAGCAACGTCACCAAATCTTCATCTTCGAACTTTTTCGGCTGTCCGGGACGTTCCATGTCTTCCAAATCAAAATTTCCATTTTTAAACCGCGCAAACCACTTTCTGCAAGTTTGCTCAGCAAGAACATTTTCACCATAGACATCCACTAAAATACGATGACTTTCCGCGGCACTTTTCTTCATGTTGAAGTAATGGAGTAACACTCCCCGCAAAAACGATTTTTCAGGCACGAACTTCGACATGTTTGACACTCCGCAACAAGTGCTACTGACACTTTAACAAAATGTCATATAGTGGAAAAGTTGCGTTATGTCAGTAGCTTCTGGGAGAATATTTACTTTTGTATGTTTGACTATGGATAGTTGGCTAACGCCATCTTTTGTAAAACGCTACGAATTAATTCCAACACCTGGTATGTAAAAATTTTATCAAATAATTTTTATTTAATTTTACTTTTATTAAAAAAATTTTTTTTCAGATTTAACAGAAAAATAGAAATTGTTTATACAAATAAATTTCATATGAATATCAAAATTAATATTTAAAACAAAAAAGTTAACTATGCTTGATTATTAGATGGAAAATTTACTCAAAAATTATGTTGTAGTTTAACTTTAGAGGAAATTTAAAAAAAAAATAAAAATAATAGACCAACATTGAAAAATTAATATTTCTCGATAGAAATTATACTCAGCCAGACGAAAACAAAATTGTTGTTCATAAGATTTCAACATGTCACAGTCATCGAATCAGCGAAATGAAGACAAATTGTTTGCTATGGAATATTTCAAAACAATATTTCGGAAAATATGTATTTTTATAATTTAATCTCCAATTTATAAGGCTTTAACGATGAAAAGAAAAAAATAATAAATATTCAGAACGACTCGGAAAAATAACAAATAGCTTGAGTTTGTTAACGGGTGCATCAGCCGACTGTAGGTGCCGCAAGGATTCATATTTTGGCCACCACAGTTCATTACTGCACCACCACTACCACATGGCAAGTCTTTCATCATTTGCATAGCTATGCTGAACATGATTTTGTTTTTTTTCTTCATCAGATTTTTTTACATTTTTCCTCTTGTCATTTAGAAAACATAGATTGGTGCAATACCAAAAGAACATTATTCATATTTCCTCATTTAAATCGTTAAGCTCTGTTCCAGAGTCATTTTGAAAGGCAAGTGTTTACTTGGATTTGGCTACTTGCCGTAGAGTGCAGTCAATTTTCATTTATTTTGTTATAAGTCGGATCATCTAAAGATACTCTATAAGTATCTCAGCATTTTTGACATTATTATGAGCATTTTTGTTTATACCATCTCACTGGATTAAGACTATTCGAAAATAATCTCGGTCATATTATTTCCATGAGAATATCTTTTATTATTATTTTTATATGATAGTTTTTGTATATTTTTATTATTTCTATTCTATAATTTTCGAATTGTTGTAAGAATATTTTTCTTTTCTTTCTAAAAACTATTGTATTTTATTCTAGACTCTGCATGATACAAACAAGTACAAACAATACTAAATTATGCATATTTATATTAGAAATATTTTTTCAAAAGTCTTCCTGCAATAGATAGAAATTAATTTTCTATAGATAAGATTAAATTTATGGCAATATGCAAACGGTGGGTGTTGTTTTACTGTAAAAATTCAATTATTCGTGTCAGCAAGGCATCAAATTACTATAAAAAGGCTTTCCTCGTAAGTTTTTCTTGTTTATAAGAATCACGATGGAATTTTAGTAATTTCCGTTAACATTGGTTTGGTTTCAAGTATTTGGTGGTCGACTATGAGCATGAACAATGGTAATAAATAAAAATTGTTTTTTTTTTTCAAAATTTAAATCGATGAAATTTTTATTACCCAACTTAAACCAAACTAAACCATGTACTTGTACACCTACACTAGATCCAAGTACATCCTACTCTTGAGCTTAAATGTGATGTACGGAAAAGTTTTGTTACTTTCTCAGTTATAGGGTTTAGGTAACAGATTATTCTCGCTATGAGGTTGAACTATGACGGTGATGTGTTACGTTTAGAGAGTTTAGAATCCATTAGGGGTTCCGATTAGCTTGTATGTTATCGTATGCAATGGACATTTTGCTGAGTCAGAAAACATAATTGTTTAAATAAATACAGAAATTGATTCGGTTTTGCGAGCCTGGCCATCTAAATCATATACAAAATATGTAAGGGTCAGCATGTACTTGTATATAACAGTAATAGGTAAAAAATTGATATCGATGATGGTAAAGTTTCGGTCAAGTGGCAAGTATAATTGTAAGGCAAAAAAAAGAAGTTAGCACGTTTCACAAATAGAATAAATGAGTTTCATGTTCGGTAATATTGAAAAATGACTTCTTTTCTTAATTTTGACAAGGCAATTTTCCGAAAATAATAGATTTGCTTTAGGAATAAGTCAAAGAACTGAAGCAGAATCAAGTAAAAATAGATGGAATAATATCTATAAACTAGTAGTATATCATCGAAGTATGTGAGCATAGAAATCAATCATTCTTAAGTCCGACAATCTGGCAAAAATACCGGAAAGTAATAGATGTCATTGCTCATCATATATCTAGTATCTGAGGTGAACCTATCAGATTACTTGGCATCTTTGGTTATGCTCCTGTCTAAGCTAACCGCAAAATCAAAGAAAGTTGTTAAATTCATTGACAGATCCCTTGAATAACAAGAATTTAGTCCCTTAGAAGCTTACAAACAGAAAAGAACTATGCAAAAAAAATTCAAAGTAAAAAATTCCTGTTTGATGACAATAAATCGAAAAATAGGAAGCCAACTAAAATTGATATGCACATATATGTGGTAATAATTTTATGACATAATCAGCTGCATCGGGAGTGCATTGGTGTAGGAGAAATTTAAAGGTCGTCGATTCTGTGTCGAGGGTGTTTTATTAACTGTAAAACATAAATTCCACAAGGATCAACGTGGCGATAAAATGCTCTGCGGTCAAGTGGGGGGAACTTGTTTCTGGATCCGATCAAGAATCTTACATTGGCAAAAGCATAATCGGTCAGATCAGAGCTGTGCGTATGATATCTCGATGATAGAGTGGCGGTGACTAGGGCTTAGGACTTGAAGATGACGTTCAGTCGGACTACAAAGGTCTTGTCAGATAACCACCACCAAGACATCATTGTGGTGGTCAGTGGAATGTATGTAATCCGACGCATCACTAAAACTTACGGTTATGAATATTTGTATTCCTCTCAAGATGAAATCATTGCACAAAAGCGTAGTGCCTTTGTTCGGAGCGATTTGTTAAGGCAATCTTTGATGGAACTGGTTTCAACGTCAACATTTAGCAAGTCGACGATGTGATATGAAATTTTCCGTACGTACGATTGTAGTTAGACATAGGTCCTATGAGCTGAGAAATAATGAGCAACAATATTAATCGATTATTGATTTGCCCCTTGCGTTTTATCAAATGTGCAATGAAACTATTTAAGGGAAAAATGCAATCTTCATTACATCAGCGGTTGAGTGTCACTGATTGCATCATTTCAGTTACTAAATTGTGCAAAATATGAGGAGTTTTTTCTTAATTTTTTAAGAGCAATACAAATAAACTAAATGTGCATAAATATCAGATAATTGTATTCTCTTCAGTTAAATATCAACTTGAACGATTTGAATTGACTTTCTTAAACAAATTTTTAAAATTCCTGATTAATAAATTTTAGTAAATAAAAAACAATATTTTATTGTTAATTAGTAGTATTTTGACAAGAGTAGGAGATTAATTACATGATAATAGTATAAATATAACTTTATATTAAAGACCTCAAGCACATTTAATCATTGAATTAATTTATTTTTCTTCTAATAGTAATAAACAAAAATCTTATAATTTTTGCGAAGAATCTTATTATTATAGAGTCTTATTCTACCGGAGGCATTTTGATAAGTCAGTAATAAATGGAAAAAAATAAGCTGATATTAGCAAAATGATATTTTTTTTTAGCATTTGAAATTTTTTCAAAGATACCATATAAAATTTTATAATCATCTATTAATTAGTTTAGTTTTGACAGTCATTGAAAGCTGATAAAGTTTGTGGTTTTTTATTAATATGGAAAAAAGTGGATTTCGTGTCTTAATAAAATACTAATTTTTAAGGAAAAAAATAATAACTGAAATAAAAACAAAACTTGAAATGTATTATGGTGACTATTCACTATCATATGAAATCTATCGACGAGATGGCTGCCATATTTGCTAACAACTGACCAAAAATATATTCGTGTATGTTTGGACATTTGTAAGCTTAATCCAAATGAATTTTTACATCGATTCATTACTGTTTCTAAAACATGGATTTAGCATTACACACTAGATACCAAAGTTCACTCAAAACAATGGATTTCTATTATCGAACGAGCAGCAAAGAGAGAAAAATGGTTCTATCGGCAGAAAATATTATGGCTACTATTTTCTTAATCTTCATCGACTATCTTGAAAAAGGAAAAACAATAACACGGCAGTATTATACAGCATTATTAGAGTAGTTGAATAATAAAACCAAAATAAAACGACCGTATTTGGCAAAAATAAAAAGTTCTGTTTCATTATGACAATGCACCTACATACGAGTATTCATCGGCAATTGCAGTAGCAAAATTTATAGAATTACATAAAGAATTACTTCACAAACCTACATTTTCTATAGATATAGCTTCTTGTAACTTTACTCTATTACCAAACTTGTAGAAATGGCCTGGTGGACAGAAATTTGGGTCCAATTCTGAAGTTTTAGCTGAAACTGAGCTCTATTTTTCAGGGTTTGAAAAATAGTACTATACAGATGGCAAAGGAAGTTGGAATATAGTTGGATGAACTATATCAATCTGCAAGAAGACTATTTTGAAAAGAAAATTTTTTTTGTTGAATAAATTAATTCTTTGTCACTAACTTATCAGACTGCCATCGTAGACTTTCTTTTGAAAATTCTCTATTACTCTCTGATTGATTTAAATAAATTGTTTCCTTTAAGATATTCTACCTTCGGAATAATTTCCCGGAGTAGAAATTTATTTTGTGGAGAAATTTCGTGAATATTTTGAAGAAGATAGGGAGCGTGGAAATCTTACATGAAAATAAGCAGTTTTATGGAAAATATCACCTAAAATTATAATTTTTAAACGTTTTTTTATTTTGGAAAACAATTTTATTATAACTAAAGCAAAATTTTTAATAACTAATATAATTTTGATTAATAAATATCCATAAAACCCCAATCAATGCCTGATAATTATTTAAAATCTCGTTTAAACCTTCAAAGTTCAATTACATTATGCTTCTACGAGTATTAAAATATTTTTCCATATGAAAAATTTCATCGATAATAATAGTAGTGTAGAGAGAATAGTGAAACTATCATAATTAAAATTTTAATTAGAGTATAATTTTTGTAATTTTCCATTTGCCATATGAAAATATCAATTAAATCCTTTAGAACTTAGAATGAAATTGCAAATCAATTTCTATTAATCGAGGTCGATTTTGGGCTATTTTTTTCGCTAACTTATAAACGCAATTAAATATTGACCGCATTTTTCTTAGCAATTCCGTAAAAATAGTCTTCCTTGACTTGTGTTCTAACATTGAGGATAGTGTTTTTAGATCGTTGAACTAATAAATTTCTTCTAGGTCAACTAAGAAAATTATTAGTACGTGTTGTAAAAGTTTTTTTTTCTTTCTTTTGAATAATCATAATTTAGCAGTGCCAAAACTTAATTCAGGTTTTTTTGTTTATTCAATTCGAACGATTTTCGATTAATGATTTCCGGAATCAATTTTAAAAATCAATTCGATTATCAACATTTTTCTTCTCTTTCAATAAAGACTATAAATATTTCTTTTAATACAATTTTCCCCAAAATCTACAATATTTCCAGTTTCATTTATCATTTTATAAAATTGTTTTTATAAAATCATAAATGAAGCTGGTAAATATTTAGTTAAGAATTATTTATTGAATATCATGTGATGTGTACTCCTTAAAAGATTTTTTTTTTTTTGTAAAAATGAAAATCGATTTAAATTAAAAAAGAAATTTTTAAAAATGTGTTTTACATAAAAACGTAATAAAATTTGATATTCTGAATACTAAATGACAGCCTTCAATTATTTGTGATTTAAAACAGATACTCGTCATTTTGATAATTCAAGTAGGTAAGCAGAAACGAATTTCGTTATTCCTTGAACTGGTCACTTGGTAAAATTGGCGAGGTCATTTTCAAGTGATTATTCTTTTTATTAAAAGCGAAAAAGAAATGGAAACAAATAAATTTAAGTTGGCAACTTGCCAAGATTATTGTTTAAAGTCATAAATTACATGTTATGAGAAGTATTTTTTTTTTCTGAATGACTAAATTTCCAGATACTTTGTAAACAAAGACGAAACTCACCAAAAATTTACATAGTACAATATCTGAATTCCAGTGTTCTATATTCGAATAAATACTTTTGAGATGTTGAAATAATTGTGTGTATGTAAAAAAAATATTTATGGATGAACATTTCATTTGTAAGCAAACAAATAAAGTGCACATGTTCTAAAATTTGCTTTTAAAAAATATTTTTGCCAACTAATTTAGAATTTAATCATTTTTTTTTTTAAATATAAAATCATGTTTATTTAATGAGATATTAATTTTTATTGGGTTGGATCATAAGTAATATTGTTTTATTTGACAATAGACATTTTCTCCCATCGATACAAAAGACCTGAACAGGAAAATAAACAAGATAAATGGTCAGTGCAGTACTTACCATTGTATAAAAACTCATGCACTTACAAAAACATAGAGGCGCTGTTCTCGTTATTTCCTCTTTTATAAATTTCAGTTTTTTTGTTTTTGTAAAAAAAAATTTTCAAACGTCTAAAGCGTTCCGCATACTTTTATTTTCGTTTGAATTTAATTTGCCTCGAAATCCCCTCCCTACAAAAAATGTCTGCCAACGTCACTGAACTGAAACTGGCAAAAACAAAATACTGCCATTTCCACAAACACTCTGTATTGTTTACATATTTTTTTAGTGTTAAAAAAGTATTTCACAAAAAATCAAAAATAACGTATTTTAATAGTTTAAAAAAAATTAGTCAGCGTACTTGAAAAATACTCTTGTATTTTCTAAGAGGCACTTTATTAGCTGTATTCCATTGGGAAAATTTTGCTACTCGAGTAGTTCTAGCTGTCATCATCTACACCACCTCGAGCAAATGAGTAGTTCGCATGCGTAGTTACCCCATACAATTTACGGTAGGGTATTTTAGTTCCCGAACTGGAAATAGATGGCTTAGCGGGTTCGTTTGTTATGTTGAAGACTCATATTTTTGTCAGTATTGTTCATGTGTGAATAAACACAGTTTTTATTGTTTATGTGTGAGTAAACTCAGTATTGTTGTTGACTATTTTGAGGTTATATTTTAGTGCTGTCAGTAAATTTTGCATTCCTATGGGCATCTACTCGCAAGTACTTGTGAGTAGCAAAATTGGTCCAATGGAATACAGCTATTATCTGCAACAATAACAACACTTTAGATATAAAAAAAATTAACATTTAAATTACTTACAAATTTAATAGCTACTCGCAACTACTCTTGCTCATACAAATGAGTATTTGACATAAGTAGTTATGCATACAATTTACTGTAGGGGGATTTTAATTCCCAAAATTAAAATAGATGGCTTGGCGGGTTCGTTGGTTATGTTGAAGTGTCATATTTTTGGATAATAATGAATTGTTAAATTAATTTAAACTTAGATGATGTATTTGTGTAACTTCATATTTATTATAACACTCTCAATTGTAAATAAATACCTCCTCGTCTAACAAAAATAAAATTAATCAATTTATCACATATACAATATAAAATATCTTAATTTATCTTATTTAATATATTTAAAAGTGTAGAACGAGTTTCAGCTCTATCATTTTCTTTTTTGGTGATATGTTCTTCTAATAATTTAAGTTTTTTATTTTTTATTTCTAATTTATCTGCGTAATATTTGCTTTCAATTTCTAATATTGTCATACATTTGTTTTTACGCTTGTCCTTAACTTTTTTCTTGGTTTTCGTTTCATCTTGTGGTACTTGAGGACACATTTGATGATGACGATTCAGATGAATGTTTTTGGACTAACATAGCTGCTGGTGCTGGAGAAGTTTCGACTCCCACAGATACTGAATGTGGTCATGATATTCCTGGGTCAGTCTAAAATATTTTCTCCATTTCACTTAGGTATACAGAAAAAGTATAGAAAAAAATAATTCTGAGAATTTTTTATTTTTTATTAAAACGGGTACGTAAATATTTCCAAAAAAACTAGGACATATTTATGGTACTCCTAGTAGTGTGGGACTCTAACCCACTAAATACACCTTCCTTGATATTGTCATGACCAATCTTAATTAGATCGACTAATGCCATCAGTTTCGCTGTTACTTTTTAATATTATCGCGTTTTGAATTTGGTTTAGATCAATTGTTTTGACGAAATAATATTTTAGATGTGGTTACCTTACTAATTTGTGTGGTTTAGTACATTTTAGACATCTCACGGTTTTCTTGGGCTCCTCCTTTATCATTTCCACCTAAGTCTAGCATCTGGGGTCATCCCTAGGTACTTGATTGTTCTTAGATATGATATTGTTTGACCATTGATAGGTGCACTAATAACAATTGGGGTTGTTATGGGTTGATTTTATTTCATTTAGCTTCATATGCCAAAGTAAAGTCCTGTCGTTGATGTTATTTAGTGTAACATGGAGCTTTGTAATAGTTCTTACAAGGCACGTGTTTGTGACTTTTATTGCAGTATCATCTGTAAACGTGACTAATAATACTTTGTGGTATACAGCAAGTACAGAATAGACCCAAGTACACTACTTTGCGGTACTCCAGCCTTGATTTCCTTTAGATCTGACTATTCGCTTCCGTATCTGAAACTAACTTTCTTCTCTTATACGAGGTCTGTTCAAAAAGTATTGCGAATTTTGTGTTTGATTTTCAAAAATTATTTTTTTATTCATGAATATCTATTTTGTTTCCTTCAAAGTAATCCCCACTAGATATTATACACTTGTGCCAACGTTTTTCCAATCCTCGAAGCACTTCAAAAAATCATTTTTTGTGATCTTATTCAGCTCCTCCTTCGATGCCGTCTTTATCTCCTCAATCGTAGCGTAGCGTCGTCCTTTCATGGGGTCTTCAGTTTCGGGAACAAGAAAACGTTACAGGGGACGATCTGGAGAATATGGTGGCTGCGGTATTATTAGTGTGTTGTTTTTGGCCATAAATTAGCGCACAAGCAACGATCCGTGAGCAGGGGCATTATTATAGTGCGAAAGCCAATTTTTGTTCTTCCACAAATCCGGCCGTTTCTGGCGGATTGCTTGGCGCAACTTGCACATAACTTGCAGGTAATATTTTTTATTGACCGTTCTACCCTGTGGCAAGAACTCATGATACACCACGCCCTTGCAATCGAAGAAAACTGTAAGTAAAATCTTCACATTCGATCGAACTTGGCGCGCTTTTTTTCGGTCAATCATCCCAATGGTCAGTTTTCATTGGAATGATTGAGCTTTGCTTTCCACGTCATAACCATAAACCCATGATTCGTCACCAGTTATGGCCGTCTGCAGCATATTTGGGTTGTCGCGGACAGAGTCCAACAGCTCCTTAGTAATGTTAATGCGATGCAGTTTTTGGTCGAAATTGAGCAATTTTGGTACGAATTTCACGGCGACCCGAATTTCGCGGCGGACCAAATTATTGGAAAAAATCGAATGACACGAACTAATCGATATGTTTAAGTCCTCAACAACTTCTCTAACGATGATTCGACGATTGACCAATACTATTTTTTTCACTTCATCAATGTTTTCGTCTGTTGTTAACGTGCTCGGGCGTCCGGAACGCTTTTCGTCGTTCACATCTTCTCGGCCCTCTGAGAACATTTTGTACCACCGATAAATGTTGCTTCGGTCCAAGGTAGCTTCACCATATGATACAGTCAACATTCGGTATGCGTCCGCGCAATTAATTTTGTTTTTCACACAAAATTTGATACAGATTCTTTGATGCATTTTTTGGAATGTGCAAAAATCGAAGACGAGCCAAAACACGTGCAAGCAAAGCAGCTGTCAAAAATTAACTGAACATTCAAAATGGCCGAACTTGTCGGCACAAGTTAGAGATATAAGTATAACATAATGCCACAAAAAATTGAAAATCGAATACACGTAACCCGCGGAAATTCAAAATTCACGATACTTTTTGAACAGACCTCGTATATGAAGGTTAGCATCGCGGAAATTTGTTTCGGTAGAACTCTATGTAGTTTGTATTTAAGTCCTTTATGTCTGACTTTATCAAATGCCTGCGCAACATCTAGAAAGACTGCAGGGGATATTTAATGGGATGAGTTTTCTTCCTTTGATAAAAGGTTACAATCTATTTAATAACAGCCTTTCGAATACCTTTGATATTATGGGTAGTAAAGATGTCGGATAATAGGTGATTTCTGGTTTAGGTAGTAGGATAACTTTCAGCTTTAAGCATCCATAAATAATGTGCTGCAGTTTTATTAGGTCTACTTTCTTTTTGATCTGGCCAGTGATGAGATCATATTCCGAAGTTTTATTTGTATCCATATTGTACCTAACTGTATTTTTAATTTCTTTAAGGGTTACCGGTGGAATGCCATTGTTATCTACTTTGCTAACAAGTGTTACATTTGCCTTAGTAGTTATTTGTGGAAAGGGTTGAAACCATTCTGCTATATGGTTAGCGAAGAGATTTTTTGCTGTTAAAATTTAATAGCTACCACTTACCCATGTGTACACACTCTGACATATTCCGTTTCTCTCTTTACTAAATTTGCCATATTTTTTATTGATAGCAAAACACTTTTGGCTTTAAAGTAAATTATTAGTTTGTTGAGGAAATTTAGTGTGTTTTTCTTTATCAACGCAGAAGAGAACAAAGTTTTTTTTTTAGAGCCTGATAATTTTTTATTTTCGGCAAAGTAAAAAATAAACGAACATCTAAAAATATGTGAGGAAAGTGCAGTAAGTCTTGAAGACGATGAGCGTACAGGCAGACTCTGCCAAAATAGACAGTGACCAAGTTGCACATTTGCTTGAAATTAATCCCCATTATATGAATCTTGCAAACCCTTAAAGAGAAAATCAAATAATAGCTGTCAAGCATTTAAGATCCTTTGGTATGATTTTTAAGCTCCTCTCACAATCTAAGCTAATGAAATTTATTGGAGCACATTTTTATGTGTAATTTGGTGTGAAAATTTGATGAAAAGGAACTTTTTTTTTTAAATGCATACTTGCCGAAGATTATAAATAGATAGTATACAATAATATACAAAGATAAAGGTCGTGGAGTAAACAAGGGGTTGTTGAATCCAAAAGCAAAAGAAAGTGATCAGTTACACAAAGAAATTAATGTTGTGCCAATGGTGTCATTGAAAGGGTATTGTTTATTATGACCTTTTCTGCCCATAATAAACAAAAAAAATCAGCCCATCATTTTCAAATAGACCAGTTAAAAGTTAAAATTGTAAAAAAACAGTTCAGATTTTAAAAATCAAAAAGCCGTTATTTTTCATTATGATAAAGCTTCATCGCACGTGTCATTTCAGACTCGCTAATACCTGCCGCAACTCGGTTAGAATTAACAACTTGTACGGTGTTTAAGAACTGCCACTGACATTACTTTTTTAATATATTAAATCCCAATAATATAAGTGAAAAATTATAATTTATAATTATTTGTAAATTTTTTAAATAAAATTTGCTTGTAATATTAAGTGCTTTGGAATGTAAAGTTCAATAAAACGCAATTAAAATTCAAATTTTGATAAAATTTTTAATATATTATATTGACTAAACCTTATCATTATGTACAAAGTACAATATTATTATTATTATCTGGATAATTTTTTTTATTATTAACTTTATTAGGTAATACAGGACATTTATTATTAACTTTATTAGGTAATACAGGACCTTCACTTTCTTATTATTTAGCTATATTTTTACTTATTGGTCAAATTGCATTATTAGTTTTAGAATCAGCAGTAGCAATTATTCAATCTTATGTATTTGCTGTATTAAGAACATTATACTCTAGAGAAGTAAATTAAACTAATGTCAACCCATTGTAAGGTTTTAGTTTAAACTATATAAATTAATATATATATATATATATTATATATATATATAAAAAAATTTTAGTAAATAATTTTATAAAGGAAAGAAGTATAAATGGAATTATTTTTAATTATTATCTGGATAATTAAAATGATAATTTTTGATGACTTTTGTTAAGTTTAAAATGTGTCTACATAAATATATTTTTTAGCCCTACAAAAAAAATTCCTATGACGTCAAATCCCACAATATGGAAGGCAAATTAACATTATTTCACACAATAAAGCCATAGTTTGTCTTGTTGTGTGGCTCGTAGTGCCGTTTTGTTAACACCACATATGATGTAAAATGATGTTAATTGGCTGGATTCTGATTTTTAAATACTTTAAAGTGTGTAAATTTTTTACATAGTTATATAATAAAAAGTCCAATTGTATCAAATCAAACGATCTTAGAGACCAATGAACATTACATAATCTCGCAATTATGTATCATGGGAACTTTTCACGTAATAAAGACAAAATTTGTCCTGTTGGGTTTTTTGTGCTTTCGTTTTATAAAAAACCACAAATAGTCCAAATTTAAATCTTCAAGATTAGTTAAAAAAGGCGACAATCATATGGTCAGAATTAACTATAGAGATCAACTTCAGACTAAAATGCAAATCAGATAGTCCCTTTTTACAGATACAATAACTTATTTAAAATAACTTGTAGGTTTTTTGAGCCACATAAATAGCAATTTTAGGTTTTTTTAGCCACATAAATAGCTGAAGAACATTTCTTTTGAAAGCCTGGTGCCTCATTGCTCACCCAAATGGTGTAAAATTTTTACTACTCTAACGCATATAAAATTTACTATTCTAACGGTAAAATTATTTTACTGTTAGAATAGTAAATTTTTACTATTCTAACAGCAAAATAATTACCTTAGTCTTAACAAATAGTAAGTTGAATGACACAAGTTGTTGACAGCTGTCAAATGATGATAGGGCTTTACTTTCCGAACCCCGAACTTGATGACTTGTTAGATTATTTCATTCGTAAATTATTATAGTTTTCCTAGTGGCTTATTTTAGTATTAAAATTTTTAAATCTTATTGTATTTAAAATAATAAGAAAAATTTATTTTTTTGATATTTATCTTAAAATTATAAATACTTTTCCTAGCATATTTGACTTAAAATTTATTTTTAGTTTGTGTACTAACTTTTTACAGAAATCACGAACACTGAGGATATAGACATTCGATTGCAGATATTGTGTTGAATGGATATAGAATCTATTAATTTTTCGATTGCAAATTTTAACTTCAAATGTAATTTATAATTATAATTATTTGATTGTAGACACAAAACATGAAAAAAAAAATATATTTGAATAAAACCCCATTTATTAAGTATATGTGTATGACCGAATTACGTTTGTTATTTTTCATTTGTAGTTTTTTTGTGTTTTAAATTTTTATTATTATTAATATTTTTTTGTTGTTGATTGTTTATAGTTTTAGTTGTTTAAATATGTATTAATAAATATATATAATGCTTGGCAACTTCATTCTTAATTAATAGTTTTCTATAATATATAATTTTTGTCCATTTAATAATTATATTTTAATTAATAGCAATTCAAATTTAGATATTGTATAATATATTATTTTTTATAGTGTATTTCCATTTTATACAAAATATTTATTTATTTTTGATTTATTGTATTTATTTTAATATATATATTGTATATGTTTTTAAAGTTTTCTACTTTAAATAAGTATTTATAATAAATATGTTTGTTAAAATTTTTTCCCTTTAAATTTAATGTATATAAAATTATTTATACATAGTTTTGTTTTTGTTAAAAATTAAAAATGATCGCATACATATACATAGAAGGATATGATAAAAATAATTGTTATACAATTTTTTATTTGAATTTTCTTAAAGTTTTTATTATAAATGCGATTACAAAACAACATGTAATAAAGTTCGTTTTTAAGCAATAGATTCAGTTTATTAAATTTATTTTTTAAATGCCGTCAATGACATATAAATTTTCGAAAATGTTTTAAAATTTTAATTTTTTTATTAGTGTTTTTGTTGATAATATAGCTTATAACATGAAAAATCCTCTTTTTCCTCTATTATTAACATTTTTTTAATATATAGTTTTCGATTGTTTAAAGTTACGAATGCTATAAGGAGATCGCCATCTTGTATTAAAATAGATCGCCATCTTGTAGTTCCTTGTGTTATTATTCATCTTCGATGGTACGCCATCTTGTTTTATAATATTTCTAAAATGTATTGTAATACGCTTTATTCTAAAAAAAGAAAATTAAGCCATTTTAAGGTAATCAACGTTTAAATTTTGCGAACACTAGAATATTATTTATTGTTTTTTTTTTATTATAGTATTAAAAAAAAAATATATCTTTTTGATGAAAAAATTATCCGAATATTTAAAATAATTTTAATTTTTTTAATGAAATAGTAGAGAATTTTTAATTTTTAACGTCATCAAATTTGATAAAAAAAAGCATAAGCCAACATCATGTACACTACCGGTCATAAGTATTCAAATTTTGGAGATTTTTCTTGATTACATGCGAATATTTCCAATGTTTTATTTTTATTATATTTCCGTGTATGTTTTAATTTCTATTACAATAAAAATAGTTATTCTCGCATAGATCCTTTAATTACATAAAGAAAATTTTGAATTTAAACTATTTTTTTTTAAATTTGTTGTAGAATCAACATTCAGTCTATAGCCTTGTAGATATCCTTTTTATTATTTAATTACGAGTATAACTTGTATTTGTTTGTATAAATGTGAACATTTATTTTTTAAGTAAATTAGTTAATTTTTAATTTTAAAACAAAAACTTCAGTGAGTAAAATAAAAAAAATGTGCTAAAGTCACGGAAATAAGCTCTGAAAGGTGTACTCTGCAAAATAAGGAATATTCTGCCGGTCAAATGGCATGTCGACCTGAAATGAACAAATTTACATTTTTTGGGGATATTTGGGTAAAATAAAACTGAAGCAGGGGCTCTATTATGACAAAAAAAAATAATTATTAATAAAAATAGCTAGTGAAGAGGAAGATTACTTTCTAGAAAAGATTACATTCAAATAACAGCAGAAATCAGGCATGACCTCAATTAAAAACGCGGTCAAATCGAGTAAGCGTAAGTGCAGGGAAAAGCCGCTTGAAGGAGAAAGTTTTGATGGCCTGAGGAGTCATACACGTGAGGGAAAAAGAGGAAAATGGGGAAAGATCACCGATAGTGGTAACAGGTACCTTTCGCGTGGTGTGCTTGAATTTGAAATTTTTGGGTCTAGCATTTGTTTGTCGGCATATTTCCGAATGGAAATCTTATCAGAATAATAGGAAAACATATAAAGTAGGGCTACAACGACATATTAGAGATGTAATTTATTCTTTCAGTAGCAAAGGTTTTAAGAAAAGGCTTTATATTTCAGCAAATTAATAACCCTAAACACACCTCACCTGTGTTCATCATTCTTGTAGGAGCAGCAGCAACAAGGCTCTTTGAAGGGGATAATATGACTACCACAGTCATAAGATCTATTTTTCATCAAATATTTATAAAAAAATTCTAAAAATAATGTCTTAAAATAAAAAATTTAAAAATAAAGAAAATAGATTCAGGTGATGTGTGCAATTGACAATAGGCAATTGACAGGAAGTGTTTCCAATTGACAGGAAGTGTTTATAATTGACAGCCAGTTTATGTACGTGTAGTTGACAGGTGGTGTATTAAATTGACAGGTTGTGCATGCAATTGACAGGTAATGTGTGCAATTTATAGGTTATATAAGCAATTAAGAGGTGGTTTATGCAATTGACAAGTAATGGTTCTAGTGCGACAGGTAGTGTAGGCAATTGGCAGGTGGGTTTTTGTAATTGACATGTGGTGCATGCAATTGACAGGTTATTTATGCAATTGGCAGGAAGTGTTTCTAATTGACAGGAAGTGTAGGCAATTGGCAGATGGTTTATGCAACTAGAAGTTGGTTTATGCAATTGACAGGTGCTGTACGGAACTGACAGGTGACGTATGCAATTAATATGATGTGTTTTTAAATTGACAAGATGTGTATGCAATTGACAGGTGCTGTACGCAAATGACAGGTTGTGTATACAATTGACAGAAATTGTTTCTAATTGACAGGAAGTGTATGCAATTGACAGGTTGTGTATGCAATTGACAGGAATTGTTTCTAATTGATTGATTGTGTATGCAATTGTAAGGAACTGTTTCTAATTAATAGGTGGCTTATACAATTAAAAGGTAGTGTGTGCAATTGGCACCACATGTTTCTAATTCACAGGAAGTATATGCAATTGACAGGAAGTGTATGCAATTGACAGGTGCTGTACACAAGTGAAAGGTGATGTATGCAATTGACAGAAAGTATTTCTAATTCGACAGGTTGTGTATGCAATTGACAGGAATTGTTTCTAATTGACAGGAAGTGTATGCAATTGTCAGGTTGTGTATGCAGTTGACAGGAACTGTTTCTAATTGACAGATGGTTTATACAATTGGCAGGAAGTGTATGCAATTGACAGGTGCTGTACGCAAGTGAAACGTGATGTATGCAATTGACAGAAAGTGTTTCTAATTCGACAGATTGTGTATGCAATTGACAGGAACAGTTTCTAATTGACAGATAGTTTATGCAATTGACAGGTGGTGTATGCAATTGTTATAATAGTAAATATTCAAAAATAATATCAACGGAGTAATTGTGTTCAAATAAATTCTGCAAAAAAATGTCCCTTTTCCTAATATGTATTATTCAAGAAAATGTAAGCCAAAATAAAAAAAAACAAACAATTTATATATACTACAACAGTAATATTATCAATTTTATTAATATTCAAATAATAATTTTGATTGCACAGTTTATACATAGTTTTTTTCCCCCTACAGTTTATCTTATGATAAATTCGTTTCCATGTTTTATTTTTCGTTCTTAAAAATTATTTTTCAATTTAAAAATTAATAGTTTTTATTTTTCAAAATCGTCATTATAATATAATATTTTATTTTTGATAAACATTTAGTTAATTATTTTTAATGATATAATTTAGCATTTAACATTTGTATTTTGACACAATTTGGAGAAATAAGTTTAAAACCGAAATATCGAAATACAATTTCTTTAATGGAGCCGCCACATTTGAAAGATATTTTTTGTCTACGTGTCATTCTTATAAATTATCTTTAGGGTAACTACACATTTTAAATACAATATATATTTTTTTTCTTTTATGATTTGATTATAATAATTTTTTTTTATTCGTTGCTCGTATTTCATTCGAATTGAATTGACTCTCTTTCTGAATTTACTTAATAAAACATTTATAGAGTTTTACAAAAATTTCTACTCATTTCAACGTTATCGTCTTATAATAAATTACATTTTTTTTTTAAATAATCATATAATATATAAATTTTACCATAATTATTATTTTTTATTTCATTTCTTATATTTAATTTGTTTTTTTTTTTTTTTTTTAAATATTATTGAAATTTTCTTAATAATTTTTAATAAATAAATTATGTTAAAAATAATTTTTAATTTTAAATAAATACATATATTAATCGTATTAAGAATAATTTAAATTAATAATAGTTCGATTATACAATATATAGTAATTTTAAAGATTTTTTTCCTTATATGCATGAATTGAAAAAAAAAATTTATATTTACTAATTATATAAGCGGTTAATCACAGAATAACTTCACTTAAAACATTTTCTATCTATTTCCTAATTCCTGTTGTTCAATTTTCATAGATGGTGGTTGGTATATGGTATAAAATTGAATACTTTTTTTTTTATTTGAAAAATTATATTTAGAGCAGAAAATATTTTTTAAAAATAATTCTGAATTTTTCATTAAAATATGATGGAAAATGGAAAAATTTCAAGAAATCAACTGTTTTAAGTTACTAAAAAAAGACTAAAATTTATATAAATATTAGTTTGGCTGAATTTTGTATGCATTCATAATATATAAATGAATTAATTGAATGCTAAAATACAACTTTTGGCTAGTTCATGTCAAGTATTTGATTAAAAGAAGGATTAAACTTCCTTTTTATATCCAATTTTGTGTGCACGTTTTTAGTAAAATACTAAAAAAAAATTCCACTTAATACGTAAAAATTCGAAAATTTTTATACGTACTTTTTTTGTTGTTGTTGTTGAACCTACCTGAAATAAAATCAGTAGTTTTGTATAAAATAATTTCTTACATTTTGTTGTTATTATAAAGCCAAAAGATACTTTTTCAATTTGATTTTTGTTTGTTTGTTTTTTTTGTATTTTTTTTTGTTTTTTGTTTTTAATTTTACACTACATACATTAATACTGACAAGATATGTGCTTCGCATATTTTACTATAATTATTTGCGATATCCTTTATCAAAATTCGTTATATCGATTTTTTTGTTTGTTTGTTAATAGTTAATATTTTTCTTATAATTTTCGTTTACATACAAAAAATCTGAAGAAGAAGAAAAAACAAATCTTTTAATTCGTTTTTAGTTTATTGCATTCTCTTAAATATTTATTTATGTACAAATTTTATTTATCTTAATTTAAATACAATTAGATTAAAAAATAGAAATTATATTAGAAATACTTGTTTTTGCCTAGTTTCTGCATTGAAAAATTTGTAATATTATTTATGGATTTTTTTTAATCATATTATTTTATTATCATACAAACGAGAATAATTATGCATTTTCATATAGAAAAATTTTTTTTTTTTTAGGAAAATCCTTTAAGTTTGACATACATTTTTGATTAAGATTTAAGATTGACTTAATTTATGATAATTTTAAAGTTAAACAAAAATAAAAAAAACGTTACATTTTGGCACATAGAAATTTTGAAATTTTTTTTTTGTCTTCTTTTAATTCTACAATAATTTAATTTTGATTCAAATAATGTAAAAAATAAAATTTCTATTACGTAAAATTGGAAAAGATTTTTGTACTAAAATTAAAAATTCTCTTTAAAAAATTGTAATTTTAATTATTCAAGTTTTTATTAATAAATTAGTCTAACATAAAAATATGTATCTTTTGTTATACTCCAATAAAATTTTACTTTTAATCAATTTTATACAAAAAATTTTAATTAAAAATTTTTTGCAAAACTGATTTTCGTTTTTGTTCGATGATTTTCTTATTTGGTTTTCTTTTGATTTTCTTTTTTTTTTTTAGAATATAAAATAAATTATAATTTTTTCATATAAGAAAACTTAAGAAAAATATAGTTTTGCTTAAAAAATGGAAAGATACAATATAGTTTTTGACCATTTTATATAAAATAGAAGATAATTTCTATAACTTGAGATAAGATTTTATTGAGTTTTTTTTTTGAAATATAAAATTTTCTTATGAACATAAATTAAAAAAAAAATTTACTTGAAAGATTATATAAAAATTTTATCCTTTTAAATCAGTTCGAAATAATTGTTGTTTTTTTTTTGTTGCGAATGGAATAGTCTATTATAAAAAAATAATATGAATTTTTAATAAAATTTCTATTTAAATGTTTAGTTCTATATTTTGTATTTTTTTTATCCCATGTATTTTGATTAATAATTTTTTTATCAGTTGATGCTGAATTATAATCAAAAATACAGAAAGTGCTATGAAATGTTAAAAATTATAATTTATTTAGAAATACACCCCATTTTTTTGATACGGTAGTTACGTTCCAATAAAAATTGTATATAAGAAAATCGTTTAAAAATAAAATATTGCACCTAGTAAAATTAAGGATGTATTCCAGAACTTTAATAATAGAAATGCATATTTTATAAACTCTAGTATGAAAATAGTGAAAAGTTGTAGAAGAAAGTGAGTTAAAATTAACCATTAAATAATGGCCAAAAATATTATGTATTACAAGACACTTTTGCATAGTTTAACAAATCATACTAAACGGATTTTAAAAAGAGATTAACTGAAGTAGATTGAATTAAAAAGAGTTTATATGAAATAAAAAATAAATTTTTTCTTTAATAAATAAATTTTTTGTTTTGTTTATCACTAACTTATCATACCGACCTGTAACTGTTTATATGAAAAATTTTCTTAGATATTTAATTTCATTATAAATTATGTACCTGGTAATTATGTGTAAATTTATTTTTTTTAGAATATAATCAGTTCGAAATAATTGTGGTTTTTTTTTATCTGCAAATGGAATAGATTTTTTGTGGATTGATAATAAAATAATATGAATTTTTGATAAAATTTCTTTTTAAATTTTTGGTTCTGTATTTTGTTTTTTTTTTATCCCATATGTTTTGATAAATAGTTTTTATTTTATTTTTATTAATTATTATCGTTTAAATTTATCTATTGTACAATATACGATAATATATAAAAAAAGCTTTTTAAACCGTATTATTATAATACATTGATTAAATGATGAATATGATTGATAAATTTTTATTTGATAATTTATCGTCTAGTATATATTTAAATGATGAGTTTGTTTTTTTTTGCGAATGAAACTAACACTTAAGTATTATTATAATTGTACTTTGTTATAAAATAAAAATAAAAAATTATACTAACACTAATTCTTTGAACAGAAAAAAATTATAAATAAATAATATTATTACTTGTACAAGTTAAAATCGATCTCATATCGGTTTAATCTTAATTTAATAATAAATTACAAATTACTAATTACAAAAATGAATAAAATAATAAAAGTTACAATTTATAATTTACATTTATTGAAACAATTGAATTTTCGGCTTTAATAATTAGTTATTATCTAATTCCGGGATTGAATAATAAAATTACATATATCCAACATAAATATAATATATTTTATCTATTTACAAATATCTCTTGTGATCAGTATATAGTAGATTGACTATATTTATCAGGATGATTATTTTATAGATTTTGTTGTTACTTTAAAAAATGTATAATATCAACGAGTGGTTTTGCCAATTGGTTTTCAGTTGTTGAAAATCCTGTTTTATACTTAATATCATTCTAATGCTTAAATGTATTATACCAAATAATAATAATAATAATAATAACATAGATATACGAAAAAATACAGATACATATCTATAAAATATTTTTGAAAAAAAAAGATAATAAGATAAATAATAATAATTACCGATTTTAACAGTGACAAAAGTAAAATAACAAAATAAATTTTTTTCTTCTTTCTAATCCATTTAAAATTTTGTGTACTTTTTTTAATAGTAAAAATTTATTTTTTAAAAGACAAAACTAAAATTTAGATATGATATCTAAGAAATTTTGCATAGACGATATGGAATTTATCTGTTATTGTGCTTATAGTTTTTGGCTCCCAACATTTTGTAGACATCTTGTGCGGAGATTTCTTTGTAAAGATTTTCGGTTGGTTTGCGCGAATTTTCTCGGTAGCCTCTGCCGCCAGTATAGGAGCCAGCCGATCGGAATTGCGATGATGGGGACGATGCAGGATTCGGTGGCGTTGATGAATTGTTGTCTGCTTCTTGACTTGAGCCGGGAACTTTCGACCAAAATCGTACCAGAACGGGCTTAGGACTACTTCTGTCGATTTCCCAACCAGATGGGAGCCATGCAAATGGTTTGGGCGTCCTAGTATTACTGTCGTCTGCTTGCTCTGTTGATGAAGAGGCTGACTTTGCTGTTAGTCGGTTACGGGTTGCTATTGGTGGAAAACGTTGTGTCAACGTGCCAGGATCGGGGAAACGTACGAAATCAGATCGTCCACGTTCGGACTGTTGATTATTGTAGGGTTGTGGCGTTGGATCTGTTGGAAATCGAATTTTTGATCCTGACTGAGACCGTCGTTTATCTTCTTCAACTATTTTGTTTATAAGACGAAGCTGCTCCTCGATTGATATTGGCCGTCCACCAGCATCACTTCCTGCCACATGATGGTAGATAAATCGATTGTTAGATTCGGTATTTTCGAGCGGTAGTTCTGATCCATCCTCTTCGTCATCGATTGTATCTTTGAATTTTTTCTTAGATTCCAATTCATCATTTATTTTGGATTGTTTTAAATCCATTTGAATCAATGCTGAATGAATAGGTTCATCCAGAGTCTCAGCAGCTGTACGAACAGTTGTTGTTTCAATGGAATCTGATGGTAGTACAGGTGTGGTTTGGTAATTTTCTGTTTTCGACGTCAACTGCTGATCTTTCAGAATATTTCTGTTCTCTTCCAAGGTAACCGCAGATATGGTTGTATCTTCAGTTGATTCTGTTGAGTCGTCGTCATCAATATCAGTAGTATTAGCTGCGTCTAATTCATCGCTATTATCAAAGACAAGCGATTCATTTACCAAGTCCTCTTTGAAATCAGTGCTGGCAACCTTATCAATTGTAACGAATTTAATTTCTCCATCATCCACATCCGTTGTTGATGAAAGTGTGGTTTGGTTAAGAGGATCACTATCATCATCACCATCACTGTCAGATTGTTGAGTATCTGTATTCATTTCGGATTCGCTGGGACTCAAAATGGGTACAGAGGATGCAGAAAATTCTGTCGTAGATAATTTTGAACGATCCTCAGAAGCTATCGGCTTTTCATCAGTGGATTGTGATTGATCAGTTATTGTTGAGAATTGCTGAAATTCAGTAGAAGTAGGGGGATTTACAGTGGTTGTTTCGATATTATCATTTTCATTTTTCAATGTTGTTTGTGTTGTGATGATGCTGTTGTCATCGGATTCTGTAGATGTTGTTTGGATTGTTGCTTGTTCATCTGTTAAACTGTCAATCGTTGTCGTGCCAACAGAATCAGTTTCGTTCGTAGATCTTGTTGTAGCAACCGTTGTTGTTGAAAATTCTTCATCATGAAACGACTGAATTTTCATATCGTAATCGGTTGGTAGATCATCTGCCGGAATTCCAAAGTTTCCAGTCTCTTTGCTATCATCCCTCGTGGTTGGAAATTTTCCTAATGACAAATTTATTCTAAGTGGTTCACCATTATAGTCGGCTGGATTGCCACCACCACCACCTCGATTATATGAATCACCTATATCCGTATCATATTCATAATCATAATCGATCTCTTCCACATTTGTATTATAATTATCAGTCGATTGTAACAGATTCTGTAGTTGTGATATCAGAAGTTGATTTCTGTCTATATTAATTGTTTCGATACATCTGTTATTATCAACTCTATGGCCAGGTGGACATTGTATTGATGACATATTATCTGATTTATTTGGCAATATGAATATCGATTTTGGTGTGATCTTTCTTGTTTTATCATTTGTTGGCGGCACCATAATCCATGCCTCCCATGCTAAATGTTCTGGTGTATTTTCAATCGGTTTCGATGTAACTGGAAGGCTGGATATTGTTAATGGATTTAATGCCAGAATTTGAAGTAACAAAACCAATTGTAATCGTGACATTTTGATAAGTTTTTTTGGACTTTTAATGTTCATTTAACTTTTATAATTGATAATAATCAATTTATTGATATTTGTTTAAGTGTATAGAATGCGTAGATCAACTTATATTCTTAACAACTGAAAAAGATTAAAAGAAAATTTTCGAAAATTAGATAATTCATCAAAGGTTTTTTTAACATAAATAATATATTCAAGTTTTTAAAAATATTTTCAGGCAAAAATTGTTTACTTTAAAAATATTTAAATTTTTAAATGTTGGAAAATAAATATTTCAGTTGCGGAGAAAAAAAATAATAGTCGATGTGAAATTGATTTACCTACAATAGATCAGGTATGAAAATCAGTCTAGCACATAGAAATAATAATAATGCACCATAAAAATTAGTTTGTTTTTTCAAATTTATACGCACCCTTTTTCTTTAATATTTAAAAAATATTTTTCTGATTTGAATTTTATGGATTGATCTAAATATTGTGCTGGAAATCGGCGAAATTTTATAAAAAATTAAATTAATTAAGGAAAAACATATAAAGTATTACCTTAAAATATATTTAAAAAAAATGGAAACTTGTAGCAGAAGATGTGCCACGTAGACATTAACTCATCGGCGAATGGCAAATTGGGTTAAAAAAATACCTTTTGAATATAACAATAAGTAAAAAGTGACTTAGAAGGCACTTAGTGGGAGCTAGCTGGCCAGAAAGCAACAATTTATTAATAAAATTATGTTAAACTTTAAAAAAAAATTGCGAAGTATTTTATGGGCACAGAAATCTAAAATAATCCTCGTTGGCTTTAAAGAATGGCGGCAGTACGTTAGAAGGCCGCCTCGTACTGAGTATAAAGATCACTTTAAAAATAGTATGGAAACAGTAAAAGGTTATAGGAGAAAGAGAGTTAAGGTTAACATTCAAATAATGGTCAAAAATATTATGTATGAAATAAATTTAACAAGCTACTTTTGCATAGGTTGATAAATTATACTAAACGGATGGTAAAAAGAATTCGAAATACCATTAAATAAAATAAATTAAGCTCAAAAGGAACCATATTAAATAAAAAAATTATTTTTATTGAATAAATAAATTTTTTGTTTCGTTTATCACTGACTTATCATACCAATCTTCTAACTGTTTATATGAAAAATTTCCTTGCATATTTAATTTCATTACAAATTATGTACTTGGTAATTATATGTAAATTTTTTTGTAATTTTTTTAGAATATATAATAAATAGTTACAAGTGTGGTATGATAAGTCAGTGATAAACGAAAGAAAAAATTAATTTATTCAACAAATTTGTTATTATTATTTAACGTTATCTTTTTTTAGCTTAATATACTTTATTTAACAAAATTTCAACTTCTTTATAATTGATTAATTTTATTTTTTTTTTAAATAAAATTTGAAAAAATAAACCATATTTTTTTCTTATGATGTAATTTTATTTTATGGAATTATCGAAAATAAATAAAGAGATCAATAAATAGCTAAAAATTCCAAACAAGCATGTCGATTTGAAGCATAGCCGAACTACGTGATTTTTACTTCCTGCGTAATTGCTGGTAGGAATGCTTCACTAATCTTGTCACCTTCATTGTTGGTTTTTTGTCCCACATCCAAATCGCTCAAATATCACATAATCTCTTTTGTAAAATGTTCACCTAAGACATTGTCATGGATAATGGCAAACAATTTCAATTATGTGGTTTTTGGAGTGTAAGCATTTCAAAAATTGAATTGTCAAAGAAATTCGATCCAATATTGAACCTTCAAGGCATAATAACTAATAAGGAAAAAGAGCAACAAAGCAATACATTCGCCCTAAAATCAATTAATGGAAAAAGTTCACAACAAATGCTTGGATTGCATGCAAGAATACAATCTACTTAGTTTAAAACAAATTCATTTTCTTATTCAGCATCTTTAAACTTGAACATCAAACAGATTGACTACAGACAAAGTGTGAAAAAAGTGTGAGAAGGGCAATAAATTTATCACCATTCCAGATGACTTTCAGCACCAATACTTTTCGTTCGAGTTGATTCCAATTGGTCAATTCCAGCGGCTATCTCTGGGGAATCCAATTGATTTGCTTGCTGGACACACACAATGTTCCCAGCATGGTTTAGGCCAAGGGGTCAATTTGGTCCCATCGTCACATAATTGGAAGACTGCCGCAGAGAGGCTTTCGCAAACCGAACGCAAATGTCAACCAGAGTCAACTGAAAGGAAATTGAAATTCTTCTAGTATTTTCTGTTATTTCCTATATTCATGCGTTATATGTGCATGATGATCGTGGTCACCATTCCGCCTGTTGTCTTTCTCAATGACTGTTATGCTTCCACGACCTTCAACATCGAAGTCTCAGTATAGCCAACGAATTTATTGTGAAAGTTTAGAGTTTCAACAGTCACAGTCATAAAGATTAAGAAGTAGGATACTGAGAACTTGAGATCTGTTTGCGCGCTTGATTGATTCTAATTTGGCTGAAGTGTTTTTGTGTTAAGCAAATCGCTTGAAGAACAGAAGCCCCCAAAGTCTTAACATCATTTAGACAGGCACGTTCAAATTTATAGGCTGTCAAAAGCAGCATTTATGTGAGTCCATGTGAATATTTTTGTACGTGTGTGTATAAAATACGAATGAATAAAATATTGTAGTAACTAAAGTAACGAAGACTGTAGGTCCTATTTGAGATGTACAACTCGTATTGATGATGGATATTTTGCAATGGAATTACGAGCATTTGGTGGTGCTCTTTCGGTCGATTATTTTCGATTTGAAGCTGACACAAATAAATGCGACTCAACACAATGAACCGATTGATGAAATTTTAATGTCAATTCGATTATGCAAGACCGTGTCCGATATACAGTTCTCGTAACATTCGTAACATTGTTTCTAAATAATTAAATTCCCCTTCATTTTCGATCGATTATATACTAGTTACTGTGGCTAGTTAACAATTTTACGCTTTAGTTTCGGTCATTTTTTGTTTTGTCCTCTCCTCCTTATATCACAATACTGATTGTAGTATATACAAAAAAAAAGCTTAACTAAAAATCGCACAAACCAAAAAAATTAAATAAAATCCAACAAAAAAAAACGTTCATGTTTAGTTCACTGGTTCGCCCAGTATTTTGTTTTTTTTTTGGCGATTTTTTTGACTTCCTCTCCCCAATCAATGGTATTTTGCACTACTAAGCAAAAAAGTGTTCCAATTACAAATTTTTTTTCTGTTTATATAATAAAAATTATCTATAAAAAATATATTGCAAATTATCGTTAATCCATAGTCTTTTTAATGCTGATTTGATTATATTGTACAAAATCTCATTTATGATGTTTAGAAACATTTTAAATTGTCGAACGTTCTATTATAGATTCAAGTGCATGTATTTTTTTTATTAGTTTTATATTAATTTCCTATAGAGAATGGGATATTTTTTTCCTCTCTTTTTCGGGCATTTAATAAATGGCTTAATATTAAAACTAGATTATAATATGTGAATACCAATTAAAGGTGTTTCGCTTTGTAAAGACCTTCATTGAAATAATTATAAAAAAATTGAATAAATTTCATGCATTAAAAATCGTTAATATATTTTTTTTAAAAATTAAATATAATTTTATTGAATTTATCTAAATATTATTATTATTAATACTAAATTAAGTGTAAAGAGTTTTGTACATTTTTTTCTATCGAAAATATTTTTTAGTGTACGAGGGTCATTCAACAAGTACTTAGCCTTACCGCCCGATAGAACTGCTGTCACAAAAGAAATTTACCATCGTGCAGTACATTCTTTTAGTAGCCTACTGTCATAGTTTCAGGGAATGATTCCCTTCATTAGTTTTGTTTTGAGAGCCTTTGAAAGCGAGCGTGTCGGTCGGTTGCATAAAAATGGAAAAAGAACAATATCGTTCGGTGATTAGATTCTTGTTCTCGGAAGGGAAAACGCGCAGCGAAATCAAAGATCGCTTGGATGATGTGTATGGTGACTCTTCTCCTTCGATGGCGACCCTCAAGAATTGGTTCAACGAGTTTGTTCGTGGCCGCACGTCGGTTTTTGATGAGCCACGCCCAGGGCCCCGAAAACGGCTGCTACGGAGGAAAACGTTAAAAAAGTCCACGATCTCGTGTTGGCAGACCGTGGATTGAAGGTTCACGAGATAGCTGAGACTGTGGGCATCGCAGTAGGAACGGTGCATCATATTCTACACGAAGAACTGGGCATGAGAAAGCTGTCGGCGCGATGGGTGCCGCGTTTGCTCACACCGGAAAACAAGCGCAACCGTGAGACCACATCGGCGACGTGTTTGGCGCTGTTTCAGTTCTTGCGTTGTTTCGTGACCGTCGACGAAACATGGATTCACTGGTACATACCAGAGACCAAGGAACAGTCGAAACAGTGGACTTCACCCGACGAACGTGCTCCGAAGAAGGCGAAGACTGTTCGATCGGTCGGAAAGGTGATGGCCACCGTTTTCTGGGATTCACAAGGTGTGATCCACATCGATTACATCGAGAAGGGTAAAACAATCACGGGGCGCTACTATGCTGACTTATTGGGCCGATTTGACGTCGAATTGAAGAAAAAGCGGCCCCGCTTTGCGAAGAAAAAAGTGCTGTTCCACCACGACAACGCGCCGGCTCACACCTCCGCCGTCGCCATGGCCAAATTGGTCGAATTGCGCTACGAATTGCTGCCCCATCCACCGTACTCTCCAGATTTGGCCCACTGTGACTACTTTTTGTTTCCAAACCTGAAAAAATCACATGCCGGGAATAGATTTGGGTCGAATGAGGAGGTCATCGTCGCCACGGAGACCTATTTTGCTTCCCTCGAGAAAATGTATTTTTTGGACGGGTTAAAAAAGTTAGAGCATCGCTAGGTCAGGTGTATCGAGCTTGAAGGAGATTATGTGGAAAAATAAATTGCCACCTTTCCAAAATTTTCGTTTTTCTTTTGTAGGCTAAGTACTTGTTGAATGTCCCTCGTAATTATTAAATTTTATTAAAATAATTTTCAATTTTTAAGACAAAAAAATCATTGAAATTTTAAGTTTTTATTAGTTTTTAAAAAAAAAAATATTGGACAACTTAGTACATTTGGTAATAACTGAATCACAATTTCTTTTAATACAATGAGAAAATAATAACTACGATTTATAACGAATTATCTGGTTTGTGGTTTCGAAAGTATAGCCGCCCTGTCATTTGATAGTTTTTAAAGAAAATTATATCAATTGTATTAACATTTATTAAGGATTAAATTTTTAATTTTTATTTATTATAGATTTAATTTTATTATCAATTTAAGAGTTAAAATTTGTGAAAATTTCTTACAAATTATGGTAAATCTGCCATAGTCATGTATATGAGAAAATTTTCTTTAGCGGAGATGAGTGAATTTCATTAGAAAGTAATATTAAGGAAATGTGATGTGGTATAAAAAACCAAAAGTGATGTAGGAAAAGCCATTGTATCTGCAAAAAGTGACTGTGTGTATGCGCATTTTGGTCTGCATGTGTCATGAAGAAGGCACCGTATGATAACCGATATTTTTTAGAGTAAACTTAAAGATTTTTACCTGAGTTATATGTGATTTTAACAACACAATGCCACATAAGTTATATAACATGACAAATTTTGGATTTCTTACGCAACCAGTTTCTGAGGCATGTCATTTTGATATTTGATGGTGGAGTATTTATTACAATCGTGCAATTTGACGCCGTTGGACATTTTTCTTATAAAAGTATGCAAAAATTTGTATTTATGCAAATAAGCGTTCAACTTTAGAGTATTTACCAGGTGTATAAGCTGTTTGGTCATAGATGGCGTGAGTGAGCTTATTAAGCTACCATGGGCACGCCATACTTTTTTTTATTAGTTTGACATCTGTCAACACTAGTCAGTGGACATTGCCAGCAATTCCGTATAACAACATACATTTTTTCTTTGGTTTTGTGCCAGCAAAGTTTAGTTTTGTACCATAAAAAGAGAGCATATGCGGGAAGCTATGCTTTTCTGCTTCAATTTGAACAAATCGGCTGCCGAATCGCATCGAAAACTTATGGAGGCCTATGGTGACAGTGCTTTATCGAAAAAAACGTGCCGAGATTGGTTTTGTCGGTTCAAAGACGGCTATTTTGACTTGTGGGACAAGAAGCGTGACAATCGGCCTAGGAAGGTTGAGGACCATCAATTGTAGGCTCTTTTGGACGAAGACGATACCCAATCGCAAAAAATGCTCGCGGAGCAATTGGGTGTTACTCAACCAGCCATTTCCATGCGTCTGCGTGCCAAGGGGAAGATTGAAAAGATCGGAAAATGGGTGCCGCATGAATTGTACGATAGGCAAATGAAGCGACGCCATAACACATGCGAAATTTTGCTCGCCATACAAAAAAGAAAGTCGATCCTGCATCGGATTGTGACAAGCGATGAAAATTGGATATATTTCGAGAATCCCAAACGCAAGAAATCGTGGCGGAAGACGATGCTGTGCGTTTGGTGGGATCAGCAGAGTATCGTCTACTATGAGAGTTGAAACCTGGTGAAACTGTCAATGCTCACCGCTACCACCAATAACTGATCAAATTGCACCATGCTCTGCGTGAAAAAATGAACGGATTATCAACGTCCTCCACGACAACGCACCATCGCACTCATCGAAAATGGTCGGAAACTATTTGGAGACACTCAAGTGGGGGGTGCTACCCCATCCCGCTTATTCATCAGACCTAGCCCCTTCCGACTACCACCTGTTTTCGTCGATGGGCCACGCGCTCGCTGAGCAGCACTTCGATTCTTACGAAGACGTCCGAAAATGGCTTGATGAGTGGTTTGCCTCGAAAGAGAAGGAATTTTTTTGGCGTGGTATCAACAAATTGCCCGGAGATAGGAAAAATATATAGCTAGCCAGAGCAAGTACTTTGAATAAAGTTGTTTTTGCTTTCTATGAAAAAAAACATGTGTTTCTTTGACTAAAAAACAGTGTATTTACACCTGGTAAAACCCAATTAGCAATGGCTGAATTATGTATAGTCCGTCAAAATGTGTAAAAACCTCATTAAAATTGTCCCAAAAGGATGGAGTCCTGCAAAAAGTTTTTAAATTATTATCTTTATTGTATAATGGCGAAATTTAGGCAATCTGATGAGGTAGAAATTTTATTAATATCTTTATTTTAAGTAGATTTTATTTAATTTTAATTTTTATAAGCAGAAATTTGATAGTTCTTTATGAATATGTGAGGTAATTTTTTTTACAAATCTGCAAATATTTAGGTAAAAAAGTTAGGTTTTTTTTTAAACAAATGTGATTTTTTTTATTGAAAGAGAAAGTAATAATATCACTATTCAAAATATATGTATTTTCTTTCTTCTAAAGGACACCGCAAGTTTATTACTGGCACGACTTAGTCTCGAAACTGCTGCCTACTAGAAGCAGATGTCCCAGATAATGCAACTTCCAATATAGCAACAAATGTGCAAGAATTTTTGTCAATATATCACTTTTACAATAATATTAAAAAGAAAAACCAAATTTAATGAAAATTTGTAAGATTTTTAAAATTCATTTTGACCATGTTCACCAAATTATGCACTTAATAGCTTTTTATATTAAATAATAAATAAACTTTTATTGAATAAATAAATTTTTTGTTTCGCTTATCACTAACTTATCATATCGATCTTATAACTGTTTATAATGAAAAATTTCCTGACGTATTTAATTTTATTACAAATTATGTACCTAATAATTATGAATAAAATTGTTTTTTTTTGCAATTTTTTCAGAATTTACAATAAATAGTTACAAGTGCGGTATGATAAATCAGTGATAAACGAAACAAAAAAAATTATTTTTTCAACAAATTTTTTTCCTATTATTTAACATTATCTTTTTTCAGCTCAATACACTTCATTTAACAAATTTAATGAAAATTTGTAAGAGTTTTAAAATTAATTTTGACCATGTTCACCAAATAATGCACTTAATAGCTTTTTTTTATAAAAAAAAAATATTCAAAAAATTAAGTGCACTGGACATTAAAAATTTTACAAAATTCTCATTTGAAACAAAAAATTTTATAAAAATAATTGAATGAATAAACAATAAATTTTCTTTAATGCATAAATAAGAAATATAAGAAAATAATTTATATTCAACAGCCTTAAAGATCATATTTCAATTAAAATGTAATAAATTATTATAATTATTATACGAGTATAAACAGGGGATTCTTGAATTTGTTTTATTGACCTTTTGAAAGAAATGCTTAACAAATAATTAACTGAACCAGCAAAATTTTTAAAAAAAAATTATTAATTCACTTGATTTATTTGCATTTTATTTACCATTATAAGGTCAATTGTTGATTAAATTCACAATAAAATGCTTTTGTTAGCAAAACAAAAATTTGTTTTTGTTACAATTTTTAACACCTACACTACAATAAAAAGTTTTGTGTTGAGTTTACTTTTTGGCATTTCAATGGATAAAATAAATGTCTTTCTTCCCAATTCTTTATTTACAAATATCTTTAGTTTCCTAACTACTTACCCTTCACTAGGTTTATTGTATAAAGTTAACATAATCTGCTGATGAAAATTGACTTCTTTAAAAAATGTTTTGGTTAGAATTTTTGATACTCTGTCAAGAAAGCTACCTGAACTAATGGAGTTCGATTTGGTTCTAGATAGTTAAACACAAAAAGTACACCTTTCTTTTTGCACATCATTATACTCTTCCTATAGTAAAATATAGTCTGCATTGTTACTGATCATCGTCTCTATCAGATTTCGCTTATAAAGAAGAATTTGGCCCAGTAAACTAAATGTAGATATAAATTTTCAAACAAAACCAATCTTGTAGTTAACACATTCTATGGCTCAGACCTGATCCACTGTCAGATTAGTTGGCCAAATATTATAAAAGCGATGTTATCGTATGTAGATGAAGTGTTAAGTAGAATAACTGCTGTAAAAATGGGCTTAAATAACAACCGAGAAATCTTTTTCCAAACCAATGCAATCGAAAGCGGAAAATATTTCCATCATTAACACAAGTACACAAGAGTAAATGGGGCTCTGGGACACAAAGGAGTGACCAAATTTAAGGTTTTCACTATAATTAACCGTATCATATTTAAACTTTCTCACATTGACTCCATTACATCGATACTATCATGAAATCTGTATAGGAAGAAAAAAATCTTTTCTTCTATCTTGGCTAACTTCTTAAGATAATTCATAAAAAAATTAAAGACGATAAAATTATAATCTATTTTTTGCCAGTTGTTAAGATTGACGAAAATTCTACTAATAAAACTGAGAATATAATTTCTATAATACCAAATTCTGACAGACAATCAGACTTACATAATTGAAAAAAAGTAGTTCAAGTGTATACAATTACCTGAAGAATTTTTTAGTTCCTCCATTCACTTCTTCCACTCAGATAAGCAACATTACAACAAAAGAATTTTCAATTTTATCATAAAAAATTTTGACTTTTTATCAAAAAAGTTCATTTGTTTATTTGCAATCGAAATTTACAGTATTTTATAATTAATTAAATGGTATTTATTTAAAATTAAAAAAAAAACCCAGTGAATATTTTTCCAGATCATTAGTTTTGAATGCAAAATTTATGTTGAAAAGAATTTTTAACAGAAATTGGATTTTATAAAAAAAATAATTATTATGTTTTTTGAATAGGCTTAAGAACCCTTCTATCTACAGAAAACTTAATTTAGGAAGACCTCACAACGAAAGGCCATGCAGCTATTAAAGACACTTGTGACCAATTGCATGATCCTATATTCATCTAGCTTCGACATAACCTACTCAACAACAAAAATGTCGAGTTGCGTTGGGTGCCTGCGCATGTGATCAGTGTGCTTACAACTTTACCCAATATGCTCAATATCCGCACCGAAATTCTGGGTACAAAAACTACTTATAATCTAGATAGTGCTCAATGTTCTCACCGATATCTATAGAGCAGCAGAAAAGTAATGGGATTTTTTTTAAAACAATTTTATTTTATATTCATATACTCGTATAAATGTTGTCTTCTTCAAAACAGTTCTTTTGGGCAGCTATAAATCGATGGAAGTATGGTTTTCTCTCTTTATAGTAGTTCTGGAAGGCTTCAACTGGAATCGCCTTCATTTCTTTGGTTATACTCCTTTGGAATTTGTCCAAAGTACCAAGAAGACGTCCATTCAAGTATTTTTTTTTTCATTCTAAGCAATGAAGAAAAGTCACAAGTGTTGCCATAATGGAGGTTCTAGATGGTTTTTCATCTTTGAAAACAAAAAAAGTCGCAGGAACTGTAATTAGCTGAGTAGGGGGGCAAAAAAACCACATGAATCCATTTTTCTAATATAACTCTTTGATGAATACGGCTGCGTGTATTCATCAAAGAGTTATATACGATCAGTCCTCATAAAAAACCGCACTCATTCCACATTTTTATCAGTTTTCGATGTTGGAAGCTTCCCTGAGTGAGGTTCATCTTACACTGTTGCCAAAATTTTGTTAATTTGGCAATAGTGTAAGATGAACCTCACTCAGATGCCCTATATAACAATTCTTTAGCATTCTTACACACTTCCCCGTATATTTTAAGCGCATAACCAAAATAAAAGTATATTACACTGTTGCCAAATTTTGTCAATTTGGCAACAGTGCAAGATGCCTTTAAAGATGCCCTATTTATCAATTCTGTAGTGTTCTTTCCTACTTCCCCGGCTATTTTAAGCAAAGAACCACAAATGCACCTTACACTGTTGCCAAATTTTGTCAATTTGGTTTTTACCCACTTCTCCGGATATTTTAAGCGCATAACCAAAATAAAGTCATATTACACTGTAAAATGCCTTTAAATATGCCCTATCTATTAATTCTGTAGTGTTCTTCCCTACTTCCACGGATATTTTAAGCGCATAAACACAAATCTGCAATATCTTTGCGGCTAAGGCCCCGAGTTCATGTCCAAAGAATCTTATATTCAAACAGGCAAATAATAAATTTTTAAATTATTAAAATTGGTATAGATTTTTAAAAAAATATACTAATTCGTTAAAATTTTACAAAAAAAATTATATAAACTGTGAGAATTTTTATAAAATAATAATTTTTATAAACGAAAATTTGTTCAAGATTGTTGTGAGTCCCCCTCTTTTGTGAGTCAGCTTTTTTTTGAACAAAAAAACTTAAACATTCATTAAATATAAAATAAATTAAGTTTATTATTGAAATTTTCTTTACTTTTAAAATATCATATTTTTAATATAAATTAAAAGTTTTTGAAAAAAAAATATTCGTAAATTATTTTAGTTGAAGGTTGATTTATTGGATTTGTATTCAATTTAGACAAGTTGCAATAAAAATTAATTAAAATTTCCACTATTCTATTATTATTATTTTTTTAACCATACATTTTTGATATAACAAAAAATTATTCATTATTTATTTACAACAAAAAAAAAAGATTGAATTTCAAATAAAGTTCAATGGATAAACATTATTTACAACGCACGCATTTGCTCCAAATTTTCAATATAATTCATTAAATAGAAATCGATTTTAATCATTAGAAAAAAAGTATATGTTATATAAAAAATTAAACTGTTTATATTCAATTAAATATTATGAAATTAAATGTGATGTTTATGGTTTTTTTTGCGGTTATCTAATTGAAATACTAGAAAGCCTTCTTCTTCTACCTTTAATACCAACGAAAGATCGTGTACACTCAGTAAGAAAACGCAATAAATTTTAAATTAAAAATAAATTTTAGTAAAAAAATATTATTTTATAATTTAATATATATATACGTGTATATATAAATAAATTTTTATATATAAAAAATTGGTTTTACTCTGAAATTGTAGTAAGGTAACAAGATTATTAAAAAATCTAAAAACTGAATTATAATAGAGAATTATCCATTTAGTAGTTTTGAAAGTATAGTTCTTCTTTTTTTTTAGTTTTATATTATATATTCTTACTAAAGATAACAGTTCTTTAGAACTAAGTTTGCCATTTTTTTAAATAGTATAAAATTTATATACAGAGAATAAAAAAAATACGTTGAATTTAAAAAATTCTACCAAAAATTGTCATTCTGCCATAGTCACGTATTCTGATTTTAGAGGAGATTATGGTTATTTTTTGGTCGGTGAAAATATTAATTAGAAAAATAAAATCATTTTATTAATAAAAAGTAACTTGTTTGTGTGCATTTTGGTCTGAAGGTGTCATTTCTTTGAAAATTAAAGAAGAAGAGATCGTTTCCATAAATTACGAGCGCTATAGACATATTATAACTGAGTTTTTTCTTCTATAAATGAGATTTTAATATACGAGGTCTGTTCAAAAGGTATCGCGAATTTTGGTCCCCTTCAAAGTAATCCCCACCAGATATTATACACTTATGCCAACGTTTTTTTTCAAATTCTCGTCGAAGCACTTCAAAAAATTATTTTTTGTGATCTTGTGCAGCTCATCCTTCGATGCTGTCTTTATCTCCTCAATCGTAGCATAACGTCGTCCTTTAATAGGGCTCTTCAGTTTCGGGAACAAGAAAAAGTCACAGGGGGCCAGATCTGGATAATACAGTGGCTGCGGCATTATTAGTGTGTTATTTTTGGCCAAAAATAGCAAACGCCAAATTTTTGTTCTTCCAAAAAACCGGACGTTTCTGGCAAAATGCTTCACGCAACTTGCGTATAAAATGCAGGTAATATTCCTTATTGAGCATTCTACCCTGTGGCAAGAACTCATGATGCATTACGCCCCTGCAATCGAAGAAAACTGTAAGCAAAACCTTCACATTCGACCGAAATTAGCGTTGAGCTTTGAGATGATTGAGATTTGGTTTCCACGTCATAACCATAAACCCATGATTCGTCACCAGGTTTAATCCTCTGGAGCAAATCTGGGTCGTCATGGACAGAGTCCAAAAGCTCCTCAGCAATGTTAATGCGAGGCTGTTTTTGGTCAAAATTGAGCAAAAATCGAAGACGAGCCAAAACACGTGCAGGCAAAGCAGCTGTCAAAAACTAACTGAATATTCAAAATGGCCGAACTTGTCGGCATAAGTGAGAGACATGAGTACCAACATAACGCCAGAAAAAAAATCGGAAATAGAATATATGTAACCCACGAAAATTCAAAATTCGCGATACTTTTTGAACAGACCTCGTATAAAAACAAAAAGGCGCCTCGAGCCTCACAACAAGACAAACTGTGGCTTTATTGTGTGAAATTATGTTAAATGATTATGAAATTTGATGTCGTTAGAATTTTTTTTTTTGCAGGGCTAAAAAAACTATTATATTTATGTAGACAAATTTTAAACTTAAGAGAATCTGTCAATTAACAAAAGTCATCAAAAATTATCATTCCCAGAGAATAATAATAATACTATTAAACTTTTTGTATAAATGGTAAAGTTCAAGCAATATAATTAAATTTTTACTTTCTAAAGCAAAAAAATTGGATATTCTTCTGTAAGTAATAAAAATTACTTTCCAAAGTTCAAAATCTAAAAATAATCGCATCCAATTAATTTCGATCGTTTCTTTATAATTTTCTTTTTTTTTTAAACAAAAATAAATTTTAATAGCAACAGAAATTAATCTACGGATGCGCAGATTATATTATAAAAAAGTAATAAGAGTAAAAAAAAAACATTATTAATAAATATTTGTATCAATCGAAGTTAGTATGTTTTCAATAAATGCATTTATAAAAAAATGCCATGATATTTAGAAGGCATGGCATTGAATTTCTTTTAAAAGTCAAAAGTTCCCACGACGGGGATCAATCAAGTGTACTTGAAACTAAAAGAAGTTATTCAGTATTCTTACAAGTACTCGTAGTAGTAGCATCAGAAACCTTAACAGATTCTTAACTTTGTCGAACGAACACCTTCCAATTGACTATAACAACCTCGAAATCTGCAATTTATTTGCATGAATCAATCTACCTGGCCTAGCATAGGATATATTGGCGGTTCGTAATGAATTCATATCAGTCCCCAACTAGCAAGCAATACATTTATCTGATTGACTATTTGCTTATTTATTTATCTATTTTTCCTTTTGTATCTTGTGATTTAGTTTGGGCGAAAATATTTTGTATTTTCCAATTCTATTTATAGAATCCCAAGCTAGATTTTTTTCTTCTCCTTTGTATCTTTACTAAGCGTATATGATCAATAAGGCTTGGAACCAGTTAAGACGGATCAGTTTATTATTGTATTGGATATCTCTAGCCCTAAGGCTAACAGCAAGCCAGACCAGTTTTTTCGTTACTCAAAGTTTGATCTTATATTTTCCGTATCTGAAAATTCGCATAGATATAAATGTGCATTTAAAAAATCGAATACTTCTTCTGCTTCTAAGTTCTCATGGTACAGAATCCTCTTCATCAAAGTATATTTATTTTCCTATTTACTATCAAATTGTAAGGAATAGATTGACTGATATCTATAATCATTGGGGATGGAAAACATTGATTTCGAAAATTTTAAAAAACATCTCAAGTACAAACTTGCTTTCAAAAGACAAGTTTGTCTAGAAAGTTTGTCAGAAGTAGTAGATGGAAATCTACAAAAGAGTCAAGATACTTTTAGACGAATAGAAGTGCTAAATGTAAAAGGGAAAAATTTATAAATAGAAATGCATCCAGGATGAAATCATTAGGCAAAACTAGACTCCCTAGTGGATTGTATTCAAACTTTCTCATGCATAAAATCCTTCCTGAACTGAAGACGACTTTCTACGAAACTCCATGCAATTTCTGACTCTGAACGCAGTTTTAAAAGTCTTTTCCAACTCTACTATGGTCATCAAATTTAATAATTTTTATTGCAATGTATTTTCTCTTCTCTACTTTACCTTAAAAAAAAGTGCCGTCTAAAATTTTATTCAGAAATCTTTTACGCAAGAGCTTTACTTTATAAGATTAAAAGAATTAAATCTATCCAAGGTTCATTAAATATATGGAAAATAATAATTTGAAAAAATGCTTAGTTAGTAAATTTTACTAAATGAAACTTAAAAAGTTAAATTTGTTTTGCCAATTGGCCATATGAAATTGCATCATTACAATAAATTGAAAATGTACGAGGGTCGTTCAATAAGTCCTTAGAAAATCCGAGAAATTGCGCTCGTAGTGTCGGTAAAGATTTTTTGTAAGTAGCATTATCGACAGGAAAGCTGTCAAAATTTCAGCTCGATCCATAGCGTAGGTCAATTTCTATCGTCGATTAAAGTTAACGACATTTATTTGTGCATAACAATGGAAAAAAGCGAGTTTAGGGCTGTCATCAAACATCTCCATTTGAAAGGTTTAAGCCCGAAAGAAATCAAAGCCGAGTTGGATGCAGTTCATGGCACATCTGCACCTGTGTTTGCGATGGTTTACAATTGGGTGAATGAATTTAAACGTGGCCGTTCATCCACAAAAGATGAACATCGTTCAGGACGCCCAGTTGAGGTGTCTACTCCTGAAATCATCGACAAAATCCACGATCTGATTTTGAACGATCGGCGAATTAAAGTGCGCGAATTAGTTGAGGCCACGGGCATATCACAAGGTACAGTCGCTTCAATTTTGCATGAAAAATTGTCTGTGAAAAAAATTTCGGCAAGATGGGTGCCGCGTTTGCTCTCAGAGGAGAATAAGCGCAATCGTGTAGTGGAGTCTGAGGCTATGTTGGCACTCTTTCATAGCAATCCTGCCGAATTCCTTCGTCGATATGTCACTGTGGACGAAACCTGGATACACTACTATACTCCAGAAACGAAGAGACAGTCATCACAGTGGATTTTCAAGGGTGAACGGGCTCCGAAGAAGGCAAAAACTGTGCCATCGGCAGGCAAGGTGATGGTCACGGTCTTTTGGGATTCGCAGGGCATCATTTTTATCGACTATTTGGAAAAAGGAAAAACAATAACAGGAGCGTATTACGCGTCGTTATTGCAACGGTTGAGCGAGGAAATCAAAGAGAAACGCCCCCATCTGAAGAAGAAAAAAATCCTCTTGCATCAGGACAATGCGCGTGTGCACACCTGCGCTATTTCCATGGCCAAAATTGTGGAATTGAGAATGGAATTGTTGCAGCATCCCGCTTATTCACCAGATTTGGCCCCGAGTGACTATTTTCTATTCCCCAATCACTTCCAACGAGGACTTATTGAACGACCTCGTATCTTTTTATTATTAATTTTACGTATATTGCTTCATTAATAGATTTTTCATTCTGTTCAGTTTTTTTTTGTCTAAAGCTCTTCACTTAGAAAATATAGAAAATTATAATCACTAAGCCCAAATAGCATAAAATTACTTATTAGAAAATATTAGCTAAAGAAGATAATAAAGATGGTGTTCTAAAAATTGATTACTTAAGGAAAAAAAAAATTTATACTTACCTATTATGTATTTGATTAGGTACTAAATTTTTCAATTTGGGTCAGAATAATTTTCTTTTGAATAACTAAAATCTGTTAGAAGGTTTTTCTGTCAACAAAAATTATAGTTCCAAAGAAAAATCTTCATGTTAAAATGTACCAAATTAATTTTCTTTCAAAATTGAACTCATAACATATATTTACGAGTATTACAGTATAAAAGAGGAAGTAATTGAAACTGATTGTAATATTTCCAATTACTATAGTTAAAATATCATTAAAATTATTTCAGAAAATTACATGGTCTACTTTTTTACATGTGAGTAGCCGGAATTCTTAAATTTTTTAGAAAGAATAGCAAATGAGAAGACCTCGATTATTGAGCATAATTCGAATTTTAATTAAAGATTTTTATTTCCGGATTTAATTATTTTAAATATACTTTTTTTATTACAATCATTTCAATATTAGACAATTGTGTGCGTGGTTACTTAATTTCTTAATAAAACAATTTTCTTATTGGGAATTTTATAATTCTATTAATAAAGTTAAATAAAATATTTTTAAAATTTAGAATTTTTTTTAACTGAGATATTTTTTGTATTATGTTTGATATATAATATCATAAAAGTGATCCTTTTAAAATTATTTTCGAAGACTATTTTGCACATTTCGGTTTTTAAATACTCTAAAATTTAATGGTTATCTGCATAAATACAATATTTTGCGTATATTTATAAGAAAATTCAAATGCGTTTAATCCGACGATCTTAGAGGTTAATTGGCATCACCAAATTGCAAAATTACGAAGCCTGGGAACTTTTTGTGCAAAATAATGAAAATTTATCATCTTGTGAGGCTTGTGGTACCATTTGATTGAAATCACAAATGGTACAGAGATTGAAATCTTCTCGTTAGGGCAAAAAAATACTTTGTTATCATACCGGCTATAGCGCTCAGAATTGACGGTAGCGGTTCCTTTTCAAATTTATTACAATTTAATCACATTGTTTAGTATTAAATTAATCCATAATTTAAAATGGCAAATTTAGATTCAATTAAATATTATCTTAAATAATATTTTTAAATTACAAATATTAGCTATAATTTCCAAACTATAAAATGGATAAACTATTTATATACTAAAGTAGGCTGCGGCTCCACATTAGAACAAAAAGCCAAAGCAGTGACACAGAACAGTTACTGTAATGCAGCAGTAGCGCAGCAGTAAAACTGAGATTTGATTAGAGGACATGCTGTTATTCAGGTTGTTTCACAATTTATAATTAAAGAAATTGTTTTACTGCAAATTTAATTAAAACCAATTAAATATGCAAATTTTTATTTTAGTTCCTTTTTTTTATTCTTAAATCTAAAATCCTTAAATTAGACTAATTTTCGATATAATAAAAACGGATTTTATTTCCTATTAGAATTTTTATTATTTTCATAGGAAACTTAATAAAATTGTAAGTACAGTAAAATACCTTTTTTTTAAATTTTTATAACAATTAATAAATAAATATCTTTCAGATCTAAAATACTCAAGTTTGAATAAAGCTGAAGATTAGTTCAAACATTTCAGTACTAATGTTACTTAAAATAATATCAACAAAAAAATTAATAAAATAAACTACCTTTATTAGTTTCAGAAAAATTGTATTCTTTTGATTAAGTAGTTTGATTTTTAACGAAGGCAGTCTGATAAGTCAGTGACAAATGCAAGAAATATAGCTGATAAAATCTTTTTTTTTCATTTACCATTTTTAAAAAGACGCCATACCCACATTATAAAACTTTTCTTCATTGGTTTATTTTTAAAAAAAATTGTGTTTATTTTATTAATATGGAAAGAAGTAAATTTCGTGTATTAATAAAACACTATTTTTTTGAAGGAAAAAATAATATCTTTTTTGAAGAAAAAAAAAACAATTGAAAAGTATTATGGAGACTTCTCACCACCATATGGTGGTTTACTCAATTTCATTATAATCGTACGAGTACAAGAGAACTCTAAGCGTCCAGGATATTTAAATTAGGCCACTACCGAAGAAAATAGATGTTCTCGTTTAATAAGGCCATCGAGTAAGATGGTAAATATCTCAAAAGAAAGTGTAACAAATATCTTACATAAAATTTTGGATATGTTCTCTTGTACTCGTACGATTTCAGATGGTCAAAAAATGTTCAAATATCATTAGACGAAGTATTTTGAGCTAAAAAGAGACTATATGAAAAAATAAATTAATCTTAGTTGAATATTTTTAATTTTTCTTTCATTTATCACTGACTTATCATATTGAAATTGTAAAATTTTGCTAACCTTTTCTCATTTTCGCAACACGAGTAAGTATTTCATTTTCATATATTTTTATAAGAATTTTTTAATATTAAATAATAATAAAAAAATAAAACTGTCATCAATTATATCAATAACAACGACAACTGTTTGAATATCAAATAATATCATTAAATATGTTTTCATAATAATACAACTCAAATAATTAATATAATTTTACCTTTTAATAAAAATATCATGAATAATACTATAGAATTAATATTTTGAAATTGAATTCTTTTATAATATTAATTTGTTATTCTATAGTTTTTAAAAACTTGAATCGAAACAGAGTAGAATAGTTTAAGGCAAATAAAAGAAAAATTCAATTTTTAATCTTCAGTATAAAAATGTTAACAGTCTAGATTATTTTTTGCTTCACAATTTTTAATTAAAAAATAAAATTTACCCCACACTTTTCTTGTGTTTGCTACTAAATGACACTATCCATTGGGAAAGTGTTGAAACTTTTAGTATAAATCGAAATGATTAATGACAAAAAACTTTGCTATAATTTAGTATCAAATAATTTTTTGAATAGTAATCGTCTTAGTTCAACTATAAATTATGTAAGCTCTTCCTTTTTTTTTGTTGAAAATATGCATACAAACATTTTTTAAAATCTATTAATTTATGTGGAAATTTTTTCCTAGTCGATTATAAATGAATTATTTTTAGTTTTTTAATTAACTTGGTGATAATTAAATCGTTTATCTTCTTCTACGGTGTGCATCGATTATTTTAATATGGCCATGCCAAAGTGTGCTCATAAATTACCAAAATGAATTTTAGATTTTTTCCTATTCAATCTGATGATATTCATATGTAGATACGTGGACAATCTAAATGACAAATAGTGTTTTATAAAACTATAAATCTTTAAAAAAAAAAATTCATTAAAAACATCTAAAAAGAATACTCTTAGAGTTAAAGCCATGTAAGGGGTCTGTTATTATTATAAGTTAGAACAATCAGTTTTATTGAAGTGCATCTTTTATAAATAAATTGGAATTTTACAAAAAGAAGAACTTTTATGTTGACATGAAAGAGTATCTGACATGTCCGATTTATTCGACTGCACTTCTGTGCTCGTGTTCAGGCAACTTTAGAACATTCGCCGTGATATATTCATCATTTCCGGTGAATTAATTTGATAAATTGAACAATTTTCCGATAAAAACCCCCAACAAATACTTAATTTTATTAAACCATTATGCAGTTATATACTATGATTATTTGTGTAGTATTATAAAATTTTATACAAGCTTGAATACGAGTCAATAGTGTCTAGAGACAGACGACTATCCTTTAAGTGAATATGAAGAATTTACTAGTCAATTGAGTGAATATTTAAATAGACAATCAGAAGCTTTTACTATGAGACGAGGTAGATGTATGGTTTTCTAGCATCAAACAAATATCATTGATTGAATGAAAATTAATAAACTCGATTCTATTCAGATTGGTTGTGTGGGTGGGTAGATTTGTAATTAGTTCGACTTCCATTTCATTGGTATATAAGCTCTTACATGTATGTTTGTACGTAAAGATGAAATGTTAACTCTATCAGAAAATGTACATACCATATTTCCAAAGTTCCAAGTTGTCTTATTCAATGGTTATTAATTTGAAGTTTATCATTTTGAAATTAACTTTATTAAATAATTAGTGATTAAATGATAAACAAATTCCATGTCATTACCTTGTTATGTTGATCTTTATGAACTTTAATATATATTAAACAATTTCATTTGTTAAGATTTTACTATTCATTTTTCTAATTGGTGTTGATTTGCATTTTGAAATTTGATTTTTTATTTAAAGAGTTATCCATGTTTAGTTATGAAAAGCACAGTCCTGCCATTTGACAGCTGCCAAATAAATATATTTTTTAAAATAATATTTTTTAAGCTTAAAATTTGCCATTGTAAGAACTTTCTCCAAATATAGTGATTTTGCTGAAATCACGTTTTTTTAACAAAATTTTGTTAAGCGATGAGGCTCATTTTTCACTCGGTGAATACGTCAAGAAGCAAAATTGGTAGATATAGGGTTTTCCAAAAGGAGCGAAATGATTTTTTTTCAAAAAATAATATACTAATTGTTAAGAAAATTCAAATATTTTTGATTTAATGTGAAATACAATCGATACAATTAAGTCCTGAATAAAAGGTCATTCAAATGGCTTCCACGACTTCTTTTGCAGGTACGAATTCGATGAACCCATTTCGAGCATTTTTTCCACTAAATCAAGTCGTATGTCATGAATAGCACGTTCAATATTGACTTCTAAAGCTTGAAGAGAGTCTGGTTTATTGCTAAAGACCAATGACTTTAAATAACCACACAAGAAATAGTCTAATGGTGTTATTTACCGCACGACTTAGATGAAAGTGAGCCTCATCGGAGAAGACGATTTTCTTAAATTGGAGAACGATTATTTTGATAATAAAATTGAATAATTTGTAAACGTTGTTCTTGCGTATATCTCTCCATGATGAAATTGTTAACATTTGTATTGTATTGTATTGAATACAATGAAAAAAAAGACAGATCATGACATATTACAAATGGCCGAAACGTCACTTAGAAATCATATTACTCTTATAACCCTATATAATTTCGTAACTATAGAGAAGCCATTGTATCTAGGACAATTGACTATGAAAAGCCTTTGTACAATATCTACAAAAACCGACTGTTTCGGTAGCATTTTGGTCTGAAAGTGTTATTGGACTGAAGAATGAGAGACCGTTACCGTAAATTTTGAGCGCTGTTGCCATTTAATAACTTTTTTTCAATCTAAACTTAAAGACATTAATCTGAACTATATATGCGATTTCAATAAAATAGTTCCATAAAAAACAGAATACAATACATTTTTGCGCTAAAAGTTCCCAGGACTCATAATTTCGAGATTTCGTAGATATCAGTTGCCCTCTAAGATCATCTGATTTGATGCAGTTTTTTATTTTTTTATTATTAAGATATAAAATTAAAGATTCTCATCTGAATCTAGTATGGATTTAATAAAATAGTGGCACAATATACAAAACACAATAAATTTTGACTTTATTGCGCGAAATATTTTCCAGCTTTGGTTATATCAGTTGGCTTTTAAGATCATCCGATTTGACACAATTAGAATTTTTCTTGCATAGATGTTCAAAAAAACATATTTTAGTTGCTAATTTTTAGTTGGTAATTTTTTTCCTGTAACCAGGATCCCTCAAGTAGTGACTGATTTACAGTCCAAAATGTATGGAAAAATCATAAAAAATTACTATAAAAATTTCTAATCCTTTAAGAAGTTTACATTCAATATGATCAAATTTTGCAAGAAATTTTAATATTTTTTTGCATTTTGTGAAAGTTTATTTTATATAAAATTTAGTCAAAAAACTATATTTTTAATATATTTGATTTAATTTAACTATCCAAACCACAATTTGGATAACTTTTTACAATATTGAATATTTTATAATTAAATTATTTTCAAATTTAAAAAAAAATTGAAAAATTTCTTGAAATACAATATTAAAAGTAAAAAATTATATTTTATGGAAAAATTTACCAGTACTATAACTAGAATTTCGTTAAAAATAATTTTTAAATCAAAATATACCTTAAAAATGAGACCATTTAAAAATAAACATCCCCCAAGTAGTGACCGATTTACAGTCCAAAATGTACGGAAAAGCCATAAAAAAAATAATTCGAATCCTTTAAGCAGTTTACGTTCAATGCTATTTAATTTTGCAAGAAGTTTTATATATATTTTTTCCATAATGACAAGTTTTATTTTATACAAAAAAATAAAAATTTAATCAAAATTTTTATTTTTTTATAATTATAATTTAATTTTACTATACAAACCACAATTTGGATAACTCTTTATAATATTAAATATTTTATAATTAAATTATTTTCAAATTTAAAAAAAAAATTAAAAAATTTCTTGAAATATTAAAAGTTTAAAACTCTTTTTTATGAAAAAATTTATTAGTAATTTAACTAGAATTTCGTTAAAAATAATTTATAATTCCAAATATACTTTAAAAATGCAATTGCTTTCATCACCAAGTTTTTAATTTTTATGATTAAATTAAGAAAATTATTTTTTTTTGGCATCGGTTATATCAGTTAGCCTCCACGATCATCCGATCTGATAGACAGTTAGAAATTTTTTCATATAGATATTCAATTTAAGTTGGTAATTTTTAAACGTAAGAGCATTTAAAAACAAACATCCCACAGGTATTGACCGATTTACAGTCAAAAATGTATGGAAAAGCCAGAAAAAAAGGATTCGAATCTTTAAGCAGTTTACGTTTATCGTCATTAAATTTTATAAGTATTTTAATATTATTTTTTTTTGCATAATGACAAAGTGTATTTTATATAACTATTTACAATATTTTATATTTTGTATTTAAATTATTTTCAAATTTTAAAAAATAAAAACCAAAAAAAAATTGAAAAATTTCTTGAAATATTAAAAGGTAAAAACTCTTTTTTATTAAAAAAATTATTAATAATTTAACTAGAATTTCATAAAAATTTATTTTTTACTCAAAATATACTTTAAAAATGCAAAATACTTTATGATTGGTATCGTTTATAATTCAATGGTCGTCTGTAATGTGTTGGTAACCCTTAAGAATTGAATAAGGAATAATTTATTTTTGCATATAAATTTTGAATTTAAAATTGACACTGAACTGAATTGAATTTACTCGTAGTTCAGGTTGTTTCGGTTTAGGACTGGAAAATGTTTAGACAACTTGAAAGGTACCATCAGTTTATATATTGTCTTTAGTCTATCCAAGATGTTGGTATGCCGCTTACCTATTACAAAATAAATGTTTTAAATTTGGTCTGGTATTCGTACATCGCATCTGCACCTGTACTACCTGATGCCTGTGCAGTTATTATACTAAACTGAAGGCAAACATTTCGAAATAATTTACATATTCAAATGCGTCAGATTCAAATAATACAACCAACCATAAAAAAAAATACCGCCACAAAAAAAAAGGAAATTTGCAAAATAATTCACAAAGTTTCACTTACTTACTATTCATTCATGCAAAATTGGACAGGTGTTTGGTGTACCTACAGAGTAATGCCTGAATCGGTGACTGATATACTTCCAACCGTTTTATTGTTTTTATATTTGTTTCAGTAGATTTTCATAAGTATTATTTAGATTAATTACGAAAATTTGAAGCCTACTTGGTTATTTATTAGTTTGCATTTATGGGCCCAAAAATAATATCATGGCTTATCCTAACCCCATTTTAAGGGTACTTTTTGAAAAATCTACCACTCATCGATAAAATAAATTGCAAATTTCAATATTCTAGCAACTTCCAATTAACTTCCAATTAAATCCCAATTGTCTGTAATTATAAATAAAATCAATTTGAAAATTTTTGATGATACAAAATAATTAACTAAAATTTCAATTAAAAAGGACCACTCCAAAGGGTGATTGCTAATGTCGACGGTGGTTTAACTGAATTAATGGTGTGTATGTGAGGGGAGGGGGGGGGGTTGGTTGGTTAAAATAAGTTACCTACCACGTAATTAGTGTAATGTCGAAATACAGCGTCACAAAATCAATTCAAGTTCATTAATGGCAACCACGCCGTAATGAATCATTTCGAGAGTGGATGGGACACCAAATAATTGCAACTCTGACGAAAATGGTAATTGTTTGTTTCAATTGCTTAATTGTTGGAACTATTTAGCTACATTTGGTCAGTGGAGCTGTTGTTAGAAGATGTCGCCAAGTCCATTGTTGTACATTATTCAGCACTTTGATTTCAATTGATTTTAATTTGCGACGATGGCCAATGCCAAGAGAGTTGACAAATTTTTTATACCAACTACATTCCAAGCATAATTTGAATGTTAGCAGGTTACAATTGATATTCTATAAAATACTCTCTGAAATATCTTATAGGGCATTGAGTTTTTTGAAAATATAATATTTAAAAAAATTATAGCTAATATATAATTATTGTATAGATGACATAGTAAAAAAAAAATTATGAACTTATACCATTACTCATTACAATATAAATAAAGAATTATCCAATTTGCGTTTTGGATATTAAAATTTAATAAAATACACTTTAAATTTAGAATTTATTTATATTTATCATTAATTATGTTGCATTAAAAAAAGTTCAATATTATTAGAATAACTATTATGAGACTTTTTCAGGATACGATCCTTTTTAAGAAATTTTGCATGACTTTTTCATACATTTTGGGCTGTATTCAGTCGTAACTTCATAAATGTTTGTTTTTAAATACTATAAAATATAAAGATTGTTGATATTAATCGATTTTTTTATAAAAATTTCCAACGGCGTCAAATCGCACGATCTTGTAGACCAATTAACATTACCAAATCATAAAATTACGTGTGATCGGAAATTTTTATGTAATAAAGCCGCCAAATTTGTTGTGTTTTCTAGTTTGTAGCGCTATTTGTAACAAGAATTTATCATTATGTGGTACCGTTTTGTTAAAACCTCATATAGTTTCGATTAAAATCTAGAAAAAGTCGGTTATCGTACGGTTATAGCACTCAGAATTGACGTTAACGGTCTCTAATTTTTTTTTTGCAAAAATGTACAACAAAAAATTATCCTTTTGCGGATAAAATTGCTTGCCTTTAATGACATGTGGTTTTTAGAGCCTCATATACGAGGTCTGTTCAAAAAGTATCGCAAATTTTGAATTTCCGCGGGTTACGTAAATTTGATTTTTGATTTTTTGTGGCGTTATGTTGGTACTCATGTCTCTCACTTATGCCGATAAGTTCGGCCATTTTGAATGTTCAGCTAATTTTTGACTGTTGCTTTGCTTGCACGTGTTTTGGCTCGTCTTAGATTTTTGCCTATTTTCGAGCACACATTAACATTGGGAAGGAGCTGTTGGACTCTGTAAGCGACGACCCAAAATTGCTCCAGAGGGCCATAACTCGTGACGAATCATAGGTTTATGGTTATGACGTGGAAACCAAAACTCAATCATCCCAATGGAAGCTGCCGCACAAGCCAAGACCGAAAAAAGCGCGCCAAGTTCGGTCGAATGTTAAGGTTTTGCTTACTGTTTTCTTTGATTGCAGGGGTATGGTGCATCATAAGTTCTTGTCACAGGGTAGAACGGTCAATAAGGAATATTACCTGCAAGGTATGCGGAAGTTGTGCAAAGCAATTCGCCAGAAACGCCCGCATTTGTGGAAGAACAAAAATTGGCTTTTGCCATTTTTGGACAAAAACAACACACTAATAATGCCACAGCCACCGTATTCCCCAGATCTGGCCCCCTGTGACTTTTTCTTGTTCCCGAAACTGAAGAGCCCCATGAAGGACGACGCTACGCTACGATTGAGGAGATAAAGACGCGATCGAAGGAGGAGCTGAACAAGATCACAAAAAATGATTTTTTGAAGTGCTTCGAGGACTGGAAAAAACGTTGGCACAAATGTATAATATCTGGTGGGGATTATTTTGAAGGGGACAAAATAGATATTCATAAATAAATAAATAATTTTTGAAAAAACACAAAATTCGAGAAAATTTTTGAACAGACCTCGTACGACAATTTTGCTTCTTTAGAGCCTCATACATGACAAAAGGAATGAGCCTCATTGCTAAATAAAATTGTGTTCTAAGAAGCGTACAACGTTAAAACGGCAATGGCCATTTTATTTTTTTAAAAAAAACTCTTATCACGTCAAAGACCAATTGATATCAGCAAATTTCAAAAATTACGCCTCCTAAAAACTTTTTGTACAATACAGGAAAAAATTACCACATTTTTTAGCTTGTGGCACTATTTGATTGCAATCGAATGTGGTTTATATTGAAATCTTCAAGATCTATAGTGCTCAAAGTTGACACATTAACGATCACCCTTTATTATTTTCAAAGAAGTGTGGACCAATAACATCAGATCAAAATGCACATCAGGCAGGCACATTTAATGGATAAAATAGCTATTTCGGAGTCGCTTGTGGGTTTTTAGAGCCCCATTTATAATAATTTGGTTTATTAACGTTGCCACTGAACGGGAAATGAGCTCAATCGCTGATGAAAATTTTCTTGGTTTAACTACCAACCTTTACTGTAAACTAATTAACTGTCAACCTTTAATGTAAGCTAATTTTTCCTAATACACATATGATATATATCCTAAACAGCTGTCAAATAACTGGCCTGACCTTTGCAAAAATATAAATTGAATAAAACGTTCAATACAAATTTATTATTAAAAAAAAGATTACCTTATTTGAATATAAGACTCGCTTCAAACGCATCTGTAATAAAAGGAAAAAATTTGATGACTTTAGTTAAATTTTAGGTTAAAATTCTGTAACGAAAAAATAAAAATTAACCACAAAATTGTTGAAAACAAGAATGGTTAATAGAAAAGTGTAATTAGTTATCGTTACTAAAAATTAAAATTAAAATCATTAAAATCGCTCAGAAACTATGTGATTTGTTATTTTACTGAAGCGGATAAGATTATATAACGAGTATGAGAAATTTATAATGTTTTTATGCTGAACTTTCCGAACAAGCTGAGAGTTAAAAATATTATTAAAATATATTTTACAAGAGAGGAAAGTCATAAAATTTACTTGTCCAGTCCCGGAATTGGCCAACGATTATGAAAGAGTCGACAGTGCAATATTTGGCGTTAATCGAAAAGCCGGAACTTTTTTTTTTTTTTAAAAAAAAGGCATCTTACAGTCAAGATTTTTGTGCTAATTTAAATATTAAATAAACAACAAGCATCTATTTTATTGGTTAAATATTTTTAGATAAATATATTGCGGAAACGTAAGAATGTCAAGATTTTTAATAACAAAAAAAAACGTATTAAAAAATATTATATTCGTATAAAATTGATTTTTAAAAAAATTTTCGGAAGATCATTGCACAAGATTTTAGTGAACTAAATTTTCGCAAATATATTGAGTTGGTCTATTCAATTTTAAAATATTTCATTAAATTTATAATTAAATCTTCTTGTTTTTATTTTCCCAGGTGCATTTTTGGGTATGTGTTAGGGCTTTGGCCAAGTTTTAAATCGTCATTTCCAAGTTAACGAATCCAATGATTTTCTGATAGCCGTCTGTGTTCCACAAGAACGTATTCATCTTTGTCCCAGTGCACTTTTTGCTATAAATGCAGTTCACAAGGGCTTGTATCTAACAAAAATTCTTAACATAATTTTCAAGTGCCCTAAATTTAAATCCATATCATGCAGAATCAGGTTCATCAAAGGTGAACCAAAGCAAATGTATTCGCGTGACTTTTACTCTCCTACATAAGCCATGTCCTCCCATTACAAAATACTTAACTTCGATACTTAGGACTGTGCTTACAAAAACTCTTGGCATAGAATTTACCCACATAAGACTTAAAAGACTAGAACTGAACAGATGAATACCAGGAAAGTACTTATAGACAACGCCCCAGAGTTTTTGTCCGTAAAAAGACTCTCAGAATTTTTTTCCGTAAGTCCATATACTAAAACCAATATGGACTTATGGATAAAAACTCTGAGGCACTAAAACTAAGCCTTCCAATCGCTATCAAATGAAATTCCTCATTGCCAAATTGTCAGTATTGTATTTTAGAGAAAATCCCTAAAACATCTGCCAGATCCCATTTCATGTAACACCACAACCTTGAGGCCATTTGACAGCTAAAAATAATATAAAAATAACTAAATTCCCATTTGAGAATGTTCGCATTGAAATTTATTTGGGAATGTTCGTATTGAAATTTAGATTTTTTGAAGAAATTATTTACCTTTAATAGATTAAAAAGAAAGACTGAAAAAGGAAGTTGGCGAATCAAAGGGGGCTTGATAGTCCTGAAGTATGTATATAATTAGCTACAGGATTTACAAATGGGATATGAAAGATTTCCCAAAAATGGAATTGTGGATGAGAGCGGTTATTAATTTTTCCTCCAGATTTTAGTAATAAACTTTTTTTTGTTTAAATCTGCTTAAAAATGTAGAAATGTTCAATTGAGATCCCACCCATGCGTCAATGCTCTTTTTATCTCCTTAATAGCAATATTTATCGTGATCTTAAAGTCCCAGTTATAAGCTGATTACACCAACTATTTGTGGCAAGGCCTATCTAAACCTCTGCTAAATTTAGCAGTGACAGCGCCCGAGATAATAAACGGAATCTCACACCAGTGGTCCGGAGACCATATCCGTGGTGTGGATATTAAACACAGCCACCACGTTGCAGCCGAAGACGCCTTAACAAAGTCGGGCACAGTGTGTTTTAACACCATGCGTCACGCGATTCACGTGGTATCAATTTTTGTTTTAACAGTACTTTGGTTTGTACACCGCTCATTGAGCTATGGTAAGAAACCTTTTAAATTCCTAGGCATCACTAAGCCAGTTCAGGTACAAGGGTTCGCCACGGCCTGAAGGTACAATCAGAATCGACCTTGGTCTTTGACACGGTTGTAGTTACCTTGCGTGTCACTCATACTCACATTCACTGCCCATTCCGTAAACGTTTTCTTCTCTCAAACACTGCCATGGTATACCTATTCAACCATTCGTAACTCTCACGCATACTCATTGAACCACTCAGATCCATCTAGATCTCTTAGATCCTCATATAACAGAAACCACACTCCACCGGGAGGTAACACGCACTTTCTTGTGGTACACCGCACAGACACTCTGCTCTTCCACACAATCCTCTAGTATACAGAAATTCATTTATTTTATCGTGCCCGCTTATCGGTTAACTAAGGAACAGACCCCATTCAAACTTGATTGACCTGTAGTTCCATCTAGCATTCCACCACTGTTGCCAGAGCTCATACATTCTCTCAAGGACTTGAGCCCACCGTTGACGCTCTCCAAGATCCTAAATTTTCTCATTCAGAACAGGACAGTACTCCGCCAATACAATGCCATGCCGCATCCGATAGAGAATACTTCTACGGAACACCTCTAGATCCCCCGGAATTTCTTCCATTAAGACCTGCATTTTATTGGTGGAGACTGCCCCGCAGATGTCCAAACATGCATACAGAACCAACCGTTGAGTGCTATTGATTCTGTCTGTAGCATACTTGAACCGCATCACCATTCCTTCCTGAGACATCCACTACCACCACCTAGTTTCCGTCCGCGGTAGTCCAAATGGATCAACGGAGCGTTATTATTTTTAGCGACAGCCTTGTCGCCCTTAAAGCCATTTGTGGCCCATCGGGTGACCCAGTACTTTCGTCATAGCTTACTTAGCAATAGGAGAGTCGAGTTGCAATGTGTGCCGGGGCATGAGGGAATTATGGGCAATGAAAGTACTGACAAGTTGGCTGGAGAAACACTCCGTCGACCAGTGATCACAGTCATTCCCAATCTGCCTCGCCTACTAACAGATTGGCAACTAACACCATTAGCCATCCGAAGACATGAGTACTGGACCAGTAGCGAGACATTTTTGTAGACTCATTGGATAACCACCAATAAACCAGTCTACTCAACATCCATACCGAAGATTCATACGGATTCTCAGAATCCGGATTGGACATATTTCTCTTACTCATAACTTCCTTTTTGGAAAGACCAATCGTCCCTTATGCCCATTTCACTATCATCCATATTCTATATGAATGACACATAACCAAGAATTACTTCGCGAGCAAGATTCCTCCCATTATGGAGCTCCTGGACCCAGCAATCTAGTTCCCTATTTCAACATCTACAACATACTAATCTGCTCCACAAAATATTCTATAATAAAATTCCTACTATATTATACTACTAACCACAGACCAGTCTTTCTCAGATAACTTCCCATAAGTATTATGAAGTCGCGCAATGGCCTCACGGTCGTGGCGCTATGAAGTGGCCCCTGGTACATATCTAAGGGACCTTAAAAACAATAACAACAACAATTCAGGCGCTCCTTTGGTGAATACCTCGCTGCCACACTCCTCATTCTCACATTCGGTCGCCTACTTGATCCCAGTGTGCCTTCTAGCCACATGCATTCGCTCTTACTTCCAGAGACACAGACACACGAACAGAAGAAATCTCAACAGACCCTTTCAAAAGACCGGTGTATTTGTAGACCTCTGTAAATAATTGGAAAAAAAATCCCCCTATAAATGTTACTACCCAATATTGCCATATGCCAGCTTATTACACCAAATATTCTTCAATTCAAACTAGGAGCCCAATTTCATATGATAAATTAGATGTAATTTGTCATTTCATAGGATTAAGATATTTTTTTTAAAAGATTTATCATAATTCCTAATGACAAAGATTGATTTATACCACAAGAGACCGTATTGACAAAATAAAAACAGAAATATTTATTTGGCCGAAAAAATAAGAAATCTCTTATCTTTGGTTGTTTGACTACAATTCACGTTTCCATTTCACAAAAAATCTTGATTTTCCGTAAGCTGATTTAGCAACTGTCGCCTGTCTCTCACCTAACACATTTGCATAACTGATAACAATAAAAGAAAGACAATTTTTGTTTATAAAAAAAAAAAACAATATTTCTAATATACGTATCATAAAACAGTTATAGGATTAATAGAGAGAAGAAAAAAAAACCTAATTACCCTTTACACTTACGGTATGCTCAATACTTTCTACCAGTTAGTTACTAGGCTTTTGGAATTGTGGGGGCGCTTTAAATTTGGCCATAACACATTAGGCACGCGCTCACAACAATATCGTCGTCGCCTCCGTAATTATTGCAAAATTTAAAGGTCAACTTCAGTTTACTTTCACTAAATTTCCAGTATTGCAAATGACAAGCGAAATAATTTAATTCAAGCTGTAATTGTAGTTGTTCCCCCCTTTGGGGGCTGGTAAGACCTCAATGTTGGTAAACATTGTTGAGATCGTGTTTTCGTATTCGCATTGCTTTAATGAACACTGAGCCATAAGACTTAAGGCGGAACAAGATGTGAATCTGATGATTGAAATCGCGTACACATTCAGACCTCCAACTTTACGGTAACAATATTACTATTATTGTGACTATACATTTCCAATCTTCGGGTACGATTCCATTTCAATACTGCTGGAAATCTTAGAGCAGTCGAAGTGAATCTTTTCAATAAGTGATAGTTAACGTGATCAATACGATTTAGTTGATTAAATTTCAAGAGCAATCGATGTGCTGTAAACAAAACCCCATTGAAAGGATGATGATTTGCAATAAATGTCAGTAGGAAAAACTGATCGCCTTAGGCTAACCCACCCAAAACCTAAATAAGCAATTTGTTCACAATAGACAAGAGACCGTTTTCCATATTCTTATCGATGCGATAAAAGAAAAAAGACAAGACCAATTTTGATTAGTCTATAAAATCGCCAAAGGTTTTTCAAATTAAATTTTTAGGAAAAGTAATGAAAAAAATAACAAATTTCTCACAGTAAGTTAGTTTTGTTATATTTAGTTAAGTTAGAGAGGAAAATACATAAAGTGTAACAATTTCTGGATAATATTGCGGATAAAATTAGCAGAACGTGTGTACGAGAGTACAAGCGTGAAATTTGTTAATTGAAGATTTTTGCTTTGTATTTGAAAACGCCGACGTACCAACCAGGTTTTGTGTGACTGATTCTATCGATTTTTTTTTTTTGTATAATTTTTTTGTATTTACAATTTGAGTATAGTAGTTATACTAGATTTTGAAATTTGATTACTATAAGGTTAAGCTTGTTATTAAAGTACGATAATTTGAAAGCGCAAAATGCCTACTACAATAAAACTTTTACATAATCCCGAGTTAACTTGTTTATAAAATTGGAATTAAACTCTTACAATTTGATGTAAAATTCGTTCACCTCTAGTATCTGTTTGTGAACACAAGTCTCCATTATGGACATGTGTTCCCATTCTGGGAACCGTATAACCAGCACATTACTAGTTGTGAGATCCAATTTTAGACTATGGTGATTTTTGTGCAATTTCATGTTCGTGAACTTTAAATATGATGCATTCAGTTTACTGGTTATTAAGTTCGTGATGTAATTACAAGTACCTTTACAACGAATCTGGAATATGGTAGTATCATTCCACGAAGGTACTAATTTAGTATAGTCTGTTTGTATGCTAATTTGTTTGTCTACATGAAATTGGTATTTGTTAGAAGGAAACTTACAATTTTATTGATAAAACTTTTAAGCAATTAGAAAATTTATATTTGTATAAAAAAAAAAGAAAAGGAACCTTTATTTAAATTAGAATAGTTTTTATATTTAGTATTTTTTGTTCCCCTTTTTCTAGGGTCATTTGCGGTTAAATTCATACTGAAATGTGAATTGTTATTGCCAGGACAACTGAACTCAGCTATGTTAGTAATAATATTTACCAAATTTATTAATACAAAATATTTTTACTCTTAAAAATAATGAATTTGGCATAATATAAAATGGACTATTATTATTTATATATAAAAATTATAGTCACCTTATTTTATAAAATTTCTTTTATTCCATTTTGATTTAGTTATGAAAATTTATTTTACGCTTGCATTTACATGTCAACCTTAACTTTATAAGTAATTCCTTAATTATTTGTGTATTCATTTGTTTTAAGTCATATTGATTTATAATGACTGTCCTACCTTTTAGATTGCTTATATTTTTTATTTGAAAGGCTGTGAGAGAAATTCCTTTCAGAGGCCATTGACAAGTGCTACGGCTATGGCACCATTTGGTTACCAGCTTTTCTATTTTATAGAGCATATTAATATTATAAAGATAATTATAAATTGGGATTTTGAAATATTCTAGAAGATCTACTTGGATCTAGGAAAATCACAATAAAAGAAGTTATACTCATAAAGATATTTTGAGTTATGTGGTATTTATTTAATATTCAATTCATGGTTTATAAAATAAAATTCATCTCAATTAATATATTTTAAATATACATATATCATATTAAATAGTTAGATTTGTTTACAATAAAATTTGCCATTTGATATTATGATTCGTTTAATTGACTTTAAATACAAAACAGACGGCGATTGGGTGCTGGAACAACAGGCTTTGGATGTTGATTTCTTGAACAAATTTGTGTCGCGGTGAATATGTTAATACACAAAATTTCTGTATATGAGGTTCTAAAAGCCCCAGAAATGACTGTAAAGAAACCACTGTATTCTCTTTAGGAATACTATATGTGTCGGTGAATATGTTAGTAGGTAAAATTGCTGTATAGAAGGCTCTAAAAGCCCCACAAATGACTGTAAAGTTGCCATTGTATTCTCTTCAGGAATGATGATGTGTGGGTGGATATGTTAATAAGAAAAATTTCTGCATAATAGGCTCTAAAAGGCTCTCAAATGACTGTAAAGAAGCCACTGTATTCTCTCCAGGAATGTGTGTCAGTGGATATATTAATAGGCCAAATTTCTGTATACGAGGCTCTAAAAGTACCACAAATAACTACGAAGAAGCCATTGTATTCTGTTTAGAAATGTATGATGGTCGATATACTAATAGGCAAAATTTCCATATACGAGGCTCTAAAAACCCCAGATATGACTGTAAAGAAGCCATTGTATTCTCTTCAGGAATGATGTGTGTCGGTGGATATGTTAATAGGTAAAATTTCTATATACGAGGCTCTAAAAGCCCCACAAATAACTGTGAAGAAGCTATTGTATTCTCTTCAGGAATGAGTGTCGGTGGATATGTTAATATGCCAAATTTATTTATACGAGGATCTTAAAGCCCCAGAAATGACTGTGAAGAAGCCACTGTATTCGATGGAAATGTTAATAGGCCAAATTTATGTATACGAGACTCTAAAAAACGCTCAAATAACTGTAAAAAGGCAATTGTATTGTCTACTGGAATGTGTATCGGTGAATATGTTAATAAGCAAAATTGCCATACATGAGGCTCTAAAATCCCCACAAATATTTGTGAGGAGACTATTGTATTCTCCTCCGAAATATGTCAGTGGATATATTATTATGCCTAATTTCTTTATACAAGAATCTAAAAGCCTCACAAATGACTGTACAAGAGCCATTGTATCCAAAAAAAAGTAGCTTCTTTTGTGAGCATTTTGGTCTGAAGGTATTATTGGTCCGTATTTCTTTGAAAATGACAAACCATATATTATTGCAATAAAAAAACGGTACCATAAGCCACACAATACGGCAGATTTTGATTTTATTGAACAAAAAGTTTCCAGAATGCGTAATTTCGATATTTTGTTATGTCAGTGGTCTTCAAATTTTTTTCTTTTAATGCTACATAAAAAATTGCACTAAATTGATAATTCCCCAACCTTTAGAGAATTTATAAAGCCAACATACGACAATTAACGCCTGAATTGCAGCCCAAAATATGCTAAAAAAATGATTAAAAATTATTTCAAAAGAATGGAGTTCCTCAAGAAATTTATACCACAGACGTAATTGGCTACTGAAGAGGAAAACGTGGGTAAGTTCAGAATGACTAATCTGGATTATGAAAATTTTCCTTATTCAAAATTTATAAAGATTTTGAAAACCCCATCTTTTTTCATATATTAATAAATTTCACTGCAATTTTATAACTTTAATAAAAAACTTTTTATATAAAAATATAAACTTATAACTTTTTCATTTTCTATATGATTAAATGTACCAGTTCTTAAGTAATGGGGTGTGATTGAGACATACGGCGTGACCTAACAAGAACTCTCTTGGCCAACAACCATGAAGGTGGCTGCAGTTTTTCCAGCTTGTCAACAATTCAAATTCTGACTACGTTTGTAAGCATTTACGTGTGAATATAATTTCGCCTTATAATACGAATGCCACTGTAAATGAATAAAAAACAAGTTAACATGAATAAAAACAACAACAAAAAATAATTTAAAATAAAAATAAAATTAAAATGGAAGCAAAATGTAGACTATCAACAAAGCTTTTGCTCTGAAAAAGTGTTTTTTTTTTTCCTTTTTGAATAGTCGAGGTCATAATGGAGCTTTTTAAAATTGGAATGTGGTATTTTTATTCCAAATGCTATAATGCCTCTCTCGTGATCATATGTTCCCCATCGAGTTTTTGGCAAAATGTAATCAAATGAAATAAATAGAAAATAATTTTTATGCAATCTTTTTTTTGGTGTCATTTTTATGAGATCTAAAGTTTCTATGAAAATAATGTGTAAATTGTACTAGAAAATTTTTTTTGTGGTTGACAAATGTTTTTGAAATTTTATTTATATTTAAAAAAAAAAAATTTAAATTGATGCTACTATTAATGGTAAATGTTCAGCCCAGAAGTTGATTGTATGTACTACAAAGAAAACTTAGTATGCTAATCAAGGACGGTAGTACAACTTATTAATAACAGGAGGAAAGAATTGCATTTATTGTATTTTCCCTGTACGCATACTTTTCAGATTATAACTATTGGAGGTGGCTCTTATAGAGAATTTCAAAATACAATATATAAAATTATTCTCAACATACAATGTTGAACATGGGGGCGAATCGAATTATGGATTGTGAAGTGATCCAAGGTTGCTAGACTGGAGACGTGATAGTACAAAAGAATATTAACTAAGATTATCCGCATTCAGATGATAAGTACGGATCTTGTGGAAATTTCAACATAAGAATTAATTACGCACGATCACCTATTATCCATGCTTTTGTACAATATTTTTCGAATATGTTTTTTTCTCTCTCCCTAGTTTCTGTGTGAATTTCCGATTATTTTATCTACGATGTCAATAGTTCAAGGGAATAAACAATAAAAACTGTCTTTCTTATACTTATGATATCTTATATCCTCCAACTGCATTTCGAGGAGCATTGAAATATTCTGACAGGAAATGATCACTTGGACCAATACGAATATTTATCGTATCATTGTTCATAACTGTTCAAACTTGAACAAATCTCAGTCAAGTTAAGTGTCAGGCAACAAGAACAATTAATTATTGATTATAGAAGAAATATATCACAAGAAAAAATTCCAATTTCAATATTCATGGTAGTATCTTAATGGGGCGGCCACTTATAATAATAATAAAAACTCATAAAATTTCAGAAATGCACAAAAAAAACTCATTCTGTTTTTCTTTAAGAAATTTATCTAAAAATCTTAAGTAAACTTTAACAAATAGAGAGAAAAAAACTTTAAATACCATTTCTTACAATTAAACCTTAAACGTTTTTTTTAAAATTTTTTATCAAAGAATATCGAGTTGTAACGTTAGTTTTTTAGGTAGTAGAGAACTTCGATTGGAATTCTTGATATTAAGTCAGCAATTAGCATACTAAGAACATGGAAAAAAATTCTTTTCTTACAGTTAACTTTGACTAGAATATTTTTCAGAACTTTAACTTTTTGTTAAAATTCAGTTATATTAATTCGGCTGATATGAACTTTGGAGATTGCTTAAGGTTTTTAGACTAACTGAACTTAAATTGTATTTACCGATTTTGACAATTTACCAAACAGTATTTAACATTAACAAAAAAGAAAAAAAGCAGTTCATATAATTTTTAATCTTAAACCTTTCTCATAGAATCTGTTCAAATAGATAAAATGTCTTTAATGAGTGGATTTTATACCTTCTTATTTGTATGAAAACGGTCGTCATGGAATATTTATACCTTGAAGCTTTTGTAAATAATTTTCCGCTCTGTTTGTGCAACAGGTCAAATGCAATCATTTAATTTAATGGTAAAAAGGTGAGTTGGTGAATTAGTGTTGGGTTTTTTTTTCATTTTTTGTATACTTGTAGTCAAGAGCATAGAATTACAAAAGCATATGTTATTAAATATTATTATTACGTTAAAAATTAGCACACTCTAGTCATTGTGTCTGTTCATGAGAATGTTTAGATAAAAGAAATATTTATGAACACTTGCACATTTTCTCAGGGATTCTAAAAAGATTATTATTTTTAAAATGTTAATTATATAAAGACATATATATTTTTTTTAAATTTTAAGATAGAATTATTTTTGATTTTAATATCAAATTAATGCTCGACTTAAAATTCAATATAAAATTAATAAAATTACTAATTGTGGCTTGTGAAATGTTTCTTTAACTAGAAAAGTTCAAGAAAAAATTAACCAAAATTTCATTTGAGTGAAAACCTTTTTTTTTATTGGAAAAAAAAATTTTTACCTTATTTTTAATTACAATTTATATAATCTTCTCACATTAAACGACATAAAAATGGGAAATTATATGGGAACAAGACTTAAATTTTTAAAAAATCAGACCTAAATCAACGAGTGGAACAGTAAACTAGTTTGCAATTGTGTCCATTCTCATAAGATTGTGAAGGTTCTAAAAATGTTGACAGCGGTTTTTCCAGTGGCTCGTCGCAATTAATTGTGTAAGGGGCAATCCACCTTGTAAGTGACAAAAAAAATAATGAAAAGGATTTTTTCCAATTTTCTTTTCTTTTTATAAATTAAAATATATTGCCCCTGAAAGTAGGTTGCTTAGACCGCTATATATTGGCAGAGGTGTTATTTCTGGAATCGCCTTTAGCTTCTCCTTTGCATTCCTTTAGATGCAATTTCTGGAATCCCCAAGATCATAAATACGTTTTTTAAGGTATTGTATGATCTGGAAAGTAAAAAAAGTTATAAAACTGTTGATCAGATGAAGAGTTTAAGGGGGAGGGGGGGCTTCTGATTTATAAAACTTCGCTCATGAAAAGGAGGCGTTGTTATGGAAGAGCATCCAAGTGCACCGAGATGACATCATTTCAAGTGAGTCGTGATCTTGCGGAACAGAAAAAAGTCACACGGACTAGGTTTATGTATGTGAATACAGTGGCGGGGGGGTGGGGTAGAGGGTTGATTTTTGCTGGGAAATAAGCAATATTGAGAATTAGCGGTGATTTTTTGCTGGGAAAACAAGCAATGTGTTTTTTTGAGAATTAGCGAAGGACCATGCCTCGGTGGGATTCGAACCCATGGCACTTTAAATGGCAGTTCAGTGCGCTAATGACTATTAGCGCACTGAACTGCCATTTCAAGGCCGATTACCGGGCCGACTCCAAAATTCCTTTTTAAGACAAAAACAAGGGTATTTTCCGCGTGGCAGGAGGCGTTGAGCATCCAAGTGTCTGTCTGTACTGACCGATTTTTAAAAAAGGTTCTTCTTAAAATGCCATTTTTCTGAGATTTTAAAGAAGACCCCTTTTTAATAAAAAATAGTCCGTAAATGATTCTACTTTTCCACGTTGAATGCCTTCCTGAGCGTGGTTCGTCTTCCACAGCTTCTTGATGAGGTTGTTACTGCACGAATTTGAAACACTCGGGAGAGACTAAGGTAAAAAAAAGTCGGGCGCGTTGCTAGAACGCTTTCAGTCTTATAACTTTTTTGTCAAATTTCGTACATAACTGAAAGAAAAAAAATCTTCTTCGAAAACTGTTGAAAGAAGAAAAATCTTCTTCGAAAACTGTCAAAAAAAGAAAAATCTTCTTCGAAAACTGTCGTACGATTTCTTTCGGTGTCAGAAATCGAACGGGGAAAAAATCGGAAATAATCGACGAGTTCTTTTTGATAAGGGCCCAAACCCATAAAGTGTTTTACTATAAATTAATAATAATTAACTGGTACAATAGTCATCACATAGTATTATCTATGACAAAAATCTTGAAGCTAAAAAATTTTCAACTAGAGCCAAATCCAAGGCCAGGTATAATCAATTTTGGAATATTATGCAAAAAATAATTTGCAAAACTTTTCGGTCTTTATAAAATAATTTTTATTATAAATATTTTTTTTTTTTTAGTTTTAAAAACTTAATTTTTGCTGGTTGCACCTCCAACTTTTCATTCCTTCTATTGAATTTCTGAAGTCTCCAAACGTTTTTCCCAAGTATTACCGCTTAGGGATTTTTTTTATGTTTTCTTTTTACCTGTGCCAGTAATCAAACTATTATACCAAATAATATTTCTAAAAAATTCTATTTATAATCAGTGTATTTATTGCTTTAAAAAAAAAAAAAAAAAAAAACAGAAATTTTTTTCATTTGTAAGCTTTTTTCAATTTTTATAGCTTATAAAGTTATTATTACTAAATTTTTGTATAAAACGTAAATGTTAATTTTTTATATAATAATTAAGTGAATTTTTTATTGCGAGAAATATTTTTTTTAATTTAAAAAAAAAACGGTTTTGATTATAAAAATAATTTTCAAGTGATAAATTTTTTACAACCTTTTTAAAAAATATATTAAAAATAAAATAATTACAAAAACTAGTATTTAAAAGCTTAACAAAATAGATTATACAAAACAAAGTTATAAAATAATTTTTTTTTAAAAAAAACTTCATTAAAATAGGACATTTTAACTGAATAGTAAAAAAAAAACCATTTTTTCTGCATATCGTAACTCATCCTGATATGGTTTCTGTTCATAAAAATATTCCCACGCGATGTGTTAGTAAATCGAAATTTTGACTCGAAAAGCTTCACGATCTTGACCTCCTTCAACTCCATTTAGTAATTTCGCACGGGAGCTAAAAACTATTTACTCCTTTGGTGGTACGAATATGTCTAATTTTATGTGAGATTGGATACGTCTTATTGTACAATTAAGTAAGTGGATATGGTTTATTAAGCTTTGACCCGTGTTTGGAGTAATTGATGTTAAAGAAAAAAAGCTTCAAAAAAATCATATCTATAACCACCAGCTTAAAATGGTTATGTCAAAATTATGATGTTTACATTAACGAGTATTTTTTTCTTCTTCTTTCCTTTCAGACATAATTTTTATTAAATTTTATTTTCGTTAGTATTTTTTTTTTTTTTTTGATATTTTTCTAATGAACTAAAATTAATGATTTTATGCTCGTATCTATCCAAATTGTTAATTAAGCAGTTTATTAGCAGCAGATTCATATTATTTCATAAAATGATTAGGTTTGTTTTGAGTATTTTTGTTGGTTGATTTTGTGTCCATTAAGAATTTTTGGTATTCTCTGAGAAGTCTTATGGACGCTTCTTATTAATAATACTTTCTAATAAACTTAATAAAATTACAAAACATATAAAAAAAATGTTTTTTTCTTTTCTTTAAACTTGTTTATTTTTACGATTTGGACGTTTAGACGACTGGGCATTGTTTGTTTGTGTATTTTACCTTCACTTTTCACATGTACACATTCGCCATAGTTTAGTGGTTGTTTATTGCCTACAAAAACAGTTCGCAAAAATAAATAACATGAAACTTTTTCTATAAAATTCACATTGAACGGGTCTGAAAGTCTTTTCGTTTTATAAACAGTTTAGATCTGTGTGTACTCGAAAGTCTTAGCTTTGGAAACATTTCTTAGTGTAGTCCTCTAAAATGTCAACAATTACATTTATTTACTCTATTTCGATAAGAGATTCTCACATACATGGAGTAGTAGTAGCAGCCTAATATTAATTCTATTGGGCCCATAATTTTTCCATGTTTATTTGAGATAAAGGTCATTTGTTTGGGATGTTTATGAAATTCGTAGTTGAACACGAGACAAATAAAAATTGTTTGCAGCTGAAATTTCAGATCTAAGATTTCGACGGAGTGGAGTGATAATAATCAATGTATGGATATAGTAGCTAAAAACAACAAGTTTTATTCAATTTAATAAGTATTGATTATTATAAGTGAAAAGTTCAATGATCTTTATTGTATTTTCTTGGCGAAGAGGAAATCTTTAATTTATTTTATTCTATGACTGTGATATAAAACTTAGGAGTTTATCCATTTTATAGTTTGGAAAATATAGTCCTCTTATTTTAAAGTAATGAATTATCTTTATTATTTTAGAATAGAATTTATTTATAATAAAGTTTGCCATTTTATTATATAGACTTTATTAATAGTAAAATTTTTTTATAAAAAAAGGTAATTTTTATCAACAAGTAAATACTTATACAATAGAGTTACAGAGCCCCTTATAGTCAAGAAGAAACTGTTACCGCTGCGATCTTTTGGCTTTAACTTAAAAATTTTAATCCAAACTATATTTAAATTTAAAAAAATAAATACTACAAGTTTTAGACAACATAACAACTTTTCACTTTATTTCACAAACAATTTTTAAGAAACATAATTACTAGATTTAATGATGTCAATTGGCCTCTGAGACTATGCGATTTGACGCCGTTTACCTTTTTCCAATGGGGTAACAATTAAAAATATTAAATATTTCATATTAAAATGAGTAATTATTAAACTTGAAAATATTTACAAACCAACATCCGTTAAGTAATGATCGAATTACAGCCCGAAAATATGTGTAAACCTGATCAAAAATTACCTCAAAATAATGGAAAGCTGCATGCAATTTTTTGACAGTTACGAGGTCTGTTCAAAAAGTACCGCGAATTTTGTGTTTTTTCAAAAAATTATTTACTTGTTCATGAATATCTATTTTGTCCCCTTCAAAGTAATCCCCACCACATTTTATACCCTTGTGCCAACGTTTTTTCCAATCCTCGAAGCACTTCAAAAAATCATTTTTTGTGACCTTGTTCAGCTCCTCCTTTGATGCCGTCTTTACGAGACGGTCATTCAACAAGTACTTAGCCTACAAAAGAAAAACGAAAATTTTGGAAAGGTGGCAATTTATTTTTCCACATAATCTCCTTCAAGCTCGATACACTTGGCCCAGCGATGCTCTAACTTTTTTAACCCGTCCAAAAAATACATTTTCTCGAGGGAAGCAAAAATGATGACCTCCTCATTCGAACCAAATCTATTCCCGGCGAGTGATTTTTTCAGGTTTGGAAACAAAAAGTAGTCACAGGGGGCCAAATTTGGAGAGTACGGTGGATGGGGCAGTAATTCGTAGCGCAATTCGACCAATTTGGCCATGGCGACGGCGGAGGTGTGAGCCGGCGCGTTGTCGTGGTGGAACAGCACTTTTTTCTTCGCAAAGCGGGGCCGCTTTTTCTTCAATTCGACGTCAAATCGGCCCAATAAGTCAGCATAGTAGCGCCCCGTGATTGTTTTACCCTTCTCGAGGTAATCGATGGGGATCACACCTTGTGAATCCCAGAAAACGGTGGCCATCACCTTTCCGGCCGATCGAACAGTCTTCGCCTTCTTCGGAGCACGTTCGCCGGGTGAAGTCCACTGTTTCGACTGTTCCTTGGTCTCTGGTGTGTACCAGTGAATCCATGTTTCGTCGACGGTCACGAAACGACGCAAGAAGTCCGCTAAATTTCGCTGAAACAGCGCCAAACACGTCGCCGATGTGGTCTCACGGTTGCGCTTGTTTTCCGGTGTGAGCAAACGCGGCACCCATCGTGCCGACAGCTTTCTCATGCCCAGTTCTTCGTGTAGAATATGATGTACTGTTCCTACTGCGATGCCCACAGTCTTAGCTATCTCGTGAACCTTCAATCGACGGTCTGCCAACACGAGTATGGTGACTCTTCTCCTTCGTTTTTTAACGTTTTCCTCCGTAGCAGCCGTTTTCGGGGCACCTGGGCGTGGCTCATCAAAAACCAACGTGCGGCCACGAACAAACTCGTTGAACCAATTCTTGACGGTCGCCATCGAAGAAGAGTCACCATACACAGCATCCAAGCGATCTTTGATTTCGCTGCGCGTTTTCCCTTCCAAAAACAAGAATCTAATCACCGAACGATATTGTTCTTTTTCCATTTTTGTGCAACCGACCGACACGCTCACTTTCAAAGGCTCTCAAAACAAAACTAATAAAGGGAATCGACTGAAACTTTGACAGTAGGCTACTAAAAGAATGTACTGCACGATGTTACCATTTTCTTTGAGACAGCAGTTTCATCGGGCGGTGAGGCTAATTACTTCTTGAATGACCCTTGTATCTCCTCAATCGTAGCGTAGCGTCGTTCTTTCATGGGACTCTTCAGGTTCGGGAACAAGAAAAAAATCACAGGGGGCTAGATCTGGGGAATACGGTGGCTGCGGCATTATTATTATTATTAATGGCAAAACCAATTTTTGTTCATTCACAAATCCGGGCGTTTCTGGCGGATTTCTTCGCGCAACTTGCGTATAAATTGCCTGTAATATTCCTTATTGACCATTCTACCCTGTGGCAAGAACTCATGATGCACCACGCCCCTGCAATCGAAAAAACTAAAGCAAAACATTCACATTCGACCGAACTTGGCGCTTTTTTCGGTTTTGGCTCTTGCGGCAGCTTCCATTGGGATGATTGAGCTTTGGTTTCCATGTCATAAATATAAACCCATGATTCTAGTTATGACACTCTGGCGCAAATTTGGGTCGTCGCGGGCTGAGTCCAACAGCTCCTTAGCAATGTTAATGCGATGCTGTTTTTGGTCGAAATTGAGCAAAAATCGAAGACGAGCCAAAACACTTGCAATCAAAGCAGCTGTCAAAAACTTACTGAACATTCAAAATGGCCGAACTTGTCGGCATAAGTGAGAGACAAAAGTACCAACATAACGCCACAAAAAATCGAAAATCGAATATACAAAAAGTTTTATAATTATTTATAATGGCAATATTTTTTTTAACACAACTAAATAAAAGTTTAAAAAAAATCTTAATTAAAAATAGGTTTAATTAAACTTCTTTTTCCAAACCACATATTGGATAACCATCGATTATGGGTATTATTTTTTTTTCTTCTAATAAAAAATCTAAAAAGTTATAGTTGAAATTTTTAAATATAAATTAAATTTTATTAACATAAATAAAATCAATCTAAACAGCTTTATCCTTATCCAACAGCCTTGAATAAACTTTCGCTAATTTCAGTGACCATTGATGATTGCACAACCGCATTGGCCTTCCGGTGAAGCTTTCTTCGAGACACCACAAAATCCGCATTTACTATCATATACAGACAGAGTGTGATTATCATTAGAAGGCGGATACGAAAGGTATCAGTTTTTTTTTTTTTTGCATTATGAAATTAAATTGACTGCAACTGATTTCAGTGAATATGTCACGTCTTTTTTGACGAAATGGAAATGAAGAAAAAAGTAACAACAACGGACAACTTTCATTTTATACCATTTTCTTCACTTGCACAACTATCTGAAAAGCATAGTGCATATTAATAACAAGCAATTTAATACTTACTATTATCCGATAGGTAAAAAAAACTTTTTAAGGGAAATCTCATATTGAGAAATGGGTTTTTTCCACAAAAACATAATCACAATAATTAAGAATTGCTTTAATATTACCTTAAAATCTATTTTAAACAAATTAAAATGTATTTTCTAAATTTACTGCGTATCAACTATTTTCTTAATATTTTTTTTTCATTTTTTTACTATCACAAAATTCACAACTGACGAAATTTGTAGTAATTTTTTCACAAAATCCCCTGTCATGTGATAGTAACGGATTGATATATATTTTTTTTAAAAATATATATTCAGAAAAATATGAATTTTAAAATAAAAAATATGTCATCAAAGGTTATCGAAGGACTATAAAATACTGATAAGGTCGCTAGTGACCATTATCAAAAATGAGAAGTTAATTCGTTTCATGAAAAAGACACTTTAAGTGTTCAACTTTTAGTAATTATAACACTTGAATAAATATATTTTTTATATTATATAAATTAAAGGCTTCCTATATTTTTTATCTATATATATATTTTTTCATAATAAATTTAATATTGAATAGTTTAAAAAAGAAAAAAATACAACTTTCAAAATAAAATAATAATTATTGACACTCGTTTGTCCAAGTTCATAATTATCTGCTACTTCTAATTATTTTTCAGACAAATATTATAAATAAAAGATAATATTTAGAAAAATGTTATTATTAATTTAAAATATATTTTTTTGGTATAATAATTTTTCTGTATAGGCTATAATGTTGTGGTTTTACAAATACATAAATTCCAGTGTTTATAAACATTTTTGTTTATAAACATTTTAGAATATTTTTTAAAAATGTTACAATAAAAAGGATTTTATAGTCGATAAAGAGTGGATGATGGAATCTGTAGATTAATAACAAATCTTCCTCATTTTTAACATGATTAAGATTATGGTAAAGATAAGAAAAATTTGTTATTGAACTTTATGCATTAGAATATGGTAAATAAATCGTTGTATTGGGCTTGATAGTGGACAACACTCTTTTTATCCTTATTGAAACTGGTCAAAAATCTCCCCCTGAATAAACATTATTTATATTAAAATTTTTTTCCCTAATTGTCTCCTTAATAATTTTCTAAAACAATTTATATCCACCACTTACTCAAAAAGAAATTTACCCTCCATTTTTCTAATGACTTTTGAGTTGGAAAACGATCCATCCCTTCTGTAGCTTGATTTTCAAAGCTCTGTAGCTTGTTTTTCAAACCTTTCGACAGCCGGATTGGAAACCTAGGTAGTTAGGACCCTAGTGTTAAGGGGGTTTATAGCATCGGTTAGTCTATGGATCGACAGATGTTTGTATGGAAGAAACAGAGCAATCCAGGTGGTTACAAAGCTGTTAGGGTGGATCCATAGACTAACTGACGACGTAGACACCCTCAACTCTAGGGTCCCAATTGTATATGTTTAGGACTCTTTAAATTGGATAATAACCCAATGTGCCCTTGTTATTGGTTTTCCTTAAAAACAGAGCAATGCAGGTGGTTACAAAGCTGTTAGGGTGGATCCATAGACTAACTGACGACGTAGACACCCTCAACTCTAGGGTCCCAATTGTAGATGTTTAGGACTCTTTAAATTGGATAATAACCCAATGTGCCCTTGTTATTGGTAGGTCTCTGACGCTAGAAAACATCGTGGGACTCGCAGATGGTTCGGTTTTGAATAAAAGTGATATGATTTCTTTAAAAAAAAAAAACACACTTATTGTTAAGGAAACTCAAATGTTTTTTATTTAATATGAAGTACAACCGATACAATTAAGTTCTGAATAAAATGTCATTCAAATGGCCTCCACGACTTCTTTTGCAGGAATGAATTCGATGAACCCAATTTGCGAGCACTTTTTCCACTAAATCAAGTCGTATGTCATGAATAGCACGTTCAATATTGACTTCTAAAGCTTGAAGAGAGTCTGGTTTATTGCTAAAGACCAATGACTTCAAATAACCCTACAAGAAATAGTCTAATGGTGTTAAATCACAACTTCTTGGAGGCCATTCAATGTCATAATTTCTTGAAATAATCGAATCTCCAAACTTTTCTCGCAATAATTCGGTTGTTGCACGTGCTGTGTGGCACGTAGCCCCGTCTTGTTGGAAGCAGATGTTGTCAAGATCAACTTCTTCCAATTTCGGCCATAAAAAGTTGGTTATCATCGATCTATACCGCTCTCCATTAACAGTAACGGTGTTACCAGTTTCATTTCGAAAGAAGTACGGACCGATGATTCCACCAGACCAAAAACCACACCAAACTGTCAATTTCGGTGAATGTAATGGGTGTTCATGAATAATTTGTGGATTTTCTTCGTACCAGAATCGACAGTTCTGTTTATTTACCGCACCACTCAGATGAAAGTGAGCCTCATCGGAGAAGATGATTTTCTTGAAAAAATCGTTATCGTTTTCAAGTTGTTCCAAGACAAAATCAGCAAATTCATGACGTTTACGGTGGTCCAATGACTTCAGTTCTTGAGTGATAACAATTTTATGCGGATGCAAGCCCAAATACTTTCTCAAAATCCGCCTGGTTGTGGTTTGAGACAGTCCCAATTCTTGAGAACATCTTGGAATCGACAAATTGCGGTCTTCACTTACCTGAACGGCAGCAATATTTTCATTACTTCGAGCGGTTCTTTGTCTTATTGGCACTTGAACATTATGTAAAAAAAATGTACGCTCGAAATTTTTAACAATTCGACGAATATCGAGCACAGTTGGACGATTATTACGACCATAAAATGGCAAAAGCGCACGAAAAGTTGCAATTGGAGAACGATTATTTTGATAATAAAATTGAATAATTTGTAAACGTTGTTCTTGCATATATCTCTCCATAATGAAATTGTAAATATTACTAAATACAATAAAAAAAGGACAGATTATGACATATTACAAATGGCCGAAACGTCACTTAGAAATCATACCACTCTTATTGGAAAACCCTATATTTGCGATGGCAGATGGCTTTAGTAACACAGAGTCGTGATTTCGATCAAATACTTACCTACGAAGTAATATCTGGTGGCGCTTCAATGGAGAGACATAGAGGTTAAAATCCTACACTTTGTCTTTCGGTCCACTTTAGGGCAACAAAAAAAATAAGCACCACTAACTACGAGTAATCAGTGAAATTGTTTCATCTAAAAAACTAGGTGTGGGCAATCAGAATGGAAATTTTTACCGATATTTTGTCATAAAACTGATAGTCTGTCAATCCTTATCACATGATCCAGATGCCTAACGACATTCGTTGCAATCTGTTAAATAATAACAGAAACGTCACGATGGGCAGGGGATGTTCATTAACAAAACGGTGCTTCCTTAAATCCCCTGAATCTTCCGCTTACTAACAAAATAACATTTAACATCATAACCTAAGCGTGGATACATTGACGGTTAAAGATTTTTGTCCACACATTCCTAAAACATTGTGAAGCCAGTCTACTAGTTTTCTGGACAGGAAGACTTCTCGGAATCCGAATTTCCATCGAAATTCTGGGCACGGAAGCTCATCAGAATCCAGATTGATCATACCGAATTAACCCATACTTTACCCAGTCTTTTGGCATTTAACTCACCAAGCAGGACTCCTTCTATTGTAGAGCCCCTAAACCAAATTATTCCTTGTTAAAGCCTTCATTTTAACTTTTTGTTAGCACTTAAATATGCTTTAAAAAAATTAGCAATTTCTGACTATTCTTTCCAGCTAACTTTAAATCAGTTTCTTTAGGTAAGCTGGCAGCGCCCACCTTCACGAAACGTGTGGTTCACAAATAGCCTCATGGCTGTGGCGCTCATAAATCTAACATACAAAAGAAAACCTTTTAAATTGCTCTATTAATAAAATGGTTACAGAAAAAAATTCCTACAAAAAATAATCAGTTTCTATGAAAAAATAATGTCAACTCAAAGTCTTTGGTATTATTTACGAGTAGAAAATTACCTGGCCTTAATAAAAATGTTTTCAAAAAAAAAAACACAAAATAATCAATAAATACCGAATTTTTTTTTTTTAAGGGAAATTTTTTTCCACTATTTGACCACAATGGATTTGCACTAGAAATGTATTAATTGTACAACTTGAATTAGCCAACATTTCGACCACAAAATTGTTTCAAGAAATGCTATAGTTTTTATGATTGCATAATAGTTGAGGAACGTTTTCATTTCTATGTCGAAATTTTTAATGTTAATTTGTCTTTTTTATTAAGTGTACAACTTGTATTACGAGTACTTCTTTATTGTTGAGTTTTTCCTCAAAGACTAAGAAATCACCAAAAAAAAAATTATTATAAATCAACAATAAATAAAATTGAAAATATTAGAAAATAAATTTTCCATTCTGTTTGGTAAATCGAATAAATAAAAAATAATAATAGTAATAAGTCACGTACCGGAGAAAAGTGAATTTTGACCTCAAATTTGATAAATTTTCACTTGTTTGTGAATAAAGCTTTTTGCTCGAAAGTTTTTTTTTCTATAATCTAGAAAAAAAAACATTAAATTTTTTCCAAATTAATAGAATTTTTTTAATTTTTTTAGAAAGTCTTACTGGGTTAAAATTTATTATTAACAATTTAAGTAATATAAAAATAGACATTTTGTGGTCTGTATAGAAAAAAAGGCAGGGTGACCTCCAATTTATCAATCGTTGCACGCGTGATGACGTCCAGAATTGTCTTGTCAGGTAATTAGTTTTGGCACTAGTTCCTAAAATGATCAAAAAAAAAAAAAAAAAAAAACAAAAAGAAAAATGACAATATCGTCACCGTATTTCCGGAATATTTTCTGGCAAGACATTACAAAATGTCACCCTGTCAAAACTTTCAATAATTATTTGTTTATTTCAATGCTCTTGTGCCAACTAATAATTATATTTTTAAATTGAAGTATTGACGTGCGTGCGCGCGCTTATAATTTTTCATAAATAGCATGACAAAAATACACATTCTATTGGAATTATATGATAAATTATAGTTAAAACCAAAATATTGTACAACCATTCGCATGTGTATATTGGTAGAAATGTTAAATATTTATTTTTCAGTCAAGTTATATTATTTACTATTAGTTATGATCAAAAGCCATTGTCAATGTCAATTCTACATTTTTATCATATGTTTGCATCTGGAGAACAAACAGTAATAGTTTTGGTGTAAATTTTGGCCGAAAGGGAATTTTTTCGAAATTGAAATTTATTGATTTGTTATTCCTGATTCAAGGGTAAAATTCATGAAATTCCAAAGAACACAACTGATTGTCGGAAATGCATTCAGTTTTTCTATTAATAAATTAACAACTGAAATGAAATTAAAAAAAAAAATTTCAAATGTTTGAAGGAAGTTTGTGGTTTTTTGGTGAGAAGTATTACAATTTCTTTTATACTTCCTTTAAATTTGAATCGCCAAAATAAAATTATAACTATGTAAAATGAAACAAAATCACTGAGAATTAAATATTTATTAACAGTCTACTATAAATATTTGTTTACATTTTTCTTATTCACATTTTTATATAATTGATCAACATGAGCAAGTGCACATTATTTCGGACTAGATCTTGACATAAAGTGAACTGACGATACACACAACTACTCGAAGGTCATAACTGATAGCAAATTACTTATTTACAATACTGTACCGAAACCAATATGGACTTATGCACAAGAAACTCTAGGGTTTCACCAAGCCTTCTAATCCAATCCTTTCAGTAAAAAATGTGTTATGGCAGCCTTGGTCAGATGAACGAGTAGTTCAGTTTCGTCGGAATTGAACTGCTTGACCGGATGACCGGACGCATGTCCAGCAACAGCAACAAGCAGCAACAACAACCAATAAGCTGTAACAAGAAGTAACAACAACAAATAAGCTGCAACAAGTAGCAGCAAATATCAAACAAACTGCAGCAACAAACACATTGCGCTTTCACTTAGCACTTTGCACCACGAAACAAGCAACAAGCAACAAACATTAGCAGCAACTAACAACCGACAAGCAACAAGCAACAAGCAAAAAAAAACAAACAATAAGCAACAATCAACAAGTAGCAAACAACAAGCAACAAGCAACGAGCAACAACCAACAAGTAACAAGCAACAACCAAGAAGCAACAAGAAACAAGCAGCAACCAACAAGCAATAACCAACAAGCAACAATCAACAAGCAACAAACAACAAACAATAAGCAACAATCAACAAACAACAAACAATAACCAACAACCAACATACAAAAAGCAAGAAGCAACAAACAACAAGCAACAAGAAACAAACAGCAACCAACAAGCAACAAGAAACAACCAACAAGCAACAATCAACAAGCAACAAACAACAAACAATAAGCAACAAACAACAAACAACAAACCAGCAACCAACAAGCAACAAGCAACAAGTAACAACCAACAAACAACAAGCAACAATCAACAAGAAACAACCAACAAGCAACAATTAACAAGCAACAAACAACAGACAATAAGCAACAAACAACAAACAACGAACAACAACCAACAACCAACAAACAATAAGCAACAAAGTAGCTATTTAATCTATCTCCACCTTATTACCCAGGTCTACCGGGAATGATTTTATCTTCTCTTAAATTTTTATTTTTTCCCTCTCCCTCTAGTGTACGTTATTACCCCTTTCCTATGGGAAATATTTACTCTTCGGAGGTTTCTAAGGTAAAATTTAAATCCTCTAACCGGTATGATATGTGTTTTTGTTATGTTCGGATGTTAAGGGGGGAATGACCAATTTAAACAACTCTCCACCCCAAGCCTCTACCATAAATTCTCTCCATCAAGCAAACCAGCCACACCTTTGTCTTCTGAGTAGATAAGTAACGTCCAAAACCAAGTTTTTTTTCTCAATACCAGGTAAAGAAGAAAGGTTACCCGTCCTTTTTTTCGAGTTTATTAACTAAAGAACATAATAAATGCTCCGTAAAATTACTGATTCTCCTTTTTACGTTCGGAACACTATCATAACTATTTCTCGTTATAAAAAGTTTCATGCTCGTTATCCTCAATGACCCTCTCCACTAACAATTTTCGTTGCTGGGACATATTAAGTTACTTAAAAAAACACATTTCCATAACACCTGAGAGGGCTGGTTAAAGAGCGAGAGAGTAGGTAGTCACTTTTTTTTTTAATAATTCGTATTTCAGCAATTATAAATTTCTCAAAAAGAATCTTAAGAGCATTAAAAAGAGAAAACGAAAAAAATATTTTAAAATCCTAAAAACAACAAAAAAGAAAGTGTACACATATGGCACCCTGGATTACATTTAAAGTACTAAAATTCTATCTCTTAGACCAATATTTTCAGGTAACTAAAAAATAGCGTATTCTGACATTTTTCCTATCTCCGCCGGTGTTCATAAGGGTAGCATCCTAGACCCAATTTCTTTATAACTTTTATACTCATAAAATTCCTTGTAAACTACAATATCCGTTATCCGGCATAAATTTCTTTCTAGAGTAACTATTATTTTACGAAACTACGTAAACTTATTAGGGGCTTGGCTCTAAGGCTGGAGAGTAAGGATAAGTGAAGGGACCCTCGTCTTTTACACATACGGTTCTAAAACGGATGTGATTGTTGGGCCAAGTGTAGTCGGACCTTATTACTACCTTGCCAAAATCCCCATCAATATTTCAGATAGAAATATATGTTCTAAAGCTTTATGCTAGAGAGGGTTTCAGAAGGAACGTACGTAACACAAAGATCTGCATCATCTCAGATAGCTAAGCTGCATTGAAAGCTCTTATCTCATATGATCTCCAATCCAAGCTAGTTTGAGATATCCTCACTGCTGGGTGCCAGTTCATGAGGGTATTATGGGTAACGAACTAGCAAACAAACTTACCAAAAAGGGAGCAAATACTCAGTTTATTAGACTAGAACCCTTTTGTGGCTATCCAAAAGGCCATTTGAAGTCAATTATAGAGTATTGAGAATGCGATAATTATCCGGGCATGAATCACTCTAAAAATTTATCGCCTTTTCTGACAAAAAAAATGACGCTAGAGATCCTTAAACTCAACAAACCAGACTCAAGGTCAATCACTGCCAATTATCTGTTAAGATATCATCTTAATAAGATAATGACTTCAGCATCTTGGTTTGAGATTCCCTGATTCCTAGAAGATTTCCCGGCTCCAAACCAATATGATATTGAGGTTCACTGAAAGCCTCAATATTACTATTATCTGAGTTGGGGGGTTATTCTACCACAAAAGACCTTTTTTGTGGAAGCAGTATTGAGACTATGTGCCTCTTGCTACCCTCCTTTTATTATTATTATTATTATTATTATAAAGAGTTAATGACCAGAATAAGTGTCCATATTACTTTTACACTTTGCCAAGAAGAGGCTCCAACCTACCTCTAAATGGCAGTAAAAATGGAGTGTGGGTTATCTATGACTAGATGAAAGGCTAACCTAGAACTCTCACTAAACGAACTATACAAAAAATTACTCCAACTTCTAGACAAAAGGTCAAATCTGATTATACGTATTACAATACAATATGGTACTAACATCGATATGGACTTACGGAATCGAATTTTCGAATTCAACTCAGCCTTTTAATTCCCATCGAATCCTGAATTTACAATCGCAAATGCTTCGATAAATTGTCAATGGTTCTTTTTTATCCATTCGATTCAGTGTAATCCATTGTTATAAAAATATTCTAATTAATCGTGAACTGTGGGATCCACCGCTCTTCATTCACGTTTATTATAACATTTTTATCCTTGAGCAAATAAAACAGTATAAATTATTCCATTCTCGATGCGTTATTTTCTCCTACATGTCTTCAGACAACAAATTATATCATTAAAATTTCAAAAAGAAAAAATATTTGAATTTGTTACGAAATTCTTTTGATTTAACGGATGTAAAATATTATAAAATATCTTTTCTCTTTCTTATATCTTATTGATTTTTGTTCAATTTTTATAAGAAGACCTTTTTTTTCTCCCGAACAGATGAGATTAAGGTAGATTTAAAAGCTTTTAATTATATATTAAATGATATAAAAACCATTATTTTACTTTGAAGATAAAATATTTTATTCTAAAATTTTTGGACATTTTTTTTTATAATGAACTATATTTTCTGAATGGTACTGTTTTGCATTTTTATCATAATTAAGGGATGTACTTATAGTTGTAACTTGCGTGGGTGTAGGATGTATTCAAAAGGAATTCTGTTAAATAAACCATCCTCTTAGCAGGTATTTCAATTCAGGATACCCAAAGCTTTATTTATGTCTTTCATGCGTACTAATTGACTTGTCAAATTTGTATATTTCTTTCTAACGAGATGATAGATGAAAGCCCTATTTTTAAGTATTTATATTTTTAAATTATAAACGACGATTTAAAATGAAATATTCTTTTGGCTTTTGTCAAATAAAAATTTAATATATTTTTTTAAAAGACATTTTGTATATTTTTTTATTAATTAAATTATACAAATTGGTTTTTGTTTGTATTAAAATTATTTATACAATTTCAAACTAAATTTCTTTTAGACATGTACTAAGGCAAAAAAGAAATGTATTTATGGATATTATCAAAAAGTACTAGATTGTCCATTTTAAAAAATGTCTAAAAAGTAAAACACTGTCATTTGAATATGTATATTATTTAAGATAATATTTAATTGTATAAAAAAAATGCTATTTAAATATAAAAAATAAAATGAAATATGCAGATTGGGTGATGGAACAATAAAATTTGGATGTTAAAAATTTTCTTCTGCGATGAGGCTTATTTCTCACTTGTCAAAAAAATAACTCTCTATAGCGCACTGTAGTCGGAAAGTATTATTGAAACGTATTTCTTTGAAAATAGAAAATAGCATTAAGAATTAATAGATAAATAAAATCTATTAATTCTTAACGCTATAATCTCACTATAATCGACCCTTTTTTCTGGATTAACCTTAGAAAATTTAGTCTGAACTTTATGCGATTTTAACAAGACAGCATCAAAAGCCACATAGCAAGTAGAATTTTGACTTTATTCCGCAAAAAATTTCGAGATTTTGGCATTGTCCCAAGATTTGGGTTTAAATTTAAAAATAAAATTTTTTAAAAAAAAAATATTTTTACTTTGGTAATAATAAAAATTTTAGTGTATTTAAAAACCAAAATCTGGTCAGTAATGGCTGAGTTATAGCCCAACATATGCAAAAAACCATAAAAAATGCCCATAAAAGAATCGAGACATGTAGAAATTATTATAAAAGATATTTAAATATTTTTAAATTTTCTTATATAATGGCAAATTTTCATATATGTAAATATTAATAAAAATATAAAATTAAAATTTATTTTATTTAATTTTACTTTCCAAATTACAAATTGGATAAATCTTTTTATATACGAGTTCTGTGCAAAAAGTATTGCGAATTTTGAATTTCCGCGTTGGTAGAAGTTCGGCCATTTTGAATGTTCAGTTAATTTTTGACAGCTGCTTTGCTTGCACGTGTTTTGGCTCGTCTTCGACCAAAAACTGCATCGCATTAACATTGCTAAAGAGCTTTTGGACTCTGTCCGCGACGACTCAAATTTGCTCCAGAGGGTCATAACTGGTGACGAATCATGGGTTTATGGTTATGAAGTGGAAACCAAAGCTCAATCATCCCAATGGAAGTTGCCGGACGAGCCAAGACCGAAAAAAGCGCGCCAAGTTCGGTCGAATGTGAAGGTTTTGCTTACAGTTTTCTTCGATTGCAGGGAAGTGGTGCATCATGAGTTCTCGCCAAGCAATCCGTCAGAAACGCCCGGATTTGTGGAAGAACAAAAATTGTCTTTTGCACCATGATAACGCCCCTGCTCACGCATCTTTGTTTGTGCGCGAATTTTTGGCCAAAAATAACACACTAATAATGCCGCAGCTACCGTATTCCCCAGATATGGCCCCTTGTGACTTTTTCTTGTTCACAAAACAGATTCTTTGATTTTTTTTTTGGAATAGGCAAAAATCGAAGACGAGCCAAAACACGTGCAAGCAAAGCAGCTGTCAAAAATTAACTGAACATTCAAAATGGCCGAACTTGTCGGTGAGAGACATAAGTACCAACATAACACCACAAAATATCGAAAATCGAATATACGTAACCCGTGGAAATTCGAAATTCGCGATACTTTTTGAACAGACCTCGTACCATATATTAAAAAAAGAAAGATAAATAATTTGTTTTTTCATAAATTTATATCTTTATTAAAAATTTACTGATTTTTTAAAAAATTTTAATATTATTTAATTTATTTACTTTTCCCCAAAAAAAATATAGAACGTAGTTTTCACAGTTTTTATTTTATTCAAAAATATTATCTAAAAGGGAAAATATTGCAAAAAATTTCATAGATTATTTTTCAATTAAAATACCTCAAAAACTCTAAAAAGAAAGTTTTTAAAAATAAAAAAGTATTTTTTTTTTGAAGCAACTTGTTTGTGTACATATTTTTGATGTTAATACTAGACTAATAATAATAATAATTATTATTCAATTTCAATTTTGATGTTGACAAAAATTGCCAAAATATTTTATGGCATTAAAACGTTAGAGAGTATGAAATCTGAAAAGTGAAACTTTCCTTTAAAATATTTGTCTTCCAAAAGTAAAAAAAAAAAACTAACCTTAACTTCTTCTTCTTCAAAAAAAAAAAAAAAATACTTTAACATCTTCGAAAAGGTGTGTTTGGGGTACTCTTTTTAAAGAGGGAACTCTCCTCTTTGTTAGGTAAAGGTGTTAATGTTCGTAAAATCAATAAAAAAAAAAAATTACAAGTTTACATATAAATTTCGGTTGTTAAATTGTTGAGGTGGCAAGACTTCTCCAAGTGCTTAGAGAATTTGAATGCGACACTAATATTTTACGAAAAACTCCCCGGATATCCCCGAGGGACTTTGAAGATGACTCTACAACAGACAACCAAATTTTCACCACAGGCGGAGGATGGTTGTTGATTGTTTTGCTGATAATTTCATAACATGTGACAAATCACCTGCTTGTTAGTAATTTCTCTTTTCGCATTTATTGTATTGTGAGTACTATCACCCAAAAAAAAAAGAAGCTTTCAAGGTAGGTGTGTCCATCATAGACTACCTTTTATTAAAAAAAAAAACCCCTTCGTATAATTCTTTTTTTTCTTGCTTATTTTATGAACTGAATTTTGATTTTTGAACAAACAAATTTGTTGATATCTGTGACTATAAGATACACAGGCACTTTGCCATTTTATATATTACCAAAAACGCACTACTATCAATGAGGTAATAAAGATAATTTTGGATTATTTCAAATTTAAAGCTTTTTTATTCTATAAAAATAAAGCTTTTTGCAACAAAAAAAAAAAAAAAACGGTGAACATTTTTTCACATATTGAATCGAATTTGAATTATAAAAATTCTCCTTTACGTTTTTGTATCTTTTTCTTGTCTCTCTAATTGAATTGCTAAAATTAAATGCAAATTTGTTCAAAAGAAAAAAGAATATCTTTTTTTCCCATAACAAATGAGAGTACCTACCATTAACAGGTTGGTCAATTATTAGCCAACGAACGAAACGGTTTTAATATTAAATTCACAATCAAATAATCGAAATAAGCAAATTCAAGTTTAGTTGTTCGTCGTTATCGCGTCATGACTATAAACGAAATAATCTTATTTTTCGTACGGTTTTCTTCTTAAGATACCAAATCAAGATCAGTTTCAATTTGTTTTTGGTATAATTTGTACAAAAATGTTGATCGTCCAATCGAATATGTTGATTGTTAATCGAATATTTAACAACAATGGTGTAATGTAGGTTGAAAATGACCAAATATGCGGATGCATTCATTACACAACAACATTTATTCAGTTTTTTTTTAAAAGGTATTTTTTCAGTTTTTTTCTTTTTTGGTTTATGGAAGAGGTTGTTTTTTAAGTGAAAATTACCAAAATTTCATGATAATTTGAATGATCTTGAATGCCGGAACTGAAAATTTATTTCATCAATATGAGTAAACGAACATAAAACGATGGCGGAATCGTATTTTTTCCCCCCATTATTTGCAAAAAAAATCATATTTTTTCTCTAGAAAAGTATTTAATTAATAACCTTTCTCTGGTCGGAAATGTTCAAAAATATTTTTTTTTTGGTAATGCACACTTGCTGAAAATATATGCTTTTCCGGTAAATATTTTGCTTACTTTTGTACTGTTTAAGCAGAAAGCTTCTTATTTTTTTGACACTAAACTAAGCATGTTTACGCATAAAGAAATATTCAATTTGGGCTTTGGAAAATTAAAATCTACAAAATATTTTTACAAACTAGATTTCGAATACAATATTATTTTACTATATTTATCAAGTTATGCCATTATTTATATAATATCAAATCAATTAAATTTTACAATAAGAATTCATAGAGGACTTGATCTTTTCGAAGTAATTTTTAATGATTTTTTCACACATTTTGTACTTGTATTCGGCTACTACTTAATGGATGTTGGTTTATAAATACTCTAAAATATGACAATTATTTAAGAAAATATAATTTTTTGAGTAGTTTTAAAAAAAAAAATCAAATGGCGGCATATCGTACAATTTTTGAGTCCAAATGACATCACCAACCCAAGAAATTATGCATTTTCGAAACCTTTTGCGAAACTGAGCAAAAATTTGTCTTGTTGTGTAACGTGTGGCCCGTTTTAAATTTAATCCAAAAAATTTTAGATGTTCAGAATTGACGGTAACGGCCTTTTTTTCCTCTATTTTGCAAAGAAATACGGACTTACGATGCCTTCAGACCAAAAATCACACTAGACAGTCAAATATCTTTTAATTTTCGTTAAAAAGCCCCTTTAGATCTGCTCCACAGTCACTTATAGCTCCCCCCACATAGAATTTTTGCTTATTCACAGACTGAGAAATGATCCTCATCGCTGATAAAAATAATCTCCTTTTAGTTAAGACAAAGTCTCCTCTTACAACACGAAATTTTGTACAATTTCAATGCATCTTTTCGTAACTAATTGATCCACAATATAAAATGACAAACTTTATTTTTAATAAATAAATATCTTAAAAAATTTATACACTATTAAAAACTATAAAAAAAATAGGACTTTATTTTTTTTAATTGTTTTTAATAGTATTAGAAAAAAAATAAGCAAAAAACCATTTTTTTTTTGACACGACTCCAGAGTAACTTTTACTTATATTTTGAGTATTTGAAAAAAAGTTTTAAATATTTTAATTGCGTTGATCGTTTAAAATTTTTTGATATTGATTTATAAAAATATTTTAAATACATACAATGTTTTATTTAAATATAAAAATAAATTATAAAAAAAAAAAAAATATTTTTTCAATTAAAATCTATTTTAATAATACTCGTATTCATTGGCGTTTTAATAAATTTTCAGGCGATTAACTCTTTAGTTTTGGAAGAGTTTGGGGAGATTAATAACAAAAAACGTTTTCCTAGGAGTGGATTATGTTAACAGGATAAATTTGGGAATAAAATTATTGATAGAAAAATATTATATTTTTATGCAGAAACTCGGATTGTCAAAAACTGGCTGTGGTAGGAATTTTTTTTTAAAACCAAAATTCAAAATTTTGTTAGTCCAAACGGGTTTTATCATTGAGTTCCATATTAAAAAAACTTGACTTATTTCGAATGGTTGTCCAGTAGTCTTTTTAAGTTCAGTTCCAGTAATCACGTTGTTATTAATACATAAATGGGAAGATGGCTTCCAATAGAAAGTAAAACTGATGAGAGTACTTTTCTGTTAATATATCTTTATTCTTCATTTCGTAAGCCAGACTTGGCGATTGTAGATATAGGATTACATATATTATAAGAGGATATATTAGAATTTGTGTGTGGCAATGGACTTATAGGATTATACGTATAAATACATTATGCGATATTGGACCAAAGATAGTGCCTTGTGGAACTCCACATGAAAAATTCTATGTTTTTGAGGTTTCTAAATTAATTGCTTAGAAACTTTTCAAAAAAAATTTACGAAGGATTGGATTAGAAGGCTAATAAGTCTATAGGAAGATGAAGACCTAATGGGTTTATTTAATTTAAGAATGATTTTAATAAATAAAAATTTCCAGAGTAAAGATACAATATCATTGAAAATGTACGGAATAAAAACTAAAACTTTACGTAATGTTTTCATTTGTATGCAATTTATTTAAAATAATTAGAATTTTTTTAATTGAACAATTAAAAAATATGAAATTTATACCATTTTATTAATTCATTTGTTTATTAAAATTATTTAACTAATAAATAAAAGTGTTTTAAATTTTTTTTTAAAATATAGTCCAAAAACTAAGTTGAAGGTTAAATATTTATAGTAAATTTAATGATAATCAACCATTTGAGTATTAAAATAAAAATTAGTATATGTAAATTTTTATTAAATAAAGCACAATTTATGTAAATTTTACTAATAATTTTCCTATTAGACAAATTTTCAAATTATGTGTAATTTTAAAAAAAAATGCCAATCATTTTCGTTTATTTATGAACGTTTTTTTTTTTAATAAAAAAAAAATTATATCTAACATATATTATGTTAATATGGTCAAGGTAGATTGAAGAAGCTAATCAAAATAATATTTGATATTTTTTAATTATATGAAAAAACATTATTAATAAACCAAAATATTATATGGAAAATTTTCAAAAATTTCTTTTTATTTTAGTTGAAGATATTTTATTATAAAGAATAAAGATTATTTTTGGGTAAGAAATTAAATAAAAAATTCAAATATTTTTATCACAATTAATGAAAAATACAATAGTATTAAAATATGTCAAAAAATAATATTATTGTATATATAGAAATTATGGTGTTTCTACTACAAAAAAAGGGAGGAAGTCTTTGCTTCTGAAGTTTTATAATAATTTTTCCTAATTTATTGGAACCTTGCTATTATGTTTAATAGTATTTTTTTCTTTTGCTATGAAGGAAAATTTTTGAATTATTTTTAATGTATCTGAATATATTAAGGTAAAGGCAATATTTTCACAAAAAAATATCTGTAAAAATTTTATATCCCTTTTCGTAACCAGTTTTTTAATTATTGCTTATATGAAAAATTGTTTAAAAAAAAACTTTTATAAATCCCAAGTTGGTAATTTGGAGGATTAAAAATGTCTTCAAATAAGAAAAGTACTGTGAGTGTTTTTTTTAAATAAAAATTGTTGTTTATATTTTTTTTTAAGTTAATAATAATAACTGAATTAGTTATATTTAATACTTAAATTTAGTGTTTAGTTATACAAACTGTATCAGATATTATTTAATCTTCCTTTCCTAATCTGAACAACCATTATTGTAGTATGGGACTCTAATATCACATTTCAATTAATATTCTTTTATCGAACTGGTTTGATGACTAATTTACGCATATGATTAAATTGTTATTACTAAAATATACTTAGTTGAATACTGGAAATATTGGTTAATAGTTTAATTTTCACCAACTTTATTGGTATTTATTTCAACTAGAAATTTCCATAATTTTCCTTTGTCTATTTTATTATGTTGGTTTTCGGTTTTTATTAACATAATTAATGATGTGGATTTTTTTTTCTTCTTCAAAAGAAAAAGAAAATACATATTTGCCATAAAGCTTTTATATATATTTTTTTTTACTGGAATTTTAATATTTTTCTTAATTTTAAATAATTGAAGAATGAAAAAAAAAACATAAAAGCTCATATCGTACACGATAGTCCTTTGGAGTTAAGTTTATTTCCAAAGATTATATATAAAAACACTTTTAAAAGAAAAATCCTCTTTTTTTTTTTAAAAAATATTTATACTCACAAATATATCGGTAAATAAAAAACTAATAAACTAGAAGCAATTTCAAACTGAAAGACAATTACCTGAAATAGAAAAGAGAATTTTGTTATTAAGTGGAAATTTTTATAATTTCATTTAAAAAATTTTAATATTATTTTTAAATAAATACTTCTTCAATAACTTTTTTACAAAAATTTTATTCATTAACTTTTTTGAATGTAGAGTTTTTTTATTTTTTTTTTATTTAAATTTCACATTCAACTAATTTTATTGATTTTTTTTAAACATAAAATTTATAAATATTGATTATCCAATTTGTATTTTGAAAAATAAAATTTAGGAAAATATATTTTAAAATTAAATTTTAATTAAATGCTTATTTAATTTTATAACTTAAATTATGCCATTTGTATATCAACTTCTTACAGTACTCAATTCTTTTGAGATTATTTTTTTGATGACTTTTTTAGCTTTAATTCGGCTTTTACTTGAGGAGTGTGGATTTTTAAATTCTTCTAAATTAGAAAGTTATCTATTTAAATATATAAAAAAATCTTTTGATATCAAATTATAGGATCTGAGATGCTAAAATGGTTAATATTATTATTAATAATTTTGGTGAAGTTTTTACACAATAACTGTTCAATTAAAATATCATACGGCCTAGATTGAAATTTTGAAGTTTATGATAAAAAAAATAGATTTTAATGTAGCTCAGAATTAAAGGTAACGATCTCTCCTATTTTGTTTTCAAATAAATACAGCCGAATAATACTTTTAGACCAAAAAATGAATACCATAAAATCAGTTTTCACAGATACAATGACTTTTCCATAGTTGCTTATGATTTTTTTTTAAAAAGTTTTACGATGTCAAATTACGCGATCTTGGACGCCAATTGACCTCATCAAATCTTGATCAATTTATGCATCCTTCAAACTTTTTGCGCAATAAAGCCAAAAATGGGTGATATTATTAATTATTTATACCATAACTATTTTATTAAAATTATATACGGTCTAGATTAAAATTTTTTAAGCTTAGATAAAAAAAGTGGATTCTAATGCAACTCAAAATGGACGATGATGTCTCAACTTTTTTGTTTTCAAAGAAATATAGGCGAATAATACTTTTAGACCAAAAAATGCATAGCAGACAATTAGTTTTCATAGAAACAATATATTTCAGATGGTTGCTTATGGATTTGAACAATGTCAAATTACGCGATCTTAGACGCCAATTGACCTCATCAAATCTTGATCAAATTACGCTTCCTCCAAACTTTTTGCGCAATAAAGCCAAAATGTTTATATTAATTATTTTGGTAAAATTTTTACATAATAACTATTTTATTAAAATCACATATGGCTCAAAATTTAAAATTAAGATTTAAAAAAATGGATTCTAATGAAGCTCAAAATTGATAGTAAAAAACTTCGTTTTCAAATAAATACAGCCGAATAATACTTTTAGACAAATAAATACAGCCGAATAATACTTTTATATTATTTTGGTAAAATTTTTACACAATAACTATTTTATTAAAATTATATATGGCCCAGATTGAAATTTTTAAGCTTTGGATAAAAAAAGTAGATTTCAATGAGGCTCAAAATTGACAGTAACGGTCTCAGCTTCTTCGTTTTCAAAGAAGTACAAACGAATAATACTTTTAAACCATAAAATGCACACCACACAATCAATTTTCATAAATACAATGGCTTTTCCATGGTTGCTTATGGATTTTAAGAGCCTCATATATGATAATTTGCTTCATTAACATGTCCACCAATAGAGAAAGGAGCCTCAACGCTTAAGAAAATATTCTCCTCTTAAAGCGTTAACAGTGGCTACAAACTGAATTGTAAAAATTTGTTTAGTAATCTAACAAATAACAAATATAAATCTAAATAAATATTATATTTTTTCATTATACGAGTATAATAAAATAAATAATTCCATATTATTTTTGAAAATTTTCTTATATATTTTTTTAAATAAATCTTTCGCGTACCACTTTTTTCTGATTCATCTACAATGACTCGAAGAATCAGTATTATTGCGGTTAAATAAAAGTAAAAAATATTATTTCTTTTATCATTTTAAAACTGTCTGTAGGCAAAAAATTAAATTATTCCATTAAAATATGCAAAGAGGAAAGCATAGAAAAATAAATGTTCCACCATGTCTTAAGAAATTTTTGAATAGTCCTGTGAATTTGAAAATATTGGTTAGTGAATCATTCATAGTGACTCATATTCCCAATTGGACTAAGATAATTAATGAAAGATTATTTTAAAGCTTTTTTTTTGGGTTAATAGTCTCCTTTTTATGTTGTAATAAAAATTACTCAAATCTAACATAAATTTGAGAAAAATCAATCCTTAACAAAAAGATTTACTGAAAATTCTTTAAAAAAACTAATTTCACATAAAATAAGAAAAAAAATTCTAAAATTAGATACTTCTCTGAGTAAAGATTTTTTTGCCCTTCAAAAAAAAATCTGAATGTAGATTTTTATGAATCATCTGGAATGACATGGGTATTAAGAGTATCGAATAGGTAAGTAAGAAAAATTAAAAAAAAAACACCAAATTGTGAGCATAATAGCATTACTACCTACTACCTTACAAATGAAGATTTTAAATAGCATAAAAAATCGGGTCCTTAACCTCATTTCGTTAGTCACACTCTTACCTATTTTCATTTTTTTTTTTTATTAAAAACCACAATTGGAACAAAGATCTGTGCATGGTCATTTATGCCATCTTTAAATGCGGCCAGATCTCAGGTAAAAAAACAAAACAAAAAGATTCACTTAAAAAAAATTATTGGTTAGGGAATAAATTGGTACGAGTCACATGAACTTGGATATGATAGAAGAATTCGCTACCAAAACCATCGAACCAAATCCCAGGTGCTATGAGTCAGGTTGAACTCCTGATGGTTCGTCACAGAATGTATGACTCACCTTTTCGTAAACTGTATCCAAACAATATCTTTAATCTAGCCTGTATCAACAAAAAAAAAATGTATTTAGGCCCTTTTTTCATATTTTTTTCACAAAAGTTTCTCATTGAATTTGGTGAATCAAAAAAAAAAAAAAACTAACATAAAAATAGTGAAAATATTCCGATTAAAATTCCAACGTCACTTCCCTTAGTGCAGTAGCACATCCGGACAAGAAGGGCTACCTTGCATTCCCCAGACAATATGCAATCAGCGTGTCTACATTAGACAGATGGATGACTGCATTTAAATAAATATTTTTTCTTTGGGAAGTCTTAGTTTTTATGGGCGAATAAAATTCCAGTGGACCCAATCGGAATGAACACATACCCAGCGATAAATAAAAGGAGTTTCCCTTGAACACTTCTTCGAATATGATTTTATGGTCGAAAAAAAACAAAAAACCACCCAGTAGACCCAGTAGACTACAGATGAAATTTACAAAAAAAAAATAACTGCCCAACACCATGTGTCTGCCTGTGCATCAGATGTGAGAGACATCAAGTCCTCGTAATTGACGGAATTTTTAATGAGCACTTCTTAACGATAAGAAAACAGTTCAAAGACGTGAGCACACTAATCTGCAGATTGCGTGGAAATTGTTCATATACAAGAAAACTTTTAAACACATTTTAACTGTTTATTAGCTTGTTTATTTACTGTTTTCATTAAGTCATCATATTATTTTTATTTACTTCAATTTATTTTTTTCTCTTGTCTTTTAGATAAAGTTTTACTTAAATAAATTTTCTTTACTTTTGTTTATTCCAGGGACCGTTTCCCGTTGACAATATCGGAATTAGGTTAATTGCTTTTTGGTAAGTTATACATAAAAGTAATGGTTTTAGTAAAGCTTTTAGTTTTTTTGTAAATAATATCATTGTTAAAATAATTTCTCCAAAAGAATCTTATAAAAAAAGATGACTAATATCGGATATCAAATCTAAGATAAATTTAGTTTTACTAAACTCAGAGTAATATTCTACTTATTATTTAATTTATTAAAATTATATATAAAAAAAATATGAGTATGAAAAATTTATGTAAATACAGAAAATAGTCAATGTGATAGCGAACCCTAACAAATACCTTTGCAAAATTATAAACATACACATACATACAATCTAATGAGAGAGGAGTCTACTTCAGATTATCGATAATACCAAATCGCCAATGAACTGACCTTTGACTTAAGCAAAAATGATAATTTTTCATTGTAATTTCTTCACTTTTCGAACAAATATTGAAATAATGATAAGAAATTGTTCGAGTTTTTCTAGAATTAAAAATTGTTTATAAACCAGGTTGCCATATTTACCACAAATATGGACTAAAATTTATGATGATCTCATGTTAGCGTTTGTAGATCGAAAAATGTTGTGTTTTTCTATCAATTAAAATGTTTACACTATTTTTAATCTGAACGGATTCACTTTTTAAATGTTTATTCTCATCAACAGACTTAGATGAAGCTAAGACCAAATAGACGTTCCGGTTTTGCGCTGTGATCTTTCAGGTTGACAATCCCGCATGTCTTTACTGTTCTAGCTAAATTTGTCTCTCTATTTGACCTTGCTCATCTTCAAAGATCCGTAAATGATGCCAGTAAAACTCTGCGAGCAGAATCTCCTCATTCATTAGGATTAGGTGTTCAACCTACTGAAAACTATTGAATGTGATCTAAATCGATCTAGGATCTCATCGTTTAATAGTCCATCATCATATAGGGGTCCAAAAAAATTTCAGAGGATTCTCCTCTCCAAATTTGCTAAGTGTTCGTAATGGATTTTGCTGAGAATCTTAGTTTTTGAGTATTTCATGAGATACTGGTAACACTAATGTCCTGTGATGCAGTAGCTTCGATTTTATTTTAAGAATTTTTGATCAAAATAATTTGGATCTTCTGTTTTTTTTTTGTTGTTTCTTAAGGCTTTTTTTTATAGAGTGAGGTAGAAATGATCGAAAGACAAAGTGTAGGACTTTAAACCACTAAAACCACCTTACTATCTCACTTTTCTATATGTTCCCACGTACCCGCCATCACTACTCTGGTGAATATTTACTTCCGTCATTCAGACTTAGTCTTTTTAGGACTATTGTCGCAAGGAAACTTTGACAGCCTCCCAAGCCGTCCTTGAGTTCAATATTAGAGATAATATATTTTTCGGTATGAAGCCTCTTCAATTTCCGCATTAAATCGGACGCTGTAAAATAACACGGGCTCCGCGCTCTCTATAATATCATCATAAAGAGGGCACATTGGGCTAGCATCCAATTAAAAGAGGAGTTGATAAGTCCAAAAACGTCTGTGTCCCATCAAATATTAGGATGGGTAGTAGCCAACATCACCACGTCATCGATCTATACACGGATCCACCGCCTAGATGAGGCACTGAGTCCATCTGTTATTGGGGTCATTATCCCAACGATTTTGCGTCAGATCGCGTCACAGTGTCACAGTGACCTCTTTGGCGGTATATTCTCTGCCGCTTATATACCAATATTTCGAACGGTATAATGCCGGGGCCACAATACAAATAGCCTCGTATGACACCGTTCAGAATGTGCAGGTCACCCTCAATGCACTCCTACTGTAGATTGATACAACTCCACATATGTAGGTTGCTCTAATCAACCCATCTGCCCGAAATGGAGCAGCATACAGCAGGAATAATCTAAGTACGGTCGTCAGCAGGGTCCTCCTACTCTGCAGCGGTGTCCCTAGGTTCGGTATTAGGCACACCACTGCCATAATTGTCACCGCGGTTTTCCCGCCAAAGTATAATAGGTGTTCCAGAAACCAAAGCCTCTCAGCAATCAGCTTCCCTGGATACTTTAAAGATTGTCCCGGGCTCACCCCTTATTGGTCAATCCTAATGGTGATATTCTCTCTTCTGATCCTGCCCGTGATAAGGTCTTATGGTCCGCAAGGCTAACACCAGCTGCCAGAAGCCAATTTCTGAAGCAACAGTCTCATTACATAACTGTTCTACCTCTTTTAAGCGTTTTTCCACTACGCCCACAGCAACATCGTCAGCGAACGCGATAAATAACATTCCATAACATAGGGTCCAGAAACGGACCCTGTGGAATCCCCCTTGTAATTCTGTATGATCTCTCCCTACTACTCGTTCTGTACAACATAATTTTACTACTTAGATACACTTCTATTATCCTGATAATGTACTCCGGAACACCTATTGAGGCGAGGGCATCCATGATTTTCAAAGCTAAAGACTCCTATCTGTATGTAACTGGGGTTTATACGTTAATCCCTCCTAGCCATGCAGTACATGTTTCTACCTTGTCTAGTACGAAAAATGGTCCTATAAAGTGTAATTAGGAAATATGTGTTTTTGTAGTAAATTATGAAAAATGGAACATCCAAATTTGGAGCAACGATATGCCACCATATTTTATGTTAAAATTAATGAATCTACAAAAATGATTTATGAAGATTTTTTGGGTGGCGAAAAAATTTTTTGGACTGCCAAGAAGCTTGTTATTAAACATCAAAAACTGATGAATATGTGGAACATTTTTTTAATATAATATCCTCTTTTTATAAATAGATCCCCGAAAAGCTTTGAAAAAGTGTTTTTTTGATCAGATCGAATTTTGCAGACACTTGAACGCTATCTTCAACAAGTTTTTGTCAGAAAATGTAATTCGTATGATTCTCCACACTCCCTGATCAAGCTTAATTTGATATTTTATTGTTCTCTAATAGCAAAAAATACATGAGAGAAGTAGTATTGTCGATAACAACCAAAGGAGTGTAATAGAGGAGCTAAAACCCGATTTTAGTTAAAGCTTTTTAGCACTGCTAGGAGATTGGAAAAAAACGCCTCTGTCGATGTATAAAACTATCTCTGCAGATGTGTATATTGACTATAAAAATAATATAAAATTGTTACAGAAAAATAAGGTAGCTCATTACTTTTCAGTCAAACCTCGTACCAGAATGAAAGTCCACTTAAAAGCAAGTCACTTAAATATGGACCACACTGTATATAGGAACCACTTATTTGCCTATTAAAAATGTTACAACTTTTTCATTTAAAAACTGGATATGAAAAGAGCAGTTCTAGAATTAATGGAATTATTAGTATTTGTTAAATATTAACAATATCTTATAAATTTTAATTTTTATAACATTTTATTTAAAATATTAAATAAAAAATAACCATTTAATGTGAATTGCTTAAAATCAAAATAAGTCTATAAGAATTCGAAATATTTTTGATGGAAATTTTGTTAAAAAAAACATTTTTTTTTTTTAACAAAAATACATTTTCGAATTTTTAATTTTTACTAAATAAATTATTTATAAATTTTTAGTCGAAATATATACTTTATAGACCTAATTTTATTGTATCTTATGTTTTCCATTTTCAATATTCAGTAGCAAACGGTGATTTTTTCTAATAAAATTGCCTATTATTAAAAATGCCTTAATAAATATTTATATTTAAATCAAATAAAATATAACATTTTGGCGAAAAATTTTTTTCAAGTTAAAATAAAAGATTTTGTATAAAAAATTTCATCAAGAAACTTTTAGACCAAATGGCGACTTATTTGCATTTTACCTTTAACGTTGAACGAAGACGAAGATAAAATCAATCATTTTGATAGCTGAACAGAGTAAAATCTTAAAGAAAATTTACATATTATTATTATTACGCAAGATTATTCTATAAATTATTATAAAGGGAATCATTAATTCGAATATTTTTTAAACGCACACATCTTTCAAAATTAATTTTATGATAATTTAGGCAAGAATCAAGCCAAAGTGAACTTGTTTAAGCAAAAATTATGGCAAGAAAAAACATTTTTTTTGGGCTTTCTAATTTAGTTTAGAAATTTTTCTAATTTTTAACGTTCAATTTGAATAAATTATATTTATTTTTTTAAATTGGAAATATTCTTTTATGGCAATATTAGTTGTTGGTGTATTAGTTGTTCAATCAAAGGGATTTATGAATGGACCTTATTCGTTCTATAAAAATCATATTATTTACATAAAATTATAATAAATTCAATTGCCAAATATTGGTAGAATTAAATTTCATAAATTAATTAAGATACTATTAATTAGAGTAATTGCAGAATCATCTAGAGTTAAGATACTCTTATACATAATAGGCTGAGTTTATGGCGATTTTATAGTAATTTTTTTCTATATCAAATATCGAAAATATTTAGTTTTTTTTCGAAATTTCTTTTTTTTTTGTCTGTAAGATTATTAAAAAGATATTAAATTTATAGACTTTTGATTGAGAAGATCAAATAACAAAATTTAAAAGAGAATTTTTTGGTATTTATTGTATAAAAAAAATGGAAATTGATGAAAAGTATTATGAAAAATATTAGATATTATTAAAAATTAATCCCCGCATTAAACTGAACGAAAGTACTTATTTTAAATGGAGATTATTGAACAAGTTTTTATATTAAGAAAATTATAAAAAAAAACTCAACTACAATCTACAACGTAATATAGTATCTAAAAAGTATTGTTTTGATAAAAAAATAAATAAAAAAACATCTTTTTGAGAATTCGATTAAAAAAACCTAAATCCCAATGCGAATGTGTACATCTTCTTTAGCAAAAGATTGATGTCTTTTTGTGTCCGCCCTTATGAACTATCGAATTCATCAGATTTCCTGTCGATAAACACACTTGTTCGCAATATTCAGTATTATCAACCCTGACAATGGTTTCAAAGAATTTGCAATTTAATCGTTTCGTTGGTTAAAAGTAGTGTGACATGACAATATATTTCTGTAAAGCTATATATTTTAAAAGGACTAAGAGGAGAAACCCTTTTTTCTTCAATATAATCACAGGATTAAGAGAGATTATTTTTAAAAAAATTTCTTTGTACGCATTTTGCCTTTTTTCATTATTGGAAATACAAAAAAAAAACATCACTCAATTTGTACTTACGCATTACGAATTTATTTATATCATTAAATATTCAAATAGAAAATTGAAATGTCAAAACTTTGATAAATAAGACAAATTTTTTAATTAGACATTACCGAAAATTGAAAATTTAGTTGATTGACAATCATGTGACAACGGTAATACCAATCAAAAATGTCATTTGATCTGTCATAATACAATAAAATATTTAAGCATAAAATATCTTATGGAAAAATTTGTAAAAAAATATTAAATTAAAGAAAATTGTGTATTTTGAATAAGAAAATTATTGAAAAAATTTGTATCTTTACAAAATTTTGTTCAAAAAATTTGTATCTTCAAAAACTTCAATTTAATTATAAAATATACAAAAAATATCCGGCTTCGAATGCTGATTTTTAGAACAAATTTTTATCATAGCAGCTCATTTCTCGTTTGGTGAATATGTCCATAGGAAAGATTTATCATAAATGGAGCTCTACAAATTCACAAATAACTATGAATTATTCTTAAAAAATTATTGGGTCTGAAGGTATCATTGGTCCGTATTTTTTTTTGAAAATTAAGAAGCAAAGATAATTTCCCTTAATTCTGAGCTCCATGATAATATACGAAATATTTTTTGTACTGAATTGAAAGATTAAAAATTAAAATTTATAAAATTTTGATAAAAACACTATACAAAATGACAAGTTATCATTAAAAGCATCGACACAAACCAAACAACACGACAAATTGGCAGTTTTTTTTACATAAAACTTTCCCAGAATGCGTAATTTTGAGATTTGTCGATGTCATTTTGGCCTCTAAAAACGTGGAATTTGATGTCAATGAACTATTTATTGTAAGATTATGGAAATATTCTTAAAATTTTATAGCATTTACAAATCAATGTCTGTCAAATAATGAGAGATTAGTTTTGGCTAACAAGTGTGGAAGTTGTGTCTTGTGCATGTACTATTAAATGATCCAGTTTACAATTTGGCAAGTATAGCCCCATTATTTGATAGTTTTAATATACAATATTATTTAAAGTTAACATTAATTTGGCCATTTTATATTATGGATCGATTTACTACTAAACAATATATAAAAAGATATTAAATAGGTCAATAATTACGCCAATAAGTAAAATTTTCATATTTGAGGCTTTGAAAACCCACAAAGAATTTTTCAAAAGCCATTGTATTTATGAAAACTGACTATCTCATATGCATTTTGATCTGAAAGTGTCATTGTCCTGTATTTTTTTGAACAATGACAGTTTCAGACCAAAATGCATACGAGATAGTCAGTTTTCATAGATACAATGGCTTTTGAAAAAAAAAACTTCTGAGTTCCTGATAATCAGCTTTTTTTCAATATTATCTTAAGAATTTTAACATGGATCATATGAAGTCTTAACAAGTCACGGAAAATGACAAATTTTTGCTGTAACGGGCAAAACGCACTTTTGAGATTTTGTCATCGAAGATCGTACGATTTGACACCGTTTTACGTTGTTTTTGCTTTTAAAACTACATAAAAAATCTTAATTTTTAAACTTTAGACTATTTTGAAAATGTGCGAAAAAATCGCACAGCGTCAAATCACACGAGACCGAGACGGAACTTCTAGCAGAACTCGATCAAATTAAATGATCGACACGGGATTTCTAGCAGAACTCGATCTTTTTCAGGTCATTTTCAATGACTATTTTCGTAAATTTGAAGCTGTAAATCAGCCATTACTTGACGGATATTCATTTTTTTAAATACTTTAAATATTAAGAGCTTTTAAAAACCAACATCTGACTACATAAAAATTATGTTTTACATAGCATTACAAGAAAAAATATCCAACAGCGTCAAATCACACGATCTTGGCGGCCAATTGACAAAACAAAATCTTGAAAATTACGATCGCATTATATTTTTATTCAATTTATGAATAAAATTTAAAATAACTGAACCTTAATTTTTGACATTAAAAGTACGAATTTAATTTAAGCGTTTTTTTTTCAAGTCAAAAAATATTAAATCCTAGAAAAAATTCACCTGATAGCTATCTAAATATTATGGAATTTTTATGCCAATGGCAAGACTTTTGCAATATAATAAAAGAAAGTTTTTAATAAAATATGAATTTTTATTATACCTTATTAAGTGCAAATTTTAAAAACGCTAGTTGGTTAACATTTTACCACCAATTAAATATGTCTCAGCTGCTCTGTTATGAGACCATTAAATATTTAATCCGAAAATATCTTAAAAAAGAATGTAATAAAAATTTAATATAAAATAAGAAATTTAAATAAAAAAAAATTTTTTAAGTGTTTCTGAAAAGTTAAATAAAAAAATACATAATTTAAAAAGGGTAAATTTTATTAATGTGACAATTTGTGGCACTTTCCAGGACACGTAATTTTGAGATTTGATGATATCAATCGGTCGCATTTGGTGGTGTGATTTGTCCATCATTGGACCTTTTCTTATAAGGCTATGCAAAATAATCGTATTTATTCATATAACTTTTAAAATTTCAATTATGTAAAAATCAATTAAAAATTACCTTTTTCGAAAAAGTTATTAAAAAATAACCTCAAAAATATTGAGTACTGCAAGAAGTCTCATGAAAGACATTAAAATATAAAGATTAACGTCATTTCATCTTTAATGTCTTTAAGGACATTTAAGTATATACTTTGCATTATGGCATAGTCCATGTAATATGTTGAAATATATTTTTTATTTTATGAAAATCCTAGTTTTAAGTTTATTTTATTATTCAATTTTAGTCGGCATATTTTGGATTCTTTGGAGAACAATTTTTCCCTGGGATTTTATTTTTCCCCCCTTTTTTTTAAAAATAGTTTTTCTTTTGTAGCATATTTTACCTGATACCATTTTTATCTTTTTCAAAACTAATCTTTATTTCCCTTTCGAAAACTGCCTAAAAATTTTCCTTATTTTTCTTTAATAATTTTTTTTATTGATTGTGTTAACATCTTCAGGTGTCTCCCAGTAAAACTTTATGTACTTTGGCATGATTTTTGTTAAGGACATTTAAATACTTTACATTATGATATGGTCCATGCAATATGTTAAAATAAAGATAGTTATTTATTAATAGTGATGGCCGAATTTGAGCTCAATAGAGCTCATAAACAAAAAAGTCATTGAAAACCACCTCGAAAATATTAAATCCTGGAAAACAATTTTTGAAAGCTATTATATTTAAAAAAATCTTTTATTTTATTCATGATGGCAAACATTTTCTAATAGTTTTAATTAGCATTTTTTTTAAAAACAAAATTTCAAATCCATTTCAATAAAATTTACTTTCCAAATTACAATTTGGATAATCCTTTACTAATCGAAAATTCCAGTTTTTCCCTTATTACACCCTTAAATATTTACTCAGAAAATTAAGGGCTTAACGAAAATTTAACATAAGATAATAATAATTAAATAAACAAAAAATTTAAACTATTTCCGAAACGTTAAATAAAAAATTTTGATTTCCCTTTTAAAAATTACTCAATTATTTACTTCCTTAAAAGTATCTATAAATTTTTTTTTATATAAAATCAATTAATTTTTATTATAAAATTGATTGATTTAATTCCTTGTTTAAAAAATAAAATAAAATAATAATGAATATATACGGATGTTGTTTGTTATTTTCTATTAAAAATAATTAAATTTTTAATACTTAAATTTATGTTTAAATGGATAACAAGTGTCGGAACAAGTAAAACATATATTATTTTTTTGTTATGCAATTGGAATTAGTTTTAGGATATTTAGGAGGCTTGTTGATTGGGGGGAGAGGGAGGTGTAAAAAAATTATGTTAATCGAAATATTTCCAATTAACGACAATGTTTGTAATGTCAGAAATTTTTGATAAATTATCACCATACCGAAAACAACTATCATATTTCTGTTGATTGGCTAAAAAACTATTCGTACATTGAATTGTTTTGTAATTTACGCAACATGTTCGCATAGAAATGTACTATGCCTGAGTGTTGCTGATTATTTGCGGGTGGATACCATCAATCATAATCATAACTGAGTATTGAAAATTAAAAAACCAATCAAATCAAGTTTAAATCATTACAATCAGCAGTAAACACCTGTTATTTTTGAAAAAAAAACCAAATGAAATTGATAATATTACCAAATAAATGTTTTTTAAATTTTTAACTTTGAAAAAAAAATGAATAAAAATTAATTTAATTAAAGTTTGATTTTTTGTTGTTGTTGAAAATAATCGATTACAATTTGATTGCTTATTGGTTTCGGATCATCACCAAATTGGTGACACAATACCGACTTTGTTTAAGAAAATAATTAATATTCATGAGCAATTTTTATTCTATATTTTGTAGAAAATATAAATTTTTTATTAAGAAAAGTTTTTAAACTTGATTATTATATAACTATCAGGTTTAGATACTAGATACTTTCCCGACATACAATAATATTTGCATATTAGTTTTAATGTAAAAATGAAAATTTTTCAATAAATAGCAAAAAATATTATACGAAGCTGTAAATTTATTTACATTCTATTAAACTATCACACTTTTAGCAATTTTAATAATTTTTTTAAAAACTTTTAATTATAGTACGAAAATGATAGTAAATTTTATATGGTTAATAGTAAATATCTTCAATAAAAATAATATATAATACAGAATAAATCCATCTGTTTACATCGAATTTTAATAATAACTGCTACCAATCAAAAACATTTCTTTTCTGAAAGATTTTTATTGGATTCACCTTGAACTTGATGCTACTCTTAAATATCAATAAATATTATTAACCCTGAATTTATTAATTTATAATAAAAATTATTGTTTTTTTAATTCGAAATTTTTTATTTTCATTAATTTTGTAAATATTTACTAAAATCCCAATAATGCTAATAAAAAGTGTTTACCTGAAAAAAAATATTGAAATTTTTACTAAGAAAAGAAAAACCAGAAAACTGCCATAAATTAATTAACCTTTTTGGACAATTTAAAAATTTTTGGTTTTTGTTTTTATATTAGAATATTCTATATTTTTATACTTTTTGTTGTGTTTGTGTTTTTTTATTAAAAATTATATTGAAACTATTAACATTTTAAAAATGTGTATAACCAATATATTTTTGTGTAAATAGGTATAATTAAACTATATCTGAGAGAAAGTAACTTCCAAAATTTATGAAAATCAAGAATATTTTTTTATATCTGGCATTACCCAGGGTAGCATCCTTGATCCCATTCCTATAAATATTTATTTTTCTGATATCCCTACTATAAATAATGTCCTCATAGCTACGTGTACCAACGATATAGCTAAGAATCCTAAAACTCCAAGAATGGTTTATAAAATAGAAAATAAACATAAACTAGGGAAAAAGTGTGCAAAGTGTTACGGGCTAAGACGACACTGTATTGAAGAATAATTAAATTTTTATTGAATAAATCAATTTTTTGTTTCATTTATCGCTGACTTATCATACTGCTCTCTTATAATTCACAAACCAGTAAGAAATTGAGTTTTAATAATACCCTTATTTTTATGATACAAGAAATATTTTTTTGCTAATGGCAAATTTGTTTTTTTTTTGTATTTTTAAAAAATATTAATTAAAAAAGTTTTTAAAAATAATTCGATTTATTATTGAATTTTTTTTTAATCTTAAAAAAATTACCCAATATGTGTATTTATCAAAAAAGTTCTTTGAAAAGATAATTTTATTTCTTATATTGTATAAAATTTCTATTTATAATAAGAATTGTTTATGAATAGGGAATAAATATAAATTAGGGAAAAAAGTGTGCATGTTACTTTTACCATCTGTCATGAATTGTCCATCGCAATACTACTGAACGGCAGTAAAATACCGCAGAATATGAAAGTCTGCTAATAAGATAGTGCGATTATTTATATTACTAAATTATTAATAAAAAGTAAATTATATTGTAAATAAATAACAAATTACTTAAACATATATTGACTTACAGACTTAAATTTTAAAATTTAACCAAGCCTTCATTGTGACTTAAGCGTTCCTTTTGTCTATGAAGTCTTCTTGCAATATCTTAATCCTTTTGTAAGAAGAAACGATCTTCTCTTACCTCTCATCAGAGTTGGCTGACTCGTCGGTTACAGTAAAATTATATTGGACCACCTTTATCATAATTCATTTTTAATAATAGTGCTCCAATTACATAAATTTTCATACACAAAAACAAAGAAATTCTGTGAATAAATACTTGCAAAGAAAATGAAATTTTTTAAAGTGTCCCCAATCACCTGTAATTTTGTAATTTTTAACTTTGTAAATTTGAGAACATTCTTTTTTTTTTTTGAATATTCCTAAATTTGTCTTTTTTTTATAAACAAAATACAAAATTTCCCTTTAAAGTATGATCACAACATAAACTTGTTCTTTCTTAATTCAAAGGCAGTCTCGCAATATTTCCTATACACCCAAGAGTGAGACTATTATCATTTTACAAATGTGTGTAACCAATATATTTTTATGTAAATAACTTAATGCCACGATACTTAAGCAAGTTGCCTACAACTGAAGAGATACCTGAACATGCCCCTACCTGGATTCGAACTCATGTCCCTACCTGGATCGAATAATTCAATTTGCGTTTTGGAAAACATACAATTAATCTTAACATATTTGGAATTTAGATTTTGATAAAATTAATCTTTTATTTTATTCTACTGAGACTTTCTACTTTAAATTTCCACTAAAAATTTCTAATAAAAATGTCTACTAAAAAGTTCTACTGAAAATTTCTACTGGAAATTTCTAAGAAAAATTACTACTGCAAATTTCAACTGAAAATTTCAACGGAAAATTCTTACTGAAAATTCATATTGAAAATTCCTACTCAAATTTTCTACTAAAAATTCCTACTGAAAATTTCTACTAAAAATTTGTTTCTCAAACTTTCTACTGGAAATTCCTACTAAAAATGTCTAAAGGAAATTCCTACTGAAAATTTTTACTGAAAATTCCTACAGAAAATTTCTATCGATAATTCATACTGAAAATTCCTACTAAAAATTCCTACTGAAAATTTCTACTGAAAATTCCTACAGAAAATTTCTATCGATAATTCCTACTGAAAATTCCTACTAAAAATTTCTACTGGAAATTCCTACTAAAAATTTCTAAGGAAAAATGCCTACTGAAAATTCCTACTGAAAATTCCTACTGAAAATTTCTTAGGGAAAATTCCTACTGGAAATTCACATTGAAAATTCCTACTGAAAATTTTTACTGGAAATTCATACTAAAAATTTCTAAGGAAAATTCCTACTGAAAATTTCTACTAAAAATTTCTACTAAAAATTCCTACTGAAAATTTCTGCTGGAAATTCCTACTGAAAATACATATTGAAAATTCCTACTGAAAAATTTCGACTGAAAATTCCTACTAAAAATTTCTACTGAAAATTCATATTAAAAATTGCTACTGAAAATTTCTACTAAAAATTCCTACTGAAAATTTCTTTTAAAAATTTCTACTAAAAATTCGCACTGAAAATTCCTACTTGAAATTCCTACTAAAAATTTCTAAGGAAAATTCCTACTGAAAATTTCTACTGAAAATTCCTACAGAAAATTTCTATTGATAATTCCTACTGAAAATTCCTATTTCTTGGCTTTTTTAATTTTATAAATACATTAAAATTTAAGGATTTTTTACAAAAATATGATTTTTTTACAAAGTTTATTACAATAAAAAGTGCAAAGGTGTCAAATTGTACGATCTTGCAAGTGAATTGACATCACCAAATCTGGATATTACGCGTCTTGGGTATTTTTTACTGCAATAAATCCCAAAATTTGTTGTATTGTATCGTCATTTTTTTTTATACAGAAAATAAAAAAGAGTTAAATTTTAAAGTTTAGACCAAAAAATAAAAATAGCGCTCAGAGTTGATGGTAATAGTGTCTCGTTCTTTATTTACAAAAATATAACTTGAGACAGTAATGTTTTGCAGACACAATGGCTTAACCACAGTTATTTAAGGGTTTTTAGAGCCCAATATTTGGGAATTTTTCCTAATAACATATTCACCGAGCGAAAAATGAGCCTCACCGCTAAATAATTTTCTTTTTCGAAAGATCACCTCAAAATAAATCAGTCACCTCAAAACACATTTCGGATTGTTAATTTGGCAATTTCTTGACTATTGTTAATTTTTTAAATACTTTAAAATTTAAGGTTTATCTGCAAAAATATGATTTTTTTTATAAAGTTGATTACAAGAAAAAGTCTAAAGGCGTCAAATTGTACGTTCTTTATTTCCAAAAAGATAACTTCAGACAGTAAATTATCAGAGCCCCATATCTGGTTAACATATCCACCGTGGGAAAAATGAGCCTCACCGCTAAATATTTTCTTTTTCGAAAATTAAAAATCCTAGCATTTAATCAAAGTGGCTTTTGCATAATTTTGAATTTTTGTTAATTAAATGATTTTGTATAAAAAATGGCAAATTATAATCTAAAAGATAATATATCCTAAATGATATAGTTACTTAATAATTTATAACTTTACATACTAAAAATTGAATATAACTTTAAAGCAGATTTATTACACTGTCGAGGTTTTTCTAGTTAAATTTAGTTATGGAGTTTTATAGGTTCTTTAAATATAATTTTTTTCTATAATCTAACAAAAAATCTAAAACAATAAACCGTAAATGATAGCACATTTCGCCACCAGTAATTTTTCTAAAAAAAAAAACTCTAGTACAATTTTAACAATGCAATATTATTAATATAATTATTGTTATGATATTTAGTAATTTATTAGAATTAAAAAAAAGAAGCAATTTACAATAGATAAAAGGTCATAACTAAAAGCCCAAAATGCCATCATCCATGCCTCTACAATTTTGTTAACCACATTAATGATAAATAGTGAATTGCAGCGCAACACAAATTGAATGTGACAACAAAGCCAATTACGAGTATCACCCACACCCCATGTGTATACACTGCTGCACCGATAATAAATCATTTCCTTTTTATTTATTTACTGATTTATTTATAAAGTAATTTATTTATTTCTACTAATCTAACTGTTTACAAATTTACTAATTTAGTTATTTGGTTATTTTGTAATTTATTTATTTATTAGTGACAGAGTGAATATTTTCATATAAGAATATTAAGATAGTTTTAACTCAAAAGATACTCATTTATATGGAATAAAATGCATTTAAACAAAAGAAATGCCAAAAAAATTCGGGAATTTTTTTAAAAAAACCATTTTTTTTTTGTGGGGGGAAGAAGGGGGTTTGTTCTACATCATTTAGGAAGAAGAAAAAAATTCAATATATTTTGTTAGTCTGCTTGTCATACAGATGACCTTATTTCAAAATTTAAAGATTTTTTTTTATTCTTTTGTAAAATACGACATTTAAAATTTATCTACAATAAATGACGTACGAAAATTACTCAAAAATATTTTCTAAACAAAGCGACCACCCATTTTGAGATCGTTTGGGGCTACTAGCAATATTTAAGGCATACACACAAAAGGAAAATTCATACGATTTACAATGGGATTTGATGTGGCGGGTGCGTAACTGGGCCATAATGTCATCAACCCAGAGAACACCAACTAATAAAATTATAAAAATATCAAAGCGCAACGATAATTTTTTTATAAAAGAAATGGAGAGTTAGGGGTGGGGTGGGTGATAGGTTATTTGAACTGTCATTCTTGTACAGTTCTCGGCTTTGTATGTACTTAAAATTTTATGTGCACAAGTAAAAAGCTAATTTTGTAAGAAGTTTCAATATTCATTCTAATATGTGTACATAATATAGAATTTCAAAGAATTCACCTAGATATAAGAGCTCTGAATAAATTTCATAATTGACACTACAACCCCATTTAGGGTTAAATAATACCGGTTTTGGCAATAATAAACAACAATTGCTTCGGATTCTTTCTACGCAAATCACATTTTATCCATCCTTAATTTCGAATTGTAACAAAATCTTATGGGAATAATGGAAGAGTGGAGCAAAAAAAATAAAAAATACTCTACTTTTGGGGAGCATCTGTTATAATTGCGTAAGAATTTTTTCTTCTTTTTAATTTTTATCGAAAAAATTCTCTTGTATTTTGAAATTGGTTTCTTTCTTGTAATATTTTATTGTCATTTTATCGTTTGACAGTTTGACAGGGCGAGACTTTTCATTGATTACTTATGCCCCAAACACTTCCCAAACAGCCCCTCCTCTCACCCCTCCATGAAAAACGATATTTTTAGGTAAAAAAAAAAACTTTTCTACAAGCTTAAAAAAGATAAATTTTTAAAGCCAAAGAAAAATAATATCCACAACAAATACACCAATTCCCCCTACAACCCCCCCCCCTCCCCCCCTTCCAAACAAACCAAAAAAGATAATTTTTGAAAAAAAAATTCTGTTTTACAATCTGACAAAAGAAGATGAACCATTAATTGCGTAGGCGATTTAACAAATCGTACATATTTTATCAGGTGTGCACAACATTGTTTTTTATGTTGTAAAAGTTTTTTTTTCTTTATTTTTTTTTTGTCTTACTGATGATTTATGAATTTCATTGACAATGCTTCTGTTTGAAATGATTTCATATAAAAAGTATTTGTTAAAAAAAGGTGGGGAAAAAAAATTATAATAAAAATGGCCAATTTGAATATAAATTCTAATCGATTTGAATTGAAAGTGAACGTAAAATGGAAGATTCGAAATAAACGGTCAACTTCTATAATAACCGCAGTTACATAGTTGAATTTTTTTTTTAGTGTTTAGTTTGAGTTTTATTGAAACAAAAAAGTACAGAGAACAATGTTTAATAGGGAATTGTGGTATCCGCAAAAAAATATAAGAGGGAAAAAAAGGGAATTGGCTCCCTATAATCGGTGGAATAGGAATAGTATGGAAGAAGAAGGCTGGAAGCGATTCGGACATGTGACACATATGATGGGGATCAGTTGGAAATGTCGGAAGCATCATAATCTATGACAGCATAAAAATATATAGACCTCATATATTATTCATGTTGTGCAGCAGGCTACGACGACAATATGCTGCGGTTCGGTGCGTTGTGTTGTCTTCACTCGAATTTTTGATGGACGCGTGCACTAACGAAGACCCCATCGAGCCATAATAACGTGTGCAGCACGTTGTTTGCGTTTTTTTTTTTTTTACTTTTTGTACATGCACTGCACAAACATCGCATTCGTTCATAATGAATAAAACAATTACTTACGATGCCATTTAATGTGTATCATGGTTGGAAAATTCTTCTACTACCCCAGATAATCCCCCCTCCCCCCTCTAATCAAGTTTTACCATGGTTTTTATTATTATGGTTGATATAAAACTCTGCGAAACGTTGCATTTTGATTAAGGTTATGTGTGCGTTACTTGTCTAATGACATCATTATCAACATTCTAATGAGTCACAGTCGATTACAAAAATAAACGCTAGTGTATACACAAGCGAACCAGAAATGCATTCTCAAAAGAAATGAAATGCATCTCAAATGCGCAGATATTATTTTTTGTTGTTGGTAATTTTAAATTAGGCGAAAATCTTTTTGAAAATGATTACAAATAGAAATAGTCTGTGTTGATGTGTGTGTGAATTATAGGCCAACAAACAATTTTAAGGATTTATTCAAATTTTATTTATTATGCGAAAATTATACATTTGTTAGTATTGCCAGTTGAATGTCACTATTTCTATTACTGACATTTTTGATAAAATCGATTTTATTATTATACAATTGTTTTCTTATACTTGAAACTTGTATCTTGACATTTTTTTTTTGTAGTCTTTAATTAGATTTTCTTTCAAATAATAATAATTATTTTTTAATAAATCAGGTAATATGATATTTATCTATCAATATTAATCCAATATATTTCAAGGGTAGCTGTTGTTATTTGAAAAAAAAAGAACAGCCACCGTAAAAAATAATAATTGCATTTTTTTTTGAGCGTGAAAGTTTTTTTATGAATTTTTTAAAGTATCTTTTAGTTATAAAAAACCTTTCTTTTATCAATATTAATTTTCTGATTAATTTTAAAAAGTTTACAAAAATTTTTTTTAGATATTCTTTTTTAGGGGGCAAATTTTTTTTTTATTGTAAATGTAAGCACGTGTTCTATTGGAAATTATAATAAAAGATTGGGTGAAAATTATTTTCCAATAATAACTAGGAATAAAAGTATAAAAATTAGAAATTTTTGAAGTTAAAGATGAGCAGAAAAATGTTTTAATTAGTGAAATAAATCATACAGTAAAACTTATTAGATTCTTAAAAATCTTTTAAATAAGAGATTGCAATAAAATAAAATGTAACCTTTTTAACTCCATTTCAAACCCTGTAATATCAAAAATATTATCCTCCTTTTGCCTTATAATAAATCTTTCAGTTTCTGAAAATTTATTTTAGGACAGTTTTCCCTATGATTCAAGTAGAGCAAATGTTCGTAAATAAATTTTCAAAAACATCTCTTAGCATTCAACAGAACTCTTAGAATATCCGGTTTTCCTTCTCTTTGGATTTTGCCCTTAAGAAAAAATGACTCCTAAAGTGTATGAACTTTCGTTATTTGATAAATTATTCAAAAAAACTGTTCTAAAAAAATATTTTGGAGTCCTTTAATATTATTTCCAATAAAATATTTTCTTAAGATATATCTGTAGCCTTTTATTATGTCTATACTACTATAGGAACTTAGGAGTACCGTTTATTATATAATTAAATTATATCTGAGAGAACCTAAATTCCAAAATTTACATATTATTTTTTTAAACGAGGCATTCCTCAGAGTAGGGCTAAGACAACACTGTATTAAAGAATAATTTAATTTAAAATAAATCAATTTTTTGTTTCATTTATCGCTGACTTATCATACTGCTCTCTTATAATTCACAAACCACTAAGAAATTGCATTTTAATAATCCCTTTATTTTTATAATATAAAAAATATTTTTTTTTGCTAATGGCAAAATTGTATTTTTTTTGTACCCTTAAAAATACAACAAAAAAAGTTTTAAAAATAATTCGATTTTTCATTGAAATTGTTTTTAACTTTAAAAAATTACTAAATATTTATCAAAAAAAAATTCTTTGAAAAGATAATTTTATTTCTTATATTGTATAAGGTTTTTTTTTTATAAAATGCTATATCCTTAAAATACAAGAATTGTTTATTAAATAGAGATTTAATATAAATTAGGGAAAAAGTGCGCATGTTACTTTTACCCTTTGTCATGAACTTTCTATCCCACTACTATTTTACGGCAGTAAAATACCGTAGAATATGAAAGTCTGATAATTAGATAGTACAATCACTTATATTACTAAAACTACGATTTAAATTATTAATTAATAAATAACAAATTACTTAAACATATATGGACTTACAGACTTGAATTTTCTTAAGTGTTCATTTTATCTCTTCTTGCAATATCTTAATCCATTTGTAAGAAGAAACTTGTCAGTTACAGTGAAATTATATTGGACCACTTTTGTCATAATTTATTTATGATAATAATGGTCCAAATATATGAATTTTCATATACAGAAAAAAAAGAAACTCTGAGAATAAATACTTGAAAAGAAAATGAAATTTTTAAAAGTGTCCCCAATCACTTATAATTTTGTAATTTTTAACCTTGTAAATTTGAGAACATACCTAATTTTTTTTTTTTTTTTTTTTAAATATTACGAAATTTGTATTTTTTTTTTAAACAAAATACAAAATTTCCCTTTGAAGTATGATCAAAAACGATGTAAGCCGCCAAAAAAAAAAAAATTCAAAAAATACGAAACTTGTTCTTCCTTAATTAAAAGGCAGTCTCGCAATATTTCCTATATACCCAAGAGTATAGTATTACAAGAAGTTAAAATGCTTTACTTGTACTATAATAAATCAAATGTTAAAAATGAAGATACAAGAGAGTAAAAATTGATTGAAGATACAATATTTTACGAAAATCTTTAAGTAAAAAGTTAAGAAAATGTACTTCGAGGTTGAGTTTATTTTTAATTCAATTCAAGGTGATTCAATTAACGTGACATGTCTGCTTGCTGTTTGTTTTCCTAGTCTAGTCTAGAGTAGTTTTGAATATAATATTTTTTTTTTTAAATTTCTTTATGTGATATTGTTAACATTTTCTTTAAAAAAAAATAAATTAACAAATAACTTATCTTAAAAAGCTAATTAATTGGATAAATATAAACGAAAATGTTAGTTATTTTTTTGGTTTCAATATAGCTGCCGGTATTGTTTTATTTAAGAATACTACCGTCACCTTACAACAACTGTTTACGTTTTATTTATTAAAAAAAAAAGACGCACCTGCATAAACATTATCCAAATTATAATTTTTCATACCGTTATCGAAACAGGAACTCTATACATACGAAAGTATGTGGTCGAGGCATGCGGGCAGGTATTACCTCACTCCAAAAAAGTGTCTGTTAAATTAATTTGAACAAGTGTGCAATGGTACTTATTTTGCGTCTTCTTCATTAGATGATTGTGTATCGAGAAGTTGCTTCCGATAATTAAACAAAAAATTGTTTATTTTGCTAATTTTTAATTGAATGGTAAATGATTTTGATCTTTTGAAAGGTGAGTGAATACACTACTACCTAAACGATCGCAGGTATTTGAACGATTCCAAGTTTCTTGTTTTAAACACAAAATATTTTTTTTTTGAAATTTTTATTAGTAATTTTTTTTAAAAATTATCTTAAAAATTTTTTTTTTAACGCAAAGTTTTTAGAATTCATCAATATAATCGATTTTTGTATAAAAATCTGCTTTTTAAATCTTTGTGAATTAAAAAAAGCTTAGAAAATAAGCTTTAAATGTTTGCCTGAGCATTTTGCTCCAACTCATCCCAACAATATTTATGCCGCAACTTCATTTGCAAGTCTTTGCTTAGGGAATGGTATGAAAAATAATAATTTAGATAAATATATGGTTATTATGGTTGCCATATAATTCTGTTAAAAGATCCTTGAAGCTCCTGTTCCTTTAAGAATAATGAACATAGTCAAGAGGTGTTCGTAGATTTTTGATATTTTGATATTTTACTGGTGTCCAAAACTTTATTTATTCTAACAAGGCCTACATTGATCAGTCCTACAAAGCATACCGATAAATAAACATGAATCGGTTAGACTCAAAAAATTTAATCTCATTAGTCCAAAAGAGCTTTTTCCAATGTTCCAATGACCAACTCTGGCAATATTTTGACCGTTTCAATATATTTTTTTTATTTTGACGATGATATAAGGCCTTTTTGATTAGATACTCACCGCATCAATCCAGCTTCCCTTAAACAGTGTTTTTATATAGCTATGGTTACCGAATTTTATCACGTTTTTTTTAAATTCACCCGTGGTTTCTGGAGCAGTTTGCGTCCTATTTGTTCCAAGAAAAATAATTAATTTTTCAGTTCATTAGCTATTTTTAATAATCCAGATTTTATTTCTCTGGCAAAAGCGTAGGTTTGTAAAATGTCAACTCTAAGAACAATTTGACCTTAGAAATTTAACTCCAAAAAAAAAAACCTAAAGTCCAAAGAAATTTCTGTTCGTAGGTTTTTTATATTTTGCTGAAATATCCAAAATAAATTCCTGTAACCCTCCTTTGTACGTTTTCCTGTAATTCTAACAAGGTCTACATTGATCAGTCCTTCTAAGCATGCACACAAATAAACATGACAAAAAATTTTATCTCATTACTGCAAAAGAGCTTTTTCCAATTTTCCAATGACCAATACTGGCGATATTTTGACAATTCCAATATTTTTTATTTATTTTGACGATGATATAAGGGTTTTTTGATCAGCATTTTTTTGTACTTACAATTACGGAATTTTTAAATTCACACGTTGTTTCTGGAACTATTTGCGTACTATTTGTCCCAAGAAAAATAATTAATTTTCGAGCTCATTAGCTATTTTTAATAATCCAGGTTTTGTTTTCTCTGTCAAAAGTGTATGTTTGTAAAATGTCAATTCTTTGAGCAATTTAATTTAAGAAATTTAACTCAAAAAAAAATCCCTAAAGTCTAAAGAAATTTTCCGTCAAAAAATAAAATACAGTCCCAAATTTAAAAGGTTTGTCTTGTGAAAAATGAACCAGCGCTTCTATAATTTTCTGTTATTCTAACAAGGTTTAGATTAATCAGTCCTTTAAAGTATGCAGACAAATAAACGTGAACCAGTTAGACTCAAAAATGTTTACCTCATTAGTCCAAAATGGTCCAATTAGAAATTCTGGCGATATTTTGACAATTCCAATATTTTTATTTTATTTTGACGATGATGTAACGGCTTTTTGATTAGATACTCACCCCATCATTCCAGGTTCCCTCAACCAGTGTTTCTCTATAGTTATGACTACCGAATTTTACTACGTTTTTTTTTAAATTCACACGTGATTTCTGCAGCTGTTTGCATCCTATTTATCTCCCAAAAAAAATTAATCGCCCAATTCACTAGCTATATTTAATAATCCTTGTTTTTTTTTGTTTAAAATAAAGTCTTTTTTCTCAAAAGTGTAGTCTTATAAAATTTCAACTCTACGAACAATTTAACCTAAAAAATGTAATTAAAAAAAATACCTAAAATCCAAAGAAATTTTTGCAACTTTGGGGTTTTTTTTAAAAAAAATTGCAATAGAAAAATTTGAACAAATTGTTAAATAATAACTTTACTTATTAATAAAATAAGAAAAAAAAAAACTATATTATACAATGAAATTAATTTTGATCAATTTATTGTAAATATACAAAAAAAAGTCCATAACCTCAATTTAGTCCTTTGACAAAAAAACAAATAAAGTCCCAAATTTAAAATTTTTTCCTGTAAAAAATGAACCATCGTTTCTATATTTTCCTGTTATTCTAACAAGGTTTACATTAATCAGTCCTTCCAAGTATGCAGATAAATAAACGTGAACCAGTTAGACTCAAAAATGTTTATCTCATTAGTCCAAAATAGTCCAATTAGCAATTCTGGCGATATTTTGACAATTCCAATATTTTTTTTTATTTTGATGATGATATAACGGCTTTTTGATTAGATCCTCACCCCATCATTCCTGGTTACGTCAACCAGTATTTTTCTATAGTTATGACTACTTAATTTTACTGCGTTTTTTTTTTAAATTCATACGTAATTTCTGGAGCTGCTTGAGTCCTATACGTCCCAAAAAAAAATGAATCTTCAAGTTCACTAGTTATTTTGAAAAATACTTGTTTTTTTCTCTGTCAAAACTGTAAGTTTGTAAAATTTTAACTCTAAAAGCAATTTAACCTAAACAATTTAACCCAAAAAAATAATACCTAAGATCTGAAGAAATTTCTGCAACTTTGGGTATTTTTTTCAAAATATTTCAATGATCGAACGTTCTCCTTTTGAAATAGAAAAATTTGACGAAATTATTAAAAAATAACTTTCCTTATTAACAAAAAAAAACGCAAAAAAATATATTTTTCAATGCAATGAATTTTGGACAATTTAAATATACAAAGTTATAAAGTCCATAACCTCAATTTAGTCCTTTGACAAAAAAAAAAACAGTCCCAAATTCAAAATCCCGAATTTTTGTCTTGTAAAAAATGGATAAATAGCAACAAAAAAAAAACAACAATTTTTATCGTAAATGAAATAAAGCATATCCCCGGGGAAGTTTAATAAAAATAAAATATTAAAACGAAAGTAATCCAAAAAAAATAGCATTTACGACTGGTAGTGTACATACCAGTTTTTATACATTTTCCCCAAGCTTACGTAGCCAGTTTAATTAAAGCAACTACAGTTCTAGTAAAAATTTTGTAACATATTTTATTGAAAATTATGATTTTGTAAAATTTTTGATTTATATTAAAGAATTTTGCTGTAGAGTTGAAGGAACTCTGGCTATTAAACGTTATTTTTAGTTCCAAGGTAGTATTTCTAAAAATACCACCAAGTAAACTTTTTCGGTTTTTGATTCATTTAGACGTTTTTATGATAATTTTCATTCAGATTTTTGACTAAAAAGATCTACCTACTACTACTATGAATATGAATAATAAGAACAAAATCTACATCATAAAAAATTTAGATTTAATAATGAATAGAAGGCTAGATATTATTTCGAAATTTTTAACTACGAGTATTTCGTAACCGGAAAGATACACACCACAACAGAAGAAGAGAATCTTTTATATTCTTAAGCTATTTTCATTGACTTCTGTCTGTACATATTAAAGAAAAAATACATCATCGATAAGAGTATACAACAACAACAACAAAATACCTACCACATGTATCTATTTATTATTAACAAAAATATCTTCTAAAAATATACATATCTATATGAATATCGGGATGCATTAATAAAAATTCTTCTTCAATAATTACATAATTTTCTTTAAAGTTTGCCCTCTTTTTTTTTGTCAATTCATTATAAATCTATTCACACAGATTTTACAATATATGACATTCTTAGATTTTTAGATATTAGAGTAAAAGCAAAGTGGAATGCGATTGATTTTCAAGATATATAGGAAAGCATCTTTTTTCTTTCTTAAATATTCTATAAAAGTAAGTATGTATAAAAATTTCCTTTGAAATTATAATAAAAACCAGAACATCAAAGAATAAAAGATTTTTGGAATTTATGTTAATATAATAATAATTTTATAATCAAAAAAGAAAAACCAGTAGATATTTGCTACCAAATGGAATTTCGAAACAACAATCAATAGTTTAATTGCACTATTATTATTTATTAATATCGATAGTATAGGAAATAAATGCAGACAAATTTCCTTCGATATTAGAGACTCGTAATTACTTCCCCAATCACTTTCGATTGTTTCTAACCACCTGTCTACCGAAGAAATTATTTTTGATTATTACAAACCACAAAATACCACTAATTATAATGAATGGAAAAAATACTTTTAATTACTTCTGGAAAATTATGCTTTTATAAGTCCATTAATTTGTAAGTCAAATGTTGTGTGAAAGTATTTTTCCATTCATTATTTCAATTGCAAATTATTATCATAGAATTGAACGTTTTCACAACTAATCTTATAAAGATACTCTTTATAAGATAAATTTATAAGTTTTTTGTTTTTTCTAAGAATATAATTATTTGATTTATATAATAAATGAATTAATTATTATTGGTTTTTAACTGATTTGTTAGTTAATATCAGGTTTTGATTAAATAATCAAGAAACATATATTTCTGAGAGTCAATTTTAAGGGAAACTTTTTTATTTAGAATTATTGAACAGAAGATATTTATTTAAATAAATACTAAGAGAACTGCAAGAGTTGAAAATTTGATAATATTTGTATGATTTTAATAGCATATCACCATAGGGAAAAAAATACTGCGTCACTTTAATACCGAACCCCAGAAAATATTGGGTGTTTTTCTTTAAAAGTATGCTAGAACTTCTAATAAGGTGGTTAGCTGTCAAAACAGCTGTCATCTGTCAAAATTTATTTACAATTTTCAATTAATATTATTTGCCATTTTATTATACAATAAATAGATTTGCACTTAAATTCGATTTCAAAATTATCTAAATTTACTTTCAAATAAAATGCAAAATATTGTTTTATCAAAAAAGTGTGCTTAGGTATGATGTTAATTTCTGGTTGCAAGCAAAATTGTCACTTTTAGAGTGAGATAAATCCATAAGTTATATTGAAGATAAAATTGTAACCACAAAAATTCAATCATTGTTGATGTTAGACAAATCTACAAAAGATATTAGCGAGACCTTTACAGCTATAAAAATATACGGTTTTGTGTGGCTTGTATGCTGGTGGCATTGTCAGTCCCATAGTTCTTCAGATATAAGGCTGGAAATTGCGTTAAGACCAGTGAGCAGCGATTGTTACTTTGAAAATGTACGAAACATTTTTTTACATGTTTGACTATACACATATATAGACTCGAATGACATTTAGTCCCATCAGAATGGCGCTACTGCCCAAAAATATATCGCAAAACTATCGATTTATTAAAGACAATATCAATTGGCCTCCAAAATACTACGATTTGACAATGTTTCATTTTTTTCATTAGGGGATAAGTAAAGTTAGTGATGTACAAAGGCAATATGATAAGTCAGTGATAATTGCAAGTGATATAGCCGACATCTATAAAATGATATTCTTTTCGTCATTTGATATTCTTAAGAAGATGCCATAGAAAATATTATAAACATCTGTTCATTGGTTTAGTTTTTACAACCATTGAAGGCAGATATATTTTGTGCTTTTTTAAAAAAATGAATTTCGTCTGTTAATAAAATACTATTTTTTCGTCGATTTCATCTTAATTAACCAGCTTAAAAAAGAAAAATCGATAACAAGGCAGTATTATACAGTATGAATATTGAATCAAGATAAAATAAAGGACCGCATTTCACAAAGAAAAAATTATATTTCATCATGAAAATGCACCTGCACAGTTATCGTTACTTGCAATAATAAAATTAGTAGAATAACCTTATGAATTGCTTGTTGAACATTGAATCAAGATAAAATAAATGAAAAAATAATTTTAGGGCAAGAAGTTTGTGTTCAGTTCTGATGTTATAGCCGAAACTGTAGTCTTTTTTGTAGGGTTTAACAAAGCGTACTACACAGATGACATTAAGAAGTTGGAATATGATTGGTCGAAGTGTATCGGATTAATAGGAGATTGTGTTGAAGAATAATTTAATTTTTGTTGAATAAATCAATTGTTTGTTTCATTTATCACTGACTTATCATACTGCACTCGTATGCTAACAAACCAGTAAGAATTTGCGTTCTGAAAATGCCCTTATTTTTATGACACAATAAATATTTTTTTCTAATGCCAAAAATGTGTTTTTCATATCCTTAAAAATACAAAAAAATTTTTAAAAATTAATTCAATTTCTTGGATAATTTTTTTTTAAACAAAAGATGTGCAATCCCCTTTAAAAAATTATCCAATAATTACGAAAAAAAATCTTTGAAAAGATAATTTTATTTCTTATATTGTATAAAGTTTATCTTTATAAAATGCTATTTATTTTAAGAAAAAATTACTATAAAATCAACATGAAGTACGATTAACACAACATTTTTATAATGCATCTGTACGAGTATCTATAAATTAATATGAAAATTTACATTTATCTCCAAAGAAGATACGTAAAAAATGATTAAAAAAATTTACAAAAACGTGTTGTTATTAATGTTGAAATGTTATTTAAAGTTGTTTTTTAACACTATTCAATTATAATGAAATTGACACAAAATACACCCGAGTAGATTCACTTATTATTAAACTGTGTGTGGATACGAGTACGTGTGGTAAACAAATTAATTACTTTAACCTTTTCGTGGCGTCACTATGCTATCTTAAGATTATAGATAATATTTTATGTAAGTGACTAGTGCGGAGGCACCATTGCATATTATATAGGAATGTCGTGTATAAAATTGTAAGAATTACAGCCGCTTCTATAGTCACAATGATAGTCTTAAAGTACAGCCTAGCTTTAGGCAAGGTTCTTGAACTTAAGCATAATTACTTGATTACAGTTAAAATGTTTTTTTTTTTATAAAAATATAATACCTAAAATTACTAATGTTAATAAAAATTTCTTTTTTTTTATTAAAACATTATTGAACAATGCATTTGCTTTCAACAAATTGCTGTTATGAAGAAAATTTTGTGCGCTGTTCAATTTGCCTTCAACTCAGATGCTCTCCATTCAATGGACTCTTGTTGATTGTTGAAAACTAATTTAAAAAATCGACGTCATTTCGAGAAGATCGTCTAATTTATAACAGTGACCTAGTAAAATGAAAATATCATGCGTCTAAAATGGCGCATTCGTTTTGCGGTTAGCATTAGTTAATGGTGCGTATTTTATGTAATTCAATTTGAAAATTATGCCCGAGGTAGAATCGTAAATGAGACTGAATAAGACCTTCATCGCTAAGTAAGCAGTTGTCTTTGGGGTATTCCCCCTATAATTTAGTATTGTCCATTTGCCAAATGACTTGGCCATAGTCATTGTACTATAAAGTACGTTTAGACAATGGTGTCTTTATATTTTTTTCTTCTTCTTTTCTTATTAACAATGTTTATGAGAGGATATACTCGTGATTATATATTTTTTTTAAATATGCGCTACTTTCTATGGTAAGCATTTTTGTAAAACTTGATCTCATTAAATCTTATCTTTTACGTATATGTATGTTTATGGATTATCTTTTTATGTAATTTCGGTGATTTTTTCTATTTTTACGGGGTATATTAAGAAAAGTACTGCGAGCACTTTACCAGTACTGGCCAAAAAATGACTTCCTGTGGTTACTCAGCTTTCCTATTTATCTGCTTTCAGTTTGTGTGATTTTTTTGTGTGCTCAAAAATAAAAAACCAAATGAAAGGATATATTTTTAGAACACTTGAAAGTTCTAGTATAACAATGCCATCTGGCGTAAAAAACTGATAAAAACGTAGAATAAGTAGGGTTTTTTTGAGGTTAGATCGTCGATTCATATTAAAAATGATGACAGTTGCTCAAAATTTGAAAAGATGACAGTTCATTGCAATTCCTTGAAAGGCTTAAAAAGAGAATTTCTTCCGATAGATCGGACATTCCCAAAAAAACGACTAAATGTGGTCACTCAGCTTTCCTATTTATCTGCTTTCAGTTCGTGTGATTTTTTTGTGTTCAAAGATAAAAATCTAATTGAAAGAATTCAACTATACTCTTGAGTAGAGTTGAAAGTTTTTAGTATAACAATGGCATCTGGCGTGGAAAACTAATAAAAACGGAGAATAAGTAGGGTATTTTTTGAGGTTAGATCGTCGATTAATATTGAAACTGATGACAGTTGCTCAAAATTTGAAAAGATGACAGTTGCTCAGGTTCAGAAAGAGAATCACAAAAATATGACAGTTCATCACCAATTGAAGAGAATTTCTTCCGATAGATCGGACATTCCCAAAAAACGACTTCCTGCGGTCACTCAGCTTTCCTATTTATCTGCTTTCAGTTCATGTGATATTTTGTGTGCTCAAAGATAAAAATCTAATTGAAAGGACATCTCTTTAGTACACTTGAAAGTTCGACTATAACAATGCCATCTAGCGTGGAAAACTGATAAAAACGTAGAATAAGTAGGGTCTTTTTTGAGGTTAGATCGTCGATTAATATTGAAACTGATGACAGTTACTCCAAATTTTAAAAAAAGACAGTTCTTTTCAAGTCCTTGAAAGGTTAAAAAAGAGAATTTTTTCGGTTAGATCGCAAAATTACCGATATTTGGATGGTCCATCATAATAACGCCCCTTGTCACATGGTCATGTCCATTAACGAGTTCTGTTACAAAAAAAAAAATTCCTTTGGTTTTTCAGTCCTCTTATTTACCCTTTCACAATTAGTTTTATCTTTTTCTTGCCTAACCATTTGAAAGGACGACTTTTTGGTATACCTGACTGCTTCAGCATGTCAACGCCATCTAGCGTGGAATACTGATGAAAATGTGCAATAAGTAAGAGCTCTTTTAACGACAGATTGTTGGTTAATATTGAAGGGCTTGATAGATTCAGAAAAAGAGTTAATCCTTTCAGATTAGATATAGCAGAGACTTGGATGCTCCACTTTGACAATGTCCTCTGCCACAGAGCCCTCTACATTACCGAGGTTTTATCGGAAATAGGGATTTTTGTTGCTTTTTAGCCCCTCTATTCACCTGATTGTGACTTTTTTTGGTTCCCAATATTAATAAGGACTTGAAAGGACGTCATCTTGGTGCCGTCGATATGGAGTACAACCAAGAAGCTGAAGGTCTTGCAGCACTACTACTCAGAGTGGAAACAATGCCTCCACCGATGTATAGGCGGCCGAGGAGACAATTTTAATATTGATTAAATAAAAGAAAAAGCCCAGTCTGCTACACCTCCTCGTGGATAATTAAAAAACCAATTATTAATTGATAATAATACGTTTAATTTCATATAGAACAAATCATTTAAAGGCTATCGTATTTACCTCAGAAAAGATATCAGCAATTAAAAATATACTTTCATTTTCATTATTTGAATTTTATAAGAAAAAAAATTAAAATTACTTACTAAGAAGTATTTACATTTTGAAACACTTTTCCCCCACGCATTGTTTCTGTTTCTGTCGTAATACTAATAAGTGCAACCTGTGCACAAAATATATTAAACGAGTATGCTACGCATGCGAGAATGAATTGATTCTTAAAATATTCTTAATTAGAAGTTAAAATGCCACACAATTCGCACAGTTGCATAAAATCTACTCAGGTAAACAATTATCATTAGTAGGCAATACCTTTTATAATTTATTGTTGACTTATAAAAATGCCTTTTTTTCTTTTTAAATGTGGGAAAAATTTATTAATTTGCAATGAGGGTAAATTTTAATAATTTTATATTGATGAGCATTCTATTTTTTTAAAAAACTTATTTGCTGCTGTTGGGGTTTTTGGGGATTTTTTTTTAATTTATTGAAAAAAAAGTTGTATGGACTGCACTTTTAGTTGGCCTGAAAAATATTTGATATACAAGAAAAAGACTGCATTTTTATTCTATTTTTGTAGTATGTAACAGAGCAGTACTTTTTGCATAGGAGGATTAAAGTGGTCGAGAACGGAACTTTTTATAACGAGAACAACCAATAAATTTTGAACCAAGAGAATATTTAAGTTACGAACATAAAAATGAGCATCAACCAATTTTTGGAGAATTTCTGATTGAATGAATTGGAACGCCTAATAAAATTGCAGGGTTCTATTCCGTAAGTTCAGATTGGTTTAAAAATTTTGTTGTAGATTAATAGTTAGTTTATTAATTTAATTTTTGAGTGGTTGTCTAATAGTCTACCATTAACGTATATAAAGATGAGTGGATTTTTGCAGAGCAACATGAGCATTTTTTCTTTATAAAGATTATGGAGGAGTGGATCAAGAATAAATACTAACTTGAAGATCGCTAGCTGAAATAGGTGATATTTTGGAATAGTCACTATCAACTGTGGAAATACATAAAAGAGGACGCAATTTCCTCAACTATGCCACGACATTATTATATTGTCAAGTGAATCGAAACCAATTTGGTTATCAGTATTAATTTAGGCATGTTCTGGAATAGAGTGTAGACTAGGCTCTTCAAAATGAGTTTTTTCAAGAATTTTTTCATGAATTATCGTACAAATCTTCTTTATAATAAAAAAAAATTGCGAAATCTAAGAAAATAGGAGAATGCTTTTAAAAATCTAAGTTATGACAACTAAAGTTTGATTTGGATTACGTTTGGGGGTAACATTTTCAGACTTTATATGTTGTAGATGTTATTGAAAATTTTATAGTAAATTTTATTTTTATCTAATTGGGGAGTAAAAATATTTATTCTCCAATTTGCGACAGAAAAAGAAAGAAATTTCAAAAATATAAAGTACTTTTCTAATGGTTTTTATGGATAAATGAAAAGCGGTAAAATCATTTTGCTCCTGCAAATTATGTATGGGCGATAAACTATATCGGAATAAGGAAATTAAAGTAGAAACTGAAATACTGAATTTTTAGGCAGCATTGAGCCATGCCTCAGTAGGATTCAACCCCATGACTTCTTGGACGATAGTCCAGTATGCTAATGACTATGGTACCGGGCCGGTTTAATTAATTTGGTTTTAACAACTATTCAGGTTTATGTTCTTTTTTTTGCTAATATACAAAAAACGGAATTTCATGTGTGAATAAAATATTATTTTTTAAAGGAAAAAACCTTTTCGTATGTGAATAAAAAATTATTTTTTAAAGGAAAAAACATTTATCTGAACATAAAACCAATCTTAATTTTGATTATTCTGAAAAATTAGGTAATTTTTTTTGAGTAAATAAATTTTTTTATCTTATTTATTACTGACTTATCATACTGCCCCCATATCCATATAAAAACTTTTAATTTTCTAGTGAAAATTCAATAATAAATTGGTTAATATAAAATTTTCTTTATATCTTTTCCGAAAATCAAAATACGCCTTCATCTGATTTTGTGACAATTTATTTACCAACTAGAAGCTCCACTTCGATAGGAAAAGCTTACAATAACAAATATTAAAGAAAATACTTATAATACAATATAATCATTATTTGATAGATAATTTTATGTATTTCATCTTTAGAAGCTTGCAATTTCATTTCATTAATAAATTTTATATTTATTTTGTGCAAAAATAATCTTTATTTTGTTATTTATTAGAGCGAATAATAAAAAGTTCAAAACGGCATTCATCGTTTGATATCAAATAAACTTATTTCCATTCTTAAAGTCTTGTACAAAATCTTCTATTGGTATTTATTTAGTATATTTGTGTATATTTTCATCATCGTTGCACTTAATTTATTGACAACAAAAAACTATCGCCTGCTTGTGCAGGACTTCAAAAGAAATACGCCATCAACGTCACATGTTAGTTCAATTAGACTGAATATGTGTAGATGGTCTGTCCAATAATTCTAGTATAAATTAATTTTTTTTCTACTATTGTGCAAATACAAAGTGACCACGACTTTTACTACTAATCAATTGGTTAACCGATTTTCAAAAGCAGCTTAATTAATAAATTGTTCCAATTAAATATGATCGATGGAAAAATACGTGCCCACTGAATATGACTAACAATGTCAGATGATGTGATGAGGAGAATGTATGTTATTTTTTATAGAAGAAAATTCTCATCTACGGAATTTTTATATTATTTCAGAAAAGATTTGATTGGAATTTCACTGACTGAACATTGGAAAACTGCAGCCATGTGAGAAAAATCGTCAAAATGAACCTATCCATCGGTTCACACCTGTTTAATATCACCCCAACAAAAAGTATGAAAAATCGGCAAGCAATGCAGTAAATTGGCATGTTCCATAGGAAGTGCATTTCGCTGAGACCTTTAATCCCCGGATATGCTTATATTTACATAATAAATGACTTTCAGGCGCCCGGGTACTATTGCATTTCCGAAGTGCAATTAAGTGCATCTCGATACTCTCTTCTGGTTCTCGTTTAGAAAAGACAAAAAAAAAACTGCAATTAAAGTAAACAAACTGAAAGAAGAATAATTATTACGAAATGTTGGAAATAACTTTTTTACTGCAGTTTATTCAATACTCCTCCCTCCCTTCCTCCGCATTGCATTTTCCAACGTTTTCAGGGATGCATTTTCTTTATTAGACGTCTGATTTGCAGTTTGAAAACGGCATTGATATTTCCCTGCAATTCTTTAAGATTTAGTATAAAATATTATCAGACTTTGTGAATATATTCTTTTCAGCTTTTAGAAAAGTCCTTCAACAAAACTTTAGCTGGTAGCATTTCAAAAGGGTGGGTGGAAAGTGCATATGACGTGGCACAAGTGGACATGACACCAATGACCATTTTCATTTTAATTAAGAACCTTTCATATCTATTTTATCTTATAGGGTTGATTTTCGTAATAATAATAATTATAATAATAATGCCAATGTCATGAACAGATGCTTATGAAATATTAAATTTAGTTTTTTTGAACATAATATTGTAGTTTTTCGATAGTAGCTGCAGAGTATTTCGAATCATTTTAGTTACCCGGAAATTATTTAAAACACTATCGATGCATGTGAATTTATTTAAATATACTTTCTAATATTAGAGTGGAATAGTCAACAATTAATAGGAGCTCCGGGTTAAAGGGGAAAGGGGGTACAATCCACTATAAAGTGTTGATATTATGTTAAAAATTTTTTTTGTATAAAAGATTATCCATTTAGAGTGTAGATAAATATATCAACGGCATTTAATGTTTGCTTTAAAAATATATCTTTAAAATTATTAAAAATTTAGAACTATTTTTACCAATTTAAATTATATAAAAAATATGCAAAAAATATGCCACGTGGTTGCATGGAACAACAGGCTTTAGAACAAGGAAATAATTCGAACACTTTTTTTTTTCGGTAATGAGGCTCATTTTTTGCTTACATCAATAAACCATGAGCTTTATCTTTTTAGATATTTTTATAAGCGAAATCTTCATAAATGAGGCTCTGAAAACCCATAAGTGACTGTGAAGAATTGATTGTCTGGTATGCATTTTGGCTGCAGATACCATTGGATCGTATTTCTTTTAAAATGAAGAAGGAGAGACCGTCATTATCCATGCTGACCGCTGTCATGATATAATAATTGATATTTTTTTTGTCCTTAGCTAAAAAATTTTAATCTTGGTCACATGTAGTTTTTGTAAAATGACACCATAAACCGCATAACAGGACAAATTTTGGCTTAATTGCAGAACGCATAAATTTGACATTTGGTGATGTCAATTGATGTCCAAGATCAGGCGATTTGACGTTGTTGGGTATTTTCTTGTAAATTATTTTTCACTTAGGATAATCCAAAAAATACAAACTATTTGAAAACTAACAGATGTCAACATTATTCAAGTTATGACCGATTGCCAGTCCGAAATATGCGAAAAATTCATACAAAAATTATCCTACAAAAAATCGAGTCCTGCAAGAAGTCTCATGAAAGACCTTTAAATATAAAAATTAACATCATTTCATCTTTAATGCCTTTAAAGATATTTAAATATAATAAACCCCTTTTGCGCTCATTACAGAACGAATAAGTTTGACATTTGATGTTGTCAATTGGTGTGCAAGATCATGAAATTTGACGCTGTTGGGCATTTTCTTGTAAAATTATTTTTCACTTAGGATAATCCAAAAAATTCAAATTTTTTAAAAACCAACAGTTGTCAACATTATTCAAGTTATGACAGGTAATATAAGCAGTCCTAAATATGCGAAAAAGTCATGAACAAATTATTTTAAAAAGAGCGAGTCCTGCAAGAAGTCTCATGAAAAATATTTAAATATAAAAATTAACATCATTTCATCTTTAATGACTTTAAAGATAATTAAATACAATGAAGCCCTTTTGGGTTTATTATAGTTTTGATATTTGGTGATGTCAATTGGTGTCCAAGATCATGCGATTTGACGCTATTAGGCATTTTATTGTAAATTTATTTTTCACTTAGGATAATCCAAAAAAAAACAAATCATTTGAAAGCCAACAATAGTCAACATCTTTCAAGTTTTGACCGATTAGCAGTCCGAAATATGCGAAAATGTCATAAAAAATTATCCTAAAAAGATCGAGTCCTGCAAGAATTCTCATGAAAGACATTTAAATATAAGGACTAATGTCATTTCATCTTTAATATCTTTAAAGATAATTAAATAAAGTGAACCCCTTTTAGGTTAATTGCAGAACGCATAAGTTTGACATTTGATGTTGTCAATTGGTGTCCAAGATCATGCGATTTGACGCTGTTGCGTATTTTTTTTTTTAATTTATTCTTCAATAATTGTAATTGCACAAAATAATCTATAATGATTGAATTATTTATAAAAACAACAGTTGTCAACATCATTCAAGTTATGACAGATAATACAATATAAGCAGTCCGAAATATGCGAATTTTTTTTCAAAAAGGATCAATTCGTGAAATAAATAATTTTATATTTTATACATAAATGGCAAAATTTAGTCAATATAATAAATTATAAATTTAATTAATATCTAAATTTAAAATATATTTTTCTAGATTATAATTTTGTTAATAGCAAATTGGATTACACATTACACTTTTTGGTTTTGATTTGACCGAAAGAAATCCCCCAAAATTATTATTAATATTTTCTTAAAGAGAACTCTCAAATATCCCCAAATATAAGCAGATGGCTTGGGAAATTTGATTGACAGCCACAAGTCAAGTGTTAGAATCAAACGATCTTCTGATGAAGATATTATGAATAAGTAGAATTATCTGAGAACATAATCTTTAGTTGGCATGAAGGCTTCTGCCATGTGCCGAGATTAGTAGATTAGTAAATAAACAAATAAATCTTTTAGCTAAACAAGAAAGTTAATTATTAAGTAGAGTAATCAAAAATTAAACAGAACCGTATCTACTCGTTTGTATCTCTTAGATTTGTAGGGTTGGAAATTTTCTAAATCCATTTTAGATGAATTTCGAGAGTAAAATATCAGCCGGAAATTGATTCATGTAAATTGTCTACACAATTTCATAATTTTGCAAATCTATTAAAATAAATCTATTCCAACTTTTGTTATTTTTTCTGTTGTTTTGTTTTGAATTTGGTTATAATTTGAATAAATTTCGAACTATTGTACAATAGTATTGGTAAGTACCTATGTTATTGCTGAAAAAGGTTATTCAGCCAACTGCCAAATCCTTGGTTTTAACACATGTTGAAAATAGGCATCCTTATTGTTTTTGGGTTCGCATGGTTTCATGGTAGCTGAAATTTGCATAAACGATTCAGACGTTGAGTACACAATCGATTTAATGTCGATGCAATAAAAACATTAGCCCAGCTTTCTCAGAATATGTTGTGTGAAAATTCAGATGGTAGTAACTGCTTTCTGCTCTTCTACAAATATTCCAGACTATATTTAGCCTATAACAAAAATTGGCCTAGTAGTCAGGTTCGTTTTTGGCGCCACTACTAATCGCGCATATTTTCATATTCGCACTTTGTTTTAATGACTTGGCGGCAGTAATAAAAGTGTGCAAATTTCAGTGTGAACGGGCAGAAAAACGGTCATCAAATAACAATATGCTCTCATATGCAGAAAATCGATATTTTTACATGCATTTTTACGATTGAATCGAACTGGACAGAAATCAAATCTTGATGCATGCAAATATTCCCCATTCACTATGGATTCAGTATTAAAATTCAAGACGATTTAGTTTCGTATCGATTGGATCTCTCCGATACTATGTAATGGATTTGGAATTTGTTTCCTTCAATTTTGTATTTGAAAACAGTAAAAGAAAACTGAGAGCAAAATTTCTTTAAACCATAAATTTCCATAACCGCAATGATGATAGTCGACTATGCAAGTACGGATAGTGCAACGCAAATCAGCCAAAGGCTATTAATAAATTATTTATCGATTCCAATGTATGTGATTTTTTACTCTAATTAAATACAATATCATAAAGTTAATTGAACTATTTGGAATATTTGTACTAAATAAATTTAATGAAAATGAATTTGATTCGTTCCACTTTTCTGTTTACTTTGTTGCTGCTTTCATTTTTAACATTTTCAAAAGTAAACATTTTCATTGCCACATTTAATTTTCAATCAAATAAATTCTGATCAATTATAAATTTAGTATATAATAAATAATTTGAAATATTTTAAAATATACTAGGTCAGTTGGAAAAATGTATATATTTTCCTAAACAATTAAGTTTGATTTGGTTTTAAAGATTTTTTCGTTGCCTGACTATTTCTAAGGATTTAATCGCAGATTTGCTCCATTTGATAGCAATGTCAGTAGAAAATATCAGAGTAGGACCTATACTTTTTTATGAGGTAGGCAATTGAGAGATTGGTTTTGGCTAACAAGGGTGGCAGTTGTGTCCTCTGCAGGTAATATAAAATTATCCAGTTAGCATTTTTGAAAGGATAGCCCCATTATTTCACAGTTTTAAAATAGAAATATTATTTAAAATTAATATTAATTTGGCATAAAAAATTTGGCCATTTTATATTGTGGATTATTTTACAACTAAACAATGTGTAAAACAAATATTTAAAAAAAATCTACGTTAGACACGTAAGAGGAAATTATTGAGGGTTATTTTTAGCTCAATATCAAATATGTCAATAATTACGTCAATAAGCAAAATTGTCACATTTGAGGCTCCGAAAATCCACAAAGAATTTTTCAAAAGCCATTGTATCGATAAAACTGACTGTTTCATGTGCATTTTGGTCTGAAAGTGTCATTGCCATGTACTTCTTTGAATATTTGAAAATTAATAAGAATACGCCGCTACAGTTACTTCTGAGCGCCTGTTAATCAACTTTATGCAACAATAACTTAAAAATGGTTAACCTGGATCGTATGAAGTTTTAACAAGCCTTAGAATATGACAAATTTTTGCTCTAACGGGCAAAACGGAATTTCGAAATATTGTCAATTGTCATCGAAGATCGTACGATTTGACACCGTTTGACGTTGTTTTTCTTGTAAAACTGCATCAAAAATCTAAATTTTTAAACTTTAGACTATTTAATAAAATAACATCCATCAAGTGATGGTCAAAACTATTTTGAAAATGTGCGAAAAAAACGAAAAAAACACTTTAATTATACATTATATTACCGACACGGAACTACTAGCAGAACTCGATCAAATGAAATGATCGACACGGGACTTCTAGCAGAACTCGACCTTTTTCAGATCATTTTCAATGACTTTTTTTGTTAAAAAATGAAATCTATCAAATGCTGGTCGAAATAGAGCTCAATAGAAAAATCACTGAAAACCACCTCAAAAAAATTAAATCCTGAAAAAATTTTCCTGTTTGTTATTTAAAAAATATTCTATTTATACATAATGGCAAACCTTTTCAGATAGTTTTAATTAATATTTTTTGAAAAATCTAAATTCAAAATCTATTTAAATTAAATTTACTTTCTATATTACAATTTGGATAACCCTTTACCAATCGAAAATGTTAGTTTTTCCGTCATTACATCTTTAAATATTTACTCAAAAAATTAAGGGCTTAATGAAAATTTAATATAAGATAATAATTTTAAATATATGAAAACTTTAAATTATTTGTTTAAAGGTCAATTGTCGTCGAAGATCATACGATTTGACACCGTTTGTGTCAAATTTCATTCGGCCATTACTTGACGGATATGAATTTTTAAATGCTTTAAATATTAAGAGCTTTTAGAAACCAACATCAGACTGCATAAAAATGATGTTTTACGTAGTATTATAAGAAGAAATCCAACAGCGTCAAATTACACGATCTTTGCGACCAATTGACATAACAAAATCTCAAAAATTACGATCGAATTATATTTCTATTCAAATTATGAATAAAATTAAAAATGACTGAACATTAATTTTTGACATTAAAAGTACGAATTTAATTTGAGTGTTTTTTTTTCAAGTTAAAAAATATTAAATCCTGGAAAAATTCTGCTGATAGTTGTTTAAATATTATGGAATTTTTATGCCAATGGCAAGACTTTTGCAATATAATAAACGTCAAATAAAAAAAAATTTTGAAGTGTTTCTGAAACGTCAAATAAAAAAATGCATAATTTAAAAGGGTAAGTTTTATTAATGTGACAATTTGTGGCACTTTCCAGGAAGCATAAATTTTAGATTTGATGATGTCGATCGGTCCCATTTGGTGGTGTGATTTGTCCATCATTGGATCTTTTCTTATAAGGCTATGCAAAAGATCGTATTTATGCATATGATCTTTAAATTTTTAATTATGTAAAAATTAATTAAAAATTACTTTTTTCGAAAATGTTCGAAAAGTCATTAAGAAATTACCTCAAAAATATCGAGTCCTGCAAGAAGTCTCATGAAAGATATTTAAACACAAAGTTAATGTCATTTCATCTTTAATGTTTTTAATAATTTTTTCGCACATTTTCGAAAAAGGTAATTTTGTTCCACGTAATATGTTAAATACATTTTTTTTTATTAAAATCCTAGTTTTCGGTTTATTTTATTCAATTTTAATAGCCATATTGTGGGTTTCTTAGAGAATAATTTTTCCCTAAGTTTTTACTAAAAACACAACAACCCCCCTCCCCTCCCTTTTTAAAAACTAATTTTTCTTTTCTTATCAAATTTTATCCATCAAAGTTACCTGATACCAATTTTTATCCTATTCAAAACTAATTCTTATTTCTCTTTCAAAAACTGCTTAACAATTTTCCTTATTTTTTTTAAATAATTTTTGTTATTGATTGTGTTAACATCTTCAGGTGTGTCACAGTAAAACTTTGTGTCCTTTTCACTTAAAATGTTTTTCATTTATTATGTTATTATGTGACGCCTTTTTCTTTCCTTTTAATCCCTATCAAAAAGCTAACTTATAAGCATATGAAAAGCAGTGAAAAAGTGTCCTTTGTAAGTACCATCCTTCCTTGTTTTTCTGTTCTTGCTTCCTTCCAACCTCAAAATATAATCTTTGAATATTTCTAATATACATAAAAGCTCTTTAATAAAAAAATATCTAAATATGAGTAGAAATTGAATATTTTTTTAGATATTTAGAAGACCATCGATCAAGTATGCATTAAGAAAAGTAGCCCACCACCACACATAGTTCCGAGACTACCTCTCATCTACCTTTCATCCTATACCTTTCATTAGAACAAAATTTTTTTTTTTGTAGAAAAATTACATTGCTTCTAACAGACACAAATTTTTTGTCGATTGATAATCACCTCTGCCTATCGATTGGAGAAAGTCAGTTTACATATTTTCGAATGCACTCAAGAAAAAAAAACCGTTTTCATTTGTTAAAGAAATTCGATCTGACAATTAACTAAGGAAATACTTTTCTTACCTTTACACAATCGATTGCGATTGTTTCTATCATTTAGAGGAAGATGTTTTTTTCTTCCTCGTTTTATATTTACATCTTACGCACTATTGACTATTTTCTAAATGCCGAGATGTACGAAGGCACACCTGAAAAGAATCCATTAAGGTGTCAGAGTATCTTCAAATTATCTTGTATATAGTAGGTACATCCTCATCATCAGTGGAATATGTTCAAATGTGTTTTATCGCCCCATAAACACGATTGTTGTTAAAGTGAAGCATGGAAGGTTTTCTTTACCCCCCCCCCCCCGTTTTTTTTGGTACCTTCCTTGATTTTTAGGTTTGGTTAACAATGACAGTAAATGGATTCGATCGTACGAGTAAAGTGCAACCACCGAACGAACGGATGACATGACATGGAAATTATAGTCAGTTGTGGTTTTTATTTAGACTGTTGAACAGCCAAACAGCTTCTGTTTTGAATTTCAGGCTCTGTTTGGACAAGGAATTCCAGACCATTCCGGTCCATTTACACATCTTAAGATGCAATTTAAGAAAAAAATGAAAAAAAATCCTCGACCATCCGAAAAAGTCTATATTTTTTTTTTGCTCGATAATTATTATTATTATTATTATTGCTTTTCTTTACCGGTTACAGGTAAGACTTACTACCAGTTTGGTTGACTTACTCGTGTCTGAATAATTATGCGTATTGCATTTAAAGGTATTTCCTTTCATACGAGTCATTTCAAGGCTCAATTGGAATCATCTACCTTGAAATGTTAGTCGCCGTTCTTTTGACTCGTAATTCGATCTGAACAACAACCACGAGTTGAGAAATTATCGGAATTCCTCGGATATGATGTTGTTCTGTATATGCGATTCCATCAAAAAATTAGGAGTACAGTTAGTCCGAAAATTGTGTGTGTGTGTGTGTGTGTGAATCTTACTCCATGACTTTGACTTATGTCAGCCGTAAGGTTATTATTGTAGGTGGGTTACTATAGAATAGGGGCCAAAAGGCACATTTCGGACATGAATTCACAGTCAAGGGAAAATTATTGTTTACTTTCAAGTTTATTGAACTTAAATCATTTCCACCCCCCCCCCCACCCTTCTCATAATTGGCTTATTCGATTATTGGCAAACTGAGCATTCCTAAAACTATCCGACCGGAAGAATTTCTGCGCTTGTCTTGAAATCTGCTCATTCCAATTGGATTTTATTTCTTTAACTGCGAAAAAACGGGAATAACTTTCTTTCAAATTGGATTATATCATAAATGAAGGAGTGCCTCTATATCTACCTAACCATGTAACGAAAATATGCATCGTTTCACCTGGAAAAGGTAGACCTACGAATTTTACGATACACTCGAGCTTGAAACTTTACTTCCATGTACTGGTGCAATCGTGGTATTTTACCTTTTAAGTTGATCTCAGTGAAGAATGAATCACCGTACAAATAGGAAATTTTGCCCTACTCCACCTACAACAAGGTACATTTAGTGCTGACTGAATTATGCACGCGGAAACTGAACAACGAAAATATTGTAAACAGTAAATAAGTAACGGTGCCCAACTATCTGCGACAAGACACGACAAAAATGTATTTATTTATTTTTTTTTCAAACAAAATTTTTTTATTTTCACGGTTCATGACCCTCACAGGTAAATTAATTCAGTGCCAAAGCTACCTACCTACCTACCTCCACATGAGTTCAGATTATGTGAAAATAAACGGCATACACGTCTTGTTGACCATTTCACCAAGCAAAAGATACTAAAAACCAGAAATAGTTTCTACATCGAAAAGAGGGGTTGAATTGTTTATTGGGGTTGAATTTTTGACAAAAGAACATAAACTATTTGTGAGGTTGTCTCTTGAATAAATTAAATAGGAAATAGTACAGGTAGTGACTAAAACTAAGTAGAATATGGTCTGTGATTAGGTATTTTAGGGTGCATTACGATAATAAAATTCAAGGGGAGTTTTCAAAAAAATTAAAGCGGGGGGTGTGAAGGGGGGTTTAGTTAGAAGTGAGGATTTTTTTTGGCTGTTGTAAAAATTATATAAAAACTAAATTTTATTCCAAGTTAATATACAAAAATTTCGTCAGTCAATAAAGAAACACATTTATTTGTATTATAAAATTAATTCAATCAAATAATTTATCCTTTTTAGGTGTGGTCTTGAGGATATTTGAAAATTCAAAAAAAAAAAAAAATATCCCCTTCAATCTATTGAAATAGGAAAAATTTCTTCTTAAAATTACTTAAACCGAAAATTTACAATTTTTATTTTTAAGAATTTTTCGGAAATTTTTTTTAACAGTTAAAATTTTTTGATTTTCTTAAAATTTTTTATGTGATTTTTTTTCTCAAAAATATTTTAAGAGTAGATGAATTAATTTAAAAATTATGTTAATAATACTTAATAATGTATAAATACTCCATAGACAGTAGTTGAGGGTCTGTGCCATTAGCGGCAATACCGTACGTATAGGCGACATGGTGACCATATTTTAATGGAGGAGTCTGTATTAGTTGAGACTAGACCTCAGAAATATATGTCGGGATTGCTAATATTCCTAGAACAAAAAAGAAGACTTTCGTAACAAAAAGCTCAATCCCTCCGAAGTTATATCCAGAATAGATCACCTATCAACAAAAAAAGCCTCAGTATATGATCTCAGGACTTCAGAAATACTTTTAAAAAAAGGTTCAAAAAACCATAGTTCTAATAACCAATATTTATAATGATATCCTCCGGACATCATTTCCTCCTCCACTTAGAAAGTTTTCCATCATCAAAATTATCCCAAAACCAAAAAACCCTTCCTACTTCATAGGGACCTACAAGCCTCCTTCCTATTTTATCGAAGACCCTAGAAAAATTAATCCAAAAACGTCTTTATCCTATTTTTAATCCCTCAGAATCAGTTTTGATTCTAGAGTTGAGCATTCCATTGTCGATTTCAAAGCGTGCCAGGCGTATTTTTTGACATTTAGTACGCATCCGACGGTATATGACATTCTGGATTGCTTTGAAAATTGCAGCAAGTTCTACCCACATTCTAAAATCCTAGCTGTCAGACCGATATTTTCAGATAGATGAAAATATTGAGTTTTCTCACATTTATCCAATCTCCGCCGGTGCTCCTCAGGGAAGTTTCCTAAGTCCAATCCTTTACAATATTTACACCAACGATATTCCCTTCATACAGATGATACAGCCATCCTTACACATCACAAAGATCCTTCCACAGCCAAAAATATCCTATAAAACCATATCCACTCCTTAGAAATCTGGTTCGAAAGGTGGAGAGTGGGGGTGAATGACTAAAATCCTCTCATGGGTCTTTCACGCTTTGCCGAGAACAAATTCCCGATATAATTCTAAATGTCAGTAATATTCCACAAAAACGAGCACGAGTTACCTAGAACACATATACGAAAACTCACTTAAGATACAAACAATTACAACGACGCCTAAACAGTAGCTATATAATACGGTGCCGAAACCTATATGGACTAAGCATTCTAATTCCTTTTAAATCTAAACCGTACAATTCCGAATCTATAGCAAAAATTGTTAATGCTCAATTTTATGCACGAAACACTGTTATCCACCTTGACCTAAACGTTCCATTGATGAACTGGGCATCTCTTGTTATAGAAAATTCCATTCACGTCTAACCTAGCATCCTAATCCTTTAGCAAAACAATTTTTTTTGTGGATACTTCAATTAGCGAAATTGTACCGTGTGGGGCTCTGAAAACCCACAAGTGACTTGGCAGAAATCATTGGTCTGAAGATGTCATCAGTCTGTAAGACATTGTTTTCCAGCGACGTGGCTCATTTTTATTTTGGTGGATACTCCAATAAGCAAGGGTGTACTGTGTGGGGCTCTGAAAATCTACAAGTGACTTTGCAGAATCCATTGTCTGAAGTTGCCATTTTTCAGCGAGGTGGCTTATTTATCTTTTTGGTGGATTTTCAATAACTAAAATTGTACTGCATGAGGTTCTGAAAACCCACAAGTGACTTGGCAGAAATCATTGGTCTGAAGTGTCATTGATCCATCTTCCTCATCCCCATTGCAGTCTATTAAGCTTAATTTTATCCACAACTGAGCGGTTACGATAAGGCTCCAGCATCTCGTGCTTAAATAGTCTACGGAATCCTCCATCCTCCTGTAGGGGACCAACATTTTTTCGAATGTTCCTCCTTTCAAACGAAGACAACAGTTCGCAATGTTTTTTTTTTCGAGTCAAATATTTTGAAATTGATTAAAATAGGCCAGTAGACGTGCGCAGATTCTTTTTTTCCATGTTGTTATCGGGTGCGACCCTAGACCCCAAATAGGAAAATGTTTCAGCTTCTTCAAATTTATAATCTAAAAGAGCTTAAAATTGAAGAAGCCAAAATCTTTTAGTCACCGGCCTAAAAGAAACATGATTTTTAGCGTGTTAGCCATTTTTTGTCATCCTGAAAGTGGTCAACTAGTTTGATGTGCCCTGTTGCATCCAAAGTTTGAACAAAACCAAAAACTAACATCGGAAATTTATGCTGATGAATCTCCCAGCACACTATCAAACTTTGAGTTTATATCCTTAATATCCTATTAAGCTTCCTTTCAAATAAAAAAAACCATATGACTACTCCCAATTTCGATTTTTTAAATTAAAAAATGAAATTACGAGTAATAACTCCTAATTTCGATTTTTTAAATTAAAAAATGAAATTACGAGTAATACGGTCGATGTCAACGACTATCAATTTGACACATACAAGTTAAGGTTATAACAGTGTTGCCAATCGAACAACATAAAAATATTTGAAAAAATTACCACCCAGTGGTGCATGCTAGAAACTTATCAAACTACCCTCGTGTATTCTTACAGTTTCCGTTGAATGTGGTCCAAAATTGGACAGCTTTCTTTTCCCAATCTTTTCCCAGTTACTATGGATAAAAAAAAATATCTGTAAATATGACCCCTCTAATCATGATGTACTCTAATATAAGATTTTCTTACAAAATGAACCAATATAAAAATCTATATCGTCATTTAGAATTACCAAATAGATCGATACTCACATAGATAAGTCAAGTCAAGTCCACATTAAAGCTTTCGCATTAGACCCAGATTTCTTAATGAAAACTGTCAAATATGACACAAAACTAATTAAAATTTTCACCCATTAAAAAAAAATCATTTTAAGTAGAAAAATCAATTTTTTTAATAATTAACACATAATTAATTGGAATATTTTTTTTCTCATTCGCATATTTAACGATTGCTTCATATTACAATAAATGATTTACATTGCTTATCACGATTTAGATAGAAATTCTGATACAGCGACGACGAGTACGACTACCCAAATATGACACAGAAATAACTTTTGAGGTCAAATTTAAGATAAGTGGTCTTGGTAAATTTTTGTACATATCTGTTGGGAAAAATTTATTAGGTTTTTTTTTTTTTTTTGTTAAATTTTTAACGGTTGTTTAGTGCAAACCTCTTGCACATGATGCATGTTCGAAAATTACACAGGTGAAAGATGAAATAAAATCTATTTAATTTTTTTTTGTAATTTTTGTCGAGAGGAAGGAATATTACATGAAATTCTTTCGAAATAATGATTAATGGATAAGTCAATCTTTAGGTAAGAAATAAATTATCTTAAGGAAATCTTTGTGAGACTATTTTCAAATGATTTTTTCTTTCACCTTTTCTGGTTTCTTTTTTTTTTAAATATATTTTAAAAGAGTTTTCATTTTTGTTTGCAAATAATTGTAAATAATATCACAAAATTGAGTTTATTTGTTTACTTTCGAACTTTCTGTAGCACAGATTTTTTTCATCTTCCAAGAAGCTACAATACAAGAAAGTGAATAAAGTTTTTTGAATGAAAAGTGAGAACGTCACAGGTGGTGTGAGTGCTCAAGAAAGTACGTTTATATGATAATTTTTATGTAGAGTAACACAATTTTTTTTTTGTATTTTCATTTTAAAATATTCACACAGCTTTTTTTTTTTGTTTACAGTATTTAACATAATTTGAATTTCTAAATTTTTACTTAGAAATTGATAAGAAAATTATTATTTTTTCCAGAGTAAATTATTTAATGAAAATTCGAGTTAATGAAATAAATAATTAATTAGGGAAAAAAAGTTGATTGCCAGATAAACAAAATATTGACGGAATAGCAAAAAAATTCCAATTTGCAAGAAATAATTAAACAGGAAAAATTTAAGAAAATTTAATTTTTTTTATATTAAAAAACAAAAAAACAAAACAGAAAACGCAAAATAAATAAATTATTAATAAAAATAAGTGAAATTTATATAATTTCGCTTATTTGAAATAAATTGCGTAAAAAATATCAATGGAGAGCGATTTATGAACAGGTACTCGTAATAATGACGTTTAAAGGTTTTTGAAAATGTCACGGAAAATATTTTCATAACGAAATGGAATTTTTAATTAATGAACGACACTTTTCTCGCCTTACAAATGAATACTTTTTTAATTACGATTAAAATGCACTTTGACCAAATCTGCCACGTGTACAGTTTTAAATGCAGTTTATAAGAAAATTTCTAATTCATAGTTCTAAGAATACTCGGACTAAGATTATCTGGAATCGGATTTGAAGGTAAGACTTAATTAACCATTTGTAATTAGAGAGTTTTCTTTAAAGTTTGCGTTTTTTCTTATCAACTAAGAATAACATAACTACTGTCGGAAAGGGGTTATTTCGCCATTTGTGCGGGTGATTAATAACTTCACGAATAGAGGAATGTGCGCGAAAACTTTTGTTTCAGCATCGATCATGAAATTCTATCGAGATGCACGTAATTTGAAGTTAATTAGAAAAATATTGTGCAATTTATATTTACTAATTCTTTATCTTAGATAAATGTACTATTATTTATAATAGATTTCTGACTGTTATAAGAGATTTTAGTTTTAAAGTCTTAATGATCAATAATTTGATATTGTGTATTTTAAAGAAAATATAAATTTTCTTTTATTTTTATGAGAATTATTTTAATTGAAAAATTACATTTTCTTATTAGGCAAAATATTTAAAATTATAAAAAACATTTTAAAAATATCTTTGAGAAAATATGTGAAAGATTTTTATTAATTTTTGAGTATACAAGCTGTTCATTTTATAGTTCTAAATAGTTGCTAAATATTTTTTTTAAATTTAAGATAAACTTTTTTTTTTAAAATAAAAATTGCCCTTTTTCATAAAAAAAATAATTTGGCTACTAAGTATTACTTTAAAAAAATTATAAAAATCGATTTTGTAACAGTAGTGATTCTGTCATTTGTTGAGCAAAAATTTCTTTCAGAGATGAGGCTCAGTTCCACCACGATCTATATGCAAATAATCAAAATTATAAAATATGGGGCTTTAAAAAGCACAAGCATATATATGGAGGAGCCATTTTATGTATGATAATTGAATGTCTGATGTGCATTTTGGTCTGAAGGTGTTAATGTACGTTATTTCTTTGAAAATGAAGAAGTAGAGGCAATTTCCGTCAATTCTGAGCACTATGGCTTTATGACAACGGAATTTTTTGCATCTAAACTTAACGATTTTAGACTAGATTATATGTGGTTTCAACAAAGAATATACCAAAAGTCATATTTTGGCTTTATTGCCCGAAAAAGTCTAATGACGCATAATTTTGAGATTTGCTCATAGTAATTGGCCACTAAGATTGAGCAATTTGACGTTGAGCTTATTTTCTTTGAAATATTTACGTAGACAATTTTTAAACTTAAGAGCATTGTTTAGCTTATTTTCTTAGATTTACGTAGATAATTTTTAAACTTATGAGCATTCAAAATTCAACATATGTCAAGCAGTGGCCGAATTACACACAGAAATGTGTGAAAAATTTATCAAAAATTACCCCAAAAGGATCAAATCCTGCAAAAGGTATTTTGACAAGTTATTTGAATAATTTTATATTTACTGTATAATGTCAAATTTTAGAAAGTTTGCAAAAATAAAAAGTCATATTAAAGTTAGAATTTAAAAAGTTAAATTTAAAGAAAAATTGTACTATGTGGGGCTCTGAAAACCCACAAGTGACTGCAGAATCCATTGTCTGAAGTTGTCATTCGTCTGTACAAACATTTCTTTCTAGCGAAGTGGCTCATTTTTTTGGTGCATACATTAATAAGTAAAATTGTACTGTGTGGGGCTCTGAAAATCCACAAGCGACTTCATTAAGCAAAATTATAGTGTATGAGGCTCTGAAAACCCACAAGTAACTACAGACGCCATTTTCTGAAGTTGTCATTGGTCTGTACAAAAATTTCTTTCTAGCGATGTGGCTAATTTTTTTTGCTGAAAACCCCAATAGGCAAAATTTTACTGCGTGAGGTTCTGAAAACCCACAAGCGACTTTAACGAAGCCATTATCTGAAATTGTCATTGGTCTGTAATAATTTTGTTTGTCAGTAACGTAGCTCATTTTTTTCGTGGATACTTTATTATGCAAAATTATAGTGTATGAGGCTCTGAAAACCCACTAGTAACAGCAGACGCCATTGCCTAAAGTTGTCATTAGTCTGTAAAAAAAAATTTAGGCGAGCGGCTCATATTTTTTTGGTGGATACGTTAATATGCAAAATTGTACTGTGTGGGGCTCTAAAAACCCACAAGTAAATTTGGAGAAGCCATTGTCTGAAACTTGTCATTGGTTTGTACAATTTTTTTTTTCAGTGACATAGCTCATTTTTTTTCATGGACACTTTTTAAGCAAAATTGTACTTTGTGGGGCTCTGAAAACCCATAAGCGTATTTAAAGAAGCAATTGTCTGAAGTTGTCGTTGGTCTATAAACATTTTTTTTTCAGCGACGTGTTTTTGTTTTGGTGGATACTTTAATAAGCAAGTTTGTAATGTGTGGGGCTCTAAAAACCCCACATAGTACAAATTTGCTTATTAAAGGCTAAGTGACTTTGTATAAGCCATGCTTTGAAGTTGTCATTGGTCTGTATAAAATTTTATTTCAGTGACGTACCTCAATTTTTTTGTATCTACTTTAGTAATCAAAGGTGTACTGTGTGAGGCTCTGGAAAATAAAAAATGTTATTAATTTTACTTTACTTTCCAACGCGAAAATTGGAATTTTTCAATTTTGAAAGTATCTTTTTATGTGCATATTTTCTGTTGCATTTCCTCAAAAGTTAAAGTTAAACAATTTTTCTATCTGCAGAATGATTTAGAATGTTTAAAAAATAAAATCCAAATGTTGAAAAGAAAAATCATGACAACAATTCATGTATTCAATTCGGAATTTTGTCAAATCAATAAATAACAAAGTGTGAATGATCACAAGAACTATTTATAACAGCAAAGAAATAAAATCTGATTTCAAAAGTGCATAGTATATACAATAGTATCGTAGCATAAGAGTGTGTCTCAAAGTGTAGGGAAAAGTGTGGGAATACTATCTGAGACTCAGTTAACTTTTGTAAGAAAAATTTTCTTTTCTTCAAGTTGAAACTCTTTTACAGATTTCTACAGCAAAAAAAAAACGTAAAGTATTGCATTATAAATTTCGACTACATCTTTTTAACATGAAAGTGTCAGGTTCATGCATAAAATTGTTTATTTCAAGTATTAAAGTGCATCAGATTTTCATCGAAAAGAGCAAAAAATCTGAATAGCCAACGAACATAATACAATCAATCTTTTCAGCATAATTTTCAATACATCGTATTCGTGTAAATGCATCATCGAACGTCTGCACGGATAACATGAAAATTTGTGATAATATTATTAAAATACTAGAGTGCACTTTGTCTTAATGCAGTTTTCTATTCTGCCAGATGATGTTAGGCATTAAGAAAATATGTAAGTACTTATTTACATTGAAATGCGCTCTAAAAAACACCTTCCAATCTTGCGAAAATTTTAAATCAAAAATAAACTTTCAAGCTTATAAATTTAGTGAATATTTCTAGATGTGTACTTGTAGATAGGTTTTTGTATATTTATAATGTATTAAAATTAGTATATTTTCCATACACTCATAAATTGTATTCCACTTTAAACTATGAATATTAAAGTTAAAGTGCATTGAGGCTTGCGAAAAGTTGTTAACTTTACAAGTATTTTAAGAAAGTCTAAATATATGGTATTTAAAAATTTTAATTTATTTTAATAAAGATAACTTAGAAAAGTGTACTTAGAAAAGTGTACTTAGAAAAGTTTTAAAAAAACCATTATAAGTAATACTTATTAAATAATTATCCATTTTTTAGTACGAAAAGAACAATTCTACCATTAATTATTAAACAGTCACATAAGTGCTTTAAAAGTAAATTTTTTTAAAACTAAAGATTGCCATTTAGATTGATATAAAATGCGCAGAAGATACACCGAATGGATGCTGGAACAATTAGGTTTCAATGCTTATTTTTCGAACTAAATTTTTTTTCAGCGACGTGGCTTATTTTTTATTAGTAAGCAAAATTTTACTGTATAAGGCTCTAAAACCCACAAGTGACTTTGCAGAAACCATTGGTCTGAAGTTGTCATTAGCCTCTAAAAAAAATTGTTCATGACGAGGCTCATTTTTTTTGTGGATACCCCAATAACCAAAATTTAACTGCGTGAGACTCTGAAAACCCACAAGTAACTAAAAAAAGGCATTGTTTGAAGTTGTCATTGATCTGTACAAAATTTTTCTTTAGCGACGAGGCTTATTTATCTTTTCGGTGGATTTTCAATAAGCAAAATTTTACTGCAAGGGGCTCTTAAAACCAACAGAAGCCATCGTGACTGCAGAAGCTATTGTCTGATGTTGTCATTAGTCTTCTTTTTTTGATGGTTACTTCAACAAGCAAAGGTGTACTGTGTGGGGCTCTGAAAACCCATAAGTGAAATTTGCAAAAGCCATTGTCTGAAGTTCTCGTTAGTCTATACAAACAATTTTCTTCGGCAACGTGTTTTTTTGGGTCGACACTTTAGTAAGCAAAATTTTACTGCGTGGGGCTCTGAAAACCAACAAGCGATTTTGCAGAAGCCATTCTCTGAAGTTGTCATTAGTCTGTAAAAACCTTTTTTCCAGTGACGCGGCTCCTGTTTTTGGGGGAGACTGGGGGAGACGCGGCTCCTGTTTTTGGGGCCTCTGAAAACCCACAAGTTTCTTTGCAGAAAACATTGTTTGAAGTTGTCATTGGTCTGTATAAAAATTTTTTCAGCGACGTGGCCTATTTTTTTTGGCAGATATTTCAATAAACAAAATTTTGCTGTGTGGGGCTCTAAAAATCCACAAGGAAATTTAGAGATGCTATTGTCTGAAGTTGTTATTAGAGAAGGCATTTGCTGAAATTGTCATTGGTTTCTACAAAAACAATTTTCAGCGACGCGGGTCATTTTTTTTGGGTAGATACGATATTAAGCAAAATTATACTGTGTGGGGCTCTGAAAAGCCATTGGTCCAAAGATGTTATTGACCCAGAAGCCATTGGTCTAAAGATGTTATTGATCCGTATATTTTTTGAAAGTACAGAACAACCCGTTACCGTCAGTTCTGAGCGCTACGACCTTATGATAACACAATTTTTTTTGGCCTTGATCGTGAACATTTTAATCTGGTCTATTTAGGGTTTCCAAAAAAAACTGCGCCATATCACACAATAAACGTTATATTTTAGATTTATTACGCAAAGAGTTTTTAGGACGCGTAATATTGAGATTTGGTGACGTCAAGTGACCCCCAAGATCATGTTTTCTGACACCGTTGTATTTTTTATTTTATAGTTTTATAAAAGATCATATATTTTTTGAAGTTTCGTAGTACTGAAAAATCAGCATTCATCAAATTATGGTTCGATTGCAGTATGAAATGTGTGAAAATATTATTAAAAAAAAAGAATCAAAAACAAGAAGTTTTAGGGCAATTTTTTAAATAATGTTTTATTTTTTTTTAAATAATAGTAATATTATATTAATATAATAAAATTAAATTTTAATAAATTTTTTATTGAATTTTACTTTCCAAGGCGTAATTTGGATAGTCCTTTAGCTAAATATAACAAGCAAAATATTTCCAAGTAAATATTTAATAGAAAAATTTATTATTTTCAATAAAACAAATTTTAAAAATAGAATAACGAATTTTTTCATAGAATTTACGTGATTTTAGAATAAATTTTCTGATAGTCATATTTACTGTATATGAGATCAAGATCAACTTGATCTTTGCATGAGTCAATTTTTGTTTCTGTCGAACTTTGAGATTTTTTCAAGGCGGTTCAGTTTAGAAAAATTTCATTAACATTAGTAGAAAGAAGAAAAAAAAATTCCACATTCAGGTAGACTTTTAAATAAAGCAACAATTAATTGTTGTAATAATAAAATTAGTGTATTTTTGTTGTTTTAGTGCAATAGTTTTTAACTGTTTCCAAAAATAGTTGCCGCTGCTCTTAAAATGTGAGGTCTTTGTCTCTTCTATGGCATGTGTATCCGTATTTTGATCAACTGGTTCTGATAGTATATTTAATCTTTTTTATACCTTAAACGTTTTGCATATTTTTTAATTTTTGCAATTTATTTTTATATGAAATCTCGAAATCAGATGTTTTTTATGCGAATACGTGCACCTGAACGAAAAATAATACCTTCCAACAATCACGTATTCTTTTAAATCGGGGGAGGGAGGGGGGTGGTTTGTTTAAAATTCAAAAAATGTACTTTATTGTCATCTAGTAGTAGGTCAATGTTCTGGCCAAAGAAGTATTATTACACTATCGACAGATTGGTATCAAGCTGAAGTGGTGATATCGATCGATCGTGTTAACAGTTGTCATATATGAACAAACTGATCAAAAGTGTGACTCGAGTGGAAATCGAAATGTGCAATGAATTTGTCAATTGAAAATAAAAAATTACGTTTATAGAAATTTTTCAATTAATATTTCTATTTTCTTTCACATTTGCGTTTACAGTGTGTCTTTTTATAGCGTCAATTTGTATGACAGGATCACAAATACTCGATGCAACCAGGTGAATACGAGCCCACTAACGAGAATGTCATCAAAATATTTTGTATATTTTGTATTTGCAGTTACGGGAATGAAAACTGTACAGTCACTCGAGTACACTACTTGTTCAGCTACTATGAATACTACTAGTTAATAAGACAATATTCCCGGAATGCTAACATTAGACTTTCTTACCGTTTGCTGTTGATTTTTTTCTTCTTATATTGTAAATATTTACCTCCGGTTAGAGGCTAAATTGTAGCAACATTTTGTCAACAAAGCCAGGCATATACGAATGTAAACAAAAACCGTAAAGAACTGAAGAGAAGGTAAATAAAAAAATTATTTTTTAATCAAATATATGGAAGGTACTTTAAGCTTATCATCACATATTAGAGTTGTTCATTGAAAATAATACCATTTATGGGGGGAGTTGATGGCTTCATTTCTATCTTTTTCTTTAAGTTAAAATAATTTTAATTGCTTTTTAATCAAAGGAATATGGTTTTTTTTCCTTGCTTTTATTTAAACTGTTTGTGCACGTCCATTTAGATATGAAATAAAAATTGTGGATTATTTCTAATGGACAATGTCAAATTAAGCTTTTCTTTTGATTAATTGTTATGAAGTTTTGTTATTTTCTAATAGAAACTGGATAGAAAAGTGAATTCCCCTCCACATAGCTTGTACGTTAGTCCCTTTAATGTGCAGCACCACGTTAGGTAACAACACGCGTTCCTACAGAGTGTATTAAGTGAAGTAACCAGAAATGGAACAATGAAATTTGGAGCAACGCTTGGACCATATCTTATTAAGAGCAAAAGATTTTCGTTGGCGCAGTATTTTTTTGGAGGGCCCAGAACTTTGCTCAGAGATGCTTTTAACATCGAAAACTGATAAAAATGTGGAACGAGTGAGGGTTAAGCTTTTTATAAAGAAGTCCTTAAATGGTTCGAAAAAAGTATTTCTAGTAACCGTTGAATCAAAAGTTTTTGTTACGGAAAAGTCCTTAAAAGGTTCAGAAAAAGGATTTCTAGTAACAGAAGAATAATAGTTTTTTTTAAAGAAAATTCCTTGAAATGTTCAAAAAAAGGATTTTTAGTAAACATCGAATAATAATAGGTTTTTTTTACAGAAAAGTCCCTGAAAGGTTCAGAAAAAGGATTTCTAGTAGCCGTCGAATTATAAGTTTTTTTTACAGAAAAGTCCCTGAAAGGGTTAAAAAAAGGATTTCTAGTAACCGTCGAATAATACGTTTTTTACTGAGAAGTTCTTTAAAGCTTCAAAAAAAAAAGATTTCTAGTAACTGTCGAATAATAAGTTTTCTTACAGAAAAGTCCTTGAAAGGTTAAAAAAAAGTATTTCTAGTAACCGGTTAAAAAAAAACCGTTTTTTTTTTACGGAGATGTCCTTGAAACTTCTCGCATCAGATCGGACATTGCATACACTGACAATGCCCTCTGTCACATGTCATTCTCTATCAACGAGTTTTGTTGGAAAAATGGATTCCTGTGGTTCTCAAGTGCCCCTTGTCACCTGGTATCAGTTCTTGTGACTTTTTGTTCCTAAAGATGAAAAACCATTTCAATAGAAATTCTCGCGTCAGATCGGACATTGCCGACACTGACAACTGTCCCTGTTACATGGAATTCTCCATCAATGAATTTTGTTGGAAAAATAAATTCCTGTAGCTCTCAGAACCCCAAAACACCCTACACCCCTCGCCCCAACCGACCGTTGTAACCTGATATCAGTTTGTGGGACTTTTTCTTTTCGCTTAGTCCTGGAAGCTCCAGCATGACAATGCCACCGCGCACATGGTCATCCCAACCAACGCGAGTTTTGTGAAAAATATATTCCTTTTATATTTTTCACAAAACTCGCGTTGGTTGGGATGACCCAGCCCTTTTATTCATCACAACTTATTTTGTTTCCCAAGATAAAAAAAAACACTTCAAAGAATGTCTATTTTATTAACCATGGATGCTCAACTATAAGAATGTCTCGTGCCTCGTGGTCATCTTGATCAACGTGAGTTTTAATCGAAAAAATATATTTAAATTTTATTTCAGCCCCCTTATTTACTTGAAACACGACTTGAAAGGACATCTTCTCGAGATACCTGAATGTGCCAGCTTTTTTTCGGAAAAAAGGATTCACGATGTTCCTCAAAGGAAGGAAAATGGATTCCTATGGTTTTTAAGTCTTCTTTGTCACCAAGTATCAGTTCGCGTGATTTTTTTTTTTGGTTTAGTCCTGGAAGCTCTAGCATGACAATATCACCACACACATGGTCATCTCAACTAACGAAAGTTTTTACCAGAAATAGATTCCTGTCTCCTCCCAGCCCTCTTATTCACCTCATTAAAGTCCATGTAACTAGTGTTGTTCCCCAAGAAGGAAAAAACACTTGAAAGGATGTCTTCTCAGTCACCCTGGATGCTCAAATATGAGAATGTCTGGTGCCATGTGGTCATCTCTACAAACGTGAGTTTTTGTCGAAAAAAATTATTCCAATTTTATTTCAGCCCCCCCTATTTACCTGATAACAGTTCGTATGACTTTTTTGAATCCAAAAGATGAAACACGACTTGAAAGGACATCTTCTCGAGACACCTCAATATACCAGCCTAACAAGACCATCTGTCACATGACCATGTCCACCAAGGACTTATTTTCGGAAAAAAGGGATTATTAATATTCCTCAAAGAAGTATATTCACCTGATCTAAGTCCATGTGACCCAATATAAAAAAATCAGTTTAAAGAATATCCAAAAGAGTGTAAATATCAGTAACATCAAAAGGAGTATAACCGAGGAGGAAGGTCATTACAGTTGAAGCCTTCCAATATTGCTACGAAGAGTGGAAATAACACCTGCGTCGGGAAGAAGCTCCCCAAAATCACCTGATCTAAGTCCACGTGACTTTTTTTTAGCCAAGATAAAAAAAATAGATGAAAGGACATCCAAAAGAGCGTAACTGTCAATAACATCCAAAGGAGTATAATCGAGGAGGAAGGCGATTACAGTTAATGCCCTTTAACACTGTTGAGAAGGCTGAAAATAACACCTCCGTCCGTAAGAAGCTCCCCAACGCCCATCAAAACTACTTTAACATAAGGTATAAAAAGTAAATAAAATTGTTGCATCGAAAAAAATTATTTAGCACCATTAATTTTTAATTTTTTAATATTAAGAAAAAAACATTTAATAAGATACTTATGAGGTTTTGCTGATTTTTTTCGGTGCAAAACCAGCAACACCTCATAAGTATCTTATTTCAATTTAAATTGGAATAAATTTTGCAAATATAAATAATTGTTTATAAATTAATAAAATAAGAGATATTCTGCCATTAAAAAAAAGATATTATTCTCTTTGCAGTCAAGTATGACACTTTCTCAAAGTCACAAGGCATAAATGCGCAAAAAAACAGCTTAACAAGACAATTCCGACTAACTAATTAGTTAATTAATAAATGAGAAGATATTAATGAAAACTACTATTTTTTTATATGACTAAATCGTCATAGAATTTGTACTCTAAATTTGCGTTGTTGTTTTTTTTTTACTGTATTTCTCTAATATTATTATTTATTTCCATAAAATTTTTATCGAAATTTTTTTTTTGTTAATTAAAAGCGCGTGCACTAATAAATTTTATTCTTTTTAAATTGAAAATTTTATTCTTTCAAATATTTATGCTTGGTTGAAAAAAACAAAAATTTTTTTTATTTTTAATTATTTTTAATTAATAATAAAAATTAAAAAGAAAAAAGAAAATAATAATTCGGGGGTTAATTAATAGCGCCATAAAATTTATAAAAAAGAAAGTGGATCGAATCAGTTATAAATTTAGAGTAGTTGTTGGTATTGTGTTTAGAAAACTCTAAATTTTAATTTTGTTTGAGTAAAGTTTGGGACACCCTTTATTATGTACGAGAGAGTGTCAAGAACGCCACCCTGAGGAACGCCAGAGAATTTCAGTTACTTGAAAATATCGTTCGGTGAAGTAGGATCTGATGATGTAAATAATAGTTTCGCATGGTTTAGAGGGATATGGGGGGGGGGGGGGGGGGGGTTAGTGTCTTGTATGTTGGTTAGGTGAAAATTGTTTTCGGTTTTCCAATACGTAGGCTACTATATATATTTCTGGCCTAGGCAACACTAAGTGTTGCCAGGTGCGATCTGACATTTCCATTGGAAAGTTTGACATTTTTTAGCATAAACGTACTCAGAACGTTTTGACGTACGACTATCATTTGTGTTGTTTACAGTGACTTGAAAAAATCAATTTGGCAAAAAAATGGAATTAACTCGTGAACATTTTCGTGCGATCATTTTTCACAACTTTCGACGTGGATTATCACGACAAGAGTGCATCGATGAACTTAAATCTTTGTATGGCTATGAAGCACCATCCTATAGCACTGTGAAAAACTGGTACAACGAATTCAATCGTGGCCGACGCTCGCTCAAAGACGAATTCCGTGAAGGTCGTCCAAAAACAGCCGTTGTTCCAGAAAACATCGATGCCGTACGTGAACTGATAATGCAAGACCGTCATGTGACATACCGTGAGATAGAGGCATGCCTAGGCATTTCTCCCACCAGCATACATTCGATATTGCATGAACACCTGGCCGTAAAAAAGGTTTGTTCTCGTTGGATCCCGCACAATTTGACAATCGCTCAAAAAAAGGCTCGTGTGGATTGGTGTAAAGAAATGCTGAAAAAATACGATCGCGGTGCTTCAAAAGACGTTTATAAGATCGTCACAGGTGACGAATCATGGATCTATGCGTATGAGCCCGAAACAAAACAGCAATCGACCGTGTGGGTCTTCCAAGACGAGTCAAATCCAACGAAAGTTGTTCGTGGAAGAAGCACTTCGAAGCAAATGGTCGCTTGTTTCTTTGGCAAAACTGGTCATGTGGCGACTGTTCCGCTTGTGCAACGTAGGACGGTCAATTCTGAGTGGTACACCACCATTTGTTTGCCTGAAGTCTTCGGAGAAATTCGAAAAACGAACAAGAGAAGTCGAATCATTGTGCACCATGACAATGCGAGCTCTCACACATCGGCTCAAACCAGCGCCTTTTTGACCGGACAAAACGTCGAATTGATGGGTCATCCTCCGTACAGCCCTGACTTGGCACCCAATGACTTCTTTTTATTCCCACACATCAAGAAAAAAATGCGTGGTCAACGATTTTCGTCGCCAGAAGATGCTGTTGAAGCATTCAAAAACCATGTTTTGGAGGTGTCTCAATCGGAGTGGAAAAAGTGCTTCGAAAATTGGTTTGAGCGCATGCAAAAGTGTATAAATCTTGATGGAGAATATTTTGAAAAACAATAAAACCTTTTTCGTTGATAAATATTCGCATTTTCATTATTAGGCCAGAAATATATATAGTAGCCCACGTATACGAGGTCTGTTCAAAAAATATCGCGAATTTTATGTTTTCTCAAAAATTATTTATTTATTTATGAATATCTATTTTGTCCCCTTCAAAATAATCCACACCAGATATAATACACTTGTGCCAACGTTTTTTCTAATTCTCGAAGCACTTCAAAAAATCATTTTTTTTATCTTGTTCAGCTCCTCTCTTTGATGCCGTCTTTATCTCCACACTCGTAGCGTAGCGTCATCCTTTCATAGGGCTCTTCAGTTTCGTGAACAAGAAAAAGTCACAGGGCGCCAGATCTGGGGAATACGGTGGCTGCGTCATTATTTTTGGTTGTTTTTGGCCAAAAATGGCAAAAGCCAATTTTAGTTCTTTCACAAATCCGGGCGTTTCTGCCGGTTTGCTTCACGCAACTTGCGCATAACTTACAGGTAATAATCCTTATTATTAAGGATTATTACCCTGTGGGAAGAACTTATAATGCACCAAGTCTCTGCAGTCGAAAAAACTGTAAGCAAAACCTTCACATTCGACCGAACTTGATGCGCTTTTTTCGGTCTTGGCTCGTCCGGCAGCTTCTATTGGGATGATTGAGCTTTGGTTTCCACGTCATAACCATAAACCCTTGATTCGTCACCAGTTATGACCCTCTGGAGCAAATTTGGGTGATCGCGGACTGAGTCCAACAGCTCCTTAGCGATGTTAAAACACGTGCAAGCAAAGCAGCTGTCAAAAATTAACTGAACATTCAAAATGGCCGAACTTGTCGGCATAAGTGAGAGATATGAGTACCAACATAACGCCACAAAAAAAACGAAACCCGCGAAAATTCAAAATTCGCAATACTTTTTGAACAGACCTCGTATATGCGCCTGTACTAATTTTAGCCGCTCTGCCACGTTTACAGCAGGTATAAATTTATTAACAAAAAAGTAAATTCAAAGTTAATAATTAATTCATAAAAAAAAACCGAAGAAACGTATTTTTTTTATATAATTTTTAAAAAGACTAATAAATTTAGACTATTAAATATAAAAATATATTTTAAGTAATAAAAAAAAAGTTTTTTTTGTTATTTTTTGAAGAAAAAAATTAGGACTTACCGAAAAACGACTTGGCACAATAAGAATCCAATTTCACGTAAGCACGTTGATTATAATAAGCCGTCTAAGTGAATTTAAGATCATTGATTTGTCCATAATATGAGTGGAGACTAGAATTAAATAAAAGAATTTACTTATAAAAAAAAAAAGTTAATAAATTTTAAAAAGAATAAGAAAAAAACCATTTCAATGTGTACGAACACAAATTACTATATCCGATCTGAGAGTTTATTTTGATTTTGAATAATTTCTTAAATGCTAAATGTTACTAAAATAATAAGTAATAAATATCTACTAAATAGTATAATAAATATTCTTAAAACAAAATGTTATCCGATTATGTTGTAGAAAGAATGGTAATCAAAAGGAAATCGTCTTAAAACAATAAATTTTCTATGATTTTGCCTGATACGAGAGAGTATCTTCGAGTGGATTGCGAAATGTTTAGATTTTTATTTTTAAATCTGTGGTGTTTCTTTTTTTTGTTAAATTATTTAAACCTTGAATTAATCTAATAAAGTGTTTTTTTTGTTTTTTGTTGTTTTTTTTTTGTGTAGATAAAAGATAGAAAATCCTCTTCTTAATAGAGTTAAAGATTGGAAAATTATAGAACAATAGATATTTTTAATGATTATTATGGGAATCAACTAAGGCTGAAAGAAAATAACTTTTTTTAATTGTCAAATAATAATAAGAAAAAAAATATATTTGGTGGCATCTGCCCTTGCTTAAAAAAAAATTATGTGAAAGTTTTTTACCTTTGATTTTTTACTTTGAACTTGAGCTTATAGAACTATGGCTCGTTTAAAGTGGAAATACCATATTAATGACGACGATATCGAGGTTATTTTCAATGCCAAAAAAACCTTCCGAAAATATTTCGGTAAAAAATATTACTTTCAAAATAACTCCAACAACCCCTCCCTCCCCCCCTTCACCCATTGTAAGAATTTTTTAAAATGAACATTTTTCTCTATGCACATGAAAAATTTAGTACTTTTTTCTATTGCGAGTATAAAGTGCATTTTTTTTAGCGATGATATTTTTTTTTTTTTGCAAAAATAATCTAATTCCATATTTAATGAAAATGCAGGCGTACTTAAATGATTTTCTTCCTGGAAACTTGGCATTTAATAAAAATCACAGTTGCATAAATGAGAATTCCAATTAACAGGCGCACTTTTTAGCAAGTGGATGGATCGTGTCCGTTCAAATTGAGCACGTATAGTTACGATAGAAGAGGAAATGCAAATAGGTCCAAGCGAACGCATATCAAATATGGGTTCTATTATGGGGCTAGTAGGGTGGATGGAATCTATCTGTTGACTGGTGTGTAAATGACGCCAAGAAGATCTGCAAAAGATATGCATATTTTTATGTATGTCGCTGCTGTAAAAACGGGGCACGCAATGCACTCATTTTACTTGTAAAAATATGAGTGACATCTGTAATACCAAACAAGGTCTACAAATCTTCAAAATGCCACGAAAAAAAAAACATAATTTCCTTAGACTATAAAAATCTACTCAAATTCTAGTCGTTTATGATTTTTTGGAGAACATAATCTAAAAATATTATTGTTGACTCTTAACAACGACACTGTTGGATGCGCCGCCATAAATAGCTATGCTATCATCTTGTCTTCGATGCTGCGGTGTTTTCTTAAGATTTATTTCTGTTCTTCGATAAACAAAATTTAATTCAGATTTTTGCAAAAATTCTATACAATTAAACGGGAAGAAGTGTCTGAAGAAAAATCATATAAATTAACTTGTTTGAACGTTTCAGTTAAGTCTACAGAAGAATTATACGATCATACAGGTCAGAGAAAATTTTTTTATCATACCTGTAATGATGGTATTATAATAGTTTTATTTGCAGAATAAATAATTTATTTTTTAGCGGGCATAAAAGAATATCAATACGGTTAAAATAATATTTTATTCCAGGATAAATATACAAAGAAGTACTAAAAAATATCTGGTCATTTTTATAATTAAAAAGAAAATGTAATGAAAAACTTGTAAAATATGAAGCACTTGAGAATGTCTACTTAATTATTTTTAGAAAAGATAATAGCGAAAATGGTTAGTTTTACTTCCTGTGAGGTATGAGAAGCATCTTCTTTTGGTAACTTATCAAGAGCACAATGCCTTATTTTCGGTGGCATAGACTATTTTTGAAGGGCCAAGAAATTGTAAAATTTGAACCTAAAATGAAGGTCACACGATGGATTAATATTGAAGCACCTTGAAATTCTCAGAAAAATGATTTTTCCAGAACTAAATGTCAGCAAGATTTTTTTTAAAAAAGCCTTTGAAAGACTTAGCAAAAGGCTTCTTCACCTCAGATGCTCCAACATGACAAGGATCCTTGTTACATGGCCATTTTCATCAAATAGTTTTTGTCAAAAAAAGAAAACGATTTGTGCGGTTACCGACCACTCCTATTCTCCCGTTCCTAGTCGGGAGTTAAAAACAAATTGAAAGTTCGTTATTTTGGGTTTCCGTGCACCTCTATTTTTTTAATCCCCAATTTTGAGGGTCTTTTTTTTATTCCCCCAAAAAAAAAACCACGTGAACGCACGTCATTTTGGGTACACTTGGACAATACCCCCGGTATCAACAATTTTTTTCAAAAAAGGGGTTCGTGTGGTTTTTGAGCCTCTCGATTTTCTTAATCTTCAATTTCGTGGGACTGCTTTTGTTCTCTTAGATCAAAAATCACTTGAAACGATGTCATTTTGGTACACCATTACAACTGCCCTAGCATTACAACTGCCCCAGTCACATGGCTATATTCATCAACGAGTTTTAAAAAAGGGGTTCCCGTAGTTTCTGAGCCCTTCCATTTTCCTAATCCCTAATTTCTTGTGACGTTTTTTATGTTTCCCAAGATCAAAAACCACTTCAAAGCACGTCATTTTGGGTACACCTGGATAGTCCAGCATGAGAACTCCCCCAGTCACATGGATATCTTCATCAACGAGTTTTTTTTCTTAAAAAAATGGGTTCCTGTGATATCCAAGCACCTCTATTTTCTTAATCTCCAATTTCAAGGGTCGTGTTCTTATTCCCCAAGATAAAAAACTACTTGAAACGATGTCATTTTGGATACACCTGGATAGTCCACCATGACAACTCTCCCAGTCACATGGCTATAATCATCAACGAGTTTTAAAAAAGGGGTTCCTGTAGTGTCTGAGCCCTTCTATTTTCCTAAACCAAGTTCGTGTGAGGTTTTTTGTTCCTCCAAAATAAAAAGCCACCTTAAACGACGTCATTTTGGATACACCTGGATATTCCAGCATAAGAACTCCCCCAGTCATATGGCCATCTTCATCAATAAGTATTTTCTCAAAAAAGCGATTCCTGTGGTTTCTAAGCACCTTTATATTCTTAATCCCAAAGTTCTTGTGACATTTGTTCCTCAAGATAAATAAAACACTTGAAACGAGATTAGTTCTCAATGGCAACCCTCCTGGTCGCATGGCCATCTTCATCAACGAGTTTTTTTTTCTTCAAAAACGGGGTTCCTGTGGTTTCTGGATGCCTCTATTTTCCAATCCTTTTGAAAGCACGTCATTTTGGTTAACCTGGGTAGTCCAGCATGATCCGGCATTTGTCATATGACTTTTTTCTTCAACGCATTTAAAAAATAAAATAGTTCCTGTGGTACTCCAGCTTCTCTATTCGCTTGATCACAGTCCACGTGACTCGCCCCTCCCACCAAGATCAGAAACCACTTAAAAGGATGTCTTTGTGATACTGCCGAAAAGTTCCAAAAAAGTATAACCGAGAATCTGAAGGCAATTTTAGTTGAAGCCTTCCAGAATCAGTCTCATTACTTTTCTGCCTCACCTCGTATACAAACTATTATTAAATGCGGTTTTTTTTCATAACTACGATGTGAATAAGAAAATTATTAAAAACAATCATTTCAGAAATTGTAATTTCGTTATAATCTGGAAAATTATCGATGATTAAAAACAAAAAAAAAAATATCTGTGTCAGCTGTGGTACCTTTTAAGGAAAGAGAAATTTCTGTTCAACCTGAATGAATTCAGAATGCACAGTAAATGTCTGATAAAAATATCTAAGAACATAAGATATCGGTTAGTAGCATCTTTCAAGTGAAACTGATCACCGGCATTGAGTTGAATGAACATCAAAAAAAGTGGGTAAAGCAGGAAAAAACCTTGTAAATGGAGAAGATGGTCACCGGTTCGTATAACAAGATTTTTGACCAAAAATTTCTTACCTTCATTCTCTCATCATTCACTCTTCACTTTTCACTATAAAATTACGACCGATTTTTGCAGGTCATTGCATTCACAGAACGTGTTATAAATGATCCTCTGACATGCACCAAATAAACATAGTACATACCTGAAGAAAGCTGCTCTTTATTTTTAATGGCAATCTTTGTTTTTTTTTTGTTGTGTTGGGCTGAACTTGCCCTAATTTTAAAGAAAAGATACTCTTTTTTCCTTTACTAAAATATGAGGTGTTAAAGTTTTGTTTTTGGAAATTTCTAAGGAAAATTTTGTGATATTACACTGATGAGTGCTTATGGTAAAAGTAAGAGACGAGAGTTTTTTTTAGCAAGAAGATTATCGTGTTAGGATAATCGAGAATCAAACTTTTTATAACGAGAAGAAGGAGTAACTATGTTACGAACATAGAATGGACCATTAGCAATTTGTGGGAGGTTTTTAGATTGAAGAAATTGGATTTGAAAGGAATTAGAACACTTCTGTAAGTGCAGCTCTGATTAATCCAGAATGAAGTTCTATTCTGTAAGTTTAAATTGGTTTTAAAATAATTTTATAGATTAAAAGTTTTGTTTTTCAATGTTAGTTTTGATTGGTTGCTCAGTTTTTCTTGGAGATTTTAGTTATGGAATTGTAGGTTTTTCTGGAAGACCTTTGGATACTGGAGTGAGTTTGGATATTAGTTTGGATGTTAAAGTGCCTATACGACCACCCTAAGGAACAACATCTATAATTGGGTATATTTTAGAACTTTTTGTATTATCAGTTACAGTGGAAATAACATTCGAAGCGATGAGATTTTGAAATAATGTAGTACATGGAATGAAGGAACATCTTAAGTTTCCAGAGTAGTTCAGGGTTATAATAAGATTAAAAATTATTTCTTTTAAAAATGATTAGAAATTTAAATTAATATTTCGACTTTAAATTATAGTGAATATTATATGCACTCAAATCTTTTTAATTAATCTACAAGCAAGTTTTTTTTGAAATAAGTAAATTTTTTATTAATATTAATATTATGCGTTCAAAAATCGTTTTGACTATAACTTAATAGTTAATTCGATATTTTCTTAATTGAAATTCATACTCAAGGTGAACAATATACTTTCATACAAATAAGGTGAAAATTTTCTTAGTTTTTATAATGTTCAAAAAAAAAGAAGAAAAAAACTTTGATGATCACACTCATGGTAATATTGTAGATGAAGTTTAAAAAAAAAACAAATTTCTTTTATGAGTCTCCTAAAAACAGTGACATTCCATTATAAAAAAAAACTACTGTCCACTACTGAAATGGTCAAATTATAAAAAAAAATTTCTACAACATTGGTGGTCATTTTTGCATACTCCACAACCTATATGGGAGGTTGTGGAGATTTTCTTTAATCTAAAAAAATATATAATATTTTGATGAATTTTCTTTTTGGACAAATTTTTTATGATAATCCGCTTAAAAAAAATCGATAAGAGACCGAAGAAAATCACCATAATTTAAAAACAATTTTGATATGATTTTTTTCTTTCTTCTAAACTTTAAATAAAAAACATTTTATTTCGAAAGTTTAACTAATTTTTTTCTCTCGATATAATAAAATATAGGCTTTAAGACTTTATAAAATAAAAAAAATTTTCAATAATTAATTAGCTTTAATCAATAAGCTTCAATGCATAGATTATCATAAAATATTATTAAAAAAAAAAACATAAATTTATGTTAATTTTTTTTCTTCATGTATTTAAGGAAGGAAAATTATCTTATTTTAATTTATTTTCTTTTAAAAAAACATCTATTAAATTGTTAAAAAAAGTAAAGTTTTCATTTTACGTATTGGAAACAGTTATTTCCCTTAAGACAGGTAAATAAATAGAAATCAATAAATTCATTTTGGGTAGCCCGCCACTGATGATTGCAATTTATTTATGCATTTCAATTTAAATTGAATTATTTTGATAAAAAAGCTATAAACTTAGAGTAAAAAATTATATTAAATTATTTTTCAATGTTTTTATATCATTTTGGTTTCACAGATATTATTCGATGTAAAAACATTAAAGAGGAAATGATACCAAATCTAACCAAAAACTCATTCGGTAATCAACGATTTTATAAAAACACACACACACACACAAAAAGGAACAGTCTTGAAAGTCATTTTTTCTTTAACCCATAATAAAAAATTATATTATAGTAAGTAGCCCCCCAAAAAAAAAATTTAAGCTAAAGCTTCCCATTTGGATACCGAGATTATGGCAACTTTTATCTTTTCACAACTGTATGCAACTGGTAACAGGCAACAAGTTCTCAAAGACTATAAATACTGTTGTATATTGCGATAAATCGAAATAAAAATAATCATATTAAAAACCAGAGACTAAAAACAAAACAACAAATAAATTTTGTAAAAAAAAAAAACTCTTGCTGCCATTGCCATTAAATTATGGCAATATAGACAGTAAGAGTAAAGTTTTTCGTGACCAGGTGTGCTAAAAACATGTTTTAAGCAAGTACAAATGTATTTAAAAAAAAAAAAACTCTTGTGGTAAAGGTGCAAACAACAATTCAAAAAAGAAAAATCCAAACCAACAAAAAGAAGAATAAATTATCTGCAAAACAAACAGAAAACATTTAACATTTTTAATATGCTAAGATCGATATAAGAAGAGGAAAATACACTTTTTGTAGAGAGAAGACCTCTTCGGAATGAATTTTGATAGAAAATTTCCAATCGATTTGATTTATTTGCTGTTTGATGGTAATTATTTGATTTTTCCATTTATTAACATTGGATAATATCCGGTGAAATACTATTATTAGTAATAGAAGGGAGAGAATATCTTTTGTAAAGGTATCCATTTGGTAATTACTTATGTTTACACTGGCATTTATGAGCATGTTTTCATAATAAAATAATAGGAATTGCGGAAGAAATTCTCTTTTCTCTACGTTGCGTTTTATTGACATGAATTATGATCTGAGAAAATTTATAAGTGAATCTGGCAACACATTTTCCATTCTATGCAGGCGCTCTATCACAAAAAGTGACCCGTCTGATATGCATTTTGTTTTTGATTTTTTTTATTTCTTTAAAAATGAAAAAGGATAAAAAAAAATCGTAATAATATGATTCTAAGCACTAGAATCATATTATTACGAATTTTTTTTATCTGACCTCAAAGATTTACGAATACAAATGAGGCTCTGAAAACCCTCAAGTGACTATGTTTAATCTATTGTACGTACGAAAAATTACTGTCTGATATGCATTTTGTTTTTGATTTTTTTTTGTGAAGAAGGAGGGATCGTCACAGGCAATTCTCAGCACTAGAATCCTATTTTTTTTAATAACAAACTTTTTTTACCTAACCTCAAAGATTTTTATCTAGACCATATGTGGTCTTAACGAAACTTTTTCACAAATGACATAAGACTACAAATATTGGACTTATTATGCGAAAAGTACCCAGGACGTGTAATATCAAGATTAGGTGATGTCAATTAACCTCTCCAAGATCATGTAATTTGACACAGTTGAGCTTTTTTTTTGTAAAGTTATATAAAAAATTGTATTTACATAGAAATTTTTCAAAACTTCAGACCATTTAAATACCAATATTTGTTAAGTATAGCCTGAAATGTGCGAAAAAATTATCAAAAATTACCTCAACAGGACCAAGTCCTGCAAGAAATTTTTTGGTGGGCATTTAAAAAAAATTATATTAAATGTGTAATGGCAATTTTGATGTAATATAAATATCAAAGTCTAACTTTAAAAGTATATTTTTCTTCTCACAGCACAAATTGGATAAATCTTTATGGTGGCCACCAAGATCGTGTAATTTGACACAGTTGGGATTTTTTTTGTAAAGTTAAACAAAAAATTCTATTTACATAGAAATTTTTCAAAACTTTAGATCATTTAAATGCCAATATTTGTTAAGTATAGCCTGAAATAAGCGAAAAAATTATCAAAAATTACCTCAAAAAGATTAAGTTCTGCAAGAAATTTTTTCCCAAAGCATAAACTGGAAAAATCTTTAGTTTGGAGAAATTTAAATATTTTTTAAATAAGTTTAATTCTTCAAAATTTTATGACAAATATGGTAATTGTTTGTAGTGCGAAATTTTCTTTTTTCTATGTTGCGTTTTATTGACATGAATTATGATCTGAGAAAAATTATAAGGGAATCTGACAACAAATTTCACATTCTATGCAGGCTCTACTCAATGCCTCAAAACTATTCTAATGAAAATGCAGTCCTGTAGTTTTATTTTTTTATTTTTTTTAAACAAATTTTCTTTTTTTTTATGTACAAAGAAATTTCCTTAAAAATATTGCTTAATCACACGAACGGTAATGATTATCCAATTTGTATTTGGAAGATAAAATTACAAATTACATATTATAAATTCAAAATTAAATTAAATTTTTAATTTATTATATTACTTAAATATTACCATAATATATAAGGTAAAAATTATTCAAATAGCTATCATTAAACTTGTTGCAGGACTCGCGCCTTTTGAGATAATTTTTTAACAACTTTTTCGCAAATTTTGGGATTGTAAGTCGGCGATTACTTGAGGGATGTTAGCTTATAAAAGCTATAAAAATTTGAAAATTACCCGTTTTAATATAAAAATTTATAAAAGTTTGTAAAAACCAATGCAAAGGCATCAAATTGCGCGATTTTGGAGGCCAATTGATATCATCAAATCTCTGAAATTACTCATCCTGTAATATCTCTGAAATTACACATGCTGAGAAGTTTCTACTGAACAATGCCAAAATTTTTGGTGTTATGTAGCTTAGGTGCCCTTTTGTTAAAATCACATATGATACGAGTATGTATGAAAAAATTTTAAATTTATGGTAAAAATGGCCACTTATCATACAGGCATAGCGCTCAGAATTAATTTTTAGATAAAAAATGAACCCAAACAGTCATTTTTTGCGGATACAAAAGTTTCTATTGAATTACTTGTGGTTTTCAGAGTTCCTCATTACTAAAAAATGTTTGCTCAAAAAATCAGCATATAAAGCCTGTTCTTCCATAACTTGAGGGATGTTGGCATATAAATGCTATAAAAATTTAAAAATTACCCGTTTTAATATAAAAATTTATAAAAGTTTGTAAAAGACAATCCAACGGCAGCAAATCGTACGATCTTGAAGGCCAATTGATATTATCGAATCTTTGAAATTATACGTACTGAGGAGTTTGCCTTAGGTAGTCTTTTGTTAAAATGACATATAACCTAGATGAGAAATGTTCAAATTTAAGGCAAAAACGGTTAGTTATCATACAGGCATAGCTGTCAGAATTAACTTTCATACCAAAACTGAACACCATACAGTCATTTTTTTTTGCGGATACAAAAGCTTCTATTGAATTATTTGTGGGGTTTTCAGAGCCCCTCATCGTTGGAAAATTTTTGGTCAACTAAAGCCTGTTGTTCCAGCATCTAAATAGCGTATTTTATATATTTTTACCAATCATATATAATGACCAAAATAAAAGCTAAATAATTTGGACTTTAAATAATATATTTATATAAAAATTGTCAAATAATCCTTTATAATAGTAGCAACTTAAAAAAAAAAGCTGTAAAAAGAAAATAATATTTACCAATAGTAATCTTTATATTGAAAGGTAAAACTTTACGCATAACAAATCTAGATGTGATTTTTATTTATTTATTTTATGGCATTTATAGCTAAAACTTTTTCTTCTTCCATATGGAGACTCTTATATTTTATGGAAATAAATAGAAATCTCAAAAAAAAAATCTATAAGCAAATATTATGACTCCATCTATCAACACGAAAAGTATCTATAAAAAAAATGCTGTTTTTTTTATATTATTTTTTATGTACTTCTTGTATCATGTTGTTAAAACATCTGTTTTGATAATCAATTTGATTAAAAGTAGGTTATTCAAGTAAGATATCATTTTCATTTGACGTAATTCGATTCTTTCTTTTAAATTATTATTTATTTTTATTGACGCACCACTCACTAGCTTGTTTGGCAAATAATAATTTACATAAAAAATAAAAAATTTAAATGTTTCCATCAAATAAATATTAAAAATAAATTTAAAAAAAAAATGTATTGAAAAAGCTTATAATTATTAAAAATAAGAAAAAAACCTTTTTTTTATTACAATAGTTAGTTTTTGTGTGTGTAATAAATTAAACCCTTTTTCACTTTATAAAAGGAAAAAGGTGTTAAAAATTTATAAGAAAATTTTTTTTTATTTTAAATAAAAAACCGAAATTTTTTTGGCCGATTCGACAAAACGCCATAATTTGAAGGAGTACAGTCCGAAACACAAGTGCAACGAGCAATTGGAAAATCGCTGTCAAATTTTTTTTTAAGCTTCCCGATACTATGCTAGCGCACACAACTGGTAAGCAGCAACGCAAACGATTTTACTGTTTGAGCTCGTCGATTTAAGTACGAATTTCTAATTTTCAGTCCCGTTCGTGTAGTGCTGCCAATAAAATATTTTTTCATTTTTTATGTGAAAATTTAATTTAAAGGTGAAAAATGCATTTATTATTTTTTAAGGAACTTAAAAATTAAATTAAGCTTAATAAAATAAATAAAAAACCAACTGATCAGATTAGATTTAGAATGACCAGTGGCAATTTTTTCTTTAAAAATCTTTTTTTTTTGGTTAAAAAAAAATTGTTAATTTTTTAAAGTTTTGTATTTTGTTTTGACAATATTTTTAGTAAATTTAAAAAAAAAATTCTTTGATTTGTGGGGAAAAATCCATGCTCATATCTGAGGTACGAAGATAATTTATTGTGTCTGAAAACTTTTACTACTTTTCTATTAATGACATTTGTAACTCTAGTAAATAATTTGTCATAAGAGGGAAGAAGTGGAACTGACCACATTATTGGCAGAGGTATGGGAACTGATTTAACGGGACTAAACTGTCATCCAGTTAACAATTCCATCGCGTTAGAATTTCTAAAGGAGTGGAGCTCAATCGTACAATGATCTTGTCTGTGAGCAAGTAGGCGTTCTAGGGCCACATTAGTATTCCAGTGAGCAAATTCCTTTGTAGTTATCGGAGTGTTTCTTGAAAATTTCACAAACCGATTCGCTATATAATGTCACAATTGTTTGATTATGATTGTGTTTCACTGTAGTTGAATTTGCAAATCGGATATCTTTTTACAATGTTAGATACATAAACTCCATGAATTTTTAGTTCTAAAAAAAATCTAGACCATCCAAGAGTAAAATTGAAAATATCAGCACTATGTAAAGGTTGTTTGGTAAGAAAAGAAAAAACCCCACAGAACAAAGAGCAGTCAAGATTCCTACTAACCACGACAATATGTCTTGCATAAATAATGGAGGACGGACTGAGATATTGCGTTTGTGACCAAAAACTGTACTCCAACATTCTAGAGCCAATAAATCAATAATAGGTGGTAAAATGTCTTATTTTAAATAACAAATGCATTAATCGATTGACCTATAAAAAATATGAAAATATTTATAGAAATTGAATATGACGAGAGAACCTGGTTTATTTTTAAAGGTTTTATTTTTTCTCTTTGATGACATTTTTGCAGGTATTTTTTGTTTACTTTTGCAAAAAAAGAAAAAAAACTCTGGCAATATTAAATTATTTTCTACGAAATAATAATTATTGTATAATCACAGAGATGAATAATGACAAAGTTTTTTTATAAAGCTCCCAAAAAGTTCATTTGACTAGATTTTAAAAAAAAAAACGTTTACAAACTGTGATCAATAATTTTTTGCTCTGATTCCGTAAGAAAGTCATTCATCATCTTAGAAGCTAGTATAGTAAAAGTAATAATTATAATAATAAAATGGAATAGTTTTTTTTAGAAAGTTCAATATAGACAGAAAATTAAATTGTGCAAAAATTAATAAAAAGAAAATTTCTTCATCATCTTCGCAATATTAGTTATCAATTGTTTTAAATATTTTAAGTAGAGAAATTATTTTCATTTTCATCTTTTAAGATTTGTAATATTGATGACTGACGGTTCGTTGTAAAATCGTGCTGACAGATTGACACACTTTTACTTTTAATATCATGTCAAGGGTCATTTTTGGAATTTTGAACTAAAAATGTAGGACTCTATGAGTAGGTGAATAGCATTAGTTGGTATGATTGAGACCATTGTCTCTTAAGTGTCCGATGAGTGTTTCCGGGAAGGACAGTACAGGACAATTCTCTCATAAGTGGATTATGATGATAGGACAAACGGGAGTGAAATTTTTGATAGCGGGAAATGCACAAGTTCCCGTAACAAAGGGAATATTTAGATCACGATGTATTATGTTGTTACGAACATAAAAGGGGGGCTTTAACAATAACGAACATAAAAGGAGGATTTCGGATTGTGGACACGACAGGAATTGGAATGTTTCGCTGAACCCCAAAGTTCAATTCCGTATGTCCAAATAGGTTGTATGAGGTCCGTTCAAAAAGTATCGCGAATTTTGAATTTCTGCGGGTTACGTATATTCGATTTTCAATTTTTGGTGGCGTTGTATTGGTACTCATGTCTCTCACTTATGCCGAAAAGTTCGGCCGTTTTCAATGTTCAGTTAATTTTTGACAGCTGCTTTACTTGTACGTGTATTGGTTCGTCTTCGATTTTTGCCCATTTTCGACCAAAAACAGCATCGTATTAACATTGCTAAGTAGCTGTTGGACTCTGTCCGCAACGACCCAAATTTGCTCCAGAGAGGAATATTACCTGCAAGTTATGCACAAGTTGCGCGAAGCAATCCGCCAGAAACACCCGGAATTGTGGAAGAACAAAAATTGCCTTTTGAACTATGATAACGGTTTTGGCCAAAAACAACACACTAATAATGCCGCAGCCACCGTATTTCCCAGATCTGGCCCCCTGTGACTTTTTCTTGTTCCCGAAACAGATTCTTTGATCCATTTTTTGGATACTTTCCGCGGTACTTTTTGAACAGATCTCATATTTTAAAAGTTTGTTAGTTTCGAGCGTTTGTCAAGTAGTCAAAGAAGTTGACGGTACGGTCTAGTGGCTTGAAGTTTTTCTAATCTAGTATGAGAATCCAGATATGGAATTGTAAATTATTGAAAGCTTTCTCAGAAATTGTATGAGTAGCAAGTATGGCCGTATCGTCTGTATAAGTAGCAATAATAGTATTAGGATCAGATGGGATATCATGGGTATTCCAGAGTATTTAAAATCACTAATTGATCCAGTCTCCCTTAATTTTATTAATTAATCCCTTCATATTTAATGAAATTTTATAATATTCCAACCATATTTAGTATGAAAATTGCAAACTATAGCTGCCAAACCTTCATTATTTTTAAAATAATGCTCAACAATGAAAAAGCGTTCAATTTTTAATAACCTTGAACTGTCAGCTGTCACGCTCTATTTTTTTTGTTGGCAACACTTTACCACATAAATGGCACAAAATTCAAATCTTGAATACTCTTTAGGACACCCTGATATTTAATTAAACTTTTTCTTAAGTCACTAAATGGTTCCATTGTCATGACACTATAGAATAACCTCTAGCCCTTGTCTCAGAGACCTTACACCAAAAAGAAAAAAAACTTTTTTAGAATTTTAATCTACTTCAAATTTTGATAAATTATTTTGCGACAGCTTCTGAGAACATTTTGTACCACCGATAAACGTTGCTTCGGTCTAAGGTACCTTCACCATATGCCACAGTCAACATTCGAAATGCGTTCGCGCAATTAATTTTGTTTTTCACACAAAATTTGATACAGATTCTTTGATCCATTTTTTGGAATGGGCAAAAATCGAAGACGAGCCAAAACACGTGCATGCAAAGCAGCTGTCAAAAATTAACTGAACATTCAAAATGGCCGAACTGATCGGTATAAGTGAGAAACATTAGTACCAACATAACGCCACAAAAAATCGAAAATCGAATATACGTAACCCGCAGAAATTCAAAATTCGCGATACTTTTTGAACAGACCTCGTATTATAAAAAATGGGACCAAAGATACTGCCTTGTGGGACTCCGGCTAGAATAAGATATATTTCCGAGGATTCTGAGTTAATGACAACTTGGAAATTATGTTGGGAGATATGTATATAGAATTTATGATAAGGTAGTATGTTGAAGGAAGAAAGCTCTTGAGTCCACGATACCATACACGATCAAAAGCTTAAGGGATATCTAAAAATACTCCTGAGCAATACCCTTTACTTTCAAGAGAGGATGCAATGTGATCAACAATGCGATGACATTGCTGGATAATGGAGTGTTCAGATCAGAAGCCAAATTGGTGATCAGGAATAACTTTTTTATTAACTAGGACTGGATGGAGTCGTTTTCTTACCAAGAATTAGTAAGAGGAGCTTTAAATTTTAGTAATTTTTTTCAAACCTAAGCAACGGTTAAGAAATTATTAAAATATCTTGAGTCTTCTTTCGATAATAAAATAATCCGAAATTAAACTGTTTCATAAAAGTTGTCATTATTTTACTATAATGTGTAAATTTGAATTTTTGTAATGCCATAAAATGTTCTGATATTTATTAACACTTTTTCACAATACAAAAAACTTAAACTATTTAAGGTAAAATACTATCTAGATTACACGATAAATAATAGTCAGTCTTAGGAAATCTTAAACTATCATCTTTTTAATAAAGATATTATTTTAATTGGAAATATATTATACAAAGTGGACGATATTAAATTAGAATTAAAACTCCACAGTAAAGTGCCATTTAAAAACTTTTATTATAATATTTATTTATTTTAAAGGTTACCATTCATTTTATAAAAATAGATTAATTAATAATGAGTAAAAATTTTATAATCTTTCTAGAAAAGTAGCCGTGATTCTACCATAATTTAAAAAATAAATTTTTTTTAACGATGAGGCTTATTTCATTCTCTGTAAGCAAATTTACCATATATATGAGGATTTTAAAACCCTCAAGTAAGGGTAACTTACAAGTAACCCGTCTGATATGCATTTTGTTTCTGATTTTTTTTATTTCTTTTAAAATGACGAAGGAGGGAGAGATCGGCGCAGACAATTCTGAGCACTAGAATCCTATTATAATAAACTTTTTTTACCTGGCCTCAAAGATCTTAAGCTGAAGCACATGTGGTCTTAATGAAACGTTTTCACAAATGACACAAGACTACAAAATTATTATGCCAAAAGAACCCAGGACATCGTATGATTTGACACAGTTGGGCTTTCCAAGATCGTATAAATTGACACAGTTGGGTTTTTTTTTTAAAGTTGTAGAAAAAATCATATTTACATAGAAATTTTTTAAATTTAAGATAATTTAAATGACAATATTTATTAAGTATAGCTTGAAATGTGAGAAAAATTATCAAAAATTACCTCAAAAGAAATTTTTGGTAGCCATTTTAAAAAAATTATAATGGCAATATAAATATCAAAGTCTGACTTTTAAAGTATAGTTTCCTTCCCACAGCACAAATTGGATAAATCTTTATGATGGCCGCCAAGATCGTGTAATTTGACACGGTTGGGATTTTTTTTTGTAAAGTTAAAAATTTAATTAATGGTTTAATTAATAATATAAAATGTTTGACTATTTTTTTCCTAAGTACAAATTGGAAAATTCTTTAGTTTGGAGAAATTTTAATATTTTCTAAACGAGTTTAATTCTTCGAGCAAAAGAAAATATTTTAGTAAAAATCCTGCAAAAATTAATACTATTTATTTATTTTCAAAAGTTTTATTGATAAAATATAATAATTAAATTTTTATAGATAATTAATTAAATGGGAAAGATTTTTAGATATTTTTCAAAATTTTATGGCAAATATGGCCATAAAAAAAATATAATTTTTTTTTTTTTTAAAACCGAGTTAGTTATGATTTTATTTTTATAGCATTTAGAAGTTCACACAAAAGTCCCATAACAACATTGGAACAATCTCTTTTTGACCGAACCCGAAATGGTAACAAACGAACCATAGTCACAGGTTAAAGAAGGATGGCCTGGAATTGGAACCATACTGTGGATTTTGTATAGCAGTTGTCTTAGCAGTAGGTAGTCCATCCATTGACTGAGCTTTGGACCAAATCTTTATGTAATTGAATTATGTTTCATGCTGATTTTTATTCAAAGCTGACCCATCAATATGAATCGGCAATATTTCTTTGAATGAATAACATTCTCTTATTGCCAGACTAAGACTTATCACCTTTTACCGACTAGTTTTAATGCAAAAAGTTTACGAGAATCGGCAAAGACTAATGGTGGCTGGTGGTAGGAGGAATTCGATAATGTATTGGACCAGTACGAACGGGACCAGCCCGGTTTCAGTCTGTTTCGATCACTTTGAACAGACCGCAAGCTTCATCGTTTAAAGAAGGGAAAGTTAAGAAGTTACTTCTGAATCTACCTAAGCCAAAACTGAATACTATTTAAATGATCTGAAATCAAGGTCGCCTTTGATCAGAAACCAGAAAAGAAACTCCACTTTTAGGTATAGATTTGGTGGCTGCAGGTATTGGCTGCTGGCGATGACAACGCTGTGACCGTGTCTAAAATCCAGTCTGTTTTCGCTTGATTGGCAATGCGGTTAGCACCGCACCTGTGCTAGCACTAATAAAGATTGAAACTAATACACCAAGGCAATCGTTAATTTGTTAATTAGGAAAAAATCACTCTTCATTCTGAGCTAAATCGTGGTCGGTACAAATGCACTCACGTCAGTTGAAACTGGAATTCCTCGTCCCTTATACATATTTTACGACTGTCTGCTGCCAGTTCTTTTTGGCTTCCTACATGTGATAGGTAACAGGAAGTGGAAAAGCAGTGCAATACATAAGAACAAGGTAATCCCGAGTGAATCGAAAATAAGATGGAAACTGTCTATCGCCTGTAAGATAAGAGATTCCCTATTCGATGCGAAAATTTCTTGGATTCACAGTCGATTGTCGTGGGCCGAGCAATGCTAAGTGGGCGACAACTGTTGTCGATACTATTATCAGAAGATCTGGCGGAGATTGCTGATAGGCCACCATGACGTTCCCACCTATTCAAAGTTATCCGGAATGCCCTCACGGAATGCACAACATGATGACCTCTCACATGAAGTTATTCTGTGCTATGTACTATATTCTTGGGAGTAGATACATTCACTAAAAACTATCCATAAATCTACTTGAGTGACGATTATTGTCTTGTTCACTTGACTGATATCGATAATGGCTTACGAGTAGTTGTGCCATTCCCACACAAACACATCCAATCGTAGGTAAATAATGGCAATGATCACTATAGGGGCACGATTTGGCTGGGGGGTCTTCTTGTAATTAAATTACCGGTTGCACAACTCTACACTTCTTGCATCTCCGCACCCGCCCCCGTTCACCTGATGCCGTCTACACAATCGTTAATCAGATATTCATACAGTCGTATAGTCTTCACAAATCTATCTTAAATGGCAAAGGGAAAGGAAGAACCAGAATCTCGTGTTTTATTTATTGATATCACGGCAAACAAGTTCTAAGAGTAGCGAAGTTTCGAATCACAGCCAGACTCCTCTGACAACTCACAGAGCCCATAGTTGGTTTGTAATCAAAAATCACCGCGCGAAAAACTTACAAAAACCATTTCGATCGTGGGATGGATGATTTTTAGCAAAACTTTTCCCAATACCCGTAATTCATTATGGTACCTGTAAAGAGGGACCAGAGGAAGAAAGAGATAAGTTAGGATTTATCTGTGCTGCTTTTGGATAAGTTCTCAACAAACTCCACTCCCCACCAGACTTTCCATCGAATTATACTACCTGAAGTGATAAAACAAGGTAAAAGGGAAAAAAAAGAATTCGAATTAAATTTTTCACGTTTCATGTTATTGAAATTGATTTTTTGGCTTGTAAACAAAAATTAGTTACATGCAAGAATCGATGCGCGAAATTGAAAGCAACACCAGCCACCAATCCCAAAACAGAGAATATGTTCTTTGGCAGGAAAACCGTTTTAAAAAGGGCTTATTGCCTACCTTTCAGATAGGTACACACGTAGGTAGGTAGGTGTTGAATATTTACTGTTTTTTTTTTGAATTTTATTGAACAAACAAAATATGTTTATCAATACAAGCGCATGCGTAAATCTATTTATTAATAAAATCTTTCCAAATTGGAATTTTTCATAACACGATTCATTAGAAAATATTATAATTAAAAATTTTATCGAAAACGTGATGTACGAGGTCGATAAAATTTAAAATGCGAATTTTGAATTTCCGCGGGTTACGTATATTTGATTTTCGTTTTTTGTATGGCGTTATATTGGTACTCATGTCTTTCACTTATGCCGATAAGTTCGGCTATTTTGAATGTTCAGTTAATTTTTGACAGTTGCTTTACTGGCACGTATTTTGGCTCGTCTTCGATTTTTGCCCATTCCAAAAAATGGATCAAAGAATCTGTTTCGGAAACAAGAAAAAGCCACAGTGGGCCAGTTCTGGGGAATACGGTGGCTGCGGCATTATTAGTGTGTTATTTTTGGACAAAAATTCGCGCACAAGCAACGATACGTGAGCTGGGGCGTTATCATGGTGCAAAAGCCAATTTTTGTTCTTCCACAATTCTGAGAGTTTCTGGCGGATTGCTTGGCGCAACTTACGCATAGCTTGCAGGCAATATTCTTTATTGACCGTTCTACCGTGTGGCAAGAACTCATGAAACACCACGCCCCTACAATCGAAGTAAACTGTAAGCAAAACCTTCACATTCTACCAAACTTGGCGCGCTTTTTTCGGTCTTGGCTCGTGCGGCAGCTTCCATTGGGTTGATTGAGCTTTTTGGTTTCCACGTCATAACAATAAACCCATGATTCGTCACCAGTTATGACCCCCTGGAGCAAATTTGGGTCGTCGCGGACAGAGTCTAATAGCTCCTTAGCAATGTTAATGCGATACTGTTTTTGGTCCAACAGTTCCTTAGCAATGTTAAAACACGTGCAAGCAAAGCAGCTGTAAAAAATTAACTGAACATTCAAAATAGCCCAACTTGTCGATATAAGTCGGAGACATGAGTACCAACATAATGCCATAAAAAATCGAAAACCGAATATACGGAACCCGCGGAAATTCAAAATTCGCGATACTTTTTAAACAGACCTCGTAGATATTATATTTGCTCATAACTGAGCAAACATTTTATATTGCTCTTAAGCTTTGGGAGAGCTTACTTACCTTTAATTTTCTAAAGGATTGGTTTTTCTGAATAGTCTTACGTATCTTTTTATGTTGCAGATACGTTCTAAAGAATAATATTACTTATAAAAACGGATAGACAAAAAATAGGAAACCTTACAGATTCCATAAAAAATAGGACAGAAATTCATAAAAACCCTTACAAAAAAAGTAGTATTAAAAAGTTTCAGGTTTTTATAATTTTGAATAAGTTGTCGCAACCTGATTCAAAATTACTATCAATTGCGAGGCCTCTACTCATTTTTGCAAATCACACTTTTCTTGAGTAAGTTTCACACTTTCTTTTATACCAGAAATGACAGATTTTCTTATTGCCATTAGAAATCGTTCATTTTAATTTCTTTAAAATAGATTCACATAAATTAAAATCTTTTCCAATCATAACAGATTATTCTCCTTTTGCTAATTGATCTAAAATTTTTATTATGAAGAAAATTGCTTCTTTTCGATGTTTTATTTTTCCCCATTGAACCAAATGCGTCCTACGCAATGAAATTAGGACAATTTAGACTTACGATAATTAGGAGAAAAAAAACACTTCTAACGAAAAATTTAACATTACTGCACTCACTCTTCCAGTGGAATTAGCCACCTTTACTTGATGTAGCGACATGCGACAAGGCTTGGGGCTTAAAAGTCTTTGAACATTGAAGGACTAGAATTAATATAAATCATTCGGACAATTTTTTGAAGTTATTTTGGACCCAAGTTAAAATTTTCATAGAGTTTGACACCCTGGCTTACTCTGAAAACTCAAGAGGATCCTTCTTTCTACATTTTTCCTAGTCCTAAGATCATTCATTTCCAATCAATACTTCCAAGAATCCAACGAAATCTTCAATAACTATCCGATATTGACTGGTGTTTCACAGGGAAGTCAACTTAGACCCATTCTTTACAACATTTATACATCCGATATTCCAATCTATGCCAATACGTTCTTCGCTATATACGGTCTGCCTTGCATCTAGCGAAAATCCCTAACAAGCTCTCCAATCCCAAATCCAAACCGTCCAGAACTGATTTACATAAAATACTTTAAAGACGATACTTACAACTATATCGACTTCTAAACAAAAGTTCTACTGAAACCAATATGAACTTACGGACTAGACCTCTGGAGTCTTACTAAGCCTTCCAATTTCCATTGAATCTAATTCCTTCAATCAAAAATACTCCGCACAATTGTTGACGCTCCCTTTTATGTTCACAGTACTGTTATCCACCATGATCTCAAAGTACCTTTTGTGCATGATATTATTGTGTCTCGTTATAAAAACTTCCATTCCCATATCTCCAATCATACTAATCCCCCTCGTTCTAGAACTATCCGCCACTTCTTTTCCTAAAAACACTCATCGAAGAATTAAGCTTCACTGGTCACGAGATTTATTAAAATACTGAGGCTTAATAAAAAAATCTTCAATGGATATTTACTCCTCACAACCATTCATGTTAATTTTTACTATTATATAAATCTGTTTGTTACTATGTGTAGTTGTAGATATCTTTTAAAAATTAAAAAGAAAGAAACTTCGCACACCGCTAGTATCACTCAAAGCAATTTGGCAATACTACGGACTTAAGTAGGTGTGCGAATCTGGCAACACTGCAGAAAAATAATACCCTGCAAAAAAAAACAGCTTCTTCACTGGTAACGCTCTATAGGTCGTACATCTATTAGGGACTGGTAACGCTCTATAGGTTGTACATTTACTAGGGACTTTCGAACAAGCTATGTGTATGTGGAGGAGAGGTAAGCGCGCTCAAATTTTTGGTTAAGCTTGTTGAATCTATGAATTTGAGTTACAAGGTCATGGGCTATAGGGAATATTCTTTATCGAAAGCACAAATTTTTCGATTTCATAAAGTTTTTTAAGAGGTCCAAGAAGCAGTGAAAGAACAAACCTTCAACAAAAAAATCTGATGAAAATGTGGAGCGATGGAGGGCTCTTATCAGGTCAGAGCGTCGATTAACATTAAATTTGATTAACATTGTAGATACTTCCATACTCCATAATTGGGATAGAACATTTTAGATACTTCGATACTCCATAATGCAACGCCTCCTACCACATGGCCATCGTCGTTACCGAGTTTTTATTGGAAAAGTGGATTCCTGTAGTTAGCGGGCTCCTTCGTGTCAGATCGGACATTGTAGATATTTGGATCCTCCATAATGTAACACCTCCTATTACATGGCCATCGTCGTTACCGAGTTTTTATTTGAGAAGTCGATTCCTGTAGTTGGCGGGCTCCTTCGTGTCTGATTGAACATTGCAGATACTTGGATACTCCACAATGCAACACCTCCTACCACATGGCCATCTCCAACAAGGAGATTTAGTCGGACTATGCCTCCCTACACCCTTACTATATTCACATGATCTTAGTTAATTTACTTAAAATCTTTTTACAGACCAAGACCGAAGGACTACAAACGAGGAGCTAAAGGCAATTTCTTTTGACGTCTGGAATGGTGGAAGCAATACCACCGCCAGTTTAGATTCCTACCCAAAAGCACTATTTTAAAGGAAGTAGCATTGATGTAGAAAAATAAAATAAAATTTTTGGACCACCCAAAAAAAAATCAGTCACACCTCAAAAGGGTAAACTCAAAAGTTGGATTCCTAAATAAAAATCGTGTGCCCTAAATAAGAGACATTCATAACATGTGCGTCTCTTACGCAACGGTCTTGGGTAGAAAGCCAGGTAGTGACATAGCCGACGTACCCTTTTGTTATGGTCAATAATTAATATTCTTAGTAAAAATGTTATGAGAAATAACTTCAAAAAAATAATAATAATAAAAACATCACAACTTCAAAATCGCATAAAAATAACCCGCATAAAAAGAAGGTCTACTCCAGTAAAATTTTCAGTCTGTTAAACAAGTGAATAAACTCAAATTAGAAAAGTTCAAACTGTTTTAATGGATATTTACTTTTTTTATGAAATTATTCTCTTAATGCTATAAAAAAAAGGTTAATACCTTAAATATAAAAATTAATCTACATTTTCTAGAAACCATATTCGTAGATATAAAATTTTCAAAGATCTTCTATTATAATTAACGGTTTTTTTGTTGTTGTTGTTGTTGGTCTTTCTTTGAAATAATTAAAAATTAATGAACTAAAAACTGGACTCTTAAATTACAATTTTTTAAGGCGTAAACAAATTATGAAGTGATTAGCATTTCGTGTGTGAGATATTCGTCGCCATAATTGCTTGGTATCTTCTTGTCTTATTTAGTAATTAAGTCGATTAGACTAATTGGAATTTAGAAAAAAAAAATTTAGAACAGAGTTAAATGTAAAAGTGAATAAAATAAAAAATAAATTTAAAAAAAAAACTAACACGTAATCCATGAGTCTTTGCATTCGCATATGTGTCTGCTGGGGCTGTCTTCTAAATTTCTTTATTGCTGCCGAAAGATTAAACGCGATCATTTGTCATACTAAAAGCCAAAAATTTAAGGCGGTCGAAATTTTTTTTTTTGCCATTTTGAATTTTTCGCCAGAATTATTCCAGTGGCGTTTTGGGAAAAAAATCGGTCTAATTTAAATAAATTTATCAAAATAGATACGAATCGTTCATAATATTTTTGAACAATTTTAAATTGTATTTTTTTGTTGGAAATTTCGTTTTTTTATTGGAGGAGGCTGATTGGAGACCAACGACCATTACCCATTACCCACCCGTCTGTTCACTATTCCATAAATTGCTATATCATCGATTTCATGGACGAATTATCTGGGGTTAAGGTCGAGTCAGTTATTATTTGTCAGAGACAACCATCGCAGCAGATATTTTTACTGACGTATCCATACTGTTCGGTTGTAAATACTCGTATTTTTAAGGAATATGTTAACTCTGTGATCAAGGTACTTATTTATTTATAAACGCAGTGGCTGGTTATGCCCCTTTTCGTAGTGAAGGAGAAAAATAAACATTGTTTTTTATGCGTTCAAAATGTACTGGACAATTAAATATTTGTTATCATGAATTATGAGATCAGAAAATCATATAAAAGTATCATGTCAGGTGAATTTTTCGATCGATTTGCTATTTAAATTGCAGCGAGTGAATAATTATATGGAATGAAGAGTTCAAAAGTGTAAAATATGATAAAAAGTAGATTTTTTCATTATTTAAATTTAAATTTTATTAACAATTACATATAATTTGTAATAAGCAGATTTTTTAAGGAAAGATACAAGGACATGAAGATATGTAGTGGCAAACACTTATCGATGTCTCACCAAGAATGATATAATTTATTATATAGGTTTAAAAAATTTCGAGGTCATTGTCGTTTCAAACGTGGGAGTGAACACTTCTTTTACTAAAGGGTTAAGATAGTAGGATGGACACAAATGGAATTTTTTATAACGAGAGGTGCATAGTTTACGTACAAATGGAACGCTTAGGTTACGGTGAATAAGAGTGTTTTGTGTATAAAAGGGAGCATTGACAATTTTTCGATAGATTCGGGATAGTACGGTTTAGATTTAAAGGGAATTAGAATGTTTAGTCCATATCGGCTTCACTTCCGTATTATATAGCATTAGTTTGCTTTTTGTTGTCTGTTTTAACCTACTGTTTAGGCATCATTGCAATTGTTTGTATCTTAAGTTCACCTTTCTGAGTTTTTGTGTAGGTGTCCTAGGTAACGCAGCTCGTTTTTTTTTTTGAATATTACTCCTATTTAGGATTATATCGGGAAGCTGTTCTCACATGAGCAGATTTTTGCTCATTCACCCAAATACTGCCCCCCCCCTCACATACCGAAAAGAACAGGTTTCTAAGGAGTTGATGTGGTACTGTAGGATATTTATAGCTGTGGAGGGAACTTTAATGATGGCTGTACCATTTCACTGTGACAAAGAGTATCATGAGTGTAAATATTGTAAAGGATTGGACTTAGGATACTTTTCTGAGGGACACCGGCGGAAATTGAATAAATGTCAGAAAACACACTATTTTCAGCTACCTGAAAATATCAGTCTGAGAGAAAGGATCATTAGGATGTGGGTAGGACTGGCTGCAACTTCCTAAGCAAGCCAGCATGCCACACACGATCAAAAGCGTACGATTATGTCAAGAAATAAAAATAAAAACTAAATTTATTTACTGTTGAAGATTCTCTTTTTCGAAAACAGTATATATTCTTTGGAAATATGAAAAAATATCGTTTTTCTCAAGGAGTTAGTGGGCACTTTATGACGCCAAAAGCATGAGACCATTTTCCGACTGGTATGGGAAGCTATCTAAACGAAACTGATCTGTAAAAGAATACGAAAGTTGTAGAGATCCAACAGGTCGATAATCGGAGGAATCTTAACTGCGAACAAAATTAGCCAAAATTCCTACATGCCACGGCACTTAACTAAAACCAACACTCCTATTACTAAGTAGGCGCATAGTATCGGGTCACCTAATGAGCGTATAGTATCAGGTCACATAATGAGCATAGTATGGGGTCACCTAAGGAGCCGTGGATAGCTTTGATGGGCGGCAAGGTCGATGCTAGAAATGGTAGTGCTCCTTTTTTGCACTTTCAACTCTTGTTCCAAGATTGTTTCAAGTCTGGATAAAGGTGGGAGGTCTGGAAATTTTTCTAAAAATTAGAGGAATTATATTAAGGATGAGGTTCTTATAAATTAGGTTGAGACAAGCTTTTTGACGATAGCAAAATATAGGTTTTCGACCAATTTCGATTATTTTCGATTACATCAAAGGTGTTTGATGTGCTCACTGGATAATCTGATCCAATGATTCTTCTGACACATATAGTGAGAGAATAGAGTAAGAAACGATCCAAAGGAGTGTTATTTATTCTAATTGCCTTACTTTGTTTTACTTCATATTTATTACTGACAAATAAAAAAGAGATAAATTCTGAGAATAGTAGAGGAGTTCGGAGCCTATTTGACGATGAAATCCTGGAGTGTTACTACTCAATGAGCTGAGGTGGAATGGACGCTTGGAATAAGCTTTTTGACGATAGCAAAAGATAGGTTTTCGACCAGTTTCGATTGGTTTCAATTCCACCGGAGGTTTTCGATGTGCTCATTGCCTAGTCTGGTCCAACGCTCATTCTCCGCTATTGTAAGTCCGATACATAAAGTCAGAAAATAGAGTAAGAAACGGTCCAAAAGAGTGTTATTTACTCGAATTGCATCACTTTGTTGTACATAACATTTATTATTGACAAAAAAATTTAACCATTGTGAGAATAGTGGCCTCTTACATGAGGGTGGAGGAGTCGGGAGCCTATTTAACGATGAGATGCTGGAGTGTTACTGCTCAATAGGCTGAGGTGGGCTGGATATTTTATCCGTATGCTTGAGGAAGATTCGGCGCGGAAAGTGCACTGTGGGTTCTGCTATCTAGAGGAAAATTTTTACCGAAAAGTCTACAGAAAACGAGTACGCCAAAAATATGCTAGAAGTGTCGAACTTTACTAAGGACAGTGTCTTCGCGGCGCAAATGCAGGACGTTTGGAGTTCTTTGATTCAGCGGGCCTAGACCAGATGCCTCGTTAATGCGCCCTTTATGATGATGATTCTCCGAATAGAATTAATTGATTTTCTTTGAAAGTATTCTAAATTTGAAGATTCCTCCACGAGTTATTAAGATACGTACAATTTTCATAAAATAGGACAAGCTTGGTTTTAAGTACAGATAATCGCAACCGTTAATGGTGATCCAAAACATTTCAATGCAGATAGGAAAACCGAATATTTTGTTTAAAACCAAAAAAATGACTCACAAACTTACCTGAGAGAATATATATATTTTTTTCTGAAATTACAATTACTGCTAGAATACTTTTCAAAAAGATAAATAAAAATATTTTAGATACTTTGAATTTTTGCTGACAAACCAAAACACTGAAATCCTTTTAAAATCACCTGCAAAAAACTAAAACTTTTACACCTGAATTTTATTATCAGTACTACGACAAAAACCAAAAAAAGAAAAAAAAGAAAACAAAAAACATTTAACATCAGAACAACATTAATTGTGAAAAATTTGAGCAAAAATTCATTGACCATGAATCTGAGCGAACAGTAAATGTACATTATCCATTCTTGAATAGATAAAAATGCGAGTGCAAAAAACATCTGTCGATAGTGTATAGTGTGTAGATACTCCCATCCATACTGGGATACTTCCATAATGCGAGTATCTAATTGCTTGGAAATGATTTTATCGCATGAACTGTTGTTGTTTGTTGTGTGGCAAAACCAAATGGCGAATGAGTTTATAGCAAAAATATGGCATGTGAGAGAGTTTTTATCAGTTTCCGTAGAAAAAAGTTACAGTGAAAAATTTCCGTAGAACTATCGCAGTGGAATAGGAAAATGAGGGGGAAAAAACCCCAACGGCTGATACTATCAGTTAGTAAGTAAGTGCGCTCGAAGTAAAATGAAACTGAGAGAAATTCTTAAGAAAATCCAGAAAACGGAAATGTATTCGGAAAATTAATACGGGCATATAAGATAAATTTGATAAAATCGCTTAGAGCCAGGAAGAGTAGTATTGCGTTCTGAAATAATTTAATACCGTTGATTTTGGTTATGTTCATATTTGAAAAGAAAAACAAAAGAGCCAACCTGAAAGTTGAAGATTTAACGGGTTTACTTTCGGTTCAAATGATGCGACTTTTACTTTTTGCCAAACGAGAACGTCGATGCCCTTACCGAAGACAAAGAACGATTATGACCCTAGCGAAGACCAGAGCTGAGAATGAAACTTTGTTTTTTTTTTTTTTTTGTTTTTATATAAAATCTCTAAGCTATGCGCTATTGGGCACTTTATAGCGGCACGACTGTAGGGACATTTTTACGTATTAGTTGGCATTGCCCTAGCTCACCTAATGAAACTTGGCAATTTTAAAAAAAATCTATAATAACCCACAAAAGGTTGTTAAATTTCTATGGAGCATATTTGGTTTTTTTTATTATCAATAACAATAAAAGAAAGGAGGACTTGGAAAAGGCGCTGTTGGGTCTACAATGGAAGGAGTCCTATTCAGCTAAAAAAATTCTAGTTTAAGTGGCATTCGTTAAGGATATAAAAGCTAATAAGTTGATTAGTACAGAAATGGCATGAAGAACGAGATTGGTTGACGAAGAGTAAAGTGTGTCCAGTTTTAATTCTGAGAAAAATTGGGGATTGGTTATTATTCTAATCTAATTGGCATAGCCAACGACTTTTTATGGCATTTTTCCAGTAAATGCAGACTTAATTATGGATAGGCGAACTTCTTCTATTTGGCAAAATTGGATTTTGCTTGATGACAGTAAAGAATATACAAAGTACCCAGCGACGACTGTAGCACCAACCAATTTTGGGAAGAGTTTTCTATAAGAAGACAGATCGGTATTTGCCTTGTTGCACCTAGTGAGTATCATAGACGCCGTCAAACCCTCTTCTAATCACGGTTTCAATTATAGGTGTTGGCAGAAGGTTTGGAAATCAACAGGAGAAGTGGATGGATATTTTTCCTGTCCAAAAATCATTGCAGAAATGGCGATTAAAAACAGTTTAGCGGATAATTTAGGAAGCTGAGGTTTTTGAAAATAAAAGAATATAGGTTGCCATTCTATACTGTAGATTTATTAACTACTAAAAATATGCAAATTAGATTTCTGAACAAAAGGTTTTCGATCCTAATTTTCCAAATAAATTTTTTCAGCGATGAGGCTGATTTTATGTGTCAATTAAAAAACTAACCATATATGAGGCTCTAAAAAACCACAAGTAACTATGGAAAAGCTATTTAGATTATTTACAGTAGCTGAATGAGCAGAGTATAAACCGAAGTACTCTTATAACAAGAATTTGTACTACGGCAATCGGGGTGCGCCATGGTGCTAAAACACACTGTGCCCGACAATTGTGAGGCGCCTTAGGCAGCAACGTGGTGGCTGTGGTTAATACCCAAAATCCTGATCGCTGGTGAGAGATACTGGTATTTATCTCGGGCACTGGCACTGCCTTTGGCAATAGCGGTTTAGATAGGCCTCGCCACTAACAGTACGGTTACTGATTGTAAACTGCCAGTAATTGGGGTACATTGATTGAGCGTAACTCAATCCCTATGGTCGTGGTTTTATGTTTAATGACAGATAAACCGACTCGTGGTTTTATGTTTAATGACAGATAAGTCACGTTAAATATATAATAGTACTGTATTCCTGAAAAATCTCGCAAGCGGGACACTTTTGGGTGTAGATCCGTACCATAGAATCTATATCAGAAGTGGGCTACACAGTACCAGGAAATTTCAAGTTTTCTTACTATTGCTCTTCGAGCGTAGCTTTTTGAGTGACCAGTACTTACCAGGTAATCTTAAATGCAGTACTGTCTGGTACCACGGAAGTCATGAGCGCCAAGGTGGCTTGTCCATCATGTCCGGTGAAGATAAGGAGCTTTGGTTGAAAAGTGGTGGCTGTATATGGCACTTACCTCACAGGTATAGTCTTAGGACTGGAGCTCAGTAATGGCAGGATCCTGGGTGCTATCACTGCAGATGATAGTAGAGGTTTATGTAGGCCTTGCTACCAAAAGTTAGGTTAGATTGTAGCTGGTTACTGACTATTAGCAAATGGACCCTTGTGCTGGATGAAGCTGGTTAGAGGCATAACCAGGTAAATGCACAAATGTGTGTGGAGTGGTGAGGGGGCGGTCTACAGGAATTGACGGAAGATTGAATAGAGAAAAGAAAAAGAACAAGAAGAAGAAGAAAACGGAGAAGAAGAGAAAGAAGATAAAGAAGATTCAGAAGATAAAGAAGATGAAGAAGATGAAGAAGATGAAGAAGAGAAAGAAGATAATGAAGATAAAGAAGATGAAGAAGATGAAGAAGATGAAGAAGATGAAGAAGATGAAGAAGATAAAGAAGATAAAGAAGATGAAGAAGATAAAGAAGATGAAGAAGATGAAGAAGATGAAGAAGATGAAGAAGATGAAGAAGTGCAATTACCTGGTCCTGTCTCTAACCAGCTTGTGATAAATGAAGCTGGGTAGAGGCAGGACCAGGTAATTGCACAAATGAGCATGGAGTGATGCTAGTTGAGACCGCTCTTGAAAATGGTCTGCTAGTTGAGACCGATCTTGGACCGAAGCAACGTTTAAGACGAACCAAAACACGTGCAAGCAAAGCAGCTGTCAAAAATTAACTGAACATTCAAAATGGCCTAACTTGTCGGCATAAGTGAGAGACATGAGTACCAACATAACGCCACATCGAAAAAATCGAAAATCGAATATACGTAGCCCGCGGAACAGACCTCGTATGAGTAAACCCATTTTTTTTATCTGAACTTAAAAATTTTAATTTAGATTAAATTTGATTTTTTGAAAAAAAGCCACAAAATGCCATAATTTTCAAGATTTTTTCTTCTAAAACTACAATACATAAATAATTATTATATATTAAAGCAAATAATCCTCAAACTTTAGGGGATTTAGGAAAACCCAACCTACACCAAATAATCACCGAATTATTGTACATTCCAAAATGTTCAAAAAAAATTAACAAAAATTACCATAAAAGGACTAGGTCCTGCAGACATTATTTTATATTAATGGCAAGATTTAAGCAAACTATTTAATAAAATTTTTTATGAAAATCTAAATTTTAAATATATTTAATTTAATTCTACTTTCAAAAAGCGCAAATTGGATAACTCACTATCGTTGTTAGTCTTTCTTTGGGAGAGGGGATTTGTTATTGTAATTTATCACCTGGTAAAAAAGTAGTTCGTGTTTGAAATGGAAATTTTCCATGCTTACACTGTACTTGAATGACTCTTAAGGGGTACGTACACACTCGTAATTAGGCAAGTGATTTGATGGCAGTCGCCAACCCCACCAGTGTGTGATCGATTACGAATAGAATAATCAGCAAACAGTTAGTCGAACGTACACTTCTCTTTGGTCGATATTGCTCATAATAATGGCCATAACCGAAAACCAATTCAGAATTTTTGGTGTATGCGGAGTAGCTGAGGCCCCATAATGGAGTGCCATCTCATCTGAGTAAATGGTTTTCGTTCGGAAATTCATGGTGCGTTGACATTAATCGGTCATCAACTCACTGGTTTCGTACAAACGATTCGGTTGACTTTCAACGCGTTGTGTTTTTATTTTCGACATGAACAGCAGTAAAAAAAAAGAACCGCCGAAGATAAAACACTCTGACAGTCACAGTTTTTTTAACCATTCATTTCTGCTTGTGAATACCCCGACAATATGTCTTATTATTTTCTTGAATTTTGGTGTCGTTCGGTTCGGCAGATATAAGAAAACATTCCCGGTTAATGTGTTTTCATTTCAGTTTAGGTAGTTTTTTTTTGTTCATCTGTGGTGGACACATAAATAAAATGTGGCTGATTTGAATTGGATTATTTTTAAATGACTAGTGTTGAAATAATAGAAGCTGGCAAGTAATCATCTATTCCATCAACCAACCAACCAACCATTCAACTAACCGACCGACTAGTCCAAGAATCAACAAACAACACATTACGGGACCCACCATGGGAGAAAAACTCTCTTTTACGTATGCCCGCGTACACGTATAAATAGTGACAAAAACGTACCGAACTATACGGAAATGTCTACCCGAGATGCAGTTAGTAGTAAGCTTGCGGGAACCTACCTAATGTACTGTAGGCCTTCAATGTGGCTACACATCGGTAAGCAGGCTTCTCTACACCCGGCACAGGTAGTGCTGCTTTGTGGAACTGTTGTCATTGTTAATATCGCATATATGGTGTATGGGATAGTGTGTGGCATGTGGGGAGTGTGGGGTATGTGTGGAATCGTAATTTGAGTGCTCTGGGAAGCGTAACATAAACGAATCAGCTCACGTACGGTCCAATAAAGTCGCGAATATGTTCGTTTGGTTGGTATTTTGAAAGTCGTCTCTGCGGTTACTTTTGATTTTCAGCAAAGATTTTCGCATCAACCGGTTCTCCAAGATTCGATCATGAAAATCGATACTCTCGGAAAAATACTATTCAAAGTCTGGAAATCTCATGAAAATTGGGCTTTTCTACTGTGAGTCCTACTGCTGCCAATGGTGGTAAGCTGTTGCAGCCTGACAATTTGGCGACTTTATAGTACGTGTGGGAAATTATCTGAGAGAGACTGGTCTGTGATTAGTAGTATAGAATATAAAGAATTTTGTTATTATTTTGTGGAGCAGATACCGCGGAGTACGTACATATATTCGATTTTCGATTTTTTCGATGTGGTGTTATGTTGGTACTCATGTCTCTCACTTATGCCGACAAGTTCGGCCATTTGGTTGTTCAGTTAATTTTTGACACCAGCTTTGCTTGCACGTGTTTTGGCTCGTCTTTGATTTTTACCCATTCCAAAAAATGGATCAAAAAATCTATTTCGGGAACAAGAAAAAGTTACAGGGGGCCAGATCTGGGGAATTCGGTGGCTGCGGTATTATTAGTAAGTGGTTTTTGGCCTAAAATTCGCACACAAGCAACGATGCGTGAGCAGGGGCGTTATCATGGTGCAAAAGCCAATTTTTGTTCTTCCACAAATCCGGGCGTTTCTGACGGATTGCTTCGAGCAACTTCCGCATAACTTGCAGGTAATATTCCTTATTGACCGTTCTTCCCTGTGGATCCACTCCCCTGCAATCAGAGAAAACTGTAAGCAAAACCTTCACATTCGACCGAACTTGGCGCGTTTTTCTCGGTCTGGGCTCGTGCGGCAGCTTCTATTGGGATGATTGAGCTTAGCTTTACACGTCATAACCATAAACCCAGTTATGACCCTCTGGAGCAAATTTGGGTCGTTGCGGACAGAGTCCAACAGCTCCTTAGCAATGTTAATGCGATGCTGTTTTTGGTCAAAATTGAGCAATTTTGGAACGTATTTCGCGGCGACTCGTCTCGCAACCAAATCAAAAGCCAATTTTTGTTCTTCCAGAAATCTAGGCGTTTTCCATAGCAAAAGCCAATTTTTGTTCTTCCACAAATCCGAGCGTTTCTGACGGATTGCTTCGAGCAACTTCCGCATAACTTGCAGGTAATATTTCTTATTGACCATTCTACCCTGTGGCAAGACCTCATGATGCAGCACTCCCCTACAATCGAAGAAAACTGTAAGCAAATCCTTCATATTCGACCGAACTTGGCGCGCTTTTTTCGGTCTTGGCTCGTACGGCAGCTTCCATTGAGATGATTGAGCTTTGGTTTCCACGTCATAATTATAAACCCATGATTCATCACCAGTTATGACCCTCTGGAGCAAATTTGGGTCGTCGGGGACAAAATCCAATAGCTCCTTAGCAATGTTAATGCGATGCTGTTTTTGGTCGAACTTGAGCAATTTTGGTACGAATTTCGCGGCGACCTGTCTCATGCAAATCATTATTAAAAATCGAATGGCACGAGCCAATCGATATGATTAAGTCCTCAGCAACTTCTCTAACGGTGATTCGATGATTGGCCAATACTATTTTCTTCACTTCATCAATGTTTTGTTCTGTTGTTAAATGTGCTCGGGCATCCGACACGCTTTTCGTCGGTCACATCTTCTCGGCCCTAAATTTGATACAGATTCTTTGATCAAAAACACGCGCAAGCAAAGCAGCTGTCAAAAATTAACTAAACCTTAAAAATTATAAATAATGGTTGAAAGAGGATAGAAGGTGGGAAAAGGAGCGAATATATGGTATATATTGAATAGGATCGTAGATAGAGAGGATCATTGTGGGGTGCCGTTTTTCATTTCGCGTTTTGATCGTTGGCGCGTACCGTGAAGGTTCTACCAGTTACATGGGAACGTAGTACTGCCAATGTTGCAGATTGGGCTTTTCTACTGTAACTCCTGCTGCTACCACTGCTAAGCTGTTGCGGCCTAACAACTTGACTTTAAATCAATTCATTGCCGATCTTAGATTAAAGAATACCTGGATAATAGGCCCTAACGTCAGATTTTCGTATATATATACACAATTTTCTCTAGCTTAATTATTGCAGAAGCGGCGAGAAATCGTACTGCTTGCATACTTTTGTATAGATTTTTTTTATGTAGACTTGACACCATTTGACATCTAGTTTTCGTAATTGGAATTTATAGAATTACAAACAAAAATACAATTTAAACACAACAACAGGTAATTTATGTTTTTTGTACAATATTTTGATAGGAAATGGTATCAAGCGCCTCCATTTTTTTGTAGACTTTTAAAACACACCATTCTCCACACCGAAATGCTTGCATACTTTTATTGTTTTTCAAGTTGTTATTTTGGCATTTATCGAAAAATTTAAGTGAAAGTGTAGTTTTTATAGTTTTTTTTTTTGGAGTATTTACGAAAAAGTAAGTTTTATTATTGATAACATTTAATAGGAAGTTATTTTAGAAAATGAAGTGGTTTATAAAGGACGGAATAGGGACAATGGGAATTACTTTCTTTCGGTAAGTTGACATCTTCATTTTTATTACATAAATTAACAAAAATTTAGTTTAAAATGTGTTTAAATGTCTTTCAATAATTTATTTGGTCCAAAAAGTGATTAAAAAGTGAAAAGTACGTCATGCAATAAATGTAAACAAATGTCATGTTGACAGTTCAATGTTTATCAGAAAATAGTTCAGTGTCGGCGTAAGTAAAGTGTGTGTAATTCATTCTAGATTTTTGGAATGGATTTTTATTTGTGTACATAATTGTTTTGAATACTCTTATATGCTCTTCTACTTTATTATTCTGTTTTAATAAATAAAATGAAAATATAATGTGAAAATGGTTTTAAACGAACCGCTTCAATCGCATACTGACGTTTAAAATTGGCCCCCCACTGATTTACGCCGTCTGTGATATTTTGCATGTGTGTGCATTCTTGCGAATCTAGTTCTTCTATAATCTAAGTTATCGGTGTACTGTTGGAAAACTGTTTTTCTCTATTTTTTGACAACAGATGCTCACTAACAGACGAGACATTCACTTTGGTTAGCTTACTAACCGCACTCATTCTAATTTGTTCCGTCCGAAAAATAGAGTCGCTTTTAGGTTTTGAAACTTGAAAGAAAAAGCAAAGAAAACTTTCTTTTTCACATTACGGAAATAGCAAGAATCTTATTCATATAAGATCCTGTCGAGAATATCGTCTCCTTTTTTTTGTTATTGTTCTTCACTTAATATTTTGCGAATGATGAAATATTTTTTGACAGAGGGAAACTTGTCACTCAATTATTAACCCATCTAACCAGCCAATCAGTCTAAATTTTGTAAAATTTTCAAAATGCTCTTCTTTTATTTTTCTAAATTTTTTTTTTTCAAAACACGCCTGTCTTGTTGAAATTATATTTGAATATATGTAATTTAGAAAAGTTTAAAATTCAGACTGAAAGCTTGTCAGAAGCGAGTGAACAAATTAACGGAAAAGCAGCGGAAATGTTAAAAAATTTGTCATTTTTATATTTGCCAATTGATCATATGAATCTGAATCCGACTATGAAAACAGTGCCAAGAATAAAATGATTCCCTTCTTGTCTTATGTAATTTTCTTCTTAACAAATCTCATTGTGTCGTCCATTTGCTTGATTGAAAGCCAACCGACTGGGTAACCAACTGGCTAACCAACTGGCTAGCCAACTAAACCCCAAGTTATGATCAAAATTCATTCATTCCCTTACTAAATTGTAGGTATTTACTCGGCCAAGTTGTGTTCTAAATGGCACAGAATTAATCATCCTTCCATTCATTGATGCGTTCATTCATATCTGCGGACAACTACTCCGTTACCCTACTCGGTAGGGGGAGGTATAAATTTTATCCACCAAAATCCTGCCAAAAGTGAATTGGTTGTTTCGGGTTTTTTCACTATACGAATATGCCAAAGAACTAAAGTCGATTTCCATCTTGAATAAAAGCATCCGTCAAACCTCTTGACACCAGGAAACATTTTCCATGAAGATAATGTTCTGCTATCGAAAGTACTACTGAGCTTAGTGGAGAACGAAAACTTTGTCAAAAAAAAGACAACCTAATTTCACGTCAGAATTGAGAGATCTTAAGTAGATTAATGGAAAAAGTGTGAAGAATGACAGAGGACAGATTTTATCCCTACTGTGGCATGGTTTCGAATAAGATTTACGAGTACGCTCACGCCAAGATGAATTATTATGTCGCACACACTTGTGTGAGATGATGTGGCTGTCCCTGCCGCTCTGTCATGCTTTATAAGGTGTCAACAAAATTTGAGTGCACTCTAATAGAGAGCGTATATGACGAAAAAGGTATGTACATGTAGTATAGAATGTTAAGGAAGGTGATTACCGAAAAGGAAAAAACAAATTTTCAAACCGGAAAGGAAATTTGTCTTTGCAAAACCCTTGAAATTTTTTTTTCTTATGATTTATTTTTTTTGTTGTTGTTGAATATAATACGTAAAACGTTATTTAAAATAATAGCAAATAATTTAAAATAAAATTAATTATGAGTCCAATATGATAAGTCAGTGATAAATACAATAAACTTAACTGATATCAGCAAAACGATGGTTTTTTTTTATCATTTGGCTTTTTTTCAAAAGACATTATACAAAATTTTATAAATATCTCTTTATAAGTTTAATTTTGACAGCCATTGAAAGTAGACAAGGTTTGTGTTTTTTTTTATTAATATTGAAAAATGTGAATTTTGTGTTTTAATAAAACACAATTTTTTTAGGTGCAGAAAATTATATTTGATATTTAAACCAACATTGAAAAATATTAGGGAGACTCCTCACCTGAATTAGGTTTTGATTCTACGACCGCCCAGGACATCCTATTTTCATCACCACCGAAAAAAATGATTAATACAATCTATAATATCGTTTTTAAAAAAACCTCGAAGTTTTTTGTGTATATCTCAGAATATAATTGAAAATAAAACAAATTATGGGGCAATATGATAAGTTAGTGATAAATACTATAAACTTAGCTGGTATCAGTAAAACGATATTTTTTATCATTTGGCTTTTATAAAAAGACGTTATATAAAATTTTATAAATATCTGTTTATTAGTTTAGTTTTAACAGCCATTGAAAATAGACAAAGAGAATTGCGTGTATTAATAAAACACATTTTTTTAGGGACACTTCTCACCTGAATTTGGGTTTAGTTCTATAATCTGGTATTAGATAGCTAGTATACTTCTCAAAATAATGTGTAAGCAATATTTAACATGAAATTTTGGATATAAGAAAGTAATCGGCGAGATAACTGCTGTGTTTGCTTAAGCATAAACAAAAACATGTTTGAAAAATGATTTTAATGGAGTGTTTGGATATTTTTAAGTGCAATCCAATTGAATTTTTGCATCGATTCATAATTGTTGATTAAAAATGCCCTCACCATTATATAATAGAAACAAAAGTTCTGTTAAAGTAATGGAATTTTTCCATCAAACGTGCACCAAAGAAGGTAAAATTGGTTCTCAATTAGCAGGAACGGCATTCTGGTATGCACGTGATATTATCTTAATCGATCATCTTGAAAAAGAAAAAAAAGATAATAGGAGAGTACTTTAGGGTAAAACGACCGCATTTGGTAAAAAAAACGAAATTCTGACTTGTTATGACAATGCGCCTACACTTTCATCCTTAATTGCAACAGCAAAATTAGTGGAATTACGGTATTAATTAATCCCCACCCATCGTATTCTCTAGACTTGGCTCACAGGGACTTTTTTTATATTTTCAAACATGAAGAAATGGCTTGATAGTAAGAAATTTGCACCCAATTCTGAGCTTATAGTCGACACTGAGATATATTTTGTAAAATTTGATTAATTGTACTATGCCAGTTACATTAAGAAGTTAGAATATCATTGGAGAAAGTGTAAATCAATTTTTTTCAATAAATTAATTCTTTGTTTCATTTATCACTGACTTATCATACCGTTCTCGTACAGTGAGAGGTTTGCTAGTAAAGCAAAAAGATGAGCAAATAATAAGAACGAAAAACATTCAAGTATAAAAGTTTTAAACAATTGCACCTTAAAAGGTATTTTATTAGAAAAAAAAGTCCCAACAATTTTTATGGCTGTACAAATTATTCCAATTAAGATGAAACGTTCACTTTGTACCAGTCATCATCTAGTCCATCATCCGATTAAGGTGAAAGTGAAAATAGCTTAACGAAAACGAAGACGAAATTAACGTTATCAACTCAGTTGCCCTTCCCTTTGTACGATGACAATAAACAGGAATTAGGTAATCCCCCGCAGAAATCTTCTTGGAACCGCTAATTTTCGATGGCTTCAAAAGTGGGCCTTCTCTGCGGCTTTGATGAACATCATGAAAAAAGTGACTATCATTGCAGAACGTTCAATGTCATCCACCAACAACTAGCCCGGAATAATTGTGTCTGCACAACGAACTATACGATCGACTCTACACACCAGGTCTCAGTCTGGATGAGCGGAACAGACGAAGTACGAATTGGATTTCTGTGGAAATTCGCATAAATCACATTCGAATCTTATTGTTGTCAATACATTAAAAAAACCATTCGTTCGAGATGCTAAAACGTGTTTTTCCGATAAAGGTAAACTGGCAGTCAAAGACACCTAAAAAAAGAAGACGTTCCGCTCTTCTCTTCACACTGACGCTGTTCTTTCACGTGTAAAGTGCTATTGGTTTTTTTTTAGAGAATTTAGACTTTTTGTCTACTAGAATTAAGGTTTTTTTTTTGATAAAAAAGAGGTGAACAGCAGTCACTCTGTATGGACCATCAAAAATTGCACAAGTCACACAGTAACGATACCGCCAAAAATAAGAGAAAGCAAATTTACGAGCACATATTCTGGTTTCCAGATTGTATTTTTAGCAAATTCGCACATATTTTATTAATACTTTTTTTAAAAAAAAATATTTTTCTCTACACTCGTACTACTCTACAAAATGTATTTAATTTTGTTGTTATATAAAAAATTCTGAAAATTTAAAACAAAAATTATGATTATAAAAAAAAAGGTGCTCATAAATTGGATAAATTGTTGACGTACAAGTTTTCGAGGGAGGGCCATAAAAATTATTCATTTCCACATGACACTATTTAATCAAGAAATTTAATTTTATTATTTTAAACATTCCATCTTCATTTCTATTCAATTATCGACTAAATATAAAATAATTAATTTCCTTTTTTGCAAATTTGCGAAAACAGACAAGCTCAATAATAGGTAATTAGCCTAATTTGCATGAGCGCATGTGAGGTGAGGTGCTATAGAGTGGGTATGTCTGCTTAAATATTTACATTCCATTCTAATATCTTCTTCATCTAATATTTTGGCCAATAATTTTCTTGGGGCAGTTATACATTGGTGGAGCCCAAAAAAATACATTTTATTATCAAAAAAAAAAGTGCTGGAAGGCTTCAAGTGGAAAGAAACTCTTCTAGACGTTCTGAAAAGTACCAAGCTGATGCCTTTTCATGTGTTTTTTTTTATTTGGAAGTAAGAAATATAAGCAGGGGAATAGGGGCACAGAATTCCTTTTTTTCGACAAAAAAATCGTTAAAGGAGACGTCGCTGTGTCAGAAGGTATTGCCATGGTAGAGGATCCAAGTGCGTGCAATATTCGAATTTGACGAGAGGAACCCCTTTTTCTGAGCAATTCGAGGAGCTTCAAAGTTGAACCACGGTTCGACCAAATTTTTATAAGATTTTGTGTTGGAAGCTTGCCTGTTGTCAGTGATCTGCCAATTATGCGGGTCCTTCTGCTAACGATCTCACATATTTTAAGCAAATGTCTGCAAAACCCTGCATTTTTGGTTACAACTAGAATTCCTCTTTTTGTGGAGTACCCAAATGCAAAAATTTTATTTCCAAGCCCCCCTTTTTTAATCAAGGTACAAAACTTTTAACAAACTCTACCTAATCTAGCTTCGTTAACAAAACTCTAAAGACTAGCTTCGATCAGAGGCTTAAAGTTACAATATGGTGTCATGTTTGTTTTGCTATTAAATGGCATAATTTATTACTGGCTGTTTTTCATGATGTCAAAAAAGTATTTTAATGTCTGGTGGGGAAAAAAAGGCATACGAACTTGGATTAGGTCCGATAAAAACTGTCGTTGGTAGAGATGACCACGTGGTACGGAATATTGTTATAGTGAAGCATCCAGGTGTACCAAGAAGAAAAACTGACACGCACTTTGATCAGGTGAATAGGAGGATGGCAAAAGGAAAGGTCACTGAGAAACCACAGGAATCCATTTCTTTTAGAAAAACTTATTTACGAGGGTCATTCAACAAGTACTTAGCCTACAAAAGAAAAACGAAAATTTTGGAAAGGTGGCAATTTATTTTTCCACATAATCTCCTTCAAGCTCGATACACTTGGCCCAGCGATGCTCTTACTTTTTTAACCCGTCCAAAAAATACATTTTCTCGAGGGAAGCAAAATAGGCCTCCGTGGCGACAATGACCTCTTCATTCGACCCAAATCTATTCCCGGCGAGTAATTTTTTCAGGTTTGGAAACAAAAAGTAGTCACAGGGGGCCAAATCTGGAGAGTACGGTTGATGGGGCAGCAATTCGTAGCGCAATTCGACCAATTTGGCCATGGCGACGGCGGAGGTGTGACACGGCGCGTTATCGTGGTGGAACAGCACTTTTTTCTTCAATTCGACGTCAAATCGGCCCAATAAGTCAGCATAATAGCGCCAAGTGATTGTCTTACCCTTCTCGAGGTAATCGATGTGGATCACACCTTGTGAATCCCAGAAAACGGTAGCCATCACCTTTCCGGCCGATCGAACAGTCTTCGCCTTCTTCGGAGCAAGTTCGTCGGGTGAAGTCCACTGTTTCGACTGTTCCTTGGTGTCTGGTGTGTACGGTCACGAAACGACGCAAGAACTCCGCTGGATTGCGCTGAAACAGCGCCAAACACGTCGCCGATGTGGTCTCACGGTTGCGCTTGTTTTCCGGTGTGAGCAAACGCGGCACCCATCGCGCCGACAGCTTTCTCATGCCCAGTTCTTCGTGAAGAATATGATGCACCGTTCCTACTGCGATGCCCACAGTCTCAGCTATCTCGTGAACCTTCAATCGACGGTCTGCCAACACGAGATCGTGGACTTTTTTAACGTTTTCCTCCGTAGCAGCCGTTTTTGGGTCACCTGGGTGTGGCTCATCAAAAACCGACGTGCGGCCACGAACAAACTCGTTGAACCAATTCTTGACGGTCGCCATCGAAGGAGAAGAGTCACCATACACAGCATCCAAGCGATCTTTGATTTCGCTGCGCGTTTTCCCTTCCAAAAACAAGAATCTAATCACCGAACGATATTGTTTTTTTTTCCATTTTTGTGGAACCGACCGACACGCTCGCTTTCAAAGGATCTCAAAACAAAACTAATGAAGGGAATCGACTGAAACTTTGACAGTAGGCTACTAAAAGAATGTACTGTACGATTGTAAATTTTATTTTGTGACAGCAGTTCCATCGGGCGGTGAGGCTAAGTACTTGGTGAATGACCCTAGTATAAAGATGGTCATGTGACAGAAGCGTTCCCAAATGTCTGCAATGACCCAGATTACTCATCAGCTTCAATATTAATGGACGATCTGATCTCAGATACTGAAGTCTTTTTGAGCGTCTAATGCCTCTTCGGACCGCCAAAAATACCTACGAAAAACTTGAACTTTTGATAAAAGTGTAACCCAGAGGCTTGTTGAAACTTCTCTTAAGTCAAACTTATGGATTCACTAAGCTGAACCAAAGAATTTGGTGGCATCTCGCTGCTCAAATTTCCATAACGCTGGAGAAAGTGTATTGAGTTAAAAGTAAAATAATTTTTTTGTGTCATTTATCACTGACTTATCATACCGACCTTGTACAGTACGAAGTTCTAGCAATAAGCTGGAACTCGCGGATTCACTAGGCTCAACCCAAGAATTTAATGGCATCTTGCTGCTCAAATTTTCGTAACGTTGGACAGAGTGTATCGACTTAAAAGTAAAATACATTTTTTGTTTCATATATCACTGACTTATCATACCAATGTTGTACACTATGAAGTTCTACTAGAAATCGCAGGCTTACTAAGCTTAATCGAAGAATTTGGATCCCATAATTACCAGACAAGTTTGAAACTTGTATTGCACGTCTAGAAAGGATTATCGTACAAATTTTGTGGACAGAAAGCTCTCAGTATTGCCAGATCGCTCTGAGTGATGAAGAAATTATGATAGGTTTGGAAAAATATGGAAAATCTCTTAATTTTCAATTTAAAAATTTAAATTAATATTATTTATTATTTATGACCTTACAAATTAAGCTCAGCCAATTAAAGAAAAAAGAGTTAAATTTCCGGACTTTAAAGAGAATAAAATTATTAGAAGGTATTTTTCTGAATTTTTAATTATTTTTTTCCAACAATTTTTAGAGGTCTAAGGGTATATTTCTGATTTTTCGATAATAGACAAAATGTGTAGGGTAAATACGAATGAATTATTAAGCAAAACCGGGATAAAGATGGTTTTTTAAAGTAGAAATTATGGCATTTTTCCAGAGTAAAAGTTTGAAAATTGTATGTTCGATGAGTAAACTCAAAAAAACTTTTTTGCTTATCCAGTAACACTACACTTTAATACTAAAACTTCTAAAATTATAACAGATTCATTTCAAATTTTTAGTTTAACTTTAGCAGAATCGACTAAGAAGGTTTTTTAATGGAGACATTAAAACACGTATTTTTTAAACGTAAAATTCATAAACTTTTCTTCTATTTGGAATTTTTTAAAGAAAAATGTGCATCTGTGCATAGTAACACGGCGGTCTGTAGGTAGGAGGCCAGCCCCCACATTACATTAGTTACTTGCTTAACAAGCCTTGGATTATAATTAAATCGGGGTTGATAGGCTTAAACATGTACTCAAAAAAAAAAAAAAAACAATTTCAACAAAAACGAAACCTGGAAACTATTTTAAGCCTTTTCGATAGACGACCATAAAAAAAAATGGTCGATAAATGGACTCCTCTAGTAATATTGTAGGCTTGCCATGTTTTTGAAGAAAAAAAAACACATTTTCATAAAAATTATATAAAATTCGAAAATATTATCGAAAATTTCTATTATACTTGTTGTTGTTGTTGTTGTTTTTGTAATTTTACGAAAGCCCAACAAAAAGTTGTTGGCCATTTGGTCAGAGTTGGTAGTTGGTAGACAGACGTTCTCATAGCCATAATTTTGTCGATTAAATGACCAAACCAATGTGCGTTAGTAGAGTCTATAGACAGACGCTCTTGTGCCAAAAATAAAGACTGCTTTTCTTTACTCTCGATTATTGAGTTGTTGTTTGACCTATTAAACGAGTTATTCGAAAATAAATACGAGTACATTTTTGTTTGTTTGTATCGTTAATCATGGTACAACATGGCAAGGTATGCGCCATCGTATGGTATGGTATGGCATGGTTTTTTTTTCTTGTTGATGTTTTGTTGTCTTTTGCAGACACAAATCAATTCATTTCACTTTTCACTCCACTCCCTCTTAATAGTCTACTGTTGTGTTCATTCACTCCTACATCTTTTCCAATCGTAGGTCTACGAGTATAGGTCGATATACAATGGGTTATGTAAATCCTAAAAATTATGGCTTCTGAAATACGCTTAATGTCATTTACACTTTTCATTTCATTCAACTGATTCAGGTAATAAGCCATTTACTACTAGTTCACAATCAATCAGTCAATATTCGCTTCACTTAGTAAAAACGCGCTTTCTCCGACATTACGAAGAGTATCCGGCACTGTTGGCTAATAAGAGTACACCGTCATCTGTAGTATTTCATATTCGTTTGGGAAAGAAATCCCAACAATCGCATTCGAACAATTTGTTTTCTGTGTTCACCTAATTATTGATTACTTAAATATAACTTCTTATAATCAGTTGGTGTATAAATGCTAACTTTTTACACAAAATAATTTTTCTCATCTTTTTAGTTTTACAACGTTTTTTTTTATTTATAAAGAATTACAACAACAAAAATAGTAACAAACTCTCAATTATTAGCAATAAATTAGAATACCAAAAAAAATTTTGACTTCTTTCCTTGGACTTTTTCCTATTTCTAAACATTAAAATATGGTTTGGTGGAAAGAAATTTGCGCCCAATTCTGAAATTATTGTGGACACTGAGGCCTATTTCGCAAAGTTTGGTATGTAGTTGGACAAATTGTATTGAGTTGAAAAGAGACTATGTGAATAAATAAATTTTTTGTTTCATTTATCACTGACTTATCATACAAACCTTGTACAGTTCGAAATTCTAGCAATAAACTAGAATACCAAAAACATTTTTAATTAACTTTGTAAGATAATAGAGATATTTTCTAAACATTTTTTTTTTCTTTTTGTTATTTTTTTTCACTTAAAAGAATTTTTAAATTAATAAAATTCAAGAAATTTGCCGTGAATCTTATTAAAATATATTTTTTTTGCTTTTGAGCAATAAAAAAGGGTAAAAAATATTTGAAAATTCTTCACTTAAAATGCTTAATTTTTAATAAAATATTTGCAAAGAATTTTTTATTATTATTTGTTAAAGAAATTAATTAAGTAAAAATAAAATTCTTTTTGATAATATTTCACAAAATATAATTTTTATCATATTCTTAGTTTTTTAATATTTCTTTTAATTACAAACAACAACAAAAAATAGTTGCGAAAATATAAGCAATAAACTAGAATACCAAAAATACTGTATCTTTCTTCCTAGGATTTTTTCCTACTTCTAAACATTAAAAAGTGGCTTGGTTAAGGGAATTTTCTGTCCACTTCTGAAGTTTTAGTTGATATTTGAGCGTAGTTTACAAATTTGGTGTATTGCTGGATAGTGTATTAAGTTAAAATCACTGACTTATCATACCAACCATATACAGTTCGAATAAGTAAATTTTTTGTTTCATTTGTTACTGATTTATCATACCGACTTTGTACATTAAGCTAAAATACCAAAAACATTTTTAATCTTATTAAAATAGTTTTTTTTTAACAATTAAAAGCAATAAAAAATATTTGTAAGTTCTTCACTAAAATGCGTCGTAGTATTTAATAACATTTTTGGAAGGATTTTTTTTTTATTATTATTATTATGAAAAAATAATTTAATAAAAATAAAATTCTTTCTTTCCGATAATATATCATATTTCATAATAAACATATTTATTTAGTTTGCGTTGATAACAGTTTCCTGGAAATAAAATGAGTTTTTAGTAAACTATACGAGTAAAGTCACCTCCTTATTGATAAGAGCTATAATATTTTTCAAGTCTTACTACAAATATGAGTAATAGAAAAATGTTTTTTTTTTAAATTTTTAATTAAATAATATTTTAGGAATTTTTTTTAATTATATAATTTAGTACGCAAAAAAAATTCTTTACTCACTTTGACTATAAAAAGTATTGTAATACGTTCGAAAATGAAAAAAGATCCTTCCGATTTGGAGATGCTTGAAAGATGCCCGTCTTGGTGCAAAAGCAGTTGAGGAAGGGAGGGGTAGAGGGTAGGGTTAATCTTTTATTTTACTTTTTGGTAGAAATAAAATTAGAAAGACTTTTTAAAGAAAACCCCAAAAGATCTTAGAAATAAACTTCATTTTTCTAATACGAATCTGTATAAGAAAATCTCAAAAAGATTATTAACTATTTAAAATTAAGATTTTTAATTTTTCTTTTTTAATTCAGAATAATTAGTTTAATTATTTTTTAGTTAATCTAATTAGTGGTTTTGGTACTAACGTCTATAATTTGAAAATTTCATAATTTTCTTTAGTTAGCCTAGTTTTTTAGTTTGGAAACTACAGAACCTTCATTTAATAGTTATTAAATATAAATATTATTAAAAATATGATTTATTTTAGATTTAAACTTGCCATTTGAGATTATAGATTTTTGAAAAACTAACTCTTAAATGCTGATTGTATCCTGAAATAAAATCAGCTCATTTACAATTTTTTTATGCTCATATTCAGCATCGAAATCCTGGTTTCTGTACAAACCAGGCTTTGGATACTGATTTTCTGTACAAACGAGGCTCATTTATCACGTTTATCGCATATTTTTTATACATGAGGCTCTCAAAAACCACAAATAACCATAAAAAAAAGACATTTTTATTGCAAAAAGTGACTATCTACTGTGAATTTTTTGGTTGAAGTCGGCACAGGCCCTTATTTAATTGAAATTATAGGAGAAGAGGTCATTACCAGCATGATAACCCACTTTTTTTTTATTTGAAATTAAATCTTTTAATTAAAGTTATATGTGGTTTTAACAGAAAAATACCACAAGCCATATAATATGATTGATTTTAGATTTATAGTGCGAAAAATTTCCAGGAGGTGTAGTTTAGAAATTTGGTGATGTCACTTTGCCCTCTAAAATTATATCCAATTGGAGGGGTGAGGGGGGGGGTTTAGTTTTTGAACTATTCATTCTAAAACTTTATAAAAACTTATATTTAGATAGGTAGTTTTTTTTTTTAAATTAAGAGCCGCAAATTATAGCCTAAAACGTGCTAAAAAGAAGTCATTTTTAAAAATTTCCTAAATTATAGCCTAAAGTGTGCTAAAAAAAAGTCATCGAATATTACCTCAAAATTTATCAAGTTATGAAAGAAGTTTTATGATAGCTATATTTTTATGATGTTTACAATCCTTTTCATTTTTTAATTTCATTTTAATTTGATAAGCCTTTCATTTTTTAATTTCAATAAACTAAAATTCTAATATAATAAATGCCATACAAAAATACTTTAAATAAAATTACCTAAATAAACGAGGTCTGTTCAAAAAGTATCGCTTCTTATAATGGCTTCTCCACAGTAATTTGTGGGTTTTTAAAGCCTCATATTAATGGTAATTAACGTATTTATTGAACGATAAATAAACTTCATATCTAAAAAAAAATTTGATAAAAATATCTACGAAACGTGACTACGGCAGAATCACTATTTTTATATAATTTAAATGGAGTAGTTTTCAACTTCCTAATATAAAATGGCAGATCTTTACCTAAGGAATCGGTTACTTTTACTGATTAATATACAAGGTCTGTTCAAAAAGTATCACGAATTTTGAATTTTCGCGGGTTAAGTATATTCGTTTCTCGATTTTTTGTGGCGTTATATTGGTACTCATATCTTTTACTTATGCCGACAAGTTCGGCCACTTTGAATGTTCAGTTAATTTTTGACAGCTGCTTTGCTTGCACGTGTTTTAGCTCGTCTTCGATTTTGCACAATTTCGGCAAAAAACAGCATCGCATTAACATTGGTAAGGAGCTGTTGGCCAAAATTTGCCCCAGAGGTTCATAACTGGTAACGAATCATGAGTTTATGGTTATGACGTGGAATCAAAGCTCAATCATCCCCCAATGGAAGCTGCCGCAAGAACCAAGACCGAAAAAAGCGTCAAGTTCGGTTGAATGTGAAGGTTTTGCTTATAGTTTTCATCGATTGCAGGGGCGTTCTTACCACAGGGTAGAACGGTCCCATGAGTTCTTGCCACAGGGTAGAACGGCCAATAAGGAATATTACCTATAAGTTATGCGCAAGTTGCGCCAAGCAATCCGCCAGAAACGCCCGGATTTGTCGAAGAACTTTTGCTTTTTTTGTTCTGCCACAAATCCGGGCGTTGTCCACCGTATTCCCCAGATCTGGCCCCGTGTGATTTTTTCTTGTTCCCGAAACTGAAGAGCACCATGAAAGGACGACGCTGCGCTACGATTGAGGAGATAAGGACAGCATCAAAAAAGGGCTGAACAAGATCACAAAAAATAATTTTTTTAAGTGCTTCGAGGATTTGAAAAAACCGTGGCATAATTGTATAATATCTGGTGGGGATTACTTTGAATGGGACAAAATAGATATTCATGAATAAATAAATAATTTTTGAAAAAAACACACAAAATTCGCGATACTTTTTGAACAGATCTAATTAAGCAATTTTTAAAAATTGTTAACCCATTTTTTTCTAAAGACTTACAAAAATTTTCTTGATTCTAAAAGTTTATGGGTAAATAATTATGCAATATCTTTTTATATAAATTAATTATTAAGCATATATAATTTTTTTAATATTAAATATTAAAAAATATTTTTTATTTGCATAGTTTTTGAATGACTTAAAAAAAAATTTTCTCTTATATTTAAAAATAAAATTTATGAAAAAAAACAGGTGAATAAAAATTGATAAACGCAATCTTTTTACTGGAATATCACAAAATATTATTATAAGGACAACAAAAAAAAAACTCATCATGAATCATTTTTGTTTTATTTTTTTCTTTCAAAAAATATTTATTAAATTTAAAAAATGCCCTTTTTTCTGTATATCAACAGTAAACAATAATTTTTAACTCTTTCAAGTTGATTATATAAAATATTAAAGTTCAAGCAAAGTAAAAATTATGCAAATTTATGCATTTCCATTGTAAGAGGTGTGCTGAAAAGTTGGTGTATGAAAAATTAACATTTTTCGATGGACAAAAAATAAATGTTTAGATTTGCTATCGACATGAAATTCGCAACAAATAAACAGTTTTTTAACTAAAAAAAAATAAATAAATATAATCTTTTCGGTAAAGTCTTCTTGACTTGGCAATGACCAAAACCATTTCGCCGGACACTCATATTCGTATTCTACTATAGGAACCGTTAAGAGAACAGTAACCCCCTTTTTATGATGTGGTAAAAAAGAGTAAATTTTCCAATAAACTTGATGGTTTTCGAAAATTAAAAATATTTTTATATTACTAATTATAAAAAGGAACTGAACTACAACCTTTCTTTCTTTTTTTAAAAATATTGTACAAACCTCATTATGCTGAAATGTTTATAATCCAAAAATGCAATTTTTTCTTTTTTATCCAATCGTCTATAAAAAAGCTACACACACGTACAATGCCCAACCACTTTTTTAAATATTAAAACACTTAAAAATTTTTATAATTATTACTTTTCCTAATAAAACAAAAAATCGAAGCGGTTTGTGGAACGTATTCGATATTAAAGAATCAAATTTCTCACAATATATGCACTTTCTCACAATTTATAATAATAAATTTTCTTCTCGTTTCTCTCTCTCTCTCTATCTCTCTTCCGAGAGAGTCGTGTAATAATTTTTAGATAATTTATTTAAAAACAAAAAAACAAATCCGTGCACAAATAATTGGAGAAAAAAAAATTATTCTACACAAATTTATACTTTGTAGACAAAATTACAAAAAAATTTAAAAAAGATTAAAAACAATACATAACAAAATATATAAAATTAAATTTCCCACTTAACTCTACCAAATTCGTAAAAATATTATTTTTCTTCTTCTTCTTTTTTATTATTTTATTTTAATTTTTTTACACTTTTTTTTTTTTTTTTTAAAAAATGGCTTATTAATTAAAAAATAATTTTATTAAAATTAAAACAAAGAGCTTAGAAAGAAAAAAAAACTATTTTATTGGACACACACGTTCCACACGTTCGAATACGTTTTATTATTAATAAAATTTATAAACACTGACAACGACACTTTCATATGAAAATTTTCATTAAAAACAAAATTATTTTTAAAATTTTTAAATTTTTTTTTTTGAAAATAATTAGTATTGTTGACAATTTTGGAAAAAAAACCCCCACTTAAATTACACACAATTTGCGAATATTTCGTTTCGAATTAAAAAATTTTTTCATAAATTTCCCATCATAAACAGTGGAATTTTCTGTGCTCTTTTCTTTTCTGTTAATAAATTTCAATTTATTTAATTAAGTTTTGATTTTCTTAAAAATAAATCCGATTTGAAAATTTTCTTTTTACAAAGTCAATTTTTTGATCTTTGATTTTTCACCAAAAGTATTCAAAAGAAATTTTTTAGAAAACTTTGGATTTTTATTAAAACAATTTTTAAGTAATGAGAAAAATTTGTTGTTTTTAATTTTTAACACAATACTTGTACACATATAAAATCATCCTTGGTAAATGTTTGTTTTTTCAATTTTTGTATTTTTGGTTTTAAGGATTAAATTACGAAAAGGACGTACAATTTTTGGTTGTTTTTATTTTTATTTTTTTTTGGACTATACACGCACGAAAATTTTCTGACGGAATCACTTTTTATCGACCTCTGATATCTACCAAACTCTTCTCTGGTTTAAGTTACACTGTTGAGTGCTCAGCGCGCCATCGGGTGAGAAAGCTGATCGGGTCGGGTAGCATTGTGATGGTGACGCCTCGATTGTGTTAGCTGCTGCCTAAAATAAGCTATTTTAGAAATTCACACGGACACCAGCTTTGCGTTGTAGGAGATTTGATATTTTCTGACGTCGTATTTCATGTGCAGCAGCTTCGTGTATTGGCAGTCGCGCTTATCGGTCCAAAGTGTTTGTTCGACTTCTGTAGTTGTTGTTATTCGTGAACGGCAAGTGCTTACCGGTGTGCATAGAGCATCAAGTGCGCCGCGTACTGATAACAAACCGACCGACCGATGGAGAACATAAACAGAGAGCGATACTTTCGAAGAGGTTCTCCTCTAACAATAATAAAGAGATACTTTGTCTAGTTGGTGTTACCATGTGTTGATTTTTTTTTTAATGCAAAAATTTATAAAATCTTTCTTTTTAAATTTAAATTTTAATTTTGTTTTTGATTTTTAAATTTTACAATGAAAAAAAAATACTATTCTTTATTTTTTATGTATTTATATGGTACAATAATTAATAAACTTTTATATAAATTATTATGTTGTTATATTTAGAAAAATTGGTATCTATAAATACATGTACACATGTTATCATAGGTTTTTTAGTTACTGTTACATCATGAACACAAAATGTTTTTTTTAAATTTATTAACATTTTTTTTTAGTTTTTTAACTAAATAAATTGGTCACCTATACATAATTTTGAATAGGTTTGAGATTTTTTTTTGGTACAATCTGTTTGTTTGGCAAAAAAAAAAATATTTATTATTAACTGAACTAGTTAGTATAAAGTCAATTTTAAATATTTTAGATCAATTTTCGTATAATAAAATGCTATCTTTTTTGTAGTTTAAAAAGTAGAGAGAGTTCTGTGTTAATTAATAACTATTAAATCACAATAATTATACAGTGTCTAAGCTTAAATCCGCTGTTCGGTCATAGATAGCGTGAGTGAGCGTATTAAGCTACCATGGGCACACCATACTTTTTTTTATGAGTTTGACATCTGTCAACATTAATCAGTGTATATAATCAGCAATTTCGTACAACAACATACATTTTTCCTTTGGTAATCATGTCCTAGTTTTGTGCCAGAAAAAAGAGCAAATCTTCAATTTGAAGAAATCTGCTGCCGAATCGCATCGAATACTTATAGAGGCCTATGGTGACAGTGCTTTAACGGAAACAATGCGCCGAGATTGGTTTCGTCGGTTCAAAGATGGCAATTTTGACTTGTTGGACAAGAAGCGTGAAAATCGGCCTAGGAAGGTTGAGGACCATCAATTGTAGGCTCTTTTGGACGAAGATGATACCCAATCACAAAAAATGCTCGCGGAGCAATTGGGTGTTACTCAAGCAGCCATTTCCATGCATCTGCGTGACATTGGGAAGATTGAAAGGATCGGAAAATGGGTGCCGCATGAATTGAACGCCAGGAAGATGGAGAGACGCCAAAACACATCCGAAATATTGATCGCCAGACATTAAAGAAAGTCGTTCCTGTATCGGATGGTGACAGACGATGAAAAGTGGATATATTTCGAAAATCCTAAACGGAAGAAATCGTGGGTTGATCCCGGCCAACCATCAACATCTTCCCCAAGATCAAATCGCTTCGGACGGAAGACGATGCTGTGTGTTTGGTGGGATCAGCAGGGTATTGTCTACTATGAGATGTTGAATCCTGGTGAAATTGTCAATGCCCACCGCTACCACCAACAATTGATCAAATTGCACCGTGCTCTGCGTGAAAAAAGGAAGGATTATCAACAAAGACATGACAAGCTGATTTTCCCCCACTTCAAAAATGGTCCGAAACTACTTGGAGACACTCAACTGGGAGATACTACCCCACCCCGCTTATTCACCAGACCTGGCGCCTTCCGACTTTCACCTGTTTTCATCGATGGGTCACGCGCTCGCTGAGCAGCACTTCGATTCTTACGAAGACGTCCGAAAATGGCTTGATGAGTGGTTTGCCTCGAAAGAGTGGCGTGGTATCCACAAATTACCCGAGAGATGGGAAAAATGTGTAGCTAACGAGGGCAAGTACTTTGCCTATGAAAAAAAATGTTTTTTTTTACTTAAAAACAGCGGATTTAAGCTTATATACTTGTTATTATTCAGTAAAAGAAACCCTTTGCTTAGCTTAAGATCTGTCATTTTATAATAAGGATTTCACGTTTCACAGATATTTTTACCAAATTTTTTTTTCAGATATGTAGCTTATTTATCGCTTAATAGATATGTTAATTACCAAAATTACCATATATATGAGGCTCTAAAAACCCACAAGTGACTGTGGAGAAGCCATTGTAACAGGGAAAAGTAATTATTTAGTATAAATTTTGGTCTAAATATGTCATTAGCCCGTATTTTTTTTGGAAAATGAAGAAGAAGAGAACTTTGCCATCAATTCTGACTAATTTTTTTTTTTTGGACTCAATTGTGTTAAAGGTTTTTAGGATGCATAATTTTGAGATTTGGTCAAATCGAATGGCATCCAAGATGATTTGTCACCGAAGATTCCCTTCGGTGCTTCCGACCTCGTGTAAGGGACGTTGGCTCCAGAGTTTCTTCTGTATCCTCCAATAACATAGAAGTAACGGTGACAAGTACTTGGAGTTTCTGAAATCTCTCGGAATTCCTTTTCCGTTAGCTTCCTTACTTCCCTGTTTTCATGATGGGAGTTAATGATTTAACCCCATTTGTGCATTATTCCCATTTGCCTGCCTCCTGATACTACCTGTCGTTTGCTATAAACTTTTTTGTCTGTCTAGATCTGGCGAGCCCTGCAGCTTTTCGTAAGATCTTCTTTTCTATTCTGTGCAGTTCCGTTGCTACTGTTGGGGAAATAGATGATCAGATGGGGAAGCTGTAGCATGAGTACGCGTCCTAGCGTACAATATATGCTATTGGCTTTTTTAATTTTATCCCTGAAAAAGGAGTTGAATTTGAGGTTCTTGTTAAGATTCAAGCCTCATTATTGAGTCACCCTTATCTCCAAAATCACAGTATATGAATTTCTTCACTTAAAGACCTCATTCCTGTTAATTATTCTGTCAGTTTATTGACTGATAACTTCATAGCTTCCAAAGCTAGTTAAGGTCGAATTGATGCACTCTAAACTAGGGTATCATCCGCTATATGAGTATTTTTGCTTAATTAGATCTTAAAAATATCTACAATATAAAGGTTATATAGCTTAGGACCAATTAATGAGCCTTGGGGTATGCCTTATAATACCTCGAAGAATTGCGAGTATAAGTTTCTACGTTTGTGTCTGGCTTTTCTAAAAGCTAGAAAACTGATTATTAGATTAGTTTGAATCGAATTCATTTTCAATATTTAACGAATAGAGCACATTTAAAAGTGGTTTAAGAGTTTAACATTTAAAACACATTTAAGAGTGGCCATTACGAAGCCTATATTGAAATTCTGGAATTATATTTTTTTCCTCGATGAAGAGATTAAGTCTATCTAGAATAAATGTTTCAAATAATTATCCTACATTAGAAAGGATTAATATTAGCCGGAAATCTCCTTCCGTACAGGAAAAAGTTATTAAAAATTATCTCAAGTGGATCGATTTTTGTAATAATAATATTATATTTTATTTAAAAATGGCAAAGTTTAAGTAATAAAATGAATAAATTTTTTATAAAAAATCCTATTTTAAAAAATATTTTATTTTATTTTCCGTCGCATAAATTGAATAATCCTTTTTAACGTTTGAACACATTTGCACTAAGAATTTATGCCAACAGTTTTGTTGGTCTTTCACTTAAAAAAATATTTATTAATAAATAAAACTAACATAAATATATTTTTTTTTATAAAATAATTTTAGTAAGCTTCTTTCAAAAATTTTTACTATTCTAAAAAAAAAATTTTTTTTTTTAACCATAAAATAATATTTAAAAAAAAATTAATTTTATATTTTCAAAAAAAAATAAAACAATATTCAATCTTCATAAGAGAAAAAAGTATATTTTGCAAAAGTTTTTACCTGTACTCGTCATCGTAAAACAATAGTCATAGTGGGCGGATCGCTATCCTTTTTCTATGTTTAAATTTGACATCAAGAAATAAAGAGAGTCACTTTAATGATTTTATTACCGATCAATTGTTATCTGCTAAAAATTTTCTGATTATAAATGATTTTTGTCTTATGTGAGAATAGCAAAAGTTTTATTGTTTGCAGATTTAGGTAATCCCTATAATAAAAAATGGTCTTGTCATATTAGTAAAGGTGAACAAATTTAAAAGTAGTCCTTTGACGAGATAGAAACGTTTTTAGTATGTATTAATTTTTTGATGAAAATTGTTTAAAAATTGCCGCCATATTTATTCAAAAATTTTTTTTAATTATTTATTCTTATTGCCTCTATTAAAATCTGTCAAATTTCATTATTAGTTTTTTTTTTTTTTTTTGTAATTAAAGAAAAATTTCAATCCTTTTACAAAAAATAATTACCATAATTTATTATTATCTAAAACAAAAATTGGCAATATGAAAAGTAATTGTTAAATTAATAAATTCTTACCAGATCTGGCAATACTATACAACATTCTCTTAAATTGATTTAGTTGGTCAGTTTTGCTCTCTCACATGTTCTCTGTTTCGTTTTCATAAGAAACTCTACATCACTGCTTCTCAAACTGTTGTAGTATATGTTTTTCTTTTAAATTGTTAAAAAAATTCTTATATGAATAAAAAAAATTAAAATCAATTTAAATTGAAAATAAACTGTTAAAAATTAGTTGTTTTTTGATTCAGTTTAAATGGTCAGCAGTAAAATATTTCCTAATTACCTTAAAAAAACCAACCCCCATCCCCCTTCTAGATTTAATATAATTTTCACATGACCGGAAGAGGAAGGACTACTGATTAAAAGTACACTCTCTGGCAGTTAATCCTTTATCATAATCGAAATGCTATTATTCTATGCAAAAGGATGGTGGAATGGGGGGTGGTGGTGTTTAGTTTGGACAATGTCGTAGCAATTAAAACACTTTGCTTTTGAGAGGGTAGTATCCGGTAGGTTTCTGGGTTTTGTCTATATGAAAATTTAACGAAAAGCGGATAAGTATAATTTCCAAAACAATTCCAATCCTTTAAAAGGATAATGTGATTTTCATGAAATTAACCCTTTCAGTTTTTTTGGTTGTTGTTATTTTTTTTTTTCATTTCCTTTCCTTTCTTTTTGTAGTTTTGAAAATTGTAAAAGTCCTGAGATAGTTAACTACCGTAAAATCGGCCATGTCTACATACTCGTATTCACATGATCCTTATTTCAAGGATACACAGTATATACAACAAAAAAAATGAAAATTCATACCTTCGGGTGGCAAAATGGCTCCGGTTTGAAAATCAGAAAATTTAATTTTCAATTATTTATTGTTTTATTGCAGTGTTAGCCGGCGGATGGATAAACTTATCGTTTATAGCATCGTAATGTGAAATGGTTGTAGATCCTTTTTGGTTGGACTATTTTTAGTGTTGCGTCACAGCAAAAAGAAAGGGTTCAAAGTATAACTGAAGAGGTTTTTTTTTTTTTTTACTATACACCAAAAAGGATGATGACCAAAAAGGAAGATGAAATTTTACAATACAATTTCTTTAGCGATTTTCTCTTCAAGATATCAGTTTTTGTTTGTTTATCAAATAACTTAAAATTTCTATCCCATTGCTTTCTGAACAAGAAATATCAAAGAGTCCTTGACAAGACAATGTTAACTCTCATAAATACTTGAGTAAAATTTTCTTAGATAAGAGCAAAGAAATTTGATAACTTTTAAAGTAAATTTTTTTTCGTGCTTTACTATTATTTGCTGCAACAACAAAAAAAAGGGTTAAGAAATTAGTTTTACAGGAAGGAATATTATAAAATAATTTGTGATGAGAAGATATCGAATGTTGGGAAATTTCAAAAAAAACTCTTAAAATTATTAAGAAAATTATCGTTGTCGCCTTAAAAGGATTTTGTTTCGAATCTTGGTTTTAGAAAATATCCAAAAAGATAATGTAATTTACAGAAATATTTTCAGATATTTGAGAAAAATGCAGACTCGTCTTAATTTAAAAAGAATTATTATTTTTCATTAAATTTTTATTAAAACAAAAAATTTATTTACTTTACGATAAATTGAGAATGACAAATTGCTATTCATAGTAAATAATTAAATTATCTTTTACCGTTAAAAAAAATTAAGGATATCAAAAGGTACATGAGTAAATCCTTAGAGAATATTTTGAAAATTGAAAATTTCACATTTCTTCTTTTAAAAGAATAACAAACTCCTTTTTGATCGAAAAGTACAATGATAACAAAAGAAAAAGAGTAACAAAAAAGGAGAAAAGGTTCACCAACTCAATAAGGATTACAATTACTTTTTGGCTTAGTTTGTTTGCTTAAACATTGTGTTTTTTATGACAGGAGTATAAGTTTTTTGTGGCATTCATAAATTTAATACGGCACCTTTTCAACAAAAAAAATTTCTACCTGAATTATTCAATCCTTAAAAAAGAAAAAAATTCGTTAATTATTTAAAAAAAAAAAACCTTTTACTTTAAAAGGTACATGTTTTGTGCTTATGGTTATTGAATGAAAGGAAAATATTGCGGCGCCAATAACTTTTTTGCAGAAAATTATAACAAAAAAACAAGTCTGATCCTTTAAGGAAATATTTGGAAAAAAAATCAAAATCAAAGATATAAGAAGTTTTTGAACTGCAATAGTATAAAAATGTTGCATAAGTTTTCTAATAAAAAACAAGATAATCCTTTCTTCTTATTTCCTGAGATATTCAACTTGACCATAGTTAAAGGATTCTTCAGTTGAAAGAAAATTTTGATTTTCTGGAATTTTTCCTCTGAGAAATAGAAGTAATTATTTCTATATTTTAATTTTGCAAAAAAATACTTACTATTTAAGATAAAGTCTTAAATTATAAACTAGCGTAAAAGATTCTGTTTTGCTCAGCATTTTCCGTATTCTTTCGGAGATTATCCAATTTATGCTTTGGAAAGTAAAAATTACTCAAATGTATTTATATTTATATTTTAATTTTATTTTTATTTTAAAATACAGTATACATTTTGCCATTATATATAAAATTTTATATTATTTATTTTATTACCTAATACAGCTTGTAGAAATCGATCTTTTTGGGAAATTTCTTATGATTTTTTTGTGTGCGTATTTCAGGCTGTATTTCGGTTATTATTTGATGGATGTTAGTTTATAAATACTTTTAACTTAAGAGATTATTAATGTAAAAATATAATTTTTTATAAAACTCTATAAGAAAAAATCGAACGGTTTCAGATCGGACAGTTTTGTAGGATAATTTAAGCCGAAATTTGCAATATTGTGTAGCTTACGGCATTATATTGTTAAGAAATTTATATAGTTCAGATTAAAATCTTTAAGATAAAATTAAAAAAAAAGTTAAATATCATACAGATCAGAATTGATATTAACGGTTACTTTTTTTTCCTTTTTAACAGAAATACGGGACAACGGGCACCTTTAGACCAAAATTCAAACCAGAAAATCACATTTTGCTGGTAAAATAGCTTTTTTATAGTAATTTTTAAGTATTTAAAAGATATTATTTATAAAAAATTAGTATCTATGCAAAAAAAATGAAGCTTATTAACGTATCCAGTGAGCAAGAAATGCGCGTCATCGATAATGAAAATACGTCGAAAGATAAGCATTCAAAGCCTGTTGTTCTAGGACCCAATTTGTATTTTATAATTTATTTAATAGTTCTTAGAACTAAATGGCAAGTTTATGGCTTGAAAAATTTTAGCTTTTATAATATATAAATTTTAAAACTATCAACTGATAGTATTATACTTTTCAAACTGCAAAATGGGTACTACCGTTTTTAGACTAGCAAAATTAAAAAAAAATTTCAACTACAAATTTAAACCAGAAAATCACTCTTTACGGATAAAATAGTTTTTTTATAATTATTTTTAAGTATTAAAAGCTCTATATATTAAAAAAATGTTGCTCATTAACGTATCCAGCGAGCAAAAAATGAACCTCATCGCTAATGAAAATACGTCGAAAGGTTAGCATCCAAAGCATGTCATTTTAAGACCCAATTCGTATTCGATAATAAGTTTAACAGTATATAAAACTAAATAACAAGCTTTAAGCTTAAATATAATTTATCTTATGTAACATCAAAAATTAGAAACTATCAAATAGTAGTACTATACTTTTCAAATTGTAAAATGGATACTGCCGTTTTTATACCAGAAAAATTTAAAAAAAAAACCAACTACAAATTTAAACCAGAAAATCACTTTTTATTGATAAAATAGATTTTTTTACAATTATTTTTAAGTATTTGAAGTCCTATATATAAAAAAAATGTTGCTTATTAACGTATCCAGCGAGCAAAGAGTGGACCTCATCGCTAATGAAAATACGTCGAAAGATTAGCATCCAAAGCATGTCGTTTCAGGACCCAATTAGTATTCGATAATTAGTTAAATAATTTATAGGACTAAATGGCAAGCTTATAGCTTAAAATGGTTTTATCTATTATAATATATAAATTCAAGAACTATCAAATAATGATATTATATTTTTCAAACCGTAAAATGGATACTACCATTTTTAGACCATAATATTTTTAAAAATTTTCAACTATAAATGTAAGTAATAAAACAAAAATAATTTTTTTTATAAAATGGCAAAAATTATGCCGATTAAAACTATTTCTTTATAATATTTATATTAAGCGACAATAAAATAATAGTAATCTTCTTTACAAACTCTAAAGTGGATAATCATTTATCTACGATATCCAATAAAATATTCGTTAAGGAAATCTTCCAAAAATTTATTAAAAATTAATTTTTAATTTTACCTTAAAAAAAAATCTAATATTTTTAATCAAATATTTTTCGGATAAAATAAAAATTTTGTATTACAAGTAATTATTAAAGATTACGAAAATTACTTAGATTCCCAAAGGAAGATTGCGCATCAACTCAGACGAATTCTTGCCTTACGAGGCTCTTGGATGAAAAGTATTTTCAATAAATCGAAGGATACGGAATAAATTTATATTAATACCAATCGCGTATGTGGTTTACTGATGATCGAACTATCCGCCAAATCACTGAATTGATTTCTGCCAGAAATAAACAATTTAGATACTCATATCGTGATAAGATGGAAAATTTCCCTCAGGATCAGTAGACAGCCGAATACTCCCAACAGAGCATATTTCCTTAACAGAAGAATTACATTCCACACATAACGGCTATGCAATAAAATTCCACACACACACTATTACTAACAAAAATAGGGTCTCTACTGTAATCAATAATATAAACACATGCACACTAATAGAATGGTTAGAATTCTGTTCCGATACTCGTTGAAGAAAAGAGATTGCCTTGTTACCCCACCCATCCACTGTAGAGTATAAATTATTTCTGGCCAGAGCAACCCTTTGGCTGTTTTGTTCTGTCGATGAATTTTATCTTTATCCATTCTGTATCCTTTACCCTGTTTGATATCCTCTTCTCATCGTTTCGATGCATTCATTTAATTCGAACATAAAATGGGAGCTAAATAGATCCCCAATTCTATATAGCACCTTCCACCCTTAAATAAAGTAAACGGCAAATATTTATGTAAATAGAAAATTTGTTTTTTTTTTTGATTTCCTTTTTGTTATTGTTGTATTATTATTTACATTTTTTTTTTATAACATACAGTCTTGTTCTTTTTAACCCGTTCTGTAAGGGTTAAAAGTGCAGTTAGATTATGGTATAAATTCCTATTAAAATCAGTGTTTCGAAAATGTAGCCGGTCTTGTATTCTATTCGTATTTTTGCAGGGGTGCTAACTGCAATCAGTTGCGGTGAGGTTCAGTTTATTTGCAGATTTTTTTTTGTATTATATTTTGTTGCTGTTGTTGTTGTTATTGATGTGTTTTACATCTTAGCTGACGGTATGTAGGAGTAGTTTCGTGAGTGCGACGGAAATGCGTAACAGGAGGTATTTATGAAATATGCCTTAAGCCTTCGAGGTACGGCATTTTAAAAAAGTTGAAAATTTGCCATAAAAAAATGTTGATGTGGATTTTATCCTTTTTTTACCGCTTTATCTCCCAGTGTATGCATATTTTCAAAATTATTCATTAAACGCTGACTTCCGAGTATTCACAATTGAATAATTATTTCAATAAAAACTTTTAAAAATTTAAACACGTTGTTGCAGCGTTAGATACTTTATAATAAATTGCTATTGATCACTCTTTACGACTGTCAAATGCCAATAGGCAAATGTCATCTAAAACCAAAATGGCGGCCAAACAAAGTTGACCTAAAACATAAAAATTACCCTGTACTGTTAAAATTTAAAAGGTAAAATTTACGGAATTTTGTAGTAGGTCCTCCATGAGGTTAATGCTACGTGTACAGTACCAAGATCTTGAAAATTTTGTAAGTGTTTGGTTTTAAAATTTCCCAAAAAAAACCTAAAAAGTAGAAGTATATAAAATTTTTATTTAAATCGATAAATTAATGCTTGTTATTTACTTTTTAATGATTATTTGATGTAAATGTTTAGCATGACTAGTTATAAAGTGATCCATGCGAGAAGTACAATTTTAAACCACTTTTTTGAGCATCACGGCTGTTATCTCGCTAATAACACGTTTACTGTTATTACATATCAATAAGTCTTCTTCTAATCCCTTCAAAAATCTTCCTCTACTCAAATCCTTAAATTTAATTCCCAATAATTTGGTTTCCGCTCCGAACACTCAACTACCCAGTAGTGTCATCTGGTTGTCCAGCTTTTGGTAGAGTTTGACATCCGGATTTACTCTGAAAATTCAAGAGGATCCTGTTTTCTATATATTTTCTAGCCCTATGATCATTCCTTTCCAACTGACACTTCCAAGTAAACGAATCCAATGAACTCTCTACTATCTCTCCGATATTGGCTGGAAGTGTACAGGGAAGTATACTTGGACCTATTCTTTACAGCATTTATAAATCCAATTTCACAATCTATGCTAATACCTTCTTTACTACAAACGCTTTGTATCTAGCAAACACTTCCAACAAGCTTCGGAAATTCTCCAATCCCAAATCCAAACTCTACAGAACTGGTTTACCAAATGCGAAACTCTCCAGAACTGGTGGGGTTGTTCATCAGACCAAATGCGACAATTTTGCTTCTTCCCATTCAACCATAAATGAGTTTCGTCGCTGAATGCAATTTTTTGCTAAAGAAAACGGATTTTCCCCAAGTTGTTCTAAGGCTCACTCACCGGGATGCGTTCTAAGACGCTTTGCTAAATCGTTCGGCTTCAGTTGTTGCACGAGCAGTATTTTATACGCCGATTATTCGACGCTTTGGCAGGTCGTTCGGGTTCAGTTCTTGCAGGAACTGTATTTTATATGTTTCAGACCAAGATCCTTGCGTAAAATCCTCCACATAGCCGAGTAACACAATCCCAATTGCTGTGAACGACGACAGATGGACAAATAGCGGTCTTCACCAACACCTTAACGCTACGGCAGCAATATTTTCCCCTGTACGCATTCTACGCACACGGGTCGGTGGTTTGATGTCCAATAGCGTAAAATTGCTGCGAAATTTTGTCAATATGGCTTGAATTGCTGTAAAAATGCTGCAAAATGGAATTGTTTGCTCATAAGGTCAATAATGGCGGAAAGCATCTTTCACAGAGTACGAACTTTGTCAATAAAATTGAACAAATGTCAAGCGTTGTTTGGATATAAGCCACTTCACGATCAAATGGCAATGCAAACTGAGCACTTTTAACTTTGACACACACCACGTGTCATACGAAATCTGTCAAAAAGAAAAATATAAAAAATTAATATAAACAAAACTTAATTACAATTTACGAAAATGAATTCATAAAAAATTTTAGGTAAAAATGAGAGTTTAGTTTACGTTATTGATTCTTTCTCTCTCTTTCGGTATAATGTATTGATGGGAGTGACAAAAATAAAAATTTCAAAATTTTTCGTGACAATGTTTTATTTCTCTTTCTTTCACATGCAAATAAATGTAATGACATGAAAACAGGTATCATTGCATTCTGACCGAAACCAGACAGAGAAGAGAGAAAACAGTTTTCAAAACCAAAATTTTTTTCTTCTCTCTCTGGCTCTTAGTCGACCATAGTTTCTTTTCAGGATAGTTTTTGCCATTTTTTAAATTCGAAAATATGCGTGTCTCGTTTTATGATATGGTAGCAAATGAGACAGAATGCAAACAGGATTTTCGGTGTGAAAAATATAACAATTTTTAATTTGGGGAAAAAATAAACCTTATTAAAAAAATTCTTTTACAATTTTTCGATTGTCAATTCAGTTGCGAGTTATAGGGTGTAAAAGATGGAAGTTAACAAAGAGAAAATTCGGTATATTTTACAATTTTGCTTTGATAAAATCGATAATGCAAGCCTGGTAGCTGAATTTGGGAATGGTGTTTATGGTCCCAATATTGTCATAGACAATTTTACGTATTTTTAGTTTCGTCGATTCCGTTCTGGTATTTTTGATAAAATTCTGCAAATTATCAAAGTAGACTGACATGTTGGCAGTCGTAGCATCGCCACAGATCGACCACAAATTGACACAAAAAAACATGATGGATCGAAATTCCATCTGCGAAACCTTAACCAAACGGAATGAAATCTATCCATTTCTTAAACGGATGATGACTGGTGATAAGAAATGGGTCACATACGATAATATTGTGTGGAAACGATCAGGGTCAATAGCGGTGAAGCTGCTCAAACAGTGGCCAAACCAGAACTTACGGCCAGGAAGGTTTTGCTGTGCATTTGGTGGGACTGGAAAGGAATTATCAACTACAAGCTGCTTCCATATGGCCAAACTCTAAATTTGGACCTCTACTGTCAGAAATAGGACCGTTTGAAGCTAACAATTGAACAAAAGCCGGCAAAATTGGCCATCAGGAGAGGTGTTGTCTTCTTATTTATTTTGAAATAAACGTAAAAATAATGGGTTTCTTTTTACCCAAGCCAATATTTCCTTGCTGTTTTTTTTGTTGCCAGACGTAATTTTTTTTGTATTTTGAGGAGATGATTTTTTCTTGATTACTTTTCTTTTACTCTTTCTTTTAATATAAATTAAATAATTTTAATAAATCATTTCTGAAAGTTAATCATCGAGATAACCTTACCAAAATTTTAGGCACGGAAACCTCTCAGATTCCGGATAAGATTCTGTGCTCTCATACATAATTTCGTTTTTAGGTAAAACCACCCTCACACCATCTGCCCACCCTGTGACGCTCGACCTTAATTATTTTTTTGGAAATTGGGTAAAGCAATCTCACCTAAAATTTATTTTCTAATGAGATCTCTTCATTGTGAAACTTTTAGATCCCTCAATTCTCAATTGACTTTGCATGTCTTTTTTCGGATTCTTAAAATAAACTAACATGCTATACAAAATCCAATCTCTCCTAAGTGGTCCTTCCAACTAGCAAACAACAAAAATTTCATCAAACCCGCTCCTTTACAGATCGCAGAACGTCCTTATAGCGGTGGCGCCTGACTTATGTCCTAGAGGACTCACAAAAAAAACACACACTTATTTTTCGATAATTTTTAATATTTAAAATACCTGTTGTGTTGGTTATACGAAGTCATTTCTGAAAGTTAGGTAGGAAAAGTAAAAAAAAAAAATTAATAAAAAATTTCTGTGAGTTCAATATTTGAGGTTAATTCCTTTTAATGGCGCGTTAATCAATTCTTTTAAAATTGGTACTATTATAAAATAGATAATTTCCTAAATCTTATCTTCTATAAAATTTTGTTCACTTCTTAGTTTACAGAGATGGGTAAACGAAAAGCAGATTTATTACATGCCAGGAATATAGGTAAACATGTGGAAAAATTTAAAACTTGGAATAAAATATGTCAAATCACTTTAAAAAAAAAAAATTGGAATTAAATATGTAATATCACTTCAATCAATACAGGACTCTAATATTTTCACGATTACCTTGGTTAGATATTACACATCATTTTCGACTTCTGTAAAAATCGCTCAATATTTGTTTTGTCTTTACTTATTATAAAATATATTTTTAATAAAATTCTAACTTTTATTAAAATAAAGTTGAAGAATCAATTATAAACATAGCTAAACTGCATTTTTTTAGATAGTTTTAACTAAAGTTGTTATTGTCCTTAAATATAAAATATTCAAAAATCAACTTCGAAGTTGACTTTTATTTATTTTTATTCTAAAATTTTTTTAATTGTTTTTAAAAATATTTGCATAAAATTGTACTTAGCATTTCTACCGAATTTATTCTAATCAAAAATCGATCGTAATTGATTTTTGTTAAGTAAATTTCTTTCGAATTGAGGAGATTTGACCTGTTGAAATTTAAAAAAAAATTTAGCAATAATCAAGGTCATATTGACTAGTAATCAATAATAAAAAAATTAAGAAAATCCTATGGGATCGTTTAGTTGGAGGAGGTAGGGAATGGCATTTAATATTAAAATCTTTTGACCAGACCAACTATTGGCCAGACTATCATCATACCTTATACACGTAATGATATATTGAAATAAAATGTTGTTGAGGTGTTGTAACTTTCTTTATAAGTAATCACCTATGATACAGGTAAAGTAAAATATTGTATGAGCAAATCACTTCTACCTATTCCTATCACGAAAAGTACACTTTTCGTCTGTGCAATAGCTAATCAACTTGAAATATTTTCGAGTTTCGTAATGGATAACATTTGTAAATGCATGTAAATTAAATCGATATGATTGCCATTAATTAATCAATCAGATTCTGATGAATAAGTAAATGTCCAACTGTTTGTACATTTAGTTACTATTGAATTGATGAAATCAATTTCGGTAGACGTGCCTTTCTACTTTACAGTAGAAAACTAGAAACTATCGAATTTGGGTTGTGAATAAAAATGTCGAAGTCTTTATTATGTGTGCATAAGTGTTTAAGGGTTTTTTTTTAGGTAGAGTACGAGGTCTTTTCAAAAAGTATCGCGAATTTTGTGTTTTTTCAAAAATTATTTATTTATTCATGAATATCTACTTTGTCCCCTTCAAAGTAATCCCCGCCAGATATTATACACTTTTGCCAACGTTTTTTCCAATCCTCCAAGCATTTAAAAAATCATTTTTTGTGATCTTATTCAGCTCCCCCTACGATGCCGTCTTTATCTCCTCAATCGTAGCATAGCGTCATTCTTTTATGGGGCTCTTCAGTTTCGGGAACAAGAAAAAGTCACAGGGGGCCAGATCTGCGGAGTACGGTGGCTGCGGCATTATTAGTGTATTGTTTTTGGCCAAAAATTCGCTCACAAGCAACGATGCGTGAGCAGGGGCGTTATTATGGTGCAAAAGACAATTTTTGTTCTTCCAAAAATCCGGGCGTTTCTGGCGGATTGCTTCGCGCAACTTGCGCATAACTTGCAGGTAATATTCCTTATTGACCGTTCTATCCTGTGGCAAGAACTCATTATACACCACGCCCCTGTAATCGAAGAAAACTGTAAGCAAAACCTTCACATTCGACCTTTTGTACCACCGATAAACGTTGCTTCGGTCCAAGGTAGCTTCACCATAAGCCACAGTCAACATTCGGAACTCGTTCGCGCAATTAATTTTGTTTTTCACATAAAATTTGATGCAGATTCTTTGATCCATTTTTTGGAATGGGTAAAAATCGAATACTAGCCAAAACACGTGCAAGCAAAGCAGCTGTCAAAAATTAACTGAACATTCAAAATGGCCTAACTTGTCGGCATAAGTTAGAGACATGAGTACTAACATAACGCCACAAAAAATCGAAAATTGAATATACGTAACCCGCGAAAATTCAAAATTCGCGATACTTTTTGAATAGACCTCGTATGTATATTAAAAATATTTCCGCCTTTTTTTTAAAGAAAATTTTTGGGCTTCTAAACACCCACCTCCCCCCCCTCATTTTAATTCGAATCCTAGTTAATAGTCTCTGTATTCCTGGACAGGTATCTGGGCAGTTCCTTCTACAGGAAAATTTTCCTAGAATAATTGAATGGACTCAATAATTATTAGATATTTTTTATGAATGAGTTTGATGGCTCCAACTTGTATGAATTTCATTGTAGGATCTTTGCTTTAAGGGTACATTAAAATGTGGATAATCAGAATGGCGGTAGAGACTGCAGTTTGCACGCCCAATAAACAGAACACCATCATCTGCAGTGACAACCACGTAGCCCTAAAAGTCATTGGTGGCCCATCGAATGAGCTTGTTCTTTTAAAATATTCGACATAACCTGCTTAACAACAGGACTGTTGAATTACGTTGGGTTCTAGGGCAGATGGGTAACGAGTGAGCCGATCAACTAGTAGGGAAGACACCTTGACACCCGATGTTCATAGAAATTTATTAATTCGTCACACCTGCTTTGTGCTTGCCGATTAATTACTAGGGTAAGCTTTCCGTCAGGCGGTTCCCAACTTGTCATACCTACTTCCTGCGGGTCGATCAAATGGTGGGGGAAACTTTCTATTGCCCGGTTTTCGTAGCAGTTCATAGCCAACCGCACATCCTTGGAATGTGTCGATTAACTGGCACAGACTACTCTTCATCTGCTTCGAGTGGGCAGATCAACTGATGCGGGAAAATCTTTGTGGTAAGGTGTTCGAAACAGTTCCTTAATTGCTACACCTGCTTCGAACTGACGAAGGAGACTCTTTGCTGCTTGGTGTTCTTATTAGTTCCTTCCTTGCCGCTCCTGCTTTGAGCGCGCCGATCAACTTATGAGTCAAACTCCCCGTCTCACGATGCTCGCAGCAGTTCGTAACTTACCACACTTTCCCGTAGTTGCACAGTTAACTTGTTGGTGGAGGGGGGAGCCAGTTGCTTACTCTTTCTCTCCCAGTATTCAAAACAGTTCCTAACTTTAGTCATTCGTAAAGATACTGACTGGACAAGTAGTGAAGGTTTCTTTTTGTAAAGGTTCTCGAGAAGATCAGTTAGGCAACCGTTGTCCAACCAATCTACGCGACAACCTTATCAAAATTTTGGGCACGAAATCCTCTCCGATTTGTGAAAGGACTCTGTGCTCTCATGCATGAGTTCCTTTAAGATAAAACTCCTTGTCACCCAATGATCGCAGCAGTTCATAGCTTACCACACTTTCCCCGAGTTACCCGATTAAATTGTTGAGGGGGGTGGGGGGTGGTTACCCTTTGTCTCCCGGTATTCAAAATAGTTCTTAACTTTAGTCAATCGTGGACATACAGAGTAGACAATGATGAAAGTTTTTTTTTTGATAAGGTTGTCGGGAAGATTGGTTAGGCAACCGTTGCGCAACCTAGACAATCTTACCAAAATTTTAGGCACGGAAACCTCTCAGATTCCGGATAGGACTCTGTGCTCTCATACATAATTTCGTTTTTAGGTAAAACCACCCTCACACCATCTACCCATCCTGTAACGCTCGACCTTAATTATTTTTTTGGAAATTGGGTAAAGCAATCTCACCTAAAATTTCTTTTCTAATGAGATCCCCTTCACTATGAAACTTTTAGATCCCTCAATTTTCAATTGACTTTCCATGTCTTTTTTCGGATTCTTAAAATAAATGAACATGCTCTACAAAATCCAATCTCTCCTAAGTGTTCCTTCCAACTAGCAAACAACCAAAATTTCATCAAACCCGCTCCTTTACAGATCGCAGAACGTCCTTATAGCGGTGGCAGCTAACTTATGTCCTAAAGGACTCAAAAAAAAAAACACACACTTATTTTTCTATAATTCGTTATATTTAAAAAAAATATTTTTACTTTATTCCAAAAATAAGTTTTACTGAAACTTAAAAATTCAAATAGAGTTCGTCCAAATCGACAGACGGTCTATAATTCCGTAATTGGTATTAAAATATTTGTATTCGATAGCAGTGTAAGTCTTATTAAACATTTATCTGTATTGAAATTGTGCAATAAATTTCTTTTTCTCCTACAACTGAGGACACTTATTATGGTAGGATGGATGATCGTAGAAAATTTATTATCCAATCGGTTTTGGTTTTCTTTTAGATTGTTTGGAAAAATTTCCATTGCATCACATTCGCCGAGCATTGATTGCACAACGGGGGAAATTTTCTTTTTTGCAAAGTATTCGATGTTGTTAAAAGTTTTTGAATTGGATGACAAATTTCGTTTGCTTATAATTCCGGCAACGATTTGTACCGATAATTCCACCTGATTAACATACGAATATGATCTCAGCATTGAATAGATTTTTTTTTAAAGTACTCGAACATGGGTCAGCATAACGAAGAAAAAATAAAAAATAAAATAAAATTGTTCGAAAAGCCAATTGTTCAATGTTGTAGTCTCTTTGAATGGTATTATTATTATTTATTTTTGGTGGTTTTTTAATTGTTTGTTTAATAATTGGAAATTTTGCAAAGTTACTGGAATCCATTCAACCTGTAGAGAACAGGTTGTTTAATGTCATACACACAAATGGGCCATAATTGAAGATAGACCGCGATCGTACAGCACCTCATATCGATGTGACCAGAATACGAATGGTGGAAATTTACACTTGGATATGGTTAAGGCGCAGAATGACAACAATTACACCTTGTCCATTGACCATTTTTGGGCACACACAGAAAAGCAACTTGTATTATCCGATAACAAAAAAAAGTGGACTTTTTTTTAAGTCATCGATCGAAGAGAACTAAATAGCAACAAATAAATCAAGCGTGTTACACTGCACTTTATAAGCACATCGGTATTATGACTTTCACACAGTAAAATACGAGTATGCCGGGAGATAGAAGAAGCTTAAATGGATGATGGGAACTATTAAAAACAGAAATTTTCTGTACAATGGGAGCACAGAAAGGTGCTGCATGAATTATGGATTTGCTCTTATCAGAAACAGGAACTGAAATGCTTTGAAGATGAGACAGACGGTCGTGGACCAATTGCGGTCGATCGATCTACACTTTCATCGGAAAATGTGACCTGCTCCAATCGATCATCGAATCTCAGCAATCGTAATTGAAAAGAAGATTGAAGAAAATTCATCTTACAAAACTAACTGATACCTGTAATCAGTGCAATTAACTAGGATTAGAGCACACTACGATCATTATTAAATCCATATAGTCGATATACCTGTTCGAATCGATTAGGTAGAATTGTCACGGTCAACCAGGTAGTATCCGTTCGTAAGGGGTGGACCACTTGTACGTTTGTTGGCTTTCTTTTTTTAATAGTAGAGAAAACTATTGTATAAGTGCCGTTAAGATCCTACTAAATAGGTGCACTACTGACTTGCGATTTTAAGTCAGTGAACTCTTTTTAAAATTTCCGTGAAATGAAGACTTGATTTGCCCTCGAATAGACTAAAATGAATCGATTTAATGTGAAGTAATCATCATGTAAAAAAATTCTGAATAAAAAGTAGTTTTTTGCACATTGTTATTTTGTAATTCTATTTTGTAATTATTACATATATAATAATATTATTAGTTTATAGAAATTGATACGATGGTTACTTTCTACGACTTTTTTTTATTATTTAAAGATTATTCAATTTGTATTTTGGAAAGTAAAATTAAATTAAATATATTAAAAATATAGATTTTAATGAAAGTTTACTTTTATTATATTGATAAAATATTGCCATTATTTAAAAAAATTATAAAATTACTTTAAAAAATGTTAAAGTAATTTTTTTTTGGCAAAACTTCATTCTTTTGAAATAATTTTTTGATGACTTTCGAAATAAAAATATATGTATGGCAGTTAGATAGATGGATATGTAATGAGAGGGGTGAGGGGGGGTTGGTGGTTTATTTTTTTAGAAAATTTGTGGGTGGTTAAAATTTGGAATAATAATATAAAAAGGTTTAAACCAGCTTACTAGGTTGCATTTCTATATCATCCTGAGAAATCTTTTTCCTATGGTTTAAACCAGCTTACTAGGTTGCATTTCTATATCATCCTGAGAAACCTCTGTCAGGAATTATTCCATGGGAAAGGAATTAATCGAAACATACGAAGTCTTTTTTATCGATAGCGCTAGCCCACGATGTCTGTCACGTGTAAGAGCCTCACATTTCGTCACATGGAATCTGTGCCGAACGCACTAATCACCACTTCATTATAAGAAGGGTATAATGGGCTATTGTCAAATTTAAAGCGATGTTGATAGGCCCAAAAGGGTCTCTGTTTCATCAATAATTGAGCTAGTCGGTCAATTCATGGATCCATCTAGCGTCGAAAGTATCAATCATGGTGAGTCCATCTAGCATCAAAAGCAGCAACACAACAAATTTGACATTGCCGCCTGGTAAATGATAACAGCTGAGTTTCTTGGAATAAGGACCGGGAAGTGGTTAGTTTAAATAAGGAATGGGGATCGAAAATGATTAAATATAGCTAACAGATCCAAGGACTGGTGTTGCAAATCCTTATTACAAAATTCCCAGTTAAATAGACCAACCTACACACACTTACGCACAAAGAAACGCAAAAATACACACTTGCACACCAATTTTGACGCATCTCTGCGATTTTGACGCAAGTCTTTGACGTCACTTAGAATATTTTTTTAAATAAAGATCGATGATTTAATATAAATTCTTTCTTTGCATTTTTTTAAAGATCGTTTTTTTTCAAAATTTTTTACTCAAATCGTTTTCTAATACATTCAGGATTTTCCATATTTCTGCATTGTCTGGTGCCAAAAAAAAATCTTTTAATTGGCGGAATTGTTTTTTTTGCTAATTATTTGCAAAAATTTTCTATCCTCTTGCCTCTTTCTAATGACATTCTAAATTTTTTTGTAATTTTTTAAAGATCGTTTTTTTTTCAAAAATGTTCATGCAAATTGATAAGGTTTCTAAAAATTTTGGAATTTTGATTATGTCTCTATCGTCTGGGGTGAAAAATTCATCAAATTTTTCACTGAAAATTGCAAATTTTCTAAAAACCTTTTTCAATTTTTCCGCATATTTTAAGAGATCGTTTTGTCCACAACGTTTTTTTCAAAAATTTTTACTCAAATTGTTTTCTAAAAAATTCAGGATTTTCCATATTTCTGCATTGTCTGAGATCAAAAATGCATCGATTGGCAAAAATGAACTTTTCACTAAAAATGGCAAATTTTGCCTATTGAAATCGCAATATTTTCAATTTTTTCGTATTTTTTAAAGATCGTTTTAAAAAAAAAATTGTTCATCGAAATTGTTGCGATTTTAAATATTCCTGCATCGTCTGGGGTCAAAAATTCATCGATTGGCAAAAATCGCAAAACTTTTCACTCAAAATGGCCTTTTCTAAGAACATTTTCAATTTTTTCGTATTTTTTGAAAGATTGTTTTTTCTGAAAATGGAAAGTTTTCTTCACCTCCTCCCTTCTTAAAAACCTGTTTTTAAATTTTTTCACATTTTTTAAAAGATTTTTTGTCCACAACCAAATTAATGCGATTATTTGGAACTTTGAAAAGTTTTTCTCAGATTATTATTAATATTTTTTTTTTTTTTTAAATTTTACTAGAAAGTCAAAAAGTTCTTTTTAAAAAAAAAAAATTCTAAATTATTTAGGAAAACACACATTTTTGTTAGTTTTATTAAAATATCGGAGAGGATTTAAAAAGAAGTTCTTGAAAAACGCTGAAAATAGAAGAAATTATCGGAAATTTTTTAAGACTACACACATTTTAATGGACGAATTTTCTTATTGGTTTTTTTTTTCGATAGTACATTTTTAAAGATTTAATTCTTTTATTAGATTTTTAATTCAATAAAATTAATTTTTTTCTTTAAAAATTTTAACGATCGATCAAGTGAAAGTGTTCACTTGATAGACATCTGCCAAGGCGAACGTAATTAAATTAAGTAAACAATTTGATGGATTTTTAGCCAGTTTATTTGATAGTCATGGACGAATGTCTATGCAATCGAACTATTTGAATTGAACAGATTTTTATTGACTTGAATGGAGGCGGAAAATTGAATTGTTGCCAAAAAAAAAAAACCAACGGAAAAAGGCACCTAAACTTAAACGTTCGACGATCTTTTTTTCGATCGCATAGGAAGTAAATAATATCGACAATGTTGAAAAGTTATTTCCTTCAAAGCTTTATGGGGGAGATATTTTTCTACTGTAAACAAACACACATCAAATAAAGTTTTTTGAAAATAGTTTAATTTCTTTCTATCAAATTTGATTTAAACAAAAAAATATAGATCATGAGAAGTTGATGATCTTTCAAAAGTGTTGCTTTCAAAAATGAAGGTTTCGAATTAAAAGAGAATATGTTTTTCTTCAGCTAGGATTTAAGTAATTTTATTTTCAATTTCAGCAATTTAGTTTAATATTTGAATTTTTAAATTTATATTTTTTTTATGAAGATCAAATTTTCTGTTAGATTAAAAAAATAAATCTTGTTGAGTTCTCTTGCTATGCGCTTAAAGAATTCTCCTTTTAAGCAAAATAAATTGGAATGTACTAATTTTTTTCTGCCTACGTTTAATCAAATATTTAAGTATTTTCTGGTAAAGTTAAAAAGAAAATTATTATTATTTATTTTAAAGGTGAACTTTTAAAAAAAAATCACCTTAATTTCAACTAAAACAGCAAAATATTTGCTAAACTCTATTATTTTGTAAATTTTTCGTAATAAATTCTGTTCTACTCCATATGTGTGTAAACAATTTTCATTTATTTATAAAATTTCAATTAATTTTCTTACGTATTTGGATAAGAAAAAAATAATTAAAAACCAGCTGAACAAATTAACAATTTACTATGTTATATGAAATATTCAAGTACAAATGTACTAAATTTTAACTAACCAAATCGTACATTTGCACTTAAATTAAAATTTGCATTTTATTTATTTTCAATCAAATAAAAAAAAAATACAATAAAAACTCTTTATTTTCTTGATTTAATAAATTTTTCCTTTAAATAATAATTTTAGGAGAATTATAAAAACTTTTTGAATTTTTGTGTGTTCTTAAATTAGGAATTTTTCAATTGGACTAATATTAACAATTGAGCAGAGTTTTTTTTTCTCTAAAAGGTCATTTCTAGTCAAATTTATACTGAAATGTAAATTTTTATAGGCCCACGACAACTGAAGCTTCATTCAAACTCAGAATCGCTACGTACTAGCCACAAGCGGTCAGATTATCGTAAAATATTCAGTTTATAAGTGGTGTCTCCAAAAATCACGCAAGAATTTATTTTTTTAAGAAATTTATTATTAAATTAGAAATTTTTTATTAGTCCTTAAATTAAACAGTATAGGATAATATACAAAATATAGCATATTGGGTAAATAGCCCCCACGGCTTTGTTAGCGTATAATCAATCTTTTTGTTGAAATTTTCCATAACCTTTCTGCATAAATTTGGCTGAATTTCCTTGAAATTGCCTTCAATTTTCCCGTTCAAGGTGTGGGTGGTCATAGGCATATACGTTAGACTTGAAAAAAACTGTAAAAGATGAGTCCTGAGGGCTTATTCTGATCGCCAAAACGGGAAAATAAACGACCAGCAAATGACACATACAATTATTAAATTATTTCCCGGGCTGTATGGCATGTGGCACCGTCTTTTTGAAACCACATGTCGTCCACATCCATATCTTACAATTTAACCGGATTATCATGTCGCCTGACTTTTTATCTTATAGGTAATAAAAAAATACTATACGATAAAATAATTTATTCTAACCACACCTTCCCCCCCCCCCTCATCCGCCACAAACGCTATTAAAATTTATATTGTCATAAACCATAGACTTCAGAAAACTCCAAAGAAAAAAGTCCTGAGGACCAATTCTGTCCACCAAATCGGGAAATTACATGACCAGCAAATAACTCATACAGTAATTGAATTGTTTCTACGGCTGTATGGCATGTGACACCTTCTTTTTAAAACCACATGTCATCCACATTCATATCTTATAATTTAGGCACAAAAAACTGGATTATCATGTCGCCTATTTTACTAAAAAAATTCCACTTACACCATTTATCTTATAGGTAATAAAAAAATACTATACGATAAAATAATTTATTTTAACCACACCTCCCCCTCCTCCCCCTAACCGCACTAAACAATATTAAAATTTATATTGGCATAAACCTTAGACGTTAGAAAACTCTAAAAGAAAAAAGTGCTAGGGGCCAATTCTGTCCGCCAAAACGAGAAATTACACAACCAGCAAATGACTCATGCAGTAATTGAATTATTTTTCGGGCTGTATGGCATGTGGCACCGTCTTTTTGAAACCACATGTCGTTCACATCCATATCTTACAATTTTGGCACAAAATACCATGTCACGACTCTATATTACTAAAAAAATTCCACTATAGGTAATAAAAAATATTATAGGATAAAATAATATATTCTAACCACACCTCCCCCTCTCCACCAAACCCCCCTAAACACTATTAATATTTCAAAAACAATTTTTACAAATAAAAATTCATTTTTATCTTGAAAACAAAGGTGAACTTCCGCAGGTAAAGTAAAAACAAAAAACCTTTAAGTTTATCCTTCGTTAAAGTAAGGTTGGATGCATGACAACTACACGTATTTACGGACTTAGACATTAGGGTTAATAGGTTCAAGCACACCCTAGTTCGAATTAGAAGGCTCAATATTCAGTTAGGGCAAGCCTCTTAGGTTGTGTTGACGAGCCTCATAGTAAATATTCTAGTCCTAATTGTTTCTGAATAAAAGTTAAATCCCCAACATTACTTTTTCTAATGAGTACATAGGTTAAGATAGTATGTGCGGGGCATTCCAAAGAGGAATCCTTTGACCAACGACTTATGTTACGTAGCCCAGGAAAATAGTGATACTTTCATCACTGCGAGTGATCTGACAACACTGTGGACTTTACCTCCGTAAAAATTAAGAGTAAGTCATTCCTAGACTTGAAGGACAATGTTCATCCCCTTTACAGTAACTAGACGACCCTATAGAGTTTGTCCAGGGAAGTTTTTCGATGTCATAAAGCATTTTTGAAGCGACGAGAAGCAGTGGAAGATGAACCTCACTCAGGAAGGTCTTCAACATCGAAAACTGATGAAAATTTGAAATGAGTGAGGGTTTCTATGTGGTCAGAGACCGTTGATTAACATTGAAACTGATGAGTAGTCCTTGAAAGGCTCAGAAAAAGGATTATTATCGTTCGCTCGGACATTATAGATACTCTGTTATATGGCAATATCCATCAATTCGTTTTGTAGCCCCTTAACCCCACTCCCCTCGAAAACAAGTGTAGGTTTTTTTGAAGTCAAACCGTTGATTAACACTGCAACTGATGAGTATTCTTTGAAAGGATCATAAAAAGGATTATTATCGTTCGCTCGGACATTATAGATACTCTGTTATATGGCAATCACTATGAATGAGTTTTGTAGCCTCTTAACCCCACTCCCCTCGAAAGCAAGTGTAGGTTTTTTTGAGGTCAAACCGTTGATTAACACTGCAACTGATGAGTATTCTTTGAAAGGATCATAAAAAGGATTATTATCGTTCGCTCGGACATTATAGATACTCTGTTATATGGCAATGGCCATCAATTCGTTTTGTACCCTCTTAGCCCCACTCCCCTCGCACACCATATTCACCTGATCTTAGTCCGTCTGATTTTTTTCTGTTCCCCAAAGTACTGTAATCAAGGCGCTAAAGCCGATTCTAGTTGAAGCTTTCCAGCACTGCTACGAAGAGTGGAAACAATGCCTCCGCTGGTGTATATGAGAACTACTTTGAAGTGGATAGCATTGATGTACAAAAAAAAGATTTGAAAATCTACCACACCTTAAAAAAGTCCCTTGAAACTTCAAGGTAGAAGAACTCTTCGGACCAACTCTGTACGTAGCCTAAAATAAAGCCTCGTTTTATGTCCTCTTTAACCCTAAACTGTACACGTTTTATACTAGTGCTTGGAGAAGCATTAACAAAAATTACTCGACTAGGCCTTCTAGAAAATGTTACGTTCTGGCGCTTCTCAAACGGTGAGTTGTAGACCAATCAGAAGTTTTTCGTCTTTCTGAGTGTGAGGCGGTCTCTTACATCGCAGAAGGTTACGGCATGCAATACAATTTGTTTAAGTCGTAAAATAGGGAAACAATTTAATAAAAAACGCGTCATGTTAAAAAACAAAATAATGGTTAGCAACCATGCATCCCTTGCGGGGATCGAACCCGCGACCTTTGGATTAGAAGTCCAACGCGCTATCCTCTGCGCCAAAGGGACGTTGATGCAGTAAATGTCAAATACGCACTTCGGACAGCGAACCATCGATGTTCGTTCAATTACAATGGAAACCGGAGTGTGCGCTCAACAACTACAACAGCACAAAAAAAACGTGTCCGATTAGTGACAGTAAAAATTTTCAAAGCACTACAAATGCATTTCGTATTTAAAAATTCGGGTTTTATGCATTTATAAGTAAAGCAAAAAAGGAGTTAAATTGTGAATTTATTAGAAAAAAAATACTAATTTTATTTAATAATGTTACAAGAAAAATTACCAAACATTTTAAAAATATTGTTATTTAAATTAAAATCAAAGGAAAAAAAACACCTCAAATGTTCACTAAAAATTAATGACAGAAAATAAATCGAGTATCAAAATTTAGTTTAGTATTTTTTTAATACTAAAGCATGCCCTGAATATATAGTTCCCATTTGGATTTATTATTTATAAATAAGTTTCTTTTTAAATTTAATATAATAAAAGAAATATTAAATATTTGAGTGGTGAGCAAATAAATAAATCAACAAAGTTGGTTGGTTACGTTACGATGAAGGACGTTTACTTTCTATTCAAACTATTAGAAGGGGTGCGTTTGTCATTATTTTGTGCACTTTAAAAGAAATTCGAAATTAAAAGAAAAAATTCTCTTTTCCTTCTTTGTTTTTTTTGTTGCTAAATTGTCAATAAATTATAAAAAATTGCAAAAGTTAATTAATAAAAAATTTTCCGTTTTTTTTCCTTTTTCGAATAAAAATCTAATAAAATGTCAATATTTTCATCAATTTTTATATTTTATTTTGAAATTTTCATGTTTATATTTTTGGTTTGTTTTATTTTGGATATTATAACAGAATTTTATCATTCAAATCGATATGATGAGAATTCTCAATAGAAAACTATGTAAAAGAAGTTGTAGAAAATAAAGAAAAAATAGTAAATGTCAGTTAATAAAAAATTAAAAATAAAAAAATTAAAAAAAAGAAAATTATTAAAATTCATTTGGAAAAATGGTATTTTTTGCTGGTAATTTTTTTGGATATGAAACTTTGCATCCACTTTACTTAAGCATTACAAATGTTTTGATATGGAATTTGTTTTTGGAAATAGAATAATACTAATAATTTGTTTTTTTTTCAATTCTTTTCAGATATTTTCCTTAATATGTACATGTATTCATATAGTTGGCTTTTTAGATGATTCTGAACCATTTCCACATGAATTGTTCTTTTGTGGAACGTATTTTGCATTTGTATTGATTTCGATACTTGGCCTAATTGGTATGTATTTTCTTAATTGGTAAACAAAAAAAAAGCTTTGTGTGCATTTTCACTAAAAACCACAGTAATAAATTTAAGGAATTCTTTTTGGTTTTTCAATGCCAATGATTTTGGAAGCAATGTTATCGGGAGTAGCAACCTTTCTCTTTATATCATCGTCCATAGTATCCATGAAGCATGCCGAAGACGATGAACATTTACAATATTTGTCCGATGTTGAAGAATCTGAACATCCATTCTTTTATCGAAGCAAATATCAAGTAAGTGGCAAAAAAAAAATATATTAATTAAGTTAATTTTCTTATTATAAATTTATTAATTGCGACAAAAACCTTTATTTTGTAAATTAGTAATTGATGCTTTTTTGTATTCACTGAAGTGAATACAAGAATCGGTTTTGATCTTAGATTTTGTGACTAGTAAAGACATAAACCATTTATATTTCTATAAAATTCCATAATCTGCGTAGGGGAAATTTCCTCTACTCAAAAATATAAAAATTATTTTGTAAATCCAATTTGTAGTTCAGAAATTAAATATTTTTAATTTCAAGTAATTGTTAAAAATAAATATAATTTAATACATTTACTATTTGATAATATTTTGCCATTATACGATTTAGTCTAATAAATTACTAAATGATACAAACAAATTGTAAAAGAAAATTAGACCAAATTTAGGTGCTACAGCAACAGATTTTAGAGGCGGATTTTTTGGAACGGCATTTCCTTTTTGTATGGTAACCAATTTTTTTTTGACCTGATCTTAAAGCATTACTTCCATGTCATGTATAGTTTTATCATAAATTATATTTTGGGATTTGGTGATACCAAACAGTCTCAGAAACCATTCTATTCAGCACCGGTAGACTTGTTCTTGTAAAAATTTTTGAGCCAATCATTTTAAAGTGATAAAAATTTAATTTTATAATAATATTATACTAAATTACAAATGGCAAAATTAACCAAATACAAAAAAAAATTAAATTTTTTAAAATTTGAATTAAAAAATTATTTTTTAAAGCATTACTTTACAAATTACAAATTGGATTATCATTAATTTTTATATTTAGTTTCGTTCCATATTATTTTAATTTTTTTTTTAATTGTATTATTGGCAGAATTTATATAGTTTTTGTAAAAGTAGTTATTTAGTTGCTTTAAATATTTTTAATAAAACTAAAATAATTTATAATAAAAATCTCTTTACCAGAGCATATTCGCATTAGTTGGTGGATGCTTTTACATGCTACACTTAACATTCTCATTGGATAGTCTAATAATTACGCAAATAATACCAGATGAAGAAGGCTCAATGTAAATAAGAAATTTCTCTTAATTATTATAGAAAAATTTTAAAAGAAAAAGACGTTTTTTTCTAGAACTAGCGGCATAGAGGCACGCCAACCGATTAAATTGTGGTTATTCTGTCGGCCGGTAGGTGAGACGTGCATTAAGTCCAATCCGTCTTGCGACCGTTGCATGGACTGTGCTTGCGTTAATAAAGTTTGACTAGCATAAAAATTTTACAAAAAAAAAAAAATACTTAGTTTATTTTGTAAAATAAAATCAGAAAAACTTTTTGAAAAATTTATATTTTTCTTTGCAAATAATTATTTACTTTTATTACAATTGATTCTGTTTTTTTTTCGGAAATTATTCTTACAGAATTTTGAGATTGAAATTGAAATTAAAGAAAGTTTTTTTTTTCCTGAATAGTTTAAAAGCATTTTCGGTGGACGATTCCTGGGCCAGATTCATCGTATTCCTGTTTCGAGATCCACATCTGTTGGAAGGTGGATAACGAAGCCAAAATGGAGCCACCGATCCATACTGAGTATTTACGTTCTGGCGGAGCAATAATCTTAATCTTGATGGTTGATGGGGCGTGTGATGTGATTTCCTTTTGCATACGATCAGCAATACCTGGAATAGAGTAAAAAGGCACTATTAAATAGTTGAAGGAAGAAGAATGGAGTATGCGTCTTACCTGGATACATGGTGGTACCACCGGAAAGTACTGTGTTGGCATATAAGTCCTTTCTGATATCGACATCGCACTTCATGATCGAGTTGTAGACTGTCTCGTGAATTCCGCATGATTCCATTCCCAAGAATGAGGGCTGGAATAGGGCTTCTGGGCAACGGAAACGTTCGTTACCGATTGTGATGACTTGACCATCGGGCAATTCATAGGATTTCTCAAGAGACGTGGAAGATTCCGCAGTAGTCATTTCCTGTTCAAAGTCCAAAGCCACATAGCACAACTTCTCTTTGATGTCGCGGACGATTTCCCGCTCAGCTGTGGTGGTGAAGGAATAGCCTCGTTCAGTCAAGATCTTCATGAGGTAATCGGTAAGATCACGACCGGCCAAGTCGAGACGGAGAATGGCATGTGGAAGGGCATAACCTTCATAGATGGGGACTGTGTGCGAAACACCATCTCCAGAGTCGAGCACAATACCAGTGGTACGACCGGAAGCGTACAAGGAGAGAACAGCTTGAATGGCGACATACATAGCTGGGGAGTTGAATGTCTCAAACATAATTTGAGTCATCTTCTCACGGTTGGCCTTCGGATTCAATGGAGCCTCAGTAAGCAGGACTGGATGCTCTTCTGGAGCGACACGCAACTCATTGTAGAAGGTGTGATGCCAAACTTTTTCCATGTCATCCCAGTTGGTAATAATGCCGTGCTCAATTGGATACTTTAAAGTGAGAATACCTCTTTTGCTTTGGGCTTCATCCCCGACATAGGCATCTTTCTGTCCCATACCAACCATTACGCCTTGATGCCTTGGTCGTCCTACAATCGACGGGAAGACAGCTCGCGGTGCATCATCACCAGCAAATCCAGCCTTGCACATTCCTGAACCATTGTCCACAACAAGTGCAGATGCATCGTCGTCACACATTTTTTTTTTACGCTTGGTTTATTTTATCTACAATACAAAATCGTAAAATTTTCTTTAATTATAAAAGATTTTTCTACAAATTTCACACAACAGAAATAATACACAAAGTTCCCCTCAAATCGAAAAAAAAGTTGACCGCAAGCTATTAAGGATAATAAGGAGGCAGTAGGTGTAAGGACAAAGAAGCACTGTGTAATTATGATTTGTTCCTTAATTAATTTATACAGAAACACAATTGCTGCTATTATTTACAGAGTGTCGTCCTGCAGAGTTCGTGTTTCTTGTTCTTTTAGATTTCGTTGCACTTTTATTTTCCGCGTGAGATTAAAAAAAAAATCCAATTCGTTCCATTTACACTTACCTTTTGGAATTCAAAATTTAAACAGAACCGAATTTATTACAATTTCCGGTTCTAGGTGAGCACTTAACACTTTCAGATACGGAAACTATTTACGATTTACGTGCGAATAGCTACAGTGTCGCGATTAAAGTGAATTGTTCTGGGAGATTGCATTGTCTTTTCAGATAATTTATACAAATTTGTTTGGATGCTGTGCATGCAAAATTTTCCGCTTTTCCCGAATTAAAGAAAATAGCAACCCATCAAACCTGTACAAGTTGATTAAGATTTATGTTAGAATTTCGACAGAAAGCTGCCGGTGCCAAAAAACAATTCGGATTCAGAATGATGGACTCTTAGAAGAAGTGCTCTTAGAGGATGGTCGGGGAACGTGCAGTGAAGGCAGGAGAAGGTCTCCGAACATCCATTGTTAAATTCGAATAATTAGTTTGATGAATTTTCAGAAAACCATACGCAACACAAGCGGATTTATTTTATTGGTGGTAGAATTGTAAAATAGGTAAAATTAGACGAAAATAAAACAATTCAGTTTTTGAAAAGATTCTTAAAATTACATATTACCTTTTATGGCATCAGCGACATGCTTAAAGGTGGATTGGATTTAGGTTGAGGTAATTGTAGTTGCGTTGGCACCTCTCTTTGCACTTGGTAAACAGGGATTCTGCCTGTTATCATAATCAGTAGGCCTACTCAGATTGTAATCGGGCTCATTAGAGAGGAATTTCTCACATTAACCTAATAAGTTAAGACATGACAAGGAGTTTTTTTTTGCTTATGCTTTTTGGCTTCTTCTGTTCGCTGACACAACATTTCTTTTGCCATGCCAACTCACATCTTTCGATCGACAATAATAAAACGCATCTAATTTATGATTTCAATGTTAAGACAATCTCTTGTTTGGTGTTGAATTTTGTGTATATTTAAAATTATTATTTAATGAAGGACTGACTCAGAAAAAATTGACCCCTTTTCTTTTTTTTTGACATCATGTTACGTGTGGGTTGGCATTGCCAGCTTATCTTGAAAAAAAAAAATTTGGCAGAACATTTATTAGGAAGAGTAATTAGAAATGGTTCAATTTTATGGAGAATGTTTAATTTTTTTCAGATAATAAAAGAGAGGACTTGGAAAAAGAATATAGGGTGTCTAAAAAATCATGCAAAATTAGAAATTAAAGTATTACTAATAAAAAATAGACTGCTGATAGTTCCTTTTTTATTGTTGAGCAAAATTTGAAAAATATTTTAAATGCAAAAGAACAAAAATAGTCATCGAAAAGGAAGAAGTTAGGAGTAAAATCTTTTTTTATTTCATTTTGCTGACTGGCTGACGGCTGACTACTCGGTTAACTCATTGATCAGAAATATGAAGATGTGCCTACCATGAAGAAATTAAAAGTTTCCTCATCGTCTTATAGCCTGATTTTTGCGTCAGCCATCATCGACAGCAACTTTGGCAAAATTGGCTAACAGTAGCTGACGACTTTGGGATAAATAAATTGGCTGACCGTATATTATGCTGACCATATAATTGTATGATTTGTGACGTTGGCTGACGTGGTCGCCATAAAGAAATTAAACATTTTCTGACCGTTTAATAGACTGATTTTTGAGTGAGCTATCATTAGCCATGGACAGCAACATTGACAAAATTAGCTGACGGTTGCTGACGACTTTGCGACAGATCAGTTGTCTGACCGTATAATATTTTGAATTTTCTGAAGACAACAGAATCCGACACAATTTTTGCTGACCGTCTTATTGTCTGATTTATGGCGTTGGCTGACGTGGTCGCCATAAAGAAATTAAAAGTTCGCTGACCGTCTAATAGTTTGATTTTTGCATCAGTGGTCATTAGCCATCGATAACAACTATGGCAAAATTAGCTGACAACTTTGGGATAGATCAATTGGCTGACCATATAATACTGGGACTTTTCATCAGCCAACGTCTGCTGTAAGCCACTCCTTAGCCAGAAGCCAACCAATTTTTTCGATGACGCCACATCTGGAATTGAACACAAATTTTGCTGACAGTTTTATTGTCTGATTTGTGACGTTGGCTGACGTGGCTGCCATGAAGAAATTAGTTTTTTTTTTAAGTTTTTACCCCTTAGCCTGAAGTTAGTCAATTTTTTCAATGATACCACGTTTGCTGACGTGTGCCAATCTAGCTGACCATCTATTGCCACCTTAAATAGTAAAGCTTCTTTACAGTCTGTCACCTAGTTTTCACTAATTGAACTCATATAAATTTTGTACTTTAGTTCATTGTTAAAGTCTGTACCTTTGTCTGTTTTAAATGTTCTTAACTATCCGTACTTTAAAATATATTTTAGATATATCCTAGATAAATGACTTTTATTTTTAGAAAGCTCCATTTTTCGTTAATTCAACTTGAGATTGTACTTTTTTAGCCTTCTCAATACCCTTTCTAGGTTTTCATTGTGGTTTCGTAGGTCTAAATAAGAGAATGTCATCCAGGTTTCGTAGGTCCCTCATCCACATAGAATGAAAGGGTAACCTTTTAAATTGATAATGGCTCCTATTGGTCGAAAAAGCAGTTAGTGGCCTCGATTCCTCTTTAAGTTCTCTTTGATGAAAAGCAGTTGTCATTTCACGGGTGGCGAAGAACTTGTAATTTATCATTAGCGATCTTCTTATCTGTCTATAGTCGACACCCCGGGAGAATGATGCACAAGGACTACACCAGAAGCGCTTACGTGTATTAGTGCACCCGCGACCTGAGTTGAGCTAACCGCTTAGGGTGACCTTTCTAGTAAATGATCTATTGGACACAATGCCAGGAAGTGCATACTTCCTTACTGTAGCTCTATTAGGACAATGCGCACTTACCGGGTGTCTTTATATGATAAAATCCATTACCACGAGGGTTCGGAGCCCTACGGTTGTTCGTCCGCCGTGGCTGGCCAATGATGAGGAACCTTTGGCTGAAACATGGTGATTGTTGTTTAATACCTACATCGCAGTACAGTCTTGGGACTGAAGCTGAGGGATGGCAGGATTCCGGGTGCTATCACGGCAGATGATAGTAGAGGTTTAGGTACGCCTTACTACCAACAGTTAGGGTAAATAGCTTGTAGTTGGTTACTGACTGCTAGCAAATGGACCTGCCTGTCATATGGCGTGACCAGGTAGTTGCACAAATGTGTGTGGAATAATAACCATAGGAATTGTACAGCTGCATTGAACGTTTGCCTGCTTCATGCGGGACACAACAAATGGCTAAAAAGAGGTATGACGAAAGATGGCGATGAGGTATGGTAGAGTGAGTATTTTGAGGGCACTTACCATAGCTGGTATAATATAAGGTGTAAACTGAGGTATTTTGAAGAGGACTATGAGAAGAGCTGATACAGCCATACTGAATGTTTCCTGCATGATGCTATCATCTTTTATATTTTGTATGAAATATTAAAATTGATCAACTGCCAGCCTCTAGCCGCGGCGCAAAGGTTAGCTCTTTTAAGGATAATTTTTATAACATTTTCGTAGACTTTTGGTGTTATTTCAGCAATTTCTCTTTGAATGCTGTCCTTAAGCATCAAGATTATAGATGATTATTAGTGTACATCTTTTTCTTCAAGTACTCCCATAAGAAAAAATTGGGAAGATCAAAATCATGGGATTGTGGGGCCACATTTTGATATTATTTGACCGGAAAAAATTTCTCTCAAAATTAGGATCCTACGACGAGCTGTGCGTGATGTGGCACCGTCTTGTTGGGACAAATATGTTCTGTAGGACTAATTGAGCGCAAATACCGCACTCTACAGTTACTCTATGAGGGTTTAGTAGTCTTTGGTGTATCAGTTGAGGATATTCAGTGCCCCAATAGTGGCTATTCTGTTTTATAACAAAGCAATATTGGCCGACTTCTGCTAAAGAGTGGCTAATGACAGACGTTGGCTAATGAAAATTCAAAATATTACACGGTCAGGCAGCTGATCTGTCCCAGCGCCGTCAGCTACCGTCAGTTTATTTTGCTAAAGTTGCTGTTGATGGCTAATAATGACTAACGTAAAATTTAGGCTATTAGCACACTCTTAATTTCTTATGGCAACCACGTCAGCCAACATCACAAATCAGATAATTAAACGATCAGCAAAATTTGTGTTGGATTCTGTTGTCATCAGCATCGAAAATATTTGCTGACTTCTCGTTAACGAGTGGCTGACGGCAGATGCTGGCTGACAAAAATTCAAAATATTACACGCTCAGGCAGCTGATCTGTCCCAGAGGATTAATGATTGCTAACGCAATGTCATTAAACTTTCAATTTCCTTATGGCAATTAGACAGTTAACAAAATTTGTGTCTGATTCTGTCGTTTTAAGCAAAAATGGCGTCTTAAAAAAAATGGCTGACTGCTGGCTATGGAGTGGCTGACGGCTGATGTTGGCCAAACGATAAGTCATCGTTTGACTGAACTGACGCATCAGCCAAATCTCTTCCAAAGGCATCAGTTAAAGTCAGCGACTTTTACCAAAGTTTCTGTTGGTGGCTTATAATGGGTGACGCAAAAGTCAGACTGTTAGATGATCTGCCAACTTCCCATTTCTACATCCGATTAATATGAGTTACTAAGCGCCCAAACAGAACCTTTTTTGTTAAAGAAATTTTATGACTGTTCGGTATCCATCTTTTAGTGACCCAATAGCATCCAAGTCGAAGTGTGCTCCGTCGCTCATAATAATTTTTTACCAAATATGGTGGTTGTCCATACCGAGCTGTAAAATTCGAACATTTCAGTCTTGCCGCCGTTAACGATTATTTACCTGATGGAGATATTCCCAATTTTTGTGCATAACGTCGGACATTCAGCAATACTCTGCGTCCGGTGCCCAGTCTTCACTTTAATACTCAGTGTATGAACAATTATCTAAATAAATTTTTTTAAATAATTTTAACATGCTTTTATTATATTATATATTTTATTATAAATTGTTTTAACTTTTCTCTATGATTATATAAATACAAATAGACAATTATTAATTATAACAAAATGGCTGCCAAACCAAATTGACCTGCAACATAAGAACTTTCTTGTATAGGCCGGATTTTTATCGGTACACGTTATATATTGTGTATAGAACGTAGTTGATATCCTAATACAAATCCAAATCCTTGATAGAAATGAAATTTTAAAATAAAAAGAAAAGATGCAAATATTTTTCTGGAATAGTCTTTATTTTCAACAAAACTCTTCGTTCTTTTTTAAGAGTATAGCTTTTTTTATTAAACTTTTTACAAATCCTACATTTTCGTATCGATTATTATACAATATTTTTCAGTAGTATTGGTTCAATCATGATTATTTGGAATAAATTTTTCTATTCGTTTGTATCGAAAACGATTTATATTATTTATTTATTCAAACGATGTCTTCACCAAACAACCTGTTAACATTCGAAAAGAGAGAGAAAAGAAAAACAAAACCGGATACAGATCCATCCCGTCATAGAATCTACGTCAAGTTTTATTAGAATGGAAAACTTAAAAACTTATCTAGACTCCTTGAGTTAATGATAATATCAACTTCGATTGACCTATTCACCCCGCTGACTGGTATGTCTGTGAACTCAGCTAACTTTTGTGCGTGCATAACCTTTAAGCATCCTTTTAAGCTGTTAGACCTTGGTTCAGTAATAATTTCAGTTTCATTAGTATTCAATGGTGCGCGTACATTTATTATTATCATTTGAGATCGGCCTAGTCCCGGTCCTGGTCGCTGGAGCTTAAGAGCCTATCTTACGAACAGAAACTTCTGCAAATTGAGCATATTAAGCACATAGAAATTTTGGAAATTTTCTTCTAGCCCAGCCACATAATGGGTGGTTTTTTAGTGCAATATTATGAAAAGAGAATATTTCGCATTAACTATGAGAATTCTATGAAAACTTAAAAGTCCTTCTACCATGAAATATTCAACGTGCTGTGGTTCATAAAGCGTTCTTCTACCCAACTTACCAACTGACTACTGAAGAATTGCCATTAGTGCTTGTATCGCATCGCAAATAACTTGCAATTAAAGAAATTTTAAAAGAAAAGAATAACATCAAAATAATCCTTTAAATCTGTTCTCGTTCATCCTGTTTTAAAAGGATGGCGAACAGTTCCCATTTGGTACACCACCAACAATAGCAATTAGAAATGGTGGAGCTTATTCTGTGTGTCAGTGTAAGAAGTGCCGCATGTCGCTAACCAAAAAGTTCTGTTCACTTCTCGCATCTACCAGAGGAGACACTGAAAATGGTAAAAGGGACAATAACAAAGATTGGAACCGAGACTGGAATTCGTGCGCCGGGATTTTGGTGTTGCGGAAACCTTCTTGGTGTTCAGTTAACGAAATATTACCGAATTCTTATCACGTAGCCACCGCATACAAATGCACAAGCAGCGGTTCTTCGTCTATAATTTCCAACGTATACTATTGTCTGGATTTTAAAATTGTGATAGTTGCCGGATGTCGGTTGCGATGGACCATATTTCCAGCTAAGAATAACGACAAATAAACCGAATGCATCAGATGGCATCCATCCCCTGCTATACGCTAAATGTTGTGATGAAATTTTTCTCACTAATCGTGAGATTTTCTTACTCTACGAGACTTTAATTTTAATTCATTCATTAGGAATTATTGTAAACTCTTTTTTCTTCTTCTCCATTTTCTTTTATTGCTTTTCTTTTGAAAAGCTTAAAAGTATTATCAAGATTAAGAATTGTGTATTACTTCTTCAGTATTTCTGATATAAAAAATTTTTATAAAATGGTAGTTTTTCTGAAATTTCATAATTCGTAATATCATTTGGAATTTTGTTAAATAAAAAAATATATTCATAAAAGTTTGTAAGCTTTAATACTCTATTGGGCTCATATACATATATACTAAAGGTGATAAGAAGAAGGTTTCACATTTTCATTCAAAAAGGGCCCTAAATTTATCATCCCTGAATTATGGTGTTCAGTGAGAACATCCCACTATCCAGCAGTATCATCGATTTTGTTGTATCTTCTTTAAAAAGTGAATTTTTAGATTATAGTCACGCTTACTCTAGGTTACTCTACATTTCCAAATCTTAGCCTAATCCGGACTTAGTCTGAAAATTCAAGAAGATCCTCTTTTCTCCCACTTTAACTTATACTGAAACCATTTTTTTCAAACCGGCATTTTCAAGTTAATGCATCTCTGATATCACTAGTATTCCACAAGGCAGCATACTTGGGCCCATTCTCTTCAACATATTTGTTCTTCGGATACTTCTATCTATCTTAACACATTCCTTATTGCATATATTACGTAAAAATTTCGGTTGATTGGGGGTATACGCTCGGAGCATACTTCGAGTTTCGAGACCATTCCGTACTGTTCCGTATGACGCTGTCTGTGTTATCGCTAACATTAAAGAGCCATTACTCTAGCTTTTGGGAGATAAAAGAGCCAGAATATGTCGTCGACGATGGGAGGCAAATAGTGGTGAGATTAAAGAGACATTGGAATTTGTTTATTAAAGGAACATGGAGGGATTATCTTATTCTTGATATAGCCGTGTGGAAAGGAAGATATCATGAAGAAATGGACTACTATATGGCACAATTTCTGATAAAACATGTGTGCTTCAGAGTATATATTTATCGCTTTAATATAGACGTTGGTTCAGAAGTCTTCTTCCACTGCCCACGATTTACCTTAATAAGGAAAGAAGCAGTGCATGATTGTCCCAAGAGGTCATTATTGCATAAATGTTAACATTGCAGGAATGCTAGGGTGTAGTAGCTGAATATGCATTCCGAGTTAAAAAAAATTATGTATCCCGAAAAAGATTTACCAGAAAAAAAGAATGTAAAAAGGTTGGCCTGCAGCCTATGTTAAATAAAATAATATGCTGGATGTCAGTCTACTCCCCATAAAGTAATACCTGCCGTGGTCCCATATGGTAGGTAAAAATTTCACACGCTTTAGGGCTCGGTATCTCTACAGCATCTTTAGAAGATATTCCCCCTATCGGCGAAATAATAAATACATATTAATATGGTCTTATGTACAGCAAAATTCTTCAAATGCTTCTGAAAATCTCCGAATCTATTGTAAATCCAAATATTTTAGTGGTAGTTTACCATGTGGAAAACAAAAGTAAACCAACGAAAATTTATCCACGCAACTTTTACTGCCTGCTTCAAAACATGCCAAAGATTCTACGTAGAGCTTACAATAGATATTAAAAGATTTTATACGTAATATTCTACTAAAACCAATATAGACTTACGGACTAGAACTCTGAGGCTCTATTAAGCGTTCCAATTACCATCGATTTTCAAAGATAAATTCACGCTTTACAAATTATCCAAATTAACTTTGAAAATATTTCATCAATTCAAGTGATGAGTAAAATGATTGTGTTTCGTTATAAAGTTAGTTTTTAGCAGAATGGTTTTGTTCACAAGCAAAATTGTTACTTTTGAACTGAGACAAATCTTTATATTGAACATATTATTTAAGTTACTATTTGGTATAGCTTGTAAGCCATTGGCATTATCAGTCAACTATTTCTTTTGAAATCAGGCTGGAGCTTGCGTGAAAGTCAGTAGCCGGCGTTTTCGGACCTTGATCACTAAAAATTTCTATGAACACATAAGGAACACGAACCTAGAGAAAAGAGGCTTCACCGAAATGGCGCTGCAGCACAAACGTTTCGCAAAATTATCCATTTCTTAAAAATACAATTTGACGACAATGTTAGTCTTTAAGATCGTGCAATTTGACACCGTTTGCTTATTCCCTGTAGAGTTTATCTATTGTTAAAAATCAATAAAAAAATTAATGTATTGAAAGCCAGCATTGAACGAGTTATAGCGTAGATAGAGTAGGTTTTACTCCAATAAGCGGTTAAAAATTGGGGCTATCGGATATGTTTGATGCGTCTTAATGTCCAAAATTATTTTTAAACAACAAAAAATCATTTTTCATCTATCGAAAAAAATATTGGTTTTACAAAAATTTTATTGCATTTTTTTCCTTTATTTTCCAAAAAAGCTTATTTTTTAAAGCTGCCATTAGATGATCAGCCAAATTAATACAAATTAGCCAAAAAAAAAATTGTCAAGCCAACGAAAAGTCAAGGCAATAGACGGTCAGCCAAATGAGCTGACGCATCAACCACATTCATGTCCCAAAGTCGTCAGATATCATCAGTCAATTTAGCCAAGATTACTGTCGATGGCTAATGATGGCTGACGTAAAACTTAAGCTTTTTCTCAGCAAAATTTTAGTTTTTTTATGGTCAGCAAAATTTATGTCGGATTCGAAACGTGGCGTCTACGAAAAAATTGCCTGTCTTATGGCTAACAGGTATAATAATTCAAAATATTATATGGTCAGGTAACTGATTCATCCCAAAGACGTCAGCTACCGTCAGCCAATTTAGCCGAGGTTGCTGTCGACCATCTAATTGTTTGATCACAAATCAAACAATTAGATGGTCAGCAAAATTTGTGTCAAATTCTGGTATCTTCAGCAAACGTGGTGTCATCGAAAAAATTAGATAACTTCTGGCTAGCGAGTGGCTAACGGTAAACGTTGGCTGATGAAAATTTAAAATATTATATAGGCAGGCAACTGTTCTGTCCCAAAGTCGTCAGTTACCGTCAGTCAATTTTGGCAAAGTTGTTATCGATGGCTAATAATGGCTGATGCAAAATTCAGGTTATTAGACAGTCAGAAAACTTTTAATTTCCTTATGACAACCACATCAGCTAACGTCACAAATCAGACAATAAGGTAGTCAGCAAAATTTATGTCGGATTCTATCGTCTTCAGCAAACGTGGCGCCATCGAACAAATTGGCTAACTGCTGGCTATAATTCAAGGCATTAAACGGTCAGTAAAAAGAGCTGACGCAACCGTAAATCTGTCCCAAAGCCATCAGCTAAAGTCAGCCACTTTTACCAAAGTTGTTGTTGGTGGCTAATAATGGCTGACGCAGAAATCACTGTTGGATGATCTGCTAACTTCTCATTTCTACACCCGATACATACGAGATCTGTTCAAAAAGTATCGCGAATTTTACATATCCGCGGGTTACGTATATTCGATTTTCGAATTTTTGTGGTGTTATGTTGGTACTCATATCTCTCACTTATGCTGACAAGTCCGGCCATTTTGAATGTTCAGTTAATTTTTGACAGCTGCTTTGTCTGCACGTATTTTGGCTCGTCTTCGATTTTTGCCCATTCCAAAAAATGGATCAAAAAATCTGTATCAAATTAGATACCTTTTAGTTATTATTTGGTTTATTTGAACTTCAATCTTTAATTGTAAATAACTAAAATCTTCAAATAATTTTAAGAAATATTTAAGAAAATAGTTTTAAATTTTCGAAAATACCTTTAATGCTACAAATTTTAGAATAAAAATTTCTCAGTAAATAGTCATAAAATTTCTATTTATTTTTTGTATATTTTAAGTTAATTTTAATTCAATTTGAAAATAAAAAAAAACCAACTTATTACTATCAAAAAAACTTTTTCGTATTTAAAAAGATATTAAAGTATTGATAGATCTTTTTCTAAAAATAAATTCCGACATTTAAATGCTAATTAAACTGTAAATTCACCATAAAATGGGTCAAAACGTGTGATTACAAAAAAATTGTACAATAAATCAATCAACTCAATATAGGTATTCGTCATTCGCTCTTTTCACTCTCTTGCTATAAAAGTTTAAAAAAATTGCTTACAATACATACAACATACCTGATCCATTGCACTCTTTAAAAGAGCAAAATTATTGCTTAATCATTTGTGAATTTTTTTTTACCTGCTCTCTGAATAAGAGTTGGTATATTTTTACAACGTGTGAACAGTAGAAGAAGCCTAATTTTAATAATTTGCAAAATTTACAGTACACACGGTCAACGGGCACACAGGAGCATTTATCCCCAAAACGCCATAATACCATTTGTGTAAATAAATAAACAGATTGGTTAGGATACCAGTGAAGTCCTTGAGGATAGTTTTCCTGCTTGTTTAATTGTTAAAATTTTTCAACTGGTGTACCGGTTAACATTTACAGTTAGTGTTGGGGAGGACACTTAACTTGCATCACCATCACCATATTTTTGTTGGAAATTTGTTGGCGATTTTATACACTTACCTGTAACCTGCTGGTTTTACGGGATTGCAAAGAAAAATTAATTAAATTTAACCATACCGCTGAGATGGAATTTGTTCAGTAGAAGAGAGTATAGAGATCTGCGGAGCAGTAAAGAAGTACGCAAACAAGAACTGGGGACAGTAGAGATCCTGTCTCATTTATTCCAAATGCCCCATGAATATTTGTTCATACTTGAAGTGAAATATTGCTGAATAATATGTCCTGCCAGTGTCCACTGTCCACTGTCCACTGGCAGGACATAAACTTTTACTGCAGAATATTTGCTAAAATTTTTGCCGTTCGTTTGAATTTTTTCGTTTATTTTCACTTGTTTTTGTTTGTTTATTTATTTACTTTTCAATACTCCACCATAAAGTTAGTATATATACTTATTAATATATAAACAAATCTAGATTAAATATGCTAAAAAAAACTTTTAAAAAATATCTGCTAAAATATTTGGTTTCTCGATGATATAGTGGCACTCTCACCAAATATAGAAATTAACATAAAACTTTAAAAAATAATTTAAAAAAAATAGCATGCATATTATAAAAACGTCTTTTTTAGCATTAATATATTTTAGTGAATAGTTTTAATGAATAAAGCATTAAAACTACTTTAAAGTTTAAGTGGTTCCATAAAATTATTTTTCTATATTTCTCCATTTCGCTGTTATTTTTTATCCCAAACAGCATGGATTTAATTAAATTTTTTTGAATTTTTTTTCCCCGAAAATATTTTATGAATAAATAAGCTTTTTAAATGAAATATATTAGAAAGTTTTCTTACGAGCAAGTAAAAGTATGCAATTAATTTAGTTTTTTTATTAATCATAAATTCTGATTAATGCTTTTTTTAAAAAAGTCATTTTCTGTAACATTTTTATTGCAATTTATATTCTTATACTCTGATAAAGGGCACTCTCCCCGGCTATGACACTAGTTCGATTTGAACTCAATACTACTGCGTACGTCCCATTATCACTAGGCCAAGACATTATGATAAAAAAAAAATGCATGACCTTTCGTTTGGTGGTGTTATAATTTTTCGTAAGAAAATTATATTTTTAAATTTTTTGAGTTAATCCGAAACTGTTTTTTAAAAAAATATTTTATTTAAAATTTTTAACTTACTCCTAATACCATTTTTAGAAGAATTTGATTGATTCATGGTCAACCTGAGATGTGATTTTGCATTTGCCATTTTGTACTAAATCTGGAATCTTTGTTTTATTTGACATCTTCTCGTAATAGATGAACTTATGGGCAATGGAAGATTTCATTGACGTATTCGAATAATAACCCTGAGACACTTGTATGGTCTACTAGTTGTGCAATAGAATTTCATTTCCCATAATCATTATGGGAAACATTTTGATTACTGGAGTAAAGTGATTGTAGTAAAAGCCAGTTATTCTAAAAGGCCATCTAGTTGTCAGCTAACAGCCAATAAATAATAAGACTAATAAGCATATGCAACTATTGGGAGCTTCTAAAATTGATTTGTATTAAATTATGCTACCAATCGTAGACTAAGCTTTAAATATATTGGGTTGAGTAAAAGGAAATTTCATATTTTTTCGCTAAAAACAAAATATTTTGTACTACGAGACGACTTATTAAATAATGAGTGCACAATTTTTATAAATTACTTGTCGCCATCTTTAAAACAATTTTAAAATTCCATCGTTTAAAAATTTTGCTTTTTCAGTGAAAATTTTTACGTTTTTAAAACATTTAAATTTTTTTCGATTTAGTTAGTTCTGTAATGATTAAAGTAAATGAAAAATGGAAGGTGCTAAATCAGCTGAATAAGGTGGATGAGGAAAAAAATCCCAGGCTTAAGAAAACGCTGCAACTACTTTTGAAGTAAAAATTCTCAGTAAAAATTTTCCGTAAAATTGTTTTCAGTAAAAAATGTCCAGTAAAATAAGTTGCAATAAAATACAATAATTTTCTGCAAAATTATTTTAGGTAAAATAGTTCTCAGTAAAATATATTTCAGTAAAATAATTTCAGTAAAAGTTTTCAGTAAACATTTTCAGTAGAAGTTTTCAGTAAAATAATTATGAATAAAAACTTTCAGTAAAAGTTTTCAGTAAAATAGTTTTCAGTAAAAAAATTTCGGTAAAATAATTTCCAGTAAAATAATTTTCATTAAAATATTTTCGGTAAAATAATTTTCAGTAAAAATTTTCAGTAAAAATTTTCAGTAAAAATTTTTAGTAACATAGTTTTTAGTTAAATTATTTTTAGTAAATTAATTTTTAGTCAAATAGTTTTCAGTAAAAGTTTTCAGTAAAAATTTTCAGTAAAATATCGTAGTTTTCAAGAAAATAATTTTCAGTAAAATGGTTTTCGGTAAAATAACTTTCAGTAAAATAGTTTTCATTAAAATAATTTTTAGTAAAAAATTTTCAGTAAAAATTTTCAGTAAAAATTTTCAGTGAAAATTTTCAGTAAAAATTTTCAGTAAAAATTTTCAGTAAAAATTTTCAGTAAAAATTTTCAGTAAAAATGTTCAGTAAAAATGTTCAGTAAAAATTTTCAGTAAAAATTTTCAGTAAAAATTTTCAGTAAAAATTTTCAGTAAAAATTTTCAGTAAAAATTTTCAGTAAAAATTTTCAGTAAAAATTTTCAGTAAAAATTTTCAGTAAAAATTTTCAGTAAAAATTTTCAGTAAAAATTTTCAGTAAAAATTTTCAGTAAAAATTTTCAGTAAAAATTTTCAGTAAAAATTTTCAGTAAAAATTTTCAGTAAAAATTTTCAGTAAAAATTTTCAGTAAAAATTTTCAGTAAAAATTTTCAGTAAAAATTTTCAGTAAAAATTTTCAGTAAAAATTTTCAGTAAAAATTTTCAGTAAAAATTTTCAGTAAAAATTTTCAGTAAAAATTTTCAGTAAAAATTTTCAGTAAAAATTTTCAGTAAAAATTTTCAGTAAAAATTTTCAGTAATAATTTTCAGTAAAAATTTTCAGTAAAAATTTTCAGTAAAAATTTTCAGTAAAAATTTTCAGTAAAAATTTTCAGTGAAAATTTTCAGTAAAAATTTTCAGTAAAAATTTTCAGTAAAAATTTTCAGTAAAAATTTTCAGTAAAAATTTTCAGTAAAAATGTTCAGTAAAAATTTTCAGTAAAAATTTTCAGTAAAAATTTTCAGTAAAAATTTTCAGTAAAAATTTTCAGTAAAAATTTTCAGTAAAAATTTTCAGTAAAAATTTTCAGTAAAAATTTTCAGTAAAAATTTTCAGTAAAAATTTTCAGTAAAAATTTTCAGTAAAAATTTTCAGTAAAAATTTTCAGTAAAAATTTTCAGTAAAAATTTTCAGTGAAAATTTTCAGTAAAAATTTTCAGTAAAAATTTTCAGTAAAAATTTTCAGTAAAAATTTTCAGTAAAAATTTTCAGTAAAAATTTTCAGTAAAAATTTTCAGTAAAAATTTTCAGTAAAAATTTTCAGTAAAAATTTTCAGTAAAAATTTTCAGTAAAAATTTTCAGTAAAAATTTTCAGTAAAAATTTTCAGTAAAAATTTTCAGTAAAAATTTTCAGTAAAAATTTTCAGTAAAAATTTTCAGTAAAAATTTTCAGTAAAAATTTTCAGTAAAAATTTTCAGTAAAAATTTTCAGTAAAAATTTTCAGTAAAATAGTTTTCAGTAAAAAAATTTCGGTAAAATAATTACCAGTAAAATAATTTTCATTAAAATATTTTCGCTAAAATAATTTTCAGTAAAAATTTTCAGTAAAAATTTCCTATTTTTGAGAATTTGTTGTACAGTTTGTATTCTTTTTTGAAGAAATTTTTATGCGTTTTAAAGAAAGTATCTAAAGAATAACAATAAATTACAAAAGAAATATAAAACGCGAACATAAGTGGTCTCATGTTGAATGTAAGCACATATTCTTAATAGTCCTTTTTCTCCTAAAGTTTAAAAAAGAAAATGTATAAATATGAGTAAATGACAAAAAATTAAATAGAAGTAGAAAAGGATTTTAAATCTGATGAGATGCTGGCTCATTAACCTAAATATTTCCAACACTTCAACAGAATAGTAAAAGACACATATCAGCAGACACTATAGGCCCTATTTTCCTCTACTTCCTTTGGACAGGAATTGTTTTTAGTTTAACAGCATTGATTTCATGGTAAAACTACAAGCCTTAAGCGTATGAAGAGTTCTTACACTGGGAAGTATTCATTGACTTCCAACTACGAGTATTTACATTTTCATTCCCTCAGAAACGAAAACAAATAGGAAACACGACCATAACCAGCAACCACATCACATCACTTCGCAAATCTTGAAATTCCACTCACTAGTCAGCCCTTGAGTTTCTTCTATGAAAATACTTCAGCGATTCAGATAGTTTTTCCTTCTATTTCTCAGACTATGCCTCTCAACACTTTAAGCTTCTAGTTTTTCTTTCAACAATATTATTTCTATTTGCTTCACTATTTTTTTTTGCTTGCGAGCAACTATAAGAAAGCTTTTTTCTAATTTTTTTTTGTCAGTGGAAACTCTATCGCCGCCTAAACTAAACGTAATAGAAAATGGAACGCAAGCACACATTGCTTCTGCATTTGCATTATTTTCGTCCTTGCAGAAGAAAATATCTCTCAGAGTACAATGGAAAGTATAAAAATAGTTAATATAAAAGTCATTTTTTCGAATGAACAAAAAAAATTAAGTAATTTATTTAAATAATTTCAAATTGTAATAGTTTTTCTGTATAGAATTTTGTGAAAGCCAGGAAAATTGCATGGGCAAAAGAAGACAACGTTGTGGCACACTTTCGACTGCTTTACTTTGGAAAATATTGTGTTTGCAGAATTAGTTAGTTGGTAGTAAGTGGCTTACTTTATATTTTGTATGGAGTTTTTCTCTTTTCATTTTGGTTGAAAGATCTCAGAAAAGAATTTTTTTTTTGTAAAATTGCACTTATTAAAATGGTCTTACAACTACAATACAAGGATTTGTGTGGGATAAAAAAATGTCAACTAGTTTAAAAAAAGGTTTTTATTATATCAACATTAAGGATTTTCTGATTAAAATTTTAAAAACTTTTATATTTTATAATAAAAAATTAGGGACGACTGTATAGTATAGCCGCGGTGACCTTTAGCTGTCATCAAATGGCCTAAGTTAGCATGGCGCCAAGCATTGTCATTTTAGTAAAAATATTAGTAGAAATAATTATAAACACTCTTTTTTTTGTTGTGGAGCCAGACACGCACGGAGAAAATATATTGGATGGTTTTTTATATGTGGTGGCACTTCCGGTAGAGTTATCAAAGCAACTGTCAATCTGTCCAGAATTTTTGATAATTTTTATTCAATATAGTTTGCCATATAATCATAAATAGATTCTTGTGTAATGATAAATTCTGTTTCAATGTAAAATTGTGTTTGATTTTTTTGAATATGAAATTTCTAAGGAAAATTCGATACATTAAAAATTGGGTTTATCATTCGAAGTACGATTGAAATAATTTTTTCCGGATTACAAATTCTTATTAATATATTTATGACTAAATATCAAATGTAAAAATCAATTTCGTTCTCCAAATTGGTATCCTAGAACTATTGAAAAAAAGTCATAATCCATAAAACAGTAAATATTCATTGGTTACATGTATGGAAGTCCGGTGTTGAATGCTGAGTGGCAGCTACTTTTCCGTACTTATGTCCGTCCTATATTCTAATGATATTCATCCAACATACCAATATAAATTATTTACAAAAACGTATGAGTTTGTTTTCATAATTTTATAGTCCTTTTATACTTTTGTCTCCATATTATTTTTAAGTATGTTGTCCGAACTGCAATAATAATTTTATGATATTTTCCTATAATTGCCCTTTTATGATATTTATTAAACTTTTGATATATTTGTAAGTGTATATTAAATTTTATCGTTTTATGATTTGAATAGTTTATTTTCCTAGGATAAAGGTATTATCATAAATGTGGGCGGTTATAATACTAATACAAATATTTATCAAATGATAACTTCTATGGAAATAAAATTGATTTTCTTATGATTTTTTACTGCAAATTATTTTACTAAAAATAATTTTACCGAATCTTTTTAGTGAAAAGATTTACGGAACATTTTTTGATGAAAAATATTTTCCGAACATACCAAAAATTTTTTCCGAAAATATTTATTGAAAATTTTTACCGAAAATCATTTAACTGAAAATTATTTTATTGGAAAATATTTAATTAAAAATTATTTTGCCGAAAATTTTACCGACAGTTTTTCCCAAAAAATGTTACCGAAAATTTTTACCGAACATTTTTACCGAAAATGTTTACCGAAACTTTTTACTGAAAATTTTTACCGAAAATTTTTACCAAAAATGTTTACCGAAAATTTTTACCGAAAATTTTTACCGAAAATTTTTACCGAAAATTTTTACCGAAAATCATTTAACTGAAAATTATTTTATTGGAAATTATTTGTCTAAAAATTATTTTACAGAAAATTATTTTATCGAAAGTTTTTACCGTAAATTTTTAACGATAATTTTACCAAAAATTTTTATTAAAAAGATTTACCAAAAATTTTTACCAAAAGTTTTTACCAAAAATTTTTACCAAAAGTTTTTACCAAAAATTTTTACCAAAAATTTTTTCCAAAAAAATTTACCAAAATTTATTACCGAACATTTTTACCGAATATTTTTACTGATCATTTTGACTGAATATTCTTACCGAATATTTTTAGCGAAAATCATTTAACTGAAAATTGTTTTACTACAAATTATTTTACTGAAAATTATTTGATTGAAAAGTATTTTACCAAAAACTTTTACCGAAAATTTTTATCTAAAATTTTTACCAAAAATTTTTACCAAATATTTTTACTGAACAACAACTTAACCGAAAATTGTTACCGAAAATAATTTTACCGAAAATCATTTAACTGAAAATTATTTTACTAATATTTATTTTACCGAAAATTTTTACCGCACATTTTTACCTAAAATTTTTTCGAAAATCATTTAACTGAAAATTATTTTAGTGAAAAAAATTATTTTACTGAAAATTATTTTACTAAAAATAATTTAACCAACAATTTTTACAAAAAATCATTTAACTGAAAATTATTTTATTGAAAATTAGTTTACCAAAAATTTTTACCTAAAATTTTGACCAAAAATTTTTACCGAATATTTTTACTGAACTTTACCGAAAATTGTTACCGAAAATAATTTTACCGAAAATCATTTAACTGAAAATTATTTTATTGGAAACTATTTTACTAAAACTATTTTTACGGAAAATTTTTATCGTAAATAATTTAATTAAAAATGATTTTACTAGAACTTTTTTTACCGAATATTTTTAACTAAACATTTTTATTAAAAACTTTTTTGAAATTGTTTATTAACAATATTTGATCAATATTTTTTTAACTGACCATTTTTACTCACAATTTTCACTGAAATAAAGCAAATAAATAAATTTTAACACGTAACATAAAAATAAATCCTCTTATTTTATGATCTTAAGAGAAATTGTCCTCAACACCACCAAACTTACTTGAACAAATTATAATAATCTTAAAAATATTATATTGCATATAATTTTATGTAGTTTATATTATATATGCTGAGGTAAATGAAATTTTTGAATAAACAGAATTTTCCTAACATAAAAATCAGATCCCAATAAAAGAACAAAATGAAAATGTTGGCAAACTTTTATTCCATACATCAAAGGCAAAGTTTTTGAAAAATTTAAATTTAGAAAAGTTTTTATAAGTGCGTGTTATCTCAATTTGCATTCGACTTATTTATGCAATTTTTGAGTTTATGAAAACTGAAGTTTACCGAAATTCTGTCGAAGTTTTACCTTTATAGTACAGAATAAAAAACTTATTCAATGTACTCGTAGACTTTCCAGCCGTACTTAAATATTTTGCATATTTTTGATTAGATTTCTTGAGGCATTGTAAGTACTTGAAATGCTGCTTAAAGGATGTATTGTATAATCCTGTATGTGAGGGTATGTTTGCATGTAGTTAAAGAGTGATACCGGAGAAATGAAATCAAAATACGAATACGGATTTCTGAAGTGATTTTGAGGTTGGTGTGAACCAATGCAGCTGATATTCCGTGGTTATAATTTTCCAGCTCAAAGGACGATGATTGAATTTTTAATGAGTATCGAATGATTTGGGCGGAAAATGGTAGTCGACATTAATCATTCAGTCGAACATCGAATCACTATTTTCCATTTTCATATTCTTTGGATAGTTTCCGAAACCATTGTCCCGATAGTGGTTGCATAACCCTTAAAAAGGAGAGAATTATGAATACAATCGTCTGTAATTGAAATCAATATTTTTTAAGGACTTCATGAGTAATTCAGTTTGTATAAGGAAATAATGTTCGGGTTTGTTTTCAGAAATGTTTCAAGTTGAAAATCAAGAATTATCTGGAAAAACTAATAGAAAATAATATAATAAAAATATTTCCTTTCTTAGTTAATTTTTCTTTTGGCTAACGTTGTTTGGAATTGGTTGCAGTTTGTCTGAGAATAGTGGCTTTTCTTCTTTTAGGAGTGCAAACCCATCATATCGAGTTTCCAATATCTTTCTGGTCCGATTCGGAGAAACTTTTTCACTATTATTGCAGAAGTTTTTCACAAAAGTTTTCAATTTTTTCCTCTAAACTTTTTTTTATTGTATGAAATTTTTAAACGAACACAAAAACATAATAATGGCTTTATTTAGGTTGTAAGAAGGCAGACAATCAATGTAATTAAAGTATAAAACACACAATGAATTAAGCCATTAACTTTGATTATGTTAGATAAAAAGAACTTTTACAATAAATTTAATAAATAAATAAAATTTTTGATTTTAAGAAGAAAAGTTTCTTTTTCCCATAAAAGTTATGGAAAATATATTATTTTTGTAATATGGTTTTTTTTTGGTTGTTGCCTTAAATTAATATTAAATAAAATTAAATTACTTTTGTTTAATTTTTAAATAAACTTAAATGAAAAAAAAAAATTACTACCTTACACGTTTTTGTCTTAAATTATTAGAATTATACTTGCCACTTCTAAGATTTTAATTGGAAAACGTAATACGTTAATGAAAATTTTAAGGACTATTTATGGAAATTATCAATATTAAAAATGTTTCACAATTGATGCATAAGTATTTTTTTTATTATGTGAGTAGTTTTTCTTTTTTTTTGTGTGGAAATTTACTGATTGTAGCTGCTAATAGTCATAAAAGTCTAAAAGTATGCGGAAAAAAACTATTTAGAAATTTACAAAAAATTAAAATTTTACTAGAAAAATACTCTTACATTAATATTGTTATTCAATTATCTATAATTATAAAATTAAAAAGGATAGAAAATAATTTAATTCTGTTTCATTTTGTTATCCTTTCAATTATATTTTATAAATAGTATTAATAGTTCAGTATTATCCATTTTATAGTTTGGAAAGAATATACCTGTATTTTAATATATTTTTTTTATATTAATATTAATTTAAAAAAAATTTAGTTAGAAAATTATTTGCCATTATATAGTATAATTTAGATTTTTATTAAAAATTTTGTTTCAGTCACGCTTCACACTTTAAGAGTAAATTATTTTTTTCAGCGCTGAGGCTCATTTCTCGTTTCGTAGATACGCCAAAAGTCAAAATTTTCTTCTATAAAATTTAAAAAACTCATAAGTAACTGTGAAAAAACTATTATATCCATAAAAAGTAACTGTTTATGTGCATTTTGGTCTGAAGATATCAATTGGGTTGTGTTTCTTTGAAAATGAAGAATGAGAGATCGTCAATATTAATTGTAAGCATTTTGGTGCTCGATAAACGACTTTTTTTGGTATTAGGTTAAAAAATTTTTTTTTGCTTATTTTTGTATATATAAAAACAATCATATTTGCATAGACAATCCTTAAGCTTAAGAACATTTCCAAATACAAATCCGTCAAGTAATGGTCGGGTCCAAAATATGCGAAAAAGTCATAAAAATTACCTTAAAAAAGATCGAGTCCTGTAAGAAATTTTATGATAGTCATATAAATAAAATAATACTTTTTATATAATGGCAGAGTTTAAAAAATGTAATATATTTAAAATTTTATAAAATACTAAATTTTATATATATTTTATTTAATTTTATTTTCCAAAGCGGTAATTGGATAGCCCTGTAAGAATCTCAACAAAAAGAGAATGTCCCTAGTCGTATTTAAATTCGAGTATGTGTGCATATGTTTTCGATTTTGCCATTTTAAGAAGCTAAAAACTGTTTAATATTTTTTAAAAGAAGAGAAAAAAATACTTCAATTCTGTAATTATTTATTCTTTACTTTTTAAAAATAATTTATCAAAAAAATGTTCAACGAGAAATTAGGAGTTCTCTTTTTAGAAAAACTGTCCATTAAATGTACACTCTTTTTATTAAAAAAATAATAAGTTAAATTATTTAAAAAAAATTACCAACGTTTGAAAGTTAACTAAACTCAGAAAAATCTGTTTTTTCTTCTACAAAAGCTAAATAAGATACAAATTCAAGTTTACTTAATGACCACAAATAATATAAATAAATAAATGCAAATTTTTATTTAATGATCATTGGAATATCAAATAAGTTTACGTTAAAATTGTTTTTTTTTTAACTAAAAAATTTATAATATTTTTATGTGGTTTTTAATATCGAATTGAGGTAGTTTTTCTCATGGGAAGATAGTGGCTGATAGATTTTTCAATATCCTCACGAAAAGAGAGATTGTGCAATTTGCATAAAATGTTAAACCGAACACATTATCATATCATTGTGGTTGATGAGACAGGAGACTGTGTGGCTAGAACGTCAACAAATCATTGCGATGATTCACCATACCCAGCCAGGCATGGACGAAGGATTTTATGAAAACATTTTCCACAACAGTGCCGCGTTACATGACCAGAACATTGAGTAAATCCTTACCAGCAGCGTTGGCACCAATCCAAGGTGGAGATATTGTCAACAAGACAATCTTCTGGTGTTGGCTATAATTTTAGTTCCACTATCTTCGACTTGAAATTAGGAAACACACAGTTTGTTCCTTCAAAGGACATAAAAATAAAGATTCGACAAGAAGATAGGGTAACAGACAGAGAATATTCCCATAGACGGTGCTGGTCGCCTTAAAACTTTTGTCTGATTCCAAGTACGTTGGATAAACGAGTGAGAGACGATTGGAGTGAGTATGTTCAGGGTAGTGTACACAACCCTTTAACTATGGTATGTGTGCAGTCAAAATTTATTTAAGCGGGCACTGACTAAACCAGAAGTTGCAAAAGACCATGAACAACGTCGGCCACAAAATAAAGTGGAATCCAACTGGACTAGTACTCGTGCATGAAAGAAACTAAAAGCGCACAGCTTTGGAGCATCCGAACGCGTGGACTATTGAAATGTGATTTATTGTGTTGCTTACTTGTAATGCTAAATGCCATCAACAATGTATGGCCATGATTCATACAAAATGGTCCTTGGTCCTTGCATTCACTATCCAGCATTAAAATGTTCATTTCGACTTATATTTATGCAGAAAAAAATTTGTGTTCATTGCTTTGCAAAAATTGTCCTTTTTCCGGAAAATATCCTTTTTACTAAATGACCTCGAGTAAATTTCCGTTTTATTTGTAATATAAATTTGCTCCTTTACTAGACTTTTATCTAATTATTGAGATTCTATTCGGTGTATTATATTATTAAAAATTTTCACCTTAAAAATTTCCTCAAAATTAAGTTTTCTGAAAAATTTTAACGAAAATTGTTACTGAAACTTTTTACTGAAAACTATTTTACTGAAAATTTATACTGAAAATTATTTCACTGAAAATTTTACTGAACATTTTTACTGAACATTTTTACTGAACATTTTTACTGAAAATTTTTACTGAACATTTTTACTGAACATTTTTACAGAAAATTTTTACTAAAAATTATTTCACTGAAAATCTTACTGAACATTTTTTACTGAACATTTGTACTGAAAATTTTTACTGAAAATTTTTACTGATCATTTTTACTGAAAATTTTTACTGAAAATTTTTACTGAAAATTTTTACTGAAAATTTTTACTGAAAATTTTTACTGAAAATTTTTACTGAAAATTTTTACTGAAAATTTTTACTGAAAATTTTTACTGAAAATTTTTACTGAAAATTTTTACTGAAAATTTTTACTGAAAATTTTTACTGAAAATTTTTACAGAAAATTTTTACTGAAAATTTTTACTGAAAATTTTTACTGAAAATTTTTACTGAAAATTTTTACTGAAAATTTTTACTGAAAATTTTTACTGAAAATTTTTACAGAAAATTTTTATTGAACATTTTTACTAAAAATTTATACTGAAAATTTTATTGAACATTTTGACTGAAAATTTTTACTGAAAATTATTTCACTGAAAATTTTACTGAACATTTTTATTGAACATTTTTACTGAACAGTAAAAATGTTCAATAAAAATGTTCAGTAAATTTTTACAGAAAATTTTTTCTGAAAATTTTTACAGAAAATTTTTGCTGAAAATTTTTACTGAAAATTTTTGCTGAAAATTTTTACTGAAAATTTTTACTGAAAATTTTTGCTGAAAATTTTTACTAAACATTTTTACTGAAATTTTTACTGAAAACTATTTTACTGAACATTTTTATTGAAAATTTTTACTGAAAATTTTTACTCAAATTTTTCTGAACATTTTACTGAAAATTTTTACTGAAAATTTTTACTGAAAATTTTTACTGAAAATTTTTACTGAAAATTTTTACTGAAAATTTTTACTGAAAATTTTTACTGAAAATTTTTACTGAAAATTTTTACTGAAAATTTTTACTGAAAATTATTTTATTGAAAATTATTTTACTGCAAATTATTTTACTGAAAACCATGTTACTGAAAACTATTTCACTGAAAACTGTTTTATTGAAAACTGTTTTATTGAAAATTAGTTTACTGAAAATTATTTTACTGAAAACTTTTTACTGAAAATTTTTACTGAAAATTATTTCACTGAAAATTTTACTGAACATTTTTATTGAACATTTTTACTGAACATTTTTACTGAACATTTTTACAGAACATTTTTACTGAAAATTTTTACTGAAAATTTTTACTGAAAATTTTTACAGAAAATTTTTATTGAACATTTTTACTGAAAATTTTATTGAACATTTTGACTGAAAATTTTTACTGAAAATTATTTCACTGAAAATTTTACTGAACATTTTTATTGAACATTTTTACTGAACATTTTTACTGAACATTTTTACTGAAAATTTTTACTGAAAATTTTTACTGAAAATTTTTACTGAAAATTTTTACAGAAAATTTTTATTGAACATTTTTACTGAACATTTTTACTGAAAATTTTTACTGAAAATTTTTACTGAACATTTTTACTGTAAAAAATTTTTACTGAACATTTTTACTGAAAATTTTTACTGAAAATTTTTACTGAACATTTTTTACGGAAAATCTTTAAAGAACATTTTTACTGAAAATTTTTCCTAAACATTTTTACTAAAATTTTTTCTGAAAATTTTACACTGAAAATTTTTATAGAAAATTTTTATTGAAAATTTTTTCTGAAAATTTTTACTGAAAATTTTTACTGAAAATTTTTTCTGAAAATTTTTACTGAAAATTTTTTCTGAAAATTTTTTCTGAAAATTTTTTCTGAAAATTTTTTCTAAAAATTTTTTCTGAAAATTTTTACTGAAAATTTTTACAGAAAATTTTTTCTGAAAATTTTTACAGAAAATTTTTGCTGAAAATTTTTACTGAAAATTTTTGCTGAAAATTTTTACTGAAAATTTTTGCTGAAAATTTTTACTGAAAATTTTTGCTGAAAATTTTTACTGAAAATTTTTACTGAAAATTTTTGCTGAAAATTTTTACTAAACATTTTTACTGAAATTTTTACTGAAAATTATTTTACTGAACATTTTTATTGAAAATTTTTTCTGAAAATTTTTTCTGAAAAATTTTACTGAACATTTTTACTGAAAATTTTTACTGAAAATTTTTACTGAAAATTTTTACTGAAAATTTTTACTGAAAATTTTTACTGAAAATTTTTACTGAAAATTTTTACTGAAAATTTTTACTGAAAATTTTTACTGAAAATTTTTACTGAAAATTTTTACTGAAAATTTTTACTGAAAATTATTTTATTGAAAATTATTTTACTGCAAATTATTTTACTGAAAACCATGTTACTGAAAACTGTTTTATTGAAAACTGTTTTATTGAAAATTAGTTTACTGAAAATTATTTTACTGAAAACTTTTTACTGAAAATTTTTACTGAACATTTTTACAGAAAATTTTTGCTAAAAATTTTTACAGAAAATTTTTGCTGAAAATTTTTACTGAAAATTTTTACTAAACATTTTTACTGAAATTTTTACTGAAAACTATTTTACTGAAAATTTTTACTGAAAATTTTTACTGAAAAGTTTTACTGAAAATTTTTACTGAAAATTTTTACTGAAAATTTTTACTGAAAATTTTTACTGTAAATTTTTACTGAAAATTTTTACAGAAAATTATTTGACTAAAAACCATTTTACAGAAAACTATTTTACTGAAAACTTTTACTGATAACTGTTTTATTGAAAATTATTTGACTGAAAACTATTTTACTGAAAACTATTTGACTGAAAATTCTTTTACTAAAAACTGAAAATTATTTTACTGAAAATTATTTAAATGAAAATTATTTAAATAAAAATTATCTTACTGAATATCATTTTACTGAAAACTATTTTACTGAAAACTATTTTACTGACAATTGTTTCACTGACAATTGTTTTACTGAAAATTGTTTTACTGAACATTAATTAAACTGAAAATTATTTTACGGAAAATTACTTAACTGAAAATTATTTTACTGAAAACTATTTTACTGAAAATTATTGTATTTTACTGCAACTTATTTTACTGAAAATTATTTTACTGACATTTTTCAGTTTTCTTACTTAAACTAAGTAAGTAATTTTGCACAGCTTTTTATGAACTTTTATTACATGATTCGGTAAATTGAACTTCAAGAAGCCGCACCTCTTTTTCACCTTGACATAACGGTACCTTAGAAATAAATGGTTTTAAATGCATACGTTTTTATTCATATTTGTGAATTGATGTCTATTTGTCTAAACAAGATTTTGATGATGTTTACTTTGCAATCATCTTCAAGGTGTTAATATTATTTACTATTCTCATTATTTACAAATCAAATAAATTCGGATTTTACTAAATTAGATAAACCTCATTATTCTCTTTTAAATTAATAGAAAATACAATATTTAAAATAATAAAATTGATTTAGAAATTTATTCAAGATATTAAGGAATCAAAATTAACATGTTAGGCATAGATATAATAAAGGTTGCTAGACAAAAAAGTTTATTCAATGTATGCACAATTCCAAGCACTGTCAGAATTTTCCAATTTAACTAGAATGCCAACAAAAAGTTAATAATTTAAAAAATGTCAAAAATTCCGAAATGGAAATATTTATTGAAGAAACATCTGGGATGCTATGCAACGAATTTTGTCAGGTGAACCAGGATAGCGAATATTGTGACAAAGTTTTTCTTAAAACTTCAGTCAAGTTCAGCTAAAGGATTCCGAAATGACATAATTCCGAGATCTGACATCGGCACAACTAAATGTTATTCAAAACGTAAGTATTACGGCCAGACTTTACCTTGCCAGCTTCACTTTAAGCAAACACCCCAGCAGCGTTTGCAAATTTACCTCGAATATCATTAATTCAAACAAATTTTATGAATAGAAGCGACTGCCCTAGTCCGGTGGTGGTGGGTATAAGTTTTGGTTATATTCAACTCTTATCCTCGCAAAGACAAGGATACCGTTCGTTACAGTAGTGCAATCAGGGTGTACACGTGTAGTCAGTCAATGCAAGATGCAGTGTTGTCGTGATTGAATTTGATTCCATCGTCGTAACTTCTGCCCTCGTTCATGATTGTCGGTTGATGCTGGCGAGCACTAATGTCTGTGGTCTTCAACAGCGAATCCAATCTAAAAAAGGGGATGGATTACGGCTCTAAAGAATGGCATCCTCATCCTAAATGGGAAGAATCTGTTCACAATTTATTGCTAGAGACTTTTATCTTCGACGGCAGATATTAAAATATTTTCCATTTGATGATAGATAAGCGCAACGAATTTAATTATTTTCCGGATATACGAGGAGTTTCGTTGGTTGGTTCGCTTCACTGTTTCTGGAATAAACAAATTCCTTCGAAGATGTTGGATGCTGCGACCTTTATTGCTGATATCCTTTCATAAATGGAATTAGCATAAATTTCTTCCATAAATTTCATCATTCGATTGTTATGAGTTTTTTTGTTTTGGGGGGGAATTTACTATCTGCTCACAAGAAGACTCTACCGTACGTAAGTGAAAATATGATAACAAATATACTCAAAATGCTGAGAGCCATATCGAAATTGTATGATTTTTATGATAAAATATTTACAAATGTTTTGAAAAAGGACTTCATGCCTTCCCATTTTGTACCCTCATTTTTTGAATAGTAAATTTCTTTTGTTATTTTTTTGCGATAGGCACTTATCTTAAAAAAATATATAAAAATTATTATTGTATTTGTGTAGATTAAATACTAAAATAAACTATAATTTTTGTAATATTGTATTTGAAATAAATTGTTAAAAAAAATAAACTTTTCCTTATAAACAAATCATTTTAATAAAAGTTCGGACATTTTTTTTTTTACTTAAGGGATTATCCAATTTTCGGTTTGAGAAGAAAAGCCTAAGAAAAAATTTTTTAATCCAACATTTTTATATAAAAAATTACTTGCAATATTTTTTAAGCTATGCCATAATTTATTTTTAATAATATTATTTAAATAGCTATTGGAAAACTGCTTGCAGGACACGATCCTTTTGAGTTAATTTCTGATAACTTTTTCAGATATTTCAGGTTCTAATTTGGCTATTACTTGACGCAAATTATATTTTAAATGTGATAAAGTTTTAATATTATTGGTATAAATTAGTTTTTTTATATATTTTTACAAGAAAATTTCTAACGCCATCAAATCGCACGATCTTGGAGGCCATTTGATATCATTCAATCTGGAGATTAAGGGTTCTGGGAACTTTTCTCGCAATAAAGCTAAAATTTGTAATTTTATGTGGCTTGTAGTTTCTTTTATATTATAACAATATATAAACCAGTTTAAAATTTATAAGGTAAGTTTAAAAAATTTATTAGCATACAGAATTGACTGTAACGATCACTCCTTCTTTATTGTCAAAGAAATACAACTTCAGACCAAAATACATACCAGACAGCCACTTTTTGCAGATATAATGGCTTCTAAACAGTCACTTATAAGTTTTCCAAGACATATAGATAATAATTTTCCTTATTTATATATCCATCAAGCGAAAAATGTGTCTCATTGCTGATGAGCTTTATCTTTTCTAAAACTGCGAAACGTGGATATAGAAGAATTATCACATTTGAAAAAAATTTTCGCATATTTTTCGTATTTTTTTGTAATAATAAAAATTATTATATAAAATGGCAAATTTAAATCTTAATAAATATAATTTTTTCTAATATATATATTTAATAATATTTAATAATAAAAAAGTATTTTTTGCAAACTAAAAAATGAATAATAAATTATTTTTTTTGCATTTTACTTTTTTAAGTATCTAAAATTTTTTTTTAAATATTATTTATGAGATTAATAATGGTTAATGTCATTTGTAAAGTTTTAGAATCTTAGATACTCTAGGCAATTCATCGAAATAGTAATTTTTTCAGTCATTTAACATACCAAATGATGGCGGAAATTAGGAAATTTGTAATAAAAAAAAAACTAATTTTAGATTATTTTGTTTTTAGTGTAATAAAAATTCATCGGTTGTTTAATCGTACAATAATATATCTAATAACGATCATGTTTATAGTTGAAAATTGTTCACAGCGGTAGATTCATTTAAGTGGTAAATTACACGAATCGGAAATCAAATAAAATAACTGAGATCAGTTTATTCAGATACAAGTGGTTTAAGAATCTTTCATTTTACTGATTTTCAACTAATGGACAGGTTAGAAGTGTTTTGCAAAGAGTAAAATTTTATACAGATTCGCGTAAACGTACGTGTTTTGGTTACCGAAATTCTTAAAACGCGCAACAGGACTCCCGAATATCCTTGTTGGAGAATCCCATTTACTATAAAAGACATATGTACACATTGGTAAAAGTGAAAAATTTGAGAAATTCGACTACTCCTTTGGTATTCGGATTTTATTTCCTTTTCACTTTTATTATGTTTAGTCAAGAACTTGAAAAGAATTGTGAATGAAAAATTTAAAAATATGGGAAAAAAGATCCTTCGAAAAGTATTTGTCGTTGTTTCTTGTACAGTTTATCTAAGCTTATTCCAACTAGAATTCGGAAAATACCAACATTTTCTTCTTGTTCAAGTGTACGAGCACGAGGACATACCATATAAATGTTTTGTACATTTTGTCTATACAAAAATAAAAGAAAGAAAGAAAAAGAAAGTAGAAAAAAAACACAGAAATACAAAAATCCTTTCGACTTTTTTCGCAGTTTGCAAGTGCCAATGATATGAATCTCCTCATTTGGCATTCATAAAACGTCTCAAGATTATTTTCGGGTTTCATAGCGAATTTTAACTTTTACCTAGGATTTGTATCTAAAGTGTTTTCGACGTGTAAACTAAGTTTGGAAAATATATTTTAACAACTTTTCTCAGTTAAGATACGCCGAAAGAAAAAAAATAAATACGAAAATTGCAATAATTGCATTTGTGTCAATTTAAATGTGTTTTTTTTTCTTCGTCGTTTTGTTTATTGACTTTCGTTTACTGTAAATTAAATTAAGGAATAATAAAATTAAAATTAATTAACATTTAAAGTCAAATTTCCAAATCAATTCGGTTTAGACATTTACGATTTTTCAAAAGATAAGTTTTTAAATTATTCTATTGTAATTTGCTTCCTGTTTGTAGTGGTGTTTTTTTAGCGCTGTATCTGTGGACGTATTTTATAAAAATATTTATACTTCCGATATTCTTACATCTACTAACACAATTTGAGCTATATATGTAGATAATATCAAAGTACTAGCATGTCATGCAAATTCGATTGGGAGAAAACTGAGAAAAAATATCTAAAAAGGGAGAAAAGGGCCTTCGGAAAATAAATTTTGAAATTATATCCTCTTTTTACAAAATTGATTTATATTCGAAAATAATTTCCGAAGGATCTTTTTTCCCTTTTGAGATTTTTCTTTAAATCTAAAAAAGGGAAGATATCTTTTTTTCATAGGCGATCTACACTGTAAAATTCTCTGCCTTCTTCTCTTTCCTAGACGAGTATGTTTTGTAAAAGGGAAGTTTGCAGAGTTTCGAGATTGCTTTCAGTCTCATTATTTGTCGGTCACATTGTATAAGTCACCTATGAGACTGTGAAATTTGAAGCTACGATATGCCATCGAATTAGTTATGAAAAGCACAAATTTTTCTGTGACATAAAGTATTTTTATTAGACCGAGAAGCAGTGGAAGATGAATCGCGCTCAGAGAAGTCCTCAACATCGAAAGTTGATATGGAACTAATAAGGGCTCTTGTCATATTGGTACTCCTTGAAAGCCTCAGAAAAAAAAGGTTTTTTATGTTTAACATTGACGGTTTTTAGAAGGCTCAAAAAAAGGTTGTTTCGCGTTAGACCGGACATTCAATGCTTCCTCATCAAAACGCTACCTTTTACACGGCCATCTCCATCAACGAGTTTTTGTCAGAAAAAAGGAATTTTGATAGTTCCTCAGTCCATCTAATCAGCTGAGCTTTTTTTGCCCCAAAAATTTTTCTATTTAAGTGTAAGGATCGCAATCGATAACAATAAAGGAAGAAATTCATTAGAGAAAAGACACTAACTATTCTTGCCAGTCGTTAGGTACCCTTCGAAAACTTGGATTCTCAGCAAAAGCAATTGCAAACTATTTTCTTCGTTCAAGAGGAGAATCCATCCGACAATTAGTGGGTCGCCTATATGAGGATTAACGACTTTACAGCCTGTTTAATAATAAGATCCTAGAGCGTTACCGTAATAGCCCAGTTGTGGATCAAATTAAGTTTATTGCGCTGGGCTGTACACTTAATTAGTATTAATGACGAAGATCCTGCGTGGAAAATGTACAGTTGTTCAATTTATGATCTCAGAAGAGGAATAAGATCCTGTCTTTGATGGAGGATGCCAAAAATATGCTAGAAAATATATAACGAGTTCAAAGCGTCGCGAGGCTGGGACGTTTGGAGTTCCTTGATTCAGCAGGAATATGATGGAGATCAAAAAATACTTGGAAGGATGTAATCGTAGCAATGTCGATAAGATCAAAAAAAGTGGAACCGAGAAGCTGAAGGTGATTCCAGTTAAAGTGGAATTAATATCTCCGCTAATATGAAGCTGCCCAAGCGAACTATTCTTACTGGATTAGATAATGGGGCTCAAATAAGCCTTCCGATTTCTGTCATATTCATTCCCTTTAATCCAAAACTCCCTGGCTCAGACCATGGGGTTTAAATAAGCCTTCCAATTACTATCATATCCAGTTTCTTCAATCCAAAACTCGCTGGTGTAGACCATAGGGCTCAAATAAACCTTCTAATTTCCATCATATCCAGTCCCTTTAATCTAAACCTTGCTGGACTAGATAATGGAACTCAAATAAGCCTTTCAATTTCCATCATATCCAATCCTCTCAATTAAAAAAATTCCTAGTCTAGACCATCCAGTCCTTTAAATTCAAAACTCCCTGGCCTGGAATATGGGGCTTTAATATGCCTTATAATTTCCATCATATCCAGTCCCTTTAATCTAAAACTTCCTGGCCTAGACCATGGGGCTAAAATAAGCTCTATAATTTCCATCATTTCAAGTCATGGGGTTCAAATAAGCCTCCCTATTTCTGTCATATCCAGTTCCTTCAATGCAAAACTCCCTAGCCTAGACAACGGGGCTCAAATAAGCCTTCAATTTCTATTATATCCAGTTTTTTTAATCCAAAACTTCCTAGCCTAGACTATGGGGCTCAAATAAACCTTTATTTTCTATTATATCCAGTCCCTTTAATCCAAAACTCCCTGGCATAAGCTATGGGGCTCAAATAGGCCTTATAATTTCCATCATATTAAATCTCTTCAATCCAGAACTATCTAGCCTAGACTATGAGGATCAAATAAGCCTATCAATTTCCATCATATCCAGTTTCTTTAATTCAAAACTCCCTAGCCTAGATCATGAGGATCTAATAAGCCTTACAATTTCTATCATATTTAAATTAAAACTCTCTGGCTTAGACTATGGGGTTCAAATAAGCCTTCCATATCCAGTCTTCTCAATCAAAAACTCTGTGGTCTAAGCCATTTGGCCTAAATAAGCCTTACAATTTCTGTTATAATCAGTTTTTTTAATCCAAACCCTTTGGCCTAGACCATGAGGCTCAAATGGGCCTTTCAAATTTTCCTCATATATAGTCTTTCAATCCAAAACTGATGAAGTCCCTTCGATTTACGTCAAATATCGGATGCTCCTTTTTAAATATAATACATAACAGTATAATCCATCGCGGTTTAGAAGTTCCCTTCGTTCGTTAATTTTGTGTTACTCGTTATAAACAATTTCACTCATCCGCCTGTCCTTCTATTTTAATCCCCTTGTAAGAGAAATTTCTTTCAATACTCTCCCAAATAAACCCTTGTTGATACTTAAACAGGCAATGGTTAAGATATCTCTTAAAAATTTCCAATTATTTACTAAAGAGGGGTAGGGAGAGGGAAATATTAGGTGAGAAGACTCGATAATAATTTTAAAAAAAATTTACAAAAAATAAGGAACGACTCTAGTAAATTTTTTAGGAAATAGGGAAGAATTTTTCAGTTATTATTTAAATTTAAATTTTATGTGACAGTTTATAGTCTATCAAAATTATTTTAAAATTTAATAATGTACTGATAGTAGTATTTAATAGGGACAAACCACTATTATCTTAGGTACTTATACTATTAAAAATTAATTATCAGTTTTTTGCTATTTAAAAAAATATTTTTGCATTAAATGTTCTGCATAACAAAAAGTCTTTTGGTGGGGTAAAAATGTTTAACTATTTTTGGACATTATTCATTTATAACAATAATAATGACTGTATAGTTTTTAGATTTAAACACTTATCAAAAATTTTTAATTAAATAATTTTTAGTTAAAATTCTCTTAAATTTTAAGATATTTTAGGTATTTTGAAAAATAGACAGTCACAAATCTGCTAAGGTGATAAAAGTTTTTTTTTTTAAAAAAATACCTCCAATCAGCTAAGAATATTTTCAAAAATGCTTTTGAAAAAAAAAATGTCCAATTTTCAAAAAGTAGTGAAAAATTTTCAATTCACAAAAAAATATATAATATCGATTTCGGAGAATATTTTTTCCAATTGAATTTTATGTTTTTATTAATTATAATTAATTACAATTAATTTTATTTAAATTATAAATTAAAAAATATAACAAAATTATTAAAATATTAACAATTTATCATTTTTTTTGTTTTCTCTTTGATTAAATATTCCAGTTGATCTCATTAGAATACGTTTTATATCTGTTCTCTTATTTTATTCATTTTTAAATTTAAAAAAAAATTATTATTAGTAATAATAATAATAAAAAATAATATAACATATGACTGACTGCTCTTTAGATTATTGAAAACTATAAGTAAAATTATTAGGAAAACGTTAAAAGAGAAAATTATCATAGCCTCTCTGTGGTATTGGCATTTAAGAAATATTTTTTATTGAAAAATTTCTGGCAGTTTTAATTAAAAATAAATTAATTGAAAATTAAGAACTGATAATAATTGTTATGTAAAAATTTACAAAAGCAAAATAATATGTTATTATTGTGATCGTGTACGATCTGGATTTTCGCAGTTTGTCTATTATTTGGTTGTTTTGTAATTGTAGATGTTGTTGTGTTCGAAGACATGATGTTCCGTTGGTGGTTGTGTGATGGAGATGATCTGTTGGCGATTCGATGCTTAGAAGCATTTGCGGTGAACGATTCCTGGGCCAGATTCATCGTATTCTTGTTTCGAGATCCACATCTGTTGGAAGGTGGACAACGAAGCCAAGATGGATCCACCGATCCATACTGAGTATTTACGTTCTGGTGGAGCAATAATCTTAATCTTGATGGTTGATGGAGCGAGAGCGGTGATTTCCTTTTGCATACGATCAGCAATACCTGGATACATGGTGGTACCACCGGAAAGTACTGTGTTGGCATACAAGTCCTTTCTGATATCGACATCGCACTTCATGATCGAGTTGTAGACTGTCTCGTGGATTCCGCATGATTCCATTCCCAAGAATGAGGGCTGGAATAGGGCTTCTGGGCAACGGAAACGTTCATTACCGATTGTGATGACTTGACCATCGGGCAATTCATAGGATTTCTCAAGAGATGTAGAAGCAGCGGCAGTGGCCATTTCCTGTTCAAAGTCCAAAGCTACATAGCACAACTTCTCTTTAATATCGCGGACGATTTCTCGCTCGGCTGTGGTGGTGAAGGAATAGCCTCGTTCAGTCAAGATCTTCATGAGATAATCGGTAAGATCACGACCGGCCAAGTCGAGACGGAGGATGGCATGTGGAAGGGCATAACCTTCATAGATGGGGACTGTGTGCGAAACACCATCTCCAGAGTCGAGCACAATACCAGTGGTACGACCGGAAGCGTACAAGGAGAGGACAGCTTGGATAGCGACATACATAGCTGGGGAGTTGAATGTCTCAAACATAATTTGAGTCATCTTCTCACGGTTGGCCTTTGGATTCAATGGAGCTTCGGTAAGCAGGACTGGATGTTCTTCTGGAGCGACACGCAACTCATTGTAGAAGGTGTGATGCCAGATCTTTTCCATATCATCCCAGTTGGTAATAATACCATGTTCGATCGGGTATTTTAGAGTGAGAATACCTCTTTTGCTTTGGGCTTCATCACCGACATACGAGTCTTTTTGACCCATACCGACCATCACACCTTGGTGTCTGGGGCGACCAACAATCGATGGGAAGACAGCTCGCGGTGCATCATCACCAGCGAATCCAGCCTTGCACATACCAGATCCATTGTCAATTACAAGTGCTCCCGCATCATCATCACACATTTTGGCTGTTTTTTGTGATTAACTGTCTGAAAATAAGTAAAAAAAAAAATTCTAATTAAATTGGAAATTCTTAGAGTTATTTTGTGTGCATATTTATTGGCATAATAAAAAAATTAGATTTTTCTTCTATTAGAAAAGTGCAACAGTAAAAAATTTCTCTATTCCCTTTTTCTGATCCTTTATACTTTTCTAGAGGCAAGAATTTTTCTTTTATGCATTCATTGTGCATTCTTGTCGCCAAAGTATTTATTGTCCTTTATCGCGTATAGTGCAATAGTTGCAAGACTATCGTCTGACTTGTTAAAAATTTCCTATTTAGTTTTTCACATCCGACTGACTTGGTTTTTTCTTGTGTGTGTGGTAAAATTCCGTCTGAGTTGTAGAAACTAGAGTTTTTTTCTGCATCGTATCTTATTTCTTTCTTGGGAATATATTTATTTTGTGCTCTAAAAGTGCTTGTCTGACCATTGAATCGTTTCCTGTAAGGTTAAACGTGTTTTTGTGTTCAAGAAAAATGATGTATTATTTTAAAGCAAGTACTCATAGTACATTTTAACAGGTCAATTTGTAAAAACTAACAAGAATAAAATCGTTTTCGAGTGTGGGAAATACCATATGACACATGGAAGAGGACTTGTTATTTTGCTGATAGCTATTTTTCGGTAGTGAATCATTCGAAAATGGAAAAATTCTCATTATTTTCATGAAAAATTCGTTTATCAAAAAATGTTTATCATTCGCTGATTCCGTATAGGAATTATTAAGGCAGCCAGGAAAATTCCTTTTTTTTGGGCTTGTTTCGTAGAATAATTATTTTTCTTATTCCTTTATGATTTTACTGAAATATTTTATTAATACTGGGCTGATAGTGATTGCAATGGCTTAAGTTATTGGCGGTGCTGAAAACACCACCAATGCCACAGCCACAACACCCTACACCACAAGCCAAAAGCCACGAAAAGCAAGTGAAATTGCTTTGTTGTCTGTTTTGGTTCTTCACGTTGGCTACACACAACTCTCAGGATGCAGAATACAAATTTAATATTGCCAGTGCACAAATACATTTTCTATATATAAATTTTTTTTCCCATTTCTTATACGGTTTTTAACAAATTTTTTTTTTTATTTCCCTAATTTTCTTTTTTATTTTTACTTAAAGTTGTAGATTTTTTTGCAAGTTTCTACACCCCCCTACCCCTCTTAAGGTACCATGAACATTTAAAGGATTTTTTAAAAATAATATTTTATAAAAGGTATTTTTTAAAATAATTTTTTTCTATTTCAAGTGAAGAAAAATTGAAAATTTTTTTAGAGGAAAATCCATTTCGTAATTTTAAATTTTTACTTTTACTTAAGTAAAAAAAATATCCAAATTAATTTAACAAAATCTTTTAAAGTAATTTATTTATTAATTTAAAAAAAATGATATTGAACTTTTTTTTTTTTTTTTGGTATTTTTTATAAATTAGAACTTTTTGAAAAAAAACCAATTTGAAAAAAAAAAGTAAAAATTTTGGAAAATTGAATAAGAGATCTTCAAATTTTACTTTATTTAAACTTTTTTTGAAAATTATTTGCTAAATAATGGAAAAACTAATCATTTTCAGTTAAGAAAGTTTTTTCTATTCCAGCTTTTCATTAAAGTGTTCAGTAAATTCTAATTTTCACTTAAACTCTTTTATAAATTGAGGTCTGAGTGTTAATTGAAAAAAAAAAATTAATTACACTAACGACAAGAATCACACACGTTTTAAGAAATTTCATTTAAAAAATTTAAAAAAAAGCATAAAAATCTAAAAATCCAAATAGTAATTAACGTAAATCCAGCACGATTCGTTTGTATCACTTGGAATCCTTTTTTGCACATCCTTTTTTTTTATTAATAACACCATAAATTCCAAAGCTTATATAATTGAATTTTATAATATGAATCCACCTTTCTACTGTGAAAATAACTTTTTTACTTCTTTTCTTTTGGACTTAGACTAACGTACTTTTGTGAACACGATTAACTATTAACTAACCTTTTAGTAGAATAGATTAAATCTGGCGATCGATTTTAGTCCCTTGCCGACGGTTTGAATCAATGGCGAGTGAAATTCAAACTTTCATGATCAGACTTTTATACTGCGGTATTTTGAATCGTAATAAGACATTATCAAATGATGTTTGTAGTTGTGCAAAAAATGTTTGTTGTTGTATATGCAAATGCAGAGAATTTTTGTCGCGTATCAGTACTAAAATTGGCAAAGTGTTTGATTTTTTTTGCCATCCAAATCGTCACTGATTGATTTGCTGTTGGCAATGCAGTCTAGAAATAGAAACAATCCTTAGAAGGATCGAATCATCGTATTCTGAGTGGAATATTACGAAGAGAATACATATTTCGTCATTGAATCAACTAGGGTCGGATCTTATTTTTCTCTTCATATCTCACACTTTGCTTTTATTTTGGACGTTTTTCATTTACAAAATTTATGATGGTAATTTTTTATTTTTGTTTTGTTACAGCAACACAACGCTAATGTGGAGGTAATTAGTATCTTTAAGAGTGATTAAGATGTGCGATTGAAAAAAATTCATTTAGGGTTGTCAGATCTACTCTCGGTTTAGTTAAAGATATTTGCAAATTTTATTCAAATTCTTTTTGATTAACAGTTAAGATAATATTACAGTGGTTATACTTGAAAAAATTTTATCATTTAAATATAAGTTCCTATACCTAAAAATGTTCCTTTAATAAAGAAAAAAAATTCTTTTTGTAAATTATTGATGAATCTAGAAAAAAAATTCATATCTGGCAACACTTTAGAATCAGAATAAAAATGTGTTTATTATGTGTAGGAATAAAAATACTTAAGAAGAAAACAAAATGAAAATTCCTTAGAAGCAAATCGACGATAGCATTTAATTACCAGATCTATCCAAGAGAGCATAATTGCGGAAAAAAAAGGACAACAAAAACATTTAAGTTCTCAGACAAAAAATCAAATTGACAATCTTCGTATGGGTTCATATAGTCATAGTAGGAAAGATTCGGTTCGCGTCAACCACATCTGGCTAAGAAATCCGACGAAAAAACATGTGGTCTGGCGTTAGCCGATAAAAAATTTCTTCAGCCCCATATAGGGCGACATACACGTATAAACCAAACGCAGACTCTATTTGTGACAATAATGCAAAGAAGCATCCCATCCCATCAACCAATTCAATTCTGATAAGATTTTTTTCCTTTATTTTTATCATCAGTCGACAAAACGACGAACATAATCGAAACGTGGAATGATCACAGATCGCCAAACATCTTTTCCGATAGTCTTCAATAAAAAAAAAAAAAAAAATAAAAGTCTCCCAATCGATCTTCTATACATTTTTGGCAATCGGAAAAGGTATCGGCGATCGGTAATAATCGATCTGATCTTGTGGCAGCAGCTAAGAATGAAAATCTTTCGAAAAAATTACCTAAACAAGGTGAATTTAATTTTATCCCATTGAGATGTGCCACCATTAAAAATAATTAGTTGTTAATCTATTTTGATCGACATTGTTTATAACATTTCCTATTTTCGATAGTTGATTTTTTTCTAAAAAAAAAAAAAAAATACCACAGGAAACAAGAGATTCTGTTGCTGCTGCTTATTTGGATAGCGGTGGTATTCTTGGCAATTGGCGAAGTCTGAATAAAATTGACAAGCTGACGAGATCGTCATGCACAAATAAGGATATGGAAATGAAGTTTCCAAATTGTTACTAATCGATGTGGTTTTGCTAAAATATCACATATGACAAATTGTTTTCATGAACTAAAATTAAAAATATTCGAATTAATTATTGCAAAGTTATTTTAACGTTATGTTTAACTATTTTTAGTATTTCCGATTATTATAAAAAAAACGGTGGAGAAAAGGATTTTTGATAATAAAATGTTTTAGGTCATATTCCAAAATTGCTTTCATTCTCTGTGCAGTAATTTTTGATTTTAAAAGAGAAACTTCATAAGTATTCCAAATAATTCTTTTTATTAATAATTATATAATTTAAGGTCAATTTATTATAACCAAAAGAGTTGTGGGAGTAACGGAAAATAATATACTATGAAATTATACCAATAATATTAAATAATTCATACAAAACAAGTGGTAGCATTTTAAAATTTTTTTTTTATTTTTCATACAGGAACATTATTTTTGTGTTTTTTTTTTAGTTTTCATACAGGGATCGTGGGAAAGGGGGGTTTTTACCATAGTATAAAAAAATATATATAATAAAAATTGTAAATATTATTTCAATAGGAAAAATAAAAAAATACTCTTGACAAGAGCATTATTGTTAAATTAAGTATTTCCTTAAATAAACTTAATTATTATAAAAATTATTCATTTTTTTATTTGGAAAATGTAACTCTGCCTTTTTAAAACTGTTGAATAAAAATATTACTTAGTATTTAATTTAATAAGATAAAAACTTGCCATTTTATAATATAGTATAGATTAATTAAATACCAAATAATGCCATTTTTTTATAATTTTTTTTACAAATGTGCTAATTCTACCATAGCAATTTTTCTAAAAAAAATTTTTTAGTTCTACGATGAGGCTTATTTTTAACTCGTTGGATATATCCATAAGCAATATATAAGGCTCTAAAAATTTATAGATAATTATAGAAATGCCTTTTTATAGAATAATTTTTTATGTGGTCCAAAGTTGAAAATTTTAGTTAAGACTATATGTCGTTTTAGGGAAATAGCACTACAACCCAGATAATATTATCAATTTTGGTTTTATTGTGCGTAAAGTTCCCAGAACGTGTAATTTCGAGTTTTAAAGTCATTTCTCATAAAATGTAAATTCTTAACATCATGACAACTCGAACTTAGTACTGCTAAAACAATAAAACTGATTTAAATTTCAAAACTTTTCGTTGAAAAAAATTTCAAAAAAAGTTTTTAATTAAACAAATTTCCAGTAAAAAAATTTCCATTAAAAAATTTCCAGCAAAAAATATGTCCAGTACAAAAATGTCAGTAAAAAAATTTTCAGTAAAAAGTTTATATTAAAAAAAATTTTCTTTAAAAATTTGCGGTAAAAATTTTCAGTAAAAATGTTCAGTAAAAATGTTCAGTAAAAATGTTCAGTAAAAATGTTCAGTAAAAATTTTCAGTAAAAATGTTCAGCAAAAATTTGCAGTAAAAATGTGCAGTAAAAATTTGCGTAAAAATTTGCGTAAACATTTGCAGTAATAATTTGCATAAACATTTGCGGTAAAAATTTGCAGTAAAAATGTTCAGTAAAAATGTTCAGTAAAAATGTTCAGTGAAAATGTTCAGTAAAAATTGTCAGTAAAAATTGTCAGTAAAAATTGTCAGTAAAAATTGTCAGTAAAAATTTTCAGTAAAAATTTTCAGTAAAAATTTTCAGTAAAAATTTTCAGTACAAATTTTCAGTAAAAATTGTCAGTAAAAATGTTCCTATAAAATGTTGCTCACTTCGCACTTATCTTTACTCTATATGGGGCTCCGAAAACCCACAAGTACCTACAGAGAAGAATTTGTACCTGCTGAAAATTTTGTGTAAATTTTGGGTACATGAAGGTGACACCGTATCATATGATAATCAATTCTTTTTAGTTAGTATTTGAGGATTTTAATCGAGACCATATATAGTTTTAACAAAACGACACCACAAGCCACAAAATATTTTGACATTATTGGGTGGAAAGTTCCCAGAACAAAATATTTGGTGCCGTTGGACTTCTTTTTGTAGGAATAGATAAAAAATTATACTATTGTAGATAATCTTTTAATTTTAGAAAATTTGAAGACGCATATCGGCAAAATTGGATTTTTCTTCATTATGAATTCTTGAAAAAAATTATTTAAAAATCACTTAAAATAAATTAAGTACTTTCTGATTTTGAAAAATACCTAAAGAAAAAAATTTTTTCTTATGGTATTCATACAATTTTGAGTTCAAATCCAGCTAGTAAAATAAACGGGCTGCACTATAATTGTCGCCAAAATGCCTGATTTATTTTGGGCTCAGTACAAATGCTACTAGAAAAGACCATCTTGATCTTAAAAGTACCATCAATTTTTTGTTGTTGATAATTTCTATAAAAACTGATTTATTATGTTAACTATTTTTTTGAATATTTTTTTTTTAATTACAAAAAATTCAGCTAATCCCTACCAGAAACTTTTCAAACCTATACAAATCAATTAGGTTGATTTGTATTTTGGCAAGCGTTAATTATTTTGTTAATTTGTTGATAAAGTATGCCAAAAGTCATTGATTATGTCAATTGCAAATGTAAAATTTAAAATAGTTTCGCCGAATTTAAAATTAGGCATTTATCTAATAATTATTTTATAAGGCAAACCAATTTTATTATAATTTAATTAAATCGAATTATCCAGTTGATTTTTTTAGAAAACTTGATTTGGCTTTATGGAAAATCTATAGAATTTTTTCATATCATATTGATAAGGGAAAAATAAATTTCCTCCCCTTTTTATTTAGGAACATTACCAGAAAATTCACATTTTCCCTAATTTTCCACTATAAATTTATGTTATCCAATAAATATCTTAACTGGTTTATCTTAAATATTTTATCAGACATTTTATGTCCTTGCAAAATATTAAATTTAGAACTGTACGGTTCGGTGTGTGCACAAAATTGAGAAGACTTCTGCATGGTTAGTTGTAGAAAAGTATTTAAAAATAAATATATTCCTGTAAGCATTTCTTATTGCATTAGTTGGCGTAGAAGAGAATAAGGGTTGGCTTTTGTATTTTTAAGGAAGCCCAGAGGATTTTCTATAGTAAAATGTTCCGTAATGAAAGCAATTTTCATTGCATCGTGAAGACGAGGGAAAATCCATGCAGTACCTAAAAATATAGATAAGACTGCACACAAGTCTGTAGAAGGGTGACAAAATTATAAGGTGAAAGGCAGGGGAGCTAACTGCAGTATTCAAGATGGAAACTAAGAAACTAAAGATGTCTTTAACGTTTAAATTACGAATACTTGCTGCATAAAAACCGTAATTTCACGCACTGTCAAGCGGCCGAATAAAAGAGCAGCAATCAAAAAGGACAACAGACTGCCGTACAAATCCTCCATGAAAATCAAATTTTTCACATTATATACTATAGTCCTGTATGTACACATGCATACACAAATGTATATGTGTACATGTGTGAATATGCCATTTCCGTTTTTCCTTGTTTGCGCGTTGAGTTTCGGGGAAGGAGGCGATACGTAAACGAGTATCTGAATATACCTCAAGTCAATCAGTGAATAAAAAAATCCGACTTTTTGTCAAATCTGAAGAGGATATTTTTTGCAAGCTTGCGACAAGGATAAAAGGCGTATCACAATAATATGCATTGATTCGGAAACGAAATGCTCCGTCGGTGGCAATTTCATGCGTACGTGAATTTTTGGCAATTTCAGTCGAACGCAATGCCTGCTTCGATTCTGTAGATTTTTCTGTTCTGCAAATGATAACCAATAACATGGAAATATTCCTTCTAAATGCCTATATTGATTTTTCAATAAATATTTACCTATATACCTATAAGTGTGATTTGATTGAAAATAGTTTTTGAGTTTATAGATTGTTGAACAGAGTCTTTGGAAAATTATAGAAAAACAATTTTTGCACAGGAAGGTATTTTTTTTAGTTCGAAAATGGTTGATAGTATTTGTTACGAATGCACAATCAAAAAAATTGCCAAATAATAAAAATTGATCAAAAATTAAACTTTTTTTTCGATTTGTACTTAATTTAACAGCATTTACGAGGTCTGTTCCAAAAGTATCGCGAATTTTGTGTTTTTTCAAAAATTATTTATTTATTCATGAATATCTGTTTTGTCCCCTTCAAAGTAATCCCCAACAGATATTATACACTTGTGCCAACGTTTTTTCCAATCATCGAAGCATTTCAAAAAATCATTTGTTGGAATCTTGTTCAGCTCTTCCTTCGATGCCGTCTTTATCTCCTCAATCGTAGCGTAGCGTCATCTTTTCATGGGACACTTCAGTTTCGGAACAAGAAAAAGTCACAGGGGGCCAGATCTGGGGAATACGGTGGCTGCGGCTTTAATAGTGTGTTGTTTTTGGCCAAAAATGGCAAAAGCCAATTTTTGTTCTTCCACAAATCCTGGCGTTTCTGGCAGATTGCTTGGCGCAGCTTGCACATAACTTGCAGGTAATATTTCTTATTGATCGTTCTACGCTGTGGCAAGAATTCATAATTGGCTCATGCGGTAGCTTACATTGGAATGATTGAGCTTTTGTTTCCACGTCATAACCATAAACCCATGATTCCTCACGAGTTATGACCCTCTGGAGCAAATTTGGGTCATCGCGGACAGAGTCCAACAGCTCCTTAGAAATGTTAATGCGATGCTGTTTTTGGTCGAAATTGAGCAAAAATCGAAGACGAGCCAAAACACGTGCAAGCAAAGCAGCTTTCAAAAACTAACTGAACATTCCAAGTGGCTGAACTTGTCGGCATAAGTGAGAGACATGAGTACCAATATAACGGAAATTAAAAATTCGCGATACTTTTTGAACAGACCTCGTATTTTGGATTTTCGGAGTTATTTTTATTAGGAGTTGGGTTAATCAGTAATCTTAGTTTTTATTAAGCTTTTCCGATATTAGTTGAATTCGCAGAAATAAACCATTACGAACTCTTAGAAGTTGTTTCCCCCGACATAAGGATGGATGATTCCGCATTTTTTTAAACCATAAAATTATGGACCGCTACCAAGACCGCTCGGTTGTACGATTGTATAAATGTGGAAGACCGTGAACGAAAAGACTGCAGTTGTAATATTTGTACTTCCAGAAGACGAACCAGGTCCTGCCATATATTTTTTGAAAACTTGGGTACTCAGAACAAGCTATAGCGAACTCTTACCTACGTTCGAAAAGTGGATTCTATAAGTAATTGTTGGCACCATATACGCAGATGGTCAATTCCGCAGCCTGTTTAAGCACAGAATAATGAACCGCTACCAAGACCTCCCAGTTGTGGCTAAAATCAATTCAATACCCTACGAAGAGACGGGCACCAAATCCGTATGGATGAGAAAGACCCTGAATGATAAGACTACAGTGGTCTTATTTATGGTCCAGAAAAAAAGGTGAGCACTGTCTTTGGTGTTGTAATGGACGCTAAGGACATGCTAACATTGGTGAACTGGAATATTGCGATACGAAACCGCAACACCTAGAATTTTTTTGAGTCTTGCCAGTCCCCATGTATTTATCGGACAGTTTCTCTCTCAGAAAAAACCATTGCGGACTTTTAGTCGGATTCGAGAGAATGATTCTCCCAAAATTTCTCGGCCCTATATAAGAAGACAGATGTTTCTATAGCCCCCTAAATAATAGATAAGGTAGCGCTAGTAAAATTGCCCTATTTATGGTCAGGAAAACCCTACATAGAGAGTCTATAATAGCGTTATTTATGGTCCAAGATACAAGGGAGATATAGCAATGGCGTTAGCCAGGAAAAATAAATAGACATGCTGCGATTTGTGAACTGGAAGACTACGATGCCAAACCCGGACGTCTAGTATTTTTTGAGTCCTGCTAGTCCTCATGTATGCCTTCGAAAGTTGGGCTCACAGAAAAATCCACTACGAACTCTTAGCCGCGTTCGAGAGGATGATTCTCCCAAAATTTCTTGACCCTCTATGAGAGGATAGGGTAGCGTCTATCTAGACTCTAGCCGCATTTGAGTCTATAGTAACATTATTTATGGTCCAAGATACAAGAGAGACCCTGTCTTAGCCAGGATGCTTAAGACATGGCGAGATTGGTGAACTGGAAGACCGTGCTGCCAAACCCGGACGTCTGATATTTTTTGAGTCTTGCTAGTCATCATATACGCTTTCGAAATTTGGGCTCCCAGAAAAATTCATAGCAGACTCTTAACCGCGTTTGAGAAAATTATTCTTCAGAAATCATGGAACGCTAACTCATCCACTCGGTTGTGGCTAAGATAAATTTAATAGCCTGAACAGAGAGTCTGAAATAGAATTTTCCATTATCACAGAAGACAAGACAGAACCTTTCTCGTTTTCTGTGACTATAAAAAAGTATTAATCTAGAAGACCATGCTACGAAGCCGTGACTTTGAACTTTTTTGTTGCAGCCGGCCTAGACCAGACCCACGGTTGTCACACTTTTGATAACGATAAATATATTACCATCGGATTAATTGACGTTGGTCTTAAGTGGGGTTTGATGGCCTAGGTTTCTTTGCACCCAGATTTGCATGAGGGATCACTGACCTCATCTAATTTATACCTAGAAAATTAAGGTTGATCTAGAATATATCTAGAGCAAAATTTTAGCTTCATGGCGTCAAAAGGGATCCTTGCCCATTAAAGATCATTGATCTTGGTTTAGCTTTATCAAATACGATCACAAGTTACCTGATACTACATCAACATAGACGATCATTGACCTTTATTATTCTAGTTGATTTAAGAGTAGCCTAGTTGATCAACAGTTCTTCACGTTAAAATTTTTTATTTTTTTGTATCTAGTTTTGATTTATTAAAAATTACAAAAATAACTGGCGGCTTTGCATTTTACAAGCATGTCCACTTTTAAGGGTTCAGCTACCTTTACTTGCTTGTTCTTAACATAAAGAGCAATTTATTTATTATGATTGTGTGCCGATTTGTGATATCCAGAAAAATTCTATGGACCTTGATTAAAAGTTAAAAGTGATATCCAATAACGCACAGAAAATTATGTTTGTTACCTTTTTCTTTACCCAGTCGCAAAGGAGTACCTTCTCATTTATCGAGTAGGAAAACTTCAAAAATTCTATATTCATCAAATTTGATAGCATTCACCCATACCAACCTTGCTAGGTAAATAACTTTTAGTTCAATCAATTAATGGTAGACTCTTCAAACATTATATCATAATAAATTTATTATAATTTTAATACCAAACACATATGCCATAATAAATCTCCTATAATTTCCATATAGCATTAAAAAATATCCAGCAACTAAAAATTGTCTAGATGCAATTTTATAGAAATATTTACATAACAAAAATAATTATTGCTCGCAATAATGTTTAATTATAGATTACCTTGTCCTGTTTGATAATAAACATAATATGACTAAAATGAATAATGTTGGAAATTTACCAAAATCAGGTAAATAATTTTACCAATAATTTAATTACATATAAACTACAAATCAGTTAATACGACTATGACAGATGTATTTTGTTTTGTCTGGATCATATTGCAAATACGTAGTTAAAAAGTCAATTAATGAAATTCTATCATTTGATTTGAATTAATTATGAAAATATAAAATCGTCATCAAATTTTGTTTAAAGTGTTTTTGTTATAATATATTTTTATTTGACTCCGTTAATCTGACCTGTTCTTTTATAACTTATAGTAAAATTATTAAATAATATTTAAAATATAAGAAAATGAAGCAGAGACATTTAGAGCAACGATGTGACATTAATTTTTTTTTCAGTGGCATAAAGCTTTCTTAATCAAAATCTAATAAAAATATGGAACGAGTAAGGCTTCTTGTAAGGTCGGATCATCGATTAAAATTGAAGCTTCTTAAAAGGATTAAAATTGAAGCTTTTTTCTATACTTATTGATTGGTTTCGATTCTATTCAACAATAAATTGATCCATTGGTCAAGAGGTATTAAAACACTATCTGATGTTCCTCAGGGAAGTTTGCTTGCTCCTTTCCTTTTTTTTCTCTTACAATTGATGATATTTAAAGCTAATTAAGCTCTGTAAAATTCTAATTTATGTTAGAAAAATGTGAGGTTATGACATTTACTAAAGGTCCCGATTCTAAAACTTTTACCTATAATTTTTTGGGAACTAATTAAAATTTATCTAATCTACTACGCTTCTGACTTAGAGATCAAACTGGTTAAGAAACTCAAATTTATTCCCCTTGCAAACTTTATTGTTTCCAAAAGTGGTCAATTTTTAGGATTTGGAAAGCATTGGTCAAGTATAAATACCTCGGTACCTTGATTTTGCTCCTTAGTTAGACCAACAATGAAGTTTTATTATACCAGATTTGAGCTTCATCCACCAACTATTAAATGTCATCTTTTCTAGATGAAATTGTGGATTATATGAAAGGAATTTGATCTTACTACTGCTATGGACTCATTAAAAAGGTTACCATTTTTCTCATTTGTAGGTCGCCAAAAAAATGATGTTTATTTGCTGGATCGTCTAAAACTAAAATTACACCGTGCGTCTAATATGGGGTTTTCCAATAAGAGTGATATGAGTTCTAAGTAACGTTTCGGCCATTTGTAATATGTCATTATCTGTCAATATTTTTTCATTGTATTTAGTAAAGTTTATAATATCATCAAGAATAGATATACGTAAGAATAACGTTTACAAATTTTTTAATTTTATTATCAAAATCATCGTTCTCCAATTGAAACTTTTCGTGCGATTTTGCCATTTTATGGTCGTAATAATCCTCCAACTGTGCTCGCTAATCGTCGAATTGTTAAAAATTTCGAGCGTACATTTTCTTAACATAATGTTTAAGTACCAATAAGACAAAGAACCGCTCGAAGTGATGAAAATATTGCTGCCGCTCAGGCAAGTATTGCTGAAGACCGCAATTTGTCGATTCCAAGATGTTCTCAAGAATTGGGACTGTCTCAAACCATAACCTTGCGGACTTTGAGAAAGGATTTGAGCTTGCATCCATATAAAATTGTTATCACTCAAGAGCTGAAGCCATTGGACCACAGTAAACGTCGTGAATTTTGTCTTGGAACAACTTGAAAACGATAACGATTTTCTAAAGAAAATCATCTTCTCCGATGAGGCTCACTTTCATCTGAGTAGCGCCGTAAATAAACAAAACTGTCGATTCTGATGCGAAGAAAATCCACAAATTATTCATGAACACCCATTACATTCACCTAAATTGACAGTTTGGTGTGGTTTTTGGTCTGGTGGAATCATCGGTCCGTACTTCTTTCGAAATGAAGCTGGTAACACCGTTACTGTCAATGGAGGGCGGTATAGATCGATGATAACCAACTTTTTATGGCCGAAATTGGAAGAAGTTGATCTAAACAACATGTGGTTCCAACAAGAAGGGGCTACGTGCCAAACAGCACGTGCAACAACCGAATTATTGCGAGAAAAGTTTAGAGATTCGATTATTTCAAGAAATTGTGACATTGAATGGCCTCCAAGAAGTTGTGATTTAATACCATTAGACTATTTATTGTAGGGTTATTTAAAGTAATTGGTCTTTAGCAATAAACTAGACTCTTTTTTTTCATCACATACAACTTGATTTAGTGGAAAAAGTGCTCGTAAATTGGGTTCATCGAATTCGTTCCTACAAAAGAAGTTGTAGAGGCCATTTGAATGATATTTTATTCAGAACTTAATTGTATCGATTGTACTTCCCATTAAATCAAAAATATTTAAATTCCCTTAACAATTAGTGTGTTTTTTTTAAAAAGAAATCATATTACTCTTATTCGAAAACCCTTTACATGAATTTCTCCTGCAAATGGGTTGCTGTCAAATGGTTAAGTTCTACGAACAATTCGCCAGTATATTACACTGATCGTGTAATTGCAAAATATTTGCGCGTGCACGCACAACATTTACTCGCATCAGGCAGAGAGAAGGGGAAATTGTGCGAACCAATTCATGATTTAATCATGTGTGCTCGTATGTGATGTCGTTCATATTGCTCGTTGCGAAGTCGTTTATTTTGACATTTGATAGTTCCCATATTTACTGTATGCCTGCATCTTTAGTCATTTGTATTTCTTTTATTTGTAATAAATTTTATTTATTTTGTTAATTTAATATTTATTATTATAAAATTGAAAACTATTTTGATGTATACAAAATGAGATTACTTGATGAAAACTGTGTGTTTAGCAAAAAATCGTTTACGAATATTTAAATTAATTGACAGTAACTGTAAAAAATGAAATAATTAAATTGAATGTAATACTAAAATGTTAAAATAAAATATAAAATGCTTACAAAAATATATAAACGAATACGAAAACGTCATTCATAATATAAAGTAAGTAAACAAAAGAACTGCACAATCTCATGCACGTGCAAAATTCGTACATGCTCGTGCAAAAGAGGGGAAGTTTTACTCTCAGTTTATGTTTTCGAAGCATGGTGTAACCCAATATTAAGAATTTCACCTTGCACAGATTGGATTTATTTGCTTAAGAAGCCTACACTTGCCAAAAGATGCAAAGTTCTTGATCGTATATTTCTGTTTGTGGTTATAGGAATTTTAACCTTATTACTTCTAAGGACCCATTGCAAAGACCTCTTTTTACTCTTGACTTGTGGATTAAATTTACCCAGTTGGTTTTGTCTACACATAGACAATAAACGTCCGGAAAACATTAACCTAATTAATCGGTATGGAAGTGCATAATTGATTTAAAACTTGAATCTTTCAGAAAAGAGGGTTGTTCGCGTCAGATAAGTTATTGCAGAAATTTCATAGTCGCTAAGTGGGTTTGGTTACTATTGTTATTTTAATAGGCTGTTTTATAATTGGATAAGTGACTAACTAAGTAACTAAAATAATTTTTGACTAATCAGTTCGTCCCAGTTTCAAAAAAAAAATATAAATGCGGAGCCTGATTTTGATGAAAATAGTTTTTTTGTTCCAGCTTTGTACTACTGTTAATATCCGTTGTATAAAGATCAACAGTACAAAGATTAAACCCTTTGAAGTGCTTTTGTGGGAAAAAAAATCCCGTGAAATTGAAATGAACCAAAAATCTTTCCTGCCGACCCTAGGCCACCTATTAACTTAAAACTAAGCTTTAAATTGAAAAGTTATCAAAATTCAATACAAATACTTTGAATTACAAAAAAAAACAAAGAATAATTAAACGAAAATACAAATCAAAAATTTTATAAAATTCTTTTACTAGCTGCTGTGCCTGACATCTATTTTTTACTTATCGAACTAAACGCCACAATTTTGCAGAGCGGAGATTATATTGTCGTTTCGTGCTAGTTCAATTTTTTGATATTGTTTAAAAATAAAATTATATAATAAAACTTAGGTAAAGCTAGTAAATATATATACTAATAATAAATTATAAAAATTTAATAAATTTACAGAAAATTAATTTATAGTTAAAACGTCCGTTAGTTATTGTGGTGGGGGGGGGGTGGGTATGGTGTCGGTAAAATTATATTTGAATAAAGGTCATAGTTGTCTATCATTCAACTAATTTTTATACAATTTCGAGTACTCTAAGTGTTTAACAAGTAAAAAATTCTTGTGCAACATTGAATAAAAACCAGACGATTAGTTGTGATCAGATTGACATGTCAATGACGGTCGCCTGATTACTTTCCGATGGGGGTTTTATTAGTTTTATATTTTCATTTGGTCAAAAATTATTCCAAATAATAAAAATTTTTCATTTATTTAAAAATATTAATCTATTAATTAATACTTGTAAAAAATTCAAATTAATAAGAATATAATTTTAAATTTATAAATTTTTATATTGTAATAATGTCAGTGAGTATAATTATAACTCAATGCTTACATACAATTTCAACTAAAAGCTAAAACTGCTCCCGTTAGGAAACATAGTAATTTGAGTATATTTGTTATTCTAGAAATTTATTTTATTTAGTTTATTATTATAAATTAATTTAGTTTAATAATTACCGCAGTTATTTAATTAATAATAAATTACTATACATCAAAGTAATACAAATAATTACAAGTTTGCCCCTTTCTAAAAGTGATGCCTTTGAACAGTATGCATGTGTGAGAAGCTTCAAGTTTGTATTCTCTTTTTTTTGGCTTTAGGTTGGCGCTTTAATTGTCTATCCTTATACTGCATAATCTAAGCTTCGGACACTGGAAATATATCTGCTCAAGGTAATTACTTTGAAGGATATAACATTGATGTATAAAAATCAAATAAAACCGTTAGAAAAAAATCAGTCCATTATTATAGATTTTTTTTAGGTATCTATTTTATTATAATATACCTTTAAAAAAGGAGCAAATACTTCTTACTAAGTAAGTCTTAAAAATTTTACCAGTTGTAAACTTCCATTTAATGGAATTTATTAGGAAAAAATTATTTTCTAAAAAACTTTCCATTTACTTATTATATAATTTTTCAAGACCTCAACAATTATACTAAACTATTAATTTATCAGGATGCATTTTGTCTTTATTTTAAAAACTGTATTTATTTATATAAAGAACAAAGATCAATCAAATTATGTATTGCCCATTTTGCTAGATAATCTTTTGCCATCTTTCGGCAAGCTTTATAATGTCTCGTTTATATTAGGACCTGTTTTTATCAGCAAAAAACTGAACAAGATGCTGATTAACAGCCTTATCTGAATTTATAGCCTTAACCACACAAAAAGCTTTGATGAGCACGAAGCAAGTGCAAGTCTGACGGCGCAAAGTCAGGCTAGTATAGTTGGTCTAACAACACATCCCATCTAAGCTCCAATATTTTTTGATGGGCAATCAAACGTGTGAGTGGTTTTGCATTGTCATGAAGGAACACAACTTTTTTACGGTTGAGGAGCTGCGAACATTTCTGGATCATTAATTGATTGTTTGGTTCTTTGGTAAAAGCTCAAAAAACATAACACCTTCAAAAGCCCACCACTCTGAGGGCATAACTTTCCTTTAATAAAAGTCCAGTTTCGATGTCGTTTGTGTTGGTCATCATGCCGGAATCAAGACTATTTTCAGACCAAATTATAGTAAAGGATCACTTTTTTATCCCCAGTGATTAATCGCTTTAAAAAAGCATTATTTTCCATGTCGTGGATGTTTATTGCGCACAGTCTAATTAACTTCTTTGAGTGCATGAATAACCCAAACATTGAGCTTGCTTATGTATCACAGCTTCTTCAGGTGATCGTAAAAATGTTAAATGTTTTTACAATTTCTCATGCCTTCATTTTGTCATTATCAACCTCAGTTTTCCTTTCTGACCATGGAACGTCATTAAGATCAAAATCACCAATACCGAATTCGGTGAACCATCATTGGTAGTAACGCTCACACAATTTTGCACAAGCTTGACGCGGGTTCTTCCATTTTCGGTAGTAAAAAAATAAAATATAGCAAAAATGCAAAGTTTGGTCTTTCATTTTCAAATTATTATAAAATTCAAACAAAATAAATGCATAAATTTTATTTAAAAGTAAATTTTAAACTATCAGCTACTAAATGCTATAACAATAATATTCTAGTACTTCTAAAAAATAAATAAACGCCATCTATTATGAAAGTGCGTCACATAGAAATACCAAAAAAAAAATTATTTACGATCTAAATTTTAATCGACTTATTCCAATTTAATTATTAACTTTTCGATGTAGTGAAAAAAAATATGAAAATTTTATTATAAATAATAATTTGACCATTAATCAAAACCACAAATTGTTAATATCTGTTAGAGTCCGGATGGAATTTTGAAAATATGTACATCCGTTTACCAATTACAACTTAATTATTGGTAATTTCCATAAATTTAGTATAATTGAACAAGATAATCACCACATATTAATATGTATTTGTTGCTTAACGAAGAGTTGTCTTGAAGAAGTACCATAAAATTCGGAACAAATTACTAGACACACTCTTATCGCGTCCAGTATCAGGCAGTTAATGTGTCCTAATGCGTAAACTCATAAAAGCTCATTTCACTCATTACAACGAACTTACGGCTTTCGAACATCATAAAGAATAAATTCGAACGAATCATATCCTTGGAAAAGTATCAGGACTTCGACATTTTATTATTACGAAGTCTTGGTGATTCCGATGCACAGATTGAAGATGAACGTGAATGAGCCATCAATTTGGCCATAAATGGATAATTGCCAGACTCATCCGAGACTGTTTTGTAAAAGCTTAAGCTATCGGGACGCTCTGTACGAAACAACCTTCTTCACTAGCATTCTTAGTGAGTGTTATTTAAACTGTGTGGAATCACCAAAGTCATCATCATCATCAAAAACGATAAACTTGAATGAAATTTCCCAAAATGGCAATTGGTACAGCGACCAAAAATAGCCTACATAACAAGAAGCCACTACTGCCAAAATCGTATAAACAATAACGTTGCTGGGGTTGGGGTAGCCGAAAAATGCATGTTGGGGAGACAAAGGCAACTGGCACTTGCCATCAACACTTTGGCGCTTTAAATTTATAGACGTACGCCACACCGAAATACGACAAGCCAAAACGAAAAAGGCCTTCGGCTTTGTGCTAAATGGGAACATCAAGTCGATTCGGCAAAGTCCAAGCGATTTCGGATAATAGGCATAAACGGTACCGAGTTGGGGGCAGGCAGTACGAAAAGCTAACAGAAATAATAGTCGGAAATGTAGGTTCTGGGAGTGAGAATGGAAATTGGAAAAACATTCCCAATTGGAGACAAATGCCAATAGGTTTCAGGGATGATAGAAAATGGGGTTAACTTCAGAGACACTGGCGACTAGTAATGATGTTAACAGCCACGGGATTAATGTCGACAGCATGGATGGTACGATGATATCACCAAAAACGGAAGCACTAGCAACTATGGCTATTTCCCCCTTGGCCCCATATTCCGATCACTACCAACAAAGAAAAATTGATTCAGACATTTTTGGAATTACATTCCCCAAAATAGTGAACACTTGGTTTGTTTGTATTGTTATTATTATCCCATGACAAACTTCAACGAAACTTAAGAAAAAAAAATAGAAAAATCTTTCTTTTTTTTCACTAAAAGAATAAATATAAATAGTACCAACTAAAATTATGTACAATAATAGTTCGAAATTAATGCTTTTCGTCCCTTATCTAATATTAGGTTATTATGTAAGGGAAATCATCTCAATATGTCTAGTCAAAAAAAAAACAAAAAAAAATAATAATAATAAAGAATAACATGAAAATCAAATAAAATTCTCTTAACCTCAGAGACGACAGTTTTCGTATTGTTTTTCCCCAACTGATACCAATCAATCTCAGATGTTAACGGACAGAGTAGAGATACCCTTTTTATCAGATTGAACATCTTGGACTCAGGCACCGATCTGGGATGCTCTGGGACAATATTAGCCCAAAGATATTTTCGTAGTTCATTTAATTGTTAATACACTTAGTTATGTGTTTTGTCTTGTAGATAATTGATATGTTCAGCAATTCATCAAACTCGCATTACTCGTACGTGTATGTACTCGTACGATGGACGGATGACATCATGACTGTTGCCTGAAATGGGTCGGTTTGTTTTATCCTCAAATAAAAAGGGTTGCAAGTAGATTTATAAACCAAAATGAAAGACAAGCATTATGATGGATTTTTTCTGATCCACCCAAGCCTCTAGACACAATTGCTTCTGTACGGAATGGGTTTATCTGCAGTCACATCATCAATCCCTGTAGTTATAATATTTACAAGTACCTCATTACGACAGACATTAATTGCCCGTTCACATCTGAGCCGAAACCAAATAAGCGAAGGTTCTAGTCATTAATAATTTCTTATTGTTTAATTATAGTCTTGAATACAGAATTATAGAATTTTAGAGCAATTTACCCTCATTTGTGATTCCTTTTATGGTTGCGCGATACTTTTGTGTACTCGCACACATACACTACAGGCCAACAAAGTCTTTATAGCAACATATTCTGTAGGAATTTCTATTTAAAACTTTAATCAATCGAAAATCAATATTATTTATTCCGATTTATAATATATTATAAACCATATAAGGATGGATATATTACCGTTTAAATATTTTATATTTTCCTGAAATATTCAAAAAAAAGAACTGCAATTTTTAATCAAGTGCCTTTTCTTCCATAACAGGCCATGTTCAGTTACGAAGTGTTAACTTAAATGTTAAATTTTTATGATGCTCTTTCCGGAAGTCCAAGTATTTTAGTTTGATAAAATAGCTAAACCACATTTTGAAAAAATTTGAAAGAGTTTGAAAAAAATTAGAGAAAAATAGACGAAATTAGATAAAATTAGAAAAAAAATATTGAGAGAAAATTAGAAAAATTAGAAACAAATTGAAAAACTAGAAAAAACTATAAAAAATAGAAAAAATAAAAAAAATTGAAAAAATTTTTATATAAAAAATAGAAAAACCAGAAAAAATAGAAAATATAGAAAGAAATAGAAACAAATTAAAAAACTAGAAAAAATTTGAAAAATTTGAAATATTGTATTTGAAAAATTTGAAATATTTAAAAAATTTGAAAAATTTGAAAAATTTGAAAAATTTGAAAAATTTGAAAAATTTGAAAAATTTGAAAAATTTGAAAAATTTGAAAAATTTGAAAAATTTGAAAAATTTGAAAAATTTGAAAAATTTGAAAAATTTGAAAAATTTGAAAAATTTGAAAAATTTGAAAAATTTGAAAAATTTGAAAAATTTGAAAAATTTGAAAAATTTGAAAAATTTGAAAAATTTGAAAAATTTGAAAAATTTGAAAAATTTGAAAAATTTGAAAAATTTGAAAAATTTGAAAAATTTGAAAAATTTGAAAAATTTGAAAAATTTGAAAAATTTGAAAAATTTGAAAAATTTGAAAAATTTGAAAAATTTGAAAAATTTGAAAAAAAAATTTGAAAAAAAAATTTGAAAAAATTAAAAAATTTGAAAAATTAAAAAATTTGAAAAATTTGAAAAATTTGAAAAATTTGAAAAATTTGAAAAATTTGAAAAATTTGAAAAATTTGAAAAATTTGAAAAATTTGAAAAATTTGAAAAATTTGAAAAATTTGAAAAATTTGAAAAATTTGAAAAATTTGAAAAATTTGAAAAATTTGAAAAATTTGAAAAATTTGAAAAATTTGAAAAATTTGAAAAATTTGAAAAATTTGAAAAATTTGAAAAATTTGAAAAATTTGAAAAATTTGAAAAATTTGAAAAATTTGAAAAATTTGAAAAATTTGAAAAATTTGAAAAATTTGAAAAATTTGAAAAATTTGAAAAATTTGAAAAAATTGAAAAAATTTGAAAAATAATTTGAAAAAATTGAAAAAATTGCAAAATTGAAGAATGAAAAATTTGAAAAATTGGGAAAAATTGAAAAAAAAGATTGGGAAAAAAGATTGGAAAAAAAGATTGGAAAAAAGATTGGGAAAAATTTGAAAAAATTGAAAAAAATTTGAAAAAATTTGAAAAAATGGGAAAAAATTGGAAAAAATTGGAAAAAATTGGAAAAAATTGGAAAAAATTGGAAAAAATTGGAAAAAATTGGAAAAAATTGGAAAAAATTGGAAAAAATTGGAAAAAATTGGAAAAAATTGGAAAAAATTGGAAAAAATTGGAAAAAATTGGAAAAAATTGGAAAAAATTGGAAAAAATTGGAAAAAATTGGAAAAAATTGGAAAAAATTGGAAAAACTTGGAAAAAATTGGAAAAAATTGGAAAAAATTAGAAAAATTGGAAAAAATTGGAAAAAATTGGAAAAAATTGGAAAAAATTGGAAAAAATTGGAAAAAATTGGAAAAAATTGGAAAAAATTGGAAAAAATTGGAAAAAATTGGAAAAATTGGAAAAAATTGGAAAAAAATTGGAAAAAATTGGAAAAAATTGGAAAAAATTGGAAAAAATTGGAAAAAATTGGAAAAAATTGGAAAAAATTGGAAAAAATTGGAAAAAATTGGAAAAAATTGGAAAGAATTGGAAAGAATTGGAAAGAATTGGAAAGAATTGGAAAGAATTGGAAAGAATTGGAAAGAATTGGAAAGAATTGGAAAGAATTGGAAAGAATTGGAAAGAATTGGAAAAAATTGGAAAAAATTGGAAAAAATTGGAAAAAATTGGAAAAAATTGGAAAAAATTGGAAAAAATTGGAAAAAATTGGAAAAAATTGGAAAAAATTGGAAAAAATTGGAAAAAATTGGAAAAAATTGGAAAAAATTGGAAAAAATTGGAAAAAATTGGAAAAAATTGGAAAAAATTGGAAAAAATTGGGAAAAATTGGGAAAAATTGGGATTTATTTTTCACTTGTTCATTTAAATTTCTGACTAAAACCCAAGTGGTCGCTTACTTTTAGACTGTAATGTACGTAAGTAAATACATATGAGAGACAAATATTTCTAATATTGTAGTTTAAAGCCTTTGTAAAAATTTTCCTTTTCAATTTTCAAGAAATCAATATTTTTTACAGTAATAAAAATAGAATATGGTAAATACAAATTACAATAATTAAAAAACAGAACGCATTAAAACGAACTTAAATAAATTCCAGTTTTGGTGATATTTTCACCCAAATTACCATTGAAACTTATCTAACTTTACCAAATTGCAGTGGAAAATTGTCTAATAACATATTGTAAACTATTATTAACTTTCATCGTAGGGTAATTATTTTAACATTACATTTTTCCAACTATAATGAATTCTTACTAAAAAGTTCAGCATTTACTGTTCCAAATAACTTTTTCTCTTGCATACATTTTTTCGGTAAATTTTAGATTAATTACACTAATTTTGCTTAGCCAACAAAAAACCTAAATTAATAATGTGTTTAGCTAAAAAAAAAACCATTTAAAACTACGAAAAGTAATTAGTAAAATTTTTGTCTTTATTACGGTTGTCATAATGCATTGTGAGGCAGAAAAAAAGGATTAACCATCTTTTAGTTTGGAAAGTATAGCCTTATTATTTAACAGTTATAAAAAAATAACTAATTTAGCATAAAATTAAAACAAAATCTAGTTTGCCATTTTATTAAATGAATTTATTTACTATTTTACTATCAACCAAATATGAGAAAATTGTAAATACTTTTCATAAAACGACCAAATTTTATTTTACTGCGTAAAAAGTTCCTACAATCAGTAGGCTGATTGGGCACCATCAAATCAGCGGAGTTGTTGTTTCCATTCCTGCAAGCAGTGCTGGAAGACTTAAACTTCAGTCGCCTTCAGCTCTACAGTGACACTCCTTTGCGCATTGTAATTTTTGATCTTGAATACCAAAAAAGATTTACATGGACAATATTTAGGTAAATAGGAAGGGCAGGTTACTGGGAAACCACAGAAATCTTTTTTTTCCCACAAAAACACCTTATTGGACATAGGCGTGTGATAGTTTTCGTTGCCATGTTGGAGCATCCAATTGTCCGCAATAGCCAAAATTGATACAAAAAACCTAATTTTTGACCCTTTCAAGGAGTGTTTTATGAAAATAAGTCCTTTTCATAAAAAATTCCCTCAAAAGTTCCACATTTTTCATGAGCTTTCGATTATGAAGGCATGCCTGAGCGAGGTTTGTCTTTTACAAAATTCTCGGCACTCCAAAAAAAAGAGCACGTTTTACAAAAAATTCATTTATCATCATAGTCTGTGGGATCGTGTGTTACCGGACGGAATTGAAATTTATGCTCTTCATATAGGAAAGACTAACTTACAATTTATGTGGAGCGGAACACCAGAAGAAAAAATGTATTTTTATTGAGTCAAGTGGAATATTTATTTCAGATTTTAGTTCCAATAAAACATAAGCATAGACAGACAAACACAGAGCAGATGCTCTTGCCGACCGTTTAATACAAACTTTTAAGCCACACAATAACATACATGGCAAAGCTCATGAACACGAAATAATCAAGGATTAAGTATCAATACCCACTCATACGAGTCTACTCTTCAAAAAAGTTACACCTTCCAAAGTTAAGGACCTTATTCAAGACCTAACAACTTCCGAAATATTAAAGCAATCGTTCCAACATTGGAAAACTTTGAAAATTCTCAAAAAAAATAATGATCCATAAAGCCAAAAAATCAACTCATTTTCATTCCTCTTATAGATCCATAAGCCTACTTTCAACTCTTACCAAAATAGTGAAAATAGTTATTTCAAAACGGCTGTATCCCATCCTCGAAGACGAACATCTAATACCACATCACCAATTTCGGTTTGAAGTGAATACTTTACTATCCAGCAGTGTCATTGCGTTGTTGTTCAGCCATATTTTTAGGGTATTCTAGACTTCTCAGGTTGCTCAACCAAGTAGGGCATTCTGGGCTTCTCTGGAAGCTCCAGAGAATCCTTCCTACCCCATACCTACTTATAATCAAATCCTACCTTTCGGAGAGATATTTTTAGGCGGTTGAGAATGTCGAATATTATGAGATATCACCTATTCGAGGAGTGGTTCCTCAAGGTAGCATCCTTGGTCCTTTATTATACAATATCAACAATCACCAAAACCCTATTATAGCACCCACTATTCTAGAATCCCATATTTAGTCACTTCAAAAATGGTTCAAAAACTGGATGGTGAAAGTGAACGAACAAAAATGTGTTAATATTACTTTTACTCTACGTCAAATGAACGGCAACATTATTCCACCAAAAGAAGAAGTACGTTATTTAGGACGTAAGTTTGCTAAACGATTATCAAAGAAAGCATCTATAAGACTTAAAAAAAACTAAATTTAACGGACGCGAGATCAAAGCTAAGAATTGACAGCAAATTTGTACTCTATAATATAGTCAATCTGGAGCCAATTTGGACGTACGGACTTGAACTTTGCGACTCAACGAAGCCTTCCAAATTCCTCCGTCCCTTTTATCCATGAACTGTCCATTACCCGTTAAAAAAAAGACAGGCAGAGAAACCGTCAATGTGTCCCTGTTAAAAGTTATAAAAATTTATAGTTTGAGATATAAATAAAAAAACAAAAATATTTTTATTCATAAAGTATTTTTGCAAGTAGAACTAATAATTTAAATATCAATTCTTATAAAATGTACACAATCTGTTCTGTAGTACAAATGGCCATCCTTCATTCTAAAAATTCCCAATACTAATTCCATTATTATTAGATTAAAGTGTATTAAATTTTGTTATAATTCACTCTGTTCTCGTTTTCATATACGCTTTGGGCATAAAGGAAATTTCTTGCCAATACACGATTTCGAATCAAACATCTTTTGTCCGATACACTTACGAGTAAAATGTCTGCTAAACCTTTGGTTTGCTTGTCTCTTCAAGGTATAAACTGATCCACTTCAGGGAGTCGATAAACACTACTAATGTCAATGGTAAACAGTACCATAAAGCCTTAAACTATTTTGACCGATGAAGATACATATTTAATGTGAAGATTATGTTTGGCGTTAATGTCTGGATGCAATCATATCATATATGCACATGCACGTACTTATTTGCAAATTCAAATACGAGTACTGCAAAGATAGTGTGGGCATGATGATTAGCTAAAATGTTCTAAGGCTTATAAACCAGATAGTATTCTGATGGTAAAATCATAATATAAGCACAAGAAGTGCAATAGATACTGTTAGTGATGTTTGTAGCTAGAATGGTTCTGGCCAATTAAGTTAATCGGTTCGGTTAGCCTTCCAATATAATATCAACTCCCAAATTTCAAAATCGATTGCAATGCCTTAGAGTTTGCATAATGACATAGGTTTCGTATTCATTCCCATACTCGCATCACAAGAAATCAGATTCTGTCATTTGAACAATTTCTGCACTTCCAACCAAATCCGAATTAGAATTATTCCAGCTAGAAAGCCAATAATTAATAAGAATTATAATATTAAAATTAATTACTATAAATAATTATAAAAATTAGATAAATAATTGAGAGAAAGAAAAAACTATACAAAAAATTTGTGTTTTATTACGGATTTATTTCAGGTATATTTTCGTGGATGGATCCGTTTTTTGTTAGTATTCAAATAGGAATTTTCCACTATTCCGATTAGACTGGATTTTTTTATTACTGCTATATTATTTTTTTTTTGTTAAATAAAACCCATTACCTGTTTAGTTGGATACCATTCCTATCAAAGTATTGATAAAAATAGTAAAAAGGATAGAATTTAATCACGTTTATTCGCTGTAATGCATTCACTCGATGATGATTTGCATTATTACATTTTTTTTCCACAGCCTCCCCCCACACCCCCGAAAAGATATTGATCCAGTTAACATTAGTCTGGTTTTGTACAACAATTCTAACAGATCGACTTGCAACAAATTTATGCAATTTTACAGAACCGTACTAGTATTATTCGTATTGAAAATTTATCACAACATATCGCATTATAGGGGAGCCAATATTTGAAATGGATTTATAAATTCAGTGTACTGTATCGTCAGATATTCTTGCTTGGATATGCATTCGGCCGTGTTATTATCATACAAGAGTATAGAAATTGTGATGCATCGAAGAATTTAAATGCACGCTATAAGCTCACTGGTCTAATTCAATGCGGGTGAATAAATATCGCATTCACCAACAGGATAACTTGCGGGGGATGATGAGAATGTTCAAAGAATGATCTGGGGCCTTGGATATGTTGTGTGCTTTAATCTGGATTGAATACTGATTTAAGAAAACGTTCACTAATGGTTCTCAGATCAATATTTTGCACAATTGTTGAAAGTCATTCTGCCGCCTGTATTCTATACCCTACGAACATATTACAGGTGAAATGATTGAATATGCACTACTGGAATTTTTTTTAGCGCTTTCTAATCGAATAATATAAATTTAATATACAGAAATTTTCAATTTTCAATGATGAAGTTTTTATGCATTTTTTTAAATTATTTTTTATCTGCAATAATTTCAATTTAAATAATTTCTTCTTCCTTCATAACTGAAGTGATGAAATTAATATTTTGGGAGAAGGAATATTTTAAATGTGATTAATTTAGAAATGTTTTTGCTTTTTTTTTAGAAAATTAGGCCTTTTTTAATAGAAAGTCTTTACGCTTAAATTAAATGTTCGGTTTTTTTATCTTTAAAAAAATATTAAAATTCAATTATCAAAATTTTTGAGTGAAATCGCTGAAAGCAATTTGGCAACAATGCAAAATTGTGTAGTGGCATCACTGAAAACATTTTGGCAATAATGCAAGTTTTTTCTTCGTAAGTCCCCCTATAAGATGTCAAATATAAGTTTGATAAGTGAAGTGTGGTCTTCTACTGGAATAATAGCGTGTCATCAAATTATGTGTTAAGCTTCGTGAATTAACCACGTGTTTGGATTATAGAAAGTAGCGAGTTTGACTTATAAATTAACATCATATTTGGCTTATAAAAGTTGCGAGGAATATTCCTTACTAAGTTCTTAAAAGGCTCAACAAAAGGATACCTCATTAGATAGGAATTATGGGCACTTGGATGCTCCACCATAACACACCTTCTATCAAAGCACCATATTCATTGACGAGTTTTTGTTAGGAAAAAATATTCCGGTGGTTCCTATAGCCCCATTTTTAACGGATCAATACATTTTGCATATTTTATTCTCCAACATGCAGATAAGGTCTCACCTAGTATTTAATTAAAGAAACTGATAAATAAGGAGCCTGTTGTGTGTTAAAGAAAACTTTTTTTTCGGTCCAAAAAAGGTCTCAACTCACCAGTGTGGCCTAGTTTTAAATATAAGGTTAAGACTTATGTGATGCCTGTTTTGTCATAGAGTGGGTTTGGTTACTTTTGAAATTTTACAAAGACCATTTTCTAATTAGTTGAGGGACCTAGTAGCCTTAAAAAATCTCTTCTCACTAGTTTGACCTCCCATGCGAAGCCTATTTTGTGTTGAAAAATTTTTTTGAGGTCTCAAAATTAGTTGGTTTTATTTTAATATTTTTAGCTGATTAGATTCTAATTAGATAGTTGACCCAGGGGCCTAAAACAATATTCTCTTACTAGTTTGACCTAATTTCAAATAATAGATTAAGGCGCAGCCGGAACATATTTTGTGTTAAAATAAATTTCTGTGGTCTCAAAATTGGTTTGTTTACTTTTGTAGCTGAGTTCTTATTGGATGAATGGCTTAGGGGCCCAAATAAATCCCGAGCCATTAGTTCGATCTAATGTAAAAAAAGGTGAAGGCTCATGCGGAATCTATTTTAGGTCTAAAAAAATTTTGAGGTCCCAAAGTTGGTTAGTTTTCTTTTGTAGCTTTGAAGTGGCTGAGTTCTTACTGGATGAAAGACTTAGGGGCCCAAAAAAATCCCGAGCCATCAGTTCATTCTAATTTTTAAAACAGGGAAAGGCTCTTGCGGAACCTATTTTAGGTCTGAAAATTTTTCTGAGTTCCCAAAGTTGGTTAGTTTTCTTTTGTAGCTTTGAAGTGGCTAAGTTCTTATTGGATGAATGACTTAGGGGCCCAAAAAAATCTCAACTTATCAGTTCGACCTAAGTTTCGAAGTAACCATATTCTAATTGAAAAAGTAACCCAGTAGCATAAAAAAATCTCGACTCACTAGTTTGGTCCAGTTTTAAATAAAAGGTAAGTACTCAAGCGGAACCTATTTCGTGCTCAAAATAATTTTTGGGGCCCAAAATTGGATTAATTTTCATGATATTATTAACTAACTACAATATATTATAATAGTCTAAGTGATATGGTGGCCCAAAAAATATCCAAGAAAATTTTTTTGAGGTCCCAAAATTGTTTTTTTTATTGCTATTTTCAGCTGACCGTATTCTAATTAGATAAGTTAGCCAGCGGCCTAAAGAAATCTCGACTCACCCTGTTTCAAATAAAAGATGAAGGGGAATTTAGAGCCAAATTTAAAACAAAATTTTTGAGATCTCAAAGTTGATTTGTTACTTTTGATGTTTTATAATTGGATAAGTGACCCAGTGGCTCAAAGAAAATCTCTACGCACCAGTTTGGTCCTGTTTCAAATGAAGGATGAAGGCACATATAAAGCCTGTTAAGAATTCAAAAAAATCTTCGGGGTCTCAAAATTGGTTTTTTGTTGTTCATATTTTTAGCTGACTGTATTCTAATTTGATAAATAACCCAGTGGCTCAAACAAAATCTCTACTCACCAGTTTTGAAAAATTTAAAATGAAAGATAAAACTACATGTAAAGCTTTTTTGTGCTTAAAATTTTTTTCGGGGTCCCAAAATTGTTTTTTGCGGTTGATATTGGTTAGCTGACTATATTTTAATAGGCTAAGTGACCCAGTGGCTCAAAATAAATCAAATAATTTTTTTTTAAGGTCTCAAAGTTGGTTCGGTTTTTAAATATACAAGCAGATTTTATTATAATTTTATAAGTGACCCAGTAGCCCAAAAAATTTCTACTCACTGGTTTGAGGAATTTTGTTTTCAAAAAAATGTTTGGGGTCCCAAAATTGGTTTTTATCGGTATTTGTAGCTGATTGTATTCTAATTGCATAAGTAACCTAGTGGCCCAAAAAATGCCTATTCACCATTTTGGCTCAGTTTCAAATAAAAGATAGAACCACATTCAAAGCCGGTTTAGGATTCAAAAAAATTTTCGCGGCTACCAAGTGGGTTTGTTTACTATTGAAATTTTTAACTCACTATTTTCTTAGTGGGTTTGTTAATATTTTTTCCCCACTTATTTTTGTGTATATCCAAGATAAAAATAAATTCTAGAATGAATCACATCTTGGTACTATCGATAACTTTCAAAGTTGTTTAACATAACTTTCAAAGTAGGAGCTGAAGGTGATTCCAGTTAAAGCTTTCCAATTATTAAAAAATGTAAGTCAGTCTCATTTCTTTCTTCCAATTATGACAGTCTCACTACTTTTCCGTCATATCTTATTTATTAATTTCTTTTATGATTATCTTACAGAAAAATCTATAAGTGAGCTTTATTATCAATTCTTAAAACGAAATCGACCTCACAAAAACAAAAGAAAATATTTAAGAACATTTAAGAACATTTGCAATTCCATTGGGTACTATAAATGGTGCAAAACAAAATAAAACAAAAAAAACAACAATCGAATCGTATAAGATAGAAGTTGTTAAATTTATTGGAATTTATGTTGGTCGTAACTGAATTGCTGCGGTTGGAAAGTTACTACCAATTACATTTTGCGAAATCTCTAAGTGCTTGTAAAATTTAGTATTTCCAAGAAGATTAGCACCTTGTTGATTCCTTTTAGTGAATACGTAAAACAATTGATTCTCGTATCAGCGCACATAAAACTTGTCGATATAGAAAAATGTATTTCCTATCAGATACTCGTACAACTTACTTCTATCTTATCCTGCGATGAATAAGGCGATAATCTCCGAATAAAAATTTATTGTTTAATTAAGATTACAATTTTCAGTGTTTAATTATAAAAAATCATTACTACTGTTTCGATTGGAAATTTTTTGTGAAAGAATATTAAAATCTTTGGAACACTCTTAGTTCTTTTCGCAATGATAGTTTGAATTCGGGAAATGAATGTTCTGCCGAGTAAATTTATGAGCAACGGATGGCATCCAATCTATCCAATTTCAAAAAGAAAATAGGTAAAGATAAAAAGGAGAATATAAAAATCCACTATGCACAGGTATATGCAATTTCCATGCGTTTTAGAAAAGAGCTGCAATATTTCAACGACACTACTAAGCGGCATAGATGTGTGTGATGGTAATTCTTGTGCAGAAGAGACAATAGTTCAGAAGGAATAGTGTATTCTGAAGGCTCATAAATTTACTGGAAGGAACGAGTCGAACAATGAATTCGGATAAACCATCGAACCGTTAACGTTGCGATAAAATTGCGGTGGCAATAATACCTTTCGGATGATTTTCCTCATTCCAAAAGTGATCATATATAGAATTTTGCCCTAAAAATCATACTAACAACTACCATCCCCTCTCCTCTCCTAAAGTGTAAACCTCGAATTTTATCTTTGGAGGCTATTGGCCTCCATTTGTATACTATCAAAAATAACTATGGTTTTATATTGTCGATTCTATTCGATTCTGGTTTGATTCTTTTATGGTGTAAGAGCCTAATTAAATCAGTGTAGCGGAAACAGTAATATTGTCATATTATTTTCTATTGGATATATTACTCCCAAATATTGTATTTAATGAATCATAAAAAACAGTATCTATTCTTCTGAATTGCATTTCGATGAAAAGGAAAAATATATCCTTATACTACACCACCCGCAAAAAAATTGAAAAAAAAAATTATTTATGAAGGACTACCATGAACAATAATCAGTTGCCAAAATTGTCTATGCCATTATTTCAATAGGATGGAATTTTGTCTAGTTTTCCCAATGCACATCCTACCATATACCTAAATACCAAAAAAAGGATGTAGTTACTCTCAGAAACAAAATAAAAAAAATTATATATATTTAGCGGAAAGGAATAAGGGAGAGGGGAGGGTATTGAAAATAATTTGCTTTTACCATAATATTTCAATACAAACAAAACACGTGCTGCATACTGCAAACTTTGTAACAATTGCCAAAGTTTGTAAATTACCTTTTTATGCAATCCGATAACAACACATGGTTTGGTATAAAATTTTGCAAAATCTGACTATCATTATTATCGTTATTATATTTTCAATCCATTATCCTGAATGAAATACTATTAAGAATATTTATGAGATTTTCTTTTGCATAAATGCACAATACTATAATCACTATAAAGTTAAATATATTTTGAAGATAATTTTTTGATGACGTTTGTCATTAATTTTTATTCACATTTACGGTCGTAAATATTTAAGCTTATATGAACTGTTTTTTTAGTTAATTAATAAATAAATTTTAATAAAATAATTAAATAAATAATAAAGTATGATCAAATAATAATAATATAAATTTATTTTTTTACCAAGAGGTATGACTTAATGAAAATTATTTTTCTTATAAATTTAACTGCAGGATTATTGATTTTGTATTTCGGTAATATTTAGAATTTTTTAGTTTGACAGCTGTCAAATATAAATAAGAATTTTTTAGTTTAAGATTTGACATTTGATAATAAAGATCAATAAAATATCAAAATATGCCAAAAAAGAGGTAAAAACTTTCATTCTAATAACGGAATAGTACTCTGGAAATTCTTAAGTAACGTTCATAAAGACATTAGATCTATAAAAAGTTATTTGATAGTGCGTATTTGGGTCTAAAAATATATTTTTATTATAAATGTTGGCTTTATTGCGTGAAAAGTTCTCATGACACATAATTTAAAGATTTTTTGATGTCAATTGGCCTGCAAGCTCGTTAGACTTTTTATCATATTTATACAGACAATTTAAGAGTAATTAAAAAGCAACATCTATCAAGTAATGATCTAATGACAGCTCCAAATATATGAAAAAATCATAAAGAATTACTTCAGAAAGATCGTGTTCTGCAGTACGTGTCGTGGCAGCCATTTGTATGCTGTTCTATTTTCTGCAAAACTACAAGGTTTTTGTAAAATAATTAAATAGGATTTTTTCAAAAGTAAAACTAAATAGCTTTTCAAAGCATAAATTTGATAAATGTTTATATACTCGTATCGGAAACAATAATGAGTTGGGCCAGAAACCTAATCAAATTGATATTACTGAAAAAAAATTTGGCAACATCGCCGACATTTCCTTGACAGAGCTTTTCTTTTAGATATTTTTTCAATCTAAAGATTACTGCTTGACCCAATAAAGCGTGTTAAGTGAACACAAAAATGAAAAAAATTAATGCAAAAATAAAAACTATAGAAAAAAGTCAATATCATTATTTTACGGCCATACCTCGTTTATTAAAAAAGTTTTGAGACCTAAAATCACTATTACCAAAATGAAGGCTTGTAGTGAGAAAAATAGCGCAATCATCTCTACGGCAAATCCATCATGTCGCCACGTCTGCAGGAAACGTAAATACAACACGAACAATCCATCATTAAGCCCCGTCTCCCTCCACTCCATAGATTCCAGAAAAGTTTTGGATATTACCAAGAAAAACCTGGGGACGGTTAAGGGTTCGGTCTGTAGTAAGTGTCAGGCTAGACAGGGTGAGGCTATTACAGTAACTAATACCCTCATGGACAGAACGTTAATCTACTCCCTCACTTTATATGGCAGAATCGCAATAGCATAGTTAAAGTGAGTTAAAGCATCTGCTAATCGTTGCAACTCCTTGGATTTCCCAAGTAGACTCAATTCTAATCGAAAATGGTTGAAAACACATCACTCTGTATATTCATAGAGCCTAAATCAGAATTATTTACAATAGTATTTTCTTTTTTAATGATCCCCTCCATAATTTAGTCAAAACTATTAAAACTCCCCCCCAACTTGCAAATAAATATATCCTCTTTATCGTTAATAATTTCAACATTAGAGGCAGATCCTTACATTCTCCCTCTCTACTTCAGAAACTTTCGTTTCACATCCCTCTTCCCCTCTAATTTTCATGTATACGGTGACCGTTCTTAACAGAACTTCTTTTCTAGTTATTGAGGTCGATTTAACCCAAATACGTAATCTATATTTTAGAGTCTTTCCGTATAGGGCAACTCCACACTATGTGAAGCTATAAAGGCGGCTATTGATCACCATCTTTACTGACAGCCAAGCTATTAGCGGTTCATTAGAGATCCTATTCTCAATGAGATTCGATATAGCCTACTTAACAATAGGAGTGCCGAGCTGCTTTGGGTGCGGGATCATGTGAGAATTATAGAAAATGATCAGTTGGCGGAAGACACTTTGGCGTCCTGTGCTCATAGCTATCCCCAATATGCCTCGCCTATTAACAGAATAGCAAACAACATCCTCAGTCATATGTAGAAACACAGATTGGAGTAGCAGTGAATGCTTTTTAGCATCTAATTGGCGAACTAACATCTAATTCTGGGCACGAAAACTTCCCGGAATTCGGATTGGGCATACTGCTCTCAATCATATTTTTGTTTTTGGAAATCACACTCGGCCTATCTGGCAATCCTGTGGCGTTCTACTGACTATTCCATACATTTTGAGCGAAGTGCGCTCGTGACGACTACAGTGTGTACTATAGTGAAAACTGATGATGCAGTCATTTTCTGGTACTGGTGTCGCCAGTTAAAGATCGGCGACACCAGTACCAGAAAATGACTGCATCATCAAGAAACAAGACAAGCAACAAAAAACAAGGCACAAGCAACAAATAACAAGCAACAGGCAACAAGTAACAACCAACAAGAAACAAACAATAAACAACAAGCAACAAGCAACAAGAAACAAACAATAAACAACAAAGAACAAGCACCAAGCAACAAGCAATAAGCAACAAGCAACAGACAACAGGCAACAGGCAACAAGTAACTAGCACCAGGCAACAAGAAACAAGCAACAAGCAAAAAAAACAAGGAACAAGCAACTAGTAACAAGCAACAGGCAACAAGTAACAACCAACAAGAAACAAACAATAAACAACAAAGAACAAGCACCAAGCAACAAGCAATAAGCAACAAGCAACAAGATACAGGCAACAAGTAACAACCAGTAACCAACAAGAAACAAGCAACAGGCAACAAGTAACAAACAACAACCAACAACCAACAAGCAACAAGCAACAAGAAACAAGCAACAAACAACAAGGAACAAGCAACAAGTAACAATCAACAGGCAACAGGTAACAACCAACAAGAAACAAACAACAAGGAACAAGCAACAAGCAACAAGAAACAAACAATAAACAACAAAGAACAAGCAACAAGTAATAAGCAACAAGCAAGAAGCTACAGGCAACAAGCAACAACCAGAAACCAACAAGAAACAAGCAAAAGGCAACAAGTAACAAACAACAACCAACAAGCAACAAGCAACAATCAACAAGTAACAAGCAACAGGGAATAAACAACAAGCAACAAACAACAAGCAACAAGCAACAAGAAACAAACAATAAACAACAAAGAACAAGCACCAAGCAACAAGCAATAAGCAACAAGCAACAAGATACAGGCAACAAGTAACAACCAGCAACCAACAAGAAACAAGCAACAGGCAACAAGTAACAAACAACAACCAACAACCAACAAGCAACAAGCAACAAGAAACAAGCAACAAACAACAAGGAACAAGCAATAAGTAACAATCAACAGGCAACAGGTAACAACCAACAAGAAACAAACAACAAGGAACAAGCAACAAGAAACAAGAAACAAACAATAAACAACAAAGAACAAGCAACAAGTAATAAGCAACAAGCAAGAAGCTACAGGCAACAAGCAACAACCAGAAACCAACAAGAAACAAGCAAAAGGCAACAAGTAACAAACAACAACCAACAACCAACAAGCAACAAGCAACAATCAACAAGTAACAAGCAACAGGGAATAAACAACAAGCAACAAACAACAAGCAACAAGCAACAAGAAACAAACAATAAACAACAAAGAACAAGCACCAAGCAATAAGCAACGAGTAACAAGCAACAAGCAACAAGCAACAAGCAACAACAAATGTAAATGCTGTTGGAGTAACAAATGTAAATGTTGTTGGTGGGTTTAAGTTTTATTAAATGAAAGTTTCCTGTAAAAGTTAAAAGGTTATCTTATTTAAATAAATAAAAATTTTATTAGAACTTTTTTAGACAGCAAACTAAGAATTTCGTTCCGAGCAGGGTTCCTCCCATTGTGGATCTCCTAGATTCAAAAATTTCATTTCCAAGTCCGCTTTTTAACCAAATCAAACGTACTAACATGCTCCACAAAATGGAACTAACTCTTATTATTCCACGCTACTGAAAACAGACCAGCTTCATTTAAGAAACTGGTAACGTCCACTCACAGGCTATGAAAACAGCCCCTGAAGACAAAGGATTTGTTAAAAGAAGCTTTTATTAAAAATTTCATTCTATTAAATAAAATAAACTTTAATTAACTGGCTCAGATAAGAAGTTCTAAAAAATCGAGAGGAAAAAAGAAAACATGACAAGGATTTTGTCTATTTATTTTTTATGCAAATTTGAAGAGAGAATATGAGCAATAAAAATTGGAAAGAGAACAATGTGAAATAATAAATTTTCTCTTAAATTTATTGATTTTTCTAAGGTGTGAATATGTTTTGTTGAGTAATCATATCTGAGAAATTACCTACTGTATGTGCACTGGTATTTTTGAATTTGAAATGGGGAAAAGTTACCTTTACAATACGGGAGCAGATAGTGGAGAAAAGTTAGTAAATTTTTTTACAGCTTCCTGAATGAATAAATTACCAACGATAATATGTAAATTTTCTGATCAAGTAATGATAAAGTATCGAAATTTTTCCCATAATTATAATCTAAATGAAAATTTATGCTGTGATGCGTTTTTATTAGCGTAAATGGAACGATCCTTTTTTTGTTGTTGGTAGAATTGCCGAAAGACGAGCATTTGTACTAAATTGAAACTTCGACGATATGAAAGTTGATTTCGCACCAAAAAGCACAGCCGATGTGGGTGTACTCGCAAATGCTACGATGATGAAAAAAGCCACAACATCCAAAGCCAAAAATATTCATAAATATTTATTTCAGGTATATGTTATTTAATTTGATTATTCAGAGCATGTTCTACTAAATGCGTGTTCAAATATCTTCTTTATCAACAAAAAAAAGAAGAAAAATATATTTATTCGTTGCCACCCCTGGGTAGTGGGCTTCATTTTATCTGCCTATCCCCATACTCCTTAAAATTGTTATATTTCAATACTGAATAGGCTGGGATTTTTATTAAAAAGAACTTTTTATTTATTTATTTTTGTTTTTTTTTTTTGAAATCATAGGTAAAAAGTTAAAAAAATTGGATATGCTTAATGGAAAATGTAGACATAAACTTTCATCTCATTCGAAATCGATACGAAAACTCATATGCCATTAATAAATATCAAACCTTTCATAATATCCTTTATTCTCCTTTTCCTATTTATTTTTTTTTTACTAAAATTTTAGTCAATCACCATTATGCTTATATATAATAAGAGTTTACCCAAAAATATCTATTCAATTAATTTGAAATGAGATGGGAATTTTCATGAATTTTCATTATTTAAATTTGTCCCAAAAATATGGTAAAAAAATAGGCGTAGAAAATTTATAAAAAGTTTAATATCCTAATTGCTGTGGGTGGAGGTGAAATTCAGATATTGTATTTGTAGGTTTATTAGGAATTATTAAATATTTTAACTCGCTTACCGAGTGTGTATTTTCATTTAACTTTATTTTAAAATTTAAAAATTATATTTTATTGATTAACTAAAGAAAAACTATTGTATAATAGTTCCAATTTTCTTTTATATCAATTTTTAATAACTTTAAATTAATAAAATACAAAAAAAAAATTTAAATTAATATTTTGCAGTTATTGAAAATTAATATTAAAGGGTTAATTGGTCTTATTAACGGAGACAAATTTAATATCAATTTGCATTTCGGAAAGTAAATATAAATAAAGCATACTTTGAGTTCAAAGTTTGATAAACAATTTTATTAATTATATTGTCAAAATTATGTCATTATTAATAAATAAATAATTGCAATAATACTTCTTGCATGACCTGCTTATTTTGAGGTGCAATAATTTCGCACTCTAATTCGGCCCATACTAGGTGGATATTGGATTTTAAATGCATTAACGTTTTTAAAAATTACTTGCATGAATATAATTTATTATATAGTCTAATAAAAAACAGATCCATTAGTTTTAAATCGCCTGATCTTAAAAGTCAATTTAGTTTAGCGAATCTTGAAATTTCTAGTCCTTGGATCTTTTCGAGCAAAATAAAGCCAATATTTTTCAGGTTGTATTGCGTGTGACATTATTTGATTGAAATTATAATTAATCTAGATTAAAATCTTTAGTTATATATCAATCTGTAGGGTTATAGCACTCAAAAGAAATACTGACACATTAAAAAGTCATATTTTCCAGATACAATGGCATTTTTACAGTCAATTATGGATTTTTTGAGCCACATAGACAGTAATTTTATTAAAAATACCAAAAGTTTAATAAAAAAGATATTTTTCTCTCAGAGGTTAGCATTAGGAGATCATCTTCATGAGGTCTAACCAGTTTTTATTGTATGCCGACGACATCGACATAATGTGTCCATTCATCACATTAATGTGGGTTCAGCTCTAGGACAAGACTTCATCAGAACTGAGCCAGTGTCGAAAAATGTGCAGCTGCATATAATAAAGTTTTTTTTCTTCTGTTATACTAAGGTGAAAATTGGCGAAAGTCAAAATGTGGATCTTTAAGCCGCTAAACCTACTTTACTTGGTCAAATTTCTAAATCTCCCCACAGAACCACCGTCAGGCATTACTTCGTAAGCCAGGGTTTGATCGAAATCAAGACTCTGGTTAATTATTACTATCGTTTTCTTACACATCAGGGTTGTTACATTCTCCGGTATCAGGGGTTCTTTTTTTTTTTTTTTTAAGATTACTGAGGTACAGGGGGAAACCATCAAAAGGTACTCGACTGGGAGGCCTTCTACCGGGATTTTTACCTCGCTAAAACCTAACCTGTGCCTCTACCCTTGCTCCCTGAACGATGGTTCCCCGGCGGCACTCTTTGTAAATACTACTTCGCCGGGGTGTTCTTATAATATTTTACTATTCATTATATTTTACTGCTGTCCCGATATTATGACGCCTCGCAGCCTATTCTTCGTACGTGGTTCGAAGCTCCTTGATTAAAGATTCCGCGTACCGTGCAACTCTGTTCCAAGCCGATTGGCTCTTCAGCATGCACTCCAATATGTTTTCTGGACTAATGGAACGGTCCAGATTTTTCTCCAGATCTGCCCGTGTCTCCTGGAAGAACACGTGTTCTGCAAAAGATGCACTGGAAGAACACGTGTTCTGCATCTTCCAGCACATCGTTGCAACGATGACAGTTTGGGGAGTCTGTTCTCTTGAATCTGTCTAAGTATGCCCGAAAGCATCCATGTCCAGTCAAGAGTTGGGTGATGTAATACCCGACTTCCCCCGTGCAGACGAGTGACCCATTTGGTGACATCTGGCATCAGCCGATGGGTCCACCGACCCTTCGTTGAGCTGTCCCATCTTTCTTGCCAGAGGCAAAGACTATCGGGTCTCTCCTCTTCACAGAGGACCTTTCGCCGCTCTTCCTTCTTCCTACGATATTGGCGTTCTTGCTCTCCTGCGAGGATGTCGATGGGTAGGCATGATGCCACGAGGTTGACCGCATCGTGTGGTACCGTTCGGTATGCTGACGCCACTCTGATCGCAGGACTGATGATATTATCTTGCGGTATGTTGTTAGCTCTAGCGATTTCGCCCACACTGGTGCTCCGTATAGCAGGACGGAGGTAACTACAGTTGCCAGTAGTCGTCTTCAAATCCGCCTGGGGCCTCCGATATCGGGCATTATCCGCGAAAGCGCACCCTGTACTGCTGATGCCTTCTTGCTGGCGCTGGAGATGTGCTTTTTGTAGTTGAGTCTGGCATCCAAAACCACTCCTAGATACCTTATGTAGGGTAGCGACTGGATATCGTGGTCGCCCACTCTTATGGTAATGGTCTCCATTTTCTTCCGGCTACTCACAAGGAGTGCCTCGGTCTTATGTTCCGCCAATGGCAGGTCTGCCGATGTCATCCACTGTCTTATCCCCCGGATGGTGGTGGAGAATGCGACTTCCAGATCCTCCAGGTGTTTGGCTACAAGGACAACCGCTACGTCGTCCACCAAGGCCATGAGCGTTGTGTTCGTCGGTAATTCCAGATGGAGTAGGCCGTCGTACATGACGTTACACAATAGTGGCCCCAGGACAGAGTCCTGAGTTACCCCACCCGTGACCTCATACTCCGCTGGTATCAGGGGTTCGCCAGCGCCCTTATGAGCCTCTTCCCTTCAAAGAAATCGGGCGCACTAAATAAGAAATCGGGCGCACTTAATAAACAAGTTTTTCGGTATTCCACCATCCCGTCTCAGGTAGGGTATATTGGGCTAGAATCCAATTTAAAGTGGAATTGGGATCCACCGCCGAGATGAAACGGTGAGTCAGAAAAAATTCTGACTATAACAACAAAGCTACTGCTGTAAAGGATACTAGTCTAGCCAGACCTTGGTTCCCCAGAGAAAAAATGTCCTTTAACAAATATTTGGCATCTTACATGACAAAGGTGGATAAAATTAAGCTCAATAGTTTGCGGTGGGCTGGACACAAAATCCGTATGGATGAGGAAGATCCTATCCGGAGAGTCTGCAGTGATTCTTTTTATGATCCTACAAGACGAGGTAGGCCCGGACGACAAAAATATGCTGAGAGTTGATTCAACAGGCCCACACCGGACACCCGGTTGTAGCGGCGTTTAAGATAATGACAGTTTCAGGCTTTTCGAAGCCTAACAAATAAAAGTCCAACAGCGTCTAATCTTCGCAATCTTAAAAGCCAGTTGACATCACCAAATCTTAAAATTACTCGTCCTGAAAACTTTTTGTACAAAAATGTAAAAAATTATTGTATTGTGTAGTAAGAGTTAGGTTATTTTGCTTATTTACTTAACCACCGGACAAGAAATAAGCCTTAATACTAGAGAAATTATTTAAAAAAAAAAACAATATTCAATATGCAATAATTTTATAAAATGGCAAATTTTTATGTAAATAAATTTTATCTGAAATTAGTTAAATTATGCAGAATTTTTAAATAACTTTGCCATATTTATCCAAATTACAGAATGGATATACTCTCTTAATAATCTGTAATCTTCTGTTAATTTCAAAATAATTTTTATCCTCAATTTCTAGGCAATTACAATATAAAAAAGAACTTAACTTTTTCTTTTAAAAACTTAAAGGAATCAATAAGTTTAAGAAGGTTTTGGTCAAAAGAAAACAATTCAATTTAATTTACATTCTACTTCAATAAGAAAAAAAAACCTAAAGTAAGTGAATCAAAGTTTTTTACAATATTTTTTTTTCTCAAATTCAATTCACTTTTTTTCTATCTTAACAAATGATGCATTGAAAAAAAAAATTCACTTCCCTTCGTTTATTGTGATAAGCATTTAAGGATATCGACTTTTAAAAGCCGAACGGCCAGTATGTTAAATTGTGAAGTTGCAAGTCAAAAAGCTTTTAAAAAAATATTGCCACCTCATTAACGTTGAATAAGAAATATTGTAAAATGCATTATCATCGGATTTTTTTACTCCAGATAAATCCCTTAATCCTGTGTTCTAGAAAGTTTCCAAGTGTCGGAGACGTTGATTCAGTGTACGCAATAGCCAGCGTGTCAAGTGTTCATAAATCATTTTTGTTTGGACGATGAGAACAAGCTCATCATTAATATTTTTTTCTTCTCCATTTTTTAATATTCCTGTAATCGAAGTGCTTAAAGAATAAGTAATTTTTAGGAATGTATCCCCTTTGAGTTTAATATAAAAATTCTATAAAGTTCGATTTTTTGAAAAAAGGACATGCAAACCGACCATAGATAGGGTGAACAATTGACAAAGAAAAATCGGCGGTAATGAAGAAAAAAAACAATTAATTATAGGCGAAACTAAATTTATATTTAGTTAAAAATATTTATGGCGAAAATATTGTAGTTAAAGGCAAAAAATCCAGTAATTTTTACTATTAGCATAATTAATCTTTGGTGGCAACTAGTTTTGTTCTAAGGCCATAAAACGGAGTTTATTTAAAAATAAATTATCATTACTGGATACTGACTACCAACTGCTCTGTAGTCTACGAATGGTTACAGATAATCGCTTCTTATTTCCTGAGAGAATATCTACTTTGACTAAAATGTTATTTTTGCCACGGCATCTAAATGTCACTGAAGTAAGATAATATTGCTAGAAATCAGAATATGACCTTTGAACGGTATGCTTTTTTTATCGCTATACCTTCCCCGCCCTCTCCACAAATCCTTTATTACGAACAACACTTTAGAACTTCCAGTTCCGAATGGAGATTTTCATTTAGTCAAGATTGACTATTATTTACTTGAATACGGGAAGAAATCGTTACCAGCATCAACGTCAGGATCAGTAGCATCCTTGCCATTAAATTTCTTTAGTTAGACTGTCCGATAGTCACGTACCTTTGTGCAAGTCAAGAAAAAGGACATTAACAGTGGAGGCAATTAATTTTGTTTCATTGCATTTCAAGTTTTCTTTCGTATGAGATCCTGAAATTCTGGGATTTATTTTGCGTGGTAAAAAAAAAAATACAGCCAAACGCAATGGTTGGGGTTTGGTAAAAATGGCAAAAAAATTGCAGATGTTGCGGTAAAAACAGGTCATTATTGTCTCAACAAATTAAGTCATTAAGGAACAACGGGTATTCGTTGAGCAACCAAGGATATTATTTACAGAACACTTACAAGAAATGAATCGTCTTTCGTACTTTATTGCTCTTAAAATACTTTTACGTTTTTATACTCTGTATTTACAGCATTTTTTGTTGTTGTAAAGACTGTTAAAGGTACACCGAAATGGCCTTCATTTATTATTAAGCTTTTTCTAGACTAAATACAATAAAGGGAAATAGTAGAAAAAAATACTCAAAATTATTTTCTAGAATCATTAAATAATGGAAATTATTTTGTAATTAGTTTTTTTCTTCTCATTTCTTAATCACATTCGTATTTAAGTGGGGTTACGTGCTAAAATAATCTTTTCGTCTATAAATAAACACTTTTTAATATAGAAAATTGCAAAAAAAAGGAGAATTAAAAAAATATAAATACTAATTCATATTTATTAGAAATGTTTTTTTAAATGAGACGATAATGAGAGTGGCTAATACTAAGAGTAGCTTTTACGTTAGCCCCTCCTAGACCTCATCAAGTAGATACGCGATCCTCTAGACTATGGTAAGTGTAATTGTGTTTTCGTAGTGAGTTACAAAATATGGAAAAGTGAAATTTTGATTTTTTTCACGGGTCTGAGTTACGAAAAGTTTCAATAATCCTTTGGAGAATATTCCTTATTGAAAGCACCAATAATATCAATTTTGGTATCATAGATATTTTTTGTTGGTGGACCTAGAAGCAGTAAAAGATAAACTGTGCTCAGGAAGACCTTTGAGCTGATAAAAGTGTAGCTCTTGTGAGGTCAAAGTGTCGATTAATGTTGAAACTGGTGAGTATTCCTTGAAAATCTCCCAGCTTTCCAGTCTCTACTATTCACCTAATTTAAGTTTGTAACAAAAATATACAAGATAAAAAATAACACATGGCAAGACGTCACCGATTCTAGTTAAAGTCAAAAGTTCCGCCGATGAATGTATTCCACAAAGAGAACTTGATGTATAAAATTAAAATAAAACTTATGCAAGTCTCAACACTTTTCTATCACACCCCTGTATGCTCAAGAAAACGGCATAAAAAATATTAGATTTTATAAAAGTAAATTTCTTTTATTCAAGGCCCGATTAATCAAAGAACTGAAGAAAATAAGTTTTTTGATTAATCGTACTTTGAACGGACTAATTTATTATTGTACAATAAAATTACCTCGACCCCATTTTTTGAAAATTAATTAATATTATTAAGAATTTATAATACCCATATAATATCTTTAAAATAAAACAACAGAAAAATAAAAAGAATAATGTAAAAAGGATAAATTTTGTAGGATTTATCCACATAGGCCTACCCAATCGATCTGCACAGGTTAAAACTGAACTTATAAAAATTTCCCCTATTTGGGTTCATGTCCTCATATAAAATTGTTCACTACCTTTAAGACCTTATTTATTACAGATCGAAAAATTCTTCCCTAATTTTTTTTATAAAAAAGAAAAATTTAAAATTATTTTTGTATATTTTCTTGAGTATAAATTTTTTTCTTTGGAATTTACTAAGTGAAGGAAAAGGAAGATTTTTACAGACGCATTTCCTAGATTGCGAATCTTCCAAAAGAATTGTGCTTTTTATATCTCAGGTCAAACTGCGTTTTTTTTTAAAGTTATACTTTTTTAGCATTTTTGTTAATAAATAATTCAAAAATTTTATAACTTTGAATTGGCAATACTTAATTTTTTCTAATAACTGACTTTTCAGTCATGTTTACTAGTAAACTTTACTTAATTTGATGATAAATTCGAAAACTTTGAGTATTTTGAAAATAATTAAACTATTTAAAAATAATTTGCTATATTTTGTAAGTTTATTAAAAGCAGAAAAGATTTTTATTTTAAATAAATTGTTAAGCTTTCCCGACAGCAAGTGTGGTTCAGTTGTTCTAAGTCTCAAAAAGTGCGTCGCGCTTTGGTAGACCAACTGTGTGAAAGGCCTAGGAAATTATGAAAACAATTTAAAAAAGTTCAATTCCTGATAAGAAACTTTGATTTAAAAATAAAGTATTGACAAAACGAAAAAAATTACAGTTTAGGATTATTAAAAATGGACCGCTACACGAGAGAACAACACGTTTTTATTTTTGAGTAAAATTTTCAAAAGAATTAAGGTTTGGCAGTTACAGTTTGCAATTTTCATACTAAATATGGTTGGAATAGTGATTTAACTTCATCAACTGTAAAGATATTAATTAGAAAATTTAGGGATACTGGATCAATTAGTGATCTTAAACACTCTGGTCGTCCTTCAAAAAGTCGAAGCAGTTTGTGAGAGTGTTGCTGCGAGTCCGGGATTATCAATTCGGCGTCGTGGTCATGAATTGACAATTTCGAAAAGTTTTTTACAGAGTCTTATTACGAAGGATTGACATCCTTATGCTTACAAAGATCAATTGACTCAATAACTGGAGCCTAATAATCACACACAGCGAATGTAGATCATTGAACAACAATAAAATTTTAGAGCAAAATCATCTTCAGCGATGTGGCTGATTTTCGTCCTGATGTTTTGGCTAATCGACAAAATTGTTGCATTTGGGGTTCAGAAAATCCACGAGTGATTGTTGAATAATATACAATTGAACAACTCACTATGCAATCCAGCATTTTGTAACTAAATTGCAAGATGTGGATATGGACGACATGTGGTTTCAACAAGACATGCACTGCGTTTTCTATCAAAATTACTTCTTGCGTGAATTTTGGGGCATCCTATACAAATGAGGATAAAACCAAATACGAGTATATGATTTTCTCAAGGAATAAGAAATGTTTACACCGACTAGAAACATACGAGGGTCATTCAACAAGTACTTAGCCTCACCGCCCGATGGAACTGCTGTCACAAATTTTGGAAATTTACCATCGTGCAGTACATTCTTTTAGTAGCCTACTGTCAAAGTTTCAGTCGGTTCCCTTTATTAGTTTTGTTTTGAGAGCCTTTGAAAGCGAGCGTGTCTGTCGGTTGCACAAAAATGGCAAAAGAACAATATCGTTCGGTGATTAGATTCTTGTTTTTGGAAGGGAAAACGCGCAGCGAAATCAAAGATCGCTTGGATGCTGTGTATGGTGACTCTTCTTCTTCGATGGCGACCGTCAAGAATTGGTTCAACGAGTTTGTTCGTGGCCGCACGTCGGTTTTTGATGAGCCACGCCCAGGTGCCCCGAAAACGGCTGCTACGGAGGAAAACGTTAAAAAAGTCCACGATCTCGTGTTGGCAGACCGTCGATTGAAGGTTTACGAGATAGCTGAGACTATGGGCATCGCAGTAGGAACGGTGCATCATATTCTACACGAAGAACTGGGCATGAGAAAGCTGTCGGCGCGATGGGTGCCGCGTTTGCTTACACCGGAAAACAAACGCAACCGTGAGACCACATCGGCGACGTGTTTGGTGCTGTTTCAGCGCAATCCAGCGGAGTTCTTGCGTCATTTCGTGACCGTCGACGAAACATAGATTCACTGGTACACACCAGAGACCAAGGAACAGTCGAAACAGTGGACTTCACCCGGCGAACGTGCTCCGAAGAAGGCGAAGACTGTTCGATCGGCCGGAAAGGTGATGCCCACCGTTTTCTGGGATTCACAAGGTGTTATCCACATCGATTACCTCGAGAAGGGTAAGACAATCACGGGGCGCTTTTATGCTGACTTATTGGGCCGATTTGACGTCGAATTGAAGAAAAAGCGGCCCCGCTTTGCGAAGAAAAAAGTGCTGTTCCACCACGACAACGCGCCGGCTCACACCTCCGCCGTCGCCATGGCCAAATTGGCCGAATTGCGCTACGAATTGCTGCCCCATCTATCGTACTCTCCAGATTTGGCCCCCTGTGACTACTTTTTGTTTCCAAACCTGAAAAAATCACTCGCCGGGAATAGATTTGGATCGAATGAGGAGGTTATCGTCGCCACGGAGGCCTATTTTGCTTCCCTCAAAAAAATGTATTTTTTGGACGGGTTAAAAAAGTTAGAGCATCGCTTGGCCAAGTGTACCGAGCTTGAAAGAGATTATGTGGAAAAATAAATTGCCACCTTTTTTAAAATTTTCGTTTTTCTTTTGTAGGCTAAGTACTTGTTGAATGAACTTCGTATGTCACAATAGATAAATAATACTTTGAGATTGAGGTTGCTAAGAGGTTTATTTTTTTAGGGTATTTAATAGACTCCAAAAATGAAATCAGTGTGGTGATAAAGTAAAGGATTGTATCTGGCAACAGAGCCTAATATAGCTCGAGTAAACTATTTTAGAGAAAAATAATTTCATAAAACCTTAATAATGCTGACTTTAATTTTGCTTCAAAATATTATCGACTACTGCGTAGTGATGAAGCTGCTCTTGGTAATTTTTAAAGAAAAGACTTTGGCAAGACCTACACAGTGTTTCCCCAAAATAACCGAACTTTTTGGATATAAAATAAAATACACATTATATTATCTTTGAAAGTTATTATTTATTCAAAATAGATAATAAAGTTTGGAATTATCATTTTTTTATGTCATTTGTAGGAATGTTCTTCAGGACCTCGGTTACGGCTGCTTGAATGGCTGAGATATCATCATAAAATGCTCCTTTCATCTTGGTTTTCAGTTTTGGAAATAGAAAATAGTCACATTGTGGTAGATCAGGCGAATACGGAGGAGGGTGGTTGATGAGACAAATCCGTTTTTTCATCAAAAATTCGTTCACTTTTTTGGTCTTGTGAGGTGACGCATTATCGTGTAATAAAAACAGCTGTTTTCCTGCTTGATATTCATGTCTAACACGACCAATCCTTTTCAACAAACTATCTAAAATGCCTAAATAGTATTCTCCATTAACAGTTTGACCTTCTGGAACAAATTCATTGTGGACAATACCCTTCGAATCATAAAAAGTAATCAACATTGTCTTCCATCCAGACAACACAGCACACGGTGGAACTGCCATCCTTATTAGAAATTCCTTAAATCATTCCTTCCACTCACAAACTGCCACCGAATCCCTTCAGTCAATAGTTATTACCCTTCAATGTAAATCCTCAAATCAATTGGAAAATCCTTCATTTCGGGAGGAGATTATAATGCCAAGCACCCTCATTCTCCAAGACCTCATCTCCCATACCACTCTTGAGGTCCTATCTCCTCCCACGCCCACATATTGGCCGACCAGTGCCAGAAACCTTCCCGATATTCTAGACTATTTCATAACCACACCCATACATTCCATTAATACTTCCATAGATACACTTCTTGACCTGAATTCCAACCATTCCCCTGTTCTCCTAACACTAGACACTTCTCCTTCCTCAAAATCCTATCCTGTCAAACTTGTTAATGGGAAAGTTGATTGGGACATTTTCAGACAGAACTTAGACCAACAGATTCATTTACAACAAAGCCTTAAGAACGTACAAGAAATAGACGATGCCGTAAACGACTTGACTGTTTGCATACAGAACTCAATCACTAACGCCCACATAACTCATAACAAACCAACCATACGAGAACATGACTATAATCTTCCGCAAAAAATTCGCAGCTTGATAAGCGAGAAACGTCGAGCCAGGGCCCAGTGGCAACGTTCAAGAATGCCAAATGAGAAGAAAAAACTGAACCAACTACAACGAGAACTTACACAGAATCACTAACAACTAATAAGTCACTCTGGACAGCTACGCGACGAATTTTCAAATACAAAACAGCTACACACCCGCTCCGGAATACCAACGGAACCTGGGCAAAAACGGATAAACAGAAAGCCGACATCTTCGGCAAACACTTAGAAAACATCTTTAAGCCTCACGAAGATGTCCACGACATTCTGCATGACGAACAAATATTCCGACAAATATCAACTCAGTTGCCCATAAGTCCACCTCCTAAGTTTTTCACTCCTTCAGAAGTTAAATTCACAATAGAACACCTTTCCAATAAAAAAAAAACCCCAGGATATGACCTAATAACTTCAGAAATCCTGAAGCAAATTTCCAAAAAAAATAGTATCCTTCGCACATCATTTTTTCTTTCCCTGTGGAAGTTTTCCATAATTAAGATGATCCCAAAACCCAATAAGCCCAAAAACCTTCCTACCTCATATAGACCTAAAACGCCTTTATCCCATTTTTGAAACCGAGGGTGTCATTCCTCAGCATCAGTTTGGATTTCGACCTGAGCATTCCACTATCCAGCAGTGTCATCGCGTAGTCCACTACATAGCGTGTTCGCTAGAGCGAAAGGAATACTGCCCAGGCGTGTTTCTTGACATTTCGCATGCTTTCGACCGTGTATGGCACCCTGGATTGCTTTGGAAGTTCCAGCGAGTCCTACCCTCTGGTTATTTCCACATCCTTAAATCTTATCTCTCAGACCAATATTTTCAGGTAGCTGAAAATATTGAGTACTCTGACAGTCATCCAATTTCCGCCGGTTTCCCTCAAGGAAGTATCCTAGGTCCTATCCTATACAACATTTATACCCATGACATTCCTTGCCACAACAACATCCTAACCGCAACATATGCTAACGATACAGCCATCCTGACACATCACAAAGATCCTTCCACAGCCATTAGTATCCTACAGAACCATATCCACTCCTTAGAAACTTGGTTCAAAAGGTGGAGAGTGAAGGTCAATGAGCAAAAATCTGCTCATGTAACTTTCACACTCTGCCGAGAACAAATTCCCGACATAACCCTAAACGGCAGTATTATTCCACAAAAAAAAATAGCGTACATTACCTTGGACTTATATTCGACAAACGGTTAACCTGAAACCTTCATACGAAAACTAAAAGACGTGAACTTAACGGACGATACAAACAATTATTACGTCTCCTAGACAGTAAATCAAAACTTACAACAACAAGTAAACTATTACTATACAATACGGTTCTGAAACCAATATGGACATATGGTCTAGAACTTTGGGGTTCGACTAAGCATTCCAACTCCCTTCCAATCCAATCCCTACAATCCCGAATCCTTCGTAAAATTGTCAATGCCCCCTTTTATGTACGAAACACTGTTATCCACCGTGACCTAACGATTTGTTCGTAAACTATGCATCTCCCGATATAAAAAATTCCATTCGCATCTATCCTTCCACCCTAATCCTTAAGGAAGGATGGCCGAGAGATTCTCTAAAATTATAAAATGAAATTACCCTGTTCTAGAGGTAACATCGATGGGTGTTTTCCTCCAAATGTCCTCATGTCCATGTATATTCCCGTAAAAAATCTGCTTGTTACTAGCATAACTAGTTGTAAATAACATTTAAAATAAAAAAAAAAAAAAAAACATTGTCTTGATTCGAGACTTCTGAAAACGCAATTATTTTGGTTTTGGCTCACCTATGGACTTCCATTCAGCATATTTAAAGCACCATGACTCATCACCAGTTATGATCGAATCAAGAAAGTCTGGATCATTTTCAGCAGTTTCAACAATGTCTTTGCAATGCTTCACACGAGCGATTTTTTAATCTTCATTTAATTCATGTGGAACAAAAAGCGCATAGACCTTTCTTTTACACAAATTTGTTTTTTTTGACTAAAAAACGCCAGATTTAAGCTTATACACTTTTTTAGTCAAAGACCCTTCTTTAACTAAAAAACAGCGGATTTAAGCTTATACACGTGGTTTGTCCATATATTCTGCATTCTTTCAAATTTTATATGTTTTAAATAATTCTGAATTGTTTTCTCATAAAAAAAATAATTTTTATTTCTATAAATTTAATTAAGAAAATCTTTCTTATTGAAACAATTACCTAATAGGCATTTTTCAAATTTTCTGATTAAAATTCTACATTAAATATGCTTGAATGAATTATTTTTTTACGTTTTTTTTCCTGCTCCTGTTACCAATTTATCGTATTACATAATCATGTGACGGTAGAGGTTTTTTTTTTTACTAAAGTTTCCTATTCTAGATTAGGGTTTAGACTTTGAAAAATTTCATTCATCTAAATGTGCCCTACGAGAACGTATAAATTTTTCAACCATATAAGAGTAGATATTCTTGTTGCCGACATACGACAATGTTTGTTCTAACAAAAAAGAAAAACAAAAAAGATCGTAGATAGAAATCATTGGTTATGTGGGGTGAAAGGAAAATTATCCTTTATGGTGTAGAGCTTTTTGTTATGAAGTTACAATCATGAATGTCATTTGCCGTTCAGTATAATAGCTTAGAATGGCTTTCGTCCTTAGTATAGGCAACATCCATTAGCACATGATGTCCTGTATATGTCGAGAGTTTTATAGTAAATGCCGCGAGGATGCAAAGATCTCTTATTTAATGTGGAGGGAATATAGTCAGGTGAGCGAGCTAGGAAGCGCTGGACAGTTGGTACGGTGAGTTATTGTTAACCAGACATGTGCGGGGCACCGTCATTCTGTTTAGTGGAAGGTTGGAGTAACGGGACCGTTGAGATTTATAGCATCATTCGTGAACTGAAAGGAATGCGCTCTATCCACTGACATTCACCACATACAAACGGATGGAAATAAATGGTCCACATATCCTGGTTTTCTTTCGCGTATATTTGTATTCGTTACCGTTTGTAACTGCTCCCCTATCCGTTGGATCTGATCTACTGGTACAAAGCCCAATATATACAATTCAAACTGGCAATTTCTTGCTTTCACTTTTGTCTTCTTCATGCCAAACACCAAATGTTATAGTCCAGATTGCTCTGGACCAAGGTGTTCTATACTCATTCTTAAAGTAAGGATATATTATGTGTGTACATATACCCATGCATATGTAGAAAGTTATTCGAGCCAAATACGACCATATGAAGGATAATGCTATTACATTTAGAAACATCCATTCGATCTAGACTCGGCATTTGGTATTCAAATGTGAAACGATATATTATTTAACTGAATCAGGAATCAGGAATAAGGATACTGAATGTAATAAGAAGTATTTTTTTCTTATTTATAATATGTGAGTCGTTGCCGTTAGCGAACAATCCTATATGTTTACTATGAAAATTTTACTATGCTATTCAGCTTATTATCATCTGCAGATCTGATTCATGGTTCATAAATTATATGAATCGAGTTTATTTAATATTGCATCTACATACGAGTACATATATATACGATTACGTTAATACGAGTATAGTAGTGAGTGGGTGGTATAAGAACATGGAGGAGGTCTTAATTAAATGTTCTTATATATTTCAATTATACTAATATATGGCATTATTTGAATAATAAGTCTATATATTCAGACTAGTAAATTGAATATTTAATTTTCACTTTAAGAAAATTTCTATAATTTAAAGATAGCAAATATTAATAAAAATAATTTTATATTATTTTTTCTCTTTTATAATTAAGGTTTTGAATTTATTGAGAAAAAAAAACACAATAACAAAGATAGGCAAATATTTTTCCAGTTTTTTATAAGTTGTAAACTATACCAGGGGTATAAGCTCAAATCCGCTGTTTGATCATAGATGACATGAGTGGAGCGTATTAAGCTACAATAGGTACGCCATACTTTTTTTTATGAGTTTGACATCTGTCAAAATTAATCATTGCACATTATCAGTAATTTTGTGCAACAACATACATTTTCCTTTGGTAATAATCATGGCTAGTTTTGTGCCAGAAAAAGAGCATATGCGGGAAGCTCTGATTTTCTGCTTCAATTTGAAGAAATCGGCATTCGAATTGCATCGAATGCTTATGGAGCCCTATGGTGAATGTGCTTTATCGGAAACAACGTGCCGAGATTGGTTTCGTCGGTTCAAAGATGGCAATTTTGACTTTTAGGACAAGAAGCGTGAAAATCGGCCTAGGAAGGGTGATTATCATTAATTGCAGGCTCTTTTGGACGAAGACGATAACCAATCGCAAAAAATGCACGCGGAGCAATTGGGTGTTACTCAACCAGCCATTTTCATGCGTCTGCGTGCCATGGGGAAGATTGATAAGATCGGAAAGTGGGTGCCGCATGAATTGAACGATAGGCAGATGGAGAGACGCCAAAAAACATGCAAAATCTTGCTCGCCAGACAAAAAAGAAAGTCGTCCCTGCATCGGATTGTGACCGGCGACGAAAAGTGGATATATTTCGAGAATCCTAAACGCAAGAAATCGTGGGTTGATTCCGGCCAACCATCAGACATCTTCCCCAAGACCAAATCGCTTAGGGCGGAAGACGATGCTGTGCGTTTGGTGGGCTCGGCAGGGTATCGTCTACTATGAGATATTGAAACCAGGTGAAACTGTCAATGCCCATCGCTACCACTAACAATTGATCAACTTGCACCGTGCTCTGCGTGAAAAAAGGACGGATTATCAACAAAGTCATGACAAGCTGATTTTCCTCCACGACAACGCACCATCGCACACATCACAAATGATCCGCTTATTCACCAGACCTGACCCCTTCCGACTATCACCTGTGTTCATCGATGGGCCACGCGCTCGCTAAGCAACACTTCGATTCTTACGAAGACGTCCGAAAATGGTTTGATGAGTGGTTTGCCTCGAAAGAGAAGGAATTTTTTTCTGGTATCCACAAATTACCCGAGAGATGGAAAAAATGTATAGCTAGCATGGGCTATTCAAGTACTTTGAATAAATTTGTTTTTGCTTTCTATGATAAAAAACATGTGTTTTTTTAACTAAAAAACAGTGGATTTAAACTTATACACACTAAAAAACAGCGGATTTAAGCTTATATTAAATAGATTTTAATATGAATTTTTAGACTAATGATTGGCATTTAACATTATAGATCAAATAATATTTTTGAATTGTAAGAACTTACATTTTTTTGGATGCTGGTATTTGGAGAAATTTTTTTTTCGTTTAGTGGATATGTCAATAAAAAAATTCTAAAAATCTACAAGTTATTAATAAAAAGCTATTGTTTATAACAAAAAATGAGTGCATGATGTGCATTTAAGTTTGAACGTATCATTTCTTTGAAAATGTATAAGGATAGTTAGTAATCGTCAATTCTGAGAGCTATGGCCCCACGATAACCGATAAATTTTTACCTATTCAAAAAGAATCGCGAATTTTGTGTTTTTTCAAAAATTATTTATTTTGTCATGAATATCTATTTTGTTCCCTTCAAGGTTATCCCCACCAGACTTGTGCCAACGTTTTTTTCGATCCTCGAAGCACTTCAAAAAATCATTTGTTGTGATCTTGTTCAGCTCCTCCTTCAATCGTAGCGCAGCGTCGTCCTTTCATGGAGCTCTTCAGTTTCGGAAATAAGAAAAAATTACAGGGAGCCAGATCTGAGGAATACGGTGGCTGCGGCATTATTAGTGTGTTGATTTTGGCCAAAAATTCGCGCACAAGCAACGATGCTTGAGCAGGGGCGTTATCATGGTGCAAAAGCCACTTTTTGTTCTTCCATAAATCCGGGCGTTTCTGGCGGATTGCTTCGCGCTACTTGCACATAACTCGGAGGTAATATTCCTTATTGCCCGTTCTACCCTGTGGCAAGAAAAAAAATATTCCTTATTGCCCGCCCCTGCTCAAGGGGGGTTATCAAAAGTGGCTTTTGCACCATGATAACGCCCCACTACCCTGTGGTCATGATGTACCACGCCCCTGCAATCGAAGAAAACTCTAAGCAAAGCCTTCACATTCGACCGAAATTGGCGCGATTCACATTCGACCGAACTTGGCGCCAAAACACTTGCAAGCAAAACAGCTGTCAAAAATTAACTGAACATTTAACATGGCCGAACTTATCGGCATAAGTGATAAACATGAGTACCAACATAACGCCACAATAAATCGCAAATCGAATATACGTAACCAGCTGAAATTCAAAATTCGCGATACTTTTTGAACAAACCTCGTATGTGAACTTTTTTCTTGAATGAATTTTTTTATAAACAATTTTTTAATGTATTTTTAAAAAAAAAAGTTTCATAAATGGAAGTTTTTTTAATTATTAATTTGATATTTTAAGGGTGTTTTTTTTCCCTATAGAAAATCCAGATTAGTAACTGTACTTGTTTTTTTTTAAAGAAAAATTCATTTCGAATAGTCAACATGTTGCGGCAACATTTGCCATATGTTCTTGCGTTAATTTTCTACTAAAAACAATTTTTTAAAATTATTTTAATACTACTTAATTAAGATCTATTTCAATTATATTAAAAATGTTAAAAGGATAAATTTCTCTTAATAGATTATCAGGCTATCTTAAAAGAAAATTTTAAATTTTCGTTGTTATTTTTTTAATTTTTCAGTGAATTTTAAAATATTTAAAAAAAAAAATGAAAACTATTTCCTTTTAAATATTCATTTAAGATTAAAGTTGATTTGATAAGTTTTTTTTTTAGTTTGACTCTTTTAGAATGTTAGTAAAATAATTTAAGAAAAATCGACTAGAGAAGATTTTGCGACAATTTGACAAAGTAATATGTACTAAGAAAAAGAATGAATGGATTCAAAGGAGGAAAAATTTAATGATATTGTCGTGACCATTGACATTACGGGCAAATAAAATAAGGACTATTAGACAAGTACAAGTCAGAGTGGAAGAAAAGAGTTTATGGTATAGAAGAAGCTTCGGAAAAGAAGAATCCTATAGTCATCTATAAAGAGACAGTGTTAAAGAGAAAAATGGTAGCAGAAAACCGAAAAAGGAGTAAAATGGTCTGCGAATTGCATAATATTGGAGGGATAATGTGAAAAAACGGGACAATATTCTAAGATAAGAGAAATTTTCCAATCTTGTAGAGTGAGTATAACTACGGACGATGAGGATCTGATTTATGTCCAATAGGTTTCAAAGTTTCAGATAGAAAAAAGAACTGGCAAATAAAAAAAACGAATGGGCCAGAACCAAAATTATCCTGGATCCCAAATAAAACTCTGCTATCTGGGTTCTTGGAAAGGCATATTTGTACGGTCGAAATGTGCTTTTCACTTGATTCAAGTAATCATTGGTGTCCAATATTTTAAATAAAAGGATTTTTTGTCATTGATTTGAGAGCCGTACCAGGACTATTGCTTTCGTTATCGCTATCGTCATCACTATCAACATCGGAAATATCTTCATCACTATCACCAATGAACTACTAATAGAATGTGGAATACATGATAAGTCCTTTTATTGAGATACTTGGATGAAATGATGTCGACGCAGACTAATACAAGTGTAAAAGTCCTTATAATAACAGTACATCTTCGAGTTTTGTTGAAAGAAGGGTTGAACCGTTTATAGATCATTAAAAATGATAAATTTGAGTATTTTTATTTTTTTTTTGCCAGTCCAGAATACATTTTATTATTTTTATTATTATTTTCTTATATGTTTATGTGGGCATTTATATTTGTTTCTATGGTATTTTGAGGATTTATTAGAATTTTTTAAATTATTGTGTGTGCTGCTATGACAGGGTTAGTTAAGTGCCCTTCAGTACAAGGTGTGCTAGAAAAACTAAGACTGGCATTATTGAAAGATATCTGGCAACAGTGCAGTTTTTCCTCTTCTTCATTTATGTGTTAGTCTCTCTAAGACGTTCAGTAGAAGTTTAAAACTCATCCGAAAACTACGAGACCCTATAGAGCCTGATATATTTGTATTATGTTTAGTAAATAGACGAGTTTGATTTTTTCTTATTTAGAGAACCGAGAAGTAGTGGAAGGCAAACTTCGCTCAGGTTGTGAGGCATTCAACATGGAAAACTGATTTAAATTAAGGAAGATGGACCTTCTGGACAATCAAGTTTTTTCTAAGGAAATCACTAAAAATTTCAGAAAAATGGTTCTTCGCGTCAGATTGGTTTTTTTAGTAAAACTATTTTTTTTCAGTAAAAACTTCCTTCAGTAAAATTTTTCAACTAAAAGTTTTCATTAAAAATATTTTCAGCAAAAATTTTTTTACAGAAACCATTTTTAAAGTAGTAATTTTTACTGAGAAATTTTTTCACAAAAAATTTTTATTCGAAGAATTTTAACTGAAAACTTTTTACGGGAAGCATTTTTGTCAATAAAACTTTATCCACTAAAAATTTTTTCAGTAAAAATTTGTTCCGCAAAAATTTTTTCAGTAAAAATTTGTTCAATAACAATTTTTTCAGTAAAAATTTGTCCACTAAAAGTTTTCACTAAAAATATTTTCAATAAAAATTTTTTTTATAGAAACCATTTTTAAAGTAGTAATTTTTACTGAGAAATTTTTTCACAAAAACTTTTTATTCGAAGAATTTTAAATGAAAACTTTTTACGGGGAACATTCCTTTTTGATAAAAATATTTCCAGTAAAAATTTTTTTTAGTAAAAGTTTGTTCCATAAAGATTTGTTCAGTACAAATTTGTTCAATAAAAGTTTTTTCAGTAAAATTTTATCATTGATTATAAATTTTTTGAGTAACATTTTTTCAGTAAGACTATTTCTGTAAACATATTTTCAGTAAACATTTTTTCGGTGAAAATTTTTAAGTAAAAATTTGTTTACTAAAAAATTTTTCAGTCAAAAATTTTCAGTAGAAATATTTTTAGTAAAAATTATTTTAGTAAAACTTTTTCAGTATACATTTTTTCAGTGAAATAAAAATTTTTTTAGTAAGCGTTTTTAAAATAAACATAGTTTCAATAAAAATATTTCGAGTAAGCATTCTTTCAGTAAAACTTCTTGCAAACATTTTTCCAGTAAAAATTGGTTCAATAAAAATGTATGCAGTAAAAATTTGTTCATTAAAAATATTTTCAATAGAAATTTTTTCAGTAAAAGAATATTCCGTAAAAATTTGTTCCGTAAAAATTTCTTCAATAAAAGTATTTTTAGGTAAATTTATTTATTGAGTAAACATTTTTTGAGTAACATTTATTCAGTAAGACTATTTTAGTAAACATATTTTCAAAAAAAGTTTTTCAGTAAAAATTTTTCAGTTACAATTTTTAATTTGAAATATTTTTAGTAAAAATTGGTTTGTAAGTAGAAATATTTTTAGTAAAAAAACATTTTTTCAACAAAAAATTTTTTCTACAAAAATATTTTAAATAAAAATTTTTTTCGTAAACAATTTTAAAATAAACATTTTTTCAGTAAAATTTTTTTTGGGTAAACATTCTTTTTAGTAAAATTTCAGTAAACATTTTTTCAGTAAAAATGTGTTCCGTAAAAATTTGTTCATTAAAAACTGTTTCAGTATAAATTTTTTGTGTAAACATTTTTTGAGTAAACATTTTTTCAGTAAACATTTCTTCAGTAAAACTTTTTCAGTAAAAATTTTTTCATTAAAAATATTTTTATTAAAAGTTTTTTCAGTAAAATTGTTTCAGTAAAAACTTTTTAGGTCGAAATTTCTTCAGTAAACATTTTTTTAAGTAACCATTTTTTAGTCAATACGTTTTCAATGACAAACTTTGTCAGTAAAAATATGTTAAGTAAAAATTTCTTTTGTAAAATTTTTTGAGTAAAACTTTTTCAGTAGAAATTTTGTCAGTTAAAATTTTTTTAGTAATTTTTTTCCAGTAAATATTTTTTCTACGATAAATTTTTTCAGTAAAAATATTTTCAGTACAAACATTTAAAATAAAATCTTTTTCAGTAAAAATATTTGAAATAGAAATTTTTTTAAGAAATAGTTTTTAGAAAAATTTCCTTTAAAAACTTTTTCAGAAAATTTTTTTTTAATCAATTTTAAAAAAATAACAGAATATGTTTTTGGAAAATTCATAAATGTACACAGACAAAAGATGGAAAAGCTTTTTATATTTGCTATATTAAAAAAAAAACAATAATAAAAGCCAAATATCTTCATTTAATGTGTGCTTTAATGAAATTATACGTTTATGAGATTCAAATTGATTTTCCAGATGTTACATATTTTTCTTTTATAAGCAAATGAAAATATCTAAATTACTGGCACTCAAAAGTCTTATTCTATTCTGGTGATTTTTTACGACACCATAGATGGCTACCGAAAGTATTTCAGAATTTTAGGACTTTGCAAATAAAACTCCTTGTATTTGGAAACGAGCTGAACTGCAGTCATATGAGTCTATTAGAGCCAACTTAGAGCGGTAAATGATATTAAAAAGGCAACTTAAAGCAAATACTGCCTTCATAATGGCTGCCAACCTAATGGAATTGAAATTGTACACTTGCACAGATGAATTTCATACCGTCCCTATCGTAAACGTAAAAGTGTAATCTTCAATTTCATGGCTGAAACGTGGAGATTTATACATAAACGAAAGTGTCCATCAATTATAATATTTTCTTATGAGCTTTTTGTTTTTTGTTTGATTTTATTTTGAAAACATAATCGCACTTGATTTGTGCAAATGAGCAATTAATCAAAATCCTTTGTTAAAAATTGCTCCATTAGCAAAGCCAAAAAAAACAAAATTATTTTCCATTTTTAATTACATGGCAGTCCATATACCAAGCAAGTGGTTAAATATATTTTAATTTTGAAGATATACACGGTTTTTTTTTAAATCTTTTGACATGGATTAAGGTTATTTGTCTTTTGGATCAATGTTATCCTATTTATGTTGCTGACTTCAAATTAATTAGAATTTAAGCCATGATAGACAAAAATTCCTTACGTTCGACCATATTTTGAGTACACGAATGAGATCGAAGGAAGTGTGAACATGTTTTTATGAGTGAAGCAATTTTTATGATATACGAGGATGTGTGATGATTTATCTTTCGTCTGAACGAATAAATTGTGTTCGGGAAGAGAAAGTTTAAACGGAGAACGAGTAAAAATTGGATTTGGAAAAAATTGAAACAAAAATAAGATAAAACACAATATATTGGATGATATTAACGTAGCAGAGAAATTTGTACCAAAAAGCTAAGCGTTCGAGCATACAAACTGTTACATAAATTTCAGCTCGAATGACATCAGTTACTTTAGTGATTTATTGTGAATAGTGAATATGATATCAAGGATTTTCTTCATTTTTATCGAAAAATTTATGTGGAATTGTCTCAAAGCTTAGCAGACCATGAACTAGAGAGGAATGGATAAGTTATTCTTCGGAAAGTTTTCAATTTCTTTAGTTTATCGTTAAGAGAATACTTGTCAGTGTAGATATTATCAGAAATAAAGAACACTAGAAATATTATACAACTAATATGGACAAGAATTTCATCCATGATAACGACAAACTGTTGATATTCTGAATTTTTTGGAAAAAAAATCACTTTTAAAACATTTCAACTACTAACATTTTTGATAAAATTCTTTTCGTAAAATTTTTAATACAGAATTTTTTGTATCAAATTACAAAATATATTTTTAATCAATACTTGTTTAGACATTATTCTTCTTTAAAACAGTTCTTTTCAATAAACATTTTTTTCATTAAAAGTGGTTTTAATAATAATAGTTTCCCAACCAATTTCTTTTCAGTAAAAATTTATTTCATTGAAAATTATTTTAGTAAATATTTTGTCAGTAAAAATAGTTTCAGTATAAAAATCCTTTTTTTAATAAAATTTCTTCAGATTTTTAAATTAAATTTCTGTTTTAAAAAAATTAAATAATTTTTAACGAAATCTAATTTCATTACTGAAACTTTTATCTTTTTTTTTGTATAAAAATTGTTTTGGTAAAAATTGTTTGTCTAAAAATGGTTTCTTAAAAAAAATTTTTTTTTCCCAAATATTTTCATTATAAAAAAATAATTTTTTTAGTAAAAATATTTTATTTAACGTTTATTCAGTAAAAATTTTTGCAGTAAAATTTTTTCCGTTAAATTTGCTAAAACAAATAATTTTTTAAATAAATTTTCTTCAGAAAAAATTTCTTTACTACAAATTCTGTCTTTAAATCTAATTGCATTACTTTATTTAGTAAAAACATTTTAATTTATTACATTAAAAATAATTCCTCTTTTTTTACTTTTTCATTAAAAGTGGTTTTAGTTAAAATTGTTACCCTAAAACTTGCTATAGTAAGAAAATTTTTTTTTAGTAAAATTTCTTCAGTCAATTTCTTTTCAGTTAAAAATTTGTTTTACTTAAAATAAAACAAATTTTTAACTGAAAAGAAATTTGTTTCTTTAGAAATTTAAGTAAAAAAATGGTTTCTGTAAAAAAAATTGTCAGTAAAATATCTTCCATCAAAAGTTTTCTCAGTGAACATTTTTTTTCTTAAATTTCTTCAGTAAAACTTTCATTAAAAAATTATGTTTTTTACTAAAAAAAATATTTTTTTAGTATACATTTTTTCAGTAAAAACTTTTGCCGTAAAAGATTTTCCCGTAGTAAGATTTCAGTTAAAATTATTCCAGTAAAAATTTTTTTTAGTAACAAAATTTTCTATATACATTTTTCCTGGAAAAGTTTTTTGGTAAAAATTGTTTCCTTGAAAATAGTTTCTGTAAAATAATTTTCAGTAAAAAATCTTTCATAAAAAGTTATCTCAGTAAATATATTTTAATAAATTTCTTCAGTATGATTTTAGTAAAAAGATTTTCTTTTTACTACAAACCCTTTCAGTAAATATTTTTGAAGAACATTTTTTTGCATAAAATTTGTTTTACCAAACAATTTTTCAGTAAAAATATTTGCATTAAAATTTATTGAGTAAAATTCTTTCAGGTAAACGTTTTTTGGGAAAAATTTTGTCGACTAAAATTGTTAAGTTCAAATATTTCCATTAAAATTAATTCAGTAAATAACATTTTATTAATGAAACTTTTCAGTAAAGCTATTTCAGTAAAAAAATGTCAAATCAAAATTCTTTTGGGTAAAAATTTTTTCCGACAATTATTTTCAGTTCAAATTCTTCCAGTTTCTTTTTTTTCAGTAAAATTTTTTGCAGTAAAATTAATTTCAGTAAAATTTTTTGAGTAAAAGATATTTTGTAAAAATTCTAAAAATAAAAACTTTTCAGTAACAATTCTTTCAGCAATTTTTTTTTAGTAAAATTTCTTCAGTAAAAATTTTTTTCAATATAAAATTTTTCCAGACAAATTTTTCAGTACAAATTTTTTTATCAAAAGTTTTTTCCGTAAATTTAATACCATTAAAATTTTAATTAATAAAAAGATTTTAATTGAAGTAAAATTTAATTAAGTTAAAATTTCTGAAGTAAACTAATTTTCAATAAAATCTTTTTTTTATTAATATTATTTTTTTCATAAAAACCTATTTTTTTAAATATTGTTTTTAACAATTTTCCAGTAAAAATTTTTTGTGTGAAAAATTGGGTCCTGTAAATTTTTTACCAGTAAACAAATTTTTATAAATAAATATTTTTTTAAAAAATGCTCCATAAAAATCTTTTTAGGCAAATATTTTTTGATAAGCCTTTTGTCGGTACAATCACATTTTCCATTAAACATTTTTTTCTTCTATTAAGAAATTTTTCTGTAAAACCTATTTTCTGTAAAAACTTTCTGCTAAACATTTTCAGTAAAAAAATTTTAGTACAATTTTTATCAGTAAAATTTGTTCAATGCGCTTATATAAATGATTATACAATAGCAAAGAGTAGAAAATTGTTAAAGGTGAAAAATTTTCGAATTTCAAATGACGATCGGTTTACTACCTTTTGAAGAAATGGTCTCCAGTGAGTATATTTTTCTGTAGAACATTTTACATATTCCGATTGGTTTAACAGCATACGAACTTGGGTAGAAGTCCATTTTCTTGGACAAAACCCTTTTACTTTTATGAGTATTTTCGTATAAAGTCCGGCGGGATATGCCATTCAGACAATCATTTACAGAGAAAAGGTGGAATTTTGACATGGTCGTAAGTTGAATAACGCGTATTGACAGAAAAGTTGTCGCCGAAAGCCCGAAACCCATTCGCTTGGAATAACATGAAAGTCGACAACAGTTTCAGGTACGAACATATTCTGAAGTTTATTCGGGCAAGAGTTGTAAATTGCCAAAAGACGACCAGATAGCATGGTCCGCATACAAAATAGTTTGGTAATGGACGGATGCTTTGGGGATGCGAAATTATTATCGGAAGACGTGTGCTGCTCCACCAACTAAGCACATGAATTCACCAAAATATGCTAGACCAACGTAGATGATGGTCAAGTAGTCTCTTGTAAAGTATTTGATTGAAGCGAATATGGAGGAATATTTTTGGAAGCTATCAGCCCTATTGACTGGTGGGGTTTCCGGATAAGTTTAGTTTTTTTTTCGTTCGTTTTTGATGATCAAGGAAAGATACTCATCGACTTTAAGAGTAAAACTTTCTTTTTTATTTATTCACTGAAAATTGGAGAAGTTTTAATGGCTATCAAAATTAATGAGGGAATTTTATGTCGATTGGACTACTTTCTTCTTTTTTGGGATATATACGAGCAAATGTGTATTCAAAAGGTGGTCTGGCATGGTCTGGTCCAATCGATAAAGTAGAAATAATATTTTTTCATTCGTGAATCTTTTCTACGATACACTAAGTTGGATGATGAGTTTTCTTTTCTCTCAGCAGCAATCTTCAATTTGGCACTTTTTGTTTATGCGTGTTTTTTTTTTTTTTTTGCATCCACATTTATTTTATGTTACGAGTAGCAGAAAAGTACGAACATTAATTTCATGTTTTTATGAATGACCTTAGAAACATTAACATTTTCAAAGTTGCTATCATCTTGAACGTTTTCAAGTAGGTACTCGATGTGATAAAGAAAAGTGAAAGTATTTACTTGTACCGGAGGAATATTGCCGGAATAACAAGTGTACAGAAGCATCAGAAGAAAGGTCATTACCAACAAGGAAACGTCTGATTATCACATCAATTGGCATTTGGTGATTTCATGGTAAAATATTAATGCAAGCCGTTTTTGACAGAAACAGCCATCATTACTTTAGATTAATTACAATAATTTACCTGTTGATTAGGCGGTGTTTTTTTCTCTCTCCAATATTCAGAAACGTATGCAAAAGGTTACATTATACAAAATAGTAAGATATTGTCTATGCCTGAAGAATTGTTTTCAAATTAACTTTCATATAAAACACAAATCACGAAAGTTATGTTTGGTTGATATTTCATAAAAAAAAGGCCTTCTAGGAATGTACACATATTCATATACAGAATATACCATACAAGAGGCAGGCAGTATGAAATGTTATCGATTTTTATTATAAAAATAAATATGGTATTTTTTTTCTTTCGCTTACATAAGATTTCGGAAAGTTTTAAGTTATACTGGGTTAAAAAATATTTTCGAAGATGCAATTAAGTTTAAATGTCATGGCAGGTACTGCAGTTTTGAGGGAAAAGATCACTTTGAGATATTTTTCGCTTCTCTAATAATAATATTCATCCATTAAATTTGGTTATTGGTTTACATAATCATTATCAGTCATCAATGTATCCAAATTTATTTACAGGCTTTTTCATTAAATTTCAAATAAAAATTTAATAATTTTAAATGAGTTTTCTGAGAGGAATATTTTTATGAACATATTACAAAATAAGTTTTTTTTTGGATAAATTATATTCAAAAACTTATTAAAATTTATTTGAAATTATAATAAATTTTAAAACTATTATTTGAGTAAAAAAAATTATTTGAAGTTTTTTTATTTTTTAGAATTTTTGGAAAAAAACTAGTTTATAAAAACTAATATAATAATTAAAGAATTTTTTTTTTAAATATTTCCTTTTGCCTTGTTTTGATATTCCGCCGATATTGGCATAGACATTTGCCCGTTGGCTCAGTTTGATTAAGAGGGATACCATTCTTTCCTTGTCCTAGTCCACAAAGTTTATATTTAAAAATATATTCTATTCTTCCTTCCTACTTAATCTATTAAAAATAGTTTATTTTATCTTCATCCCCGATGGAGGAGAACTAAATTCCTTATATTCTTAAATTTTGTTAAAATTTCAAGTGATCGAACGATAATTAATTCGAATTTTTCTACTAATGGTGCTCATATAGTTGGAGACCTTGGACGAGAGTGTATATTGAATAAAGGATCTTTGATATTGTCCAGTTGATTTTGTAAACAAATTTGTACAGTATTCCCATTCAGGGTAGTATTCTATCATGCTATGCTATTTCACTGCCCCTTACTCAGCATGATAGGAGACTACCTTGAGCCAGAAGCGAACCTAGACTAGAGAGGCCCTATTTACTCTCCCATTTCAGAAATTTTTTTAACATAGTCTGTTCGATAATAAAAGTGTCTGACTTAAGTGGGTTCCAGGATATTATCGGTTTGCCGACTCTTGTACCAGTCTCGAGTCAATAGATACCATAATGCTCAGCTTATCTCAACTATTCGTTAGTTGGCCAGATACAAGACAATAACTTTGGTTATCTGCTGACACCTTTTCAACCTTGCATTGGTCCCACATAAATTTATAAATATTTTCTGAAACTATAAATAAATTTTGTACGATAAAATTACTCAGAATTAGGATTGGTCATACCGCTCTCATAACCGATATCCTTTTTGGTCACATTTTTGTTATTATAGTAAGTTGGAAATCATCTTAAGATAAAGTGTAGAACTTTAGCCCACCAAAACCACCTTACCTGGTCACATTTCTAGATCTACCAACCGCCGCCAGGCATTACTTCATGGGGCAGGGATTGATCGAAATTACTACTATGGTGATTTTCTTACTTCCATTTTCTTTCAAGCTCATTCAGACCTAGTGTTTTTAGTGCTATTATAACAAGGACTATGACAACTCCCAAGCCATCTTCGGACCCAACATCGGTGCCACAACATTCTCCGTCGTCAGAGGCCCGCCAGCGCACTTCTGTGCCTCTTTTCTTTCCGCATTGATTCGGGTGCAGTTAAAGTACACGTCCTCTGAGCTCTCCACCATCCCGTCACAAGAAAGGCACATTGGGCTAGAATCTAATTTAAAGCAGTATTGGTAAGCCCAATAATAGCCAAATACTAACTATAGATCCACCGCCGAGATGGCACGGTGAGTCCGTCTGCCATCGGGGTCATTATTCCAACGATTTAGCCACCTTCTCTTGGAATCATTTCTTTCCTCCGATCACGCCACAGCGTTACACTGATCTCTCCGGCAATACAGCCACTACCGCTTCTCTGCCAGTATTTAGATCGAAATGACATCGGTGCAGCATGCATCGGGATTGATCGAAAATTGGTGCAGCATGAATCAGGATTGATCCGACCTTTTTAGTTCACATACCTCATCCGTCATGCACACCCTGTAGATGCTTTCTTATTATTAATCATATGCTTAGATAATGCCACTTTATTTTTCTGCCTCTGAGTTTTCGAGTAGGATTCTTTCTGCTTTTGAGCTTCTTGAACCAAAAATCTCTTTGGTAAGGACATCGTTGTATTTATTCATTATCTCAATTAAGAACAAATAATCTAAATTTTAACTAATACTAATAATGTCTACACATATTTATAAAGTCTGAACACTAATAGACTCATCTCTTGAGATCTTCTTACTATGTAGCCCATAACATGTTGACGCTTGTGACACAAGCCTCCAGCTGCTATCTACAGGAGCTATCAATAAATAAATATATAAACCTATTTTATAAATCAAAATTTAATAAAATTGTCAAGAAATATTTGAACTCCATTTTAAGGTTATTTTAACAAATGGCTTATGATGAAAGGATAAATAAAGGTAAAATTTTGAGAAGGATATACACAGGTCCTGAGCAAATAAAGCACTTAAAATACGATTTAATACATTACTATGAACATAAAAAATGGGCTTTAATAATTTTGTGAAGCATCTTGGATAAAAAAGGATTTTGTGAAGGATCTTGGATTATAAGTCCAAAATAGTTTTATTATTAAAAAATGACTTTTAGTTAAAAATCTTATTAGTCTAGTATATGGACTTTACTTAGGCGAGAGATTAACCTGGAATCCACATACTAGACTAACAAGTTTTTTAACTACTAAACGTTATTTTTTAATTATAAAACCATTTTGGACTTACGAAATTAAGTACAAATTGGACTTACGAAATTAAGTTCTATTGATTAGAAGCTATATCAGAATTTGTTTGGTCGTATCATCTGCAAAAGTGACAATGATAATCTTAAGATATAATGTCGGAATCTGACAACGGTTGCACATATATGAATGTAAGGCAATCAGCTGACAATGGGGATTGCCAGAAACACCATTTAAGAAGTGATGACTCAACGATTGCCAGATTGCCCAAAATTTTGATAGCTGTCAAATAGTCTAACAATATTTCTAAGTAAAAATTGCATGGTCATATGCTTGTCAAATAAGTGACAGCAAAAAATTTGTCTCCTCATTGTCAGATAAAAGTGCCATATTATTTTTGATTGATATATCGTTCAGAATTTAAAGAAATTGTCTTTCTATAATTTTATAGGCATTGTTTTTTGATAGTAGCAGGAATTGAATAAATAAAAAGATGTAGTTAAAATGTCAAAACTATTGTCAGATTATTTTTGTGTTGCCAGATGTTATAAGCAAATTCTGTACAAATTCCTACAACTGTTCTGACAATGGCCCCAAAGTTTGATCACACAGTTGACAGATGTTATCTGTAAATATAGTCAGATAATGCCTTAAAATGGTCTGACAATGGTTTGTCAGACCATTTTAAGGCATTATAACTAACTTGCAGGTAATATTCCTTATTGACCGTTCTACCCTCTGGCAAGAACTCATGATGAGCCACTGCATTCGAAGAAAACTGTAAGCAAAACATTCACATTCGACCAAACTTGGCGCGCTTTTTTCGGTCTTGGCTCGTGCGGTAGCTTCCATTGGGATGATTGAGCTTTGGTTTCCACTTCATAACTATAAACCCATGATTCGTCACCAGTTATGACCCTCTGAATTTGGATCGTCGCGGAGAGAGTCCAACTGATCCTTAGCAATGTTAATGCGATGCTGTTTTTGGTCAAAATTGAGCAATTTTGGTACGAATTTCGCGGTGACCCGTGTCACAACCAAATCAATGGTAAATATCGAATGGCGAGAACCAATCCATATTTTTAAGTCCTTAGCAACTTCTCCAATAGTGATTCGACGATGGACTAATACTGTTTTCTTCACTTCATCAATTTTTTTGTCTGTTGTCAATGTGCTCGGGCGTCCGGCACGCTTTTCGTCGTTCACATCTTCTCGGCCCTCTGAGAACATTTGCTACCACCGATAAACGTTGTTTCGGTCCAAGATAGCTTCACCATATGCCACAGTCAACTTTTGGAATGCGTCCGCGCAATTAATTTTCTTTTTCACACAAAATTTGATAAAGATTCTTTGATCCACTTTTTGGAATGGGCAAAAATCGAAGAAAGCAAAGCAGCTGTCAAAAATTAACTGACCATTGAAAATGGCTGAACTTTTTGGCATAAGTAAGAGACATGAGTACCACCATGACGCCATAAAAAATCGAAAATCAAATGTACGTAACCCGCGAAAATTCAAAATTCGCGATACTTTTTGAACAGACCTCGTATATTTATTGAAAATTTTTATAATAAAAAAAAAGTTTTTCCATTGCTTCTTACAGTGTTTTTTATTAAAATAATAATTTATATGAAATGGTAAAATTTTAACATCTGTAACTGGACTAGTAAATATTTTTTATACAATAAATATTTACCATATTTTTTTTGTAAAATTTTAAGTAATTTAAGGCTTTTGGTGGAATAGAAAAAAATAATGCGTTCGTTCGTAAATAACCAAAAATTGTAATTGGATTTATTTTTACTTTAAATAATATTATAAAAAAGCATAAAAAAAACGGAAGGATTATATTGTATTATTATTAAAATTTGGTTAAAAATCTACGCTGTGCTAAAACTGAGCAGGTATTTCGATCAGATAAGGTGTAAAAACAGTGTCCAGTGCTTTGGTCATTTGATATTATTTTATGAACTCTAAATGGATAGGCCTCCAGTGAGGTTGATCACAAATTTGCATTTGATTTTTATGTAGACTATAAACAATGCTAAACCCTTTTTGAATGGTTAAATTTTTAAATGCACAATACAAAATTTCTCTTTTATATAGAACTCCACCATCAAGGTTAGCTGGGGTAGGTAACAGGCGCAAATAATGGATGACGGGAAAAAGTAACAGTTCAACATATTGTGAGTTTGCAATTAAAATTGTCCAACATAAATGCTCTAAAGTTATGTGCAATAAAAATAGGGAACAATAATGGATCTACTCATAAGGGTTATGTCCTTAAACTTTGCTGAATTTTAAAGTGATGTTTAAGTCAAGCGGTTTTTACTTAGAATAGGGGAGTGCATTCAATTGAAATGAAATGGAAGCCTCACCGAATTGATGACTTGGATGTACCGCTGATTTGCTAAGCATCTAAGGCGATACTAAACGAATCCACCTATACAAAGGACTTGATTTAAAGTTGAGGGGTTATTCAAATTATTTAAGGAATTTTACTAGCTTGGCAAAGTATAGCGACAGTACTCACTCAAATGAGTGAGTAGCCAGTCAGTCAGTCATACCGACGACATTTCGTATCCTGATAAATAGACGAGCACGTATTTGCATATGAAGAGTAATTACGATGCAATTATATTTATGTGCTTAGAATTTAATTGCATACTATTACTTATCCTCTGCTCCTTTATCACATTCTTTAAAGTCTCAAATAATTTCCTCAATAAACGCGCTCGCTTTATGAGGGATTTTATGTGTTCTCATAAATTATTAACAAATTTATTCTCGTTCTTAAATATGCACAATCACATTAATATACGTTATTATAGAAGTTTTTCAATAATTAAAGTATATTTATGGTTAAAATATTTCAAACAATAAATTTATTTGTAACATATTGCAAGCATATTTGACAAATATGAATAAATACTTTCGATTTGATCATATTTTTTTTCTAATCCAATATTTATTCCATTGATGAAAAAAAGCCAATATTGAATATAGTAAATTTTCATTGGAGAACATTAAGAAAAAATAGTTGGTTTTTTTAAATTGTACTATAAAATTGGTTGAACAAATTTTTACACCAATTCATCCCTTAAACCTGTTAACAAAACTCGTTAAAAATTTTATGTAAAAAATCGTTTGGGAGGAAAATTTGTCAATTTTTTTCCGGACAAAAATACACGTAGTTTTAATAGAATAAATTGACAGTGGTAGATTTGTATTGTAAATAGTTTTCCTTGATCCTATAATAGAATTTATTCCTTTCCATATGGATTCACACTCGTACATATATAAAAATGGTGCTGACAAAAATTCGAACGTTCGATATTTTTTGACTATGGACAACTCGATAATCTGTTAAATTTGGACAGGCTTACGATATGAAATCAATTGAATCTTTTTCATTTTTATTCTTTTACTTTTATATATATTACATAAAAACATAAATTGCATTTACATGACCATTTTATGAGAAATCATAGCTGAAATTACCATTCAATCTGGTTCGGATGATATTGCTACAGTTTCGGTTTGTTTTTATATAAAATACAATATCAAGAAAATTTTATTAAATCTTTCATTTAGGAATAATTTTCCTTATTTAAAAGTTTTTTTTTTTAGCTTTTGAATAATTTATTAAAAATTGACGTATTAACTGAATGTATTCATTTAATTAATTTTTTTTGATTTTAAATATTTTTAATTTATAAATTTACAGAAGCTTGTAATTTTTATAATCGAACATCTTATAATTAATACTTTTCACATAGTATTCTTAAGGTAGATTTACAACTTTAATTTTAGTTAGCTGCCATTTTGTTAGTTTGAATTTATCAGTTAAAAAAACTAGTCAAAGTTAAACTGCTATAAAGCGTTTTAACTTTCAATAAAGTATAATTATTGTAAAAATATTTTACAAAATTTATTCATTAATTACTGTGAGGCTCAGAAAAATAATTGTGCAAAAGTGGTCGGAATAATTGGTCTTCATATTTTACTGTTTAATAGACCAAAGTCTAATCATCTTAGAATCGGATCCTCAACCGAGAATATTGCTGCGACACGTAAAAGTGTACCTGTGAATCCGAAAAACTCAAATGACAAAGTCTGCCAATATGACGTCACAAAAAATGGCTGACGACTGATTAAAAAGAACATGACTAATTTTATCAGCAAACGTTGGCTGATAAAAAGTCAAAGAATATATACTGCCATCTATTGGGCTGGCTCGTCAGCCAAATACGACATTTGTTCGAAAATTATCGCGAATTTTGAATTTCCGCGGGTTAAGTATATTCGATTTTCGATTTTTTGTGGCGTTATGTTGGTATACAACAAGTTCGGACATTTTGAATGTTCAGTTAATTTCTGACAGCTGCTTTGATTGCACGTATTTTGGCTTGTCTTTGATTTTTGCCCATTCCAAAAAATGGATCAAAGTATCTGTGTCAAATTTTGTGTAAAAAACAAAATTAATTGCGCGGACGCATACCGAATGTTGACTGTGCCATATGGTGAAGCTACCTTGGACCGAAGCAACGTTTATCGGTGATACAAAATTTTCTCAGAGGGCCGAGCAGATGTGAACGACGAAAAGCGAACCTGAGCACGTCAACAACAGACGAAAACATTGATGAAGTGAAGAAAATAGAGAAGTTGCTGAGGACTTAAACATATCGATTAGTTCGTGCCATTCGATTTTTACCAATTTTTTGACGTGAGACGGGTCGCCGTGAAATTAGTACCAAAATTGCTCAATTTCGACCAAAAACAGCATCGCATTAACATAGCTAAGGATCAGTTGGACTCTCTCCGCGACGATCCAAATTTTCTCCAGAGGGTCATAACTGGTGACGAATTATGGATTTATAGTTATGACATGGAAACCAAAGCTTAATCATCCCAATGGAAGCTGCCGCACTAGCCAATACCGAAAAAAGTGCTCCAAGTTCAGTCGAATGCGAACGTTTTGCTTACAGTTTTCTTCGATTGCAGGGACATGGTGCATCATGAGTTTTTGACACAGGGTAGAGCGGGCAATAAGGAATATTGCCCGCGAGTTGTGCGCAAGTTGCACCAAGCAATCCGCCAGAAACGCCCGGATTTGTGGAAGAACAAAAATTTGCTTTTGGCATTTTTGGCCAAAAACAATACACGAATAATGCCTCAGCCACCGTATTTCCCCAGATCTGGCTTCCTGTGACTTTTTCTTGTTCCCGAAACTGAAGAGCCCCTTAAAAGGACGACACTACACTGCAATTGAGAAGATAAAGACGTCATCGAAGGAGGAGCTGAACAAGATCACAAAAAATGATTTTTTGAAGTGCTTCGGGGATTGGTGGGGATTACTTTGAAGGGGACAAAATAGATTGAAATAAATAATTTTTGAAAAAACACAAAATTCGTGATAATTTTTGAACAGACCGTCAGCTAATTTTGCCGAAGTTACTGACGGTGGTTGGTGGTGGTTGACGCAAAATTCAAAATACAAAATGGTCAGACAACTTTTAATTTTTTCGTGTCGGACATCTTCAAATAATTTGACAAACTAGTTAAGTATGTCTATCAATCAGTCAGCCGTTAGGCAGTCAGCGAAATTAAATTTAAAAAGTTTTTAAATAAAAAAGTTCGGTGTGTTCTGAATTGATTTGATTTTATTCTTTGCTTCTTCCTTTTTCTTAACAATGAATATTATTAAGATTTTTTTATTAAAAAAAATTCTATTGGAAATTTAAGATGGATTTATTAAAAATCAATAATGTGATTTTGTATAGTCACAATATCATAACAGACCTAACTGACATTATTTTCAGTCATGTCACAAATTCGTACAATGGCTGATATGGGAGAATGGCAACTGGCTTGGCTGACAAACCAAAATATGCCTGATATTGTCTAAATGTCACAACCATGCTATTAGACAGCAGCACCTTTGTCTGCCAAAATAGGTCGGCCGATGAGTCAGCCACGTCTGTCAATATCAGAAATCAGCCTTATAGAATGTAGACAATCAATCAAATTTTGAATAGATTCTGGCGATATTTTCATATAATTTTGCTGATCTTCTAATGCCACCGTAAGGAATCTTTCTCAAACTCAGATATTTTGCACAAGGTTTCTTATTTATATCCGTAAAATATTCAAGTGATAGAAAACTTCAACCAAAATATCTTATATGCCACCGAAAATTGGGCAAAAACATTTAAGAAACCAAAGAGAAAACCCTGAATTTTACAGTAAATTAATAGTAAGTGCGGGGCACATTTTGATGTAGGCGCATTTTAGTGACGTAAAAATACAAAAACAATTTACGAACGACCTTTATATCCTAGTAGGGAGACTATATCTTGGCTTGAGTTCTTATTGGTTCTTATTTCATAGACAATACTGATAAAAATATTGTTACGATGACTGCTGAGCAATATAGAGACATTTAGCAGTTATGTGTTGTTATTTAACGTGACCTAGTTGTCTGCAACCTAAGACCACAAGTCGCCTACGACTATAGCAAACCAGTTACGCTCAATCAACGCACCACCATTACTGGTAGTTAACAGATAGAATCAGTTACAAGTTGACTCTCCACTTGCTGGTGGCGAGGACTATCTAAGCCTCTGCTGTCATTAGCAGTGACAGTGCCCAAGATAAATGCAAAATGGTTATTGCCAGTTACCTTCCACCTGCGATCCGATGACGGTTCCCGCGACATGGGTATTAACAACATCCACCACGTAGCTGCCAAATGGCGCCTCACCTCAATCAGGCACAGTGTATTCCACTATAGGGCCCCCGTGGTACCAATTTTTGTTTTAAGAGTACTTCGGTTTGTATTCCGCTCATTGAGATACGGTCAGGAATCTTGTAAATTCTTCGGCACCTCTAGACAAGCTTAGGTACGTTGGTTCGCCAAGACCCGAAGATACAACCGCAATCGAAATTGGCCTTTCAACCGGTTGTAGAAACACATGAAATGCACACACTCATTCACGCACCATTCTCATTCTCCTTTCAAACAGTGCCACGGCAATTCTATTCAGGCATTCATATCCCTCTCTTACGCCCAACACACCACTCCCAACACACCATATGCACCTAAGTCACGCAAGTCCCCTTACAGGCCACACTTCACGAGAAGGTGCTTGGCACTCTCCTTCTCCGCCCCACAAGGGCATCTAGCCTCCGCAACCAGACCACACCTGTACAGGAACCCATTCATACTGCCATGAGTAAATACCCAAGGGACAGACCAAATTCAAATCCATACGCAGATGCAAAGCACACATCCGAAATGAACATGTGCGTCCATCTGCCATTAACACTCTCATCCCATCGTCGTTGCCATGTTTCGTACATTCTGTTCAGGACCAGTACACGCAGAGACATTGTACAAAAATTGTTCGTCCCTCAACGATATGTGGTTCTAATAGGACGCCATCACATCATTCATTATATGCGCTGTAATGGAAATTCTGCGATCGAACATCCTTTTTTATGTCAAAAAATGGTAACAGTTTCTCAGATTTAAACGTTCCCGATTTTTTTTTTTACTGTAGTAGTAATTTAAGGGTAAACTCCTTAAATTGGATAACTTAAAGATACTATACGCAATGAAATAAATGAAATGAATCCTGAAAAATGTCCTTGAAAAAGGCAAATATTTACTACAAGAGCAAAGGAGACTATTTAACCGATATTATTTTCCCGTGTCTTTGCTCAACCAAATAAATATTTTTTTTTATTTCAGTCAAAAATTATTTAAAAAAAAACTTTTAAAAACTTATTCCTGCAAAAGGGGAAAATATTAAAAGACAACAATTAATTTTGATCCTTAATCTTTAATATCATTTTTATAATAAATTATTTAAGTTACCTTCAACATTTCAATAAATTTGCCTTGGATTAATTTTTTCATAGCAAACAATTTGAACAAAACCAAAAAAAACCATGTCAAGAGTTGAATAGACGTACAAAATATAATAGAAACTTTGAAAACTCTCCGAATTGAATCTTTGAATTCAGCCCCAAACCTTCAGGATGGTTGAAATTTGCATAAAAGACAAATTATTTATTAATTGAATTGTGAAAAGGAAACTTTCTATTGACTTAGTTAACTGCATTTCGGATAAGAAATGCCAAAAAGCTTCCATTCGAAGGATAATTCGTTTGTCTCGGCGTTGTCTCCATCCATTTGGGACACAAAAGATACTGATATGATAAAAGACAAAAGGCCAAAAGAAACAACTGAGCTGAGACAAGTCTGTCGCCTTGTTTTAGGCTAATTGAAACAATCAACGTGGAAGTTTCCATCATGTCAGGCACAACCGTCTCGAATTTCGGTTTACATGATTAATTGTTCAAAATTAAGCTCCCCCCCATTAAAATTTGATAGCATCAACACTGAAATCTGCAACATTTGACCGGTGTGAACTTTATCTATTCGAAAGGGTTTCGAATAACATAACCACACAGCACACCGGCTTGCCAAGGATCCTTTACCGCTCACCGTGAATCCTCGACGGTTTTTCTACTCCTCCCCTCGCTGGTCAATGGACAGATTCTATGACTGCAATTCTTATTGTTGTTTTTGAAGGTATCCTTAATAAGCTGCTGGCTACCATTTCTATAACAGTTTCATTTTATTTTATGCTCGTATTCCCATTGCTGTTATTGTCATTTAAAACAAAGCTTCAGATCATGGTTGCGAAGGTGGCAAAAACCATTTTGAAATTCTTCCATCCTCAGTTGAGGATTTTTGGCAACAATAACCTAGAAATAATTAATGATGCTTTTAGGCACTCATAGACCACAATACCAGAACGGAAGAGTGTGAAACACTCTCCTTGATGTGCTCGAAAAGGCCAGCCCAATCAGATATTGTTCATACTCTAAAAGGGGCTTAGTTGAATCAGATTCAAATGTGTAAGCGGGCAGGCTTTTTGTTCGGATTATTTAACTGCGAGAATTGCCAGTGTACACCGGTGCTGGGTGATGGTAACATGAGAGACGTGGAGATGCTGTAGGTAATAATCTTCAGTCAGTCATTTTTCCAGTTTCTGGTTATGCCCATTATTTGATTTGCGCTTTTGTTAAGGTTTCTGATGATATGATTGCCATTGCGGCTGTTAAGGCTATTACGAAACTTTATGGTCGACAGACAAGTACACCGTCTGAACTCCAATTGAATGGAGGGCAAACCGGTCGTCACATGTTTCACAAATGATTCAAAGAATAACCGTCAACATCTTTAAAAGATTTTCACAATGAACGAGGATGAGCCAGGATAAGCGTGAATGGGGCATTATTCTGGAATATGGTTCGAACACTTCACAATTGCGACATGTGCGCGGGCGACGTGACTGGATGATGTCTGCAAGTTCTATGAGGCTTTGATGATGGGTTATTAAGTCTTAAGTGGTAGGTAGACGTCAAAAGCAAGTGAAAGTTGCGAATAAAACTCGTAATAGTCCTGCTAGTAATAACGGATATGTTCGGTTCGTGACTATTTTTGGTTAGCAAATAAACGTGATCTCATATATTTTTGTTATTTTGTTGGTTTGTACTAAAAATTTCAATGCTGTTGTTAACATTTATGATGATTTTTCACATCTTTCTCAAACAACACCCTTCATACATATTGTACAATAGAAATATCCGTTTTTGTTCGACATTATATTCTATGGAAATATAATTTTTTTTCTATAGTGTGTTTACTATTTTTAAATAGGGAAAAAGATACAAAAATAAACTAATCCTATTCATAAGGTGACATCTGCTAATAAGGAAGTACACATAATTTTACAGGAGATTATCTATTCGAGAAGATCCGGTTCGTTGTAAAAATAATCACATTGAAAATTCTATGTTCGTCCCTTTAAACTTTCTTAATGGCACTCGAGTTATGTGTTATAAGTTAAATTGCTTTTTATCGCTACTCCAGTGCACTTCTGCTCCATGCATCTTGATGCTGACTCTTTCTTTAACACTGGACCATTTTATATGTCCTTTATTCGCAACATAACTTTAACCCTGTCTGCATGCATAAAATCACTTGTTTAATATTTAACAGGATAGAGTCCTTGATATTTTACCTCCTTAAACTTTGCTTACTAATATTCTGATAGAACTGATGGAATAAGAAAAAGGGTTTATGAGATGGCGCATTAAGGAATGGATTTTTTCAGGCAATTTTTAATACTAAAAAATTTTTAGAATAAATTATTTTAAAATTTTGTGCACGTTCTTTACAAGAAAAGAAAATACTAAAAAACTAGTCTGCCAATAATATTAGGATTAGATTTCTTTACAGCACACCGACTGGAAGGAGTCTTGAAGCAAATGTAAAATAATCTTCGTCATCGATTAAACTATTTCCACCTGTAAGTTATGCAGATTTCCGGCCATCTTTGTTAAATAAAAAAAGGAAAGACTGCATTCGATAGACTAGAAAGTACAGTTTAGATGAAAAGTTTTTCTCTTTCCACTTGGAATTTTGTCACCGGAAGCCGACCTCTTGAATAGAATATGTAATCGTGAAGGACAAATGACATTGCAGAAAGCATACAATAATTTCCATTTTTTATGCTCATATTTTCAGATAAGGTATTTTTTTACTAAAAGTACGAGTAGAACATTTTCTAGGTGTATTCGGAAAATGAAAAATAAAATATTATAAAATATTATGTTATGGGGTATAAAAGTAATGAGACTGGAATCGCTGATAGTGATCTGGTAGCGCTAAAGGAGGACTTATCTTCTATATTGAATTATATTTTTGTTAAGAATTTTTGAAGGATCAAAAAACAAAGATTTTGAACCTAGCTGAAGCAGGGCTTTAGTCTCAAAAACTGAAGAAAATATGGAACGAGTGACAGGTTTTGCGAAGTTAGACCGTCGATTAGTATTAAAGGTGCTGAGTGAGTTCTTGAAAGGCTCTAAAAAAGGATTCTTAGCGTTAATCGTATACTTCCACTACGGCAATGGCACATATCACAGCACATGCTCCATCGACGAGTTTTTCTAAAAAAAAAGGGGCTCGTGCGATTCTACAGGTGCTCTAATCACCTGATCTTAGTTCGTGCGAATTTTTTTACTTCTGAGTTCATGAAACACTTGAAAGGATTTCATACTTATTCAGGAATGTCTTCAATATCAAAAACCAATAAAAAAGTGAAACGAGTGAAGTCACTTGTAAGATCTGACCATCGATTGATATTATAGTTAATGAATAAGTCCTTGAAGAGCTCAAAATCAGTGTCCTTCACATCAGATCGAATATTGAAGATACTTATATGCTCCATAATAGCAATGTTATCTATCATAGCACCGTATATATTAAGGAGTCCTTGTTGTCAAAACGTACTCCTATGGTTTCCGAGCCCATGCTCTCGTTCCACAGTTAATTGCTCCAAGTTTGGTTGATTTTTTCTGTCTTCCAAAATCAAAAATCACTTGAAAAGACGTAATCTTAGTTGTGTCGATTTTATGCAAAGCAATGTAAACCTTCTACTACTACTAAAAAGTGAAGAAACAACACCTCCGCCGAAGCATAGCTACCCAATGGAACTATTTTGAAGGGGATAATCATCATCATCGATGGTGCCACCACCGGCAGTCCGGTCTAGGCCTGGTGAATCAAACAAATCCCAAAGATCCGGCTTCGGGCCGCAGTATTCCACTTCGATACTCCCAGCATGCTTTTGGCCTTCCTCATCATCTGGAACTATAAATGGAGTAACGTTGACTCTTCGGGCAGGATCTTCCTAATCTGTACGGATTAATTGTCCAGCTCACCACAGCTGGATCAAAATGGTCGTTCGAAGAAGTAAACCAGTTACTTCCAACGACTATTCCATTTGCCACTGTTGAAAACGGTGTTTTCCATATTCTGCTTTTTAATTATATATTTTTAAAGGAAAGGGGAATCAACGCTAGGCCCATCCTACGTATAGGACTGGCGGGAGGCCTTTAGACTCCTAGATAAGCAACTGTAGCTCAATTGCTAGATAGTAATTACCATAAAGAAGCCACGCTTACACACAATTTCCATCATCCTTTTACAGTCTGTCTTGGTGGAAATAGTAATATTGTTTAATGAAAATAAAATCAAACTATCTCATTAATTTCCTGTCACGTATCGAATATATAGGAAAATATTTTTAAAAAAAAACTATTATTAATATTTTCTATGATTAATATTTTTATATTATTAAATACTTTTTAAAGTTACAATAAAATTTATTATTTTTGAAATATATCGAATAGCCGAATTTAGGATATTTTCGTGTTATTTTCAGAAATTCTCAAAAAATAATTCAATAATATTTTATATTAAATTTGAACTTTTTCCCACTTAACAATATTGTTTTGTAAAATGAAGCGAAATCATTAAAATTGTTAATACCCATTGTGGTGGATAGCTAGAAGAGGTATCTTAGTTTTAATACTTCAATTATGAGAAAATGCTCTAAGCAGCTTCCGAAAAGTTATGCTAACGATTAAGTCTTCTGCTTGAAGGAGAGCTTTTATTAAAATGCCACGACCAACACTTTTCGGTTAAATAATTCACTTTTCCATCCGATGCTGGATAGTAGATTCTGCATAACAGGCTATAGTCATTACCTCTTAATTGTCCCTCATAATGACTTTTGCACCCTGACTTTGTACTTTTAGTTTGGTTCTCAAGTGCTTTTGCGGTTAATAAGTTTGAACTTGCCGTCATACTCTAGAACTTCCGACATAGAATCGTTAAGCATTATTCGAAGCCATAGCTCATTTTGTTTCAGTAACATTGTTCTATTGCGCATCAGCAAGAGGGGGCGGAGAGTATGAAACTAATGGTCGAACATTAGACGCAGATATGAGGCCGTATGTCATAGATAGAATCTATTGCATGTGTTCACTTGTATGGATAGCTCTAGCTGGATGGTAAAACTTCTTTGAATATCCTTTCCAATAGCTGATAGGAGTGGTAGAATCATAGATACCGGAGATAGAGGAAATTGTTTTATAGAAAGATTCATCGTGGCAACTACTTTCCAACTACTTTGTCTTGTCATTTGTTCGCCCACCTACTGCAACACTATATCCTTTTCCGACATAATATATTGCTTGATCCTGCAGTCTATTGATGCCGTTTTAAGAACTTGTCTGTCCTTGGAACTACCTTTGTACGTTCAAATATCCATTGTTTCAGAAGATTTACTAGTCGAGTAAATTATCCATAAGTAACCAATTTACCGTGACGTCAATAACATCAAAAAGGATCGCAATACATGCACATTAAGTATTTATGGAAGTCACACTGATTGCACGTTGATATGTGATAAAAATTAAAGCAAGGAACATTAAGGATAGTAGAACCACAACTGTCTATGATGAAGCATTCCTTGTTTGTAAGTTGTAATTATTGTATTTAGAATAAATGGTGTTAAACAATAGTTTACAGATATTTGAAGTAAGAATATTATACAAGATTTTGAGTTTAATTAATTGGTAAAGATTTTTTTTAAGAGAAAACTAAAAGAATCAAATACAGTTTTTAACAAGAGTCCGTAATTTTTTTTTTGTGTGTAAATTCTTCCATAAAATGTTTGAGACCGCACAATCTAAGATACGAAATTTGCATCGGATATGATGGATTGCTTGTTGAGGTGTTTGTAATTTTTTTTGTATTACATAATAACTAAACAGAACTGCAGATTAATAATCTTTAGAGGCATTTGCCTTTTCCACAGCACCAATATACATACGCTTATAGGCACATTATTATATTTCAATTTCATTAAATTTCCGGATGGGTTTTATTATTTTTATAATGAAAATAATATTTTGTGATTGATTCTTTATTTACAGGATAAAAATTCAGTCTATTTTCAGAAGGTCCAGATATGCACTTTTCGGAGGAGTATCTTATTTATGAAAGGATGAGCAGAGCGGTTTATGAATATGTTCGTACAATTTCTGGTAATATCAAAGTTGTATTTTAATTTTTTAATAATATATAAAATGAGCTAATCAGTTGGTTAGTCTAATTTTTATAAGGTACTCTAAGTAGCAGAAAATTTTATAGAAATTAGACAAAGAATATGTAGTTGGAAAGATGAAAAATATTCTTTAGATCAAATTGCTTTACAATATGAAGAGAACAAATAATTTCGTATATTTTAAAATAAAATAACTGAAACGTACTCTACTATCAGAAAGAAAACTCATTGCTAGACCAAAAAATGGGAAAGTTGATTGGAATATTTTTAGACAGAACTGGGACGAAAGGATTTTTTTAATACATATCCTTTAGAATGAACAAGAAATAGGCGATGCCATAAAGAACTTAATTGTTTCTATTAAAAACACAATCAGCAATGCTCCCATAACTCACAACAAACCAGTCATAAAAGGACATGACTATAATGTCGAGCCAGGGCCCAAGTGAGAAGAAATCAACTGAAAATATACCGAATTACTGACAACTAATAAGTCACTCTGCACATCTATCAGACGAATACTTAAATACAAAATAGCTATACATCCACTATATAATTGCAACGCAACCTGGGCAAAAAACAAACAAGCAGAAATTAGATACCTTCGGAAAATATCTAGAAAATACTCTTAATCCATACGAAAACATCCAAGAAATTCAGCATCATAACTCCACGTCTCAATATTGAAATCTACGGTCTAAGCTCTTCAATCCCGCCGAAATTAAATCCACAATAGGCCACCAAGATGTAATAAAAAAGCCCCAGGATATGACCTGATAACTTCAGAAATACTTCAGCAAATATAAAAACAAATCTCGCCCTAATAACCTATATTCTTCATCAAAATGATCCCAAAACACAATAAATCGAAAAACCTTTCTACCTCATATAGACTCATAGGCCTCTTTTCCATTTTATCAAAAATGCTAGAAAAATTAATCCTAAAACGCCATTATCCTATTTTCAAAACTGAGGGTGGTATTTCTCAGCATCTGTTTGGGTTCAGAGCTGAGCATTCCACTATCCAGCAGTGCCATCGCTCAGTCGATTACATAGCGTGCCCAGGCATATTTCTTGACTTATAATATATTACTTAAACCCTTATGAACCTACGTGGTTAAAATTTCGGTTTCAACAAGACTTCCAACTCTCGTCGAATCCGATCTTTTCAGTCAAGAATACTTCATTAGATCGTCACCGCTTCTTTCTTGGTTCGTAATAATATGGTCAATCCTAATTTAAATATTCCTTTTGCTTATGACATCTTCGTACAATGTGAACCAACTTTCCTCTTTTAACCTTACCAGAGTCATTTTTTGTTCAATAGTAACCATAAATTTATAAGCATTTTAAATGATCAATATGGACGAGAGCCTTTTCAAAATAGTATAATTACTATATTTAACTGCATTTATCTGATGAAATAATACTTTGCACAAAAAAAAAATCCAAAAATGAGGGTACTAACTGTTTTTGCTCGGGCTGGAGCAAAATTGAGATATTGAAATTATATTTCTTCCGCAGTAAAATTACTCCCAATAAATTTATTGATATTGAAATCGTATTTCTTCCACCTAGAAACATTAAAACCCCAAAAATTATGGCTCCATCCGTTTTTGCTTGGACTGGAGCAAATTTGAAATACTGAAATAATTTCACTTGCACATGGAAATTACTACCAACAAATTTATTGATATTGAAATCGCAAAAAAAAATTTATTGATATTGAAACCTTAAAAATTATGGCACCATCCGTTTTTGCTCGGGCTGGAGCAAATTTGAGATATTGAAATAATTTTCATTCCACCGCGAAACAGCTCCCAACAAATTTATTGCTATTGAAATTATTTTCCTTTTGCCAGGCAATGGTAAAATCGCAAACATTAGGGCATTTTCTGTTTTTGCTCAGGCTAGAGCAAATTTGAAATATTGAAATAATTTCACTTTCACCTGGAGACTACTACCAACAAATTTATTTGCATTGAAATCAGTTTTCTTGTACCTGAAAACGTAAAACCCTTCAAAATTATGGCACAATCTGTTTTTGCTCGAGCTGAAGCTAATTTGAGATACTTAAAATATTTCATTTCCACCTGGAAATTACTACCAACAAATTTTTTGGTATTGAAATCATTTTTCTTCCACCTGGAAACGTTAAAACCCCAAAAATTATTGCATCATCCGGTTTTGCTCGGGCTGGAGCAAATTTGACATATTTAAACCATTTTATTTACACTGGCAAAATTCTCCCAGAAAATGTATTGATATTGAAATCATTCCCCTTTCACCTGAAAAGGTAAAAACCCAAAAATTATGGCAATATCTGCTTTTGCTCGGGCTGGACCAGATTTGACATATTGAAATAATTTTACTTCGACCGGAAAATTACTCCCAAGAAATTTATTGATATTGAAATCATTTTCTTTCCACGGGGAAATGGAAAAATTCTAAAAATTAGAGCACTATCTGTTTTTGCTCGTGCTGGAGCAAATTTGACATATTGAAATGATATTCCTTGCACCGGAAAATTACCACACTTTTTATTGGTAATAATCCAAAACATGCAATTAATAAATAACCATTGTTTATAGGTTTGTGCTTGACAAAATACAATATTATAAATACAAAAATGCAAAATACGAGCATTTTTGTTGTGTAGTACCAGTCTTATATAAGAAGGTGTAATGTTTGAAATATAAATGAACAATTCTGTTACTCATCAATGGGAAATACTTTAACAATCGATTGATTACAGTTCGTTACCTTAAAGGTGGTTGGTTTGTTTTTGTTTTTGTTTTTACAAAACAGTGTGTCGCGTGTTACTTGATTGATTTCTCTTAAATTAAGCCATTGGTATGACTAGAAGCCATCGTACTTTAGTTTGTTAATGTAATAACCAATAAATTATTACTCGTTCATATGCGAAATATGTTAATTGGTAACAAATAATCGTAACCGACTGTAATCGGGGTCAGTTGCGGAATTCTTACTTCGCATCACGTAAGACTGGCTGAGTACGATCAAGTGCAAGTGAAGCCAAATAGACCAAAGTAGGAGACTTGCATTGCCCGTGATCTAACTGGTCAAATTAGCATTCAATGCAGGTTCTTGACGCCCAAATACAATCAAATTGAACTGAAATCCATACAGTCAACAAGTTATGTAATAAAAAACAATCGACGTTGAATTATTTTCTATCCAAATAGGCTCGACGGCTTGCTAGTATGTGAAGACTAAACTTTGATCGACCAACTAAGGACATCGTGTATGTTTTTTTAATTATTTTTTTTTCATTTAACAAACTTTTCATATAGCATTCTTGATTTCCCAGCTGATTAACCAACTTTATTTAAGTCAGCAATTACAAAAGTAGTTACCCACCAAGTGTTCAAATATCAAATAATCAAAAGACAAATTTTCAGTTTCTGAAATTTAATCTAAGTCGTCTGGTCTAATCGTGATAGATAGTCGCAAAAAACTGTCTAAATCGTGTTTTTTTTAAATCTAATCAATAAAAAATTGGTAATTTAATTATTGTTAAAAGTTTTATTTAATATAAAAATTAGAAATAAAAAACGCATTAACAACAAATCGTATCTGAGAGAATGTTTGTATCTGCGCACGTCTACTTTTGTTGAGAAGAAGCAAATCAGAATTAAATGATGGATTTGTGTGACTAGTATTTGTGCTTTAATAAAGCATTCTCAAATGGCTTCGAGTGCACTGCATTGCAATGGATTTTTTCCAAAGTTTATATTAACAAGTGCATCAAAGTGTGTTAATTGATTGAATCGCATCTGCAAAAGTCTAAACACCAGTTGGTGTTATTGGATGTTGTTGGTGGTTGATGTTAGTGTGTTTTAGTGATTTTGCTGCAACCCCATTTATTTTTCTGCTTCGAGTGTTTACTTACATTTCACCAAAACAATCTGAATTAATTTATTGAATCTGCTGCCTATTTATGCTGTTTCAGCAAATTCCATTGTTTGGAGGCTGTATCCAATCACGCATACTGTTCATTATGGCGTTATAAATTGGAAAGAAAAAACCAAAACTTTTCCTAAATGTTAAATTTAAAATAAAAGTGGTGAATTCAGTGCAGAATTTTTCTGCCCTTAAAATAATTTCTCTTACCTTCGAAAGCTTACAGTCAAGTGAATATTACATCTACCATAGAGTCGATCGTCTGTTTACAATAGTTTATTAGCCGTGACAATTTTTTTTCCGCATTAGATGAAAATTTTATGGTATTTCCTTCCTAAAAATCATTCCACTATTCAAGCATGAATTTTCAATGAGAAAACTTTAAAAAAATATTTGCATTGCTTCTAATTAGATTCTGAATGCGTAAACTTTTTGCCATCGAAAAATTTCTTGCATCAAAAACGATAGCAAAATGAAAAAAGGCTAAAATTTTGCCAACAACTTGAAAAGTCTTTAAGGAAATTTTCAAATTAAATCATTAGCCTTTGAAATTAATTTGAAAATTGTGACTGAATGGAATGAAGAAATTTATTAAGTTTTTGTATGTGTGTGTGTGTGTGTGTAGGGAGTTAGCTTTCGAAAATGAAAATTTCCGAGGCTTCCTCTATAAATGGAATATTTTCCATCAAGTTTTTAAGATTAATTGAAATTTTGAAAAGATTGAATTTCTGATAAGAAAGTTTAGATTGCGGTAAGTTATTTAATTAGAAAATAAATTTTAATTAATCTTGATCGAATTACTTAATGTACTGTAAAAGAAAACATTTCATTTTCTCTCAATTTTTAGCTGGCATTTATTTTCAAGGAAAATTCAAATAAATTTTCATCAAAATAAATTGAATTATCTAAATTGATATAATAATTTTGGAATATTGTTGTTTTTTTTTTTTTATATTATTGATGATTGTTTGTAAAATTATTCTACTGAGCTTGATGGCATTGTGTAGAATAATACAGGGCGTCCGAACATTCAATTTAGTCACAAAAACTGGATTATCATATCGCGATATCGAGCACCATTAACTGTTACAGCTGCATTTTCGAAGAAGAAGACGCATCCAATGATGCGTCCAACCCAAAATCCGCACCAAACAATAACACGTTGTGGATACCTTTGTTTCTCAACAATCAGTCGGGGATTTCCTGAGCCACAAAGCGACACTTTTGCCGTTTAACCAAGACACCAAGATAAAAATGAACCTCATCGCTGAAAATGATTTTGTTCGAAAATTTTGTTGTTGTTCCATAATCCATTCAATGAACTCAATTCGATGTGAGTTGTAAGTAAGCTTTACATTTTGAGTCAATAGAACTTTGTAAGCATAAATGTCCTATTCATGACCACGGTGCCGAATAGGTGTTCCTGGACTCTCAGCACGAACTGCTTTAACAATGTTTTGTGTTAAACGGCCAGAGTATTTTTTTTTAAATTTTTTATCTGCAACTACAATTGTATTGTAACAACCAAATTTATATAACATTTTAATTAACAATCATCGGCGTTTCTCCAATTAATGGAAGTTAGATTCCTCAAGAACCCCTAGCCCATTGTATCTTAAGTCGCCGATAAGTATTTCCAGGGAGAGCAGCATAGGACAAACGTGAGTGAAATTTTTGCTAGCGGGAAATGCACAGGTTCCCGTAAGAAAGGGAACATTTAGATCATGATGTATTACGTTGTTACGAACAAAAGAGGGGGCATCAACAATTTTGCTGAGGTTCTTGGATTGTAAGGCCCAAATTTAAATTACATAAGAGGTCTGTTCAAAAAGTATCGAGAATTTTTAATTTTTGCTGGTTACGTATATTCGATTTTCGATTTTTTGTGGCGTTATGTTGGTACTCTTGTCTCGCACTTATGCCGATAAGTTCGGCCATTTTGAATGTTCAGTTAATATTTGACAGCTGCTTTGCCATGCACGTGTTATGGTTCGTCTCTGATTTTTGCACATTCCAAAAAATGGATCAAAGAACCTGTATCAAATTTTGTGTGAAAAACAAAATTAATTGCGAGGACGCATTCGGAATGTTGACTGTGGCATATGGTGAAGCTACCTTGGGCCTAAGCAAAGTTTATCGGTGGTAGAAAATGTTCTCAGAGGGCCGAGAAGATGTGAACGACGAAAAGCGTGCCGGATGGTCGAGCACCTTAACAACATACAAAAACATTGATGAAGTGAAGAAAATAGTATTGGCCAATCGTTGAATCACCGTTAGAGAAGTTGCTGAGGACTTAAACATATCGATTGGCTCGTGCCATTCGATTTTTACCAATGATTTGGTCGTGAGACGGGTCGCCGCGAAATTCGTACCAAAATTGCTCAATTTCGACCAAAAACAGCATCGCATTAACATTGCTAAGGATCAGTTGGAGTCTCTCCGCGACGATCCAAATTTTCTCCAGAGAGTCATAACTGATGACGAATCATGGGTTTATGTTTATGACGTGAAAAATAAAGCCCAATCATCCCAATGGAAGCGGCCACACGAGCCAAGACCAAAAAAAGCGCGCTAAATTCGGTCGAATGTGAAGGTTTTCCTTACAGTTTTCTTCGATTGTAGGGGCGTGACGTATTATGAGTTTTTTCCACAGGGTAGAACGGTCAATAATGAATATTACCCGCAAGTAATGAGCAAGTTGCGCGAAGCAATCTGGAAGAAACGCCCGGATTTGTGGAAGAACAAAAATAGACTTTTGCCATTTTTGCCCAAAAACAACACACTAATAATGCCGCAGCCACCGTATTCCCCAGATCTGGTCCCCTGTAGCTTCTTCTTGTTCCCGAAACTGAAGACCTCCATGAAAGGACGACGCTACGCTACGATTGAGGAGATAAAGGCGGCATCGAAGGAGGAGCTGAACAAGTTAAAAAAAAAATGATTTTTTGAAGTGCTCCGAGGATTGGAAAAAACGTTGGCGCAAGTGTACAATATCTGGTGGAGATTACTTTGAAGGGGACAAAATAGATATTAATGAATAAATAAATAATTTTTGAAAAAACACAAAATTCGCGATACTTTTTGAACGGACCTCGTAATTTGTAGATTAGAAGTTTACTTTTGATTGTTAGTTTCGAGTATTTGTCCATTAGTCTAATAAGTTGGCTATAACTTCTAGTGGCTTCTAGTCTTTTTAGCTTAGTATAAGGGTTCCATGATAATCTCTATGTCCAGGTTAAGTCCCAAATAACGTACTTTATCATATTGTGGAATCATGTTGCTATTATGGTATGAAGGAATAGGTTTTCCTTAAAAAAGTGTGAAAGTAATATCAGCACTCTTCTGTTCATTTACCCTAACTCTACATCCCATAAAACAGGATTGAAGGTTATGTATATGGGATTGCAAATTGTTGCAAGTTATGTCAGAATTTTTATGGATAACAAGTATGGCCGTATCCTTGTTATCCATAAAAATTCTGGCATAACTTGCAACAATTTGAACTGTTAGATGTCACGCTCAATTTTTTATTTCGTAAGTAACACTTTGCTGTCAGATGTCAATGACAATGCACTCAATTTTTAAAAACCTTGAACTGTCAGATGTCACGCTCTCTTTTTTTTCGTTAGTAACACTTTGCCACACAAATGGCGTAAAATTCAAATTTTGAGTGCTCTGTAGGACACCCTTTATTTAATTAAACATTTTCTAAAGTCGCTCATTGGTCGCATGGTCGTGACGCTATATAATAACCTATAGTTCTTATCTCAGAGAAAATCAAACTTTTTAGAATTTTTATCTACTCTAAATGTTGCTAAAATATTTTGATAAATTAAGGATTAAATCAGATAAGATGAATTTTTTGTTGAAAACTTAAACTTAACTGCTTTATTTATTTTTGTTAAACAAAATACTATAAAACTGAAAAGTAGAGTATTTTTTTTTTGAAAATTTTCCACTATAACTTTTGAAATTTGAGTATTTGATTAAACGACTCCAGGGTGTTTTGACAAAAACCAAACTTCATTTATTTTCAAATTTAAATCTTTAAGTTAAATTTACCTTCCCTGAAGAATAGAGCTGAATAAAGTTTGACTGCCGACAGGTGTCTTAATATTAAGTTTCACATGCACTTGTTTGTACGTGCATTTATCTGATTATCTTTGTGTTAGTTTATGAAATCCATAAATATACCAATGTGAAAATACTGAGTGTCCTTGTATGTTGTTTTTTTTTTTGTATCCTGAAGAGATGAGAGCAAATTGTAAAATTTTGGAAAATTCCCATTTGCATTTGGGCAATCACAGATAAGTAGATTTTCATAGGATATACTGCAGTCTTGTGTATAAATAATGAAATGGTTAAAAACGCTCTAGTCCCATAATTTTAATTGCTGTCAAATTACGTAATGGAGTTCCTGTGTTCTTATCGGTGCAATTGAAGAAACTCGGGAACAATGCAATCACAAACTTCTTGTTTAATGCAACAATCGAGGTAAGTTCTCCTCGAGCACAATTGCAGACGATCAACTTGTTCAGAACTTAAGAAAATCTAGCTGCATGGCAAAATTATCCTGTTAAAGGATATAAGGCTTACGAAACTATAAACGGGACTAGTTTGGAATGTGCTTTTTATCTGTGAACAGAATAATGAACTAGGGCGGAAAGTTCAAAACCGGAACATAAAATTCCAGGAAAGAGTAGTGCATTCCGGACTAACCAAGGACCAATAATCAAGTTCCCAAATGTCTTATCTAACTGACAACTTTTGTGTCGTATTCTACTCATAGTCATATTGTTGACTACACTTTTATAATGACTGGATCATATACCTTCTACGTTATCTTAATTTATAAAATATTAAATTTTTAAGGGTTTATTTTCTATTATTTATAAAAAATTTGCTCAGACATTCTTAACCTTTTACAATCAAACGTTTGGTCTTGAAAGTAATAGTCTACTTATATGGATATCTTTCAAGGATTAAATTTTTAAAAATATATATTATATTTCATAGAAGAAGAAAATAACAATTATAAAAATAATTATTTTCACTTAAAAAAATATCAATTAAATATTATGAAAATTTTGGTTAAAGTGACTTTTTTGTCAAAAATCTTTAGGTTTATCCAATTTTTGCTTTGGAAAGTAAATATACATCAAATATTATAAGAATTCGCAATTAAAAATAACTTTTCTTTTTTCAAATATAAAATTCTTGCCATTATATGTTTTAGAAAAATAATTGAAAATGTTTGGAAAACTAGTTTAGGTACAATAATTTTTTAAGAACTTTTTCGTACATTTCGAGTTTTAATTCGGCCATTACTTGACGGATGATAGTTTTGTTAGTGTTCTGAAGCTTAAGGATCTTTTCTAGATCTAATTTTAAGAGCTTTTTAAGAAAAAATATGTTTTTTTTGTTAAACTGCAAAAAAGGATAAACAAATTTGTTTCGATTGAATAATCAAATATAATCAAAAATTCATCCAATTTAAAATTTGGAAAGTAGAACTAAATAAAGTATAAAAATATTTAGATTTTAATTTATTTTTTTAATATTGAATATTAATAAAATTTTGCCATTATTTATTTTTAAAGAAACAAATGGCCAAAAAAATATCAGCAGGACTCGATCCTTTTGAGGGACGGTGGGTTTAAAATACCCAAAAAGGATTAATGCTTCAGGGATAGTGGATTTAAAAATGCCGAAAAATATTTAAAAATAGTCTGCGTTAAAAAGATGTTTTTTTTACAAAACATCGTACGAGGGTCGTTTAATGTCCTTAGAAAAAGATGGAAAAAAACTGTTTTTTTTAAAAAGAAAATTTATTTTTCAATATAATCTCCTTTTAGCTCTTTTAATTTTTCCAACAGTTTTTCCAAAATTTTTATCCCGTCCAAAAAATAGTATATCGGAAGTACTGCAAAATACTCATCCGTTTGAGCAATGACGTCCTCGTTGGAAGTGATGGGTCGTCCGCCAAGCCATTTCTTCAGATTGGGGAAAAGTAAATAGTTACTCGGGGCCAAATCTGGTGAATAAGCGGGATGCTCCAACAATTCCATTCTCAATTCCACAATTTTGGCCATTGAAACAGGGCGGGTGTGCACACGCGCATTGTCCTGATGCAAGAGGATTTTTTTCTTCTTCAGATTGGGGCGTTTCTCTTTGATTTCCTCGCTCAACCGTTGCAATAACGACGTGTAATACGCTCCTGTTATTGTTTTTCCTTTTTCCAAGTAGTCGATAGAAATGATGCCTTGCGAATCCCAAAAGACCGTGGCCATCACCTTGCCGGCTGATGGCACAGTTTTTGCCTTCTTCGGAGCCCGTTCACCCTTGAAAATCCACTGTGATGACTGTCTCTTCGTTTCTGGAGTGTAGTAGTGTATCCAGGTTTCGTCCACAGTGACATATCGACGAAGGAATTCGGCAGCATTGCGATGAAAGAGTGCCAACATAGCCTCAGAGTCCACTACGCGATTGCGCTTATTCTGCTCTGAGAGCAAACGCGGAACCCATCTTGCCGAAATTTTTTTTCACAGACAATTTTTCATGCGAAATTGAAGCGACTGTACCTTGTGATATGCCCGTGGCCTCAACTAATTCGCGCACTTTAATTCGCCGATCGTTCAAAATCAGATCGTGGATTTTGTCGATGATTTCAGGAGTAGACACCTCAACTGGGCGTCCTGAACGATGTTCATCTTTTGTCGATGAACGGCCACGTTTAAATTCATTCACCCAATTGTAAACCGTCGGAAACACAGGTGCAGATGTGCCATGAACAGCATCAAACTCGGCTTTGATTTCTTTCGGGGTTAAGCCTTTCAAATGGAGATGTTTGATGGCAGCCCTAAACTCGATTTTTTCCATTGTTATGCACAAATAAATGTCGTTAACTTTAATCGACGATAGAAATTGACCTACGCTATGGATCGAGCTGAAATTTTGACAGCTATCCTGTCGATAATGTTACTTACAAAAAAATAATGCTACTTTTTACCGACACTACGAGCGCAATTTCTCGGATTTCCTAAGGACTTATTGAACGACTCTCGTACCATTTAAAGTCCAATTGGCATCACCAAATTTTGAAATTACACGTCTTTGGAACTTTTCGGATAATAAAGCCAAATTTTATAGAGAACAATTTTGCTTATCGAAGTAGGCACCGAGCAACATCCGAGTATGTACCTCCATAATCTCCTTTTAAAACTCCAAACGTGACTTTAGGCAAATGAGCACTTTTTTAGAATTTTTTTGTTAATATTTAAGGTTAGAATTTTTTTGTATATATTTTAAGTTTTTGATTGTAGTATGGCAAATTTTTTTGCTTATAAAATATTATAACAAAAAAAATATTTACATAACAACGATTAATTAACTAGGCTATACTTTCCGAATTATAAAATGGTTCAGTTTATATACTTTTACAAAATTTTGTTTTATTAACAATATTTTCTTAAAATACTTATAAAAGTTTTTATAATAGTACACGTTTCTCTTATAATGAAAAAAAGACCAAATAAGGAGTAGTATATAATTTTAAAGGCACTTTAGCCTATTTGGAAAAAAAACTTCTAAAAAAATCCTAATATTTATAAGCTTATAGATAAACGAACAATCTAAATTCTACTCACATGTGAGCATTTGCATACACACATCATTTCAAAAGTAATAGATCATAATTTATTGTTTTTTGTTTTGTTTGTTTGTTTGCATAAATAATAGTTGGCAAAAGTTCATATATGATATCAAATAACTTTTGGAATATGTTCTGCTATACTTTGAATCAAAAGCTTTTTCGTAATCGATATACTAGCCGATGGGAATTAATATTGATCGATGTTTCGCTTCTGTGATTGTGCCAATTGGAATTGAATTCATGTCACGAAAATTGAAATAGGCTCTCATAATTTTCATCCCCAAACCCGTATTTTAGCTGAAATCGTAAATCAACATAATACGATGGCCAATCGATTTGAATTATGTGCCCATTTACCATCAGAGTTTCATCATAAAAGTTAAAGAAGACATTATGGAAATTGCCATCGAACGTACCAGTAAATGAAACACATTATTTGTCATGCGTTTTATTTTCATTTAATTGTACTTTTATAATAATGTTGTTGTTGTTATAATGAAATTATTGAAAATATTAAAAAACGGATTTATTTACAATAGGAATTTATGAAAGTTGTTTGAAGAATATGCCAATTTTTAAAAGTTATTTTTTCAAATTTACCATACAGGAAATAAAAACAAATTTTTCGTTAAGATTGTGAGAAATAATTCTTTATTAATTTTTCTAAATTTCTTTTACATACGAGTAGCTAAGAAAAATTTGTCTAAAGTAAGCCTTGTCGAAATGAAAGTGAGATCACCTTTGTATCGTGCACGCAAAACTATCTACTTCCTATGGCGATATAGTGAAAAATCAATGTAAATTTTTCGATAAATTGTGTAGAAAGGTTACTAATCGATATGTGCAGATTATAAGGAAATAAAGTATAACTATTTTTATAGACAACGAAGACGCTTTTTGAATTGCGATGTTGTACGATGCCCAAAGTGGCTGTAATGCGGAAGCCAAAGTACGAGTTGATATTGTAAGTTATCGTTGAGGGAATCGAATTAGAGAGTAGCATTCCAAATTGCACAACTCGTTTTCTTATGTTTCTACGAACAGTAACTATTCTGCAAAAAACAAGCCATAACTATGAATGGCTAACTAAAAACGAATTGATGATATGATCGAATAAATTGTCATCACAAAATACAACATTTCAATATATTTCGAATTAAGTTTCGTTGGAAATCACGAATGAATATTAGATGAGTAAAAGTACTATCGCTTTTTAAATGGATGGAAAATAAATTTAAGAAGTACATATTCTTAAATATAAAAATTTTAACATTAAAACATGATTTATTCATGGATAAGTGAAATTAATTATGATATGGAAAGAATTTATGATTTTTAATGAGCAAACTTGCATAAAATTCAAGCTGTGAATTATCTTTTACAAATTATTGTAAATAATAGGACTTCTTAAAAAAAACATTAATAATTTTCTAAAATGTTTATAAATTTTGTAAAATTTACCATGAAAATACAAGTGTTTGCAGAAAAATAATGTGACAGACATCAGTACGATAGTCCCTCTTAGACTTCATCGGGTAACTTCGCGACTCTTTAGAGCATGATTAGTGAAGCAAGGAAGCTTAATTAATCAGCATGTTTGACCAATGAAAATCTGCTAACAGCCTGTTTAGCTAATGTTCTATATCAAACGCAAAGGTACAAAATGTTTTTGGACGTCTTAGTGATAAATTTTCTGAGGTCAAATCGCTAAGGATTACCTAGCAACCAAGTTTTATTTTTATAGTAAATTTAAAAAGGACTTAATTCCAGATTTATCATTTATGAAAATGCTTAATAGAAAGCATAGATTAAAAGGGACCGGACAAGCCTTTAATGAGGTCTGAAAGTACTCTCATTAGATATAACAATACGGTCAATCCTACATAGCAATTAACAGTAAGGAACCAGTTACAACCTGACTGTTTATGGCGAGGCCGATCTAAACCTCTGTTAAAATTATGACTGACAGGGCTCGACATAATTACCGTTATCTCCCACCAGCGGTTTTGAGGCCGTACCAGCTATGTGGATATAAACCACAGCAACCACGTTGCAGCCTAAGCCGCCTTACCAATGTTGGGCACAGTGTGTTTGAATACCACAGGGCACCGGCTTCGCATGGAACCAATTGTGGTTTTAAGAGTACTTAGGATTGTACTCCGCTTAGGGAGCTACGGTAAAGAATTAGGCCCAGAAAAAACAACCGGAATCGTACTCCTTAAAAGTCTCAGAAGTATATACTGTCGAGCGTTCTGGAATACCATCCAAGGTGTCTATTTCACCTGAATTTTGTTTTTTTCCATTATCTGTTCCTTCACAAAAAGCTATCAGCCATCAGGAACACGGCAATATCAATACCAGCTTTCGGAAATTAAAATCATCCGTAGACAAGCGAAAGTATTCGTCGAAGAGAATAACCCGAAATGGATATACGGGCTGCCTTTCTTACTGAATGAATAATGACACTGCACCAAGAAGATCATACGAGATCTGTTCCAAAAGTATCGTGAATTTAGAATTTCCGCGGTAACGTATATTCGATTTTCGATTTCTTGCGACAAGTTCGGCCATTTTGAATATTCAGTTAATTTTTGACAGCTGCTTTGCTTGCACGTGTTTTGACTTGTCTTCGATTTTTGCCCATTCCAAAAAATGGATTAAAGAATCTGTATCAAATTTTGTGTGAAAAACAAAATTAAATGCGAGGACGCATTCCTAATGTTGACTGTGTTATATGGTGAAGCTACCTTGGACCGAAGAAACGTTTATCTGTGGTACAAAATGTTCTCAGAGGGCCGAGAAGATGGAACGACGAAAAGCGTTCCGGACGCCCGAGCACGTCAACAACAGAAGTGAAGAAAATAGTATTGACCAATCGTCCAATCACCGTTACAGAAGTTGCTTAGGACTTAAACATTTCGATTGGCTCATGCCATACGATTTTTACCAATGACCTGGCGTGAGACGGGTCACTGCTGAATTCATACCAAAATTGCTCAATTTCGCCCAAAAACAGCATCGCATTAACATAGCTAAGGAGCTGTTGGACTCTGTCCGCGGTGACTTAAATTTTCTCCAGAGGGTCATAACTAATGACGAATCATCGGTTTCTGGTTATGACGTGGAAACCAAAGCTCAATCATCCCAATGGAAGCTGCCGCACGAGCCAAGACCGAAAAAAACGCTCCAAGTTTGGCCAAAAGTGAAGGTTTTGCTTACAGTTTTCTTCGATTGCAGGGGTGTGGTGCATCATGAGTTCTTGCCACAGAGCAGAACGGTAAATAAGGAATATTACCTGCAAGTTATGCAAAAGTTGCGCGAAACAATCCACCAGAAACGCCCAGATTTATTTTTTCAAAAATTGGCTTTTGCACCATCATAACGCCCCTGCTCAGGCATTGTTGCTTGTGCGCGAATTTTGGCCAAAAACAACACAAAGACGGCATCGAAGGAGGAGCTGAACAAGATTACAAAAAATAATTTTTTGAAGTGCTTCGAGGATTGGAAAAAACGTTGGCGCAACTGTATAATAACTGGTGGGGATTACTTTGAAGGGGACAAAATAAATATTCATGAATAAATAAATAATTTTTGAAAAAACGCAAAATTCGCGATAAGTTTTGAACAGACCTCGTATAACCGAAAACAAGTGCGCTGACATCTCTCTATCACTTTCAACACCTTCCACATGAGCGATGGGCAAAATCTTATAAGAATATTCAAAATTCCTGTAACGAAAGTACCTCCAAGTCCCTCTGTGTAACTATTAAAAGTTCATGTAAATTTTTTTTAATCTCCAAAATCAAATTCCACTTCAAAGACATTATCTTGGTACCATCGATTAAAGCCTAACAGTTTAACTGTTCCGATGGTATCTCCGCCGGTGGACAGCTACTGAAGGTATCTAATTTCAAAGGGTATAATAATGATGGGATAAACGTCAGTAAAAAAATAAAATTAGTGAAAGCTTTTTTCAGGTCAAACCCTCTTTTAACATTAAATCTGAATGATATCTTGCTAAGCTCAGAAAAAGGTTTCTTCACGTCAGATCAGGACCTTTCACAATCACGAGCTTTTGCTTAGAAGGTGGTTTTTTATGGTTTTCAAATTCATACCCATCTCCACCCTTACCGCTCCTTAACTGACTAATAATATTTCAATATCCTTTCAAGCTTAGATTAATTCAGAAAAATCATATAAATTTCCAAAAAAAATAATTTAACTTTTTATATTTGTTATAAATAATAATTGAAATTTTTTTTAGTACACTCGTAATGGTGTTAGACTATCATTTAAGGATTCGAATGGTCCTACGCTTATTTCCAAAAACCAATTTTCTTTCTATTCTAATTGAATATCCTTATTCTGTTATCCCTTGTTGCCAAGTAGCCTTAAGTATTATTTGAAATGATAAGAAACAAACAAACAAGCAAAAAATGTGTAGATCAATTAAGAGGGGTATTTCAATAGGTGCGTTCAATTATTATTTTAGCGTTTCATGTGACAGTGCTGCCATTTTTATGCGTTTAATTATGGAGACCTGCACGCGAATAGGAAGTTCAAATTTATTATATACTCGATTTGGTAGAAATCATCTTCAGCGATCAAGTGCATTTTGGACTGAATGTCGATCTCAACAAGCAAAATTGGTCGGATCTGGGATGAAAAGTGGGCAGTATTAGGCCGTAATGCTTTTGAAATGAGATGGGTGTGTTGGTAACTGTCAATGGCGAGTAGTTCCCAGTGAGGATAATCGATTTTTTTGGGCTTTGATTGGAAGATATGGATTTGTTTCTGATAGGATGGTGCGACTAACCATATAGCAATTGAATTAAAAGTCTTTTTACAGATGAAGTTTGCACTTCGCGTTATTTCCGGACATTCTGATGTAAGCTGACCGACAAGATCCTTTAATTTAAGACCTTTAGTCTATGTCAGTAAATCAATAATACTTTCCAAGCTGAAGAACAATAACATTGAAGTTTTTGATGAGATTCAGCTCGATTTATGCGGAATAGTCATCCAAAATTGTACCTCTCGGATCACCTCCTATAATCCAAGCCCCCACGACGATCTTATTTTTAAATAATAATGCTATAAAATGTTTTTTAATCTGTGCAAAAAATATCTGCCCATAGCTCTTATTGCACTGTTACGGAAAAGGTTCTTTTTTTAAAAATTTGGTAAATAAAATAATTTTTTAAAATTTACCAACCTTATTTATCTTACTTAATTTTCCAACTTTATTTAATAAATCGTAATATAGAAAAATAAACTAATTGATAAGATAAATGCGCCTTTAGTAACGTTTAGTTTTCAGTAACATTTACCTTGTGAATGTCCGATAGTGTTGACACATGTCCTTCTGACAGAACATGTTTGCCAATTGCGATAACAGCGTCTGATGTTGTTGTTGATTTGATCCTACGTGTATAATTGGCTAACCTGGTAGCTGGGACATTTACAGATGATAATGTTCACATATGCATGCGTACAGAATACGAAAAGGATGTTCCGAATAGGGAAAATTTTGACGATAGAACAATATCCTTATGCAAAATTGAGGAACAACATGACAAAATATGATTGGAATCAAGAGCAAAATCAACAAAATTTAAGTTGATGGCAGGAACAGGAATCAGTCGTTTTATACACCTGCCAGGGGGTGTATTGGCTTCATCGTAGGTCACGTACTAAAAAGGATTGAAAATGCCAATGGGGGGGGGGGGTGTGGTTGGAAATAATCAAAGCCAATTTGATTTTGGTTACGATTTATTTCAATTTTGGCCTTTTAATAGGCAGACTGTGGTATGCATTTTATCATTTTGTAAATTGATGGCAATCAAAAGGACTATTTTATTATCAATTGTTGTTGTTGATATTTGGAAATAATTATTGTCCAGTATGTGTAACTAAAAAAAATTTTTGTAATTTTTAGGGACCCCCATTAAAAGATGCACAGCTTGTAGAGTATTTTTTGTGAGTGGATAATCCAATAAACGGAGTTCAAAGACTAACTGTGGAGTGGAAACACGAAGATTCCTGTAGAATATAATTTGTTCAGTTGTGATGAATAGATTTGGGTCGGAAGCCAAATGCCATCGTAATCCGTTCTGTTTGTATAATTAATTTCAATCGACCTAACATTGAGTGTTGTTTGATAGTGAAATTTGGTTGGTATTTCCGAGGGTACCTGTCACTGGGGCTAAATACCATGTTTAATTCAGTCCGCAATTCAAGGCTTATGTATAGCTCCAAACAGATGGTTAGAAACTCATACAAGGGAGGAATTATATCGCCTAATTAAAAGTTTTCAGCTTCCATTGCAAATGGAAAGTGATAGCTTTTCAATCGAAAGCTAAATGAAATTCAGTTCAATGTTAGATAAAAGCGAAATTAATCGGTTTTTCTGATCAAAAGAATTTTAGTTACGAGCACTCGAGTCCTTTTAGAATTATTCAGTAACTGTAGAAATAATGACAAACTATACTTATAGCCATTTTGAATATTCTCTATTTATTTTGAAAATATTTTCTTACTAACTTCCGGTCTAAATTTTTATTATCTTTAATGGAAAAGGTTTTTAACAATATTTTAATTCTATCAATTTTAAAAAGTATTTTTAAAAATTTTTTCTTTTTCAGAAATGACTCTAAAAAGTAAAATCCTGTCATTAGTTGGACTATTTTTGATAGTTCAGGTGGTATTATGTCAAGAGTCTGCACATATTATCAATAGATCACGTGGCAATATTCTACGAAATTTAACAAGAACTCATCAATATGAAAATAATATCGTGACAAGCAGTTTGGATGCATCGTTTATGATTCGAATGTTCTACAGAGGATTTCGAGAACTTTATAATAGGTAATATATAATTTTTAAAATAAATCGAATAAGAAACTGTTCTGAATTAGTCTTACTGCTTGTCTTATGAATAATCGGATATTATCAAAAAACGATTATCCAATTTAAGCTTTGAAAAATAAAATTTTCTAAAAAATACTTTTTTTTATCTTTAAAAAAAAAAAGATTTTATCTTAATTTTTATTACGTTTTATTAACTAAGTTTTGCCATTATATATAATTTAAAAAAAAATCTTAAATAGTTTTGCAGGACTCAATCTTTTAGTGATAATTTTTGATAACTTTTTCATATATTTCGGGTTATTATTCGACCATTACAGGTATTCTTTTTTAAATGCATTAAAATTTAAGGATTGCCTTTTCTAATAAGATTTTTTGTAATATCTTATTAAGAAAGTTCAACTATATCAAATTGCCCGATCTTGCAAGCCAATTGGCATTGTCAAATTATTGCAAAATTACGCTTTCTGGAATTTTTTTTGCGCATTTAAGCCAAAATTTCACATGTTTTACAACTTGTGGCACTATCTTGTTAAAACCACATATAGTCCAGGTTAAAATCTTAAAGTTCTGATTAAGAAAAAGTTGGTTATCATGCGTCCAAAGCGCTCAGATTTATCGGTAACGGTTTCTCCTCCTTTATTTTCATAAAAATATGGGCCAATGACAACGTCAGACTAAAATGTAACAGTTTGGCTGAAAAGCTTATAAGGTTGACGTCTAGATGGCGCCTCTTGCAAAAATCTACTTAATTATCACAAAGCACCATCCTTCAAATGATTCCTGTCAATTGACAGCAATCGGTCGATTGGTTCGTGAGATATAGCATTTTGAGTGAAGCAACTTTTGTTATTGAAAAAAAAATGGATAAAGACGAATTTCGTGTATTGATAAAGCATTGCTTTTTGATGAAAAAAAGTACAGTGGAAACCAAAGCATGGTTTGACAAACGTTATCCGGACTCTGCTCCAGCTATTTCAACTGTGGAATATTGGTTTCGTCAATTTCGAACTGGTCGTACGAGCACAGTTGATGCAGAACGCAGTGGACGCCCAAAAGAGGTGGTGACGGCAGAAAACATCAAAAAAATCCACAAAATAATTTTAAATGACCGTAAAGTGAAGTTGAGCGAGATAGCTGAGACTCTGAAGATATCGAAAGAGCGTGTTGGACATATCGTGCATGAATATTTGGGCATGCGAAAGCTGTGTGCAAAGTGGGTGCCGCGTGAGCTCACTGTGGACCAAAAACAACAACGTGTTGATGATTCTGAGTAGTGTTTGGAGCTGTTCAAGCGCAATAAACCCGCATGGTATAATATTCATTGACTATCTCCAGAAGGGACAGACGATGAACAGCGACTATTATATAGCGTTATTGGATCGTTTGAAGAAAGAAATCGCTAAGAAACGGCTCCATTTGAAGAAGAAAAAAGTGTTGTTTCACCAAGACAATACCCCGTGTCACAAGTCGATGAAAACGATGGTCAAACTCAATGAATTGGGCTACGAATTGCTTCCCCATCCACCTTATTCTCCAGATCTGGCCCCCAGCGACTTTTTCCTGTTTGCAGACCTCAAGAGAATGCTCGCTGGCAAGAAATTTAAGACCGATGATGAAGTGATTGCCGAAACTGAGGCCTATTTTGAGGCTAAACCGAAAGAGTACTATAAAAATGGTATCGAAAAGTTGGAAGATCGCTATAATCGCTGTACCGCCCTCGAAGGCAACTATGTTGAATAATAAAAATGAATTTTGCAAAAAAAAATATTTTTACTGTTTTACCTTATAAACTTTTCAGCCAACAGTAACTTTTTGCTTCGATACAATAGTTTGTAGGTTTTCAGGACCCCACTTACGGCAAGTTTGTTTATTACCGTGTCTACCGAGCGAGAAATGAGCCCCATTAACTTTTGTAAAAAAGTTTTTTTGCAATTTGAACATTTTAAATGGCAACACTTGTTTCTTTATAAAAAAAAACAAAAATGATAACTGATTGTACTTTTCAAAGCATGAAATGTATAACCACCTAAAATAATTTAGTTCAACATAATTTTTTTATAGCACAAAATAGTATTCATAAAATATTGAATTCAGAAAAAAAATTTCGAACCATAAGATAATCTTTATCGTATTTCGATAATGCAATTTAAATTTAAAGATAAATACTTGGAAAAAAAATTTAGATAAATAACAATTTGGAATCTAATATAAAGAGAAGACTGAATAGAAATCGGAAAATTTTGGGATATCCGACAGCAATTAAAGTCAAACAACACTTTTGCCATTGAACAGATAATGGCCAGAGGTGGCTACCAATAGCCCCCAAGTGTGTATACGTATGGCAAATGAGTGTGCAAACATTGAAATCCGATCGAAATCGAAAATCGAATTAACACAAAACCAACGCTTGAAAATAAATCAATTAACATCCCTGGAACCAGACCGATTGCACTGTCACATTAAGTGCCAGAAACGAGACCCATCTGGAACGCAAACGGTTAAACAGAACTAAAACGGACACGGTCGAATAAGGCTCTACAGGAATTTCCAAGGAATATACTAGTTTGGGGCCATTCTGCTAAATCGACTAGTTTGGTGTTATTGCTCAACCCAATTGATTTGCTGGATATTCTCTAATGAGATATATATTGGTTGCTGGAAAGTTGGAGGGGGAGAATATCCTCACACTATGCCACACCCAAACGATTCAGTCCAATTCAATCCCCAAAATGCTCGATTTAATTGACGGGACTAAACCCAATTAATTTTGCAGATTACTCGGTGGAACAGGAAGCCGAGAGAGCGGAGAATTCCTACAGAAGAGGATTCCAGATAGTGTACCTTTTCCCTGCAATACAAAAGGATATCGCAGTCGAACAATACCGACCAGTGTCCATCAATTACGACCAGGTAAGGTTGTTTTTTCTCTTCCTTTTCAGACACAGCACTAAAGTGTTTTTCACTAACTAACCCATAATGCTAAGTGTGCGACTCCAAGTCTCTCCTTCATCTGCATGGATACGTGTTAGACCACATTTAGTTGCGATCGCATTTAACCTAAAACCACACTTCAAACTTGGTCGTTTCCGGTGTCCTCGAATACTTGGATTGTTCTATCGACCAAGCGTACTTTAAACAAATTAATCAAAAATTATCGAAACATTTTAATTGCTGCAGCGGATCATAGAGCATAATGACATAATAGCATAGTATGATTTTCGAAATTTGTAATTATCCTTTATTGTGTATTGTAGGTGACATCGATATTGTGGCTGCTGTGGGTGATTCTCTAACAAGTGCGACGGCAGCAAATTCCGTCGCCCTGTGGGAGGTGCTCATAGAGAATAGAGGACTGGCATGGTGTATTGGTGGACAAGGAACTTGGAGGACACACTTAACTCTGCCAAATATCCTGAAGGAGTTCAATCCAAACCTATTTGGGTAAGTATCGAAAGTGGGCTTTAGTAAACATATTTTGTTACAACATTCTTATTTGATAAGAAATATTTCTGAAACCCATGTTCTGGCTATACCATGTACACAATCCCAGTTAACTTTTATACACTCGTACTCATCAAAATCAACACACAACTACCCAAATTAATACAATACCGAACAACATATTCTGGTATTCGTATAATCAAAACAGAGGTTGAGGTTAAGAGACCAAAGCGTTTTAATTCGAATGATGGGTGTCAGATTGATTTTAATTAAATTTCGAGTAATACTTTCCAGAAAGTGAAGAGACCCTCAGCGTTATTGGCTTATTCGATACATTTAATTAGAGTTGAATTGAAAGTTGGATTCTCAGCATCGTCTGGCAACTATCCCAACAACAATTCCCAGAACTCATTGAGTGCCAACAATCTGATTAAATTTATACGATTCGGTTTCAAATGAAAACAATTCTAAAACGAATACCATATCTGTGAAATTTTCAACATTTCCAAAAAGTAAAATATCTTACGTATTAGAGTTTAGATTAAGTAAATTTAGTGGATTTTTTTATTTCAAAATAAGATTTAAAGGAAGTTTTTTTAATAGATTTTTTTTACATATTTTATACTAACAAATTTGTACTAAAAAATTTGTACTGACAAAATTTGACTGCCAAATTTTTACCAAAAAAATTTTACTGGTATATTTTTACTGGCAATTTTTTCTGACAAAGATTTAATGGTAAAATTTTATTGCCAAATTTTTACTGACAAAATTTTACTGACCAATTTCTTACCAGCAAATTTATACTGAACAATTTTTATCAAGAAATTTTTGCTGACAAATTTTGACTGAAAAATGTTTGGTAGCAAATTTTTACTGACATATTTTTACTGAATAATTTTTACTGATAGATTTTTACTGACAAATTTTTACTGACAAATTATTACTGACAAAATTTTACTAAAAAATATTTACTGACAAAATTTTACCCATAAATTTTTACAAGAAAAATTTTTCTGACAAATTTTTACTGACAAACTTTTACTAAAAAATATTTACTGACAAAATTTTACCTACAAATTTTTACAAAAAAAAATTTTTGTGACAAATTTTTACTGACAAATTTTTACTGAACAATTTTTACTGACAAATTTTTACTGACAATTTGTTACCGTCAAATTTTTACTGACAAATTTTTACCAAAAATTATTTACTCACAAATTTTTACTGGCAAAAATGAACTGACAAATTTTGTACTGACAAATTTTTATTGACAAATTTTCATTGACAAATTTTTACTGAACAATTTTTACTGAACAATTTTTACTGACATATTTTTACTGACAAATTGTTACTGACAAATAATTACTGACAAATTTGTACTAACAAATTTTTACTGATAAATTTTTCTAACAATTTTTTAATGATAAAGATTTACTGAGAAATTTTTGCTGATAAATTTTTATTGAACAATTTATACTGACAAATTAATACTTATAAAATTTTACCAAAATATTTCTACTGACAATTTATTACCGTAAAATTTTTACAGACAAATTTTTACCAAAAATTATTTACTGACAAATTTTTACTGGCAAAAATGAACTGACAAATTTTGTACTGACAAATTTTGACTGTCAAATTGTTATTGACAAATTTTCATTGACAAATTTTTACTAAATGACAAATTTTCATTGACAAATTTTTACTGAACAATTTTTACTGACAAATTTTTACTGACAAATTGTTACTGACAAATAATTACTGACAAATTTGTACTAACAAATTTTTACTGATAAATTTTACTAACAATTTTTTAATGATAAAGATTTACTGAGAAATTTTTGCTGATTAATTTTTACTGAACAATTTATACTGACAAATTAATACTCACAAAATTTTACCAAAAAATGTATACTGACAATTTGATTCCGTCAAATTTTTAATGCCAAATTTTTTTTGACAAATTTTTACTGACAAATTGTTACGGAAAAATTTATTTACTGACAAATTTTTACAGATAAATTTTAACTGACAAATTTTTACCAAAAATTATTTACTGACAAATTTTTACTGGCAAAAATGAACTGATAAATTTTGTACTGACAAATTTTAACTGACAAATTTTTATTGACAAATTTTCATTGACAAATTTTTACTGATATATTGTTACTGAAAAAATTTTTCTAACAAATTTTTACTGACAAGTCCTTACTGACAAATTTTTACTGACAAATTTTTAATGACAAATATTTATTGACAAATTTTATTGACAAATTTTTACTGACAAATTCTTACAAACGAATTTTATTGACAAATTTTTACTGACAAATTTTTACTGACAAATCCTTACTGACAAAATTTTTACTGACACAGTTTACTGAAGGCTTTTGTCGTTTGGTGGATATGTCTTTTAGGAAAAGTTATCCTACATGGACCTTTCAGAACTCATAAGTAACTATGCAGAAGCCATTGTATCCACGAAAAATGATTGTCCGTCCGGTGATTATTTTGACCCGTATTTCTTTGAAAAGTGAGTAGGAGAGACTGTAACCGTCTATTCTGAGCTCTAGGTTGCCTATACTTCAAGATTTTAATAAAAAACATAAGAAATTTCGTCTTTTTTGTCGCAAAAAGTTCCAAAGACGTGTTATTTGAAAATTTGGTGATGTCAATTGGTGTACAAGATCATGTGATCTGACACCCTCGGACTTTTTTGTTATTAAACTATATAAAAATATTTGGTTAGGTAAATAAAAACTAGACTTTTGATTATTTTATAATCCACACCGTCAAGTAATGTCCAAATTAGAGCCCGAAATATAAAAAAAGTCATTAAAAATTTCCTTAAAAAGATTTAAGTCCTACAAATATTTTTAAAGCCAAGATTTCTTAAAAATACATAATGGCAGAGTTTTTTGCATTTTGCAATTAATTATAAAAATTAAAATTTGAATTATAATTTCATTTCATTTAATATTACTTTCCAAAGTGCAATTTGGATAATTCTATAAAAAGAATTTTTCATAATATTTGACTATTCAATTAAAACTTATTTACACCATTTTTTTTTAAATTAATTGTACTTAAAAATAATACATAACCTATTATAAAAGTCTTAAAATCTTTTATCGGGATTTGATTTGAAGAAAATTCTTAAACTTTAGAGCATTTCAAATATACCAGCGTCCAAAGAATAGTCGAATTCAAGCTCGAAATTACTCCAAAAAGCCATTAAAAATTACCTCAAAAGGATAAAGTACAGTAAGAAGTCTAGTAATAATAATTTATATAATATTATAACAAAAAAAAGTAATATAATGAAGTAAAATTATTATCAAAATCTAAGTACAAAATGTGTCTTATTTTTTTAACATTCCGAAGCACAAATTGGATAAACTTTTATTTTCCCCTTTCTTTTTTTCCAAATGTAATTTAGATCATCGTAAAATTTTCCAATAAGCTATAAAAATTCTTATAGCAATAAAAAGCTACACCAAGAGTTATTCTTATAGCAATAATAAGCTATACCAAAATTTATTATAACGCCATTGCACTAGCTCGTACCTGTGCAGTTATATTGTTAAGACACCTGAGGTTTTTCAACTTTAATTCCATTCAGATATTCATATTTGACAGAAGCTAAATTCATAAAATTCCTACTGGCATCATTAAATCGGCACTTAAACGAGTAGTTTCACGTGCATAGTTTTAAAACCCCATTTGGCCCCAAAACTACTAGGGTAATCTTATTTGCTGTTTCATTTTCTTCGATTTATCCATATTTATAGTTCCCTATTAAAAACACAATAAATTTGATCAAATATTTTCAAAATGTTCATACACAATATTTTATCGTTTGTAAGTTTGTGGCAAATTTTTTGTAACAAATTTAATTCATACTTAAAAAAAATGGTAAAGAAATTTTCATTGCTGAAAAGCTCAATAAGAAAAAAAAAACCATTTCCTTCAATTTCCATACAATAATTAAATTCATTGATTTGAAACCAGTTAAAGGTAACCAAAATTCAATTTATCTTCAATGAAAGCTAGAAGATAGAAAACAGGCAATATTCGATGCCACAAACCACAAAATACCCTTTCATAAAAATGGTTACAAATAATCCTAACATGAAATTATTATGGTGGGGCAGGACACCCAATTCCCTGTCATCATGTTGATTTATAAGAAAATTGGTGAATTTTTACCTCTACTTTTTTCAGCACATTTTTTTGTTTCGTTTTTTTTTTTTTTTTGGTTTGTTATTTATTTGGCATAAAAATACATAAATAATGTAAAGCATAGAATTGGAATTGAATAACAAAAAACAACCAAACCAAAAATATTTTATTCGATAAACGTGTCGGAATGAGAGACAGGTCGGGTCACTTCCACTTATGTTTTCAGCCGCCGATACATGCATTGAGTGAATCTTTCCGTGAATTTGTAAATTTCACTTTTATTTGTCAGAACATAAATTACCAATAAAAACGGGTTAATGGTCATTTGTGGTTACGTAAATCTTTCGAAAACAAGCACCAGAAATCAGCAAAAAAAAAAAAAACAAAAAAAAACACCATCAGTAACAAAAGAAAAAAAAATTATAGTCCAATTTGAGTTATTTATTTTTGTATGTTGGAAACCTAACCGAATGGAAACAAGAAGAAAAAAAGGTAAAAGGTGCAATTGTGGGGGACTATGAATTATATAGCAACCAGGCGCACATTGGAAAGTAGTATGATACCTGAACCTATCGAGGAAAATAACTAAAAAAATTCTTCATAGAGTATCCATAATCATAATTAACCAATGTCCAAACCATCTTCATTTGCAGATACTCACTTAGCGATGCATTTAATGTTCACCGATCGGCCCAGTTTAATGTTGCTGAAAACATCGCCACAACCAGTGATATGCCCTACAATGCCGAGAAACTGCTAAAACGGATGCAGCTAGACCCCAGGTAAGAGGTGTATAAATTCCGATTTAACTCCAGATTATTACAACTAAATCCCCCCTCAAGCTGGTTATTTAATGTGCACATACTCGTAAACGTACAATGTACGCACACAGACGATCACACAATATTCAATTTGTGCCATCAGAATATGTTATGCACTTTCACTTCTTGTAATTAATTGCTTCCATGTGCTCGCTTCACATGCCCACTATTTGGCTTGTTTGTGGCCATTCTGGTTCATCTCAACAAGCTCTATCGTTGTCTTCAATTGCATTTAGCATTTTGCATTATTATCCAGCATGGATATTTCAGCACTTCACATGGTCGAATTTATTCACAAAGTGGCCACATCAGTCCACTCCAGTGGTTATATACTCCACTATTTCGTGTCAATATGACATGGTTCCGGAGATGTTTTTACAATTGCAACTGTAAACTTTTCGCAAGATCTTAGTTGCCTTCGTTTTGACTATTTTAACTGCACATTGTGATTAATAATTTCGTACGCAACTGAGCGTACATATAAAAAGTACTTCCCCTTTTGAAAATGACAAAATCGGTCTTGTAATCACGATGAGTACCCACTACCATATAAGACCATGACTGAAAAGTTATCGGCCTATAGATAAAATGCAAACTGTCTTAATATTCAAACCTAGAAGACAGAAGCTATATTGTGTAGGTAGTATATACGAACAGGTTCCCAACCTGGCCAAAGTGGTAACAAAAAGTTATAGTTGTGAGTCGAGCACGTCCAAGAATATAAAGTGTCTAATTTGAAAGCATGCCGAATTTTTATGTTTTATTGCAGAGTGAATATGGGAAGCCATTGGAAACTACTCACCTTTATGATTGGCGGAAACGATTTCTGTTCCGACATATGCTACCAGACGAATGCGACTCAGTGGATAAACGAAAGCCAAGAGAAGAATCTCATCAAAACTTTGCGGTATTTACGTGACAACATGCCCAGGTGAGTTTCTGAGTTTCGGACGGTCGTACTCCATCTCATATCTACCAATAAGTATCTACTCATGAGAAGCATTCCTAATCTTTGAATTCGATGTTTCCTCAACTTTGAAATTTACTTTCTTAACTTTAACAATAACCACATCATACTACTGATCCAAAAGAAGGTAAGATAAGGTTTAGCTCACAACTTTTCATATTGGAAGTGACTCATATTGGTAGTGTTATTAGACAAGAAGGATGGCAACGACTGAGTTTTATAACAGTTCATCGATCGTTTATTCAATGTTCAGATCGTCCATCGTCTTACGTGTGTTTTCTGTTTTCTGTCTGACATGCCATTAATACTTGGTCGACATCTTTTTCGCTTTTGAACAGAATCTCCTTCTCATGTTGAACAACTAACAAAGTTGAACTGGAATTGTAAAAATGCATCTATTTTTATTATTTGACATATTTTCAAACCGATTATTCGATTTATGCAAATATTTATCAACAACATACGATTACGTTCGAGTTCATGTAGTAAAAGTTGTTCATTTTTATTTCTTCCTTCTTTTTTTAGGGTGTGTAGAGGGAAAACGTCTAAAAGCGCTGTTGAGGTAACGTTCCATATAGTGTTTGGGATGTCTATCCAGTAAAACCCACTTCTGTATTCTTTAAATATGCTTTATTATGGATTGCGGGTGAGGGGTGCCACAGGGCTCGGTATTAGGTTCTCTGTTGTGGAATGTGATGTCCTAAAGGATGCGAGGATTATGGGCTTCACTGAGAATGTTGCTGTGGTTGTAGTGGTAAAATATGTGAAAGATGTGGAATAGATCTGTAGTTGGCTTCGGCAGTTGGTCTTCGGATTGCTTATTACGAGAGACTGTTATCGTTAGGACCTTGGTACCACTGCCAAAGTAGCTGGGAAAACACCTATTATATGTGGGTGAGGATGCACCGGGGATAATGATACCGCACCTTGTAGAGCCCAGACAGAGTTGGACGACCATTCTGGTGACCATTTTCAGGTCAATTCTGCTGTCTCAGTCTATCGTAGAAGCGCATTGAGGGTAGCCTAAGTATTCCGACCCCTTTTATACGAGACCATTTGTGTTATGTCTAGAATAATACTAATCAAAATTCTGGTGGATGAGCAACATATACTGTACCGCCGGAGAAGTCAGAGTAACGTGGCTGCTCAATGCAAAGCTATTACGGAGGAAAGAAAGGAATCAAGGCGGTATATTGACTCATTGTTTTATCTCGGCGGTGAATCCGTGTATAGATCGATGATGTGATGAGGTTGGTTTGTACCTGTCCCAATTATTGACGGGACACGGATGTTGTCAATCTTACCAATACCGCTTTATATTAAACAGTAGCCCAATGTACCCTTGTTGTGACGGTATGGTGGAGAGTGTGGAGCACGGTGTTCTTTTACTGCTTGCGATTTCAAGAGTAAGACAAAGAGGCACAGCAGTCTATTAACTCGAGGACGGCTTGGAAGATTGTCCATGCCTTTGCGACAATAGAATGGTTGAGCGGCAGTGAAGATTAGTGATTATAAAATTAATGCCTGTCTCACAAAGTAATGCCTGACGGTTGTTCTGTAGGATGATCTAGAAACGTGACCAAGTAAGGTAGTTTTAATAGGCTAAAGTCCCACACTTATAATTAAAAAAAAAAAGTTAAGGACTATTTTACGGACTTTCTACAGACTATATAATAAGCCTATTATCCCACATATACTGCTAGCTAGAATTTTCTTGCTCTTTCTTCATTACGAAGCTTCCCAAGTACTCATGTTTTATACTTATTATTTTTGCAATAATGTCCTTCTGGAACAGGCGTTGTTCGTAAATTTCTGCAGTTATTTTCTTTCCTGGATAAAATGTGTTCATTGGAAAAAAACATGATCCGGAGTATCAATTCTGTTGCTGATAAGCGGGGTGAATCGCAACATCATTCAGCTTAAAGCGGTATACATGGGAATGCCCTGAATCACCTATATCCCGTAAGAAATAGAACAATATAGTGGTCTGCTTCTCTATGACCTTCCTTTCGTCGATGCATCCCAATGCTCGGTTGGAGGCTGATTACAAATTACACAGACAGGTTATATACCGCCATAACCAAATGCTTGTACGAATTCTTCGCCATATCTTCTAACCAAATAGGGACTGCATAAAATAGCATAGAACTGATAACAGTGACAGAAGTCTGTCGGCTCTTTTTGAGCCCTTCGTGATTAGAGATGATCCTTGCTAATGCATTAACAACCCACTTTGCCTTTTTTTAATGATAAATTTATGCTGACAAATTTTTACTGGCAAATTTTTACTGAACAATTTTTACTGAACAATTTTTACTGGCAAATTCTTACTAAAAAAATTTTACTGACAAAGATTTAATGAGATAATTTTACTCATAGACTTTTAGTAATAAATTTTTAATGACAAATTAATGGTCACAAATTTTTACGCACCAATTTTTACTGACAAATTTTTACTGAACAATGTTTACTGACAATGATTTTATGACAAATTTTTACTGATCAATTTTTACTGACAAATTTTTACTGACAAATTTTTACTGACAAATATTTAATGACAAACTTTCATTGATAAATTTTCTTGATAAATTTTTACTGACAATTTTTTTTAAGACTGCATAAAATAGCATAGAACTGATCGGCTCGGTTGTTAGGCATACCGAGTTAGGCTATCTTGTTTTGGGCCCTCTGTTGTTAGGCATGATCCTTGCTAATGCATAAGCAACCCACCTTGCCTTTTTTTAATGACACATTTTTGCTGACAAATTATTGCTGAGAAATTTTTACTGACAAATTTTTACTGACAAATTTTTACTGACAAATTTTTACTGAACAATTTTGACTGATTGAATTTTACTGATAAATTTTTACTGATCAATTTTTACTGAACAATTTTTACTGACAAATTCTTACTAAAAAATTTTTACTGATAAAAATTTGATGACAAACTTTCACTGATAAATTTTTACTGTTAAATTTTTACTGATATATTTTTACTGATAAATTTTTGCTGACAAATTTTTACTGACAAATTTTTACTGAACAATTTTTACTGACAATGATTTTATGTCAAATTATTACTGATAAATTTATGGTGACAAATTTTTTGTGCCAAATTTTTACTGAACAATTTTTACTGACAATGATTTTATGATAAATTATTACTGACAAATTTTTACTGGCAAATTTTTGCTGACAAATTTTTATTGATAAATTTTTACTGGCAAATTTTTACTGAACATTTTTTACTGATAATAATTTTATGACAAATTTTGAGTGATAAATTTTAACTGATAATTTTTACTAAAAAATGTTTACTGATAAAGATTTAATAACAAACTTTCATTGATAAATTTTTACTGTCAAATTTTTACTGATAGAATTTTACTGATAAATTATTAATGACAAATTTTTACTGACAATTTTTTTCGGGACTGTATAAAATAGCATAGAACTGATCGGCTCTTTTTGGGCCACCTTGCCTTTTTTTAATGATAAATTTTTACTGTAAAATTTTGACTAAATAATTTTTCCTGACGATGATTTTATGACAAATTTTTACTTATAAATTTTTACTGACAAATTTTTGCTGACAAATTTTACTGACAAATTTTTACTGACAAATTTTTACTGACAAATTCTTACTGAAAAATTTTTACTGATAAAGATTTAATAACAAATTTTTACTGACAGAATTTTACTGATAAATTTTTACTGATAGATTTTTACTGATGAATTTTTACTGACAAATTTTTTTTGGGACCTTTGTCGTTAAGGTAATGCATTAACAACCCAAGCCACCTTGCATTTTTTTAATGACAAATTTTTACAGACAAATTTTTACTGACGAATTTTTACTGGCAAATTTTTACTGAAAAATTTTTACTGACAAAATCTTACTAAAACATTTTTACTGGCAAAGATTTAATGACAAACTTTCACTGATAAATTTTTACTGATGAAATTTTACTAACAAATTTTTCCTGACAAATTTTTTCAAGACTGCATAAAATAGCATAGAACTGATAACGATGGGCAGAAGTCTCTATCGGGTGTTTTGGGCCCTTCGTTGTTAGGCATGATCCCTGCTAATGCATTAACAAGCCACCTTGGCTTTATTGTAGTAATTTTCAGATGTTCGCTCAATTTCAACCTGTCGTCTATCTGAACTCCCCCGAAGCGTTAATTAACAGTTGTGCCTTTTTTTTAAATCAGCAAATTTCAAGCTCACTAAAAATTATTCTGGGCATGTTTTATTGGTATAAAAAAAATGCTCTGCTTTTAAATTTATTTTTCTTCTTATCAAATAAATATCCATAATAACTGATCTGGTTTATCAGTACCCCAAAACTTCACATACCCTTCCAAAAAATAACTGAACAATATTAATTTGCAGGATATTGAAGGTCAATTGACAGATGTATTATGTTATTACGTTGTTGCCAAATTGTGTCTTCAATAAAACAGTGGTTTCGCACGATTTATCCAGGACTATGTCTTCCATGTTTTCAAAATAAAAATAATAGTAAATCATGGTCCGATAACGCTGTTCATTGATAGTAACGCGAGATCCTATCTCATTTCGGAAGAAATAGGGACCGTCGATAATGCTGGTATTTTTATCAATATATATTTTTTTTTTTTTTGTGTGTGAATTCCCTTTATAGCGCCATAAACATGATCGCCATAAACAATATATCTTGTGAATTATTTAGCCAAAATTAATCATCACAATTAAATACAATTTTTAGATAAAAAATTGTTTTAAAAAATTAACTTCAAAGTAAAGTAGATACTCGTTTTTTGAAAAGGTTGTTTAACCGTGCATTTATCTATGATAAAATGGTAAATTTTTTAAGCAAAAATTATTAATAACTCTTCCAAAAGTTCTACCATACACAAAAAAATACCCGGTAATAGATACTGGAATAGATAAATAAGTTTTATTGTAATATACATAATTTAGTGCAAAATCTCTGTTTAAAAAAATTTTAAAGGTGAAACCAACAAATTTTATATCAGAAATTTTTAAGCAAAAAAAAATTTTTTAAAAAAAATTTCCACAACACTAATAATAAAAGAAATTTATTATTTTCGTAAATCATTTTTTTATTTTAATGAGAAATAAATTTGCACAATTCACACAGAAAAGACGTTAAGAGAAAACAATTTTGCCACCAACGCATTACCTGACCAACTTTCATCAGTCACTTTGGCACCTTGCAATTTTCAAATATGCATTCATTAAAAAAAAAAAATTTTTTTCCTCAACTATCATTTTCTCTTTAAATTACCAAATTATCATGGAAATTATTTAAGTAATAATCTTTCTTTCTCACATTTCATATTGCATAAATAGTGTCAGTTTTTGTATTATTTTTCTTTCATATATTTTTTATTTGTGAAATCCTAAAAAAAAAAATAATGATTCCATGCTTAAAGGTAGAAATTATTTAATTTAAAAATAATGCACGTGATATTCACAGTTTTTGATTACACGTATTTTTTTTTTTTGAGTGTGAAAAAAATTTATAATTGGACTCTATTCGTTTGCAATGGTCAGTAAAGTAACCATACTTAAATGTAAAAATGTAAATCAGGAAAAGAAGAAAATTTTTACAATTGCTTGTTTATTTTAATTATTACAAGGAAGACAGAAAATTATTATCGAAACTATTATGGAAAAGCTAAAAAAAAAAAAAAAAATTAAGTATTGGCAAAAGTTGAGAGAAAGAAAAGGAAAACCACCAAAATTATGCATTGTTCCATGATGTATAAGTGGTGACTGACAGTGGTACAGGTTACATGGTATTTGGAAAGTCAATAATCTCAAGAAATGTCTTATGAAAAATGTTTGAAATCCGAAAGAAATGGGAAATGGCAGGAAGAAAAATACCTGTAATCGCTTGATTTGGTCTTTTGTTCAAATTTTTAGCCACGCAATCTAATCATGACAAAGTGCAATCGACGGTGTTTAGGTCCGCAGATACATACGTGGACTCTTATTGTTTAGCTGAGGTCATAGAAGAATTCACATAAGAGGACAACCAAATATTTTACAACTGCTGGATTTAATCCAAGATATTTTACACATGAAATATCTTGTGTTGATGGGGCCAGTTGAGAATGAAGATGCCTCAAAATCAAACTTTTCCGTAGGCAAACGTTACTTCAACTCACAGGAGATGATGATTAGCGATTGTAGTCCTACACGATCAAATTTATTAATATGCTTTCCAAATGATAGTAATTGCGAATGATTCAAACGTGAAACAACTTGCATTTAATGCTTGTACACTTTCACTATCGTCTGGGGAGAAAAACGGAAGAATCGAAAATTGAAGAAAAAATTAAAAAAAAACCACCGAATAAGATAAATTGACATCCAATGACTTATCCGAAACGTAGTGTAATTGATTGTTGTGAATGAGGTAATTTCTTACGTGAATCGTGGAGTTTCCAAAGAGTATGTATTCAACTATTTGGATACTGTTGTACCTAAAAAATTAGCTGGATCCCCTTAATATTGAAATTGAATATTATCTAACAATTTTTTTATTAAATAAAATTATTTGGAAAACATCGAATATAATCGAATTTTCTATTTAAAGGAATATCCAATTTAACCTATGGCAAATGAAATTAAATATTATAAATAAAAGAATTCAGATTTTAATAAAATATTAACTAAATTAGGTTGGAAAAACTTTGCCATTATGCAATTAATATAAAATAATTTATAAAATAGTATAAAGAATTGGATCCTTTTGAATAGCTACTAGGAGAAGTTTTGCAAAAATCGATCCTTTTAATGATTTTCTTTTTGTACATTTCGGACTGTTATTTGGATATTATTTTATGAATATTACTTTTTTAATGGTTGAAAGTTAAATATTATCTGTATAAATATAAATTTTTCTATAGCTTTACAAGAAAATATTTAACTGTGTCAAATCGAATGATCTCAGAGGTAAATTAACATCACCAAATCTCGAAATTACGCGTCCAGTAAACTTTTTGCGCAATAAAGAAAAAATTGTAATGTTTGATGGCTTGTAGTATCGTCTAATTAAAGCTAAATATGCTCTAGATTAAAATCATTAGTTTTAGTAGAAAAAGTTGGTTTTTCTGCAGCCAGTCCTTATGTATTCTTAAGGATCTTTGGTTCTCAGCAAAAATGATCGTGAACTCTTGTTCGCGTTCGAGAAAAAGATCCTTCAAAGAATATTTGGCCCTCTTACAAGCCAAAGATCGATTCTGAATCCTGTTTAATAATGGTTTGTGGATAAAATTAAGCTAAGTAGGATGTGCTGGGCTGGATACTTAATCCGTATGGATAAGGAAGATCTTAGCCGGAAAACTAAAGTGGCTCCATTTATGGACGCCAAAAACATGCTGGGAGTATCAAACTGAAAGACCGCAGTGCGAAGTTATAAGTTTAAATAATAATTTAAACTTATAACATCTGATTATGTTATGGTCAGCATAACCAGACCGGACGTTTAAGATGATGATAGTTCGATGGTTGAACTTTTACAGGTGTATAAGTTTAAATCCGCTGTTTTTTTGGTGAAAAATACACATGTTTTTTTTTCATAGAAAGCAAAAATAAATTTATTCGAAGTACTTTTCCTCGCTAGCTACACATTTTTCCCACCTCTCGGGCAATTTGTGGATACCACGCCAAAAAAATTCCTTCTCTTTCGAGGCAAACCACTCATCAAGCCATTTTCGGACGTCTTCGTAAGAATCGAAGTGCTGCTCAGCGAGCGCGTGGCCCATCGACGAAAACAGGTGGTAGTCGGAAAGGGCCAGGTCTGGTGAATAAGCGGGGTGGGGTAGCACCACCCAGTTGAGTGTTTCCAAGTAGTTTTGTACCATTTTTGACGTTTGCAATGGTGCGTTGTCATGGAGGAAAATCAGCTTGTCATGTCTTTATTGATAATCTGTCCTTTTTTCACGCAGAGCACGGTGCAATTTAATTGACAGTTTCACCAGGTTTCAACATCTCATAGTAGACGATACCCTGCTGATCGCACCAAACGTACAGCATCGTCTTCCGTCTGAAGCGATTTGGTCTTGGAAGATTGATGTTGACAGTTTTCCGGGATCAACCCACGATTTCTTGCATTTAGGATTATCAAAATATATCCAATTTTCATCGCCTATCACAATCCAATGCAGGAACGACTTTCTTTTTGTCTGGTGAGCAAGATTTCACAATTGTTTTGGCGTCGCTCCCTCTGCCTATCGTTCAATTCATGCGGCACCCATTTTCCGATCTTTTCAATCTTCCCCATGGCACGCAGACATATGAAAATGGCTGGTTGAGTAACACCCAACTGCTCTGCGAGCATTTTTTGCGATTGGGTATCGTCTTCGTCCAAAAGAGCCTGTAATTGATGGTCCTCAACCTAGGCCATTTTTCACGCTTCTTGTCCCACAAGTCAAAATTGCCGTCTTTGAACCGATGAAACCAATCTCGGCACATTATTTCCGATAAAGAAGCACTATCACCATAGGCCTCCATAATTATTCGATGGGATTCGGCAGCCGATTTCTTCAAATTGAAGCAAAAAAGCAGAGCATGGCGTGATTATGGTGGCTTAATACGCTTACTCGCGCCATCTATGACCAAACAGCGCATTTAAGCTTATCCATCTGGTAATCATAAAGCTTTCACAAAGCTTCACGAGTAAAAGTCCAACAGCGTCAAATCGTACGATCTTGAAGGCCGGCTAAAATCACCAAATCTTGAAATTACTCATCCTGGTAACTTTTCGTATAACAAAGTCTAAATTTATCATATTGAACCGTTTTTCCAAAACTACATATAATCCAGATTAAAACTTTTAAGTTAAAGCAAAAAAAAATCGGTTATCATGCTTAGAATTGATGGAAACCGTCTCTCATTTTTCCTTTTCAAAGAAATACGGACCAACGATAATTGCCAAAAAAAAATGCACACCACACGGTTATTTTTTACAAATAAAATGGCTTATTTATAGTCAGTTGTGGATTTTTGGAGCCTCATATAAGATTATTTTACTTATTAATGTGTCCACGGAGTGAAAAAAAAATTATTTCTAAAGAAAAGATCGTTCAAAAAAGCCCAAAACGCAACAGCTGAAGTATGATCACATTTGTAGAAAGTTTTAAAAATTTTTATGAATTATTTGCGAGTTTAAAAAATCATTGGAAAAAAATGGCAAATTTTATTCTAAGCAAATTTATTTTTATTTACTAAGTTAATTTAATAGCCATTAAATGGCAGGGGTTTATTTTCTAAAATTGAAAAATACATAATTCTTAACTATGATTATTTATACAATTCGATTACTGAATTACTCACATTTGGATCAGGGTTTTCCAGTCCATCAAAAATATACAAAACTTTATTGCATTCGTAATTTGTTCACATTCACTGAACCAGATTTATGCGGTGAATGGTACAGCAGCGCTTCTTCAAATCCCACCGTGACACGAATAGCTTCCAATGAGGCCTTGGATTAGATAGATTCCCAGACGCACAATCGAGTGTAATTATGTAAAATGCAGCAAAAATAATTGCTGCACCACCTCACTTTACCATTGCTACCGTCTGCGTAATTTACGATTGCGTATTCCGTTCACAAAATTGATGGGTCCGAAATCGACATCGCGAACTCAACATGTCGTTTTTATACAAACTGCAGTAAGTTACGACCATTTGTGGCTAATTAGCAACCCATCGGCGGGGCTGATGGATATTTTTCAAAATCCTACACCAAAAACACCATATCTGTTGTTTGCCATCATCAAACAAATACCAGCTGATGTTGGCTTTACAATTGTTTTTTCTCCCATAACTATTATTATTATCATCACTAATATTATTTTGTACATATTTTACCTACCTATAATGATAGTATTTAGTTGCTATAATACTAATAGATGATTATAAAAATAGGGAAAAAATTATAAAATAGTTTGTCAATTGGTGATGTGTACTACGAGTATTATTGTATTTTTATCGAGTAGAAAATTTATGATTACTAAGAGCGATAGAAAAATGAAAATTGCACGTTCGGGAATCTTTATTATTCCGTTTTTACCAGTGCTCTTATAACATAGAGAAAGGTCTGTTCAAATTATTGTATTATATGCCCACAGTTAAACGTATAGTATTCTCATATATTCGTAAGCCATGGCATGTAGAGTATACTAGTACAAGTTGGATGAGTATCTTCAACTAACTACTATCTACTAACTACTAACTAACTGAGTTATTTATTTATTTATTTACCTAGAAGAACTGGTTTTTCGGAAAATACCTTTCGCTATCTTCGAACCATGGAAAGATTCACATAATGGCTGATTGAGATGCTGTAGTACAGATTTTTACCATTACAAGACAATACTGTGCACGGAAGATGTTGGAAGAAATCCAAAGTTGGCTTTGTTTGGTCAGGCGAAGAAATATGAACAAATTTCCTTTATGCAAAATGTGGAAAAATATACAAAGTTGTACGATAGCAATTTATTAACTTATGCAAAATAAGTACTTTCTTTTTCAGTGGTCTAAAACAAAAAAAAAAAAAAAAACATACAAACAAAAATATTTTTTAAGAAAAATATCTAATATTCAGGATATTGGGGAAAAAAAACCCAAAAGTTTATTGACAAAATTGAAGAAGAAAAATATACTACAAAACTTAACTGAATTCAAACAAATTCCAATAAAATAGTTTTTATTCACGTTAATAATTTGATTGTAGTAAGTATCATATATTGGCGAAAGTTTTACCTGGCAATATACGAAAATAAATGCCAATTGCTTTGGAGAAGTTTTTTCTTTTCTTCGCCAAGCTCAGGTAAACAGTCTAAAAAAGTCATAATTCCAAAAATATACATTGAAAATATTATAGTAAAATAGTGAAAATCTTAATAATAAAATTTGCATAAATAAATAAATTTTGATGGTGACATTGACTCTGCCAAAAATTATTTACTTTTGAATTGAAAATCTTTTACTAAATTGCAGTTCAAAAAAGTTCGTTTGATATCAACAACAGTCTGTGATTCTAGTAACGAAATTTGTCCCCCTCTCGCCCCTTTCCATGTCGTTGTATTTATAAATTTTTTTTTTCTTTCAAAATATGTTGCATAATTTTTAATGTTAGTTTTTTTCCGCATTCACAGTCAGTAGTTTACAAACAAACTTATTATGAAATAAGCTTTTTAATTTGACCAAATTTTTTTTGCCAAAACTTTCATATGAAAATATCCAAAATAGTTCAGCTTTTATGAATTCAGTTTGTTTTTGAATCGTACGTGCACGTACGAGTAAGATGATGTTTATATGCTAAAAATAAGAGTACGTCTTACGAAGATTATGTCACATATGACATGTTGAATTGTTGGTAACAAAAATTTTATGTTTTGTATTTGTTTTTTTTTAAATAGTAAGAAAATTATTAACTTGAATATGCAGTGAATTATTTGCGTAATTTTTTGGGATCAGCTAAGAAAAATATTTTTTCAAGTATTTAAGTGGAGGTGAAAAAAAACCCCTCTACCCAATTCTTATAATTTTCTATCAACATTTATCATGTTTTTACGATACTTTTTTTTTTTACTTTTCGAAATAAAATTTCACCTTTTAATTCTGTATTATTATTAAAAAAAAATTATACATTTTGTGAGTTTATTGACGGTTTTTTTTGTTGTTGATTTAGTTAGTTTTATGCTAAATAATATTATTTTCTTTAAAATAGTTCCTTTTTGTAGATAAACATTGGTAAAAGCGGTCTTTCCACACTTTGGAGAAGTCCTGAAAAGCTTAATCTAGAATCGTTTTATACCTCCTCGGTTAAACTGAGTACTTTCAAAGATTTTTTTTTTATCTTAGGGAATAAAAGAAATTCACACGGTTTCTGATCAGATGTTTACCTTAAACATTTTCCGAAACAAAAACAACGAAGAGTCTACAATGTCCAACCTATGTTATTACAAAGAATCGTTTCTTTTTAGTATTTTATTGAATTTTTTAAAAATAAAATATCCTTTTAATAAAAAAAAGTCCTCCGAAGGTGGCTACTTAAGCCACTTTCGTTTTCCACTAATTCTCGGCGCTCCAAAAACACTTGCGGCCGAGAAATAATAGAATTTTTTTATTATCAAGTCTAATTACATATAAAAATTTCCTTCATTTTTAAATATATTCAAAATTTAGAAAGTCTTACGTTTTTGTAACGGTTCTGGAAGGCTTCAGAGTAGAATCGTCTTTCACTACTCGATTAGACATAAAAAATTTCATTAACAAAAAACTCCTTTTAATATTAACAAAAACAAATTAACCATCTCTGATATGGTTTTTGATGTTAAAAAACAAAAAAAAGTCACACATACTAATGTCAATGATTGAGAAAAGGGAAAGGGGGGGGGGATAGGTCTGATTAACAATAAAAATATATTTTTTCCACAAAACATCGTTATTTAAGATGGCCTCCAAGTATCTGCAAAGGCCGATCTGGTGCTAGCAACCGTTTTTCTGAGCATCCCAAGGACTTTGTTAATCACAGAAGAATAATTTGTAAAAAATTTCACATTTTCATAAATTTTCTATGTTGAAGGCATTGCTGGACAAGGATTTTTTTTCACCGCTCCTTGGCCTCTAAAAATGAAAAGCTTTATGTCTTTTTTCAGAAATACTTATGCTCTTAATAAGGAATATCCTCCACAGACACGTATTCATAAGTCGCAAATTCACCAAGCTTAGCATAAAATTTGATGGCACATCGTAGAACAGCTTTTTAAAGTGGCTAAGAGACTGCAGGAATCCAATTTTCGACAAGAACTTATTGTTGGAGCCGACAAGGTAACCAAGGGCATTGTTTTGGTAGCGCATACAATTATCTGCAATATCCGATCTGAAGTAAAGAACTCTTTTTCTGTGTACGTTCATTATGCGGAGTGTACTTTTATTGAACCCTTTTTCTAATCTTTTTGAGAATCTTTCGATGGTCTGACCTCACAGAAGCCTTCGCCGGTCCCACATTTTCATCAGTTTTTATTACTGAATATCTTCCAGAGTAATTTTCGTCTTTCAATGTACGTCTTTCAATTTTGGAAAGCTTATCTAATAACTTTGTTATATGATCAAAAAGCACCAACTTTTTTAGGTTAAGGATCATGACACCAAATTTAATTTTCACTTGCAATGAAAATTAAATTTTTGTGTCATGGCAACTTTAGGTCTTTAAGGGCTTAAGCTAAAGGATACCCCATCTATTTTATAAGCTAAATTTGAACTCAAGACCATTATCAAATAGATACAAATGTTCTAGGAGCCCTAAAATATGGCACACATTTTTAATGAATTGTTTTTAGAAAAATTTAAAAAAAAAGGTTTGGAAACCTACACTCTTTCGAAGATTTTCATATTGTAGTTATTTAACTGCTATAATTCTGCATAGGGCAATTTTTTATTACCAATAGAAAAATTTTTTTAGCAATTTTTTTAGGAATAAAATAAAAACGAATTAAATTGAAATTAATCACAACCATTATAATTATTGTAATATTTTTGTAAATTTACAGAACAATTGTGAATTTGGTACCATCGCCATTAGTCAGCCTCTCATTTTCAATGGACAAAGTGCAGACACCATTTTCATGTTCATTATCACGGCCAATCGAATGTTCATGTTTGTTTGGACCAGTCTACTCGAAAAATCGTGATTTTTTCCGAACACTTGAACGGAAATTTGTGAAAATCATGGAACGAGTTAGCAATATGCCAGAATTACACACAAACAACTTCACAGTCGTCTATCAGCCGTACTTTAAGGATGCATCGGTATTTCTTGATTCAACGAAGCCGGATATGAAGATGATGTCAATCGATTGTATCCATTTGAGTCAAAAAGGTCATGCAATATCAGCAAACGGTCTTTGGAATAATATGATGGAAAGAGTCGGTTCGAAAAGTCTAGGTTTGAAGCCACTGTTCAAGCAGTTCAAATGTCCAACCGAGCAAAGTCCTTACATTTATACTAAGTACAATAGCAACGAGTAAATAATTACCTGATGTACAAAATATGTTCGAATTAAAATTTAAAGAATAAGATTTGATAAGTTTTTTTTTCTCTCTTGTAATACATATATTATAGATAAAAGTAAATAATAAAAATACAAATGACTTACTATAAAAAAAACAATACTATAAAAATTTATTTACAAAAGTCAATATCGTTACGCATACATACAAGTTTAGCTAGCTAATCCTTTTGTACAAAAGAAGATAACGGTGCAAATCTCTAGGATAGAAAGATAGGAAAGTTGATGACGACGATGAACATAAATAAATTGGGATAATATAATTATATACAAATAAAAAAAAACATATTCATAATTTGATTAGACTAGTGTGGTACTCCATAGGATCCAGATGGTACAGATGGTGCTCCATACGAACCGGATGGAACGTGGAATGATCCACCGCCGCCGCCACCACCGTGTTGAGCTTGATGGAATTGGGCAACTTGAATGGCTTGATTGACGTGACCGAGTTCGATTCCAACAACGCGGGAACTGTATCCGGGAACACCGTACGATCCTGATGGTACACCATATGATCCAGATGGAATACCGCCACCACCTCCATGTCCGCCAGAGAATCCACCACCAGATTGGTTTTCTTGATCGAGCAGAATGTCTCGTACTTTTTGCAATAGAGTTGGGTCAACGTATTTGCCTTCGGATGTTTGGTATCCACTGCTGACAGCAGTGTATCCTCCTCCTGCACCACCGCCAAATCCTGAGGCACCAAATCCTCCACCACCGGATGAGAATCCTCCACCACCTGATGAGAAACCTCCTCCATGAGATGAACCACCCCCGAAGGATGAGAAACCACCACCGCCGCCGCCGCCGCCAAATCCTGATGATGGTCCTCTGTATGAATAGCCTACTGGTGGTTCAGCGCTGGCCACAGCCACAAGAGCCAAAATAGTTAACTGTAAAAACCAAATAAAAAAGAAATAAAGAAATTTTTTCGTATTAAAAAAAAAAAAAAACAATCAATAATAATAATGCAATTTCAATGAGCTTTTGTCGAAAATCATAAAGAAAAGTTCACTTTTTTTATCTAAAAAATATTTCACCGTTATTTCATTCACAATCGAACATCTTAAAGGAAGAAATTGTGAGCAAAAAAAAAATCTTATTAATCCGGTTTAACCGTTCAAATATTTTGTTTGGCGGTTTTCTATTTTCGATTTTCTATTTTCGATTTTCGATTTTCGATTTTCTGCTTTTTTTTGCAAAATTCCATTTAATTTTTTTTTTGCACAAAATTATACACTCTTTCCCCGATGATTGTGAACTATTAGTAATTAATTATGATGATTGTAATCCATTAGCACATTCTCCAGTTCGGTTTCACTCTTCAATTTAGTACTTGCGCAGGTGTACAGAGATGATGAAGCCAAAAAACAACCAACAAAACCGAAAGCCTCTCTCATTATTCCACAGTAAGAATAGGAGGAAGTGGAGGAGAAGGAGGCTTATTATAAATTTCTTCGTTAAGCTTTTCCTCGAAGCTTTCAATTTTGATACAGTTTCCTTTTATTTATTTGATCTTATTTGATATTTATTTGTAAATCCTTTGAAATCCATCGGAACAAAATTAAATATTGAACTCACCGCAACGAATTGATTCATGCTGTTCGAAAGGTGAGAGCGGATATAAGTAATTCCAAAAGTGACTGTGAACGTTTTAACTAAGCACTGGTCTGTTGCACGAGATCGGACTAACCGAGATGTTGTACTCCGATTGAACCACAAACAAATGATGCCATCTCCGTAGCGGCAACTTCTTTTTATACCCGAAAACGCGAACGGCTTGCAAGGGTAAAGATTGCTCGATTGACGGAAGGTTGTTGGTAGGAGCCTGGTCACGGCATAGGTCGTCGCTGCTGGCATAGACATCGGGTGGTGGTGTGCAGCTCCCTTCGCTCCCATATTTTATGGTAAATTACTGCGTGTATGACCGGCACCGATCGATCACCCTTGCCCACTGGCCGAAAATATTAACTGTACGCGTACTCTTTTTCCGTTTACACCTTTTACCATCCACCTTAATCAAGTTAGCCAATCCCCCCCTCCCTCTCCAACCATTCCATCCAAACCGTCTATGCTGACTAGCAGATAGTCCCGTATACCATTCGAAATGGTTTTAAATTGCAGAAATCTCTCAAGAAGCTACAATATTCATCGTAAAAGACCACAAAAAAATTCCGTTCGCATCATCGTGAGCACAAAAATTAAATCGAAAGTGTTTTCGGTGTTCATGTCTTTGCATAATTTTTTATTTGGTTTTTTTTCTTTTTCTTAAAATTTTCTGTGTCTTATTATTATTTTGGTTATGAGAGTTTTTTGTTTTTATTTCACATTTATTACCAACATTAAATTGCTACAAAACATGTAACTACTGAATATGAGGTAAACCTGTACGATTTTAGGTATAGTTGCGGTAGATACAGAAGCTCAGCTAACTGGAGGACTCTGAGCAACTGGATTTGTGATTGGAATCCAATTTGTTGTTTATGTGTGCATGAATGCAGGTGGTAGGCGAAACATGGCTTTATGCTGCATCATTTGATGTAGTACCGAGAGTATCAGTATATTTGCAGGTGATTGTTGATTTCTTAGTTCGAATGAGGTTTTCGCTTTCGTACTCGTCTTGTTCTTCTTCATAATCATCCAACGAATTACGACAGGTCAAGTGAAGGGATCTCTCACAGTCAAAAGCCATCCTTCCATCTTTCCATCTTTTACAACAAGTCATTAACGTAATAGTAATTTCTTTCAGATGTCAAAGAAATTTTTACCTTTCGTAGTTGGCGAGGCACTACTCTATTGCCAATATTCACTTTTCTGGTACGTTCCAGCACATCGTAACAGTCATTTTGTTGTCTTATCTTGATAAGTTAAGTTTCTCAGCGGTTATTTTGCATAGTATAGCCCCTCATAGTATGCACGAGGCTATGTACCATTGTCACGATAACGTATTAGTTCCTTTTACCTGCTTTACGGAACCTGATCTAATTCATCTCAAATTTGAATATTTGTACAAAAAATCAGTTATTATGTGCAATATCGTTTATTGAATAAAAGATTTTCTTTTTTCGTATGTCAACAAATTATTATTAGTTGATTTTTTCACAAGAGAAATCTATTAACACCAATGGGTGAATATAATTTTTTTAATTTTTATTTTCTTACATTGTTAATAATTAAATAAAAAAAAATAAAAAAAAAACAGAAATACACAAAACATCAAACTTTTAACTCTCCGATACAGTTTGCTGGTTATTTCCGGATGGTCTAGTATTAAATTAACATTTTTTTTTCTCAACATATATTAATTAAAACAATATCAACTATTGTATATAAAGGTGGTTGGTTGATTGTAGGTGAAAGAAATGGAAAACAAAATCATTTGCTGACTTTTTTGAACTAGTTTCTTTTCTTTTATGTGAGAGAATTTCCTTTTTCAATAACAATTACTGGAAGGAAGTGTTAAAATGTAATTTTTGTTTGTCTTGTTTTGGAAATGTTTTTTTTTTTATTATTTTTAATACAAATTTCATATGCCGACAATTTTTGAATAAGATTTTCTGACAGCCGCAAAGTGAAAAATTGACATTTTGACCTTAAAACTCAATGGAAATCTTTTCATATAAGAAAAATGCTAACAAAAAATTAAGCTTTATTTTTTTTTGTTTTTTTTTTTTTTGTTTGATTTTTATACAATATTATGGATACGAACTTAATTACAGAAAAATATTAGCACCTATTCAAGTTATTTAATATGAAATTTGTGCTTTTGGCATTTGGAAATGATCAAAAATTCAGTCTTCTGAGAAGTAAAAGACTTTCACTTATAACATAAATACTTGAATTTTTAATGGATTTTTTGTTATTTTCTTATTATTTTTTTTTAAATACCATTTTTGTTGTTGAAATAATCACAAATGTATGATATTATCTAATTTATATGATTAAAATATTTATGAAAAAGAATTGAAATTTTTTTTTTGTAATTTGTATTTTGTGTGTGTGTGTAAACAAACCCGGAATTTTTTATTTACTATATTAATAATGATAATTTTCTTTTTATTTATTGTATGTTCATATAAATTTCATTACAGATAAAAGATATATTAAAATGCAATTTTATCTTTTCAGGAAATGTCTAATTTTTGCTAATTTTACATTAAAAGTTTTAATTTTTCATAAATATTTTTTTACAATAATATGTTTTGTTAAATATTTATTTACTTTTAATGTAAAATTTGATTAATTCATTTAGAATTTGAATTTTTTAAATTTTTCATGAATTAAATTAATTTATATATTTTTTTGATGAGATTTTTTTTTTCTATTAATGTGAATATTTACATATTTTATTAAATATTATTTTCGAGCCTTTCTAAAGTAAATTAAAATTTTTAATAATAGCTGAAGTGAATTAAATGGTTTTAAATTAAAAAATTGGATTATGTTTGTATAGCAAAACGTGTATTCTTAAATTAATGGATTATTCAATTGACGGTTTGGAAATAAATATTCCAAACTGTATATTTGTAATACATATTTTGATTAATTTTTTTTATTTATATTAAATATTTATTGCCATTATTTATGCATTTAATTAAAAATTATTTTTACTATTATTATTTTTTTTTAAAGGTAATTTTGAATGACTTTTCATCACATTTCGGGCTGTAATTCGAAACGTATTTGACGAATGTTGGCTTTTAATATGTTCAAAGTTTAGGAATTATTTTTTTAAAAATATAATTATTTATAAAGTTTTATAAAAAATTTTGTTACGGTATTAAAAACACACTTTTGGAGGCCAGTTGATATCATCAATCTGGAAAAAACGATTTTTTCACAATAAAACTAATATTTTCAGCATTTTGTGGCTTGTGTTATTCTTTTATAAAAATTACATATAATACAAAAAAAAAGTCTTTAATCTCTTGTGCTTTTTCATTTTTAAAGAATTACGGAATAATGACATTTTGAGGCCAAATTGCACACTAACAGATATTCTTTTCTTCAATTATATTATTTAAACCATTGTATTAGACCATTTTTTCTCAACAAGAACTTAAACGACCATAATCTCCTCTTAAAGCTTGAAATGTTGCTACGGCAGAATCACTACATTTTCAATTTTTATATTAATTAATAATGGCAAATCAAAATTAAAGAAATTGTAATTTTTTTAACAATATTTTTCAGTTATTTAACATACTAGAACTATACTTCCCAACCTTAAAAACGAATAACTTTTATTGACATTATATTTAAAGTCTGTAAAGAAAAAAATGTCTTAAAAGTCTTTGTCTTTAAATACAAATGAAAATTTATTAAATTATTTTGTTAATATTTTTTAATATATTATTAATTTTATTTTGAATTATATTTGAAAATCTCAAATAATAAATGTCAATTTGAAAATGAATAAATTCGCCAAAAGAATTGAAATTTCAACTTAAAGAGCTTTTGTTAAGCTTAGCAAAAAAATTTCAATATATAATATTTTATATTGGATTTTTATTGTTAATACGAGTATAAGAAAGAATAATTTCTTAGCTCTTTTTATACTTTTGTCAAAAAAATTTTTTTATATGCTAAATACTTCCTTTTTAATGGATAGCCACATTAGTAAAAATTAACACAGCCATAAATATTTATAATATGTTAAAAAAATTAATCAACTGTAATTTAAAATATGTGATCTTATACCTTTTTATACTTATTTAAAAAAAAAAATTATTCACACATGATTAGAAGTGAATTTTTGTAAAATTCGTACAAGGCTACAAAAACCACAATTCTGTATTGGAAACGGCGGCTTAAGTAATTTTTTCCTTAATTCACAATTAATAATATAAACTATTTATCTTCAAATTATTAATAAATCTAAATAAAAGATGAATTATTAATGGTTTTTTTTTACAAAAAAATATATAATATTAACTCTACCATAGAAAATGTGACTATTTTTGGTAGCACTAATTCAAGTGGCATAGCAAAAAATTATCAAATGAACATATTTTTATATTTTAACCATAACCAATTACATATTTAACTATAATATAATATAAATTTTTATAGTATACGAGTACAATGGCAAAACCATATTTTATTGAAATAAATTTCGAAATAAAGAAGTTTTTTTTTTGCTCATCTTAAACTGTAACGAGTACAACGGGAGCTTTTCCGAATGGAGAATCATTTTGAAAGTTTCCAGGGTCAAAAGTGTCAACCGTTGTCAGTTTGCTTTAAATAGTAATTAATTCAACATTCAATTATTTATAATATAATAAAAAAACTTGAATTTAAATAAAATATTTTTTTTTTTCAAATTAATTGTGAGCTTTTAAGGATGCAGTTTCATATAAACCGAGAAAAAAATAATACTGGCATTATTGGGAGCGATCTGGCAACAGTGCGGACATACTGTTTATATTTTAATCTTGTCTAGTAACTATGCGATCCTTTAGAGTGTGAAAAAATGAAGTTGTATTTGTAGAGTGCACTATGAAAAATGGTTCAACGAATTTTTAGGCAATGAAGAACCATTAAATTTTGTATTAAATTTGACTATACAAAGTTGCAACATTTCTTATTGGGAGTACTAGTTTTTCGGTAGCTCAAAACTATTTTGCTCAGGAGGGCTTTTAATATAAAAAACTGATAAAAATAGACGAAGACAAATACCCAGAACTAACTAGGGGAGTAATTTTTTTATAAAAAAGTTCGTAAAAAGCTCATAAATTAATTTATTTTTCGCGGTAGATCAACCCTTACAGATACTTGGTTGCTCCACCATGACAACACTTCCTATCCCACGGCTATCTCTATCAATGAGTTTTTGTCAGAAAAAGGAATATCTCTGGTTTTCGGAGATCCCATACTCACCTGATCTAAGTCCGTATGACTTCTTTTATTCCAAAGATCAAGAAAAGTTAAAAAAAACGTAGTATTTTCTCAGGAAGGCCTTCAATTTCGAAAACTTTTGAAAGTATTGAACAAATAAAGCCACTGGTGAGGTCAGACTGATGCAGTTGTGTAAATCCTTGAAAGCCTAATAATTGGAGTTCTTCGCGTCATATCGAATCTTGCAGATACTTGGATGCTCCACTATGACAAAGTCTCCTATACCACTTCTATCAGCATTTATGAGATTTTATCAGAAAAAGGAATTTCTATGATTTGCAAGTCCCTTTATTCAAAATATCACAGTTCATTTGAAAGGATGTCCTTTTTGTACTATTGATAACATCTAAAGGAGTGTAAATAAATTTTTGGAGATCCAACAAGCAGTGGACTGTTTAAAAAAATGCATATTGAGGTGATTGCTTGCAAAGAACTTTCGAGAATTTATATTTCCAGGACGAACTTTTAACCAAATTTTTTTAATAAAATAATTCTTAAAAGGATGAGAAATAGAGTTCGTCTATCAAATCTAATATTGCGGACAACTTGATATTGCAGTGTCCGCAAATAAAACGAATCTCTATAGCTCGCCAGTTAATGCACAACTACCCTCAACCCCCCCCCCCCCTTTTCCAATCGAACTATCTGATCTTTTTATATCTTATAGTCACGCAATTTACCATCAAACTTGCGAGGTCTGTTCAAAAAGTATCACGAATTTGGAATTTCCGCTGGTTACATATATTCGATTATTGATTTTTTGCGGCGTTATGTTGGTACTCATGTCTCTAACTTATGCCGACAAGTTCAACCATTTTGAATGTTCAGGTAATTTTTGATAGCTGCTTTGCTTGCACGTGTTTTGACTCGTCTTCGATTTTTGCCCATTTTCGACCAAAAACAGCATCGCATTAACATTGCTGTTGGACTCTGTCCGCGATGACCCAAATTTACTCCAGAGGGTTATAACTGGTGACGAATCATTGGCTTATGGTTATGACATAGAAACCAAAGCTCAATCATCCCAATAAAAGCTGCCGTATGACCCAAGACCGGAAAAAGCGCACCAAGTTCGCGCGAATGTGAAGATTTTGGTTACAGTTTCCTTTGATTGCTGGGGTGTGATGCATCATAAGTTCTTGCCACAGGGTAGAACGGTCAATAACGAATATTACCTGCAAGTTATGGGCAAGTAGCGTAAAGCAATCCGCCAGAAACGCCCGGATTGTGGAAGAACAAAAACATTCAAAATGGCCGAACTTATCGGCATAAATGAGAGACATGAATACCAACATAACGCCATAAAAAATCTAAAATCGAATATATGTAACCTGCGGAAATTTAAAATTCGCGATACTTTTTGTACAGACCTCGTAGAGCAAAAAATTTCGAAAAATATTTTGAATAATTAAAATTGAAATTAATTATTTTTAAAAAATTATACAAAAATACATTATTAAAAAGTATTTTCTACATTATTATTAAAAAAAGGGGTTTATTTTTGGACCCAACAGAATCTAGTAAACATTTAAGAAAATTTTACATTAACAATATTTTTATGAAAAAAATAAAGTTTAATAGTAATTTCTTAAAATCTCACTGATCTCTTATAAATTCTAAGATTGGACGACTTTGTTTTAAATTAAAGTAAAGCTTTACAAAAATCACTGAAACGAAATTTTGTTATTATAAAAAACTAGATAATACAAAATCTAATAAAAATTTATTTAGCAATTTGTGAAAAATAACTACCAAAGCATAAAAGTAGCATGAACGTGTTGAAAATAAAACTATTTAGATAAAATCTTTTTGACCTCATAGCATTATAAAAAAACCGAATGTTTATATCTTAAGTGTGCACAGAGGACACAAATATTCGTTGCCTCTTCTATGAATATGAGTACATCCAACTTGAGATAAATCTCACCTCAACTATGAATGGCATACCATGAATACCTACCTACCTACCTGATTAAGAGTTGAAATCTTCAAAAATGAAAATATTTGGAACTATTGCATACGAAATGATTGCATACTTAACGTGGTATTTAATGCGAATCGAACTGCTCTTTTTCTACTATGGCTATTTGCATTCATTTCGACTGAATTGTGATTAAAATTGGTAGATAAGATATTATAACATATATTCCCAAACAATGTTGGCACTTGATCAATGAAATCGTAAAACAATTACCCAAAAGACAGGTGCTGTTTTTTTTTCTTCTAAATTGTAAAGAAAATAATTTAAATAAAAAAGAAAATAGCTCTCCATTTAACTGAGATACTTTTAAGATAGTAGAAACACATTGTAAAAGAGTTAAAATTGCATAAATCAAGCGGGTTATTGGCCAAACAATTATTGTATTCCGAACATGTTTCTTCTAAGAAATTGTGATTCAATTTGTTTAAAGACAAATAAAAGGCAAATTGCTGAATGACGATGAAGAAAATATAAAATTTCATCAAATTTGCCATTTCCTATAATCAAGAAAATGTGATTCGAATGAGAAATTTTCATAATTAAAATTATTTTGTAAATAAACAAGTCTAGACATTAACCAATGCTTTCAGTGTTTGGTTTTTGCTAAAAATTTTATTTTAAAAAAAATAACTAATTATCAATATTTTACTAAAAATTATTTATATATTTTTTTTTTGCAATAACACAATATCTACCTCTACTAAAGAAAGACTGAAGAATTCGTCCTCGAGAAAAGTTTTCCATTTTGACCTTCGGAAAATTCATTACCACCAACAAAGAGCAGACTTTAATATATAATTTCAAACATTTCATAATTAATATTCAAGAGTTTTAATGTCACTAAAATGCAAAATAAATGATAATTTAACTGCTCTTTACTTAAATGTATACTGAAAATATGATGAAAAGGCTTTGAGGACATAGAAATGAATGAAAATTCAAAGTCAAAGATGTCATCGCCCACTACTTATTACTCTCTTAACTGAGATTTAATTAGAATTTAACATAGTTAAACGTATTCATCCATCCAAACGAATGTTCGTATTTGCAATTCTGCTCATAATGTTTAATAAAATCTTTCCATTTATAGATATTATCGTAGATCATCTCTGATATTATATAAAATTTCCGAATTTGTGACGGAATGTGAAAAGCTTTTGGCTATTGAAGATTTAACAGAGTCTATTTGGAGACAATATTAAATGGTGAAGCTTTTCTGTGTATCGTTTCCTAAATGTCCGCTGAATTATAAAATTTTCATAAAAAATATAGGTTTTCTTTTGTTTCTATTTAGTTTTTATTATTATAACGTTTTTTTCTTCCAAAATAAAATATGCGCAAATATTGTCAACGTAATTTAACTTGTTTACATTTTAACGGTCAATGCACCCCAGTTTTTATATAGAAAATTCGTGTCACTCTAAAAATATTCTGATTCTAACTTGGCGATAAGTGATATTTTTTTGTAATTTTAGTAACGTTCTGTTTTTATTATTTAATTGCAAAATTATTCTAGTTTTTATACTTATTTCTATATAATAAATATTGTATAATGTTAGTAGTTAAAAGTCGGAATTTTTGCACATATTTTAATAATTTATATATGATGATGCCTTCCTTTTCCATTGTAACGAATTAAGACAAATTTTTCATTTTATTTTGTTTAAAATCTGAGAAAATCATAAACAAATTGGACATTTTTTCAGAATATTTCTTTTTAGAAATATTTACAATATTATTTCTAAATATTTTAAAATACTAGGTGTATAAGCTTAAATCCGCTGTTTGGTCATAGATGGCGTGAGTGAGCGTATTAAGCTACCATGGGCACGCCATACTTTTTTTATTATGAGTTTGACATCTGTCAACATTAAGCAGTGCACATTGTCAGCAATTTCGTACAACAACATACATTTTTCGTTTGGTAATCATATCTAGTTTTGTGCCAGAAAAAGAGCATATACGGGAAGCTCTGCTTTTCTGCTTCAATTTGAAGAAATCGGCTGTCGAATCGTATCGATTGCTTATGGAGGCCTATGGTGGTAGTGCTTTATCGGAAACAACGTGCCGAGATTGGTTTCGTCGGTTCAAAGACTTGTGAGACAAGAAGCGTCAAAATCGGCCTAGAAAGGTTGAGGACCATAAATTGCAGACTCTTTTGGACGAAGACAATTCCCAATCGCAAAAAATGTTCGCGGAGCAATTGAGTGTTACTCAGCCAGCTATTTCTATGCATCTGCATGCCATGAGGAAGATTGAAAAGATCGGAAAATGGGTGCCGCATGATTTGAACGATAGGCAGATGGAGCGACCCCAAAACGCATACGAAATCTTGCTCGCCAGACAGAAAAGAAAATCGTTCCTGCATCGAATTGTGACAGGCGATGAAAAATGGATATTTTTCGAGAATCCTAAACGTAAGAAATCGTGTGTTGATCCCGGCCAACCATCAACATCTTCCCCAAGACCAAATCGCTTCGGACGGAAGACGATGCTGTGCGTTTGGTGGGTTCAGCAAGGTATTGTCTACGATGAGATGTTGAAACCTGGTGAAACTGTCAATGCCTACCGCTACCACTAATAACTGATCAAATTACACCGTGCTCTGCGTGAGAAAAGGACGGATTATCAATAAAGACATGACAAGCTGATTTTCCTCCACGACAACGCACCATCGCACACGTCAAAAATGGTCCAAAACTACTTAGAGACACTCAACTGGGAGGTGCTACCACACCCCGCTTATTCACCAAACCTTGCCCCTTCCGACTACCACCTGTTTTCGTCGATGGACCACGCGTCCGCTGAGCAGCACTTCGATTCTTACGAAGACGTCCGAAAATGCGTTGATGAGTGCCTTGCCTTGAAAGAGAAGGAATTTTTCTGGCGTGGTATCCACAAATTGCCCGAGAGATGGGAAAAATATGTAGCTAGCGAGGGAAAGTACTTTGAATAAATTTGTTTTTGCTTTCTATGAAAAAACATGTTTTTATAACTAAAAAACAGCGGATTTAAGCTTATACACCTGGTGAATTTAGAATTTAAAAAATATGTATAAAAATAATTGCTTTTGATTTCATTGCGTCTTCTCTTGAAAAGATCCAGGCGCGTGTCTATAGGGTGTTCTAAAAATCATGCAAAAAGAAAATGACTCATTTAGTAATTGAATTGTTACTCGGGCTGTATGACATGTGGCACCATTTTGTTGAAACCACATGTCGTTGATATTCATATCTTGTAATTACACTGCAAAAAATTGGATTATCATGTCGCGATAGTAAACACCGTTAACTATTGTTGCCTGACTAGCTGCATTTTCGAATAAAAATGGTTCGATGATAACTCCAGCCCAAAATCTGCGTCAAACAGTAACCATGATGTAGATGCATTTATTTCCCAAGAATCACTCGTGAATTTTCTGAACCCCAAATCCGGCAATCTTATTGATTACCCTAGCCATAACGATAAAAATGAGCCTCATCGCTGAAGACGTAGGTCGGTAGGCTTCAGTTCTTGAGTCAATTGAACTTTTTAGGCGAGAAGATGCAAATCTTTTATGAGAAGACGCTATAGAGAGCTTTTCGAAATGTCCAATTAATGATCACAGTCCTGGACTCCCAGCAATACTCTCACGAACTGCTTCGATATTTTGTGTTAAATGACTTGTTGAAGGACGATCAAAGTGTTTAAGGTCACTAATTGATCCAGTCTCCCTTAATTTTATAATTCATCTCATCACAGTTGATAAAGTTAAAACACTATTCCGACTATATTTAGTCTTAATTAATTATTTTTAAAATATTTCCCATCAATGAAAATGCATTGTTCATTCATTTATCGCTCCATTTTAAATGACAGCTGTCACGCGCCATCTTTGTTTTTCATTGATGACACTTTAGGACTTGTTTCTCCTCAAAATTATAGGTAAATGAAGGTTATAAGATATATCAAAAGACTACTGCGGACTTCTACCTCTGATAACTTACACGTTAATCCCTCCTAGACGTATAGTAATTTTTTTAAAATCTCCTCCGTTATGTAAAATAGAGCAGTTAAATTTGCAGCAAGGATATGGTATCAAATTTTGTGTTAAGCTTAATGAAATCGCAATTTGAAAAAGAAAACAAAAATAAAAAATGCTCATAGTAGGCAAAAGGACGTTGACTTGCAAAAAAGCCTAAATTTATCAGTGGCATGAACCATTTTTTAAGGGTTGTGAACTAGTTAAAAATGAACCCTGCTCAGGGAGTTCTTTAAACATTGCCAACTGATAAATTTGTGGTACGAATGAGGACATTGATAAGGTTAGACCGTTCATTTATATTAAAGATGGTAAGTAGTCCTTGAAAAATTTACAAAAAGGCTTGTTCGTATTACATAGGATATTGCAGATATTTGGATGCTCTATCATGATAAAAAGACATATGACAAGGCCATTTTCATATAAGTGTTTTTGTCGGAAAAGGGGATATTTTGTGGTTCCTCAACTACTACTCCTTTCCTATTCAGCTGATGAAAGTCTGTGTGATTTTTTAAATTTTCTAGATCCAAAAGCAACCGACTCATTTGATATATTTTTTAGGTTAGCTCATATTTCTTAGGTTAGTTTATTAAAAAAGAATCTTGCCTAAAAGTTCCAAAAGATTTTATTGAAAATCTATTTTTTTTTATTGCTTAGCCGACAATCTATATTGATTATTTCAATTATTTTTATTTTTCTATGAGAAAAAAAACATGTGATTTACGTTAAAAATGGTCCAAAATATGTTCTCATTCTGATATACCGCCAAATGTGCCAGATACCATTTTTTTTTTGTTGAACATAAATAATTTTTACACAACTAAAAAAATATATATTTTTTCTTAGTATTCTTATGCATTATCCTTGAAAATAAACTAAATTAAATTATGCTCAGTAATTTACATAAGTTGAAAAAAAAAATAAAAACAAATTTCTATTCGAAATTTACTACTTTTTTCTGTATTATTTTTAAAAAGTTTCTACTTGTTTTGTTAAAAAAAATTTCTCATCTCTAATGATACTTACTGAAAATTTAAAATTTTACTATAAATTAAAACAATAGCCAGAAACGACGACTACCAACCAAACAGTGCATTTGAGTAATTTGAAAAGTTTTTATTTTAATATAAACAGAAATTACAACAGTGAAGATTTGTCCATTTTGAAATTGAATAATTTCAGTTATCTTGACCCATATTTGGTGTAAGAAAAGCCCTTTTCCAATGGTCGTAATTGAGTAAAAGAATTATTTCCATATGAAACCAACTCGAACCATTTGAAAGTTGACTTAATAAAACCAGTAAAACCTTCACGTAATTATAATGTCTACTGCACAATTTATTAACAACAACAAAAAATGGGTTTTTTTTTTAAGTACACCTGACGTAATCGAGACATCGTGAAAACAACAATAACCGTAGGCTTATTATATGATTCGGACAGTGACGACAACAAGAGATAATATTTCTAATTGATCGTGAAGATTTCTTATTTCGTACAGTTTTTCACAATCGAAGTTTTCCGCCGTGTCCACCACAACGTACACTCGACCAACACAGATGATGGAACAGCCTCCAAAATCCAAAATGAGTGAATGCAATGTTCGGACGAGACTTTTATACCGGAACAATGGTATGGCAATCTAAGCAGAAGAATCACACACCTACTAATTACTAAACTTTCTTTCGAATTACCACAATCTGAAAGAAGATGTAGCATCTGAAAGGAATGTGCATGCAGAAAAAGTGCTTTTGTTAAGTTGTGAGTTGGTACGAGTTTCTTCTTAAAGCTCAGCGTCGTGTTAACTAAAAATGAAAAATGAACAAATGCGAATTAACAAATTTTAATCCAAAGCAGTAAGAAAGAAAAAAAAAACAAATAACAAATAAAAATACTATAAATACTTAAAATGATAGGTTTTTTATCCCCCCAAAATGATTTTTATCTATTTTTTCTTACTACCCCCTTTCCCCACCACCTCCAATCAACCCATCCACCCAAAAATGAAACTTTCGCCAAAAAACTAAAAATTTCCGCAAAAAATTCTCTTTTTTTCTTCAAATCATTTCTAATTTCTTGAATTTTTACCGAGACACACAAAAAGTTTTTTTTTTCATCTTGAATTTGATAAAATTTTCAAAAATTAATGCATTAAAATAATTAACGTAAAAAAGTGCATCAATTTGGAACACACGAAGAAGATACTTTCACAAAACCATTTGTATAATTAAATTTACTCCACTTGCTTGATAATTAAATCTCGTAACAACTGTTCATGATTTTTCGTAATCGGAAAAGGTGCACATAGTACAGAAGAAAAAAAAATGTTCACACAATATAATTTTTGTGCAACGAAATTTCAAATATTCGCTTTCTTCGAACGAAATACCAAAAACTAACTCTTAGTTCTTACCTGTGTGCACAGGCTCGTTACTCGTATTCGTGTTTTGATTGATTTTATCACAGCAAATAATCAATCTTCATTAAATAGTAAAACTTTACCATTAAAGGTAGAGAATCATTTATTGGCTTATTAGAAAATATGAAAAGGTAAAAATCATCGTTATTAAATTGTTTTTATTTTAATTTCATGTATTTTTGTAGTATTGGTTACATTTTTTTATTTGTTGTTGAAATTCTCTGTTGATCTTTAACTTTAAGGCTATTTCTTAATTTGTTTCTTCAAAAAATTATGATTAAAAAATGCAATTGGAATTCGTCTTTAAACTTTTCCATTTCCTAAATTGGATTTTTTTTTTTTAAATTTTTATTTTATGGAATAATTGGACTTTAACTTTGAAATGTTACAAAACTCTTTTCATACTCCACAGTTAAATGCATAAAAGCAATCACATCCTCTCTATTGGGAAATTTTTACCAAAACGAAATCTTTAAAATTGTTCAACCTTAAATGTGAATGGTTTTTGGTATTTATTTTTGCTTTTTTTGAAATATTATTTTTTAAAGTACATACTCTCCTTAGAGTATTTGAAGTTTTACTTAATCTTATTCGATTTGAAGAAAATCAATTTCATCAGTTCGAGTAGAAATATTTTTCAAAAAAAAGCTTTTGGGAAAATCACAAAATTTTGAATTTATTTCAACATAACCTAAAAAATATTTCCTCCCCTTATATGGAAAATAACATCAGCCTGAAATTATACTAAAAATCGAAATTATACTAAAAATCTTTAATGTAATTTTAAGGATTGTGAAATTTTTTCCATATAATGTAACATTCAGTGGTGATGGGCAAATTTGCAAAAAATATTTATAATTTTTTTTTCTATTTTGAAATTGTTGCCAGTATTTTTGGTAATTTGCACATTAAATTGTAAGTAATTTGATCGAATTTCTGTTGGTTTTGTAATGGTTAGTTCATTCGCCACGACCTTGAGGTCATTTGTTAACTGAAATAATATAATTGAAAGTAACCAGACTACTAGGAGATGTGGTAGAAAAGTGATGAGGTTGTATTTTTTTGTAATTAATATTTTTAAATTTTAAGTTATTAATTTTGTCTATTTCAAAGTAGTTCCCATGGGCATCTCTATTAAACAGCGGACTCTGAAATGGTTTTATTCTTTATAGTAGTGCTGGGATACTTCAACTAAAATCACTTTCAACGCCTCGGTTATATTTCCTTTGTCGAATCAAAAGTGAGTTCCATCTGCTGAGGTGTTGGAGAGAAGGCTTCAGAATCATGAGAATTCCTTTTTCTGATAAAAATTCGTTAATTCAGATCACTTTGGGACAGACAGTACTGTGATGCTGGTGCATTGAAATATCTATCAGGGGTATAAGCTTAAATTCGTTGTTTGGTCATAGATGGCGTGAGTGAGCGTATTAAGCTTTTTTTTTATGAGTTTGACATCTGTCAACATTATTCGGTGCACTTTGTCAGCAATTTCGTATAACAACATACATTTTTCCTACGGTAATCTTGTCTAGTTTTGTGCCAGAAATACGTGGGAAGCTTTGCTTTTCTGCTTCAATTTGAAGATATCGGCTACTGAATCGTATTGAATGCTTATGGAGGCCTATGGTGACCGTGCTTTATCGAAAACAACGTGCCGAGATTGGTTTTGCCAGTTAAAAGACAGCAATTTTGACTTGTGGGACAAGAACCGTGAAAATCGGCCTAGGAAGGTTGAGGACCATCAATTGCAGACTCTTTTGGACGAAGACGATACCCAATCGCAAAAAATGCTCGCGGAACAATTGGGTGTTACTCAACCAGTCCATGAGGAAAATTGAAAAGATCGGAAAATGGGTGCCGCATGAATTGAACGATAGGCAGATGGAGTGACGTCAAAACACATGCGAAATCTTGCTCGCCAGACAAAAAAGAAAGTCGTTCCTGCATCGGATTTTGAAATCCGAAACTACTTGGAGACACTCAACTGGAAGGTGCTACCCCACCCCGCTTATTCACCAGACCTGGTCCTTTTCGACTACCACCTGTTTTCGTCGATGGGCCATGCGCTCGCTGAGCAGCACTTCGATTTTTACGAAGACGTCCGAAAATGGCTTGATGAGTGGTTTGCCTAGAAAGAGAAGGAATTTTTTCGGCGTGTTAAAATGTGTAGCTAGCAAAGGCAAGTACTTTGAATAGATTTGTTTTTGCTTTCTATTAAAAAAACATGTATTTTTTGACTAAACAACAGCTGATTGAAGCTTATACACCTGGTACAATGTCCGATATAATGCGAAGAACTATTTTTATGAGCCTTTCAATAGTTTATTTATAGAACATTAAAGTCCTCGAAAAGTTTCACAGTTTCATCAGCTTTCAACTAGTTTGCTTTTGATACGGAATGCTCCCATAGGCGCGTTGCAATTTTTGCAAGTCAAACTTGCGGATTTACTAAGTTTGTCAAAAAATATTACGGCAGATTGTTATATATAGGGTGACGATGTTACCGGATAAGGTCTTGGAGGTGAATTCTAATTACGATGTAACTATTTGTAGGTGAATCCGAGTCAGTATCATTACCTTTATGCCGTTATTTGTATTTGAGAATATTTGCAGTGTTAGTGAGGTGAAAACAGCAATCCGAGTTTAGCTTGGACAGATTGAAAAAAGGACAGAAAAAGGAAGATTGATGATTGAGGGTCTGCACGAGTAGTATGCGTACGAAGGTTAGAGGGACGCTACTGGATTGATATTAAAGGTTTCCGAAAAGGACAGTGTGGCTAAGGCGAATATGCCCAATCCTCGTTTCTACAATACAATTTTCTTACGCAGAATTTTGGAATGGTACTTGGGTAGATTGTACTTGCCAAAGTTAGTCCGTTCGTTATCATATATTTTTTTTGGCATATCCTGAGATCTAATACAATGCAGTACTCCTAAAATTTGGCAGGCTAGACCACATCTTTTCTTTATTAGATATGACTGTAATTCAATGCCCTTAATTTTGTTGAATCATTTAAAATTTTGAGTTATTATAATCAGTAAATAGACAGTACCCTGATTTAGTAAAAATTGGCCGATCTTTATTTATTTTTCAGCCCTTCAGTTATTGTAGAGCTAAAAATTCATATTTTAATAAAAATTTTACTTGAAATAATATTAAAAAAAGTATATAATAAAGGCGGTTGCGACTAAATAAAAATTGCTATAAATTGTGAATGGAAAAATAACTTAACCGTACGAGGGGTTACGGCTCATATTTGAAAATATTTTTTAAATATTTTTATAGGTTTTTTTTATCTGTTTTAGTTTATTTACTCTTTGCATTATTTAAAGAGAAGGAAGAAAGAGTTCACCGAGGTCCAAAAATAATATACTTTAAAATTTTAGAGTAATGCTATTAAAAATTCAGCCTGGATAAAAGTAAATTAAGCTAATAAATTTGAAAAAGAAAAATATTTCCGAATCTATAATTACTTACAAAAAAAAAAAAAGAACTAAACTAATTTTTATTCTTATTAACCCTTAATAAAATGTTACTATTTCGAACGTTGTATGTCTTATTTTTTTAAGGTTTTTCGATTATATATTTTTAAGTACAATATTTCTAACAATTAATTTACAAAAAATCTTCCTAATATATTATTAAGTAAATGAAAAAATATTAAAAATTATAATTCAATGGAAATAAAGAAAAACTTAGTAGATTTAAAGAGAAGAAAACATTTTAAGCTATCGTAATTTATTAATGCTGCTTTTCATATCTTTGGAAATTTATAAAATTGTTATTTGCTAATTCAAAAAGCTTTTACTATTATTTAATTTCTTTTTTGATGCAGCTTCGTTCATTTTGTAGAAAAATACTAAAGTGGGTCTTAATAAAAATGTTAAAAATAAAACAAAAATATTGATTAATTTCTATTGAAAATGTTTCCCGAAATTTATAAATTTTTTATTAGGAAAATACTTTGTGAATTGGGCAATTTGAAGAGTTATTTTTTTGAATAGTATTGTAAGAATGGGTTTTTTTTCCAATTTATTATATAAAAAAATTTATAAATTTAGGAAAATTAAATATTTTTGACCTACTCACTTAGTTCGCTTATATAGTTTTTATACTTGGTAGTGGTTTAAAATACAAAGTAAAAAAAAAATATCTATTATCTCGTTCTATAAAAAAATCTTAGCCAAATGCAGGGAGATGAATTGGAACAATAAAATATAATTTTTTGGATACATAAGCCTATATTTCATTAACAAAATTATTAAATATTTTGAGAACGAAAAAAAAACTCGGAGTCTTGATTTTTTTTGTTCTGGAAATTGTCAATAAGAATACTTATTATTAAATAACTGAATTTTAGATTAACTCATCCTCACAGATATGCAAGAATAATTATTTTCCAATAAGTGACTAAAAAAATTACTCGTACTTGGCATAGACCATCTTTTCTGATAAATAAAAGGTAATTTGTAAGTTAATAAAAAATTCAAAAAAAGCATTCAAATATTAGTCTTTTTTGAACATAAATTTAATTTACACAAAAATTGTGTGTCAACTAATATGAAATGTGGTAAAAAATCAAAGAGACTAACAACGCAGCAAATAATTTGGCAACAATGCAGACTTTATTTAAACATTTCTTATGCGTTGGACCCTCTTAAACGTGCAGTAAAAGTTACAATATTGTTCGCCTGTTTAGCTTTATATGTAAAATTTCGTTTTTGATATGCATTTCGAAAATGCATGCGCAAAAGTTGTAATTAAATTTTGTGTTAACCTTGATGAACGAACATTTGCAAAGAGTCCTTGAAAAATATTCTTTATTCGGAGCCGTAAATTATTTTTGGAGAGCCGAGAATCAGTGAAAGATGGACTTTAACAGGAAGGCCTCATATATTTAGAAAGGAATAAAAATTTGAGTATTTCAAGTATTTTTTTAATAAAAAGGACTTTATTATAAAAAGGTCCTTGAAAGATCCAATAATATAGATTCTTCGTATCAAATTAAAGATTGCAGATACGTGGACTCATCAGTACAGCAACGGAACCTATAGCAGCGCCAGATCCATCAACAAGTTTTTGGCAGAGAAACGGATTCCTGTGGTTTGCAAGACCCTCTTCCAATCACCTGATCTAAGGCTGTGTATTTGTTTTTATTTTTGGGGTCAGAAAACGCCTCATAAAAATGTTGCCATTGTTAAAAAATTCCTTTAATTTCGAAAATTAATGAAAGTGTGGAATAAGTTAAGCCTCTGGTGAGGTTAGATTGAAGCTGATGATTGAGTCCTGTAAATTGGATAATTGGAGTTCTTTTCGTTAGATTGGACATTGAAAACTTTTGGATATCTGCTCTGAAACATGGCCATCTCGGTTGAGAAGTTTTGTCAAAAGAAGAAATTCGTTATCGTAGACGACTCAGAAGCATTAAAAAGACCCAGAATTAGTTAAAGACTAATTATACTCAAAGGTGATGAAAACTCTGAAATGAGTTTTAGAGGATGTATAATTAGACCTTGATCAAAGCTGGACTTCAATTCCTTGAAGTCCTTAAAGTTTCACCTTGAGAAAGCAAACTGTTAAAAATTCTGGAATGAGTTTTCGACGACGCAGAAGCAGTGAAAAGCAGACCTCACTTAAGGTGGAACATGAACTCTGAAAACTGATAGAAATTTTGCAATGAGTAAGGGCTTTTGTGAAATTAGACTATAGAGTAACATTAAAGTTAATTAGCGAGTCCTTAAATGAATCAGCATCAAATCAACGGGTTTTTGTTGGAAGAAACACTTCTCCTGTCACAAAGCCAACTCCTTCAACCGTTTTTTGTTACCTCAAGTATTGACTCAAAGTCCTTATAGCATTTCTTATCCTTCAAGATCAGAAATCACCTAAAGGACATCATCTTGCTGCTATATATAAGAGACAAAGTGTGTTGCCGAGGTGCTAAAGACGATTCTAGCTTATCCCTTTCAGGCGATTTTAGCTTATCCAAAGAAGATCATACAGATATCCTCATTCTCATTACTTTTCTGCCATACCACATACCTTAACTTGTATGTAAATACTTTAACTTAAAGTTGATAAATTTTGCAAATAATAGTAACCAAAAATAAATTCAAATTAAATTGCCTGAAACATCAGACAAAATTAAGATAAATTTATCTAAAAATGATGGCCTACTTGTTAATTTTTTACCTTTTTACAAATTTTACCATAAACATGTTCATGTGTCAATAATCTGAGTAGAAAGGTAAAAAAGTGTTGATGAGGAAAATTTTACTGTTTCGTACGTCATTCGAAAATTTGATAATTCATCATGAACAGTTGTTTTGAACAAATTTAGTTGAGAAGTTTTGCATTGAACGTTCTTATACTCTTCATCATCCCAACTGGTTGTTGTAAAAATAAAGCCTATTCGGTATACGGGATCAAACCGTATACCTATAAATAAAGACAAGTATGTGAAGGTAACAGACCAGACCCTTCATGAATAAGTGATGAATCCATCGTCCTGGAAAGTAGGTATATTTTTTGCTCCTGTAAACAAAATTCAAACGTCTATCCGACCAAGAGAATTGGTAACTCCACTAATATGTTATGCACATATTTAGTTAAACTTGAAAGAACAGACAAAAACGCAATAAAATAAAAAATAAAAAAATATAATAAGGGACTCCCTCTCTTCCTACACTTTGCTATCAGGAAAAAAAGGATCAAGTAAATTAAGGTTTATACGGAAGAGTACAAATATGGTAGAATAAAAGGTGCACATAGAAAAATCGTTGAAAATATTCTTGAATTGTTTAAGTTTAAATTTATTCACTGTCTGCGTCCTTGTTTGTGTTTTCGCGGTCCATTTCACATTGCATGAAGATAGTAGTATTATATAAAAAGGATATGGTCTGCTCACCAGTTACAAATGTGTTGAATACTTAAACTTTTTGCATTTTTAATGATAGCCCATTGTTGCGCTTAGTTACGTTTAGGAAATTTTGTGATTTACTAAAATTCTGAAATTCCAAAATAACGTTTTCGAAAATTCTCTCTTCTAGTCGGAAAATATTCACTACGCAATAGTCTAAGTATTTATAGTTCAGCCATCAGTTGGTGAAATTGAATTTACATTGGCAACCTGGCCAAAGTAAGGGCGCCAAGTCCAGGTTACACTCAGTTCGGTAAATAATTTACTGCTCAATTAGTAATTTATGCTGGGAACATCAGTTTTTTTTTTCCTTTTCATCCTTTTTACCGCCATCGAAAGTGTTGAACGTGTTGGAAACTTTTCATTTGATTAATCATCTTGTCTATGGCATTCGTGTACGACAATGAATAATTAACATTTAATGACTGGCAACACTTCAACGATTTAAATGGAAAAACAAATTTACCGAAATAAATTTACTTTAAAAATACATTCTTTATTTGGGGCAAAAAAAAATTTGGTTTTTTTTTTGCTCATCTAATTCTTTATCCTTCAGCAATTATTTATCCTGTATACTATGTATTTAATAGTAAATTAATTAGAGTAAATTTAAGATTGACGGAAATATGCCAATCAGTTCATTAGGAATTTGCTTGTATCTGTTTTGTATTTATATTTTCTAATTAAGATTGAATTATTTAATTTTCTGTAGATGACTATTTTGAGAATTGAAATAGTTGATGATGTGCTTGTGCATTCTTTGAGCTAAATCCTTGACGTAAATTCCTTCGTCATTGATGAGATACTTAATTTGTCATCAAAGCATTTTAGTAAAACTGTTTCAAATTTTATCCAGAAATGGATAATTGATGTTTTCTGCAAATTTGTCTGCCTGCATTTCTGTACAGCTAGTATGACTTTGTAAGAAAAATTGAGTACAACTAGTAGTAATGGTATTAATTTCTGTAATTTGCGAATGTTTCAGTTTTAGTTTTTACAAATTGTATCTTAAAGAGATCATCTAAATTATTCCCTAGATTTATGATTGGCACAAATTCCAATTGGAATATGAAGCAGAGGAATTTCATCAGCACTTAAGAGTACATCCGCATTTGTCCAATTACTGTGACGGTAGCAAAGTAATATTTTAACAACTCACTTGTAGGTAAGATTCATCTGATGTTGATGTATTCGAGTACGTGTACCTTGGTAGCTACTTAAATTTTTCTCAGCCGTTAGATATTTAATTACATTGCATAATCTAACTACTCTAGTGTATTATGTCGGTAGTTAAGATGGTGTATTGTATGAAATTGAATGAAGTCATTTTACGAAATTGTGTAACTGCAGACATAATCAGTCTAAGGCGAATCAAAAACTCACAGTCAATTTTTCTTTCGTATCGGTTCGAATTTGAATGCGAATTTATATTCAAATATGATGTGAAATTTAGATCAGCTCCTCATTATTGCTAGTTTTTATAGAAAATTCTTAATTTGATTGCATTTACCAATTTTAGTATCCATAAAATTTATTATAGCATCCGAATAGTGAAAGAATTTTTGCCATAAAGAAGACATCAAATTTATTATCATCGATATTGAGATGTTTTATTCGTCGATAATTTTGCATTCTCCAAGATTTATAAGCTACCAAAAGTTTAGTGTAGATTTTTTTCTAGATAGTCACTACCATATTCCATGAGATTATAGTCGACTATCAAAACTTTTACTCCATTTTATGACTATCGATTTTCTCTTGTAAATATTCTTATAACATCATTACTTAGATTTCATTCTAAAATGTTTGACGAAATTGACTGCAAGCAAAATCATATACAGATTATATAAAATGCATAAATGCATGCAATAAAAATACATGCAATTTTTTTGAAATGTTTTCATTGATATTTTCTAATTGGTGTTTTGCATAAAAGTTAATTTAAACATACGAAAAATTAATCTAATTTTATGTGTAAAACTGAGCACCTTTCATGTGAATATTTTGTATAAAAATTATGATCCAAGATGCGACGGAAAAGTAATGAGACAATTTACTTCAATTTTATCTATTCCTTTCAAAGTGGTTCTATTGAGAGGCTAAACATAAGTAGAAGTTCCTTTGATTCAATCGACAGTACAAAACTGACGTACCGTTAGGCGGTTTTTGATTTTGTGGTAAACAAAATATCATACGTACTATGGTAAGGTAAATAGCAGGACTTGAGAACAGTTAAGAAACTAAAACTGGAAGGCTTCAACTGGAATGGCTTTGGGTTCACGATTACACGTACTTTGGATGGAGATTATCGTTAGATACAATACCACGGACCGCATACGCCAATAGGGATTGAGATATGCCCAATTAATACGTTAAACAGACTTCTCCCGTAATAGATTTAGCCAGCTTAGCTAATAAGATAGCTGCATACATCTAAATTACTTAACAACACCCCATCTCGCTTCAATCCAACGCATTATTTTTTGATGTCCTACGTTGGGGCCAATTCATGCATGGAACATTCTCTCAGGTGCGCTCGTTAACTTCTTAGCTTCTTCATCTTATTCGCCTTCTAAATCTTCTTCATCTTTTTCATCTTCTTCATCTTCTTCATCTTCTTCATCTTTTCCATGTTATCTTTACCTCTTTATCTTCTTCATCTTCTTTATCTTCTTCATCTTCTTCATCTTCTTCATCTTCTTCATCTTCTTCATCTTCTTCATCTTCTTCATTTTCTCCATCTTCTACATCTTCTTCATCTTCTTCATATTCTCCATATTCTTCATCTTCTTCAATTATCAACATATTCTTCATCTTCTTCATCTTCTTCATCATCTTCATCTACTGCATCATTTTCATCTTCTTCATCTTTAATTATATTATCTTCACCTTCATATACTTCATCTCTTTCATCTTCATCTTCTTCATATTTTTCATCTTCGTCATCTTCTCTATATCATCTTCACCTTCTTCATCTTCTTCATCTTCTTCATCTTCGTCAATCTTCATCATCTTCTTCATCTTCTTCATCTTCTTCATTTTCTTCATCTTCTTCATCTTCTTCATCTTCTTCAACTTCTTCATCTTCTTCATCTTCTTCATATGATCTTCACCTTTTCATCTTCGTCATCTTCTTCATCTTCTTCATCTTCTTCATCTTCTTCATATCAGCATCACATTCTTCATCTTCTTCATGTTCTTCATCTTCTTCATATTTTTCATCTTCGTCATCTTCTCTATATCATCTTCATCTTCTTCATCTTCTTCATCTTCTTCATCTTCGTCAATCTTCTTCATCTTCTTCATCTTCTTCATCTTCTTCATTTTCTTCATCTTCTTCATCTTCTTCATCTTCTTCATCTTCTTCATCTTCTTCATATGATCTTCACCTTTTCATCTTCGTCATCTTCTTCATCTTCTTCATCTTCTTCATATCAGCATCACATTCTTCATCTTCTTCATGTTCTTCATCTTCTTTATATTGTTGATCTTTTTCATCTTCATCATTTTCGACCTTCTTCATCTTCTTCTTGTCATCTTCACCTTCTTTTTATTCTTCATCTTCTTAATTATCTTCATCTTCTTCATCATCTTCGTCTGCTTCACTTTCTTCATTTTCTTCATCTTTTTCATTTTCTTCATCTTCTTCATCTTCTTCATTTCATTTTCAGGTTCTTCATATTATTTATCTTCCTCATTTTCATCCTCTTCGTCTTGTTCACCTTCTTCATCTTCTTCATCTTGTTTTAACCATGTTCATGGCCATTCACAAAGCAGGCAAACAGTTAATTTTCTGTCAATTCCAATGGTGAGCGGTTTCAACCAGCAGACCGCTCGTTCGTTACTCTATTTGTACGCACATCCGTGCAACTACCTGGTTTCGCTTCTAACCAGCTCCAGTCATTATAGGTAGGTCCATAGCTAGTAGTCAGTAACCAATTATAAACTAGTGACCCTACCTACGTTTCAGCTAAAAGATCCTCTCCTTGGCCGGTTACGACAGACAAACCCATGTGGTACTCCCGGCTACATGGTACAAGTTAGTTCTGCTTTTAAGAGTACTTGATGAGAATTCTTCACTCAAAGAGCTACAGTCAAAGAGCGACAGTAAGGAAACTTGTAAAATCCTGGCACTGAGTTCAGGACCGCTGATTCGCCAAGACCCATAGGTATAGATATTATACTATGAATTTACACCTTAAAGTGTCCGCCTTGGGGGAAGATGTCATCAACAGTAACAAAATTATGTCCTCTCAAATATTTGTTTATTTTGGAAAACAAGAAAGTGACATGATTTTTGATCAAATGATTAGGGAAGCCTAATCAAAATTTGTTGATAGGGGTTCTCGTGATGGATAAATCAAATATCTGCAATGTCCGACTTGATCCATAGAGCATTTTTTTTGAGCATTGCAAGACCTTTGTTTTTATACAAAAAAAAGTTCTTTTAATAAAGAAATCCTAGAAAGGTTGCAAATTTGCATCAGTTTTTGATGTTGAGGTCCTACCTGAACGAGATTCCTATTCCACTTCTTCTAGGGCCTCAAAAAATGCTTTTTGATGCCAAAAAATACATGATATTGATTAGGAATATTACCAATCTTTTCATAAGTCATACTCGCAAATAAATTACCTTTTTTGTACATTACCAAGCCTAATATCATAGGAAACTTTTGTTAATTTTTAAAAATATTCATAATCCATCTAAATTACTACTCTTTGGAAATGGAATTTTTAGAAGTGACTCCTTAAGTTTTTCTTCAAATTGAAAATTTTTTCTACTAAGTTTATATGACCAAGAAGAATACTTATAGTTTTTTTTAGATATATTCTAAATTATTGTGTCTCTTAAAATTTCATATTTTTATACAAATCTCATTAAAACTTATAACATTTTATTTTTATTTTTATTTTTATATATTTTTATTTAAATTTGTACTGAAATAGCAATTGTTAAGGTACTATCAACTGATTAGCCAAATTAGTAGTCGCTAGCTAAATTGACATCACAAAAGAAATTAGTTGACAGCTGACAAACTGATGCAAACATCAGCCAACTTTTAGTATCTTCATGGCAGACAACTTCAAATTTTTGACACACAATTTGTATACCCATCAAAAAGTCAGCCAATAGTCAGCCCTCAGCAAATCAGCAAGTCGGCCACATCCCAAATTGACAGATTGACAGATGGCATTTTCATTTCGTACAGAACGCATTAGCACATGTAATTTTTTTTATAAAATTCAATAGTTCAATATGAAGTGATTAACAAATAAATGCGCCTAAATAAAGTGCTGATTTTTTAAAACAAATCATTAATTTAGTTCTAAAAAATTATCACCAGAATATAGAGCGAATGACAGACCTGGCTGATGTGAGACAGTGATAGATGGCTTAGCTGATGAATCAAAATATGTCTGACGTCAGCCAAATGTCACAATAATACTATCAGCGGGGTCAGTTAAAATTGGCTGATTCGTCAGCCATCTTGTCTGCCAAAATTCTCCCTTCTTTTTATGGAAATTTGTCTGATCGTCTAATGACACTTTAAGGAGCTTCCCAGCTTTATCACTAAGTGGATTCAAACTCAAGACCACAGTGTACTAGAGTCAGACTTCATTTTTAAAATTTTTTTACGAGACTATCAGAAAATTAATTTAAATACGAGCAGACACCAAATCATTTAAGTTTCATTGCATTAAAAGGTTATGCTTTGTTAATTTTTAGTGAATTATTTTTTAGCCTTAACTTTAGCAATTAATTTTTATGAAAAAGGATAAGAAATTTTTTTTTTCGAAAGTTACAAGAAAATGCATTTATTTTTTTTTCTGTCACAATAATTCAAACCATATAAAATTGTATTTATTGTCGGACATTTTAGTAACAAAATCTAATTAATATCGCCGATGAACTTTCAAAATGTCAGCCATCGATCTTAACTGGCAATTATTTATCTGAATAAATGGCAGTTTTTTTTCTTCTTATTATTAATTATTGCACACACTCACATACTTTTACAATGATCATAAATAAAATATTAAAAATGAACAAATGAGACGGTTCGCTGGTACCAACAAAAAAAAAAGCGGATCTTCAATAGTTTATAATCGAAATAAATTAGAGTAAAAGATACCGTGCAGATAATTATTGAAGAAGATGGAAGATATTAAAGCTTCTTTGCCAATAATTCAATGATAGCCAGTATTGCGTAATCGAGTATGATTGGTTCAAGAAAGTTAATCGGAGTCTTCAAGTACATAACGTTCACTGATCAGAAAATGGCAATTTTTCCTTTCGTAAATTTATATTATTTTGTTTTATTTTAACTTTTGATGATGAAAAAAAAAATAAATAACAACAACAAAACAACAATCATATGAATGGCTTTGAAATGCCAGAAATTATAAATTTGTCTTATGCCAATCAATGCTATATACGAATTAGTTTCTTCTATTGATTTTTATCAACAACAAAAAAATTGAGTCGATATTATTGATCAGAAAGGATTAACCAATTTGCGCTTCGGAAAGTATAGTTTAATAAAATATTATTTTAATTGAGGATTTTTTACAAATGTATAAAGTTTTCTATTGTTTTAATTTTGCCATTATATATATAAGTTAATAATTTTCAATTATTTGCCATAAGACCTCTTGATCTACGTAAACACGATCTTTTGTATAGCTCCGTATGAAACTGGCCGAAGAACTTTAAATCTTGAAATTAACCGTCCTGGGAACTGTTTACGCAATAAACTCAAAATAAGTCTTTATTTTCATATTTAAGAATTAAAAAAAAATTTAATTATCATACGAGGATAGAGGTCAAAAATGACAGTTACGGTGTCTCCTTCTTCATTTTCAAAGACACGTTCATAACAAAAATTTTTCATGAATACAATAGATTTTCTACAATAACTTATAGATTTTTAGAGCTTTATATATAGTAATTTTGTACATTAATATGTGTTAAGAAAAATAATCCTCATTGCTAAAATAAAGTAACTCTCATTGCTAAAGATGTTTTTTAAGAAAAATAATCCTCATTGCTAAACTATATATTGTCCGCAAGATGAACATTCAACCGGCGTATCTTCTGTGCAATTTAAAAGTTTTATTTAACATTTAAGATAAAGCAATAAATGGCAAATTTTTAGCTATATTAAATTGAAGGTTTTATTTAGCATAAATAGAATGATACGATTTAGGTAAAATATGCACCGTTTTGTTCGATAACTTGTTGCCATTTTGGAGGTAATTTCATAATGCCTCTCTCATAGAAACCCTCGTCCCTATTGCCAGAAAACTGGGACAGTCGATTTTCATAATCTTCTCTTGAGGCGAATTTTTCACCTGCAAAATCATTCGTCATAGACAGGAAGAGGTGGTAATCACTTGGTGCCAGGTCCGGACTATAAGGTGGATGCATAAGAACATCCCAACCAAGGTACCGGAACTTCTGGCGAGTCACTATCGATGTATGCGGCCTGGCGTTGTCCTGATGGAACACAATTCCTCTCCTTTGTTTGCTTCTGGGCGATTGCTTCTTTCAGACGGTCCAATTGTTGACAGTATAGGTCCGAATTAAGAGTTCGGCTATACGGGAGCAGCTCATAGTAGATGATTCCCTGCCAGTCCCACCAAACACACAGCAAAACCTTCCTGGCTGTCAATCCTGGCTTGACCACCGTTTGCGCCGGGTGACCGCGACCGTTGTCGCTTGACGTTGTCGTAAGTGACCCACCTTTTATCATCAGTAACCATCAGCTTCAGAAATGGATCGATATTGTTGCGATTCAGCAGCAATTCGCAGATGGAAATTCGGTCCATGAGGTTTTTTTGCGATAACTCGTGTGGCACCCATACAACGAGCTTCTTTTTGTATCCAGCCTTATTTAAGTGGTTCCAAATGGTTTTTTGTGCAATGTTTAGCTCCTGGGAAATCAAAACAGTGCAAACGTGACGATCGGACTCGACGATTTCCATTATTTTATCGACATTTTCGACAATTGGCCTTCCAGAGCGTGGTGCATCTTTGACATCAAAATTACCGGAACGGAATCGACGAAACCAAAATTGCGCGTGATTGGCTGTTATAGTATCAGGACCATAAACACTATTCACATTTTCAGCAGCTTGGCTTGCGTTTTCGCCTTTATCGAAGAAAAACCGTAAAATATGGCATATTTTCTCTTTGTTGGTGTCCATCTTTGACGCGTGCTAAAAAAATACTGAGTCAAGTAATCACAAAAACTGTATCAAAAGTTTTTTTAGTTCGAAATCTTATCTTTCTAACGCCATCTAGTGCAATCAGATCGCACTTTTACAACGGGAGATGCGGACTCCTAAAGCCATCTATTGGCAAAATAATGGATTAATTTTTACTACAACTTATATTTCAAACTAAAAAATGGATAATCTATTAAGTGTGTGAAGATTTGTTAGTGATAAGTTTATGGTTCCATCTATCGTTTTTCTTTATGAACTAAAAGTCTTATCTCTCCTTAGTAGTAAATAATAACTCTATTGCCTTTACTAAAGAATTTTCTTAAAAAATGTTCTCATAAATAAATAAAGTATCTACGAAATCCTACAAATATTAATTTAATTTTCAATTGACTCCGAATAGGAAAGAAAGTATCGTAAATTAATTTTTTGATATTCTAAAGGGAACAATATTTTTGTTCTATTTTTATCAAAACAATTACCAATAATATAAAAAGTCATATAACAAGGAATATATAAGGAACAATTGAAAAGGGACATATTTTCCATATATTCAATAATTTTACATCGAATATATCAGGAACATATTCAATTGTAATGTTTTTCAATTTCAATAAACCTAAAAGCTGAAAGCATAATTTTTTGGTAACTCTTCACACGCTTATTTGTAACATATTTGGTATACTCGTAAATCAGCTTATAAGCAAATTTTCTTTGAATATCAATTTGTTCATATTCCAAAAGTCATCATAAAATGACTAAATCAAAATCATAAAATAAAATGAAAAATGTACGCATTTTGCATATCGAAAAATAAAGTTTTTATTTTTACTTTTACCTAAAACGTTTTTTTTTTATAAATAAATAAACTTTTGAAATTTTACTTTATTATTTATAAGTTAGTTTTAGGATATTTTTTTTTTTAAATTGTTTGATTTTTATTTTATTACAATAGATATTTTTAAACATTCACGTATAATTTTAAAATGTTACACAATAGAAAGTGTATTATTATCGTTACTTATAGGGAAATGGTAATTTTCATAATTTATAGAGACCTGTTATATCATAATTTGTTTTTAATTTTATATATTATAAAAAGTAAAATTTTTAGCTATCAATCTATCAGTTAATATTTGATATGCAAATTCCACTAATTATCATATAGTGAATAATTTTGGAGAATATAGTACAGTTTGGCGCTCACAGAATAGGATGTACAATCGAAAATATTCCAGCTACGCGTAAAAAGTGTAGCTAAAAGCTCAGGCGACCTTTCCATAAAGCATTTTTCTCAAACTGTTTTGTGGAATATTTTTATTAAAACTTGCCTTTATACCCGTTCCAACTTAAGCTAATAAAGGTAGTTCAGTGCAAAAATTATATGTGCCAGCTAAAATGGAGCAAAAATGTTTTACAGCCCCATAGCCGCAATCCTAACGTTTATAGTAAATTCAAAATGATCGACGATCGCATTTTCTCTCACGATGGTTCTTTAATATATATAGTTACTATTTATGGGGGTGTCAAAATCAAGTGGTAATGCACGAATGACCTTTACACCCTCCTATAGTGAATCTGAGGTCCGTTGTTTGGACTCTAGGTGTCATTGGTCCGTATTTCTTTCAGGAAGCTGCTGTTAATGCTGTTACGGTGGCTGCTGAGCGATATAGCGCAATGCTACAGAACCTTCTTACTCATAAATTGTTCTAAAAGGATTGCACCCCATCACATACTGCATGTACCATAATAGAAAATTATGTGTTTTTTGACTGAATTATGTGGAAAAGCGGTGATGTTAATTGGCCTTCTAAGTTTTAGATTTTTTTCTGTGAGGCTATTGGAAAAAGATGTCTGTACTAACAGACTTAAAACAATTGAACAGCTTAAAAAAACATACTCATCCAAATTAATGACATTAATCCGGAAATGTTTCTTTAACATAAAGAAATGTTATCTTCAAAAAAGCCGTCAATTGCTACAAGACCAGGGAGGCCCATTTAACTAATACACTTTTCCATAGATAATTCCTAAGTCAAAATAAATGATTTTTAATAAATTTATTAGTTTTTTATTATAACAAGCTAAATTTATTTGGAAAAAAAAATCTTTAGAACATGATGTATTTTATTATCATATATAAAATATATTAGCTGTGATGTACGTTTCACCTGCGTTTGTTCTATGAGGTACCTGAGCCCCTTGACAATACCTTTTACACGACAGGGTCAATATTAGCCATTATTTTCGTAATTTTTTCTCAATTAACGTGCACAAAATATGTTATATTAAAATTAAAAAAACCGATGGCGATTTTTGGAAACTGGGCAAAACTTACCAATTTTCACACCTCAGTCTGCAACCCCATTTTAAAAACCATAGCAACCTCAAAACCTCAGCCAACAGTCAGAATCCATTTAGAAGAATAAAGACCCTAAGCAGAAGTTCACATTTAAAACTGATTACTCTGAATTTGGATCTATCCTCGTTTCGAGTTCCCTTATGAACACCAACCAGAAGTTCAGGGACCCCTGAGCCCGAGAATGGAGACCCCTGACCAGAAGTTCCCATTTAAAACTGATTACTCTGAGTTTAGATCGATCCTACTTTCAAGTTCCCAAAGGAACACCTATAAAAATTTCAGGGACCCCTGATCCCGAGAATGGAGGGCCCTGACCAGAAGTTCACATTTAAAACCGATTACTTTAAATTTAGATCCATCCTCCTTCCAAGTTCCCGTCGGAACACCTACCAGAATTTCAGGGACCCCTGACCCCGAGAATGGAGACCCCTGATCAGAAGTTCACATTTAAAATAAATAAATCTAAATTTGCATCAATTCTCTTTCGAGTTCCCGTAGAAACACCTACCAGAATTTCAGCGACCCCTGACCCCGAGAATAGAGGTCCCTAACCAGAAGTTTACGTTTAAAACCGATTACTTTGAATTTAGATCCATCCTCCTTCCAATTTCCCGTCGGAATACTTACAAGAATTTCAGGTACCCCTGACCTCCAGAATGGGGACCCCTGACCAGAAGTACACATTTAAAGTTGATTTCTCTGAATTTAGTGAATTTGGATCCTTCCTCTTTTCGAGTTCCCGTCAGAACACATACAGGAATTTCAGGGCTCACACTCCTGAAGCACTATTATGCTTTTTGTCTCATATACCACGCCCTTTATTGAAGATATCATAATGATCTGGCATATAAATACTTTTGCCCCTTATTAGCCACTAGCCGACCATCTTTAGATCAAGTTTCAAAATACGTCATAGCACGTCGGCGAGTTCACATAGATGGATCAATCTTGCCTCTTCCCAGCTTCTTCATTGCAAATATTTCGATGAACATTTGTTCTTCTCTAATCAAATACTGCACCTGAATTTCTTAAATTGAGTATTTTGTTTATTTTTAATAATAGATTATCGGGAATTAAGGTCAAAATCGACAATTTTAAACTATTCTTGGAGTGAGCATGTAGCCAGTACCAAACTCCTTATAATCTGTAAAAGAAAAATGAGGAAAAAAAACTAAAAAACAGAAAAGTTACAAAATTTCAAAAATTAGTTAGTCCAAATTGGCCCACTTTGTATTTACAATTTTTGCAAAATAATTTTTCTCACCATAAAAGTTTTACCAAATTTTTATTAATAAAATTTCCAATTATAAAAAATAGCACTTTTTTAATAGCAAAATTGAATTAATAGAAAATAAATAAAACATTCAAAAAAAATTATTGACAAATTTATTAATTAAAATTAAAATCATATAAAAAATTCAATTATATTTTTGTCTGGAAACTTTTATTTCTCTAATTGGGCATAAAGAAGAAAATTTAAAAAAAAATTCAATCCAATTAATATGAATAAAAAAAAACTTCCCGCACATTATACTTTTTTGTTGTTGTTGTTAGTATCATAATAAACTTTCACAAGCTTTATTTAAATGAAAAGCAAAAAAAATTTAATTTTTCGGTTGGTCTGTTAATAGTCTTTTAAGTATCTTTTATTTTTCTTCTAAGAGCGTGGGTCCCTCTACCTATTTTCCTATACTGTGAATAAAAGTACTATCAAAACAGTTTATGTATAAAAATATAAGTTCGGATTTTATTGTTTCTTTTTTGTTTTTTTTTTTTGTATAAGATTAAGTACAGCCTAAGAAAAAAAGATAAACGTACCTAAGCAGGTATTGGAATAAATGCTTGAAACCTAACCGAAGGTATTAAAGGTTACGGATGGTTTATGAGCCGCACTTAAGTCTAAACGATTTCTATTAATAGAAAAAGTTTTTAAAAAAAAAACTACTACTAAACGAAGAATAATTGTATCAGATGGTAATTATGTGTAGTTTCAAAACTGAATTTAATTACTTTACAACTGAAATGAATCAAGTAAGGTTCATATCGTATTTCACTTAAACTTTTTCTTTAAAGTAAAAGCTACCGACTTGAAGAAAAAAAAAATTAACCAAACTGACTAACTAACAACAAGAGTTTATTATGAGTTAAGTGAGTTCATACGATAGTAACCGAAGATAGTTAACAAGGTTCATCAAAAAACACTGCGTATCTGATTTTTATTTAAATTTGTAATATATTTTTTACATTTACAGGTATTTGATATCTTGTGCAAATGAAATAAAAATTAACATCGAAATGCATTAAACATGTAGGAAGTTTTTGTCTACATCTTCCTTAAAATATGTACGAATATTTGACGGTTTTTATAAGAAAATTGCACATATAGTATGCCTAGGCGATGACCAGAGTAGGGAAGAAGGGAGTAATTGTGAAGGATGATCATTGAATTTAATTTTTTTCTATTATTATTGTATGAATATTTGAATTAAGATATGTTGGATAGTATAAGTAGTAGTATTTATGCTAACAATACGACCGTCTAATTTGATTTCAATAAATGTCGAATTTCTTTTGCACATTCACCGAAGCAACTTTCATTTTCAGTCCAGTACTGACTGAGTAAAATGCACTTTTTATTCAAAAGAGTACTAAAAATTTTTATGAGTACTTACTGTGTATTATCGGACATACATTGAATAGTGACTATTTGGTATTTTCATATAAAATTTGTGCAAGCATATCTCCGTGAAGGTATGATTAAAGAAACGAAAATTCAATTTGTTCAATTTATCAGTATGGATAATGTTCAAAATTGCTACAAGTAACAGATAAAATCAAAAAAAAATTTAAAAAAAAAAATACTTACTTGGAAGACTCTAAAAGAGAAGAAATCATTTTGAAAGCGTAAAAATAAAACCAGTACAGCAACTCTTAAATAATATTTACCTGAGAATGGACAACATTCATTTCTTACAAATAAGTCCACTCATATAGTAAGTGAATGGTTTGGCCGAGTTCATGGCATGCGTAATAATAACGATGCACCGAGAAAGTCAATTAAGACACCTGAACACATCTCCGTGCTGCTCCAACTTTGTGGAGATTGTAACTGTCTTCCTGTAAGGTACAAATATGACTCGTCATAATCATGAACGCAATCAATCAAAATCCATCCACCAATAATGATTCTGCGGTTTCTGTCCATACATGAGATCAAAATCCAATACAAATAATTATTTTTCTAATCAAATAAGTAATATTCATATTTGTTATTTTATTGTGCTCTCCCCTTTCCCCCCTCACTACTTTTCAGCAAATATTTATCCAATCGCAAAAATTACAGCCACCAAAAAAAAATTTAAAAAAAAAATAACCTCCATTCAAATTGGTATAAAGAAAATCCAAAAAAAGATTACGTTTTAATTTAGTTACGTACAGGAGTGATGATCAAATAATGGTGGTAGCTAATTTAGATAAATTTTCCTAATACAAGGTACATAATTAAATTTTTACGCATAAATAATGGAAATTTCTCAATTGAAAATGTCGAGAATATTCAAGGAGGAAAGTTCATTTCGTCACAAAGAAATTATTGTGAAGGACGCAATTTTCTATTATCTAACATTTAATGAGTATTTTGTGCTTGTAATTTCTTATATTACCACCCAGTTTTTTTTTTTAAAACAAATATTACAAAAATTTTCGGCAGCAAAAAAAATATGTGCATTTTTAATTAAAATTTTTTTATTTACCATCGTCGGTCAGATAGAAGCAAATTAGGGACGTTATGTAATTTGTCTAGTTTTTTGGTGGGAAGTCCTTTTATGATATTAAAGACAGTCGGCGATATGCTCGATCAGGTAATTACTTATGTGTATAGTATACAATTTAAGACAGTGGGCAATTGTAAATTGATAAATTTATTTTTAATTGAAAATTAAATATAATTACTAATTTTTTTTTCGGGTTTTTGTAGAAATAAAAGTTTATTTATTTATTGAAAACTGGAAATCCAGAAATTTGTGCGTTTTGATACCAATTCCATAAAGAACCTTGTTAAAATCTTTGAAAAAAAAAATGTTCTGATATTCAAAGGAAAGAAATGTAAAATTTGTATTCTGGAAAGTATGTTAAAGTAAAAACAAATACTTTTAAAATTCAGATTTTGATAAAAAATTTATTTGTTTATAATTTTATAGGACGCTGCTATTATTCATAGCCTCTAAATATTTCTTTGCAGATTAAAAGTCGTTTAAGGAAATTTAGGTAAATTATTTCATACATGTTGGGCTGTAATTCGACCATTTCAGAGGCGGTATGATAAGTTAGTGATAAATGAGACAAAGAATTAATATATTTCACAAAAGCTTCTTTATTTTCAACATAATATCATTATAGCTAAATACACTTTACCAAACGATATTACAATTTTTTTATACCATCCGTACAGTACGACTTGTGAAACTCTATAAAAGAAACCCAAGGTTCGGCGATAACTTTAGAATTGAATGCAAATTTGTTTCCACCAACCCATATCCTAATGTTTGGAAATAGAAAAAGTCGCAGACAAGATAGTCAGTGACGATTATACCATATGCATCAAAGAAAACAGTAACTATGGTCATTCCTGAGGCTATAGCTGTTCTTGTCTTTCAGGATGCACGTTCGCTAGTATGAGTCCATTGTTTTAATTGAACTTTGGTTTCTGGTATATAAATGTGAATCCGTGCTTCATCAACATTTATGAATAGATGCTTAAAAGCTTAAAACAATTTCATTGCAGTGATTAGACGAACACGTTTTACAATCTCGCCGATAGTTTGCTCATACCAATTTCTTGGAGAAGCCTACGCATTGTTTTGAGATGTTTACCATATTAACTATCTCATATTCTATGTTTTAACGATCTATATCATGGATTTTAATGATTATTTCTTCCGTTGTGACCTAAATTGGACGTGCTAGGAGCTTAGCATCATTTGTGCTTAAACGACTTCAACAAAATTTAGTAAACCAATTTAAAACAATTCCATACGATGGTAAGGAGTCCCCATTATACACTTTAAGCTTGGTTTTTTTTCAGATATAGTTTTTTTTCCTTCTTATTTATTCCATATTACCATACTTTAAAAAAACACAAATATTATCTGCTTTGAAGGACTATCAAAACTAAACTAATTAACAAATTTTTATCTAATTTTATATGTCATCTTCCTAAGAAAGCCAAATGATAAAAATATTATTATTTTATTAATATCAGATAGATTACTTGTATTTATTACTGACTTATCATATTGCCTTCGTTCTTGATTAATTTCCGTTTTTAAACATTCTAAAGTTTGAGAATTAACTCTGTTAATATGATATATTCCATTGTTTTATAAAATAAAAAGTCCAATTGCATAAATTCACAAGATTTTCGTTCCCAGTTGATATCACAAAATCTTGAAATTATGCATCGTGGAAACTTTTGCGCAATATTTGTCGTAATGTGTCTTTTGTGGCTTCTTTTTGGTGAAACCACATATTCTAAATGGCAGAAAAAATGATTGTTGTCTTGGACTTACAATCGACAAATGGTTAACATGGGACCCTGATACAAAAATTTAGAAAAAATGAGCTTAACGGACGATTCAAACAATTACTGCGAATCTCAGACAATATCGCAAAGCTTGCATTAAAAATGAAACCAATATGGACATACGGAATCGAATTTTAGGATTCGACTAAATATAGCAATTGTTATCAAATTCTTCCAAAATTATCAGTGCTCCTTTTTATGTACGAAACAGTAACATCCATCGTTATTTAAATATTCTATTCGTTCATAAACTATGCATCTTTCGTTATAAGAAATTCATTCGCATTTATCCAAACATACCAATCCTTTAGCAACAGAACTTTTTACTCACACTCTTTCCTTATCGATGGGTATTTTTTTCTATACGTCTTCATATTCTTGTATCTTTCTTTCAAAAATTTGCTTGTTACACATCGTATAGAATTCTAAAGAGCAGGCAGTTTTTTTAAGGGAAAAAACAAAGAAAAAAATTTTGACTGGACACCAGCCAGTCCCTTTTTCTCTACGGTTCAATTGCTCCTCTACAGTTACTTGTAGGCTTTTAGAGCCTCATATATGACAATTTTCCGTATTTACTAAGAAATGAGCCTCATCGCTGAAGAATATTTGGTTAAGGAAAACACCATCCAAAGTTCTAACACTCAACGTATTTTCTGTGAATTTCGTTATTTACTATCTTAAATTCATACTAAATGGCCAATTTTTATCTAGCTTAATTATATCTTAAATATTATATTTATTTGACAAGTAAGAAATGGAAAAGTTATACTTTACGAAGAATAAAATGGATAATCCTTCATAATATTTGAAATTCCCACCTGTGAGGTGAGATAACTAACATAGTAGAGAAAAATCTTCATTTACGAAGATATATTTTTTATCTTTGCTATGATAATATGTCTTTCATATCTGGATAAATGCTTTAATGGGATAAGATCTTTTTTATTTAGAGATTAATATTTTTTTTGAGTTTATGTTGAAAATCTTTCATTTCGATTTAATAACAAAATTAACAGCAAATCCTTACAAATTTACATGCTTAAAATAGGTAAGAATTCATACAAAGCTGGCAAAAAAAGATACTTAATAGCACACACAGTATCAATAAAGAAAACATTCAACAAAAAAAATTAGACAAATTATAGAAAACTAAATTAAACTATTTATAATTAATATGTAAACCGTAAATTTTTGAATAAAATCTGACCGCAATAATTTGAAAAATTTCACCTTCAATATTTATGAGCGAAATCCAGGCTTACTTGTAGGTATAAAGTTTTCAAAACAAAGTCAAGAGTATTCAAATTAATAAGGCTCGAGCCACTTATTTTTTAGAAAGAGGTCTTCAATATTATCAATTGCCAAAGTGTCGGACTCTTTGGTGTCTTAAGAGTAATTCAGATTTCAATGATCATGATTGGTGGTTGACCATCACTGTAAGTGTTAGTTCAGCTTTAGATACAGAATAAGAGAAAAGCTGTTGATATTTTGGACAGTGAAAAGGTAGTAAGTGTGATGGCCTCGAGACCATTCTGGCAGTGTTTATGTGGTATTTCTTCGGTAATTTTCTAATAATTTATATTTTTATTTTAATAATTCTAGGTATTGCAAAAAAGTAATGAGACTGGTATAATTGGGAGCAATCTGCAGCACTGTTGACTGTATAGCTTGTTTGTTAGTCCCTCTTAGACGTGTAGTACTCATTTCAACGTCGTCCGATAACTATACAACCCTATAGAGCGTGATTAGTAAAGGTGGATATTTGTTGGGTTTTGCGAAATTTAGCTATTAAATATTATTTTAAACTTAATAAATTCTTGTGTTTGATATACAAAAAATTACATTGATCATATTTAAATCATTTCTTTTTAAGAGTACAAGTTTTTCGGTGGCCAAAAGCAGTTTCGAAGAGTTGAGAAGCAGTGAAAGACGATCTTCGCTCAAGAAGAATTTCAACATCGAATATTGTTAAAAATTTGAAATTGGTAGGAGGTCTCGTGAGGATAGATCATCAAGGCTATAGTGTGAGCGATTGTTTTTATAAAAAAAAGTTCTTCAAAGCTCAAAAAAGAGGTTCCTGTAGGACTAACATCGAAGGTTCTTGAATGGTCTCTGTCACCATAAAAAAATCCCCACTATCACTGTCAATGTATTTTTGTTGGAAAATAGGATTTTTGTGGTTCCCCAGACTGCTTAGGAAATCTGTTCAAAAAGTATTGCGAATTTTGTGTTTTTTTCAAAATTTATTTATTTATTCATGAATTTATATTTTGTCCCCTTCAAAGTAATCCTCACCAGATATTATACACTTGTGCCAATGTTTTTTCCAATCCTCAAAGCGCTTCAAAAAATCATGTTTAATGATTTTGTTCAGCTCCTCCTTCGATGCCGTTTTCATCTCATCAATCGTAACGTAGTGTCGTCCTTTCATGGGGATCTTCAGTTTCGGGAACAAGAAAAAGTCACAGGGGGCCAGATCTGGGGAATATGGTGGCTACGGCATTATTATGGCAAAAGCCAATTTTTGTTCTTCCACAAATCCATGCGTTTCTGGCGGATTGCTTAACGCAACTTGCGCATAACTTTCAGGTAATATTCCTTATTAACCGTTTTACCTTGTGGCAATCGAAGAAAACTATAAGCAATCGGCCGTCCGGCACGCTTTTCGTCGTTCCCATCTTCTCGGCCCTCTGAGAACATTTTGTACCATCGATAAGCGTTGCTTCGGTAAAAGGTAGCTTCACCATATGCCACAGTCAACATTCGGTTTGCGTCCGCGCAATTAATTTTGTTTTTCCCACAATTTTTTTTTTTATTTTTATTTTTTTTTTATTTTAAGTGGTATCTACAACTACTTATGCTAGTAACAAGCAGATTTTTTACGGGAATATACAAGGACATGAAGACATGTGGAGGAAAACACCCATCGATGTTACCTCTAGAATAGGGTAATTTTATTTTATAATTTTAGAGAATCTCTCGGCCATCCTTCCTTAAGGATTAGGGTGGAAGGATAGATGCAAATGGAATTTTTTATATCGGGAGATGCATAGTTCACGAACAAATGGAACATTTAGGTCACGGTGGATAACAGTGTTTCGCACATAAAAGGGGGCATTGACAATTTTACGAAGAATTCGGGGTTGTAGGGATTGGATTGGAAGGGAGTTGGAATGCTTAGTCGAACCCCAAAGTTCTAGACCATATGTCCATATCGGTTTCAGAACCGTATTGTATAGTAATATTAAAGTTTACTTGTTGTTGTAAGTTTTGATTTACTGTCTAAGAGACGTAATAATTGTTTGTATCGTCCGTTAAGTTCACGTCTTTTAGTTTTCGTATGAAGGTTCCAGGTTAACCGTTTGTCGAACATAAGTCCAAGGTAACGTACGCTATTTTTTTGTGGAATAATACTGCCGTTCAGGGTTATATCGGGAATTTTTTCTCGGCAGGGTGTGAAAGTTACATGAGCAGATTTTTGCTCATTTACCTTCACTCTCCACCTTTTGAACCAAGTTTCTAAGGAGTGGATATGGTTCTGTAGGATACTAATGGCTGTGGAAGGATCTTTGTGATGTGTCAGGATGTCTGTATCGTCAGCATATGTTGCGGTTATGATGTTGTTGTGGCAAGGAATGTCATGGGTATAAATGTTATATAGGATAGGGCCTAGGATACTTCCTTGAGGGACACGGGCGGAAATTGGATAAATGTCAGAGTACTCCATATTTTCAGCTACCTGAAAATATCGGTCTGAGAGATAAGATTAAAGGATGTGGAAATAACCCGAGGGTAGGACTCGCTGCAACTTCCAAAGCAATCCAGGGTGCCATACACGGCCGAAAGCATGCGAAATGTCAAGAAACAGGCCTGGGCAGTATTCCTTTCGCTCTAGAGAACACGCTATATAGTCGGCTACGCGACTCATCTTGTGAGGTTTAAAGATGTTTTCTAAGTGTTTGCCGAAGATGTCGGCTTTCTATTTATCTGTTTTTGCCCAGGTTCCGTCGGTAATCCGGAGCGGGTGTGTAGCTGTTTTGTATTTGAGAATTCGTCGGGTAGCTGTCCAGAGTGACTTATTAGTTGTCAGTGATTCTGTGTATTCAGTAAATCGGTCGTTGTTATAATTAATTATTTCTTGTTTCAGTTCTCGTTGTACACAAAATTTGATACAGATTCTTTGATCCATTTTTTGGAATGGGCAAAAATCGAAGAGTAGTTTTAACTGAACATTTAAAATGGCCGAACTTATCGGCATAAGTGAAAGACATGAGTACCAACATAACGTCACAAAAAAATCGAAACTCGAATATACGTAACCCGCGATACTTTTTGAACAGACCTCGTATTCACCTGTAGTTGAGTCCAAGTGTGTTTTTTTTAGTTTTTCAAGGTCAAATAAAACTTGAAAATACATTATTTTGGTACTATCGATATCATCTAAAGAAGTGTAACATTAGGAGCTGCAGGCGATTCCAGTTGAAGCCATCCAGCACTGCTAAGAGCTATTTTAGAGGTAATAACATTGATGTATAAAAATAAAATGAAATTGTTGCAAAACAGAACAGTCTTATTACTTTTCTGCTATACCTTGTAAACTCACCAGATATCCCTATCAATAAATACCAAAATTATAATAAAGAAAATTTATACTTTATTATTACCACCGCCAAACTTTAATGATTGTGGGAATTTTTAATTAATGATAATCTGCATTGTTGCTAAACAAACGAACCCAAGATACTTTCCGATTATGGATAATTTTACATTTTATTCCGGTAAGATCAAGTTAAGCCGCATAAAAGTATAAGACGTACCTGAGTAATTTTTCATCATCGTCGATAATTTTGATAATATTGGCACTCAGGTGAATTGAGATCCGGTTTAAGAAGAGATGATTTTTTTTTTAGAAAGTGTGGTTTATGTGCATAAACCACAATTATTCGATGGAGATTGGCATATACCAACCAGCATTGTCATAAACTGTCAACCCTTCAATTAGCAAACATTTTCACCTTTCAATTGACGTTTTGGTTTTTTTTTATTCGATCTTTTTAAATATATAATTTAGTATAATAGATAAAGTGGGATGAATGAACACCCTGATGGATTGTTAAATTATGCTGGCATCAACCATTAGAATTTTTATGCTTTGCTCTGCACGTCACTAAGTGTTGGTAACTTTTACTTTCTTCCGTCCCATCAAGTATTCAGCATGACAAGGCCATGGTCATATTTACGTATGCATGTGCGTTTAAATATGAAATTTTACAACTTCTTTTTATTTACAATTTTGTATACAAATTTTGATGTGGTTATTTAGGCATAACAGAAATGTTTTTATAACAACTACCATTGAAGGTACATACAACATGATGGAGAAAGCCATCCCTGCTAATAGATACATTCATTCTCACGTTGCGTTACGGCAGAAAACTAGGTTCAAACGTATAACTGGCAAGTAGATAGTATATAGTTATATTAATTTGGTTCTATTTTTAGTAAAACAAAAGTTATAAAAAATTACCATAAAATATATAGTAACACCGTCTGTCGGCCATACTATGGGATTTATAAGCTTTTGTTTGTTGACGTCTTTTCATGTGTAAATTTATGCAGTTCGCAGAATGAAAAACCATATCACAGACCATCGACATGGCGTTCTTGTACAAAATGCTGATAGCACAGCAGGACATGCAAACCCTTTTAAAAATCATCGGAATATTTGACATCGATCCATTTACAAGCCATGAGTCAATATTGGATCGAAAATTGTGTCCAATAAACCAGCTATTAACCAGATTAATAAATTCGTGGCTTTTGTCATTATCGGGTTTATTGATAATAGTAGCTCGTTAGACAGATTATTATGAATTGGAAATAATCAAATATTGTCTCTGTGATTGGTGAAATTTTAATATTAAAATAAATGATACGTGTAAGGTAAAATTACGTTACAAAAGTTAAAAAAAATAATGAGAATTTTTCATAAATATTCACTAATTTCAGTCTACAGTAAAAATATTCTATAATATAAATTTTAAAAGTTTAGTTTTTTGTTTGTCAGCTTAATAGTGTTTACTATAGATTAAATAAATTATGTGACTATACACAGAAGCATGGAAAATATCCACAAAATTATTTGCGTCTGAACACTGTCTAGGGTAGCATAACTGACCCGAATAAGACTACTTCAACGAATTATTTCTGAAAGGAAAAAAATTGGAACAAAATATGGAAAAAAATTACTGAAAAAATACTATAGAAAGGGACGATACCCATTTTGGTATTTAATAGGATAAAACCAAGTTTAGTATTTAAAAACAAAATGAAATTGAAGAGAAACCACAAATTGAGAGCAGCCGTTCCTTGAACTAGAAATGAAATCTTCTGATTGCCACTATTACAGAGATAACATGTACGAAATTCTACCCGTTCTGATACGATACGAAATGTTCATAAAAAAATAGTCCACGAATACTAACCGCCATGCCGTTACTACCTCAACAAATTCCATTCTCAGTGTTGCCATTTTTTACTATCACATTTATAACAAGGACTGGACAATACGCCATTCGTACGATCCAGCTAGGCGCATTCGTATCATAGCAAGACTATAATTTAATTCAATTAAAAGGATTTCCATAAGTGGAAAATAACAACGATTTTCTAAGACAAAAGGACTTTCTGGTTTTCTGCTCCAGTTCTTCGAGATTATTAATCATATTTCCGTTTTTTTTTCATATTCATTTTTTTCCCAGTATTTTCATAAATTTTAATCTACTCTTTTCAATGGTAATATTACTAATATTATATAAAATTTGATATATTTAATTAGTGGCTGTTAATTGGAATGTTGATTAAATTACAATAAATTTTCATTAATTTTGTATAAAAGTTTGTAGTTTTTTTTTTTGGTTTTTTTAAATTTGGTTAAAAAATTTACTCATTGACTATTTAGGTTGTTTTGACAAAAAACTTTTTAACATATTCAAATTTATTTATACCAATTTTAAAAAAATGTTAATAAATATTTTCGTATTATTTAATCGTATTTGGAACAACAAAAAAATACAATTTTTTTTGATGAATTTATGGATTGACATAATATTAGGAAAAAGGGAAGCTATTCTTACACAGAAAAGTTTAGGTCTTTGGTTAAACTACTTTGGATATTATTGATAGTACCTCCCATAAGGGATTCCCTTCTGTATGTTCATCCTAAGGTATTCAAGCAGTGCCACGAATTTACAAGTTTTCTTCTGTAGCTCCTCACTTGCTGCTCACTGAGTAAAGAGTACTCACCAAGTACTCTTAAAACCAGAACTGACTGGTACCACGGAGGTCGGAGTTCTTACGGTGGTTCGTCCGACGTGCCCGGCCAACGTGAGGAGTCTTTGGCTGAAACGTGGGTGGCTGTAGTTGTTACCTACATAGCAGATATAGTCTTAGGACTGGACCTGAGGGATGGCAGGATTCCGGATGCTATCACTGCATTAGATAGGCTTTGCTACCAACAGTTAAGTTAACTAGCCTCTAAATGATTACGGACTGCTAGCACATGGACTTACCAGTAATCGACAGATCTGATTTAGAGGGAGGACCAGTTGGTTGCACAAATATGCATGGAGTAATAGGGGAGATCGCTCGCCGCAGGATTTGCTAAAAAATTGAATGTTTGCCTGCTTCATCTATGGAACACGAAACATGGTTCAGAAAAAGAAAAAGAAGAAGAAGAAGAAGAGGAAGAAGATGACGAAGAAGAAAAATATGAAAAAGATGAAGAAGATGAAGAAGATGAAGAAGATGAAAAAATGAAGAAGATGAAGCGGGCGGAAAAGATGAAGAAGGTAAAGAAGATGAAGAATATGAAGAAGATGTAGAAGATAGAAAAGATGAGAAAATGAAGAAGATGATGAAGAAGATGAAGCAATTGAAGAAGATGAAGAATGTGAAGAAGAAGAGGAACATGAAGAAGATGAAGAAATGAAGAAGATAATGAAGAAGATGAAGAAGGCGAAAAAGATTAAGAAGATAAAGCAGATGGAGAAGATGGGGAAGATGATGAAGATGAAGAAGATAAAGAAGATGAAGAATATGAAGAAGATGTAGAAGATAGAAAAGATGAGGAAATGAAGAACATGATGAAGAAGATGAAGCAATTGAAGAAGATGAAGAATGTGAAGAAGAAGAGGAACATGAAGAAGATGAAGAAATGAAGAAGATAATGAAGAAGATGAAGAAGGCGAAAAAGATTAAGAAGATAAAGCAGATGGAGAAGATGGGGAAGATGATGAAGATGAAGAAGATAAAGAAGATGAAGAATATGAAGAAGATGTAGAAGATAGAAAAGATGAGGAAATGAAGAACATGATGAAGAAGATGAAGCAATTGAAGAAGATGAAGAATATAAAGAAGAAGAGGAACATGAAGAAGATGAAGAAATGAAGAAGATAATGAAGAAGATGAAGAAGGCGAAAAAGATAAAGATGATAAAACAGATGGAGAAGATGGGGAACATGATGAAGATGAAGAAGATAAAGAAGATGTAGAATATGAAGAAGATGAAGAAGATGAAGAAGACGAAGAAGATGAAGAAGATGAAAAAGATGAAGAAGATGAAGAAGATGAAGAAGATGAAGAAGAATATGAAGCAAATAAAGAAGATAAACAAGATGAAGAAGATGAGGAAGATGAAGAAGATGAAGAAGATGAGGGACTGTGAGCAGATGGACCTGAATACACTTCACATAGTGAGGTAACTATATTGAGTGGCCCCTTCATGATGTAGTTTAAGCAGGAAACCAAATTGAAAGTTGGATTTGAGCGTGCTGGGTTATCGATTGTGATGCGTGCAACTATCTGGATTTAGTCAGCTGAGCTAGCAAAATCCATTACTGTACAGGTTTGTTTTACGCGTTGATCGGGCGTATCTCAATCCTTATAGTATCTCTAACAAGAGGTATATCACGTTAAATAAAATAATTATTATTATTATCTATAGTACCGTGGATAGAGCATCATGTCAATAATGTCCTTTCAAGTTGGTTTTGATCTTGGAGAACAAAAAAAGTCACAGTAACGTTGATGAGATGAAAATTTTGGTTCGCCGGGGAAGGAACTGGGGGTTTTCATGTGACCGAGACTTTACCATGACGGAGGGTCCAAGTATCTGCAATAATCGATTTAACCGTTTACTTAACTTTTTAAGGAGCTTCACTATTAATTCACAGTTTTCCTTCCGAACGTGGTCCATTGAAGGTCCTTTGGCCTTCCAAAATGCTTAATGCTACCGAAAATCTTATGTTCTTGATAAAGAGTGTTCCCCAATGGTACATAGCAACTTTACGTAAGTCTTATTTTCGGTTATTAATGCTCTCAAAATTTGGACAACTTCACTTAGCACGCTCTATAAGGACGCATAGTTACCGTATGAAGTCCGCACTATTACTTTGCTGTCACTAATCACTCTGAATATTTTCAGTCTCATTACTTTGCTGTCACTCCCCACAATGCTTTAAGAATTTTTGTTCTATTTTTTAATAAATAAATTAACACAATTAGATAATATAAAAAATAGTGTAAATTCACACAACAATATTATACATTTGGAAATTTTATTATATAATTTATTTGAATATGTTTTAAGGGGTTAACCGCTAAAAAATAAAAGCTTTCTTATGAATTGTACTAATTTTTACTTATGGCTGACATTATGGAATAAGGACTAAGTTTTCTTCATTTTCAATGGAGCAACTACACCATCAGAATAGTAAATTGCTAATTGTACTTAAAGGGAATGATAATGTTCAGAAGCGTTTGTTCTAATTAATGACAACTTTTCGAACTAAAATCGTTCTTGCATAGAATTACTTACAATTCAAATGCACCACGTCCGTATTCGGATCGTGTTTACGAATTAAACCCACAGAAGTTCATAAATACAAACTTGTGACATTTTCTAACAATTCTCTTTTCAGTTCTATTAGGTTAATGCATTAAGTACTGCCATTATTATCTGCATGTTTATTAAGAATAATGCACTATAGAATTCTGTATCCAAAAGTGTATGAGAATTTTCATGAATTCGTAGAAACAGAAATTTATTGATAACAGAAAATTTACAACAATAAATATTTTGGCAATAATCCTTATTTTTCATGAATGTTTTTTAAAAAAGTCAACAAAAAAAAACAATTTAAAAATTTCCATATCGGAAAGGATTTGATTTAGTTAAAAAAAAATGAGATTATTTCGTCAAGTTTTGATAACCAACGAAATTTTTCAAGTGTTATAAGGATGCCTACGGAAGTCAAAGAGTGATATGGAAGCATTGAACTCAAATGTTAGGGGTTGTCGGCATTGGTGGAATCAGTAAGGGAAAATCTTTTTGCCTTGGACTTGAAATTGAATTACGTATCGATTATAGTTAATTCGATAAGCCAACCTTGGGGAGCCGCCTCGAGTAGGTTCTCTGCCGAAACTCGACAATTACGGGCTTTTCGATCGGATTATTTTGTCTGCAAATTCAACTGCCAACATTTCGACGATGCTGGTATTCCCGGTTGGTTGTCTAGCCATACCTGCTTTGCTATTCTACAGTATTTCGTAACTTTGCCTACTGGAAGATGGTGTTGGTCTAGTGGCAGTCAATAAGGAGAGTTTTCCATTGAGGAAGAGCCGACAACGCTAATGGGGAAACGGTTTTTGTGGTTGAAAATTTTCCACTGTCTACAGACCGTAAGCTGGAACTTGTCGTCCATACAAAGACAGATCTGTAGTAATATCCGAATGTACGCCACTGTGTTCACTAGAAGTGGTACATAGCAGTGCACATTCAGTATCGATGTTGGCTTCGTGACGACCAAAAGGAATGCTTTTAGGCGAAATTAAATTGTGAAGTTTATTAAGCGCGCACTGAAATGTTCAAAAAGCTTTTAAGCTTATTAGCAGGAATACGACCAAAGTTAAGTCGTGAAGCTACTCAACCCAAACTCCCACCACAGCTTCTGAGACACGATGATTAACATGCAAATGCAGTGGTACCGCCCATGCAGAAGAGCATCTCCAAAGACTCATATTCACTGTGAATGGATACCATGAACCCCACTTTTTTTATAAATAAAGTTTTCTGTAGCTCGAAGGCACCATCAATATGCTAACTGATCACTCTCACTCTCGCTAATACCGATTTTCTCATGTTTCTCTGAACTTGACCATATTTCCATACGCGCCAAGCCATATGCAACCATGAAAAATTCACCAAAATTAGCACGGCTTACCCACAACGCAGCAGTTCAACGTCGACGGATGAAAGAAATCTCAGCGAATTTTCTACTGTACCTAAAAGTAGACAATCTCACAATTCAGTACAATTTCGGTAAAAATTTAAAACTTTAATTTTCAAAGAATTTTTTCACAGATATTAAAAAAATTGTGAATATTTTTTTTTACCACACAATAAAAATACCAATGCTTCTAAATTAATATTAATATTTTTTTTAAGAGAAAAACCAATTTTCTTGAATAAAAAACTATTAATTATAAAAATCTTCTGAAATATTGACAGTGCAAATGGAACGCGACGTTTTTTTTTTAAAATTTGAGGTTTTATTGTGGAAAAATGCTCACGTATTCGTTCTTAAAAGTATTGTCCATCGCTAGGAACAACTTTTTCCCCTTCTTTTTGGGAGCATACGGTATGCATGTCATAAAAACTTCTTGTCTTTTCAGGCGATCCACGAATCGACCCAATTTTTGGAAGTGCTGCTCAGCCAGGCCACGTCATCGTGCGGAAGAGGTAAAAGTCAGAACGAGCGATGTCTGACGAATACGGTGGATGGGGCAGGACGTCCTATTTAAGTGTTTCCAGGTGGGTTTTAAGCACCTTAGCAATATGTGGCCGAGAGTTGTTGTGCTGCAAAATCACTTTGTAGTGTCTTTGCTCGTATTGTGGCCATTTTTCCTTTAATGCTTAGCTCAATTGCATCAGTTGTGTTCGATAGGAAGCACCCGCAATAGTTTCGGCCAGTTGCAGCAACTCATAATATACCATGCCAAGCTGGTCCTACCAAATACATAGTATGAGCTTCGAGCCATGGATGTTTGGCTTCACCATCGCTTTTGATGCATGGGCGCGGCACCCCCATGATTTTCTTCACTTTGGATTACCGTAATAGATCCAGTTTCCATCGTCAGCCACAATATAAAGCAGAAAACCCTTCCCTTTTCGCCATTGGAGCAGCTGTTCGCACGTGAAAATATGCCGTTCGACGTAACTCGCCCAATTGCCTTCTTTTTGGATAATTCCCGAATCTTTCAAACGATAAAAAATGGTTTTTTAAGTCAAGTCCAATGAATCTGCAAATTCTTATTGCATTTGACATGGCTCTTTGTTCAGTAATGCCTCCAATTATGCGTCTTCAAGCTTTCAGGACGCTTTTATCTTCCATAATCAATTTTGTAGCGTTTTCACCATCGCGACACATTTTTTCACTTAACCCAGCCTCACCATAAGTTTCGACAATCAATCGAGCGGCTCAGCAGCACATTTTTTTCGAATTGAAGGCAAAAAACCAAACTTTCTGTAAATGACGCATATTTGCTTCAAAACAAATGCAATGGTGAGTAGTTGTCGACAGATGCCTAAGCTTACGATTTAACGTTTCTGCTCCGATATTTTAAACCAGCATTTACTGCTATTGGGAAACCGTCTTTTCCATCTATTGGAAAACGACGGTTTCCCAATTTTACTCCCAATTATAATCTTTCTTAACAACAGAAATTTAACTTTTGACAACAAACAGAAATATAATTTCTAATATTCACAGAAATATTAGTTTGTTCATCAAAAAATTCAATTTTGCCAAAATATTTTTTTTTTTTGTATTTAAGGTCTCTGAGAGTCATAGGCAATTTTCCTAGCTCATCAACCTTGAGGCTATTGGGTAACTTCATGCTAGCGAGGGGTTGTCATTGCAAGCTTTTCTAATTAATCTGCTCAATAGTAAGTTGGGCGGGGCAATTTTAAGTGATTGTTGTGTTATTTGGTGTAGAAAAGAAGGGGTCCTATACCAAAAAAAAATCCGGGTTAAGTGTCATTAATTTAAAATATGGTTGGTTGGAACAAACATTTTTTTTTAAAAGATGATTTCTTGCTTAAAAATTAAAAATTATTTTTGGTTGTATGGGTATTTTCGTTGTTATTGCAGAAGCTCTTCTGGTAAGTTCAATTTTTTTGAAGTTTATCGAGTAATCTCGGTAAATAAATTTATTCAATATTGGCCCCGAACACATCAAATGCGGCTGGTTTGTCAGCATACTTCAAGAGCGCAGAAAGCTTCACAATTAAAAATCAAACAGTGTCAAATTGCAAGATCTTGGATGCCATTGACAGGTCCATTGCGTGAAATTACATTGTTGCCAAATGCAGTAAATTTTTGTAGATGGAATTGTGTCTCCAATATCTCTTGTGGATTTTTTTCACTCAAAAAGTAATAATTTTGCTTATTAAGACGACCGTTGACCGCAAAATAAATCCAACTGACTAAACAGAATTTTGCTATAAAAAAAAAAAATTGAATCATTTGAGAATATAATATTTCTACTGATATGAGCTTAAATAATATTAAGAAAACACTATAACAAAAAAAATTGTTTTAAAAATTTATTGACTTTACACGTAATATGTTGCAGCAACTTTCGTATAATGTTGCTGAAACATTTACGGCCTTACAATTGGCAGCAACATAATCTATGCCCGCTTGTCTATTAAATACGCACTTTAAATTTATAATCAATTATAATTTTTATGAGAATTCCTTTTTACTAATATAGAAATATAATACAGAAATTATTAATACAAGTTCTCAGTGAATGTGTTTCTACAATATATTAGAGCAGTCAATTTGTTTCCACTTGAAAATAATAATAAAAACATCAAAAATTATAAGGAAAATGTACCAATATTTACTCAAATAATTGGTAAAGACCCATAAATTAATTTAATTACTTTAAAAATATAAATAACTATAAAATTAACCATACTATTACGAATGATCAAAAATGTGAAGCAAATTAATTAAATCGAATAACTAGAAAAAAAAATGAATAAACAGAAACGGAAATCATTTCTTACAATTTTATTTTTACTTAAAATTTTTAGCCGTGAATTCAATTTATTAAGTACATTTTTATGCAAACATGTTGCATTACATAATCTCTGAATTGATTCAATTTACTTAAGTGAAAGGTCTTCGTTACTATACTATCTGTCATCATTTTCCAAGAAGGAAAACTTTTGTCATGAAATATTTTACTAAAAGTCTATATAATTTTTAATATTTTATATAAATATTTTTATAGAAATGGGTAATTGCATAGAAATATTTTAAGAGACAGTTAATTTTTTTTAAATCTTAAAAATACATATTTTAAAAAAATATTGGTTATTATCGATATAATCTAATTTAATATAATTTTTAATTAAAGTCTGTCCATAAAAATTTATTCAAAAAAGTAAATTTTTTGCATACAAATACAAAAAAAGCATGTCTGATAGTATTTAAATTTTCTAATAAGAGTGATATGATTTCTAAGTGACGTTTCGGCCATTTGTAATCTGTCATGATTGGTCATTTTTTTCATTATTGTATTTAGTAGTGTTTACAATTTTATCACGGTGAGATATATGCAAGAAAAACTTTTATAAATAATTCAATTTTATTATCAAAATAATCGTTCTCCAATTGCAACTTTTCGTGCGCTTTTGCCATTTTATGGTCGTAATAATCGTCCAACTGTGCTCGCTATTCGTCGAATTATTAAAAATTTCGAGCGTGCATTTTTTTTACATAATGTTCAAGTGCCAATAAGACAAAGAACCGCTCGAAGTAATGAAAATATTTCTGCCGTTCAGGTAAGTGTTCCTGAAGACCGCAATTTGCCGATTCCAAGATGTTCTCAAGAATTGGGACTGTCTCAAACCACAGCCTGGCGGATTTTGAGAAAGGATTTGGGCTTGCATCCGTATAAAATTGTTACCACTCAAAAACTGGTGCCATTGGACCACCGTTAACGTCGTGAATTTGCTGATTTTGGCTTGGAATAACTTGAAAACGATAACGATTTTTTTAAGAAAATCATCTTCTCCGATGAGGCTCACTTTCATCTGAGTGGTACGGTAAATAAACAAAACTGTCGATTCTGGTGCAAAGAAAATCCACAAATTATTCATGAACACCCATTACATTCACCTAAATTGACAGTTTGGTATGGTTTTTGGTCTGGTGGAATCATCGGTCCTTACTTCTTTCGAAATGAAGCTGGTTACATCGTTACTGTCAATGGAGAGCGGTCGAGATCGATGATAACCATTTTTTTATGGTCGAAATTGAAAGAAGTTAATCTTGACAATATGTGGTTCCAACAAGACGGGGTTACGTGCCACATAGCACGTGCAACAACCGAATTATTGCGAGAAAAGATTGGAGATTCGATTATGTCAAGAAATTCCGACATGGAATGGCCTCCAAGAAGTTGTGATTTAACAGCATTAGACTATTTCTTGTAGGGTTATTTGAAGTCATTGGTCTTTAACAATAAACCAGACTCTCTTCAAGCTTTAGAAGTTAATATTAAACGTGCTATTCATGACATACGTGTAGGACTTGATTTAGTGGAAAAAGTGCTTGAAAATTGGGTTCATCAAATTCGTTTCTGCAAAAGAAGTTGTGTGAATCAACGAATGACGTTTTATTCAGAACTTTATTGTATCGATTGTACTTTATATTATGTTAAATAAAAAAACATTTGAATTTTCTTAACAATTAGTATGTGTTTTTTTAAAAAGAAATCATATCACTCTTATTCGAAAACCATATATATTAAATCTTCTTTCGTATATGGAATTTACTAAACTTTTGAAAAGACTTTTTATTTTATTTAAACTGCATAAATTTTTTTTTTGTTCAAATGAAATTTTTGGTCCTACAAACATTTCTGGTCCAATCAAACAAAATGTGTTTGGGTATTTTTATTTGTCAAATATGCTCTTATATTTAACACATAATTAAAAAAAAAATTAAAATGGTTCAGTTTGTATTACATTTAAAAATATGATTATAACTCCTGCGGCTATAACTAAATGTATTAAGGTCAGTCAAGGCCAGTGATCTGGTCATATTAGCGCATATAGTAAGTGAAAATGAGGTTATGTTATTTACGAATAACATATCATTCGATGATCCATTCTCCAGCGTGTTCATAAAATTGCATAAGTCCTGTCTGGTATTACGAGTTTCGTTTTGGTGCAACTAACCCTGTTTATGTACTATACTCCGTCTTATGGGGTCTGAACATACAGAAATTTTTAATACTACAAAACTTGTATTCAGGCTTCCCCAATCATAACGATGTGCTAAATATGAACATTAAATGTTATACTGTGCATATAGTCGCAGAAGTGTAACTACATATTACTAGGAAGGCAGAGAGATACTGATTGACTCCACAATTGCAGCCTGCATCTTAAAACTGTCCGAGCTGCATTGAAAATCAGTTGCAAGTCGAAATCGATACGATCGAGTCGGTGTTTACTTTCTGAATCGCAAATTTTACAAAAAAAAAACCAATTTAATTAACGGTTATTTTCGCTATTAAAAAAATTACTGAATTTATTCAATTAGTTTAAGTGTTTTTAATTAATTATAAAATAGTTTTTATTTTTATTTATAACAAATAAAAGTACATTGCAAAAAAAAAAAAAATAGTTGATGAGTGAAAACCACAAAAATAATTTGAAATTTAATTTTTAATGATTTTCTTTAGAATATAACGTTTTTAGCTAAAGTTTGTTGGGGGAAAAAATATTCTCCAAAAAGTTTTAGTGCATCTTTAAAGAATATAAATTAAAATTTAATTGATCTCATTAAAGGAGGAACTCTGCCTCTCGTTTAGATAATTTCCCAAAATAAGTACACGTAAGTGAATCTTCACCATTAATTATCCTTTAAATTATGTATTCAACACGTTATTTATTGCTGTTGATTTATTTATAAATATATGTTCATGTGTAGAGTAATTAAGACTATACGTAGGAGACTTACCCATTAATGCGTAGGAGACTTTGTGTGTGGCGGAAATTCTTCAAATTGTGACAATTTAATGGGATGCTTCTAAAAATACGTGTAAATAAAAAAAACAGCAAACAAAAACATAATAATTAAAATTATTTATTGAAAAACAAGAAATAATTATCAAACCATAAGCCCACATTGTTTAGGTAAGGTACCATACAATATCTACGCCATCATTAGTAAAAGTAATCAATTTAAAATTCTCTGCGTGGAAGAAGAGATCTAAGCACGTCAAAATTATTTTACAGGTGATTCAAATTATTTATATGGATTTTCATCCGGTTTTTCATAATTGTTTCCATATGTGGCAATATGGGGTTATATGGTCTTGCTACCCATTGGTGGTGGTGCTATATGGTAGGGATTCGTTCACTTGACTGTCAGGAAATACGAATGATGTGCGTGCAGGCAGCATCTTCGAACGGAAAGGTTGTTAATCATAACGTCTTAATTGCATTGTAGACAGATTTGATTGCCGCCACTTTCTGACTGATCCTAATCAACATTGGTATTGCTCCCCATATCCGAACATTATATCGTAATTTCGAAAACAAACCATCCTAAAGTGTTGTACAAAACTGAGAAGATAAGAAATTACGAGCATTACCAAATCACATATTATGTGGTTAGGCATTTGCTATTGTTTTCTTAAGGAAATCGAATAACTTTGGTGCACGTTTTGCACTCATATTATCAACTTCCATGTTTATTTATATCAATTGTAATGAATATTGTACGATTTCCTATAAAAAAAAAACAATTTATTTTTATTCAGGAATATTTATTTAAGATTGCATTCCATAATTTCGACAAATCGGAAATTATTGGCAAAATTTCTATAAATTCCACATTCTGGACAGAAAATTTTATAATTATTTTGTTTTTAAAAAAAATTATGTAAAAAAATAAACAAAAAATTTAATTTTGACCAAATATTTTTTTTTGTATCTAAGGTTTATGAGAAATAAAGGCCATTTTCTAAGCGCCTCAACCTTGAGGCTATTTGGTTACTTCATGTTACCGAGGGGTTATCATTGCAAGCTTATGTAATATTAAGTTGTGCAGAGCACTTTTAAGTGATTATTGCTCTTATAAATTAAAGAGAAGACTTTGAAAAGGAGTTATTCGATCTAGAAGATCTAAAATAGAAGGAGGCCTTTTCGAAATGAAATTCAGGGTTAAGTGGCATTAATTTAAAATATGGTTGGTTGGAACAAAATTTTTTTTATTTGAAAGATGATTACTTGTTAAAAAATTAGAAAACCTTTTTTGATTGTATGGCTATTATGGCTGTTTTTGCGGAACTTCTTCTTGTTAGTTCAATTTTTTACAGATTTATCGAGTAAATTTGGAACTATATCCACTATAATTCGTGCAATATTGGCCTCGAAACCATCAAATGTGGTTGATTTATCAGCATACTTCAACTAGCTCACAAAGCTTTACAACAAAAAATCAAATGCTGTCAAATTGCAAGATCTTGGACACCATTAACAGTTATTATGTTTTATTTAACGTGGCCTAATTTTTTTCAACGTAAAACCACGAGTCGCCTACGCTCAATCAACGCACCACCATTACTGGCAGTTAACAGTTAGTAATCAGTTACAAGCTGAGTACTCCACCTGCTGGTGGCAAGGACTACCTAAACCACTACTGTCATTGGCAGTGACAGTACCCGAGATAATTGCAAGTTATTGCCGGTTCTCTTCCACCCGCAATCCGGAGATGGTACCCACGATATGGGTATTAACTACAGCCACCACGTTGCTGCCAAATGGCGCCTCACCATAATCTGGCACAGTGTGTTTTCACACCATGGGGCACCACGATTCCCGTGGGATCAATTTTTGTTTTAAGAGTACTTCGATTTGTACTCTGCTCATTGAGCTACGGTCAGAAATCTTGTAAATTCCTAGGCACCGCTAAGCCAGCTTAGGTACGTGGGTTCGCCAAGACCCGAAAGTACAACCGGAATCGACCTTGGTCTTTCACTCGGTTGTAGCCATCCTACGATTCATTCACATACTGATTCACGGACCGTTCTCGCTATCCTCTCAAATAGTACCACGGCAAGGACGCCATTGGCAGGGCAATTGCATGAAATCATATTGTTGCCAAATTGTATATTCAAGAAATCGATGGTTTTACAAAACGTATAGGCAGTGCCGTTCAGCCTGCTGGAAACGCATATCGTACGGGTCTATGTATTCCATGTTTTCGAAGAAGTATTATCTGATCTCGTATGGAGAGCTCTGACATCATTTTTGACAAAAAAATAGATTTTTTCTACTCGAAAAGTACTAATTTTGCTTATTATAAAAAATAGACCGTTTTTTATAGCAAAATTCTGTTTAGTCCGTTGGACAATGGAATTTTGCTATAAAAAAAATTTCCAAATTATTTTTTACAATAAATTTTTATTATTTGATGATTAATATTTCTTCTGATACGAGCTAAAATAATATTTAAAAAAAAAACTATAGCAAAAAAAAAAACTATTTAAAAAATTTATTGACTTTACACGTAATATGTTGCAGCAACTTTCGTATAATGTTGCAGAAACATTTACTGCCTTACAATTAGCAGCAACATACTCTATGCTAATACTGCCTTTATTTCTATTAAATACTCACTTTAAATTTATAAACAAAAATTAAATTTTCCTTTTTTATTATGAAGATTTTCACAAAATGATTATTCTTTCATTTTTCTAATGTCAATGTTGAATAATTAACGAGTTTATAAAAGCTAAAAATATCCATTATTTCTTTGTCTGGTTTTGCAGTCGTACACAGGCATATGCAAATTTCTAATATTATGTAATTCTAGCATAGGTAATTATGCCGGCTTTTATTTTCAAAATAATTTCAAAGAAAACTGAAATTATTACATAATGTTGTCGTGCCATGTGTACCTGTAATTTCTTATTACCGTCAGCATGTACGCATGTTAAATCAAAATCAACCTACAAAAGTCTGTCCATTTTTCATACTCGTAGGTCAAATACTTCTTAGTAGGTAAGTTTTTGCATTTAATTATTACCGGGACAGGCATTAAATTGCTTAGCTTGGTAACTACAATATTTTCCAAAAGTAAATATGATATTTCCGTAAAGATTATGGTAATCCCTTTCTTTCGTATGCAATGTTATTGAGTAAACAAATTATTTAAAATTACATAAAAATTAATATGTAGTCAGATTATAATAGGTTAAATATTGTTAAGATGGTATAAGTTAATAATTTTGAAGCAAATTTATTATTTTAGAAAATTGTCAGAAAATGAAATATTCATTAAAGCCGGTTGTTGATGATAAGCAAAAATTGCAGACGTCTGCAAACATGACGTCAAAATGACGTAAAATTTGGTTCAAAATCATGCAGACTGTGCACTAACGAGATTTAGTCATGTCATCTGCAGGCGTGTGCTGATACGTCAGCACACTTTCTGCTGACAAATTTGCCGAAAAATACGCTTACTGAGCTGACCGTGTATTATCAAAATTATGGCGTCAGCAAAATTTCGTGCATTTGAAGATGTTTCTGTCTGTAATTGTTCTGTCAATGAAGTAGAATCCAAAGAGTTTTCAAATCAAATATCAACAATGTGAATTATTCTCTAGTAAAAATTGGAAAGCAAAAGGCTTTCATCGGTAGATAAATCAAGAAAAAACTCAAAAGGAAAACCAGTCAGGCAAAAGAACAGTGCAGCAGGATGCTTTTCGTCCGTGGAACAGCATGAAATTTCCGGACATCAAATGTCATGACACGTGCAGACGAATCAGCAAAAAGGTGCAGACCGTGTAGTGCTAAATTTTCTTCGTCAGTCTAAATGAAAAATATTCACAGACAAATCTGCAGCTTTTACAGACCAAATACAATCAAGATGTTTCAGTCAGCATAGGGAAAAAATCTGCCGATGTGTGCTGATGAATCTGCAAATTTCGCAAACCATGTATTTGCAAGATTTTTAGAATTTATTTGTGTCTGCAGCCGTCTGCAAATTCTTGCTGACTGTTTTCTACAGGCTTAGGAATGACATACCAAAACTCTGTCATAGACAGGAAAAGGTGGTAATCACTTGGTGCCAGGTCCGGACTATAACGTGGATGCATAAGAACATCCCAACCAAGGTCCCGGAACTTCTGGCGAGTCACTATCGACGTATGGGCCTGGCGTTGTCCTGATGGAACACAATAACTCTCCTATTGGCCAAAGCTGGCCGCTTCTGGGCGATTGCTTCTTTCAGACGGTCCAAATGTTGACAGTATAGGTCCAAATTAAGAGTTCGCCCGTAGGGGAGGAGCTCATAGTAGATGATTCCCTGCCAGTCCCACCAAACACACAGCAAAACCTTCCTGGCTGTCAATCCTGGCTTAACCACCGTTTGCGCCGGGTGACCGCGATTTGACCACGAGCGTTGTCGTAAGTGACCCACTTTTCATTACCAGTAACCATCCGCTTCAGAAATGGATCGATTATGTTGCGATTCAGCAGCGATTCGCAGATGGAAATTCGGTCCATGAGGTTTTTTTGCGATAACTCGTGTGGCACCCATACATCGAGCTTCTTTTTGTATCCAGCCTTATTTAAGTGGTTCCAAACGGTTTTTTGTGCAATGTTTAGCTCCTGGGCAATCGAAACAGTGCTTACGTGACGGTCGGACTCGACGATTTCCATTATTTTATCGACATTTTCGACAATTGGCCTTCCAGAGCGTCGTGCATCTTTGACATCAAAATTACCGGAACGGAATCGACGAAACCAAAATTGCGCATGATTGGCTGTTACAGTATCAGGACCATAAACACTATTCAGATTTTCAGCAGCCTGGCTTGCGTTTTCGCCTTTATCGAAGAAAAACTGTAAAATATGGCGTATTTTCTCTTTGTTGGTGTCCATCTTTGACGCGTGCTAAAAAAATACTGAGTCAAGTAATCACAAAACTGTATTAGAAATTTTTTTAGTACAAAATCTTATCTTTATAACGCCATCTAGTGCAATCCGATCGCACTTTTAAAACGGGAGGTACAGACTCCTAAAGCCATCTATTAGCAAAATAATGGATTACTTTTTACTACAACTTATATTTATTAAGTTAATAAGAAAATGAAGGATCTTTTTGGGCATGTGAGGTACTTTACTTAATATGATAAGTGTATGATAAATGCATAAATATTTGACCCCTAAGAAGTGGACATAAAATTTTTTCTTCTGCATAGAATATAAATAAAATTCCGAGCATTCCGTATATTGAATATAAACAAAAATTTAATAGAAATAAATAGTTTTTTACCATGCAAACATTTCTTGTTCAATCATTGCATAACAAAATGCCTCTTATAATGATAGTAATTTAATTCTAGTTGCCATAAAATGCATATGGAATTTCAAATGGGAGGACATTAACACCAGAGATAATACGCATTTTGGGCAAAAGAAAAAAAAAACATTTCTTCGTTACGGACTAAACAATTTTTTTTAATATCACGAAATTACGTTCATTTTATGATCTAAGAGAATACTCTTTTTACTTAAGAATAAAATTAAAATTATCTACTCTAAATGGACAGTTTACGATTTGCTAGCAATAAAATCTAGTTGAAAACGTAGCGTGGGGAGACGTTGTTAGGCGAGTTCCAAATCTACGAGTATATTACACGTGAATCCAATTGAATGAGATGTCATTTTATGGCCCGGTCTGTGTTCGTTGACCTTTTTTTTTGATTTATAGCCAATCGCTTTGAGGAACATACCAATTTCAAAGTATTTTACTTCTAACGTAATATAATTTTCCCTTCTGGTTCTAGATTCAGAGATACTTGACGATATTTTTGCACAGAAATAGAACCATCAGAATAGTAGATGAGACAAGTAAATAGTGCCGGTAGGAAGGTGGGAATTTATTGATAGACGGATTGGTGGATAGCAAATGACTATGAAAATTATATTTGGAAGTCAAATGATGGAAATGTCTGGCATTTGTTATTGGAACACCGAAAACTTTCTGGTAAACCAAAGTTATGGGATAGTCGGAGAAATATAACTCCCTATGGGCAATATTCACTTTTGTAGATTGTCGAAGAAGCCTCTTCCATAGTTTGTTCAGGCACTCTTCCAGACAACTGCACTGAAGAACAATAGAATTTTGATAGAGTGATTTATTGATAAGTGTTCGACTTTTGTTCTTGTTACCGATTTAAATATGAGTATTCTGGCTAGAACATTAAGTCTACGAGTAGTTTGAGATAGTTTACTTACTTATCCACCGAACATAATGACTGTTAATACATAATGCAGATCCAAAAGCAAATAAGGATAATTTCATTCGACTAGACTACTATCGAAGGGTACTTATTCACTATGCAAATGGATTTGAGAATTTTTCAAAATAATAAAATTATCGTCTCGTATGCCCTAAGCAATCTAGAATATTTTCGCAATGAAGATTTAAGCTTTTTTTGAAGTGCTTTTGCAGCGCCAAAACTGGCACCCTTAACCCGAGCACTGAACTAACCAAGGTGGTGGTTGGCCGTATGTTCACAGAACACAGAACTAAAGTTGGTAAATGATAATTTCTGGAATTTAAATGGTTTGTAAAATGGACTTTCAAATCGAAACGGAATGAACACTTGCATTAAAATATTACGAGCTGTAATTTCATTTCTAATTGAAAAAGCAATTATGTATTTTTGCCTTTTACTAGTGGTGAATTCAGTTTCGATTTGAATAGTCAGACCTCTGCAATCGATAAATGCAATGTTCTTAAGCTATTTTAATTAAAATTTTCTTGAATATAAAATTTTATTGACAATGTTCGGTAATATTTGAAATGATTATGACCAAAGAAAATTGGTTTGGTGATGTTTTTGTGGGCGATGAATATTCGAAATAAATTGGTTTGGTAAGTGCATGAACCTCAAAGTGTAAAAAATGTGGTATAATTTTTTGGTATTATTTTACATAAAGAATTCTTAATTTAAAATAACTTTAAAAAAGGAAAATTAAAATAACTTTAAAAAAGTTATAAAATAACTTTAAAAAAGGAAAATGTTAATCATATGTTCAAGACTTAATCTCTCTCAGTAATTACGTGACCATATAGGGTGTTATAAGTGATATTTTCTTTGCTGTAAGATCTTTTAAACAAGAGCCCGATGGTAGGTCCACAGTGAATTGAAGAAAAAGTCAGAGATAGGCAAAATTTTTTGAAATAAACTATAATGTTTAAAAGATTAAAAATAGGCCATCGGAATGGAATGTTAGGTTTGAAAGTTCCTCAGGATATGGAGTCTTATTCAAACAAACAAAAATTTGGGTTAAATGACTTTCATTTAAAATATGAGAGATAATAACTTGAACACCATAGAAATGGCATGAAGAATAAGGTAAGTTACCAAAGAGAAATTGACACAAGCAACGTGGAGCATTACTTATCAAGAGCAAACATTTTTCGGTGCAAAAAGCAATTTTCGGAAGGTTCACTTATAAAAATTTATAATGAGTGAGGGCTCTTATAATGTCGAATCATGGAAAAATAAGCTTTTTATTAAAAAATTTTAAATGACTTAGAAAAATGGTTCATTTTATTAGTAGTTCAGATCGGACATTGCGAAATGAACGCCCCATGATGGTCTATAAAATTAACGAGTATTTATCATTAAAAAACATTTTGTAGCTCCTTAGATCCCCTATTTAATCGATCAGAGTCTGCATGCCTTATTTTCATTTGCCAAGATGAAAATAAACTTTAAAGAATGTCATCTTTGTACTAAACATAACATCCAAGAAGTGTAACCTCAGAACTAAAGGTGGTACTATTTGAAGAACTCCAGCATAGCTAATTGCAGTGGAACCAACACCTCAGCTATTGTAAAGATGCCCCAAAGAACTACGTTGAAAGGAAGAAAATAAATCGCATTTCAAATTTTGAATTGAGTTGCTCGTTATAAAGTTTTTTGTGCTTACATTAAAAGGAAGAAAATAAATCGCATTTCAAATTTTGAATTGAGTTGCTCGTTATATTGAGTTGCTCGTTATAAAAGTTTTTATTGCTTGTTATAAAAAGTTTTGTGTTGCTCGTTATAAAAAGTTTCCATGTTGCTCGTTATAAAAGTTTTTGTGTTACTCATTATAAAAAGCTTTTATATTACCAGTAATAAAAAATTTTGCGTTGCTCGTTATAAAAGTTTTTGTGTTGCTCATTATAAAAAGTTCTTATGTTGCTCATTATAAAAAGCTTTTGTATTGCTCGTAATAAAAAATTTTGCGTTGCTCGTTATAAAAGTTTTTGTATTGCTCATTATAAAAGGTTTTTATTTTGCTCGTTATAAAAAGTTTTCATGTTGCTCGTTATAAAAAGTTTCCATTTTGCTCGTTATAAATAGTTTTTGTGTTACTCGTTATATATCATTCTTCTATTACTCTTAATAAAAAATTTTGCGTTGCTCCTTATAAAAGTTTTTGTGTTGCTCATTATAAAAAGTTTTGTTTTGCTCGTTATAAAAAGTTTTTGTGTTGCTCGTTATAAATAGTTTTTGTGTTACTCTTTATATATAATTCTTGTATTACCAGTAGTAAAAAATTTTGCGTTGCTCGTTATAAAAGTTTTTGTGTTGCTCATTATAAAAAGTTCTTATGTTGCTCATTATAAAAAGTTCTTATGTTGCTCATTATAAAAAGCTTTTGTATTGCTCGTAATAAAAAATTTTGCGTTGCTCGTTATAAAAGTTTTTGTATTGCTCATTATAAAAGGTTTTTATTTTGCTCGTTATAAAAAGTTTTCATGTTGCTCGTTATAAAAAGTTTCCATTTTGCTCGTTATAAATAGTTTTTGTGTTACTCGTTATATATCATTCTTCTATTACTCTTAATAAAAAATTTTGCGTTGCTCCTTATAAAAGTTTCTGTGTTGCTCATTATAAAAAGTTTTGTTTTGCTCGTTATAAAAAGTTTTTGTGTTGCTCGTTATAAATAGTTTTTGTGTTACTCTTTATATATAATTCTTGTATTACTCGTAATAAAAAATTTTGCGTTGCTCGTTATAAAAGTTTTTGTGTTGCTCATTAAAGAAAGTTTTTATGTTGCTCGTTATAAAATGTTTTCATGTTGCTCATTATAAAAAGTTTTCCTGTTTCTCGTTATAATGTTTTTGTGTTTCTCATTATAAAAAGCTTTTGTATTGCTCTTTATAAAAAGTATTCATGTTGCTTGTTATAAAAAGTTTTTATATTGCTGGTTATAAAAAGTTTTCGTGTTACTCTCTATAAAAAGTTGCTCGTAATAAACAATTTTTTATTCCTAATCATCCTCCCACTATAATCATTTTGTATGTTAAATCAAAAAAAATCATTCCTCTTCCAACTTCTCAAAAAAAAAAATCATTACTCTTCCAACTTCTCAATAAATACTTATCAGCGTTTAAGGAGAAATTTGCCAAGTGATGTCTTGAAGATGTCAAATGTATTGTTAAGTAGAGAAGCCACAGAAGGCATTAATTTATACTTCAGTGCTTTCCTCCTATTACTTGTAACATTATTTTTATAGTTATAGATAACTAATTAAATTTAAAAATATGTATTTTTTTGACTCTAGAACTTATATTTCAATATCTCAAAAATTAAAATTTTAATTTAAGGGAAAAAAACTTTTTAATCTTCTTCCAAATTTAATAATTTAAAAAAATTTCAATATCTTGTGCTTGACCTCTAAGAAAATATAATTATTTTCCGGCTTTTTATGCTTCTCAATATTATTACTAAAAAATCCATTATTAATATTATTTCTATTCTATAAAATTAGAGTGTAATATCTGTAAATTACAATATTTAAATATGGACCTTATATATAAGCAAATAAACCACCAAACAAATTAAAAAAAAACAAAAAACTATCAAAAGGGCAAACCATTTAAGATACATTCAAAAATAATGTATTTTGGTTTGTTTTTTATTGTATGATAAAAAAGTGAATTGTTTTAGGAAATTCGCGTGATTTAAATATAAATGCTTACGTAATTTTATAAATATTACCATCTATAAGATCAGGTATATGTAACTAAGATTAAAGTAGGAAAATTGTAGATAATTCTACTGACCTAGTCGTATTTCTCTCTTAGGGCAAAATAACCTTTACAGATAATGAACATCTGATAAAATCATAAATTTTTTTTTTAAATAATCATTAGACTAGACAGATTGTCATTAAATTAATGACGCATTTATACTGAACTTGATTCAGACTGATATCTTCTTACAAACATAATGCAAATAATTACAATTGCAGACAATTTGTCCAAACATAAAGAAGACTTTTACGTGTTTACACTCAATTAACCTATGTCCATCCATTACAACATTCATACTGGCAGAAAGACTTGTAAATATTATCATTATTTCTGCATAATAAATACCGATCTGTTTTTATAGCAAAGTGCATTATTATAATCATGTTTCTAGCTATTAGTTTTATGCACCAAATAGTGCAGTTTTAGTTTAGAAAAATTCGATAATGCTGATTATATTTAAATACTATTTTTGTTTGCAATTAAAGTGCATTTTTTATGGTAATAAAGTGCATAAACATTTTTTAAGAAATACGAAAAATTCTCTTTTTCTCTGTCCATATAGTATTTGCAGTATTGACCCAATAAATACTTACAGCCAGTTTTAAGAGAAACAAGTTTCCAAATGTTAAAAAATGTTTAATTTTCGATTTGTAGTTGTTTATTTCTCATACAGTTTCATGGGCGGATATTCAGAGAAGTAGCTCCAAAACATCTGAGATCATCTGTGTACCACATACAAACAGTATTGAATTTTCATCGGTTAACGTAAAAGTGGAGTACGAAGAGAGGTCTGAGTATGCACGCACGTTTAAGTCATTCTCTATTACGCAATTTTGCACATTCACGTTCACTTTAGGACATTTAAGTAATAATTGACGTGCAATAAACCAGTGACCCGACCCACCTGTCTCGGATGCTTGGAGTTTCCAAGACAATGAGGACATTTCGATATGATTGTTTTTTATGAAGACCTTGACGGTAAATCCGAAGTAGGTTATCATAACCGATGAGTAAGAGATCAGCAAACAAAACGCGACAATTTCGATGGTTCACATTTCCAAAAACGAAAACTCCAACTTCTTAGCATATAAATATTGTATATACACCAGAGGCTGTAATGAATTTTAGGCATGTACCTCGTTTTCTTATTTACTATTCAACACCTTAACAAAAGGTTTTTTTTTCTTCAAAAAATAAAAATTCATTGTTCTATTATTATGACATTTTTCAAGTATAATTAATAATAATATTTGTCAAACTACTAAGCCTTCAAGTGTAGTACGGACATGTTGGCATTTTTTTTAATTATTATTGAGCATTACATTAGGATGGTTGAAATTTGTTCAAAAGCTTAATCGTTAAAAACCTATTAATAGTAAAATGAATTCACAAATAAAAAGCTCTAATATAAATTTCTCTACAAAATTTCAAACGTAAAGCTATTTTCTCTCAATGATAGTTAATCAATATTCATTGGTGCTCTGGACATAACAGGTAATAAATTACAACATCAACAATTCATTTATATTCTGTGCTAATAATATTTTTTAATAATTGCTTTTTAATACTATTTTTATAGTACATTATATATTTTTCTGTTGTGTGTATGGTATATCGAGTAATCTCTCGACAAATAGTACCCATCAATATCCTGATTATATTTAGTTAAATATTACAGGACTTCTACTATTTTAGGTATTAATATTTTAATATTTTATAATCTAAGATGCTATTTAGTTTTATTATTGTATATAAAAGTTAACTTTGAATTGGATTATTGTAAAAAAAAAATGTTGATCTCAATTATTTGTAATAAAATAAACGAAATTTTTTTTTTTTGGGCATTTCATAAATTCTTTCTTATAGCTTAAAGTTACTTTTCAAAAATCTAATAAATCTCACATAAATATTATACAAAAATATATAATTTCACCTATTAACAGACCAAATTTCTCAAAGAAATTTTCTTGTTTTGTAAATAAAATTTTTTGTGTAAATTCACAAAAAATTTTGAAAACGGAAAATATATTTTTTAAGAGTATTTTAATGAGAGAATTTTATACTAAAAACTATTTCAATAAAATTATCACTATTAGAAAATAATCTTTTTAAATCAATTAATTTTACTATTCAGGAAATAATTAGATTTGTATATTGGAAATTTTTAAATAAAACGCAACAAAAAAATTTTTATTTAAATATTTTTATTTCATTTTATTTTTGTTTAGTTTGTAACTTCCAATCACAAGTTTTCCACCAAATTCCCACCACAGCTCTTCTGGCGAAACTAGATGCGCAATTTAAAAATTTTTGTAACTTCTTGGCATACCATAGTTCTCGCTGTATCTCATTTGTATAGAACGTGAATGATTTTGTACTTTAGCTCTAAATCATCTCCGACTTGTTGGCATAGATCATTATATCTCTATTTAGCCAGGGATTTTCCCTTTCCAATAGGGTTAATGTTGCAATGGGATACACATTTCCCGGAAGGGGGGGGGGGCGGTTTTGGGTGCAGATCCGTAACATATGATCGATTCCAGAAGTGGTGTATGGGCTTTGGCGCAACCGCGGTCCTAAGCTGGTCTAGAGGTACCAGGAAATTACAAGTTTCCTTGCTGTAGCTCTTGTTGTGCTGCCTCTTTGAGTAAAGAGTACTTATCAAGTACTCTTAAAACCAGAACTGACTGGTACCACTGAGGTCGAGGGATAGAAGGATTCCGGCTGCTATCACTGCAGACTATAGTATAGGTTTAGGAAGGTCTTGCTGCCAACAGTTTTGTTAACTACCTTGTAACTAAATACTGACTGTTAGCTAATGAATCTACCTGTGATGGATGGAGATAGTTAGAGGCAGGACCAGCTGTTTGCACAAATATGTGTGGGGTAATAAAGCAGGGGTAACTGGTTGAGACCGCTCACTGCAGGAATTGACGGAAGATTGAATGTTTGCCTGGTTTATGTATGGGACACGAAACATGGTTAAAAAATAGAAAAAAACAAGAAGAAGAAGAAGAGGAAGAAGATGACGAAGAAGAAAAAGATTAAGAAGATGAAGAAGATGAAAAAATGAAGAAGATGATGAAGAAGATAAAGAGGGCGAAAAAGATAAAGAAGATAAAACAGATGAAGATGCTGGGGAAGATGATGAAGATGAAGAAGATAAAGCAGATGAAGAATATGAAGAGGATGAAGAAGATGAAGAAGATGAAAAAGATGAGAAAATGAAGAAGATGATGAAGAAGATGAAGCAATTGAAGAAGATGAAGAAGATGAAAAAATAAAGAAGATAATGAAGAAGATGAAGAGGGCGAAAAAGATAAAGAAGATAAAACAGATGAAGAAGATGGAGAACATGATGAAGATGAAGAAGATAATGAAGATGAAAAAGATAAAAGAGGTGAAGAAGATGAAGCAAATGGAGGATATGAAGAAGATAACGAATATGAAGAAGATGAAGTAGATGAAGAAGATGAAGAAGAAAAAGAAGATGAAGAGGATGAAGAATATGAAGAAGATTAAGAAGATGATAAAAAGATGAAGAAGATGAAAAAGATGGAAAATATAAAGTGAATAAAGAAGGCGAAGAAGATGGAGAAGACGAAGAAGCTGAAATAGATGACGAAGATAGTTAAAATGATAAAGATGAAAAAGATGAAGAGATGAAGAAAATTAAGAAGATAAAGAAGAAGGCAAAGAAGAAGAAGAAAAGAATAATAATAACCAACCTGAAAAGTGTTCCATGCATGAGCTATCCGAATCAGGGAATCTAAGAGCATTGAATTGAAGCAACTTAAGTTAGCTGAGCTGGTAAAATTCATTATTGGAAAATTTCTGTTTTGTGCGTTGATTAGGCATATCTTAATCTCTATGGTCCTTAGTGCCTTGTGGTATTATGTCTAACGATAGATGACACCGTCCTATTGAAGCCACACATTGTCTAAGTCCATGTCAGCTAATTCAGACCATAAAATGTTAATTATTATGTCACGATAATGTTCAACTTTTACCGTGACAGCGTTACCATTAGCATTTTCAAAGAAGTAAGGTCTGATCACTCCGGCAGCATAAAAGCCAAATTAAACAGAAAATTTTTATGAGTACAAAGGTTGTTATTGATTGGAAAGTGTTTTTCAACAATTTTATTTTATTTTAGTACATCGATATTATCTTCTTCAAAGCATTTCGTTTAGACTGATACACTTTTTCTGCTATAGTCTTAGGAATTCAACTGAAACTACCTTTAACTGCTCGGTTATACTCCTCTGAATATCATCGACTATACCAAGCTGACAAATTTTTGGTGTGGTTTTTATCTTAGGGAACAAAAAAATTCGCATGGACTTTGTTCTGTGCAATAAAGTAAACGGTTCAGGGCGGAAGGTTTGTTGTAGTTGAAAAATTGCAAGAATACTATTTTTCAAAATGGCCGTATGACAGGTGTTATTGTCATAATGTAGCATCTAAGTATCTTTAATATCCGATCTAATGCAAGGAACTATTTTTTTCCAAGAAGCTTCAATATTTATCGATGGTCTCACGTCAAAAAAGCGCTCATTCATTTCACATTATCATCAGTTTTCGATGGTGAAGGTTTCTCTGAAATACGTTCTTTCATCATTTAAGCTTAATTCAAATCTTGATGGTAGATCGTTATCGTAAATTTTGCTGATGTACTGTTTTGTAAATAAAATTTTACTTATCATACTCTTTAGGGTCAGGTAGTTACCAAACGGGATTGAAATTTGTACTGCATGTATAGAAGAGACTATCATGCAAAGTTTGTAAACGACATTTCAAATAATATCTAAGTTTCAGACTTACTGTGACAATTGAATTTCCCAGGAGTGTAAAAATAGATATTTTCTTAAAATTCGCCAAGTGGTAGTATACAAAAAGGTTGTTGAAGGCTGTGCCATACTTTCCCCCACGGCAGCAGTATTTCTGCTCAAACAACCTGTTCAAAAATACACAAATTCTTTAAATTTTTCCACTAAACGGCTTATTGTTATCTAAGTTGGCTAGTTAAGTTAACTGCATTACCATTTAATCACGCTTTACTTTATGAGTTATTTATATTATTTGTGCATAATGAAAATCACATAAAATATTATGGATAATGTTAACTTCTGATAAAAAGAAGATACTTGAATAATTTTTCAGGTTTAAAAAAATTTCAATATTATCTTCAGATAAATTACAATCTTTTCGAAAAACATTTATAATTCACAAATGATCAATTTGAGCATGAAAATAGAATGACAGGAAAGCTTTTCTTTAGTATATTCTGGATATAAAAATAAAAATATAACTTTTAAATATGAAAACCGTAATCAGTGCACTGTTTTTTTCCCTAATGATTTTTATATGATAAATAGCATCGAATAAAAGTATTGAAAATATTTCTTAAGTATTCATAAAAATTCTTCAATATAAATTTCTAAGTAAGAATCAATCGTTATCTTTGCTAAATAATGAAAAATTTACTTTTACTATGCCAAAAAGAGATCAAGCGGAATTTTTTTCGATTTTGCCACATTTAATTTTACGATTTAATACGATTTTATTTATATTGTATTAACAAAGCTACTGATTTTATTGGTATGGCATTTAAGTACAGTCATAAAATGCATCGCAAAATAATGCAGCTTCTTCTTTATTATTCGTATTCATTTCACGATTCTATCGTAAACTCATCGCAGATTATATAACATTGCACAGGACAGGAAACATGTCGTGGGTTGGTGTATAGTCCATACTATTTATAAGTGATTTATGCACATTGTTTGTTTACTTTTTTGCATTTAAGTAAATTTCCCTTAAAGTATGTGGTAATGCTTTTATTTAAAATTAAAAAAAAACATTTGCAAAAGCACATTTTATTGCATTAGATACTTTGTTTGTCTTTTCTTTTCTTTTTTGGTGGTACAAAGTGTGAATTGTCAACTTTTGAGTATACGAGTATCTTTTCAGTTTTGTATTGTTTCCATTTCCGTTTTCTTTATGTTACCAAATAAACTTGAAATGTGAACTAAAATTTTCTTTATAATTATTAGTTTGAAAGTAGAAAAAAAATTGTATTCGTTTTTTTTATTGACGAATTTTTGAACGCATTCGAAGTCATATGAAAACTTTCCTAATTTTCGGTAACTCTACTATAGCCTAAAAATTAAATTTAGTATTTTTAAAAGTTAGTCATTTTTCGGTCCTTCTGCCATTTTTATTCTATTTATTTTAGTGAGAAATCGATTGAGTCATAAGTTAAGAGTGATATTTTTCCATGAATTGGGATGGGCTGCAGAAGCTCATATACCGATATACCAAAGTACAGTCCCTGAATCAGTTGAATTGTCACATCACTTAAGTATCTGTTATGAAGGAAAGGAGTGGGGGAGGGGTCAACTGAATGATATACAAGCCCGCTAAAAATTTAATAATATGAACAGTCGTGGTTGGGACGTGATTCTCATCCAACTTAAGTCCGTGGCGGTTAAGCTTTTTGAGCAATCTTTCTTAAATAATCGCACTTATCTTGGTAGTAACGGATACTATTTTGGATTTGGAACTTTGTACGTGACACATCAAGTCAAAACAATTAAAAAAAGATTTTATGCGAATATTACGGTGAAATAGGGTCTTACAATATTTTGTTTAAGACCTCAAAAAGACACGCGAGAGAGAAGAAAAAAAAACGTAAATAAATAATAAACTTTCAATTGAATGAATGTGATTAAGTTTGATAGAAAGCGAATATAAGACCACATATCTTGGGGATATTCATATAGTTGTCGTGAGCTTCTAATGATTTAATGTTGGGTCATTGATATTGTATAATGTCAGTAAAGTACACCGCAATGGTAGTACGCGAGTGAATAATGCCGACACTTTATTAATATTCATGTCGATAACGCTTCGATAATATCTTTGTAGTGCATAGATATAACCCCCCCCCCCCCAGTCAGATGGGTGGGTGGTTAGATTCCAATCCGACTACTGGAATTGGTAGTACTTCAAAAACTTTAGGTACACGACTGGCCCATACATTATTTGCAATTCGCTCGAGGAGTTCGATTAATTCGGCTGCCTAAAAATTTCAATAATCATCATCCAAAAATCGGAAGTCCACACTTATAAGTGAGTATATGTATATAAATGTTTAGTGATTGGTAGTTAGTTAATTTGCAGTGAAATTGCATTCAAAATAATGCACAAACCGAGAGCATAATTTCGATAAAAAATTATAGTGAATTGAAAATTGTTATTAACATTGAATTCAGACTGCATCGAAATTTCTCTCATAAAATTTGTGAATTTTAATTTATTTTGTTTTCGAATTTTACATATTCGATATCAATGAAAATTATACTCACTGATTTATGAGCATACTTTGCAGTATAATAAATTCTGTTTTAAATAAAATTTCATTAAAAAATAAATTTTTCTCTTCAGGTTATATAATCAATCAGTGTAAAATAAGTTTATCCTTAAAGAAAAAGCTAAAAAGTTAAATTTTTATTGGAATTTGTATGATAGTAAATGTGGTGGTGATCTTTCAATTTAAATGCCCTTTGGGTGGATGGTGGAAAAGCCTATTTTTGTTGAACATAAAAGTTGCCTTCTTTATGAAGGAAACAGCTTTATATACAGCTGTTAATTTAATATTATTCATGTCTGTGTGAATTCTGTTTAAGTTGAATTGCTCCAACAGAAACGGAAAACGACCATTTTCGGCAACTAACCATCATGAAGGAGCACGTTTGGGCTATTATCGGAATTTAGTAGTCCTCTGAGAATAAAATGCCATATTGCAATATAAGAAAACTGTAATTGATTCGTAAATAATTTGCACGTATCCCTCTACCAACGAGGACAATAAATAAAATTCTTATTCGTTATTGTTCGGATTGTACGAGTATCTTTATTTTTATACTTCATCTCTTCCAGATGATAATCTTAAGTGGAAATTTTTTTTTTTTGCCCTGACTTCATATCATTCATGACTATTATTTTACTTAACGTTTTAAAATAAAATATTCCAATTTAAATTTTTACGAGTAGTTTTCTATTGAAAAATAGAAAAAAAATTTATTATGTGATTTTTATGATAAGAAGTTGGCAATGTTAACTTTCATTGAAATTATTGCAAAAAAAAAGTGATATCACAAAATGACCTTTTCATACATTTAAAAATTAAAAATACTTAATAAAAATAAAAATAAATATTTTATAAATAAATTCTATTAGGTTTAACCTTAATTAGTGGCAATAAACTATTTCAGCTAATAAATAAAACTAAATTGGAATTTATCCAATGTAAGCTTTGGAAACTAAAACTTAATAAATTATATTTTAAAAAATTATTTTGATAAAATTTTATTACAAATACATTAAAAATATTTTGCCATTATAAAAAAAATTTTTTTTCTATTTTTAAATATTTATTGCAAAACTTTTTTAAAATTCGATCATTTTAAGGTAGTTTTTGATAAAATTTTTGCACATTTCGTTTTGTAATTGGTTTATTACTTAATGAATGTTGACATTTTAATAGTAAAAAGAAATCACTTTAAAAACTATCTCTATTAAATTATTTTTGTTATAAAATTTAATAAGAAAAAGTAGTACGGTGTCAAATTGCACGATCTTGGAAGTTAATTGACATCACCAAATCTAGGAATTATGTAATAAAACCAAAATTTATTAAGTTGTGTAGCTTGTGGTATTATTTTATTAAAATTATAAATAGTTATAACTTAATTCTTATAGTTAAGGGAAAAAAAATTTCGATGGCATGCGGTAATTGTGCTCCGATTTAAAGGTCGTCGAAGAAAAACGAAGAAAAACGGGCCATTGAAAACTTTGGACCAAAATGCGCATCAGTAACTAACTTTTTATGAATACAATGGCTTTTGGACAGTTACTAGAGAAACCAGAACTCCTCAACTACCACCCGGAGGATGAAGAAGTGGAAATTCCCGGAGTGACCATGGAAGAACTCACAAGGGCCTGCATAAGATGGCAGAATGGCAAGGCACCAGGACCGAGCGGCATACCCAACATCGCACTGAAGAGTGCAATTGCCGCCAGGTCAGATATGTTCATATTCATGTACGACGCCTGCTTGCGGTAAGGCGTATTTGCGACTCGATGGAAGCAACAAAGATTGGTTCTTATCCCAAAAGGGGAGATACCACCGGACGAACCAGCGTCCTATCGTCCACTCTGCATGCTGGATTCGGACGGGAAGAACACTCTACATCGATCCTCAACTTTCCGAATTCCAATTCGGATTCAGGAAGGGGAGATCGACCATCGACGCGCTGGAACTCGTCACGAACATCGCAAAGGAAGCCATCTCAGGAAAGAGATGGAAAGGCGGTTCCAAAAAATATTGCCTCATTGTCACCCTGGACATCAAGAATGCGTTTAACTCGGCCCACTGGGCCCGAGTCTTCCAGGCTCTTGAAAACATGGGGGTGCCCTACTACCTACGGAGGATGGTCAGATCATACTTAAGTGACCGACTACAACACTAATAGACGGAGGATGGACCAGCGGAGTATAGGGTCACGGGAGGGGTACCTCAGGGCTCTGTCCTGAGGCCACTCTTGTGGAACGTCATGTACGGCGGCCTACTCCATCTGGAATTAACGGCGAACACAACACTCGTGGCTTTCGCGGACGACGTAGCGGTTGTCCTTGTAGCCAAACACCTGGAGGAACTGAAAGCCATATTCTCCACTACCATCCAGAGGATAAGACAGTGGATGACATCGGCAGACCTGCCTTTGGCGGAAAAAAAGACCGAGGCACTCCTTGTGGGTAGCCGGAAGAAAATGGAGACCATCACCATAAGAGGAGGCGATTACGACATCCAGTCTAGGAGTGGTCTTGGATGCCAGACTCACCTACAAGAAGCATATGTCCAGCGTCAGCAGAAAGGCATCAGCAGTAAAGGGCGCGCTTTCGCGGATAATGCCCAATATCGGATGCCCCAGACAAATTCGAAGGCGACTACTGGCAACTGTAGGTACCTCCGTCCTACTATACGGAGCACCAGTGTGGGCGAAATCGCTAGAGTTAACAACATAACGCAAGACATTGCCATTAGTCCAGCGGCTCTCAGCGATCAGAGTTGCGTCAGCATACCGAACGGTATCACACGATGCGGTCAACATTGTGACATCATGCCCACCCATCGACATCCTGGCAGGAGAGCGTGAACGCAAATATCGTAGGAAGAAGGAAAAGTGGCGAAAGGTCCTCTGTGAAGAGGAGAGACCCGAGAGACCCGAGAGTCTTCGCCTCTGGCAAGAGAGATGGGACAGCTCGACGAAGGGTCGGTGAACTCATCGGCTGATCCCAGATGTCACCAAATGGGTCACTTGCCTGCACGGGGAGGTCAGGTATTACATCACCCAACTCTTTACTGGGCATGGATGCTTTCGGGCATACTTGCACAGATTTAAGAGAACTGACTCCCCAAACTGTCATCACTGCCGCGATGTGATCGAAGATGCAGAACACGTGTTCTTCCAATGCCTCTTCTACGATGGAATACGGGCAGATCTGGAGAAAAATCTGGACCGTTCCATCAGTCCAGAAAACATAGTGGAGTGCATGCTGAAGAGCCAATCGGCTTGGAACAGAGTTGCAGAGTACGCAGAATCTTTAATCAAGGATCTTCGGACCACGTACGAAGAAAAGGCCGCGAATCGTCATAATATCGGGACAGCAGTAATATCAAATGAGAACGCCCCGGCGAAGTAGTATTTACAAAGACTGCCGCCGGGGAACCATCGTTCCGGGAGCAAGTGTGGAGGTACAGGTTAGGTTTTTGGCGGAGGGAAAAATCCCGCATAACTCGTCTGGCAGGTAGAAGGTCTTCCAGGCGAGTACCTTTTGAAGGTTTCCCCCTGTACCTCATTAATCTAAACATAAAAAAGTTACTTGTGGCTTCTTGAGTCTTATATATGGATTATTTGTTTATTAATTGAGCGGTAAAGTAGCCTCTTCGCTGAAGAAAATATGGTCGAAAAATCGACATCTTAAATATATTATTTTTTTATAATATTACGAGTACAATAAAATAGATTAATATTATAAAATGTCATATTTTGGGCTAAATAATTTAAAAAGTAAATGTTTCCAGAACGGGAACTCAACAACTCTGTACTTAAATGATAGATGAAACTGCCCCTCATTAAAAATGTCCGCTTAAGCATGCTTCCATTTTGGAAAAATTAGTTATTAATTAACAAAACAATGTAATCGAAATCGAAATTATCAAATAGATAATTATAATTCAAAATTTAAATAAACGCGATAACAATATTTATATTATTGTAAATTGATTATAGAATATTCGATATTGAAAATTACAAAATTTCCAGAGAGTTTATATTCGCTGTAATACACTATGTGTCCATCCATGTCTCTGATGATGTTATAACACTATTAGTTAAAATTTTTGTCTGGCAATCAAAAATATTCGAATACGAGGACAATCAATGAATGGCTAATCAGCTCATTGCATTCGAAATAATTTCAATTTTTATTAATCGGCGTTTTTCGACGTAATGACACCGTGATTAAAATGCAAAATTCGTTAGTCCCCAAGTGGCATAGCTCGAAATGATCGACATGGTTTGGGATTAATTGATACCGGCTACTGGTATATGGATACCATCCATCCAGCTATCCATAAATTCAGATCCCACGTGCGGTTCGATTCATTTCAGGTGCGAAATTATTTTCTGAAATCGAAAGCAGACAATTGCATTTTGCAGTGATTACGAAATTGATGTCAAAAGATCGAAATACTTTTGTGTGAATTTTCGATATTTGTGATCAGAAAAATAAATTGATCCGTGATAAGAATTGCATTAATGTCCTCAGTTAGATTACACAAAGAAAAAAAATTGATTTTAATATTTATAATAAAATATATCAATTTCTATTAAATTTTTCCCATAGTTAAATATTTTAAAAAAGATGATAAAAACTCTTTTCTTAATTTGCAGAAAAACCATCGGAAAAGTCAAATATATTTAGAAACTTTTTAAAAAAAGAAAATTTCCAAATTGGCAAATAAATATAATTACTGAAAATGCTCAAAGCTTTGACAATATTTTATATGCTTTCAAGTCAAACGTTTTATATACACGGCCATAGTCCACCGACAATATTTGACAACATGACATTCCGTCCGCTGTTTCATGCTTTCCGAAATTACATTTTCATGTCAGTGGGAAGAACAAGCAGAAATATACGAGGTATTGCATGGCAGGAAACTTTCCCGGATAGCCAGCCATTTCCGTGTCCGATGAACAATACACGAAGTCCAGAAGTTCCGAACAGCATCCACAAACTGCGGCCAGGTAAGCAAATCGACCAAAATACAAACGCTGTAATGAACACATTTCAAAGGTAATTTGAAACAATTTCGTTTTTGTGTATTTGAATGGAATTTATTCAGGTGACATTGATGTGATTGCGGCAATGGGTGATTCCCTAACCGCTGGATCTGGAGCCAATGCAAAACAGTTCATCGAAGTGTTCATGGAAAATCGCGGTCTGGCTTGGAGTATTGGTGGCCAATACAATTGGCGAAATGTGACCACACTGCCGAATATATTGAAAGTTTTCAATCCGCAGGTAATTGTTTGTGAAAATTGACGAACGTTAACTTCTTCTCATACAACAAAACGGATTTTCTACTGTTTTCATAGCTGGTGGGATACTCGAGGGACGATGCATTCCCAATGCACTCGGATTCGCAATTTAACGTAGCAGAAGTTGGTGCTGTCTCAGCGGATCTGCCATTTATGGCAAAGACTCTGGTGCAGCGAATTCGAAGGGACCGTCGTGTTAACTTTAAGAAAAACTGGAAAATGGTAACAATATGCATGGGTAAGTAAGTCACTATCCCTAATATAAGCTACCATATTCTATGTAGTATACACTGTAGTATCTTTGCCGTCATGTAATTTTATTTACTGTATTTTCAAAGCGCGAATGTTGCACGTTCCCTTGTATTCTGTAAAAACATACCTAAAAATATTTACAAAATAGATACACGTAGACATATGTACAAGAAGCAAAATAAACGTAATGTTTTATGAAAATTGTGGCAACATCAACTCCACCATCAACGTCAACGACGACAGCAAATGTTTACATGGCAAACACTCTCCGGCTTCACTTGAAATCTTTTCGCTTCCAGTTATTGTACTAAACGGCATCGTATTTACTTTAATCGAAGAAGATTATGTTGTGCGTCAGCTTATGTCATGTCAGGTACAGAGATGAACGTCTTTTTTCAATGCACCTGCATATCATACGCGTAGTTAACTCTATTCCTTAAGCTAATATTTACCAAATGAGCAGGGATACGATGGATTTCAAGTGAAGATAAAGCGAAGAGAACGAATCTGAAGCTCCCTTATGTCGGATGCTGTTGCTGTCCGTACATCTACACCAAAGAGATGCCGTGTCAACCAGTTTTACCTGTAAAATAGAAATCTTTGACTTTCTGTACTGTATGATGTGTACCTGAAAAGGAATTGTTCCCATTATAAAATGGTCAGTACTTACCTTACTGTGGATTGTGTAACACAATTTGAGTGGCTAACTATGTGACTGGAACTTCACAAGTTGATGGACCACTCATAATAGTGCTCAGCCAAAAATGTCAAATAGTAAAACATTAACTCAAATAAGGAAAATGATTTTTGTGCTCATTGAATCAGATAAAATTTCAACAAAATTTTCCCTACATACAAAAGCGCAAAGCTACTCTGTCTTTATTTTCGCTTTTTTTTTGGTTGGGGTTTTTCCTTTTTAATGTATGTGGGAAAACATTCAAAATCATTAATCAAAACTTGTATGATTAGGACGAGACTTATTTTAAACAAAATTGTCAACACAAGATACTCTTTTGTATCTTGAATACCTTGAAAAATGATTGCAAATGCATGTACACACCAAAACCCGGTTATTCATTAAAAACCAACCGACCATTAGAGTTTGCTAGTGAATTGATTTATTTTCTTATCAGCTCATTGACTTTTGCCACCCAATAAGGACTTCCCAATGTATTTTTGTTGGCTGTTCGTATATTTCTGTACGGACAAATAGTAGAATTTTCAATTGGAAAAGTTGTTGAAAGCGAAAAAGGAGACCGAACAGAAATGAGCGAAGGAAGATATGAAATTCCTCTAGCTAGACGCGTCGTTTATTGAAATTAAACCACTTGAACTCGTCCTGATAAATTTACTTAAACCGTAAAAGTTTGGAGATCAAGAAAATCAAATATTCGCAAATTCTCTCATACAAAACCGTATTTACAAGGTTCTATTTTTAAAATATTCAGAATCATGGAGTATGGAAAGTCAGCTCCTTATGCATCACACATACATACTGTACATACAGAAGATTCCTGGTCGAGTTGCTTCCGTTTACTTCCAAATTCATGCGAATATAAATGCTTCTATGGAGAAGAGGCAAATCTTCAGACTCGGATTTGTAAACGAGTGTCTGATGAATGGGGAACTCTCTGATTGCCAAGGATAAAATAACTTGACATAGAAGATGAATTTAGTCAGTTTGAATGGATTATACGATCTCCTTCGGGAACTATGTAAATTATGTTTACATTGACCGCCTACAATTCTGATACCCATTCGAGACGTTCGCTACTATTTCGTTGTGAGGATTTATACGCACACTATAACATTTTCAAGTTGAAGAGAATGTCGAACTTCTGGTAATATTCAAGAAATCATCTCTTATGAGAACTTATCAAAAGTTATTTGAATTTATTCGAATGAAGAAATGTTCTCTGTATGCGTATTTGTACAAGGTAGATTGAGATATACTACATTTAATAATATTATACATTTACACATTATTATCAGGATAATGAGAGGAAAAAACAAAGAAAATATTTCTTTTCTCTACTATCTAAAATTATTAAATTTATTCTTAAGAAAAGCTTTTTTTATAATTTATTTTTAAAAAGCTGTTCACGTCCAATTACTTACTAAGAACTTTATGGGAAGTTTATATGAACGAACTGAGGCAGAAAAGTAATGAGACTGGTATTACTTCTCGAAGTGCACAATAAATTTTAATCCCTGCAGGTAGCCTAGCGATCCTATACAACTTGATAATGGTAGTACAAACCAGCTTGTAGTGCCTTACGAGTAATAATGTGCTTACGAAAAGTGCCTTACGAGTAATAATGTGCTTACGAAAAATAGTACAAACCTCTAGGAAATATTCCCTATAAGAAAAATCATTTTTTTGGGCAATATAAGACATTTTTGGATAACCAAGGATTAGTATATTAATATTTAATATGACTTATCTGTCATTGACCATTAAACTACGAGTCGCCTATGCCCATAGGGATTGAGATATGTCCAATCAACGCGCAAAACAGACCCAACGCATTTCAATTACTTAACGATGCCTTCAATCCAACGCATTCTTCTTGGATATGTCCAATCAACCCGCAAAAAATGGTTGCACGCATTTCAATTACTTAACGATACCTTCAATCCAACGCATTCTTCTTTGATTTCTAAACTGACCTTCTTTCTCTTCTTATTATTCTTCTCCTTCTTCATCTTCTTCATCTTTCATATCTTCTCCATCTTCTCCAGCTTTACCATTTTCTTTATCTTCTTCATCTACTTCTTCTTCTTCCCCTTCTTCTTCTTCATCTCCTTCTTCTTCTTCATCTTATTAATCTTTCATATCTCCTCCGTTTTCTTTATCTATTTCATCTTCTTCATATTCTTCACTTTCTTCATCTTCTTCATCTTCTTTATTGTCTTCATCATATTCATTTTTCATATCTTGTCCATCTTCTCCATCTTCTCCATCTTCTCCATCTTCTTTATCTTTGTTCATCTCCTTATTCTTCTTCTACTTCTTCTTTTTCATCTCCTCCTTCTTCTTCATTTTATTCTTCTTTTATATCTTTTCCATCTTCTCCATCTTCTTTTTCTTTTTCATCTTATTGATCTTCTCCATCTTTTTCGTCTTCTTCATCTTCTTTGTCTTCTTCATCTTTGTCATCTTTTTTTTCTGCTTCACCTTCTTCTTCTTCTTTATCTTCCATTTTCTCCATCTTTTTTATCTTGATCATCTCCCTTATCTTTTTCGCCCTCTTCATCTTATTCATCTTCTTCATCTTCTTCCTCTTCTTCATCTTCTTCATTTCCTTCTTCTTCTTTAGCTTCCATCTTCTCCATCTTTTTCATATTTTTCATCTTCTTCATATTCATTAGCTTCTTCATCTTTTTCATCTTCTCCATCTTTTTTATTTTGATTATCTCTTTTGTCTTTTTCGCCCTCTTCATCTTCTTCATCTTCTTCATCTTCTTCAGCTTATTCATATTCTTTATCTTCTTTATCTTTGTTATCTTCGTCATCTTTTTCATCTTCTTCATCTCCTTCTTCTTCTGCTTCTTCTTCTTAACCATCCCTTATGCTCCATGCATAAAACAGGCAAACATTCTATCTTCAGTCAATTCCAAAAGTGAGTGGCATCAACCAGCAGATCGCTCCTCCGTTCATATGTGCAACTACTTTGTCCTGTCTCAAACAAGCTCTATCCATTACAGGTAGGTATGCCTATTTGTTGGGAGCAAGCCCTAACTAATCCTCTACTACCATTTGCAGTGATAGCATCCAGAATCCTGCTGTCCCTCAGCTTTAGAGGATAGTACGATATCGGGTTTCAGCCAAAGGCTAGTTAGTTCTGTTTTTAAGGGTACTTGGTGAGTACTCTTCATGCAAAGAGCAGTACTCCAAGAGCTACAGTATGGAAACTTTTAATTTTCTGGCACTGCTAGATCAGCTCAAGACTGCGGCTGTCGTCGATATGGCATGAATCTACACCCAAAAGTCCCCCCTAAGCAATGTCCATCTTCCACTAATTTTCGGTCTCTCTTAGCTAAATATGGACCTCGCTAAGGGAGGACTTCAACATTGACAAAGGATTAAAATATAGCACTAGGGAGAGCTCTAGTGAAGTCAGGATAAATTGTCAACCAAGATCTTTATGAAAAAGTCCTTCAAATCTCGGAAAAAGTAGGGTCCACATTAAATTGGACATTCCACTGACTTGAATACTCTATCATGACAACGCCCCCGGTCAAACGATTTTCTCCATTACCGTGTTTTATTGGACAAAGGAATTGTCATCGAACAATGTAGGCTCTTGAGAGGTCAGACCCTTCAATATAAAGATTTACTATTCTTTGATACACTCAGAAAAAAGTGAGCAAACTGATCAAAGTCCTTGTGGCTTGTTTTTGTTTTCAAAGATAAAAGAACATCATTTAATAATGATCCACAGAAATGCATCTTGAGCACTGCATCATTTTTTCGCCCAAAATAAAATATTATCTAAATTGCGTCGATGGAAAACGTGAAAATAACAGTGCGTTTTCGGACTAGTGGTTCGGCTATAAAATTTAATTAACTGAGAAATTATGATTTTTAAACACAATTTGGAACGCCGTATATGAGGAATGGCTAAAAATTATTTCGGCATTACCGAGGAAGATGAAGAAAAACTGCTAAATTCGCATTACCATAGATCGTATGTTTGTTAAATCTCCTTTTTAGAAGTGCAGTAGAATTTTCAACCTCGTTCGGTGACTAGTTTTTTTGTTGGCATAAAGCATTTTCGAAGTCTCGGAAGCGTAGATGATGAACCTCAAGGAGGTTGTCGATATCCAAAACTGTCGCAACGCCATCTCCATCAACGAACTCTTGTCGGAAAATAGTATTTTTGTCTAACTTCGTGTGACAGTTTTAATTCTCTAACATCAAAACAACATAAATGAAGGTCATCTCATTTAAATGAGTATTGTAAGTAACACCGAAAACAACATAAATCAACCAAGGAGCTGAAGGCGACTCCAGTTGAACCCTTGCAACGCTGCTACGAAGAGTGGAAATAACATCTCCCCAAACTGCCCAAAAAAAAAACGTTTTTTAAAGTGATAACAATAATCTACAATATATAAATTAAAATAAACAGTCTCATTACTTTTCTATTAATATTAAAATAAGTATCCTTTTACAAGGCTCCAAATTAAATTTTGATTTTTTTAAATATTTTTTTTCTGCCAATAATTTTTAATTAAAATTGAAAAAAAAAATATTTTATTAATTTTTCCAATAAAATATTGGCAATCAATTTTTATATTTTTTTTTTTTAAGAGAAAACTTATTCGATTTAATTAAAAATCAATTTAATTTCGAAATTAATAAAATGATTGAAGAAATTTAAACTGCTTGGGTACGAATTCGATAATAACAATTAACAGTGGAATTGCTTCCCATTACTTTACTTTTGCTATTAATTAAATGGAATTTTGTGATGCGATTTGGCAAGTTTTATATTCTTATCAATACTAATCAATCATAATTAATTGTACTGTAGAAAAGTAATAAATCAATTAGACGAATTTGAAATGGAAAAAGTAATTTTCAATTGAATTTTAATAAATTGTATAAAATTTCTTCGAATTGTGAAAAAATAAAGCTCCATCAAGGATTATTCATTTTATTTTCAGAGTTAATTGAGCTAATTAATGGCTGATATTATATAAGTCTGCCGAAAAAAAAAATCTTTGATATTTGATAGAAGATATCTGATAATTTTCCTTTTCAATAATTTTTTTTATACGAAAATTCTAAACGTATTAGGGCAAAGTCCTTGTACATAAAATACCTAATTTTCGACAACAAATAAATTCCCAATAAAAAAAACTACGAATTTCTTGAAATTTTAACCAAACCGTATGTTGTATCGTTTTTCTGAAATATTCTACCCTCTTTTTTGGGCAAGGATCAAATGGAAGAAGAAGAAAAACTCCTCATACACCAAAATGATATATTAAAAGCTAAACAAATGTTGCGGTATTTTTCGATCGATACCTTTCAACTCGAAATAAATTTATCGACATGTTATTAATTGGTCATTTACGCAGAACTTTATTTAGAGTTTCAGGGCCCATGAATAACATGTTTACATGCCGTTAAATATTTATTATCAACTAAGGGTCGAAAAGAATATATGCTGATTCGAAGGTTTTTTTTTCTACCTTCCGAAAACTTGTATGCATTTTTCTCATCTTGTCTCGGGTTTGTTTTACAATTTTCGTGTAAATCCTAATGAAGGACGAAAGCTACCATTTATCATTCTTTCGACAAATTCACCTTACATGCGAGCCTAAACATAATCTACATATAGCAAAGTATCTATCTACAAGTATCTACTGAGATGCCTGGGCTGCGTATACCCTCGTTTTGAAAATTGAACTTTAATAGCGTGACGGAGACCGGCAAACCGGTAGGCTTGTTCGTCATGTGGGAATAAATGGATTATCGCAAGGTGTTATTGGGTTATTGGATAGATCCTTTGCAAAAAAGGGATGCTATTAATATTCCTTCGGATGATTTGATATATGAGAATTTGTTAGTTGGTCGATTGGTTGTTTACCTTCGCCGCTCATTTATTTCGACTCTCATGCCCACGTTCATTGACTGAAAACTAAAAGCGTTCACTTCAAAATCTTTCATTCAATATTAAACTAGATTTTATAATAAATTGGAATTCCATTTATTTCCTTATATGTAGTATGCTCAAATGAAAAGATAAATACCAAGTCAAGTGTTCATATAACCTGTAAATTTCTACTGTTACGACTCTTTACCTTGGTTTAAGTATCTACGGCCAATAAAAGAAGTTACACATTTTCGGAAATTTGTCAATAATGAAGAAAAAAAATAAATTTTCTTCTATAAGCAAAAACGTAGATTTATTCGTTTTCATGTATTTGTACAGGTGGTAATGATTTCTGTTCGTTTGTGTGCACGATGAAAGATCCGGAAAGTTTACCAGCACTTCATGGACAGAATTTATTGAAGACGCTCAGATATATCAGAGATAATATGCCCAGGTAAGTAGTTCGAGTGCTTCTCAATAGTATTTGTAGACTTAAGATTCTTATTGTTTTCATACAATATATTTTCTGTATACTTTCACCTTTCCAAAGTGTTTTTTTTATCTCCAACAAAAATAGTGTAAGTATTCACTCAATTTTTCCATCTACTTTCTGATATTAATTTCAAGGTAGTTTTAGTTTTTCTTCTTCTTTAAGTATTCTTTAATTGAAAATATACTTAAATGTATATTTAGTTTTCTTCATAATCACTAGCTTTTATAGGAATTAGGACTACTACGAAAAATATCCCCCTTTCCTGTCGGTAATAGTTTATACAATCTGAGTGTGTATAGAGTAATTAATCTTTAAGAAGTGCTTTTATAGTGTTTTAATATATATTTTTATTACTTCAATCTTGATATATTATGCAAGGATAATTGGGAACATTTATTTTATTCTTTATTAAAAAAGTTCGAAAATAACTCGGCGATTGGAGATAATTATTGGGTTGTTGGAAAGTAAAGTCGTTTTTTTAAATATAAAAATGAAAGACGATTTTCTTATAGTGAATTAATATTTTATTCAATTAAATGTTATCCAGTCTGATTTAATATCCTTTGCCATCTTTTTGGTAGTAGCGTGATTCCATGCCCATCAAATTTTTGTTCTTTGCTGGCAAAAAACTGATCCAAGTGATTTTTGACCTCCTCATTTGAATTAAATGTTTTACAGTCTACAAAATGTTATAGAGACCGGAACAAATGATAATCGGACGGTGCAAGGCCTTATTTTTATGTTTAGGTTAATGAGGTACAGGGGGAAATCTTCCAGAGATACTCGCCTGGAGTTATGCGGGATTTTTACCTCGCTAAAACCTAACCTGCACCTCTGATCTTGCTCCCGGAACGATGTTTCCCCGGCGGCACTCTTTGTAAATAATACTTCGCCGGGGCGTTCTTGTTTGATGCTACTGCTGTCCCGATATTATGACGCCTCGCGGCCTATTCTTCGTACGTTGTGTGGAGATCCTTGATAATGGATTCCGCGGACTCTGCAATTCTGTTCTAAGCCGATTGGCTCTTCAGCATGCACTCCACTATATTTTCTGGACTGATGGAACGGTCCAGATTTCTCTCAAGCTCCACCCGCGTCTCCTTGTAGAGGGGGCACTGAAAGAACACGTGCTCTGCGTCTTCGATCACATCGCGGCAATAATGACAGTTTGGGGGGTCAGTTCTCTTAAATCTGTGCAAGTATGCCCGAAAGCATCCATGCCCGAAAGCATCCATGCCCAGTAAAGAGTTGGGTGATGTAATACCCGACTTCCCCGTGCAGGCGAGTGACCCATTTGGTAACATGTGGGATCAGCCGATGAGTCCACCGACCCTACGTCGAGTTGTCCCATCTCTCTTGCCAGAGGCGAAGACTCTCGGATCTCTCCTCTTCACAGAGGACCTTTCGCCGCTCTTCCTTCTTCCTACGATGTTGGCGTTCCCGCTCTCCTGCCAGGATGTCAATGGGTGGGCATGATGCCACGACGTTGACCGCATCGTGTGATACCGTTCGGTATGCTGACGCCACTCTGATCGCTGAGAGCCGCTGGACTGATGTCATTGTCTTGCGGTATGTTGTTAACTCTAGCGATTTCGCCCACACTGGTGCTCCGTATAGTAGGACGGAGGTAACCACAGTTGCCAGTAGTCGCCTTCGGATTTGCCTGGGGCCTCCGATATTGGGCATTATCCGCAAAAGTGCGCCCTGTACTGCTGATGCCTTCCTACTTACCGCTGAATATGTGCTCCTTGTAATTGAGTCTGGCATCCAAGACCACTCCTAGATACCGGATGTAGGGTAGCGGCTGGATGTCGTGATCGCCTACTCTTATGGTGATGGTCTCCATTTTCTTCCGGCGACTCAGAAGGAGTGCCTCGGTCTTATGTTCCACCAAAGACAGGTCTGCCGATGTCATCCACTGTCTTATGCTCCGGATGGTGGTGGAGAATGCGGCTTCCAGTTCCTCCAGGTGTTTGGCTACAAGGACAACCGCTACGTCGTCCGAGAAAGCCACGAGTGTTGTTTTCGACGGTAATTCCAGATGGAGTAGGCCGTCGTACATGACGTTCCATAAGAGTGGCCCCAGGACAGAGCCCTGAGGTACCCCTCCCGTGACCCCGTACTCAGCTGGTCCATCCTCGGTCTCGTATTGCAGTAGTCGATCACTGAAGTATGATCTGACCATCCTCCGTAGGTAGGAGGGCACCCCCATGTTGTCATGAGCCTGGCGCTCACTTAACACATCTTCTCCACACACAGCGGATAATTTTTTTCTTGCTTGAACAGCATTTTTATCTTTTCTACCAGGGGTATAAGCTTAAATCAGTTGTTTGGTCATAGATGGCGTGAGTGAGCGTATTAATCTACCACGGACACGCCATACTTTTTTCTATGAGTTTAACATCTGCCAACATTAATCATTGCACATTGTCAGCAATTTCGTACAACAACATAAATTTTTCCTTTGGTAATCATGTCTAGTTTTGTGCCAAAAAAAGATCTTATACGGGAAGCTCTGCTTTTCTGCTTCAATTTGAAGATATCGTCTGCCGAACAACATCGAATGCTTATGGAGGCCTATGGTGATAGTGCTTTATCGGTTTTGTCGGTTAAAAGACGGCAATTTTGACTTGTGGGACAAGAAGCGTGAAAATCGGCCTAGGAAGGTTGAGGACCATCAATTGTAGACTCTTTTGGATGAAGACGACACCCAATCGTAGAGCAATTGGGTGTTACTCAACTAGCCATTTCCATGCGTCTGTGTGCCATGGGGAATATTGAAAAGATCGGAAAATGTGTGCCGCATGAATTGAACGATAGGCATATGGAGCGACGTCAAAACACATGCAAAATCTTGCTCGCCAGACAAAAAAGAAAGTCGTTCCAGCATCGGATCATGACAGGCGATGAAAATTGGATACATCCTAAACTCAAGAAATCGTGGGTTGATCCCGGCCAACCATCAACATTTTCTGCAAGACCAAATCGTTTCGGACGGAAGACGATGCTGTGCGTTTTGGAGGGATCAGCAGGGTATCGTCTGCTGTGACATGTTGAAACCTGATGAAACTATCAATGCCCACCGCTACCACCAACAACTGATCAAATTGCACTGTGCTCTGGGCGGAAAAAGGACAGATTATCAACAAAGACATGACAAGCTGATTTTCCTCCACGACAACGCACCATCGAACACGTCAAAAATGGTCCGAAACTACTTGGACACTCTCAACTAAGAAATGCTACCCCATCCCGCTTATTATCCAGACCTGGCCCCTACCGAGGGCAAGTACTTTAAATAAATTAATTTTTGCTTTCTATGAAACAGCGGATTTAAGCTTATATACCTGGTATAGTAAAAAAGTAAAATATGCCGAAAATGCTGTTTTTCATTTTCGATATTTAAAAGAGTATCAACCAAACTGCAATATCATTCGAATATTTTCACAAGTAAGCCTTGCTATGTTGGCTGTCAAAATACATATGATTATGCAGTTTAAGTGTGAAGTTGGTTGTGAAAAAATACAGTTAATTCCTCTGTTAGGAAACAACGAAATTACTTTCCGGACAACACAGTAGAAAAAGATTGCGTTATAAGAAAAACGCTTAGAATTTAAAGAACTTTTAGTCCATTAAAGATTAGTAAACATTTATTATAAGGTAATTTATTTCAGAATTATTTAAAAATATTCTTAGATAATTTTAACCAAAAAAGTATCCTTGAGACAGTATTTAACATTGACAAGATAAGATGTTATAAAAATTAATATAATAATTCCGAAGTGTTGCACTTTTTATCCGATGAATTTCATGATGTGCTACATGTGACCGCACAGGACAAATGATTGATGTTCACGTTTTCTACTATCCCGAGCTTACTCGTCCTTGTTTATTTTGTAGGTTACACCTTTGCTTACCACAATCATTTTTCAAAAACTCTGACAGGTGCACAATTAAAATTCACTTCTCCAACTTGTCCTGTGCTAGCGTGAATCGTATTCCTTCATCTTCATTTTCATATTGAATAAAAAAGTTAACAAGACACTTGACACTGTTCCATGAATCCAGGCAATAGAATTATAGCACGTCCTGTTTGTCAATAAGACAATCTTCTTATCGTCCTCAGAGAAAATGTGTGAATATCATGAACAATGTGGCGTAACTTGTTAGGATCTATTATCGAACGAATCCATTTTGAGCGCATATTCGTTCAGTAAGGAAAATATTCTGAAGTAATGGGAATGTCTTATATTGTGTGCAAACAACAATTTCAATGTCCTTATGATATGAGTATTTTAGTATATCGGAATATAATTTGTGTTGTTATTTTTCATATTGCAGGACATTTGTCAATGTTGTAACTGAACCGTCGCCGATCAAAATTGTAACAAGCAAAACGAATCCAAGGACCTGTGAAATAATTAATCATCTGGAATGTTCCTGTTTTGTTGGGCAACTATATGCTGAACCGAAATCATCATTTGAAAGGTTTGTGTTTATACAAAACATTGAGTATGAAGGAAACAGGGTGAAATACCCAAGGGATTCTGTTCGCATATCAACCCCATCTTTTCCAAAAATTCTAAGAACGAACAAGGATTCTGAGGCAAAGCAATCATTTCATAGCAAGTCAGTGGAAGGTACTGCAGTTCTTAGACATCTTACTTCTTGCATGGTGCATCCAGTGAATAAAAGCATTTCAGAAATTGTGATAAATTATTTTCCTATTGACGACCAAAGCTACTGGATGTTCTCTGGTGACTGTATGCCCAGAGCAGATTTATCTTTTATCTGAATAAGAACATTTTTGAATGAGCAAAGAATATCAAATTGATGGATGACTTTCAATTTCAGATACAACCGCATCCATACAGAGTTCTCCAGAGTTGAAGAGCAAGTTGCACGTTCCGCTGAGTTTCGGGGATTAAAAGAATTTGCTGTCGTCTTTCAACCATTGACACGGCAACTTAGCGTAAGTACATATAAAAAATTTGAAGATTTCTTTTAAATTTTCCTGAAAAAATTTTTTAATTTTAAATCTGATTAAAAAAATTATATGAAAAATGAGTTATTAATAATAATAATTTCTATTATAATATTAACTAAATATTCTGATTAAAATAAATTATATTAAAAAAAAATCTCCTATAGCTAAAGACGAAAAATTCGCCGCATGACTATAGCCTGTTGGCCTACGACTGCTTCCATATGAGCCAGAAAGGAAATGCGTAAGTGCCGTTTTATGTTATCCAAGCCTAAATTTTTATGTGTCTGGATCTAACAAGTTATCTGACTGTACTTTAGCATGTTATATGTTTTCTTTGGGTATTTTTTTCCATCCTACTGACAGCCTCGTTTTCTGTGGTACGAGCACTTACTCTGACAGCACTTCTAGACAGCCTCCTATGGCTATAATGAATATCATTTAGATGCCATTCTACTACCCTTTTTCTGTGGTTAACCTCTCGATTCTTATTTTCCGACATTTTTGCAAGACCATTCCGTCTTTATAGTAAGATGAATTATTTAACGCAACTACATTATGGTCAATATATGCCTCATATGAGACTGTTTAGTATGATTTACCATATAAAAGGGTTTCATGGTGTCGGAGCAAGACAAGGTCTGTATCATTACTGACATCCTTCTGTCATGGATATTTTTTTTTTCTTCTCTCCTGCCTGTAACTTTATTATCATATTATTATTCTGTCTTTATTGAAGGAGTAAAAAATATTTTTATATAAAATGTAGGAAGAAATCTTGTTGAAGTGAACGACTGATAAACATACATTTTTGGCAATTTCAAAAGGCATAAAACATACGTTGAAGAGGGATTATTTTAGTATCGATAAAAATATTTTCACATAAATGTATGGTCAATAAAAAGTCATGAAAACTCGATTTTCTTTTTTTGTGTAAAAGTGTGAAAAGCAAAATTTTTAGTTATGCTAAAAACCACAAGGAAGCAGTGAGTGAATTCTATTATATTTTTTTTTGATGTTCCCGTATTTTTACTTTTCTAAGGATAATATTCATTTAAAGGAATTTTTTATTATATATTGATTTATAACATGGAAAATATTTTGAGAATGGATTTTTCATATCCTAGAAAAGAAAGTAATTTTAGATGGGGAGATAGTGATTTTTATTTTATAGTTTTACAATACTACCATTTTTGAACATATCTACTCTTGATTTAATTATTTTATTCCTAATTTTATCAATGATTTTTACTCTAACAGTAAAAACTCATCCGAATATTGTGGGACTCTAACTCACTAAAAACAACTCCTTATAATGTGCCATGATAAATTTTAGTTAATGACTTATCTTTCTCTATTAATTTAATTGCATTAGGACTTATTTAGAATAAACGCGTAAGAAATCGTTTGTCTTAAATTTTTAGATGGCACTTTCATAGATGAATCTACCAGTAATATTTCATAATCTTATGCGAAATAAATACAGAAGAGGGTCAAGCATGCTTCCTTGAGGTACTTCTGCTTTTATCTCTTTTAGGCAAGAATATTCACTGCCATACCTAACCCTAAACTATCACTACGAATTATATGGAGTGAGCAATTCAAAGAATTTTTATGGAAGATCACTAAGCAATTTGCATATACGCCGTTTCGGCGACATATTTTCTTCTTCGAGGGATTTCTGCACTTTATTACTGATTGGATGCAGTTAGTCTATAGTGATGATCTATAGAAATCATTCGGTAAGAATCGGTTTTTTAAAAATTATTTATTTATTCATAAATATCTATGTTGTCCCCTTCAAAGTAATCCCCATCAGATATTAAACACTTGTGCCAACGTTTCTTCCAATCCTCGAAGCACTTCAAAAAATCATTTTTTGTGATCTTGTTCAGCTCCTCTCTTTGATGCCGTCTTTATCTCCTCAATCGTAGCGTAGCGTCGTCCTTTCATGGGGCTCTTCAGTTTCGGGAACAAAAAAAAGTCACAGGGGGCCAGATATGGGGAATACGGTAGCTAGGGCATTATTAGTGTATTGTTTTTGGCCAAAAATGGCAAAAGCCAATTTTTGTTCTTCCACAAATCCGGGCGTTTCTGGCAGATTGCTAATCGCAACTTGCGCATAACTTGCAGGTAATATTCCTTATTGACCGTTCTACCCTGTGGCAAGAATTCATGATGCACTACGCCCCTGCAATCGAACAAAACTGTAAGCAAAACCTTCACATTCGATCGAACTTGGTGCACTTTTTTCGGACTTGGCTCGTGCGGCAGCTTACATTGGGATGATTGAGCTTTAGTTTTCACGTCGTAACCATAAGCCCATGATTCGTCACCAGTTGTGATCCTCTGGAGCAAATTTGGGTCATCGCGGATAGAGTCCAATAGCTCCTTAGCAATGTTAATGCGATGCTGTTTTTGGTCGAAAATGGGCAAAAACCGAAGACAGCTGTCAAAATTGTTGGTATAAGTGATAAACATGAGTACCAACATAACGCCACAAAAAATCGAAAATAAAATATACGTAACCCTCGGAAATTCAAAATTCGTGATACTTTTTGAACGGACCTCGAATATTTTGCCACCGTTCATATTTTACCTTACTTTCCTTAATAAAAATGTTCCCAAAATCCAACAAACCTATAAATACACCTTCTTCGTACAGACTTGTAAGCCTGCTTATAATTCTAGTAGAAGTCCTCGAAAAACTTATCCTCAACCTCTTATAACCCATTCTTAGGTATATCAACATTATTCCAAATCATCAGTTTGAATGTAGAACTGAACATTCCGCAAATTAATTAACTAAGCATGGAGCCCTGGCCTACACTGTGAGCTCAACAAAATTTTTTTCCCCACTTATTTTCGCATCATCATTTCCTAACTCTTGCAAAGATATTTTAAAGTAATTGATTATGTCGAATTTTTCGATATATTCCCTATCCTTGCCGGTATGCCTCAGGGAAGCTTTCTTGGCCCTCTCCTATATAATACAGAGCGCGTTTTATGTTCCAGATCGAAGTATTTTTTTTATAACTTTTAAATAAAATATTATTTTACAATTTATATTTTACTGATTGATTATATAATCCTTGATATTATGTGCACAATATAATATTGGTCAAATACCTGCCTCTGACCGCGGCGCAAAGGTGAGCCCTTTCAAGCACATTTTTCATAACATTATTGCAGACTTCTGGTGTTATTTCAGGAATTTCGTTTTCAATGTTGAACTTAAGCAACGAAGTTGTAGTTAATTTGTTAGTGTATACCTTTTTTGGTCAAGTACACCCATACGATCACCAATGCTAGACATTATTCGACCGGGAATAATATCTCAAAAAATTTGCGGCGTAGCACGGGCTATGTGTGATGTCACATCATTTTGTTGGAACAGTCAAGTTAATCCAATTCGGACAGAAGAAAGCTTTCCAAAATTACCGAATAATAGCGCTCAACAGTAACTGTTACAGCATTGCCTCCAGTATCCTCAATGAGGCCGCCCGCCCAAATGCCGCACCATACACAGAATCTACGAGAGTATAATAGTCTTTGGTGCAACAGTTGAGGGTTTTCAGTGCCCCAATAGTAGCTTTTCTATTTATAAACAAAGCTAGTCAAGTCAAAGTGTGCTTCGTCACTCATACTATTTTTTTGCCAAAAATGGTAGTGGTCTATACTGACTACTCTCTATAATTGGCAAATATCAACAAATCTAAATAAAAATGGCGGCTAAAGAAAATTGACCTGGAACATGATATGCATCTTGTGTTTATACTCATGATATTCATTCCAATGACAACACCTTAATAGAGTTACAAAAATACTGGCTCCCACTATTTAAAAAATTATATTGATTCCCTTCAAAACTGGGTCAAAATGTGGAGAGTAAAAGTAAACGAAAAAATAGTGTTCATGTTACTTTTACTCTTTGCCAAGAACCATCTTTTTCCGTACTTATTAATGGCAATATTATTTCGGAGAAAAAACAGATACGTTACTTAGGACTATACATGGCTAAGCTCTTGATATGAACCGCATATACAAAACTGATAAGAACTGAAATGAACAGACGCTACAGATAATCACAGGAACTTTTAGATAAACGATCAAAACTGACAGTTGACAAAAAATTACTTTTATACAATGTGGTAATCAGACCCATATGGACATATGGAATAGAATTTTGGGCATAATAGTATGATCCATCACGACCTCAATGCTCTTTACGTCTGTTAGGCATTATAAAAAATGTCATAGTTATCCTCTTGTACTCAGTATCTGTCCCCAAAAATATACACTATGTCTCCCCGAAAACATGGCTAATCATATTTTTAATATTCTTAATTTTATAATTAATATTAACTATAGAATATGTTAAATATTTTTCGACACATTTATTAAATGTTCTAGTTGGGCTGTAAGAAAAATTAAAATTTATTATTTGTTTTTTATTATTCTGTAGGAAAAGTAGATTTTTTTTTTGATTTACGAGAGTACTTTTGCTATAAAAAAAAATGTATTTAAGGACAAATGATTTATAAGATATCAAAATTTTAAAAATTTCCAAGTACTTGTAAAACTTAAAAAAAATTATTATATATTGTTAAGTATTAAAATAGTTCTTGGCAATTTTGAATGTAAAAATTGTTTTAATAAAATATTTAAATTTTATTAAAACAATTTTTAAAATAAAATTTTTTTATCAATAAAAAAATGAAAAACTAGGAATTTTCCATTAAAAAGAAATATTTTTGTATTATGGCGTTGTAGGTCTCAGAATTTGCTTTGTAATGTGTGCAATGTGTGATATTCTATTAGAAGCCACAAGCCTCCTCAAAGAAATATGGACCAACGACACCTCAAACCTAAACACCACCTCACGCAGAGGTACTCTCAATGCTGTAAACGTCGATTCTGATTTGATTTTTGATTTTTACGTCATCGGAAGCAGTAATTTTGTTTATTAACGAAACTTTTTAAATCAAAATACGCTCGTTTATTTAATATCAATTTTCGATAAAAATCCTGGTCTCATCAACGTTGCACTAAAACGTTTTTCCTAGATTGCTTGCAGCGTATTTATTCTCAGGGATGCTGAGAATAAATTACTATAGATATTTTTTCTATTATTCACTCATCATTAATATTTTTTATTCTAACCTATTTTTAATTGTGTAATTTTTTTTTTAACAAGTTGCATAATAATTTTTCTGTATCTTCTCTAAATAACTGTCAACTATTAACTGACAAAATGACAGCTAACCAAAATAGCATCAAATTAAAATTGCAAATCTATCCTATAAATATTCTGTATTATTCATTAGATAAAATTTTATTTTAAAATAAATATTAATTAATATTCGTTTTACAAAAAAAAAAAAAAAAAAATTTTTTTTAGATGGGCTGGTACAACGCTTTGGAATAATATGCTTCAGCGTGATGGAGAAAAGGACGTACAATGGCGTCCCCCAAAAGAAAAGTTTTTATGCCCAACCAAAGACAGACCTTACATTCTAACTTATGATAATATGTTTACGTAAGATAGATACGCATAAGTTAAATTAAGTTGTTGTTTTTTTTTAATAATATTTTAAGATATATCATAGAAAAAAATATTTAAAAATTTATATATGCAAAAAAGATTATGTGTCATTAGATATGTTAGAAAGAATTCGCCATATTATAATTCTATGAAGACTATGAACTTTTGTAAAAAAAATAATAAAATACCAAAAACAAAAGAATTAAATAAATTTATTGAATAAGAAGAATTTGAAATTATTTTATTATTAATATTAGTAAATTTATTAATGATCGAAGATATGGCAGGAAATAGTCTGCTTTAACTAAGTCAAAGTTGGGTGTAATCGTTATTGAGTGAAGGGTAAAACCTTGAAATAATTTTGCACAATTTCAACTTACCCTTCGTATATGGCTTGTATATATGTATAATATCCTTAAGAATATCAATAGTTGTTATTGGGCTAAATTATAATACGGAGTGTTTGTTATTAAGTTAAAACTACGAAGGGGTTAATGTGGAATTCAGTTTGTAATTACATACACCTCTGGCATTTTCAGGTAAGTACCGGTGTCTCTAACCGTACCTGGACTATTTGCAAAATTTATAACATCTATCGTATGAAATTTAACTCTTAGCTACCAAAAACGCACTTGTTCACATGAACATATGAGGTGACGTTGGTGGGTTTGGTAGTGCAGAAATTCCTTTAGTAGAAGTCGATTTAAGTTAGTTGGGCCAAAGGGCATTAGGTTAAAGTGCGAATAAAGTGACGGAAGTCTTGAGTTTACTCGTTTGTTCGAGGAGCAGGGAGAGAATTTAATAAACTAAAGAAAAAGCAGAAGACGAAGAGGATGGAGTCCTGGTTAGTTGATTTGAAAATTTGTTCAATTTTATGGTCTTCTAAGGCAACTTCCATTTATATCGGGTTACTGCTAAGAGGATTACTTTTTGGTATAACACAATTACGTTCAGTATAAAATAGTTTGTCAAATAGCAAATGGAACTCATGTTCTGTGCTTTTTTATGCGATAGCATTTTTATTTTGGGTTATTGTTCAAGCGTATTTATTTAGGTTTACAAATATTATAAAGGTGAAATTGATACTAACATTCTTTTGTAGGCATTTTCAAAATACCATTAATTTTATGTTATTCGATTACTATTTGTATATGTATTCAACAAATAAAATAGATAATATATTGTAGTTTATCTATTTGTTTACAATTGATTTTGTACTAGTTTTATTTTTTCTTTTATGTATTTTACAGTCTATATAAAAATTTATATATTATTTAAGCAATAAAAAGTGAAGAAAAGTACAAGTTCTAAAAAGGATTTTTACTATTAATTTCTAATTTAATATTCAATTTACTATAAAAAGTTATTGAATTGTAAACATTATTGTCAATTTATTTCAAATATTTTTAATATTAAAACTCTTTTAAGTGAAAATAAATAAATTTTATTTTGTACAGAAATGTAAATTCTGAAAAATAGTGTTTATCTATTGAGTTGTCGGAATTTCGTTACAGGTCATTTTTTAAAGTATCTATTTTATTGATATGTCATATTATAATCTCCAAAGTACTTTCATCAATAAAAAGTAGAACGCCATTAAAACACTAGATCTTGGGAGACAATTGATACATTATAATTCAAAATTAGTCGTCCTGTATACTTTTCGCTAAATAAAGTTAAAATTTATTAAATAACATAGCCCCATATTGAACCAATATAAAGTTTAAGTTTAAGTTTTCCAAAAAAAAGTCAATTCCGATACGAATGAAGCACTCAGAATTTAGGGTAATAATCTCTCTTTCTCTTCTTCTTCATTTTCAAACACCAAAATCTACACCAAACAATTACTTTTTGCAGATATAGTGGCTTTTTGTCCAGGAGGACATGATTTTAACCAAACTCTTCACCTTAGAATTAGAGGACGTATTCAAGAAATTATCTTGGGATCGAAGGATTATCAAAAAAGATGGAAAACATTTAACCCACTTACGATTTAGGTAGTAGAAAAATTGTTCTAGGTAGTAAAAGAACTAGGTATAATGATACAGGAGCTGGAAGAAACCTCTCATTCGGTTGGACGAATAATGAGTCTTCATAAAACTAAACGTATGAGTTCCGGATAACGCCCAATAACTCCACCAGAGAGAGGAAATTACCAGGAGGATTAGTTTGCCTTGGCCAAATTTACTCACAGTAAACAGTATAAAAAGACTCAGAGTTTAACAGCGAGTGATGAAAAGGTCAATGTTAGGTGTCAGCGATCATATTCTCAACGGAAAAATTAGCAGAAGATGAAATTAGCAGTCTAAAATGGACCCCAATCGGGATACACCCAAAAAGGCTCAAGAAGAAAAAGAAGAAGAAGAACAAGAATATTATTTAAGATCAAATTTATTAAGTTTCAAAATTTTCCCTCGATGAATAAGCAAAATTTTTGTATATTAGACTAAAAACCCATAAATGACTATGAAGAAGCCATTTTCATAGTCACTTAAGAATTTTGAGAGTCTTTCAATCAATGGAAATTGTGACAGTTAACGTATATTCAGAGCAAGAAATGAGCCTAATCGCTTAATTAAATACAGTGTGAAAATGCACCACTTTTCCATGTTTTCTTTTTTATCAGGAGTATAATCTTAAATCCGCTGTTTGGTCATAGATAGCATGAGTTAGCGTATTAAGCTACCATGAGCACGCCACACTTTTTTTTTATGAGTTTAATATCTGTCAATATTAATCAGTGCACATTACCAGCAATTTCGTACAATAACAGACATTTTTCCTTTGGTAATCATGTCTAGTTTTGTGCCAGAAATACGTGGGAAGCTCTGCTTTTCTGCTTCAATTTGAAGAAATCGACTGCCAAATCACATCGAATGCTTAATGTGGCCTATGGTGACAACACTGTATCGGAAACAACGTGCCGAGATTGGTTTCGTCGGTTCAAAGACGGCAATTTTGACTTGTGGGACAAGAAGCGTGAAAATCAGCCTAGGAAGGTTGAGGACCATCAATTGCAGGCTCTGTTGGATGAAGACTATACCCAATTGCAAAAAATGCGCGCAGAGCAATTGGATGTTACTCAACCAGCCATTTCCATGCGTCTGAGTGCCATTGGGAAGATTGAAAAGATCGGAAAATGGGTACCGCATGAATTGAACGATAGGCAGATGGAGAGACGCCAAAACACATGCGAAATCTTGCTCGCCAGGCAAAAAAGAAAGATAGGCGATAAAAAGTGAATATATTTCGAGAATCCTAAACGCAAGAAATCGTTTAGTGGTCCCGGCCATCCATCAACATCTTCCCCAAAACCAAATCGCTTCGGACGGAAGACGATGCTGTGCGTTTGGTGGGATCAGCAGGGTATCGTCTACTATGAGATATTGAAACCAGGTGAAACTGTCAATGCCCACCTCCTACCACCAACAACTGATCAAATTGCACCAAGCTATGCGTGAAAAAAGGACGGGTTATCAACAAAGACATGATAAGCTGATTTTCCTCCACGACAACGCAGCATCGCACACGTCGAAAATGGTCCGAAACTACTTGGAGGCACTCAACTGGAAGGTTGTGCTGCTCAGCGACCTGTTTTTGTCGATGGGCCACGCGCTCGCTGAGCAGCACATCGATTCGTGGTTTGCCTCAAAAGAGAAGAATTTTTTTTGGCGTGGTATCCACAAACTGCTTGGGAGATGGAAAAAATATGTAACTAGCGAGGGCAAGTATTTTGAATAAATTTGTTTTTGCTTTCTAAGAAAAAACATGTGTTTTTTTGACAAAAAAACAGCGGATTGAACATAATAGTTTTATTATTTTATATAAAAAATAAAAATGGCAAATTTTTTGCTAAAAAAACTTAATTTTTTGTGATAAAAATATTTTTTAATTATTTAAAATAAATTAATAAATTTTCCGAATTGTAAAATGGATAATACTGTATTTAAGACCATTTGACAACAGATCATGTCCTTATAACGTATCCGAAGCTTCAAAATTATTTTAAACTTACTCAAATTAAATATCAATTCTCTTAAAGTATATTTATTAAAATATATTATTTAATTTAAAAAAAGAAAATAAATTTTAATTACACAACCAATAAGAAAATGTAAATTAATTCACTTAAATTTCTCATCTTTTGTATATTCATTTAATAATATTGTATAAGGATTAGGTTGAAATTTTGATTACGAAATTATTCACTTTAACTCAACTATACATGTTCAAAATGTTAATATTTTATATGATAATACATTAGAATATCTTCTTTGAAATCAGATTAAGTAATGTGCATAGATAGATATTCTTGATTTTATATTTAAATGTCTATCGTTCACAGTTTACCTTCAATACTTGCCATTAAGTATAAGCAAACTTCCGTAACGAATCAAAGAAATAGTGTTGAGAAGAATTTGTTTTTCTATGCTTATATATATAACATATACACAAGGTGTAGGTGTAGGTGTTGCGGAAATATTTGTATCTAAAATGCTTCTATTTACAAAAGGTTTTAAAATATTTTCGTGCAAGTACAAAATAGAACGCGGTCTATTAAGTGAACGTCTCAAGCATCAGAGACGTAGCAGACATGAGTGTTACCTTTGAGGCAATAGATATTTATCTGCTACAAGTATAAGGTTGTCTACTATTTTCTGAAAACAAGATTTCGTGCTTCGTTTAGGTAAAATATCTGTACTCAGGTGATCGACTTACTTCTCTACACATACGATATCCAACCATCAATACTGTTTTTGAAGTTCCAACGTCAGCGAAATACCACTAGTCAAATGTTCGAACTATGAGCTTCTTAGGGAAAATGGGTTCCATTTTGCCAGGAACCAATGAAAAGGAAATTCACTATGAACGTGCTGTGCTATGAAAATGAATTTAGTTTTCCATTTGGAGCGTCTTCATATCGCACGCGATGAAATTGTTTTCCATGTTTGAACAGTCGCAGAATCATATTGGCTCTTTTATAAATTCTACAAATTTTACTATTTAACAATATTCTATCTTCTTTACCAGAACATGCCAACCACCACCCCCCCCCCCCTCCCGCATCAACCCCATTAATACCTCAAATTATATTGTTATTACTTAGATGCGTTCAATATTCATTGCTGCGGTTTATCAAATCCTATCAAAATATTCACTATAATCAAAACTTTAAGTCTACAAAGTTTATTGATTTTACTAAATTCTTTTTTTTAAAAGATAAAAACTTTAAATTAATGTCGGTTAAAGTTTCATAAATTGTTGAAACAAAAAAAAATTATTTAAAATTTTTTTTTTCATATAAATAATCGCTAAAGTTAATCCATGCGAACAGAATCAAAAATAAGTAAAACATTTTTGAAAAAATATAACTAACTTTTAGCCAATTTAGATCAAATTCACGATGAAAATTTATATTGTAAACATTATTTAAATATTCAATGCAGTAGATAAATAAATAGATAGATAGATAGTAAGAAGAATTAAGAAAATACGAGTACATTTAAGATGGAAAAGTTTTCAATTTGTTTCAAGTTTAAGTTTACTCCAGCTAAGAAAAACCACTTAACAAAATTAATAAATCAACAAACAGGACATAATAACGAATGGAAAAGAAACAAATCGGGTTGGTTTTCGACTAGTATGACTACAACATCTGTACAACTCAAGTTTCATCCCCTGACGATAATAAAGCCTCCGCAAACGGCAAAAGCCATCATACCAAATTCAGAAACCACGCTCCCAAAACAGATGCTAGAACAAATGGGACAATGGAGGACACAATGGTACAAGAAATAGACAAAATCGGAACGCGAATATCCTGTAAAGTATGCCACAATACGGCTTATATGAATTCATGAAACTCATTGGGATGTGGTGTTTCTGGCAGACAAAATCATCTCAACTTTTTGTACAAAATACGAAAAATAAACTTCCAAGCGACCACAAACATTTTTCTTAGCACCAACAAGGAGGTAATTTTTCTTCCAAAAAAAAGGAAAGAATAAAAAAACCCTCCACAAAGACAAGCTTATAGTTAAGAATAGAATAGAAAAAAATGAAATAAAAATAAACTGCATGGAAAAAATAACAAAAGTTCCTTTAAACAACATCAGAACTGTGGAGCAATGGGAAGAGACTATCTTCTGGCAGTCAATTGTCTTTGGGATTATTCTAGTGTAATAAGCGTCGAATTGGGAATGGGAATGCTGGATCCAACCGTCTGTTTTGTACTTATTTTAAGGTTTTGTGTTTTCATTTTTTTTTTTTTTTATATTTTTAGAAAAAGTTATTTTCTTATTTCTAATCGAGTCACACACAAACAATTTTCTAACAACAATTTATGGAATTGTCTTGAACATTGGCTTCCTTCAGTCTTTAAAGAATATAATTGGCCTGTTGGAATTTATAAAATTTTTCCACACAATGTATAGGATGTCCTTGAAGAATAATATTAGCAGCTAGTTGAACTGTGAATGAACTCTAGCAGGATAATTTTAGAAAAGTTACCAAAAATGGATCAAATTCAGACCTGGACATTTTTTTTTTCTCCGACAAATGTCATTAAATTGCTTGGATTTGCTTGTGTTCGGTTCGCTTCTTTATTTTCAAATCTGTGTCATGTTCAGAAAAGAAAACATAAAAATCCTAGAAGTTTCTAATACTTAGAAAAGTTTTCTTTTTTATTATGATCATAGTAGTAGTTGTGAATATAAAACTACTATGACATAGGCAACGAAAAATATATGAAAATAAAAATTAAATGAGAGGAAAAAAAGTCCTGAAAGAAGCCATTTTAATTTTTATCGTACCATCGTCTTTGGGACGAAATATTTTTCAAGGTTAAGATACTTGTACCATTTGGCAGAGTCTGGTATGAGTTCTTATAAAATATTATTATATTTTTTGGGACGGAAATGTAATTATTATATTCGAGTTTATTTTTTTTTGGTGTCTAATTCGAAATGAATTCAATGAAATTTGTATGGCCTGGGCTCTTTAAAAGTTTCATTTTAGTTTAAATATGAGAAGGAAGAAATATATTTTCAACAAAATATTATGGAATTATATACGAAATGAAAGAATTCATAAAACTGTTTTTATGAACAGGACAAAAAAATTTTTTCTATAAATTAAAAAATAATAAAAAAAAAATTTAACAAAGAATTATTTTCCAATTTAAAATTAGAAATTTTGATTAAAGAAAAAAAAACTATTTCGTTTTTATATAATATTTTTTAAAGTTTTATTATAAACGCAATAATAGCCTTTAGTATTCCTAAAAAAATTTAAAAATCTATTTTTTCACAATTTTGAAAGATAGGCTTAATTAATTAATAACTTCTAAATAATAATCTAGTAATTATTGAATAATTGATTAGTTATAAAATGCGAAATGAAGATGGATTACTTACCACCCTGGAAAAAGGATAGTTTTCGGAAATCATAGAAAATTTCTAGCAGAAGATATACATATGAGGTCTGTTCAAAAAGTATCGCGAATTTTGTGTGTTTTTTTTTTAAAATTATTTATTTATTCATGAATATCTATTTTGTCCCCTTCAAAGTAATTCCCACCAGATTTTATAAACTTGCGCCAACGTTTTTTCTAATTCTCGCAGCACTTCAAAAAATCATTTTTTGTGATCTTGTTCAGCTCCTCCTTCGATGCCGTCTTTATCTCCTCAATCGTAGCGTAGCTTCGTCCTTTCATGGGTCTCTTCAGTTTTGGGAACAAGAAAAAGTCACAAGGGGCCAGATCTGGGGAATATGGTGCCTGCGGCATTATTAGTGTGTTGTTTTTGGGCAAAAATGGCAAAAGCCTATTTTGGTTCTTCCACAAATCCGGGCGTTTTTGGCAGATTGCTTCGCGCCACTTCAGGTAATATTCCTTATTGACCGTTCTACCCTGTGGTAAAAGGTGATGCACCACGCCCCTCCAATCGACAAAGACTGTAAGCAAATCCTTCACATTCGATCGAACTTGGCGCGCTTTTTTCTTTCTTGACTCGTGTAGCAGCTTCTATTGCGATGATTGAGCTATGGTTTCCACGTCATAACCATAAACACATGATTTGTTACCAGTTATGATCCTCTGGAGCAAATTTGAATCATCACGGACAGAGTCCAACCGCTCCTTAGCAATGTTAATGCGATGCTGTTTTTGGTCGAAATTGAGAAATTTTGGCACGAATTTCGCGGTGACCCGCCTCACGACAAAATCATTGGTAAAAATCGAATGACACGAGCCAATCTATATGTTTAAGTCCTAAGCAACTTCTTTAATGCTGATTCAACGATACTATTTTCTTCACTTCATCAATATTTCCATCTGTTGTTCACTTCATCAATATTTCCGTCTGTGAGAACATTTTGTACCCCCGATAAACGTTGCTTCGATCCAAGGTAGCTTCACCATATGCCACAGTCAATATTCAGAATTCGTCCGCGCAATTAATTTAGTTTTTCACATAAAATTTGATACAGATTCTTTGATACATTTTTTGGAATGGGGAAAATTCGAAGACGAGCCAAAACACGTGCAAGCAAAGCAGCTGTCAAAAATTAACTGAGCATTCAAAATGGCTGAACTTGTTGGCATAAGTGAGAGACGGAGTACCAAAATAACGTCACAAAAAATCGAAAATCGAATATATACGTAACCGGCGGAAGAGCTACAACCCGTTGATAAATCAGAACTGAGGGTTGCACTAAAAAAATGTAAAAATTATAATGCAATAGGAAGAGGCTCAATTATAACGCAAAAAGCTGGAGAAGAGACTTTGCAAACAGCGCTTATGGTGCTTCTAAGTAAATGCTTAGAAGAAGAAAAAATTTCTGAATCTTGGCATAACACTGAAACCATCTTTATTTATAAAAAAGAAGACTGTGCAAGGCCTCCTCCAATCCATCTTATACAAACTGCTAATAAAAATCATAGCACTACGACCTAGACAAAAACTCCCAACCTATCGAACAAGTAGGATTCAGGAAGATTTTCGAGACATGGGCCGTACTAGGAGCAATTGATAAAGCCCGTCAAGTCTGTAAATATTCAAACTTTTTGAATTATTTATATGACCATGATAACGTTGTGGTAAAAATAGGAGATGGTTGGACTATTGAGAAGGTCCAGATTGAGAAAAGCTTGAGACAAAGTGACTCCATTTAACCCAAACTCTTCAACTTAACATTAGAGGATGTATTCAAGAAATTATCTTGGGATCAAAGGACTATCAAAATAGATGGAACGATGGAAAATATCTAAATCATTTATGCTTTGCCGATGACCTCGTTCTATTATAGTTAGTAGTGACACCAAAAAACTTGAAATAATGTTGCAGGAGCAGGAGGAAAGTTCTTATTCGGTTGGATGAACCATGAATCTTCATAAAATTATAATTATAAGTGCAGATAGCTTACAGATCATGGCAAATAACACCACAAGATAGCAGAAATTTCCAGAAGAATTAGTTTGTCTTGGACAGCTTTACTTATAGTAAGCAATCTAAAAAGACTCTGAGTTTAACAGCGAGCGATGGAAAAATCAATGCCAGGCGTCAGCTTGCGCGATCATATTCGCAAGGAAGAAATAAGCAGAAGAACAGGAAATACTGATATACCATAGTATAACGCATTACGAGTCTAAAATGGAGAGATCATCTCAAATGGACCAAAAAGATTATGTAATTGAGACTTAGAAGCTTAAAGAGAAGTATCGGGAGACCCCAAGCAAGATGGTGAAATGATATCCAACGGCATGCAGGAAAAAATTCAGTGAAAACAGCGCAAGAGAGGACATAATGGAAAAAATTTGAAGCAGCCAATAGTCAGGAGTAGACTAAAACAGCCTGAAGAAGAAGAAGAAGAAGAAGAGCAAGAATATTATTTAAGATCAAAATTATTAAGCCTCCAATTTGCCATTTTGTAAAATTAATCATAAAAGACTAAAAATGCTAAAAACTTTTTACAAAATTCAGCCGAAAAATAAAAAAAATTTTTGTATATTAGACTTTAAAAACCCATAAAAGACTATAGAGAAGCCATTGTATATGTAAAAATTAACTGTCCAATTTGTATATTGTTGGTCCTTATTCCCTAGAAAATGTAGAAGCAGAGACCGTCATCATCTGCTATTAGCGCCATTTTCGTATAAAACCAACTACTTTTAGTCTAAACTTAATGATTTAATCCTTTTTTTTTAAACTGTAGGATTTAACAGAAGCCACACAAAATGACAAATTCTGATTTTATTGCATGAAAATTTCCAAGGATATGTAATATCAAGATTTGATGATGACCTCAATTGATCTCCAAGATTGTGTGATTTGACACAAGTCGATTTTTTAAAGGTTTTTTTTTAAGAAAACCTTTATTAACGTAAATAATAATCAAACTTTGGAGCATTTAAAAACGAATGTCCATCAAAAAATATCCTAATTACAGCAAGAATGTACGAACAAATCATTATCTCAAAAGGATCAAGCTACTTGGTTTAGAAAATATAATAAAATAAATATTTTATCTTATTTTGAATTTTAGGTATTTTTTATTTAACTTTACTTAATTATTAAAATAAAATAAAATATTTAAAAAATATATTTCAAAGGGTTTAGTATAAAATTATTCACATACTTTGATGATAAAGTTTGAAATATATTTAAAGCTAAAGAAAACTTTTAATAACACTTGAATCCTTTCCATAACTCGCCAAGATTTTGATATTGAAACTTTTTAGAAGATGAAAAGTCAGCAGATTTTTAAAATACGTATTTATAAAGTAATCATTGTTGTAATACAATAAGAAGGAAGTATCCTTAAAAATTTGTTGGATATTTCAAGAAATCGGTTATTTTCAATTGCCAACAACTTCACATGGAAAGCTTGTGTACCACTCAAGTTTATCGCATTTCCTACACATGTAGAAGTGTAAATTAAAGATTTATCCCTAATCCAGGTTCCTATCACTTGTTAAGATACTTCATTTTTGTTGCTTGACAGATTTCTTAGGATTTTCGTGAGAATCTCATTCCAGCATATATTTGGATTTCGGCTCAAGTCCGAGAAACGTTGCTGGGTGGTCCCTTTTCCTTAGTTGTTTTCGTAAATTTATTTTTGCAATCCAAGCACGAAATTTTCAACCACTTATCTGTTTTTGAACGTATAACTAGTAGCATAGATGAAACTGGCAAAGTGTTCACAGAAATGAAACAAGAATTTTTACCGCTACAAACCCTTACTCATCTTACAGCAAGACTAAAGGTTTCTACCAGGAATGAAAGCAATTATTTTAACAAGCTTTGAACACGTCTTTTTCTTCATATCGTCCTGTTAACACGTCCATCGAACCGTAGCCATTTCTAACCCAACGGACAAGACTGTATAGTCCTGTCAGTTCACACATACTGTCTGGCATGAGCATAAATAGGTCCTTTTGACTTTGATAGCAAAACTTTTGCACTAAACAAAATTTGGAACAAGGGGTCTTCGTGCTTTTTTTTTTCCTTTCTTCCTGTACTTTTACCAACTTACTCCTTCATCGCTGTATACGCGGTACTTACATAACTGATAAACAGTCCCAACTTTATACTTGAAATTACATGCTATCCTCTATTGTGGGTTGTTGAGTTTACTGGAAAGTGTTGAGTTCAAATATAAGAGCAGCTCATCGAATAGCCAAAGGGTCTATGTTCGATGTGCTTACGGCTGTCAACATTCTTGTGGTAGTGCAACAATGCATGAGGTCTGTTGATGGACACTGATTATTTTTGGATTCCCATGACTTTAATAAAGAAAATTCCTTTATTACATGTGAGCATATACACATACATTAGCCGACATTTCGGTATATTACACTGCATTCAGAAAATGATTACAACGACAGGACTAAGCTAAGAGTATACTCTTATGTAAACACGTCTTCGTTCAGGTTTCGTACTTCCTAGAGTAAGGATTCAGCCCACTGGTCTTAAGATTGTTGTGTTGATGATGATGATGATGATGATGATGTTGACTACGGTATGGAAAATTGTTGTCCGTTTAAGTTTGTTTTCGAAAACCACAAGAAATTTCATATATAAACTGAAGGACTTGCTCAAGTCTCCCCCAATGCAACAATAAGATTTCTTAGTGGAAAATGTAGATAAAAAGAAAAAAAAAGGACGAAATTGGAATAATTTGCAAATATTATGTTGTGGTCGGTGGTTGACATGCAAATTAAGTCAACGTCATACTGAGTGCATTTGTATTATATATAAAGATGTCCTTTACCTATAATTCCATCTCATTTATAGTAATTATGTTATTATATAATTTATTATTTTATATAGATTCTAAATAACCGCGAAAATAATCATGTTTAAACCGAAAAAAAAAATCATTTTCAAACACCACCCACCATATTCAATTTAAGTTTTTTCTTCTAGGATATTTTTAATATCCTTTAGAAATACTATTTAAATGTATGTATATGTATATTTTTGTGTTAATTTCTTTTTGCACATTTTCATAATAAATATTTTCGAGATGATAAAAGAGGAAAGTTTTGAAATAGGGAAATGGGATCCTTTTGATGTGAAAAGCTAAGCTAAATTTAAACTTTATTATATGAAAATATCTTTAGAAATTTGAATTTAATTTAATTTGGATAAGGATGGCAACGTCAAAGAGCGATTTCGTCCTTTTCTCTTGATAGTTAGGTTTTTTTTTTTTTTTTAAATAAGATGAAAGTGGAAATTTTTTTTCTAAATTTATATATAAAGGGTGAAAAGGTAATAATTTGTTATTAATAAAAAAAAGAAAACCATTTAAAATTATTTTTTTGGAAAAAAGGAAAAGAAAAATTAAAAAAAAAACTTAAACATTTTTTGTTGCATAATTAAAAATTCCACTAAAAGGAAAAGATATTAAAAGTCATTTCTTTTGAATAATAAATTTTAATATCTTTTTTTGCGGAATATTTAATTATACAACTAAAAATTCTTAAAGAAAATTGCACTTCTTAGTTGTATAAATATATTAAATGTTAGTATTTATTTCTACTAATATTTATAGGGAATTGGGACAAAAAGCTTATCCTTGAATTTAGTGCTTTCCAAGAAAAATGGCATCAAAACTATTCTGAGTTTCTGCGAATGGAACGAACAGTCGTAATATTATTTTCAATATATCATTTTGCCAACTAGAAGGAAATTTTTTTTTTTTGAATAAATAATGGATAATAATAATCGTTGGTCATTTTTGGAAAATATTATGAGAGTTTTACTAAAGCGTAAGATAAATTTTGTGCTTAATAAAAGGATTTTTAAGAAATATTACAACAATGATAGAAAAACGAATACTTTATATTTATTACTCAAACGTTTGAGATATTATTTATGTTGAAATTTATATGAACTATTTTAGTTGAAATCATTAAATACGTGATGATTTATAAAATATTTTTATTTTCTATATCAGATAATTGTTGAACAAATGAATATCAACGAGTTAAAGGAATAATGCCCCAAACGCAAATGCGACGAGCAACTGAGATGGCGCTGTGAAAATTATTAAAATCTTCAAAATCTTATAGGAATTGATACAATTGTGAGCGGCAAAAAGAAGAAAGTTTCTTAAAGTTTTCCAATTGAAGTTAATAATAATAATACTAATAATAATATCCTCGAAAGCAAGAGACGCATAGCCTCAAAACTACTTCGACAAATAAGGTCTTTTAGGGTAGAATAAGCTCAACTCAGATAATAGTAATATTGAGGAAGTCGGTAAATCTCGTAAGGGAATAGGGAATCTCAAACTAAGATGCCCAAGGCTCTGGCGGGCAATGTCATTGCAATCGCAGAGTAGATACTCCGAAGTTTCATCCTCTTCGGAGCAAAAACGACGGGTTGTTCATCCTCTTCGGAGCAAAAAGTTTCATCCTCTTCGGAGCAAAAACGACGAGTAACCTTTGGTCGGTTTTGTTGAGTTTAAGGACTTTTGTTGCTTTTGTTTTAAGAAAGGCGATGAGTTTTTAGAGTATTTCATACCCGAGGAATTACCCCAGTATGAGTTTCTGACGCCGAATTCCCAGGATTCCTCATTTTGCTTAAACCCAAGAAAGTCCTTTGGATTATTTTCTCCTCTTTTGCTAAGTTTGTCTGCTTGTTTGCTACCCTCAATACCCTCATGACCTGGCACTCAGAACACAGTTAAGCTCCGTGAGAATATCACGGAGCATAACTGTGTTCTGAGAAACTAGCTAAGATTGGACATCAGATGAGACAAGAGCTTTCAATGCAGCTTCGCAGTCTGAGATAATATAGATCGTTGCATTCCTTCTGATACCCTCTCTAGCACAAAACTCTACGACTAATATTTCTGCCTAAAAAATAAATTGGGATTTACCAAGAGTCTTAGATAAATGGTAATAAGATCTGACCACCTCCCTCCCTAAAAAACACCCACAACCGTTGAGTACCGTCTGTGTTTAAGTGGAGGGTCCTTCTTCGAGTGACAGCCCTCCCGCCTTCAAAGTTAAGCGCTCCGTGAAAACAACTTTGAAGGACTGGCTTAAGTTAGTTTTTTTTTTGGCATTGCATCCGAAAAAAAGTTGGGTTCTTGGAATTTTTTTAGGTCCAATATACCCTTAAGATGTCAAAACAGGTCATTTGGTTTAAAGGTCTTGGTAGATTCTAACCTGCGACTCTCTTTTTAATATACAAATGCATAAGTAGCAGTTCTAAGAGAGCTTCAAGACCTGTCATAGTACATGATATTAGTGCACCTATCATATCCAAGCTTGTCCCTCTTTAATCTTTCAGAAGGGTTGCTTGGGCAGTTCGTTGTTCAGCCTAAAGCTACCAAACGGAAACCGCGTAGATGATAATGGGGCTAACTATTGCCTTATATGACCATAGTATAATTTTTGGTTGCAGACCCCAGGTTTTACTCTATTAGTAACACTGGTAAGGTGTGAGTTCCAGAATGACCCCTAGATATTTCACCCCTTGTAGAGAGCTCAAGTTCACTGCCATTCATCTTGACCTTGGTTAGGTTCAACTTATGCTTCTTGGTGAATGGAGCTAAGACCGTTATGTAAGGGTTTATATTGAGATCTGCATCTTGGTACCACGTGTGTACTAGGTTTAGGGGTATTGTGCTGTTGCGGTTAATAAGCATGACTATAATTCAGCTAATTTTAGGATTAACTGACTTGCGCAAAGCTACCCTACCCACGAACTCATAGGAGGTGTTATCAAATACCTCATCTTAGTTCGTGAAGGGTAGTTTTAGTAAATTGGCCCATTTTATACGCAATAAATATTTTATTCTAATTTGTTTTTTTAAATAATTTTTCGACGAGTCCGTGAAGGGTAGATTCAGTTGATTTGCCTGTTTGATGCGCAAACTTCCAGTTAAAGTTACTGTGTGCTAATCGTAATTGTGTTCGGTACATTAATTAAGCCATTTTTACTAAACTGAAATCAAAAGTAGACATTTTCTTATCAATTTCATTTTGTTTTTGTACATTGATGTTATCTCTTTTAAAAAAGTTTTTTTTTCTTCAGCTTAATATTGGCAGAGGCGGTGTCGCTATTTTTCCTAGCAGTACTGGAACACATCAAGTAGAATCACCCTCATCTGCTTAGGTACACTCCGTTGGGTATTATCGACAGTCATAATATGATGTCTTCATAAGTAATTTTGAACCTTGGGGTAGCAAAAATAGTCCCATTGAATTTTAATAGGTAAAGAGAAGGGCTGAGAATATACAACAACAAAAACTTGTTGATGCAGAGCGTCCATAGGACAGGGGGCATTTTCATGATGGTCAATAGGATAGAGGGCCTCTTTTCTGAATCTTTCAGAGGCTTATTTATAAAAAAGCTTGGTCGAACGATTATCCTAGATAGTCTACCATCGGATGGGCCTTCACTCGTTCTAAATTTTTATCATTTTTCAATATTCAAGACATTTATTTTACAAGATACGCCCTCCACTGCTTCTAAAAGCACTAGGTTTAGGGGGAGGAAAGGGAAGTAAAGTCTGAGGAACCATAGAAATTTCTTTTTCTAAATAAAACTAGTCGATGTAGATTGCTGTGAAATCGCCCTATTACGGTGGAGGATTCAAGTATGTGCAATACCCGGTCTCACGCAAACCACCCATTTTCAGAGCCTTCCATAGACTGCTTGTCATCTTCAATATTAATCGACGCTATGATGTTATAAAATTCAATTCTAGTTAATTATTTTTATAAGTTTTCAATGTTTTGAGATTTGTTTTCCAATAAAAAAAATATTGTATACTCCCTAAAACGTATGCTCTTTATAAGAAATATTACTTATGGGCTTTTTGCAAATTTTCACAAAGCTGAACATAATATTTTATTATACAGCACTGCTCAAAATTTTTGCAGTTCCGAAAGTTATATAAAAAGGTTGAAAATTTTGCAGCTATTATTTTGCATTCATATTAATTAGAAAAAGCCAAGTAAGAAAAGCGGGAAATTTCCTTGTTGGATTTATTACAGCAAAATTTCAATATTTCCTTTGTACTGTATTAAAAAAAAAATACAATTTAAGTTAATATAATATTTGTACTAGCATAATAACTTTTCGTGATTTATCAATAATGAAGTGTAGTAGAATCGCAACAAGAGGAAAAATTTCTGAAAAGATACAATCGATATGAATGATACCGCATAAATTTTCTCCCATCTAACACCAACGCAAACCGAACAGTTATTTGACGCAAATATTTATTTAACATTTCAGAAAGTAGATATTCTGTTGTTGCCACGAATATTCAACTTTATTCAACCGAAGCATCCATATAAATATGTACATTTGTATCTATTGTAAATAGATTTTTATGCATAGACGAGTATTTCTATGCATCTGGGATGCCTTCAAGTTCAATCGCAGGAGTTGCATTGAATATCAAAAGACCATAAAAGTTTCCAATTGACCTATGAAAATAAACTTGGGATATGTTTTTATGTTATCCCAAAAAATGTCTGGAAGCATATTTCCTGAAAATGACAAAAAGCCAGTGACTCTGAGGAGCATCGTTATAGGAAATTCTCGATTACATGAAGGATACTGCATTCGAAAAATTATTGATGTCGCTTTGTTGATTTTCTAGTGATTGAAAATAAATTTTTGGATTTTCTCCAACATTTCCAATATTGTTAAATTCATATTCGTTTTTTTTATTTTCTATATTATTATAACTAAGAAAAATATTGTATTTGAAATTGATTTTTTTTGTTAAAAATCTATTTTTTTAAAAGCAAAGTTTTCGATAATATATATAAGCAAATAGTGGAAGGAAAATTATCTATAAGTCAAATTTGATTTTGAAATATTAAAAAAAATTAATGGAATACAGAAAATATCTTAAATAATTTAAATTATTGGACATAGACAATAGTATAAGGTGCTTATAGTATGTAGGAATTTTCATTTAACTAAAAAATATACTGCGAATTTCAACATATTGGAGCTACCAAAGAAATACTAATAAATATAAAAATACTCAAATATGTAAATTTACAAAATAATAATTTTGTCAACAATTTGGCATCATGAAAATTTATTTAGAAATTTTTTTATCAAAATTAAACTTATTCTTAAAAATCAATAATTTTTTTTTCCAAATTTATTACAAGTCTTAGTGACGAAAAAGAAAGTTTTCATTTGCTTATTAATAGCAGCAAAGACTTTCCAAATAAACAGTTCGGCTGACACTAAACCCGAATCAAAGTCCTGTTCTGCATTTGGTGATGGAATTCTAGTGCTACTCTTAATGGCAGAATTTCCCACAAAAATGGGGAAATAATAAGGGAATTTTAGGGGTAGGATTTAGTGTGGAGTCTTGGGGAAATTGCAGTCAGGAGAATTTTTTGAAGATATGATTTCGATTGCGTTCATTGAACTGAAACAGCAAAATTGATTGATGGAATCATCACGGCAAAAGAATGGGAAATAAAATGGGTGCATTCACTTTCAATCACTTACCATATGGCCCATTAGGCCTTCAATTGTTCTTGAGTAGAGCATAAATGTCGAATTTTTAAATTCGAAAGTCAAAACCGATTAAGCTATTTTCAAAACTCTAAGAAAATATTATCTAAAATTTGCTCAACATAAAATTAAGGTAATCAAAAAAGAGTTTTTTTCTCATCGGATATTTAATAGAATTTCCGGATATATTTATTAACTACTAAAAATATGAACTTATCATCTTGTAATTAAAAGTTGGATTCATCAAAATAAATAGAAAAAACTTTTCTAGCACGTATCAGGCGTGCTTTATTTTTTGTTTACTTTGAAAGTTTTGGTTTGGAAAATTTCTAATTAGAGTTCTGACCCAGTTCGGGGAAAATTTTTGTCCCGCCAGTTTGACCTAGTCTCAAGTGGATTGTTTAGGAACATAATGAACCTATTTTCTATTGAGCCCTGAGTCTGACCTTGCATGAAATGGAATGTTTAGGCATAACAAAGCCCTTTTAGGGTCTGGATCTAGTCTCAAGTGGAATGTCTAGGCATATATTGAGCCTATTTTATATTATAAAAATTTTCTGGGTTTTTTTTGTCGGTTTGTTACATTTTTGGTTTGGGAATTTTCTAATAGGAGGTCTGGTCTAATTTGAAAAAAAATTTCGTTTTGCCAGTTTGACTTACTCTCAAATGGAATGTCTAGAAATGTGTCAAGCCTATTTTCTATTGTAAAAAGAAATAACGGTTACCAAGTACTTTGTTTGTTTTTAAAGTTCTGGTTTAAAATTTTGTAAGTGGACCTCCGGCCCAGTTCGGAAAAAATAATGGTGTCTCGTCTATTTGACCTATTCCCAAGTAGAATGTTTAGGAACATGCGGAGCCCATCTTGTGTTCAAAAAAATTTTCAGGTTCCCCAAGTGGGTTTTTTTTTCTCATTTAAACATTTTCTTTGAAAATTTTCTAATAGGAGGTCTGGGCTATTTTTGAAGACTTAATTGCGTTTCACCAGTTTGACCTACTCTAAAGTGCAATGCTTAAGAATATGCCAAGTCTATTTTCTATTGAGAAAAATTATCCAAGTGGCTTGTATACTTTTAAAATTTCTGTTCGAAATTTTGTAATTGGAACTCTAGACCAGTTCGGGAAAAAATGTCGTCTGGCCTGTTAGGCCTTGCCTCAAATAAAATTTTGAAATTCTTACCATACCCCTTTTTGTATTGATGACCTGTTAGGCCTAATCCTTATCATACTAGGTGTATAAGCCTAAATCCGCTGTTTGGTTATAGACGGCGTGAGTGAGTGTATTAAGCTACCATGCAAAATTTTGCTCGCCAGACAAAAAGGAAAATTGTTCCTGCATCGGATTGTGACAGGTGATGAAAAATGGGTATATTTGGAGAATCCTTAACGCTAGAAATTGTGGGTTGATCCCGGCCAACCATCAACATCTTCCCCAAGACCAAATCGCTTCGGACGGAAGACGATGCTGTGCGTTTGGTGGGAGCAGCAGGGTATCGTCTACTATGAGATGTTGAAACCTGGTGAAACTCTCAATGCCCATCGCTACCACCAACAACTTTTGGTTCAAATTGCACCGCACTCTGCGTGAAAAAAGGACGGATTATCAACAAAGACATGACACGCTGATTTTCCTCCACGACAACGCATCATCGCACAAGTCAAAACTGGTCCGAAACTACTTGGAGACAGTCAACTGAAAGGTTCTACCTCGCCCCGCTTATTCACTAAATCTGGCCCCTTCCGACTACCACCTGTTTTCGTCGATGGGCCACGCGCTCGCTGAGCAGCACTTCAATTCTTACGAAGGCGTCCGAAAATGGCTTGATGAGTGGTTTGCTTCGAAAGAGAAGGAATTTTTTTGGCGTGGTATCCACAAATTACCCGAGAGATGGGAAAAATGTGTAGCTAGCGAGGTCAAGTACTTTGTATACATTTGTTTTTGCTTTCTATGAAAAAAACATGGGTTTTTTTTATTAAAAATCCGCAGCTTTAAGCTTATACACTTTGTTTGTTTGCTTACTTTTACAATTTTTTGGTTAAAAAAAATGTATTAGGTCTATGACCCAGTTCGGAAGAAAAAATATCTAGGTATGCTATGAGTCCATCTCATGTTCAAAAAAATGTTCAGGGCTCCCAAGTAATTTTTTTTTGAAAGTTTGATTTGGAACAAATCAACAAAAAATTTTTGAACAAAATTTTTAGGGTTTCTAAGAAGGTTTACTTTGTTTTTCTAGGGTCTTCAAAAACTGTTGCTTAAAATTTTCAGTTTTGGTTTTAAAAATTTCATATTGAAGCTGCAACCCAATTTAGAACAAAAAATATCTTTAAACGTGCCAAGCCTATTTTATATTAAAATAAAATTTTACACTTTCCAAGTGGATTTTTTTAACTTTAAAAATATGTTTGTCATTCTAACTATACACTCAAAATAAATTATCGAGTGTTCAAAATATAAACCAAACAGCAGACAGAAAGAAAAAGGAAACTTTAATCGATGATATTCAATTTTTAAAATGAAACTAATCGAATAAAAGTCATGATTCGAACGTTGCTCCCAGACATACCCATCCATTGAGCTGATCGGAAAAATCTCAAATGCAATTGATTTCCTAAATGGGAGATGAATCGTTAAGTAAAATCAAATCAAACTACTTGAACTTGATCCAAATTTCATTTTCATAAGCGTGTCTGTCTATGGGGTAACTATGTGGAAAAAAAAATGCGTTCAATAATCGTAAATGGCGTATTTCCTTAAAACGAATAAGAAAAGTATAATAGAAAAGTGATGGTAAAATGATAGGAGATAAAAGGGATAATAATTTACCTAAAATTGGATAGTGGAACTATGAAAAGGAGTTATTATTCTAAAATAGAACCGCAGCCCAAAAAGTCGCCAAGCGTAAAATGTGCTTAAAAATTCCAGTTTAATCCTTTCTCATGAAAATTATCCCTAATATCAATTTATGCATAAATTTATGGTTTTTGCTTTAGTGCTTATCATACGGTTTCCTTCCATAGCTCAGTCTAGAGGAGAAGCTCTGAAGCTTGATTAAGAAAAATCCCTTTCCAAAGTTAATCACATCAAGTGGAAATTCTTTTAGTACCCCTGCCCATTTGGTTTTCAGTTCTTAGTACTTCAGGGAAAAAAAAACAGCATAAAAGCAACAAAAAAAAAAAAAAAAAGGAGGAAAAGAAAAAATTATCCTTTAATCTTTTTATCCTGGCCTGCATCTATTTTGTGTGATTTTTCTTGTTATTCTCGAATTTTTTCGAAAGGTTTTCTCATTTTTTGTCTAAAGGTTTTCATCTTCAATTTTCCGATTTTTTTACTGTACTTTATCCTTTTTTTCTTTTTTTTTTTAGTTATCCTTCTTTTTTGTTCGAAAGAGTTCTGATATATTCAATGGAATGGTCTTCGCATCGATAGCGTCTGTTTTGTAGATTTTGATAAACTTTTGAACAAGAACTTTTATTTTCATACTCGTATATGCATGTACATATGGTCGTGCGTAGAAATGCGTAGTTTTTCTATCGAATATTCATCGAAAAAGGACCTTGTTCCCCTTCTCTGTCTCTATTTGATTTTAAAAGACAAATTGGGTGAGTTTCTATCTGAGCAGAGAAAACGGATGTTTTTGAAATTGCATAAAACACTTTGATCAGTTGGTTGTTAGTAGAAAATGGTCCTTTATTCTATATAGCGTATATTGGCGTTAGAAAGGAGAATAGTCTTTAGCAGCAATATCAAGATATATGATTTTGGTTTTACGTTTGAATTGTTATGTAAAAGAGAAGAAATCAACCAGAAATTGAAAAGAATAAATTCTATGGGTTTGAAATATTTTTTTTTTCAAAAAACGAAAAAAAAAATTAAATTTATTCTATCCATTCAACGTTAGTTAATATATTTAAATTTTGAGAATATTTACATAAATGGAGCATATAAATGAATTCCTGCTCATGTACTTAAATTATTCGATTTAGAGGATTTTGTTTTTTATAAGAAAAAATATTCTCATCAAGAGAACTTATTTTTATTAAATATAAATTAAATAAATCCAAATTTAATATTAAAACTATAGTAAAATATTCATGAACATTTGACTATATTGCCATTAAACCAAACTTGCATTAATGCAATTATTTTGCATATAATTTGGAATATTAAAGCGTAAAATCAAAATGTGAAAAGGAAAAGGTTAAACGATGATACAACGAATTCAGAAATATTCAAATTTAAAGCCAAAACCAATTAACTTGTGACACCGTCAACTAATTAAAATTCAATGTCTCCTTTTTAGATGATAGCATCACAACTACTCTGCTACATTCGATGCAAATGAGATAGTCCTGCCGCAATTCCTTCTACTAAATTGCACAGATACGAAATGATGTATTTAGTTTGACATTTTCGAATTTCTCGTATCCTTTTGCACTAATTTTCATTTAAATTCATTTACCTTTGAATAGTAATAGACATATTCAAAAGACAAAATCAAACTATTTCAAGTAAGGAGCTGAAAAAAACCTACTTTTTTTCTATTGAAAATTAACTAATTAAAAAATTGTATTTGGGGTAATTTTTTTTTAAGAATTTGTAATTTAAATAATTCCATTTTACATGAGCAGAAATAAATTATGAAAAAAAGAGAATATTCGAAAATATTCAGTAAATTTAGGAGGTTAAGCCACGTTATTGAAATTTAATTAATTACAAAATTATCCATTTTGCTATTTAAAAAGTGCAGCTCCCTTATTGGAAGACTTTTAAATATATTTTATTAATTAAAATATAATAGTTTTAGATAAAAATATGCCATTTTATATTATATTTTTACTATTTACAAAATAATAAAATAAATTGTTAAAAAAATTCTAAAAATTTGGTGATTCTTCGTAGGTTTTTGTTGTTTTCGAACTAAATTTTCCTCTGTGATGGGGCTTTTTTTTCGCTCGGCCAATATGCTAATAAGCAAAATTTCCAAATATGAATTACGAAAAACTAACAAATAAATTTTGAAAGACCATTTTATCCACAAAAAGTAATTTTTGTTGTATGCGCTTTGACCGCATGATAATCAAATTTTTTTTGGTTTAAACTAAAAGATTTTAATCCGAATAATATGAATTTTTAACATGATATTATAATAAGTTATATAAAACGTTGAATTTAAGCTTTATTGTACGAAAAGTTTCCTGGATGTGCAATTTCGATAATTTGGTGATATGAGATTTGGTCTCGTTGACATTTGTTTTTTAAAACGTTTTGTAAAAATTTGCATTTAAAAATATTAGAAGGTTTTGTAAAAATTTGTATTTTTCAATTTTTAAAATATTTAAAATCGAGTAATGCTTAAATGAGAGCCCGAAATGCTTAAATTAGAGCCCGAGTAATGCTTAAATTAGAGCCTAAAAGGATCAAATTCTACAAAAAGTCATTTAAATAATATTAAAATTATTACCAAAATTACTTGTCATAAGAAATATTAAGCAAAACTTGAACAAATAGTTTACTTTATTAAATTTTACATTTCAAAGCTTAAATTGGATAATACTTTATTATACAAATGAGTTAAAGTATAAATTTTGTAGCTATTTTTTGAAAATGATTCATGATTACGAGGGTCATTCAACAAGTACGTAGCCTCACCATCTGATAATACTGCTATCACAAAAAAAATTTACCATCGTGCCGTAAATTTTTTTAATAGCCTACTGTCAAAGTTTCAGTCGATTCCCTTCATTAGTTTTGTTTTGAGAGCCTTTAAAAGCGAGCGTGTCGGTCGGTTGCACAAAAATGGAAAAAGAACAATATTGTTCGGTGATTAGATTCTTGTTTTTGGAAGGGAAAACGCGCAGCGATATCAAAGATCGCTTGGATGCTGTGTATGGTGACTCTTCTCCTTCGATGGCGACCCTCAAGAATTGGTTCAACGAGTTTGTTCGTGGCCGCCCGTTGGTTTTTGATGAGCCACGCCCAGGTGCCCCAAAAACGGCTGCTACGGAGGAAAACGTTAAAAAAGTTCACGATCTCGTGTTGGTAGAACGTCGATTGAAGGTTTACGAGATGCTGAGACTGTGGGCATCGCAGTAGGAACGGTGCATCATATTCTACACGAAGAACTGAGCATGAGAAAGCTGTCGGCGCGATGGGTGCCGCGTTTGCTCACACCGGAAAATAAGCGCAACCGTGAGACCACATCGGCGACGTGTTTGGCGCTGTTTCAGCGCAATCCAGCGGAGTTCTTGCGTCGTTTCGTGACCGTCGACGAAACATGGATTCACTGGTACACACCAGAGACCAAGGAACAGTCGAAACAGTGGACTTCACCCGGCGAACATGCTCCGAAGAAGGCGAAAACTGTTCGATCGGCCGGAAAGGTGATGGCCACCGTTTTCTGGGATTCACAAGGTGTGATCCACATCGATTACCTCGAGAAGGGTAAAACAATCACGGGGCACCTATGGTGACTTATTGGGCCGATTTGACGTCGAATTGAAGAAAAAGCGGCCCCGCATTGCGAAGAAAAAAGTGCTGTTCCACCAAGACAACGCGCCGGCTCACACCTCCGCCGTCGCCATGGCCAAATTGGTCGAATTGCGCTACGAATTGCTGCCCCATCCACCGTACTCTCCAGATTTGGCCCCCTGCAACTACTTTTTGTTTCCAAACCTGAAAAAAATCACTCGCCGGGAATACATTTGGGTCGAATGAGGAGGTCATCGTCGCCACGGAGGCCTATTTTGCTTCCCTCGAGAAAATGTATTTTCTTACATTTTTTTTTCTAAAAAAGTTAGAGCATCACTGGGCCAAGTGTATCGAGCTTGAAGGAGATTATGTGGAAAAATAAATTGCCACCTTTCCAAAATTTTCGTTTTTCTTTTGTAGGCTAAGTACTTGTTGAATGACCCTCGTACTATTGAAAAGTGGAAATTTTTTTTTTTAAATATTAATTTTCGACATGTTTAACATTAAAAATAATTTTCAAAACCGATTCTGATATTAATTTCACTGAAAAATATTAGTTGTTCAGTATGAAAAAAATATATTTTTATTTTACCGAAATAGTTATTAATTTTTTTCTTTTCTTTTTTTAATAAATAAAATTTAGGAGAAAAGGAGTAAAATTTTTCGATTGCTTACCTTCTATTTATATAGAAATGTTCTTTTGATTAATCACCAATATCAAAAGTCAAATTTCTAAATCCACAATCGCCAAGAAAATAAAAATTATTCAGATTTTCCAGACGGAAGATGGATGTAAGCAATTTATTTTCAGGTATTCACAATAGTTCTTGTTGTTCTTACAGTTCTATTACAGGTAAAGTAAAAATATGAAAACATAGCAGAATATGAAAAATCAGGTCTGTCAAGATAAAAATACTACTAAAATAGACACGTAACATATTTTGTAGCGTTTACCTTCATAAATTTGTTTGGTGTGCACTCTGTTGATGGGTGGTACCATGCCAGGAAATGTTATAAGCTTTATAGGGAAAATGAAAGGAACCAAGAGAAAAGGATCTTCACAAAATAGAAAATGAAAATGTTGTGATATTATAGGAGAAAATATCCCACAGGAATCGCTATCATTTTGATAGTAACGTGATGATAGGATGGTGTGTACGAAATTTTCACCGTGGAATTGTCCGAGGAAAATAATAGAAAAAATGGTCCCGAATTCTGAGCATTATAATAATAAGAATAATATTGGACTTTGATAGATATTTTTATATCTATTTATATATATGTTGGCAAAAATACGACTATACATACCTAGGAGGAAAATATGATGTGATCATCTTTGATTAAGAATAGCTTGTTTGATTGATGACATCCGAAAATGAATCGGAAATAGGAGAAAAATATCACGTACCCACCTACCAGGAGACTTTCATATTCGTTCAGATTAAAATAGAATAAAAATCATCAATCAGAGTAATTTTTTCTTGCAGCTTTTTAACTAAATGTGATTAAAAAAAAAAGATAAGCCGATAAAAATTTTAAACTTTTCGGACAAGAACCATTTTTTTTTTGTAATTTTAATAAAAATTGAAAAATTATCAAAAAAAAATATTTAAATATAATTTATATAAAATTTTATTTCTGTGATAATATTAAACTGGATCCGTATCTGAGAAAGGAGAAAATTATACCAGAAGACATAACATACAACAGAATAAATTTAGGCTTTATTGCGCAGAAAGTTTCCGGGACGCGATATTTAAAGATTTGGTATTGTTAATTGGCCCTCTACCGGGCCAATTAACAATACCAAATCTTTAAATATCGCAGTAATTATAATGCTCTTAATTTCCATATTCTCTACCATTTTTTTAATCAAACTATATAAAATTTTTTATATAGTTTGATTAAAAAAACGGTAGAGAATATGGAACTTAAGAGCATTTATAATCCATGTGGCCAAATTACAATACGAAATGTATGAAAAAGCCATTGAAAAAATTATATCAAAAGAATTGATTCCTGTAAGAAATACTGTGGTTAATATTTAAATTATTTTAAATTTAAAAATATTTTATCAAATGGCAATATTTCTACTTAACAATAAATTAAAAATTTAATTAAAATCTTATTTATACCTATAAAATAAATAGCATACTTTTTCGATGAGAAAGCATTCTTGGAAGGCTGAGAAGCAGTGGAAGATGAGCCTTTCTCATAAAGACCTGAAACATTAAAAACCTATTAAAATGTAGAATGATAGAGAACGTTTATGAGGTCAGACTGTTGATTAATAGTGAAACTAGTTGAAAGGCTCAGAAAAAGGTTTTTTTTGAGTCAGATCTCATTAGAAGTATTTCTACAGGACCGAAAAGTAGTGCAAGACGAATTTCGCTTAGGCAAGCCTTCAAAATCGAAGTCTGATGGAAATATGGAGCCTTTCAAGGACTTACTTATAAAAAAATTTCTTTTAATAAAGTTTTCCTTAAAAGACTTTGACAAATGGATATTTATATCAAATATTTGAATGCTCCACCATGAAGACGGCTCTATATCACATGGTTATCTCAATCAATAATTTTTTGTCGCAAAAGGGAATTCTATTTTTATTTAATCTAAGTCCATTGGGATTTTCTTATTCGCTAAGCTCAAAAACCACTTCAAAGAACGTAATCTTGGTACAGTGATTTTTTGTTCCTTGAAAATAAAACTGAGGCGCTCGAATGGACTTTATTTTAATACTGTCGATAACATTCGAAGGAGTATAACCGAGAAACGACTCTAGTTGAAGCCTTACAGTACCACTAAGCTGGTGAACTCATGAAAATAAAATAAACTTTATATTTTGAAAAAGTTAAAAATTTTCTTTTAATAAATAAATCTCATATTTTTAATAAGTCAAAAAGTAACATTAGTACTGAAAAGTATATTCTAAGCGCCTTGCTAAAGGTTATTTGGCTGCACAGTATTTTAAAGACAACATTTCAGTTAATTTTACGTATATTTATTTATGTTATATTTTTAAATAATTTACAAAAAAAATAGTAAATTTAACTTCTGAAGAAGCAAAATATGTAATACTTACCAATTGTTTTTATAATTTGAAATCACTCATCTCAAACTTCACAATTTTCTTCACTTTTTACGCCATTTTAATCGGCATCTTCATCCACGTCCTCGTTTTCAGCATTATCATCATTGTCAACCTCTTCTACTTCATCTTCATTATAATCTGATTTAATAGGATCAGACGATTTACTATTTGATCCTATATTTTTTTTTTTAAAACAAATAAGATAATCCTATTTTTAAAAATTAGTTTGTTACCAAATATATTTTAATTATTAATATATAATAAATAAAGAAAAAACCGTCTTTTTATTATAGAATTTGAAAGTGAAAAAAAAATCATTTCATATTATTGGCTTTTAAAATAATAACTTATAAAAATAGAAACAATTTGTCAATCGAAAAACTTATCATACAACACCATAACACGATTGACAATTTCGATATTAAATCGAAAATAGAATGGACAAAAATATCGGTATTTACATGTAAAAAACGAATATAAGTAAATATCCTTTACGTAATAGTGTTTGGATTTTTGATATCCTATTTCATAGGTGGTAAAGTTGGTATAGTGAGTCTTAGGGAATGTCATTCAAAATAGATAATTTTCGTATTCAAATGTGTGCAATTTCACAACATGAATCATCTGTTGTTGGAAGTTTTTTGTCGAGTATTTTAATTTTTTGTTTTTCAAAAACTCTAAAATAAAAAATAAACTGTTTTGTAACTAAATGCATAGTGTTGGTGCAAACTTTTCAGTTTTATTCGAATCTAGAATGTCAAAACATTGAGAGTTAAATTTCCGCACATGAGAATTGGTCTATAGTCATAGAGTCATAGTGCCATTCAATTAGAATTCAATAGGATATGAGTATTGAATTGGAGTGGGTGGTACGTATCGGAACGATTTCGTAAATATTCCTATATCGAATTTATACAATGGAAGATTTTACCTTTATCCTATGGGGATGGGGATGCGATTGAAAAGTTAACAGATCCAAATTGAATATTCGCTGCCTCATGACATTTTATGCACGGACACTATTCACAAACGAACGTGCCTTAGTTTTGTTATCACGGATGTTCTGACTACTGGTATTTGCTCCTAAAGCTACCACGGATACCCGTTATGTCATCTGCAATCTCACCCAGTACTGTATTTAGTCCTGTCTCTTCGGTATCCATTGTCGATTCCTATATTGGCCATTCATGCAAATGTCGTTATTTCGTAACACACTGAACAACAACACAATGCATTGTAATTCTTTGTGGCTAAAGAATTCCAAATAAAAAATTGAAAAAAAATAAATCGTCATTTCCACACGTCAATGAATAGAAATAGGGACACTATTTTTAATTTTCATTTCGGGATATTTTCCGGCGTGATATTTTACATTAGTTACCAATTGTAAAAAAATTTCAAAATCAAATTGAAAAAGTCAAGAACAAATCCAAATTGTGTGAAGATGTAATTACAAAAAAAATGCTTCGGAAGCTTTGGAAAATGATGAATTTGACTATGAAAAGCGGTATTATTTCTGCTGGTTTGGAATCAGTACATAAAAAGCAACTTAAACAAAATTTAAAAATGTTTTATAATTGTTTGTACAAAACTTTATAAATTTTTAGTTAGAAATTTGATACGAAATATTTTGTGCTGACTTGACAATTTCCATTTTGTAATGTGAAAGAAAATTTCTAGATCGCTTATTTTGTAAGTGAAAATTCACAAAATCGATTTAATCCAAAAACTATTTCCACCATTTATGATTTTTTTATTGCCAGTTTTTGATTATGTGAATTTCTTTACTATTCTAGTAAATACGTGGAAAACTGACTATTTAAAAAAAAGGTTATTTCTAAAGGAAGGCTTAAGAAACCACAAATAATAAATCAAAATCCAGTCAATAGCAACACGACAAAGGAAATATTCAGGATGTTGCTCAACATAAGTTTATGAACATCGCGTGTATTGCTTAGCAACATGAATTGTAGGGCTATGCCGCGCCGGTTCCGCGACACTTTTTCAAAAATTTGCTGCATGCGTCATAGTTTTGCGTCAAATTTGCTGCATTGGAGTGAGCGTTTTACAGCACCAGTGAATACGCTTGTAAAAGGCTTACACCGATTACTGCAAATTTGACGCAACTTTCTCACGTATGCAGCAAATTTGACGGATCCTAACAAATTTGACGGATCCGGAAACAAAAAGTTTGGCGGGATTGGCCTACTCCATAAGCAATTCGAATTTATTTGTTTGTTGGTCAAGTCTCTGAGACAAATGAGACGATTCATATCTTATGTGGATTTGCGTTGAAAGTTTTCTTAGAAAGGAGAAACGTCAGAGATTATAGAGCAAATTAAAATGTTTAAGAAAATTAAAAAAACTTAATGATTGTATTAAGGAGTACCACAATGAAGAGGTTCTATTCGACAAGGAGTTTTGGTTGAAGTGGCTTTTATTTAAAACATAAGGAATGGTGAGTTGAGCACTATAGCAAAGTGTTTGAAGGGCGTACTTGGTTACACAAGAGAAAGAACAAGTCGGTGCTAATTACGGTGTGGCCTATCCCGATTTTTTAACTCACAATTTTAGAATGGTTGCTCAGTAGACGAAATTACCGATACTTGGCCAATTTATAGAATTTGTTAGTCCAAAGAGCAAGCTTGAGATTGTTCAGCACACTCATTATCCAGGATGCCAATATGATCTGGAACTCAATGTAACTCGACGTTTCTGTTGTTGAATTTTATTGAGTATCGGACCATTTGACGAACCATGAATAGCTTAGAGAACTGATAGAGTGTTCTTAAAAATGGCTATGACATCGATCTTATTTCCAATAAAGGCTAGTCGTCTTAAATGCTGACACCAAGCCAAGCAAAGAGGGTCTTTAAAATGGAAAAAATTCCACTATATATGGTAATTAACAGTGTGGGGCTTACTTCTGCGTGAACAATCAAACTATGATCAATACCAGTAGTCATCTACGGGGTTTGGCGAATCTGCAGCATCTGAGCTAGCCTAGCAGTACGAGGTCTGTTCAAAAAGTATCACGAATTTTTATTTTCCGCGGGTTACGTATATTCGATTTTCGATTTTTTGTGGCGTTATGTTGGTACTCATGTCTCTCACTTATGCCGAGAAGTTTGGCCATTTTTAATAGTCAGTTAATTTTTGACAGCTGCTTTCCAAAGCCAAAGGCTCGTCTTCGATTTTTGCCCATTCCAAAAAATGGATCAAAGAATCTGTATCAAATTTTGTGTGAAAAACAAAATTAATTCCGCGGACGCATTCCGAATGTTGACTGTGGCATATGCTGAAGTTACCTTGGACCGAAGCAACTTTTCTCGGTGGTACAAAATGTTCTCAGAGGGCCAAGAAGATGTGAACGACGAAAAGCGTGCTGGGCGCCCGAGCATATCAACAACAGACGAATACATTGATGAAGTGAAGAAAATAGTATTGGCCAATTGTCGAATAACCGTTAGGGATGTTACTGAGGACTTAAACATATCGATTGGCTTGTGACATTCGATTTTTACTAATGATTTGTCGTGAGACGGGTCACCGCGAAATTCGTACCAAAATTGCTCAATTTTGACAAAACAACAGCATCGCATTAATATTGCTAAGGTGCTGTTGTACTCTGTCCGCGACGACTCAAATTTGCTTCAAAGGGTCATAACTGGTGACGAATTATGGGTTTATAGTTATGACGTGGAAACCAAAGCCCAATCATCCCAATGGAAGCTGCCAATCATCAAAGTTCAGACGAATGGGAAGGATTTCCTTACAGTTTCCGTCGATGCAGGGCGTGTTGCATCATGAGTTCTTGCCGCAGGGTAGAAAGGTCAATAAGGAATATTACCTGCAAGTTATGCGCAAGTTGTGCTGAGCAATCTGCCAGAAACGCACGGATTTGTGGAAGAACCAAAATTGGCTTTTACACCATGATAACGCCCCTGCTCGCGCATCGTTGCTTGTGCGCAAATTTTTGGCCAAAAACAACACACTAATAATGCCGCAGCTACCGTATTCACCAGATCTGCGCCCTTGTGACTTTATCTCCTCAAATGACGATTGAGGAGATAAAGACGGCATCGAAGGTGGAGCTGAACAAGATCACAAAAAATGATTTTTGAAAGTGCTTCGAGGATTGGGAAAAACGTTGGCACAAATGTATAATATCTGGTGGGGATTACTTTGAAGGGAACAAAATAGATATTCATGAATAAATAAATAATTTTTGAAAAAACATAAAATTCGCGATACTTTTTGAGCAGACATACGCATTTATAAGGTGCCTTTATTGTAGCACTTTAAGTGAGGAGTACCGAACACATACTCTTGAAACATAACTGATACCATTGGGGTCAGGAGAACTACGGTTGTTTATCGGCTGTGCCCGACTAAGGTGAGGAGCCTTCAGCTAAATCGTGGATGACAGCAGATGTTTTATTAGGCCTTGCTACCAGCAGTTCGAGTAACTAGCTTCTAACTGGTTACTGACTATTAGCTACTGACTGTTAGGCGGAACCAGATGCTGGCACCAATGTGTATGGAAAAACGAGAGCAATTGCCTACAGGTTGAGACCGCTCACCATTAGATTTGTATAGATGGTAAGATAGATGGTTAAAAAATTGATACAAATCCATGCAGAAAATCGTAATTGTGCGCTGAATATGATCAAGTAAATAAAGTGCGTGCAACTATCTGAATCTAGTCAGATATTTTATGTGTTGATTAGGCGTATCTCAATCCCAGCGGTCGTAGGCGAGCCTTTGTTTTAAGTTTAACGGCAGATATACCACGTACAGCAAACGATTATTAAATACCAACAATCTAGATAACAGGAAAATATCTATTAAATGTGGAGATTATTTACATTTAATAGATATTTTCCTGTTAGAGTCTTTAGAAAATCCAAGAAATTTCGCTCGTAGTGTCGGTAAAGATTTTTTTTTTGTAAGTAGTAAAATTTCAGCTGGATCCATAGCGTTGGTCAATTTCTTTCGTCGATTAAAGTTAACGACATTTATTTGTGCATAACAATGGAAAAAGCGAGTTTAAGGCTGTCATCAAACATCTCCATTTGAAAGCCGAGTTGGATGCAGTTCATGGCACATCTGCACCTGTGTTTGCAACGGTTTACAATTGGGTGAATGAATTTAAACGTGGCCGTTCATCCACAAAAGATGAACATCGTTCAGGACGTCCAGTTGAGGTGTCTACTCCTGAAATCATCGACAAAATCCACGATCTGATTTTGAACGATCGGCAAATTAAAGTGCGCGAACTAGTTGAGGCCACGGGCATATCACAAGGTACAGTCGCTTCAATTTTGCATGAAAAATTGTCTGTGAAAAAAATTTCGGCAAGAAGGGTGCCGCGTTTGCTCTCAGAGGAGAATAAGCGCAATTGTGTAGTTGACTTTGAGGCTATGTTGGCACTTTTTCATCGCAATCCTGCCGAATTCCTTCGTCGATATGTCATCTGGACGAAACCTGGATACACTACTATACTCCAGAAACGAAGAGACAGTCATCACAATGGATTTTCAAGGGTGAACGGGCTCCGAAGAAGGCAAAAACTGTGCCATCGGCCGGCAAGGTGATGGCCACGGTCTTTTGGGATTCGCAGGGCATCATTTTTATTGACTACTTGGAAAAAGGAAAAACAATAATAGGAGCGTATTACGCGTCGTTATTGCAACGGTTGAACGAGGAAATCAAAGAGAAACGCCCCCATCTGAAGAAGAAAAAAATCCTCTTGCATCAGGACAATGCGCGTGTGCACACCTGCGCTGTTTCCATTGCCAAAATTGTGGAATTGAGAATGGAATTGTTGTAGCATCCCGCTTATTCACCAGGTTTGGCCCCGAGTGACTATTGTCTTTTCCCCAATCCGAAGAAATGGCTTGGCGGACGACGGTTCACTTCCGTCATTGTGGGACGTCATTGCTCAAACAGATGAGTATTTTGCAGAACTTCCGAAATCCTATGTTTTGGACGGGATAAAAATTTTGGAAAAACGGTTGGAAAAGTGTATAGAGCTAAAAGGAGATTATGTTGAAAAATAAAAATTTTTTTTTAAAAAAAACAGTTTTTTTTCCATATTTTTTCAAGGACTTATTGAACGACCCTCGTAGCTATATTCATGCAGGGATAATAAGAGTAAAATATTATTTTAAAAAAAGATTTCTTTAAGGTGACTTAAAGAGTAAATGCATGAGATGGTTTGGCAAGTTTCTATAAGAAGACAGTCCACAGGAAGAGTGCAGTGTTGATTTGACTCCTCTGCAACTTGATTCTGGCATTCTAATGTATAAAATGAGGGAATATGGCAACTTTCCCTCTAGTAAGGTGATAGTGCCTCTGATTCAGGTAGAGGATCATCGGGTATTAGTCATATACAGGATTTTAATGGAATCTTTTAGATGAAGGAGATACAGTCCAGACGCGTATATTTTTGAGTGCCCATTTTCCGGCATGCGTAAAATCAGGTAGCGTTCACTGTCGGTATTAGCGTTAAATGATCAGGCTCTTATCTTATAAATACCCTCACTAATTTAATCAAATTTTTACTGCAGCCCCGTTTCAGTAACAAAAATATTATCTGGAAAGAAAACATGTGTTGCGATTGAAAGGAGTATGAATAAGGATTGGCTATTGGTATTGAAAAAGCTAGTTTACAAATTAGACCCTTAAGAGGATATATAATACAATATTTCCATAAAACATGAAACGTTTTCGAGAGATATAATAATTAGCCCGAATCGTGAAGGTTCTTCCAGTTGACTAGGATCGCAATAAGTTTTGAATAAGTAATAATTTTTTCTAAATCAAATTAGTTTTTTTCTTTTTAATTTTTGATTAATTTTTTTTTATTATAAAATTTGTAAGTATAATAGTTTTTTCCACTGCGAATTCCAGGAATTTTTTGAAAACTTCTTTGCATAGAAATCGATAATATTTATTTGAATATATGAAGAAAAATTTTAATCACAACAAACTTATGTATCTAAGCCAAGTTTTCAAATAAAGAAATTTTACTTCTAAATCAGCTTTTATGTGGTCATAAAAACCTTTTATCATTTTTGGAAACTTTATTTTCTTAGTTTATATTCTACAGATGAACTCACACTAATCCATTTCAAAATGATTAGTATTAATGGTTTACTACTCTTTCGAAAACAATAGTAAAGAACATTTACAAAATCTCTAATGTGGAAAAACGAACTACTTTTAGAACCGAACGGAAATGGCCAAATCCATTTTTCTAGTTGGACTATTATTGTAATGGCTAAGATGCAATTTTCAGAGTAAAGAAAAAGTATTGGATCTGTGGCCAAATCATCTGTTTTAATCTGATAGTAGAAAATTTACCAAAGAGCATACCCTAATGAATCTTTAACGATTCCTTAAGTCTTATTGACGTCTGGCCAGCTTATGTGGCTACAATAATTAGGGGGAAACGTAATGGCTTCTGCCTGACATTACTAGACTCATATCAAAATGGTACTGTATATATAGTTGGTTAGAGAATTGTGACATAGAAGGTGAAATAAAACGGGAAGGAATTCCAAGATAAAGTCCTGATAATAACTAGTATTGAAGGAAGTAAGAAGCAAGTCAAAGTCCTGCTCTATTCAGATTAAATCATCTTATCAGACTTGTCCATCTAATGGTGGTGTTATACTTGAGTAAAAACAGGAAATGTATGCCAATTATTTGTGGTGGTACATCAATTAAGGGAAAATATTCAATGAGATTATGAAAAATGTTTTCCTATGAAATGCTTCACGCTTTTAAGAAAAGATAAGCTACAATTATACCATAAGCATTTGTTATGATTCCAAAGAGGATAAGATAGTATTCTCGGACACTCTAACATAATTAATATGAGAAAATAATGAATCCATTTTCGATTTTTGGAAAGTATAATTACTTTATTTAATAGATTTTTATAAATATAATACATAAAATTAAATTTAGTTAGTTAAAATATTGTCATTTGAAATTTTGGATTGTATTATTTTGTTTAGAATGTGAAAAAGATGCAACAATTTGGAGCTTTTGGATGCTGATTTTTCGGTCGGTGAGTAAGTTAATAATCAAATTTATAGGGATTTGCTAGCTCATAAATGATAATTGCGAAAAGTGACTTTGTAGTGTAACAGTTCGGCTGAAAAGTTTATAAGATAACACAGCAAAAATATTTTTTTTTGCAAAATTCATTTTAATTATTCAACATAGTTGCCTTCGAGGGCGATACAGCGATTATAGCGATCTTCCAACTTTTCGATACCATTTTTATAGTACTCTTTCGGTTTTGCCTCAAAATAGGCCTCAGTTTCGGCAATCGGTCTTAAATTTCTTGCCAGCGAGCATTCTCTTGAGGTCTGCAAACAGGAAAAAGTCGCTGGGGGCCAGATCTGGAGAATACGGTGGATGGGGAAGCAATTCGTAGCCCAATTCATTGAGTTTGACCATCGTTTTCATCGACTTGTGACACGGTGCATTGGCTTGGTGAAACAACACTTTTTTCTTCTTCAAATGAGGCCGTTTCTTAGCGATTTCTTTCTTCAAACGATCCAATAACGCTATATAATATTCTCTGTTGTTCGTCTGTCCCTTCTGGAGATAGTCAATGAATATTATACCATGCGCATCCCAAAATACAGACGCCATCACCTTGCCAGCCGACTGTTGCGTCTTTCCGCGCCTTGGATTCGGTTCGTCGCTCGCTCTCTAGTCTGCCGACTGGCGATTGGACTCTGGAGTGTAGTGACGGAGCCATGTTTCATCCATTGTCACATATCGACGCAAAAATTCGGGTTTATTGCGCTTTAACAGCTCCAAACACTGCTCAGAATCATCAACACGTTGTTGTTTTCGGTCCACAGTGAGCTCACGCGGCACCCATTTTGCACACAGCTTTCGCATGCCCAAATATTTATGCACGATATGTCCAACACGCTTTTTCGATATCTTCAGAGTCTCAGCTATCTCGCTCAACTTCACTTTACGGTCATTTAAAATTATTTTGTGGATTTTTTTGATGTTTTCTGCCGTCACCACCTCTTTTGGGCGTCCACTGCGTTCTGCATCAACTGTGCTCGTACGACCAGTTTGAAATTGACGAAACCAATATTCCACAGTTGAAATAGCTGGAGCAGAGTCCGGATAACGTTTGTCAATCCATGCTTTGGTCTTCACTGTATTTTTTTTCATCAAAAAGCAATGCTTTAGCAATACACGAAATTCGTCTTTATCCATTTTTTTTTCAATAACAAAAGTTGCTTCACTCAAAATGCTATATCTCACGAACCAATCGAGCGATTGCTGTCAAATTTTAACAGGAATCATTTGAAGGACGGTGCTTTGTGATAATTAAGTAGATTTTTGCAAGAGGCGCCATCTAGACGTCAACCTTATAAACTTTTCAGCCGAACTGTTACATTTGGGTCTGCATTTATTTTTTGTAAAATGAAGAAAGATTTCATTTTAAAAACTAAATTTAAAAAAAAAAGTAGTGTATTTTTTTTAAATTTTCGGTTTTATTAGAAAGATTAAAACTTGAAATTTAAGAATGAAACACAACATCATTTAAATGACCGCCACGGCTGGCCTTACAGTACCCCATTTGCTCGACCCCATTTTTCAGTACATTTTTGATTGTCTGGGCCTGTATTTCTTCAATGGCAACTTTGATTTCATATTTCAAGTCCTCAATTATCTTTGGATGGCTTGGGTAATATTTATCCTTAATGGCTCCTCACAGAAAATAATCCAACGGGCTCAAATCACAGCTCCGAGGCGGCCAATTGACATCAGAATTTCGGCTGATTATTCGGTTTTCGAAAGCAGTGCGCAAAAGTTGGCTGTGTGGCAAGTGGCCCCATCCAGTTGAAACCAAATGTCGTCCATGCCATTCTCTTCAACTTTTGGAAACAAACCACGATAGCGCTCACCATTGACCATAACGGCGGCTCCTTTATCGTTTTCGAAGAAAAACGGGCCAATGATGCCTCTAGTCCAAAAACCCGCACCAAACCGTTACTCGTTCTGGATGCATTGGCTTTTCCATGGTGATGTTTGGATTTTCTGAGCCCCAGATGCGACAATTTTGTTTGTTGACATACCCACCGAGGTGGAAATGGCCTCATCCGAAAAGATGATATTTTCGGTAAAAATGGTCATCTTCGGCAAATTGATCTTGAGCCCATTGAGCAAACCGAAAACGCATCGGATGGTCATGGGGCTTAAGTGGTTGGGCTAATTGAACTTTGTAAGCTTTCATACCGAGGTCTTTGTGAAATTCTCAACAGAGAAGTACGAGAAATGTTCAATTCCTGAAAACGGTGACGAGTTGATGTTGATTGATGATTACGGACATTTTCAGTAACGGCGGCAATATTCTCGGTCATACGCACTATATTAGAGCGGGAACGAGCTTCACGAATTTGTCCACAAGTTGACGGGACTTGGCATTCGATCTTTGCTCATTTTTTTTTTAAAGTTCTCAAAGTTTGGGTTGAAGACTCACCACTTTGGAAGTAAGTTCTCAATATTTCCCAGTTTTCTTCAAGCGTATGGATTACTATTTCGTAAAATTCAAACCTTCAACTAACAATCCCTCAATTCGTAATGACATTTAACAATCAAGTACATCAAATAAATAGTGGTTCAAAATTCAACCGCTAGATGGACAACCCTATATAACCAAATTTTTCTGGTCTGAACTTGAACATTTCATTTTAAACCAAAAGTAATCCTAATCAAACGCTGCCATACACATATATCATACACAATAAACAATTTTTGCTTTATTACGATTCGAGATTTTCCGATGTTAATTGGCCTCCAAGATCGTGCAATTTGACACCGTTGAATATTTTTTATGAAATTTTTTCAAAAAAAAAATTTTATGTAGAAGATTTTCGAATTTAATGGTTTTTTAAAATTAACATCAGTCAAATAATTACCAAATCACAGCCTGGAATGGGCGAAACGTTATCAAAAATTACCTCCAACGGATCGAATGCTGCAAGAAGTCTCGTGACATTTATTTAAAAAAAACTATACGAGATCTGTTCAAAAAGTATCCGCGGGTTACGTATATTAGATTTTCGATTTTTTGTGGCGTTATGTTGGTACTCATGTCTCTCACTTATGCCAATAAGTTCGGCCAATTTGAATGCTCAGTTAATTTTTGACAGCTTCTTTGCTTGCACGTGCTTTGGCTCGTCTTCGATTATTGCCCATTCCAAAAAATGGATCAAAGAATCTGCATCAAATTTTGTGTGAAAAACTAAATTAATTGCGCGGCGCATTCCGAATGTTGACTGTGGCATATGGTGAAGCTGCCTTGGACCGAAGCAACGCTTATCGATGGTACAAAATGTTCTCAGAGGGCCGAGAAGATGTGAACAACGAAAAGCGTGCCGGACGCCCGAGCACGTCAACAACAGACAAATACATTGATGAAGTGAAGAACATAATATTGGCCAATCATCGAATCACCGTTAGAGAAGTTACTGAGGACTTGAACATATCGATTGGCTCGTGACATTCGATTTTTACCAATGATTTGGTCGTGAGACGGGTCGCCGCGAAATTCGTACCAAAATTGCTGAATTTCGGCCAAAAACAGCATCGCATTAATATTATTAAGGAGCTGTTGGACTCTGTCCGCGATGACCCAAATTTCCTCCAGAGGGTCATAACTGGTGACAATTCATAGGTTTATGGTTATGACGTGGAAACCAAAGCTCAATCATCACAATGGAAGCTGACGCATGAGCAAAGACCGAAAAAAGCTCCAAGTTCGGTCGAATATGAAGGTTTTGCTTACAGTCTCGCCACAGGGTAGAACGATCAATAAGGAACATTACCTGCAAGTTATGCATAAGTTGCGCGAATCAATCCGCCAGAAACGCCCGGATTTGCGGAAGAACAAAAATTGGCTTTTGCACCATGATAACGACCCTGCTCAGCCATTGTTGCTTGTGCACGAATTTTTGGCCAAAAAGAACTAAGAATGCCGCAGCCACCGTATTCCCCAGATCTGGCCACCTGTGAAATTTTCTTGTTCCCGAAATTGAAGAGCCCTATGAAAAGATGACGCTACGCTACGATTGAGGAGATAAAGACGGCATCGAAGGAGGAGCTGAACACGATCACAAAAAATGATTCTTTGAAGTGCTCCGAGGATTGGAAAAAATGTTGGCACAAGTGTATAATATCTGGTGGGGATAACTTTGCAGGGGACAAAATAGATATTCATGAATAAATGAATAATTTTTGAAAAAACATCGTATTATATATATTAGGTGTAAGCAAATATTGTATTTTTTCTTTCTTAAGAAATCAAAATATAATTTTTTTTGTAAGTTAAAACTATTTACCAGCGTTCTGGTAGCTTATCGAATCCTCTGAAGAAGAAGTCCTCACTTTTGGAGGCGAGTGAGTCTTCCACTGGTATTTGAGCCCGCTCAACATTTGCGCACTTATTTTCATCAAGAATGGTTTGCACCAATTAGAATAGTCCGTTGTATAGAATAGGGCTAAGTATGCTACCTTGCGGTACCCCATCCTTGATTTCCTTTAGGTCTGAGTATTCGTTACTATATAAATTTTCTCCCCAATATTCTCTTTGACGATAAAAACGTGAAAAATTATGTTGGTAAATATTATGTTGGTAGATATCTACTCCAAGAAGATTGCAGGGCATAATTATTTCCCCTCAAATCCTTTCTCAACTTCGTAAAAGATTTAGTGAACCTGGTCTATAGTAAAGTACGTACAATATATAGTGGCAAAGGTTAAGTAAAATAAAATTGAAAAAGTTTAATTTTAATTTAAAGTTTAAATATATTCGTATATTTTTAAAGAGCAACTTTTTGATAAATTTTTATTAGAAAACTGTAAATAATTTATTAGATCATTTAGAAGAAAAAAACAATATAAATTTTCCATGATAACTCAATATAATAATCTATAATTTGAAGAAAAAAACTGGAATATTTTACCATACCAAACTTTATAAAAAATTATATACAAGAAAAAAAAATAGTAAACAAATAATAATTTGGTCCTATTTCAAACAAAAATCCACCATCTGTTTCCGGCATTTAGTCTGCAATATGTTCTATTCTTAATTAAGGAAAATTTTGTCAGTCAGTTCATGACACCATCTAGCGTTCCCCTCCCCCCAATTTATATTAATTTCTAGAATATATTAAATCGTTCGAAATACGATGAAATGTGAAAACTTTATTAGCTGTCATTTAGTAAGGCGTAGATTTAAATATACCTGACAGCATCCGCTATGGCACTTATCACCTCCGAAATGATTCCGTTCATCCACCCCGAAGTTGCCAAATTGCCACCCTATGTCATTTATATATCTTAACGTAATATGATTTTTCCAGTATCTTTTTCTGACCGGCAGTGAATTTTCCTGCAATTTCCATCGAACATCTGCCACTAATGTGTGAAATTCTGTCATTCGAACAAACAAAATAAATGAAATAAAAAAAAAAAGTAATCTGAAGCTATTGGAGCTACACGTTGGTTAGCTACTTATTTAAAGATGAGGTCGTCCATATTGGGCTTAACGCATCTTTATTTTTTGGCGAAGAGTACCATTGGTTGTTTAGAGATTTCCGGTAATTTTTTCGACCATCCTCCTGTGTCTGTCACTATCGTAGATGTCTCTTATTTTGGGGATGCACCAGATGGTCGAACAATTTTAATGCAATAAATTTGTTAAGCCATCCCACCAACCTATACTCTATATATGTATTGTACAAGTATAATTTTTACCATAAAAACTACCAGTCACTAGAAAAGAAATTCACTTTCAGAGCTTACCTCAGTAGAATTTCCTTTTTCATTTTGTCCTGATTTCCTATGGAATATTTTCATTTTCATAGCAGAGCCAAATAATGGTTCATTTAGAATTTGATCCGTGTTTCTTTGCATATTTGTTTTTATTTTATTTTCAAGATCCTTTATATATATATATATATATAACTATTTTAAAAAGAATTTTTTACGATAAAATAATTTTCAATAAGTTCTTTAAATATAGTTCAAAATTTTTGGGTCACTTTTATTCATTCTGTAGAAACTTTTCATACGAAATGCTATGGGCTATAATGGCTTTTATATTGAGCTTAATATAGGTTTAAGTAAATATATCCTTAATAATATCTGAAGATTTTGGTGATAAGAATAATAAGAAGGCTTTGAGCATTTGAAAAGTATTTATTTGACTTTGATATCAAATCCAATTTTTTTTTTACTTAAAAGTTACGAAGAATTTGTTTGAAATTTTATTTATTAAAAATAATGCCTTTTGACCATATTTTTGCGAAAAAATTTATTGTGATTAATATCTAAGAAATTTCCTGGATGTTAGATGGTAAGAAGAACATATAAAAATTTGAAATTTAAAGAAGGTCAACAGGAGTATGGCCTGTAACAACCATGCTCAGTTAATAGCTGCTCTGAAAGAATAAAAAAAAAAGTGATAAGATATATAACAATTTATATTTTTTAAATTAATAAAACAAGGAGTTGGGAATAGGAAATGAGAAGAAAGATATAAAAAGTGGGAAGACTGAAAATTTTGAAAATATTAAAACAAAAAAAAAGATATTGGAATCCTGCAAGAGGGCAAGGAGGAAAGAAAACGGGTGGACCAGACCGTCGACATTGGTGGGAGAGATTTAACTTCTATGAGGTCTATTCAAAAAGTATTGCGAATTATGTGTTTTTTTTTTAAAATTATTTATTTATTCATGAATATCTATTTTGTCCCCTTCAAAGTAATCCCCACCAGATATTATACACTTGTGCCAACATTTTTTCCAATTCTCGAAGCACTTCAAAAAATCATTTTTTTGTAATCTTGTTCAGCTCCTCCTTCGATGCCGTCTTTATCTCCTCAATCGTAGCGTAGTGTCGTCCTTTCACGGGGCTTTTCAGTTTGGGGAACAAGTAAAAGTCACAGGGGGCCAGATCTGGGGAACACTGTGGCTGCGAAATTACTGGCCAAAAATTCATTCACAAGCAACGATACGTGATCAGGGTCGTTATGATGGTTCAAACGCCAAGTTTTGTTGTTCCACAAATCTTTGTTTCTGCCGGATTGCTTCTCGCAACTTGCGCATTACTGACAGATAATATTCCTTATTGACCGTTCTACCCTGTGGCAAGAACTCATGATGTACCACGCCCCTGCAATCGAAGAAAACTGTAAGCAAAACCTTCACATTCAACCGAACTTGACGCGCTTTTTTCGATCTTGGCTCGTGCGGCAGCTTCCATTGGGATGATTGAGCTTTGGTTTCCACGTCATAAGTCTAAACGCATGATTCGTCACCAGTTATGATCCTCTGGAGCAAATTTGGGTCGTCGCGGACAGAGTCCAACAGCTCCTTCGCAATATTAATGCGATATTGTGTTTGTACTAAATCATTTGTAAAAAACGAATGGCACGAGCCAATCAATATGTTTAAGTCCTCTGGAAATTCTCTAACGGTGATTCGTTGATTGGCCAATGCTATTTTCTTCACTTCATCAATGTTTTCGTTTGTTGTTGACGTGCTTGGGCGCCCAGCACGCTCTTCGTCGTTCATATCTTCTCGGCCCTCTGAGAACATTTTGTACCATCGATAAACGTTGCTTCGGTTGAAGGTAGCTTCATTCGGAATGGGTCTGCGCAATTAATTTTGTTTTTCACACAAAATTTGATACAGATTCTTTGATCCATTTTTTGGAAAGGGCGAAAATCGAAGACGATCCAAAACACGTGCAAGCAAAGCAGCTGTCACAAATTAACTGAACATTCAAAATGGTTGAATGTCGGCATAAGTGAGAGACATGAGTACTAACATAATGCCACAAAAAATCGAAAATCGAATATACGTAGCCCGGGGAAATTCAAAATTACTTTGAACAGATTCGTATGTCTCTGCCTAGCACTACCGAAAATCATTAGACAATGATCCCTCTTTCCAAATCTTAAGTACTATAGAAGCGCTCATTTAGGACCGGGTACTTGTGTAGAGGAGGAACCCTAAATAAAAATATCGGATTAATTAAAATTCATCATAAATCTTATAGTTTAATAACTGGTACTTTTTTAATAAGTTACCAAAAGTATAATAAATATAAAAAGTAAAACTTAAAAAAATTATTTTTATTATTTCATAAGTCAAGTGTCTTATTTGATTTAAAAAATAAAATTTAATTAAGTTTACTGCCATCAATTTTTATTTATATTCCAATTAAATTTATTGCTTTAATAATTCAATATTTAAATTTTCTATTTTATTCTAATGAAAAAAATAAAAACTTTTGTCCGTTAAATCTGTTTTTAAATTATCCAACTTGGATTTATGCTTCCCACATTTTATTTTCTTCTTTCTTGGTAGAATTTACAATTATTCCTTCCTTGATGGATGCGTCGACAATACTGCTCGAAATATTGAGGAGGCCCAAAAGAAGCCTAACCAAGTCATGCGGCAGACTACCACGTGGCGAAGACCGCATAAATTAACTGAGATTGTTTTGCTCACCCAAAGCCGACTAATTCCATTTATTGTGTTTCTAGTGACGTTATTCCAACTGAGCCAGTGATCAAATATCTTAGAGTGTGACTGGACACTAAAATGACATACTGGCCAAAAATTAAAGCTGCTAAGCTCAACAGGCTCATACTCAATATAGGTGGACGAAAGCTCAACATATTCACCACACACACCATACTCTTATACTGCTGTGAGATTTGGGGTGATTCTCTGAAGAAAGGAAGGTATCGGAACTTTATGGCTAGAATGCAGAGAAGGGCTACCATTAGAGTTTTTCTGTAGGATGGTATCTGCACTCGCGATTCTAGTGATTGCAACATTAATACCCGTCGACCTGTTATTGTAAGAATGGAAGATAATATATGAGCGACCTGAAGAAGCGAAAACAAAGGCATGGAAGAAATATTAAATAGGTGACAAAACCAATGGGATAACGAGACCAGGGGAAGATGGACCAAAACACTTATATGAAATTTAAGAAAATGGATGGACCGAGGACATTGGTACTTACATATATACTTATTCCGGGCCCAAAATATCCGTATGGAGATAGCACTAAAGACGACACATGCCATACGTTCTTCCACTTTAACAGATGGACGACAGCGGAAAGACAGATGCTAGAGGCTGAAGTAGGCCCGATTACACCAGAAAATATAAAAGGAGTCATACTGACCGATAGGACTAAAAATTTACGGCTTTTATACAGAGTATGCTATAAAAAAAAACCGAAGGTAGGAATATAAAAAAGAGCTAAAAGAAGAGAGAGAGCCAATAAGTGGTAAATAAAGGCTCCACCTTCAAGTGTTGTGATTGCGGTGCCGGAAGAAGAGGGGGTTTTTAGTCTTTAATAGTTCTAACAATACATAACGTATTTTTCCCTTTCGTAAAAAAAAAATTATATTTTAAAATATGAAATTTACTTCATTTTCTTTGTGAAAAAAGTAAATATTTTTTTTCGGCAATAAACTTCAATACTAAAAAAAGTAATCATCAGCAAATGTTGCATAATTTTTAAGAAGAATATTTTGATATTTTTCCAAATAATAGAAGAAAAGTTGCTTAAAAGAGTTTTTTGTAAGATGTAAAGAAAGTCATGAAAAAAGCATTCGTTAAAAATGTCGAATGAAAATCTCATTAGAATCGGGGTTCGTGAACTGTTTCAAGGACTTTTACTGTTCATGTTTCTTTAGAATTTATGGGCAGTTAATGTTCAGAAATGTTTGTAAGTGATTTACTCTAAAAATATGAACATTTATGGATCCTTTTTGTTAGAGTTGTTTGAAAACAGACTACTTCAACATGAACTGGTAAGTATTAATCACCTGCAGTCAGAAACTGTAAATATAGAGCACGTATGGTTGTCAAGATGGTACGTAAAAGTCCTAAGAACTAGAACATCCGCTGAAGTTGTTATAACTCTAAATGGTGAGTTTTTCATAATTAAAGTGGATAATATATGCACCCCATTGATATAAATTATGATATAAAGTTGCAATAATATTAGGCAGATATCTGTGGAAAGCTTAATAATGTAATAATTTTCACTAGAATCGTAATCCATTTTTCGTTTTTGTTACGCTATACTAAATACCAATGCTCAATCAACAAACCCCAAACCCTTAGCCGAGTGAGAAAGGCAGTGGAAATTTCCGTTCAAATCATCGTAATAGCAATTAACATGAATGCCGAATATTTCCATCTTTAAAACAAATAAAATATGATTATACCCAAGGGATCTTCGAAAAAATACAGCCAATAAGAGCTTTTAAAGTATTAAAATGAATAATTGTTCCCAGTAAAGGATTAACCATCGATTAATTTAAAACTGGTTACAGTTTCGTTGCTGTGATGCTCGTTTTGTTGCATATCGATCGGATTTTAACATTTAAATTTTTATTTGTGATATTTCTTTTCCAGGATTTTATCAATTAATATTTATTTTTCAACTTTCGGATATATTGTAATTTTCTAAATAATTTTATATTTTTACTTAATTAAAAATAATCTTTTATAAATTATATAAAATAATTTTAAAATTTTTACAATATATTTTGTTGGAGGAATCTTTATTTTCTTATAAATTAAAAAGTCGACATAAAATATTTTAAGACAAGAAGAAAATATACAATTTCGACAAGTACTTAGAATTCGAGATAAACAGCAAAATACTTTAATACCTACAGCGCCCTCCTGAAATCTTCATGGACTTACGAACTATAAATCTGAAGCTCTGTTAGGTTTTCCAATACCTTCAGTTAAAAATATTTTATAGATGAAGTCGATATTTTTACTCAACTTTACAATAGGCTTAGTCGTTGTGTACCTCAAAATTGTTTGTGTTCATTACGTGCTACTATCCATTTAGTTGTTTGGAAAACAGACTTCTTTAATGTAACAGATTTTTATTAATTATATTATTTTTGATAAAATTTATTTAATATATGTAACGGCATTTTATATCCTGCTATTAGAAATTGTTTGCTTAGTAACAAACATCTTGAAAATACGTTAAATATGTTGATTTTTCTAACTGGGTGGATATGTTTGAAAATTAAGAAAAAGATTTTAACCAATATCATATGTAATTTAAAAAATAATTTAATTATGCGATTAAGTATTGCTAAATTTTTTCTTATAAAGCCCTAAAAAATTTTGTGCTAACGAAGACAGTTCCCAGACTTCAGAACAATTCAATATCAAAATCTACTAAGAAATAGCCAAATTATAGCCCAAAAGAGTCATTAATAATTATCTCAAAAGGACCAATTTTTGCACCAAATTTTTTACAAACAATATAAAATGGCAAAATTTTTATAATATAATATTGTAAAATATAATTTTAATCAAAATTTGAATTGAAAAAAAAAGTTTATGTTATCGTAGAAAAAAAATACTTTCTGTGTATTTTGGGAGTTGACAGGGAAGAGGAAGGCATTAAGTTCTACAGGAGTTGGGCCAGTAATGATTATTACCCTAGTAGGCATACTTATCGCTAGCTTTATGTGTATACTGCGAGGGGGTTCGAAATGTTTGCAGAGTTGCCCTCCCATACCCGCCACAACCAGAAAAAAATAATTTCATGGGAAAAGGAAAGAATAGCGAAGAAAGGACAATAAAAAAATTATGTGATGTATAAAAAAATAATTATTTTGAAAACTATTTGAGAAATTGAAGGAGAAGCTATAAATATTGGAAAGGTTAAAATTTATCAAAAAATTTGGAAAATATATTAAAATAATTTAAGAAAAGAAAAGAATTGAATTGCCCAAGAAAACCAAATAAATGAGAAAATGGGGAAGTCAACCATCGACGTTGATAGGAGAGACGTCGATGGTTGACTTCCCCACTTCTCATTTATTTGGTTTCCTTGGGCAATTTAATTCTTTTTTCTTTTTCTTTCCTTGGGCAATTTAATTCTTTTTTAGATATTGCTTCTGCGCGGCCAAATAATTTAGAAGTGCCCTGCTCGGAGCACAACGTTTTTCAATAGATCGCGCCAGCAGTAAATATCCGATCAGAAATGTCAAATAGAAAGCCAAGGCATCTATCAACAACTCCTCATCATTACATTTATGATTTTTCATCGGCGTTATATATTTATTTTTTGTGAAAATGTCAAAATTTAAGCCAAATAAGCGTCATTTGCCTCAATTCGAAAAAAATCTGCAGCTGGGGCACGTCGAATAATTGTAGAAAATTATGATGAATGGTTCCAATGCTACAGAAATGGTGTTTTCGATATAGAAGACAAAGAGCGTCCCGAAAGTTTGAAGACGCAGAATTGGTGGCATTACTACATGAAAATCTGTATGAAACGCAACAGAACTTGCAAATTCATTGAGTGTGGCTCAACAAGCCATTTCCCATCATTTGAAAGCCTTGGAAAATATACAAAATTAAGGAAATTTGGAGCCATATGATTTGAAGTCGAGTGACTTCGAACGGCGTTTTTTCACTTGCGAACAGCTGCGTCGACAATAAAAAATTAAGGGTTCTTGGCATCATATTGTGACTGGCCATGAAAAGTGGATACATTACGATAATCCAAAGTGAACAAAACTGTAGGAGCACCGTGGCCAAGCTAAACATCAATGGCTCGAAGCACATGCTATGTATTTGGTAGGATCAGCTCGGTGCGATATATTATGAGCTATTACAACAAGATGAAACCATCGCAAAAGCTCGCTACCGAACATAACTGATGCGCTTGAGCCGAGCATTGAAGGGTCAGAAAAAAAAGGGTCACTACCGAACATAACTGATGCGCTTGAGCCGAGAAAAAGGGTCACAATAGGAGCAAAGATACGCAAAGTGATTTTGCAGCTAGACAACGTTCGGGCACATGTTGCTAAGGTGGTAAAAACCTACAAGATACCTGCCGTATTTTCCAGGCATCGCCCAAGCCAATGACGCGTGGTCTGGCTGAGCCACACTTCCAATAATTGGGTCGATTCGTGGACCGCATCAAAAGACGAGTAGTTTTTTTTGACATGGAATCTGCATGCTACCAGAAAGATGGGAGAAAGTTGTCCTTTTAGGCACGAATACGTGAGCACTTTTTGACAATAAAATTTAAAATTTTGAAAAAAACGGCTTTTCATTTGCACTCCCAATATTTTAGTTTATTAAATGTCTCTGAAAAATTTCTTTGAAAATTAAAGTTTTGAATTTTTACCGAAATTGTACTGTATTGTGAGATTGTATGAATATGAGAGCATTCTTCGACAATAAAGGCTCGAATTTTGAAAAAAAACCGTAAGCTTTCTATTTGTATTCCTAAAATTATTTTATTTTACTATCTCACAAAAACTCAGTAGAAGTTGTTTTTAATATTGTTATTGTTAATCTGATTATTTAACTTTTAGACACAATCTCTTAAATCCCAAACAAATACGCGTGATTTCTTAAAAATTTTCGAAGAGAGAAAAAAAAAATATAATTCGAAAAAAATTATTTCGCAAAAGGTCCTTTTTATAAGTTTCTCAGAAATTTTGCTGATTTTAAATAAATTTTTTAATAAGATTTTGTAAAATTAAATATTTTAAATCACTCTTCTTTTGTTGTTTTTTTTTCTAATAAAATTCATTAAGATTTGAAATTTATTCATGTAAATTTATTATTTTAAAAACTACACAATTTATAATAAGTAATACTCCGAATTTAATAACAAGATAATTTTTTTTTCTGATGAAACTATATTAATTTATTGTCATTTAATTAATTAATTATTATATTTAATTAATTAATTATATATAATTAATATATATATTATTCAACCATCTTAACCCGTTCAGTTTTGTTGCCTCTAGTAACACTACTATCAGAAGATTTCAATAATCCGAATAATGAAATGTTCTGGTCGTAGTATAACCAGAGGCAACAAAACTGAACGAAGATTCCACTTCTTTAAATTTTAGCTAACGAACAAATCGTCAAAACTATTGACAAGGCTACCATAACATTTTGTTAAATTTATGGTCGCACGATTATCTTATATAGAAAGTTTACAATTCATATACGACGTCTGTTCAAAAAATATCACGAATTTTAAATTTCCGCGGGTTACGTATATTCGATTTAAGATTTTTTGTAGCCTTATATTGGTACTCATGTCTCTAACTTATGCCGACAAGATCGGCCATTTTGAATGTTCAGTTAATTTTTGACAACTGCTTTGCTTGCACGTAGCATCGCATTAACATTGCTAAGAAGCTGTTGGACTCTGTCCGCGATGACTAAAATTTGCTCGAGAGGGTCAGAACTGGTGACGAATCATGAGTTTATGGTTATGACGTGGAAACCAAAACTTTATCATCCAATGGAAGCTGTCGCACGAGCCAAGACCGAAAAAAGCGCGCCAAGTTCGGACGAATGTGAAGGTTTTGCTTACAGTTTTCTTCGATTGCAGGGGCGTGGTACATCATGAGTTCTTGCCACAGGGTAGAACGATCATTAAGGAATATTACCTGCAAGTTATGTGCAAGTTATCCGCCAGAAACGCCCGGATCACCATGATAACGCATGCTCAAAAACAACACTAATAATGCCGCAGATACCGTATTCCCCAGATCTGGCCCCCTGTGACTTTTTCTTGTTCCCGAAACTGAAGAGCCCTATGAAGACGGCATCGAAGGAGAAACTGAACAAGATCATAAAAAATGATTTTTTGAAGTGCTTCGAGGATTGGAAAAAACGTTGGCACAAGTGTATAATATCTGATGGGGATTACTTTGAAGGGGACAAAATAGACACAAAATTCGCGATATTTTTTTAATAGACCTCGTATGTACTTTCAAACAGGAGAAATTTGCATTAAAAAAAGGATATTTATAAAGGATCTTCGGCTTATTAATACCGTCATCGAATTCTAAATATTACTACTTTGTAGTTGTAGATATCTGAAAAATTTATTTAAAAAAAATAAATGCTTAATAAAAATAACTAAAATCCTTTTGATATATTATCCTTTTTTTAGAGTATTATAGCAAAAGAGAAAAGAATAAATACAATTTGATTTGAAAACTTTATGTCAAAATATTAATGAATCGATGAATGGAAATGGTTTTTGAGATAATTCAATATTCAATCATTGACGCTAAGTGATTACAATTTCGTTTTGAAGAAATATGAAAGTGAAATTACCGAAAGACACATTCATGGTAAACGATTCAATCAAGAAAATGAAGACATTTTCATGTAATATTGTATAATGTTTGCTTTTGAAATAGCTTCGATACGTATAGAAAAAGAGCTTTGGTATCTTCAAAGTCGATACTACCCACCAAACGGGAACAAGAAAGATGAAAATTCCCGGCAGGTGCGGGAGTGTGTTACCGGCAAAAGAGACAAGATGAATCGAAACCATCCGATTTGGGGAGACTACTTTATCCAGATCGGTTATTCTGTGTCAAATTAGCTAATTCCCTCAATGCTTGTGGTTGTGTTTTCATATCGTATTATTGGCGATCCATCATCTATTCACAAACATGTATCCATGTGCAATTTATCACATTCGCCTAAGCGTATATACTTTCCTACTCAAGTCGGATTATCGGTATACCGATCTAGGGCCTAAGATTATTGCATGATTTCTATCACAAACAAAACAACAACAAATCAACTGGAGCTTGTGGAGGGTGCGATGGAGTCAGGTTCTGATGGTGCTGTAAGAACCCGAAGCACGATTTTGTGTATAATATTGTCGGACTGATGTTGGAGCTGATATAGGCGGACGAAACGAAAATAATTTATTCCCGATTGATTATATTTGTAAGATATCATCGACGGAATTATACCTTAGTGACCGGATTGGTAGTGCTCTGCTATTGGACAAGGATAGCCTGCCAAATAGATTAAGACGTTATTGCGTTAATTTGTGACAGAAGCCGAACGTCTGTCAACGCAGTTGTGGGCAGCTAGTGTTATTGATGGAAGGCAATTTGATATGAATAAAATGCCACCCTCATAATTCGACATGGCCCATATCTGATGCGAATAGCTCTAAGAAGTGCAGATGTAAGTAATTGCTCAACTCTATTTGCACATGCAAAAAATCAAATCAATGTCAATATTAGACGGTATAGTATCCCTACCTTCTCCCCCCTTCATTACAGGAATGAAGGTACGCTGAAGAGAATATTTGCAATATGGATGCTTATAATTACACTCAACTCAGCAAGGATATTTTTTTTATTATAAAATATTTCATACCATGTGCATACCATCGTATGTAGCCAAAAAAGTCATTAGAATGTACTCGTGCTTTTAGGTTTCATTTCATTATAAATTTATTTTTGATATAATTTTGTGTAATCAAATATTAACAGAAGGTAAGCTTTGGAGAAATTTCGGAAATTTATTTACATATTCTCAAATTTGTACTGATGCAATTTATTGGCAAACTGGAGCTAAATATTCGTAGTTAAATTATAGTTGTTAGTTTAACTAAGAAAAATATTTATTTATTATTCAATAAACCTTAAGGAATTACTATTAAATCAAACCATTAATCACTTAATAATTTTTGTTTGAACATTAAGTTAAGAATAAAAGCGATTAAAGAAATTTTATCCAATTTTTACTTTGGAAAGTGAATTGAAAACAAAAATATTTTTATTACAAATTTTGATTAAATTTTTATTTTATTATATAATGCCAAAATTTTGTCATTAAGTTAAAAATAAAAAAATTATTTAAATATAAATAAATAAACTTTTTATTTCACATAAATTTTCAAATAAATTTTTTATGCACACTCTTAAGTTTAAAATTTTCTAAATATTCTGAAATTAACAAGTCATTTATGTAAATATAATATTTTATAAAAATTTATAAGAGAAAGTTTAACGGATGCCAATTGACATTACCAAATCTCGAAATTACTCGTTCTGACAACATTACGCGAAGTAAAGCTAAAATTTATCATATTTCAGTGGCTTTTGGTACAGTTTTATTAAAATAACATATAAAGGGTTTTCGAATAAGAGTGATATGATTTTAAAAAAAAAAAAAACACACACACTAATTGTTAAGGAAATTCAAATGTTTTTTATTTAGTGTAAAGTACAATCGATACAATTGAGTTCTGATTAAAACGTCATACAAATAGTCTCCACGACTTTTTTTGCAGAAACGAATTCCAAGAATTTTCGAGCACTTTTTCCATAAAATCAAGTCGTATGTCATGAATAGTACGTTCAATGTTGACTTCCAAAACTTAAAGAGAGTCTGGTTTTTTGCTAAAGACCAATGACTTCAAATAACCCCACAAGAAATAGTCTAATGGTGTTAAATCACAACTTCTTGGAGGCCTTGAAATAATAAATATTATAATTTTTTGATATAATCGAATCTTCACACTTTTCTCGCAATAATTCGGTTATTGCACGGGCTGTGTGGCACGTAGCCCCGTCTTGTTGGAACCACATGTTGTCAAGATCTACTTCTTCCAATTTCGGCCATAAAAAGTTGGTTATCATCGATCTATACCGCTCTCCATTGATAGTAACGGTGTTACCAGCTTCATTTCGAAAGAAGTACGGACCGATGATTCCACCAGACCAAAAACCACACCAAACTGTCAATTTAGGTGAATGTAATGGGTGTTCATGAATAATTTGTGGATTTTCTTCGTACCAGAATCGACAGTTCTGTTTATTTACCGCACCACTCAGATGAAAGTGAGCCTCATCGGAGAAGATGATTTTCGTTTTCAAGTTGTTCCAAGACAAAATCAGCAAATTCACGACTTTTACGGTGGTCCAACGGCTTCAGTTCTTAAGAGCCCCACTCCTTTCTCAAAATCTACCAGGTTGTGGTTTGAGACAGTCCCAATTCTTGAGAATATTTTGGAATCGACAAATTGCAGTCTTCAGCAACACTTGCCGGAACGGCAGCAATATTTTTTATTACTTCGAGCGGTTCTTTGTTTTATTAATACTTGAACATTATGTTAAGAAAATGTACTCTCGAAATTTTTAATAATTCGACGAATAGCGAGCACAGTTGGACGATAATTACGACCATAAAATGGCAAAAGCGCACGAAAAGTTGCAATTGGAGAACGATTATTTTGATAATAAAATTGAATAGTTTGTAAATGTTGTTCTTGCGTATACCTCTCCATGATGTAATTGTAAACATTACTAAATACAATGAAAAATAAAAACAGATCATGGCATATTGCAAATGGCCGAAACGTCACTTAGAAATCATACTACTCTTATTGGAAAACCCTATAGTTTTACTAAAAATCTTTAAGAATAGTGCTCAGATTTGACGGTAACTTACTTTCCTTCCTCATTTTTCAAGAAATTCGTGCCAACAATTACTACAAAACCCAAAAAAAAATATTAGACAGTTGCTTTTTATGAATAAAATTACTTGTGAGTTTTAAAAATCTTATATAAAGAAATACTGCTCAATAACATATCCACCGAGCAAGAAATCAGTCTCATCTTTGCTCTTGTTCAAAACGTGGCTATGGCAAAATAATCACTTTTGCAGAAAATTTTTTTTAATTTGTTCGGAATCGTATATGAATTAAAACTTTAAAACTTTAAAAAAGGGCAATTTTTACGAAAATATATTTTATTATAAATATTTTATACGTTTGATATTTTTTTAATAATATGGATATACTTTCCATACTACAGTATGGATAAGGGTACATGAATCTGCTCCTGCCTCTCTAAAAAATACAATTTTTTTTTATATCAATCTAATCAAGGCGGTATGATAATTTGAAAGTGGAGGCAAATATTATCTTTTCCTAAATATTTTCAGTGTATGATTTTATCCTTGAAATTTTTATTTATCTGAAAACCGATTATAAGTAATACAGGAGAGTGAAGAAGTGTTATTTTGTTGCTATTTCAACTGATTAAGAATACATGAAATATCATTTTTTGGTTTTTTTTTTAATAGTATTCAATCTGGAAAAGAAATTAAATAGAATGTTTTCAATATCAATAAACGTACCGTCATGAAGTTTAGGATGCCACGTACGTTAACAGTCTTCCTTTCATAAATGCGTATGCTTACTTACATATTCGAACAAATACCAACAGAAACGGCCGTGTATAAGTTCCAGATATTAGCAAATCAGTGTATTAACATTGGATGCGTACAAATATCCTTTAATACATTGTATTCATAGATAGAAGAATTCTGCAAATGTTCAATATTTAGCAGTACTAACAGCAGCAGCAATTTGAGCAACATTTGCCCGAACAGAATACAGAATCGATGGTGAAGAAAAAGGGGCGCTTGAATAATTGATAACCGAACATTTGTCTTGTCTAATTGAATTTTTGTTGGATATCGTGAACGGATAAATTATTCATCAATGTCGGGATATATTTTCGATTAGAGAATGAAATAAATTATTTGGACTTGCTAGCTCTGCTTCCCATACAAAAAGTTCGCGTTCCACAAGGATTGTGATGACAACGGTTCAATACCGACGCTTGTAGAACGCTCCTCGTAGATGATAGGAAAATTTGTTTTTCCTCCCATTTTTATGTCTATTGGAGTTGATATCGATAAGACCTAACTTCAATTTAGCTTCTGGATTCATCTCTGATTGATGTAATAATATTTTTACGATATATTCCTTTATTAGACGTCGATTAATAGAATAAGTCAACCTAAATATTAAATATATTCTAAGTGAGACGACTTTTACGAGAATACCATATAATCGAATAAGTTATTGATTATTGGCTATTTTCTATTGATGATCTATAAAGTAAAATCAAGGCCAACATATGAAAACTATTATCTTGTTGAATTTTATTGATTTGAGAAGATAAATTTAGTGGAGTTCAATTATTGGAATTTTATTATTATTGAATATTTTAGCTTTATAACTATTAATTCGCTTTGGTTTTAGTGAGGATGTACAAAGAATGACTAGCCAAAATTTAGATGCAATCGGATGTTCAGAGGAAATATCTACAATTTTAATGTACAAAAATTACTCCAAATAGATTATAATAAGTATTTATTTTGCTGTCTGAATGACCATGAAATAATGTGTCTAGACTTAACAGAGAATAATGCTATCCTGACTATTAAGAATAATAACACTTTATAGCTACTAGCCAAAAATGGCTATACAATTTCATTAACGTTCGTTGGAGATTTGAACAAATTTTTAGATTTTCTCATACAATTAGATTATCATAAATTAATTATACGAAATTACAGTATATCCAATTTAAATGTAATTGAGAAAATGGAACCTTAAAATAAAATTATATAATGATTTTCTTATTAAAAGGTTTTTAACAAAAATACTAAGTAGTCGAAAAAGTTCGTGGTGTTTTAGTAACTATTTTGTTGAAAAAATAGATCAGAAAAAAAGAGAAAATTTTCTATATTATAAAATACCACTTCAACAAGGACGACAACGCATTGTAGTATTGTGAAAAAAATTTGCGATATTTGTAGTGAATGTATTATTTTAAAATCAACAGCACGCAATTTGGGTGTCAAAGATGAGCCCCAAAATTTTCAAAAAAAATTTACCATAACCGGCGCATTAGCAGTCCGGATATAGCTTATAAATTAAACATTCATTATCAAACCAGATTTTGGGTGCCTCATAAATTGAGTATAAAAAATAAGATAGAGTAACTTAAAATCTATGAAACGCTGCTGAAGCGCAATGAAATTGAGCCATTTCTGAAGAGAATCAAAATTGGCGGAGATAAATGAGTAAAATATATATTTAGCAAATCAAAACTGGCAGAGAAAAATGAATAAAAGGCACATTAATAATCAAAAATAATTTCAAAGTCAGGATTGATATGTTAATTGTATGGTGGAACTGGAAGAAACTCATTTATTACGAACTGCTATCGTTCGATCAAATTGGTAACTCGCTAATTAGCTGTGAGCAACTCAACAGATTTTGCCATTCGATTGAGAGGAAATGGCTTTTTGGTCATAGATGGCGTGAGTGAGCGTATTAAGCTACCATGGGCACGCCACACTTTTTTTTATGAGTTTGACATCTGTCAACATTAATTGTCAGTAATTTCATTCAAAAACATACATTTTTCCTTTGGTAATCATGTCTAGTTTTGTGCCAGAAAAAGAACATATGCGGGAAGCTCTGCACACAGAATACGATACCCAATCGCAAAAAATGCTCGCGAAGCAATTGTGTGTTACTCAACCAGCCATTTCCATGCATCTGCGTGGTATGGGGAAGATTGAAAATATCGGAAAATGGGTGCCGCATGAATTGAACGATAGGCAGATGGAGCGATGCCAAAACACATGCGAAATCTTGCTCGCCACGCAAAAAAGAAAGTCGTTCCTCCATCGGATTGTGATAGGCGCTGAAAAGTAGATATATTTCAAGAATCCTAGGCGCATGAAATCGTGGGTTGATCCTAGCCAACCATCACCATCTTCTCCAAGACCAAATCGGTTTGGACGGAAGGCGATGCTGTGCGTTTGGTGGGATCAGCAGGGTACCGTCTACTATGAAATGTTGAAACCTGGTGAAACTGTCAATGCCCACTGCTACCATCAATAACTGATCAAATTGCACCGTGCTCGGCGTGAAAAAAGGACGGATTATCAACAAAGATATAACAAGCTGATTTTCCTCCACGACAACGCACCATTGTACACGTCAAAAATGGTCCGAAACTACTTGGAGACAATCAACTGGGAGGTGCTACCCCAGTCGGATTATTTACCAGACCTAGCCCCTTTCGAGTACAACCTACTTTCGTCGATGGGCCACGCGCTCGCTGAGCAGCACTTCGATTCTTACGAAGACGTCCGAAAATGGCTTGATGAGTGGTTTGCCTTGAAAGAGAAGGAATTTTTTTGGCGTGGTATCCGCAAATTACCCGAGAGATGGCAAAAATGTGTAGCTAGTGAGGGCAAGTACTTTGAATAAATTTTTTTTAGCTTTCTATTAAAAAAACATTTGTTTTTTTTGACTAAAAAACAGCGGATTTAAGCTTATAAACCTGGCATTGGAAGGGTTTCACCTTATACCACTATAACGCTCTGTTACACACATTTTTGCATATTCGCCAATAATTAAGAGAGCTTACCTGGGAATGCCTTCGCCTGCAAAATTAGAACCCTCTGACTACCACTTATTTCGAGCTCTGCAGAACTCTTTTAATGGAACCAAGCTGCCTTAAAGAGAGTCCTGTAAAAAGTACTTGATTCAGTTTTTCAACCAGAAATTACAGAACTTCTATACTGATAGAATCACGGCTTTGTCAGAAAAATGGTGTATGATAAAGGACAATATTTGGTTTCATTAATTTGATTTTAATACTCTGATTTAAACGCTTCTATATTACTCAAAAATGCCACGAACTTTTTCGACAATAAATTTTTATACAATAGTATTTTTTGTACTACCTATTTACGTCTCCTTGGAAAATTTTTAATCACCAAAATTAAACACTATTCATCAATTTCATTCTCATATAAGCTCATTAGCTTACTTCCAAGTCCTGGAATTTTTTTTTTTAAATCCTTAAAAAACTCTTTTTTCTATCCTCGAAGATACCAAAATTATCCCTGATTGTGAATTTGGCCTTCGGTCATCCCTTATTTTGCCCATAGTTGGCTTTAGGAGTCTGTATCTCCCGTTTTAAAAGTGCGTCGAGTTGCACTAGATGGCGTTAGAAAGATAAGATTTCGTACTAAAAAAGCTTCTCATACAGTTTTGCAAACGGTGGTCAAGCCAGGATTGACAGCCAGGAAGGTTTTGCTGTGTGTTTGGTGGGACTGGCAGGGAATCATCTACTATGAGCTGCTCCCCTACGGCCGAACTCTTAATTCGGACCTATACTGTCAACAATTGGATCGTCTGAAAGAAGCAATCGCCCAGAAGCGGCCAGCTTTGGCCAATAGGAGGGGAATTGTGTTCCATCAGGACAACGCCAGGCCGCATACATCGATAGTGACTCGCCAGAAGTTCCTGGATCTTGGTTGGGATGTTCTTATGCATCCACCTTATAGTCCGGACCTTGCACCAAGTGATTACCACCTCTTCCTGTCTATGACGAATGATTTTGCAGATGAAAAATTCGCCTCAAGAGAAGATTGTGAAAATCGACTGTCCCAGTTTTTTGCCAATAGGGACGAGGGTTTCTATGAGAGAGGCATTATGAAATTACCTCCAAAATGGCAACAAGTTATCAAACAAAACGGTGCATATTCGACCTAAATCGTATCATTCTATCAATTTAATGCAAAAATAATGGATTTCTGTTTACTACACCTTATATTATGGCATAACCGATTATACTGCTTATGTCCAAGATGTATTTTTTTACGTTTCATATGCCTTTGGTTGAGTTTTGCAGCCAAGACTGCTCTAGATAATCAAGAACTTACTTTATTAATTTGCTTATGTCTACAATCAAATATGAATATTCTAAAATGTCTTCACATATTGCTGGTGTTCCTTATGATAGTATTCTTGGGCCACTTTTATGCAATATTTTTTTACCTATGATATAACAACTTATCCCAAACCACAACAAATCACCTATACCATCCTCATATACGTTAATAGAAATATTATTCTATCTCAAACTAAACCTAGACAAATGACTTCTCTGAAATTCTCTCAGAGAAAAAATAAAACTACTTAAATGGCTGAATTGTCTTTTCTTAGAAAATTTCCTTTTACAGACAAACTTCAAATTTTTTATTATAAAGACCAACTTGAACTTATGGTATTGAACATCGGTACTCTACTAAGCATTCCAAATCTTCTCAAATCCAATTCTTTTGATTAAAAATCATCCGAAAAATCTTTGATGCAGCATTCCTTATTCGTTATGAAGATATTAATCGTGTTCGTTTCTCGTTATAAAAAGTTTTGGTCATTATTGGTCTTTTTCTATATAAAATAGATTTTTATTTCTAATTATTCTATTACTACAGTCGACTATTATAAATTTTTGATTGGCGTTTGAAGAGAAATTTGCCACAAAATCTCAATAAAGGAGAAATTGCTGTATTTTCATTATACTGTCTGCCTTTTATAAAGTTTTTGTACGTATAAAGTTGTAGATATGAAATAAAATGATGAAAAAATAAATTTAAATAAATGTAAATGGACAGGAAATTTTTTAAATTGACATTTGCATTCTATCCGTCAAAGAAAATATTCTTATGAAAAAACGTAGACATTTACTCTTGCGTATTATATCCTCAAATAATGCATTATTGTTCATTAATATTGACCAAATTGAATGAATCGAAATTGAACGTTGGACATGATGTGACGTGATTTTATGTCAATAAAATTTCTTTTTTTTTAAGTTTATTTTGAATAATTTAATATTATCTCGTACATATAGCTAAATGATAGGAAAAAATGCAAATTTAAATTGACAAGTTACACTATATGAATTAAAAAAAAAAATATCTCACTACACTATGGCAAAAAAAAAGCAAAAATAGAATAAAATTCAGAGGAAAAGACAGTAAATGTGCATAAACAAATTTGTGGTATAGCCCTTGTTATTCAGAATTCCATCAGGATAACCACATTCATAGTCCCAACGAATAATAAATCTATAAAAGTGGAATCACAAAAAATTGATGGAAAATAATTTGCTACCCCCTCAGACAAAAAGCAGCGCCATATTTCAACTCAATGATTGTGTTTTGTCTGCATGCAATTTGATTTTGCATTTGGTTTTTTGTAGGAAAACATCAAACGTATCGATTTTATGTGGTATCGTTCAGACAATTCGAAATGGCGTGAAATTATTTTGAAGCCGATGGAATTTTTGAAGCCACCTCCAAAGTAACTAGATGGAATCAATTAAATTGAAATTCAATTAAGAGCAAAATTTATAGAATTAATTACCACTCATTCTTAAAAAAAATTAATTTGATCAATGAAGAAAAATCTTCAAAAATTCCCAATTCTTAGTCCTTAAAAAGGTGCTGACTTCCAAAAAAAATAATTATTTTGTGTATTTTTATATATGAATAGTGTAACATTTTCGTAATTTTTATGTAAATGTAAGTAATACCGTGTGCTCTTCAGAAAAGTTAACAAAGTTAATTTGATGTCGTTTTGGTTAGCTGTCATTTTTTTTTGTATACATTGGTAGAGGGAAATCCTTGAAAGACCCTGTAGAGATACGAATCCCTACAGTGTTAGGGTTTTTATATCCACTAAAACCCACTTTCGTATTCTAAAAAAGCCCTTTTCTCATTCTTTCTTCCTGGCGGAGCTTCTTTATTCGTTGGGACGTATATTCCGCTGCCACAACCCCAGCATCTTTGTGATATTATAATTTGTGTGATAATGCGCTTTTGGGATAACTGTTCGCTAATTATTTTCTGCATTTCCTTCATTGCTCCTGTACAGCCGACAATTAGGGTATGTCGCCTCAACATATGGATATATTGGATCACCCATTTCCTATCAAAAATTTGGGCCATATAGTGGTGCACCTCCCCACAGTTTTGCTATGATATATCAGGAATAGGATGATCGATAGATCCCAGTTTTACTACCATTTTGCCACTGTTTCATTTCTTTTGCGATAACACACACAGCGTCATACAAGACAATACGGAACACTCTCTAGACGTACAGTGCGCTTCAACGATCTATCGGCATCATCTGACGCTAGCATATTTCCGTCACCATACCTTCTATCTAGGTAGGGGCTGCGTAGATTGTCCTTAAACTGATAATGTAGATAGAAACCCGCATTTGCTCTGTCTGGGCCCTTCGCGATTAGGCATGATACTTGCTAAGGCATTCACAATCCGACTTGTATTTTTAGTAGCAATTCTCAGATACTGACGAAAGCTCAACCTGGGGTTTTTTTTGTTGAACTCTCAGGTATTGAAACAATGGCTGCGATATAATATCGCAGTCACCGATTATGAAAGTAACAGACTCTTTTGTTTTTCTACTGGTCACTAGTACTGTCTCGGTCTTTGGTCAATAAGTTGCAAGTTCACTGATAATAGTCTGATAACGTAAACTACATCAGCTTGTACTTTGGGTGATCTCATCTATGAAGCTATAATTTTATTAGTTGATATTTGTTTTTCGTACAGATTTGACATTGCCAAATCATTATGGGGCAACAAAGCTTTCAAAAATGCATAATTACTGTAAAAATATATTTCGAAATTAAAGTGGATCCGAATAATTGAAATTTTTATTTAAAAAGTGTACCCATTAACCAAAGTCTACTATCTTGGAACCAGATGCTCAATAAAATATATTGTTGAGGTATGTGAAAGTGGAGCTGAAAGTTGAGCAACCTCCTAAAGGCATCGCCCATAAAAATTGAATCTTTTTCAAAGAGTTGTGTTAAATATAGAATATATCTTGAAGATTTCTATTTACAACTTTATAAAATTTATATGATAATGAGTAACAAAGTACATTTATATTTAATCAGCTTCGTTAACAAATAAAAGTGCTACTTCTGAGGACATGAAGATCCAGAAACAATTCACGAATGATTTTTACATTCCCCTATAGTAACGGTATGGAGCGGTGCTTGGGTTACAGGCGTCATAAAACAATATTTATTTGAGGACGCTCTTTATAGTACTTTAAGGGGCAGTATGATAAGTTCGTGATAAATGAAACAAAAATTTATTTTTCAACAAAAATTGATTTATTCGAATTTTTTAAAGTAAAATTCTTTTCTATTATTCGAACTTACTTATAATATCTGTATAGTATGATTTCGCAAACTCTATAAAAAGAGGCCTCAGTTTTGACTATAATATCAGAATTTTTAGAGAGTAAAAAACCACAGAAAACTAATTCTTGAAAATACATTGAGTGAATTTTGATGTTACAATTACCAATGAATGGGCAGGTTTAAGATAGTCAATGTGGATTGTAGCATGTGCATCCCACACAACAGTTAAACGAACTACTTTTTGGTCAGGTGTAAGCGAACATGGGTCATACCAATAATTAATATGTTCTTTTGAAGTATATACCATATCAGCTATCTCATGCACTTTTGTTTGACGGTCTTTTAAAATGATATCAAGAATTTTATTAATTATTTCTTAAGTAGTGACCTTAATTATTTCTTAGGTAGTGGTATCCTAGATGCTCACCATTACTTGTGCTCATAACACCACAATAAAATTCAGTAAACCATTTTATGCGATGGTACGAAGGCTCCCTAAACTTTTTTAAACTTGGTTTTAGTATCAAATACTGTGTTCTTTTTTCTCAAAAAATTTTATTGTTCTATTTACACACAAAATGCACTTTTCCCATTTTTTTATAAAAATGCAGCATGTTAAAAAAAATAGTTTTGATTAATCTCTTGCATTTATCACTCAGTTATCAGACTGCCCTTTTAGAGTAATGCTATTGAACTTTTTAATCCCCGATTTAGAACAATTGAGATTGAGCAAAATATAGATAGAACATAATGGTACTATGAGATGCTAAAATGGAACCACTACGATCGATATTACCTAAACAAATAAGGCCGAAAGGTATGATTGCCTATTGGTCCTAAAGCAATCCAGATTTGACCGTATCTAGTTCAGATTTTCAAACGATTAAGTCTATGCTAATCAATTAGAAAAAAACAAATAATTTAAAAATAACTTACTCAACAAAATCAATGATATAAACCCGGAAATTTGTGAAAAGTTGTTTTTAATTTGCTATAATTTTAAACAAAAATAATTTCTGCTCGATCAAGAGTAGAATTTTTTCCCCAAAAAAACTATTTTAAGTTTACTTAGTAGACAATCTCAATTAATGTGCTTCAATTATTATATTACGAACAATCAAATTGATTATCGTAACATCATTTTTTTGTTGAGTGAAAATGCAATATCATTTTCGAATTATTTGGGGGAATTAAAAAAATGTCGATTATTCATCAAAATAGCAGGGATTCGAAGCATGAAAAATTGTTATATTTTATATAGAATTCGGTAGATAAACGTTTCGATCCACAAACAAAAAATCGGACCCGAGAGCAGCAGCAGTAGCAGAAATAGTAACAGAAGCTGCATAAAACGATAGTTTCAACAGTGGCAGAAATATATATAATGCCAAAACTACCCACTGAGCAGGACCGGGAAATCTCCAGCATAAATCCCTTGGAATTTGCTTCTTTTAATAACGAATGGGCTTTTTCCTCTTCGTATGGGGTAGTGTCTGGGAGACACAATTCATCTAGACGCCGATATTGATGTTTATGTCTGCACTAAAATGCTCCAATGAAAAAGAGAATAGCGGCAGGGATGATATTAACAATGACAATAGCTGCGATATCTCCTCTGTTGATGCAAGGGCAAGAGTACAAAGAATCATCGATGACGACTATAAAAAGAAATAGCAAAGGCTATGGCTAACGAAAATATGCGTGCAGAAAATAAATCCTGCTGAATTCTTATCTATTAATAATAAATTGCGGCTATTAGCTTCTAATGACAAGGCATCCAAGGTTATTTGTCTTAAAGACAGGATAGTAATTGAATTGAGTCCTGACGACAGAATGATTGAGCATCATCGATTTTTCATACCATCTATTCGATATGGATTTATTTTTATTAAAATTCTCTCAATATTAAATCCGTATATTATGTAAATAAATTCTAATAACAAAAAATTCAACTAATTTTAAAACTGTTGTGAAGTCCACCCCCACATCATAATAAGTGGAAAAATTGTTGTTTTTATGAAAAACTGTCAAAATGTCAAATTGTTGAATATTTTTCGCTTTATTTTTTTTAATGATCAAAGTAAACTTTATGAATATTTTTATAATTAACTTAATTTTTATGAATATTTTATTATATTTTATATGAAATTTAAATAGCGTTTCCTGGTTTCTATTACTCGTAATACAAAATCTCTTCGTTTTCTATTATTTAGACAGCTTATAAAATATATTGTGATATAAAATTTATCTTTTAATGCATTTTTTTTATCAATTTTAATAGATATTAACAATTACAAAGATTTTAAGAAGCAGAAACTTTTTTAACAGTCATACATTTACTGTAAAGTATGGCGAAGTATTTAGTAACCAATCATCGATGTTTCTAAGCCTGAGGGGATTATTTTAATAAGTGATCTTTTAAATACCCAACAACATCTTCTTAGACGTCATATTGTGTATTTGTTGGGTGGGTAGTTTTAATGGTAACTTAAACGAGTTATGCAGAATTCAATTATAAAAGAATATTTGTTGTAACGATTTCATATAGTTTAAGTTCCTACGTCCAAATTGGCTCCAAAGTTAAAGCCTGTATGTCCAAAAGTAGCATCTTCCTACCATCAGAGCTTGGGTAATTGATTAAATTCCTAATTAAATTCTGTTTTTTTTTACTTAAATTTTGTATTGATGTGTAAGAAAATGGTTTTCTGCAAATAGTGAGCTTCGCACCAATTTTGAAGGGAGTTTATATGGAATTTTAGCATTGTCGATACTATGATTTTTGTGATGAGCTAGAACTAAATATACCACATTGAGTAATACCTGCTCGGAGATAATATCTCAGAATAATCGATATTCTCAAACTTGTGATAATATTACTTCGAGAAGAAGGATTTGATAATAAAAGAGGACCAAACTTAGGGGATGGAATAAGGCCATTTTAAAATCAATCTCTCCGCCAATTTAGTAATAGGTAAGAACAAAATTTGACTAAAAAAAACCAAATTTAGAACTGTCTGTGTAAAAGACGTAAGACCCTTCAAAGAGAGACAGCCACCCTCTCTTCCCCTCTACTAAAAAGTTGATCACCTCTGCTTCGAAGGACTGGTTTCAATTAGGTTTCCTAAAAATTGTGTACAAGATATAGTTAGCTTCCTGGAATTCTTTTAGATCCGATACAACCTTACGATGTCAAAACAGGTTGCCCAGTTTAGAGGTTTTAGAATGACCTAACAAAAGAGCCCTTTTAGCCGCTTACTTAAAATTCGTGGGACATGTTCTGAGAGATAAACACTCTTTGAACTGTACGAAGAGTTACTTGGAAAGTTCGTTGTTCAGCCTTTGGCCACCAAACCAGAGCTGAGCAGGTGATAATGTCAATATTGCCAGATTTGACCGCTGTATTATTTTTGTTTGTAAATCCCAGGTTCATTGAGGACCCTATAACAATCCTAAATGGCTCTAGGTGCCCTATCAGTAACACTGGTAAGGTATGAGTTCCAAGGCAATTTTTGGTCCAGAATGATGTCTAGATTTTTGACCTGTTGTAGAGAATAATTTCAGTACCATTCATCTTGACCTTGATAAAGTTAAACTTATGCTTTTTGGTGAATGGAACTAAGAATGTTTTGTGAGGGTTTGTATTGAAATCCGCCTCTTGGTACTGCAGTCGGTCCAAAATTGTTTCTTCATATTTATCCCTGATTATCATGACCAAGTTATCAGCATAACCGTGAGCTTCAAAGCCAGCTACAGATAATTTGACGAGTAGGTTACCAATAACAAGTGACTAAAGTAGGGGTGATAGTACCACCCCTTTTTTTTTTAAGTTTTGGATTAATGAGGTACAGGGGGAAACCTTCAAAAGGTACTCGCCTGGAAGATCTGCTACCTGCCAGGCGAGTTATGCGGGATTTTTACCTCGCTTAAACCTACCTGTACCTCTACTCTTGCTCCCGGAACGATGGTTCCCCGGCGGCACTCTTTGTTAATACTTCTTCGCCGGGGCGTTCTTATTTGATATTACTACTGTCCCGATATTATGACGCCTCGCGGTCTATTCTTCATACGTGGTCCGAAGATCCTTGATTAAAGATTCCGCGTACTCTGCAATTCTGTTCCAAGCCGATTGGCTCTTCAGCATGCACTCCACTATGTTTTCTGGACTGATGGAACGGTCCAGATTTTTCTCCCTCGTAGAAGGGGCATTGGAAGAATACGTGTTCTGCATCTTCGATCACATCGCGGCAGTTATGACAGTTTGGAGAGTCAGTTCTCTTGAATTGGTGCAAGTATGCCCGAAAGCATCCATGCCCACTTAAGAGTTGGGTGATGTAATATCCGACTTCCCCATGCACGCGAGTGACCTATTTGGTGACATCTGGGATCAGCCGATGAGTCCACCGATCCTTCGTCGAGCTGTCCCATCTCTCTTGCCAGAGGCGAAGACTCTCGGATCTCTCCTCTTCACAGAGGACCTTTCGCCGCTTTTCCTTCTTCCTACAATATTGGCGTTCACGCTCTCCTGCCAGGATGTCGATGGGTGGGCATGATGTCACAATGTTGACCGCATCGTGTGATACCGTTCGGTATGCTGACGCAACTCTGATCGCTGAGACCCGCTGAACTAATGGCAATGTCTTGCGGTATGTTGTTAACTCTAGCGATTTCGCCCACACTGGTGCTCCGTATAGTAGGACGGAGGTAACTACAGTTGCCAGTAGTTGCCTTCGGATTTGCCTGGGGCCTCCGATATTGGGCATTATCCGCGAAAGCGCGCCCTGTACTGCTGATGCCTTTCTGCTGACGCTGGAGATATGCTCGTTGTAGTCGAGTCTGGCATCCAACACCATTCCTAGATACCGGATGTAGGGTAGCAACTGGATGTCGTGATCGCCTACTCTTATGGTGATGGTCTCCATTTTCTTCCGGCTACTCTTAAGGAGTGCCTCGGTCTTATGTTCCGCTAAAGACAGGTCTGCCGATGTCATCCATTATCTTACCCTCCGGATGGTGGTGGAGAATGCGGCTTCCAGTTCCTCTAGGTGTTTGGCTACAAGGACAACCGCTACGTCGTCCGCGAAAGCCACGAGTGTTGTGTTCGGCGGTAATTCCAGATGGAGTAGGCCGTCGTACATGACGTTCCACAAAAGTGGCCAAAGGACAGAGCCCTGAGATACTCCTCCCGTGACCCCATACTCCGCTGGTCCATCCTCCGTCTCGTAGTGTAGTAGTCGGTCACTGAAGTATGATCTGACCATCCTCCGTAGGTAGTAGGGCACCCCCATGTTCTCAAGCCAAGTTAAACGCATTCTTGATGAGATAGTACCACCCCTTGTGTATAATGTTTAATGGATCTAACAGTCTCTGAATAATTTCTCACTTATCTGTGATATTGCAATTAAAAAGCATGGCACTAATCCAGTTAATCGTGAGGACTCACTTGCACAAAGCTCCCTTTCTAAGGATTCATAGGAGGGGTTATTAAATGCCTTATCTACGTATAGAAATACGCATAAAGTTATTTGCTTAGTAAGATTTGCTCATTTGATACGTTAATTTATTTGATGTGTAGTGAATCCTTTCTCCATAGGACACACCTAATAAGAAGGTCTACAATATTTGCATAGTTTTAAGTAGGAACCATGTAAGACTAAAAGATCGGAAGGATTTGGCAGTAATCTAGGTCTTGAGTATAAAAACGACTTTAAATTTTCTCCAGGAATAATGAGAATGCGGTCAAAGCAGTAGATGGCAATAGAAATCTTTACAAGAACAGGAGTCAATAGAAAAAGGATAAGACTCTAGGTATCTTACTAGAAACCCAGGAAAATGGGTAAGACCCCTAGAGTTTCCTCACTATTTTCTGTGTCGATACTTTCCAAGTTTTTTAACAGGACTATGTCATTTAAATGGTTTTTTGCTACGATCTTGAATTCTTTCGCAGAAGCCTCTCAACGTCTTCCGCTTGGACCCATAAAATTTCTGATTGTTAGCTATAAGAGCGCGATTATACTACAATACTTTCAGCATTTGGTCATATAGACATATTGACAGTTCAAAGCAGTACGGGTCAATGACAACTTCAGACAAAATTCACACCAGACAGTCAGTCACTTTTCGTAGATATAATCGATTCTGTTCAGCCACTTTGAGATATTCACACTCATTTTATTAAGTGCAATAATTAAGGTACTCATGAATCTAAAAATGAACCCCATTATTCCTTTTAAGAGATGGCCACAATCTCCTTGTAAATGTGAAACGTGAACGTAGCAGAACAATCATTTTGGTAGACAAATTTTATAATTTTTATTGCATAACTTTTTGCAATTAATTTATTTGTTATATAAAATGACAAATACAATAAATAAAATAATACTTTTATTTATTATACTATATAAAATTAACAACTATCAAATAATGGAATTAGTTTTTTTATATTACAAAATGGATAATCTTACATGTACACATGTACCCTGGACAATTAGTGAAAATGAAGCTTATACAATTTTTTTAAAAGTATTCGAACTATTAAATAATTTTTCTGAATGGTTTTATTGTTTTTATAAACAGTTCTTTTCCTTATTTTATATAATTTTTTAACGTTAATTTTAAAAATACACGAATATATAATTCTAAAAATATTATATTGTAGTTTAATTGGAAATCAATTATTTTGTTCAGTATTTTGGTCAATAAACATCAGCAAATTTGCAACAATAAATGAGAAATAATGAAAAACTATTATAGATTTTTATATATAAAAGTATTTTTTTAAGTATCTGAAGTTATTTTTACATAAACAGGACAAGTAAAATATCAGAATTTTTTTTGGATTTAATTTTAAAGCTTCGCCTTAGCAAATTTGCCAGTTGATAATAGTCACTATAAAAATATTCGTAAACAATTTATCCAAAAATCATCCAATGGACATATCTATTTGATTCGATACAATAATTCTAAATGGAATTGTCCAAGCTGACCGACCAGCCATTCATGGATATGAACAAATTGTTTTCTTTTATTCATACGATAACAATTCCATGGTCGAATATCAGAAAAACAACAATGAAATCATTCTTAGGAAAGCAAAAGCTTTTCAATACCGGAAACAACAATAAAAACCGCAATATCTATGAAAAAAAAAATGGAAATAATGAAAGAGGGAACAAAGCTTTTCAAGCTAATCCAAGTAGAAAGGGCGGTCGGTAAAAGACGATTTCCTAGTTTTGAAGAATTGAAAGGAAAATTTTTGTAGATTCTTCGACCAAGTAGAAGACGAGCATATCGTTTAGTAAAATTCGAAGATTTTATTTCTCATTACTCTGCCGACGTTCGGTTGTAAAATTTCTCGTTAAAAACACTTTTACACAAATTGAAAACCAAACAATTTGCTTGAAGGAAAAATATCCATTCTCTTTCCTGGTCAATTGATAGTGACTCACTTTGACAGCTACAGACGTAAAATTCCTCTTAAGACAGTAACTTTACGTGTACAATTACAAAAAGATTAATGATCTGTCAAAAATTCCATCTAGTTTCAAGTCTATTATTCCTTCCGCAGTATAGTTTTGGTTAATTCTCGTACCTTAGCTAGTGAATATAAATATAAGATTCCATTTAGTGTGAATATTTGAAATCTTTAAAATTTATACTATTTCAAATTTCCATTGAGACAAGAAGAAATAAAGAAAAAAAATTGAAAAAAAAGTTATGGTATTGTTGAAAGGAAAGTATTTGTGAAATTGCTTGTACGAGTATGCATCAGTTTTTTTGGTTGAAAGATAAATGTGCAAATTAGAAGAAGCTACAATAACTTAAATTTGACCCTCTTTTAGTTTGTGCTAAACATTCCGAATATGGAGATACTTGGATTTAGAAATAAAGAAAGTACTATTGGTATTGGGGTGAAAGTACAAAACAATATTTCCTCTAGATACAGTGATAAATCCTGTGAACTTAAAGTAAGCGCACAAATAAGGTCACCTGATGAGGAGAATTTAGTGCGAACGACAGTCGACCGGAAGTATTGTTAACATTTTCTATTCTTTGCCATCACCCTAATCGATGCTGACCAATCCCTGTTGTATCCGAGTCTATGTTTTTATCTTGAACAGCATTTATCCGGAAGTAAATGAAATCGAAATGAAACCGAACAGCTTTAAGGGACGACAAACGGTTAGTCTAAGCCAAGTCCTTCTTCGAAGAGTATTTTATTTTCGAATGAGTTTTTACCTTAAGTTTGTTCAACCGAATGGTGAGTTGAAAAAAAATTATACGAAAATTTATTTTATCGCCAGATAGCACTTCAAGTGTATGGCTTAGTCAGGCAGGACCAAAATTTTGGCATGGGAATCGAAAATGAAATGGGACCCGAAATGGGGACAAGTTAAAGGAACAGGAATCCTTTTTGCCGATTAAAGTGCTCAGGATTTTCATAATATACCCCTCTGGTTACTGTTTGCTTTTCTATTCGTTTCACTTCAATGTTACAATATTGTCCAAGTATTGGTTTCAATAATGAAAATAGTAGTCACTGTGGTTATTTCTTACCACTATTACTATTCGTCTGCAATTCTCCCCACCGACCACCAACCCTATTCTACTGATTATTCTTAACCAATTTGCTTATCCAGATTACTTCAACCAATACTAATCTTATAATTTTTCCAATGAACGCACTACAAAACATAAAAATCTATGAAATATCAGGTTTTTGTGTTCAGTTTATTTTCACCTGAATGAATTGACCTAATTTTATTAGAGATTTCTTACATTTCATCGATTTTAGTTTTTATTACAGTATTTTTGATTCGAATTCAATGGTTTTTTTTTTCTTAAATAAGTAATTATCGATTTTTGGGTATCGTTTAGTCTAAAATTGATTTTATGTTTTTTTTTTTTTAAAGTAATAAAATTAGTTTAAGTTATAGTCTCGTTTTTTAATTTTTATAATAAGCATTTTAATATATATGTATAGAAGCATAGGAAAAAATTTAAATTCCAAACCGAGTCGATTGACTTTTCAAATTTCTACTAAGTCTGTAAATCCTTAAAAAATATTACTGAACAGCTAAAAAAGGACAACATTATTTTTTTTTACTACCTAAAATTTTCTTTATATTTTTGATGCTTTTTTTCGCTTTAATATTACATATCTTGAAGGTATCTTTATTTGAAAAACCTTCCAGCTTTGGTGATTATTTTTATTTGTTATAATTTTCTTGAGGTATAGTCTTTTCTTAAAGATAATTTCTTTGAAATTATATCATTTCTTCTATTTAATTGAGTTATTATTTACACATAATATAGTTAATTTAAAAGCTATTGAAGAAAAATTATGAAACTGATTTTTTTTTAGATAAACTTAATTTGATTTTTATCAGCGATATAAGAGCAATATGATAAGTTAGTGATAAATATAAAAAAAATAATTGATGTCAGTAAAAAAAAAACTTTTTTTATAATCTTAAACTTGTGCAAAGATATTGTATATGATTTTATAAATATATGTTTTTTTATTTCATTTAAAAAGCCATTGAAAGCAGTCAAGATTTACGTTATTTTATTATATTTTTTTTTTTGTATTAAGAAAATTCTATTTTTTTTAAGTGATTTTTAGTGTATTAAGAAAATACTATTTTTTTTAAGGAAAAAAACAATATCTGAAAAAAAAAACTAAGCTAGAAAGGTATTATGGACATTTTTTGCCATTGTATGGAATGATTCAGCAGTGGTTTACTGAATTTCATTGTGGTTATAAGAACAAAAGTGATGCTGATAATGCAGGATGTCAAATTGAAGTTACCATAGAAGAAATTATTAATAAAAAAACTCTTTTTAAAGACATTATAAACATTTGAAAAAAAATTTGGAGACAACATCTTACATGAAATTTGGTAATGAGAAATATATCGACGATATGGCTGCCGCGGTTACACAACCCTTAGTTGGACGAGTACTAATTTGAATGGACTACTTGAATATTTTTGAGCGTAATTTTTGTCAAAATCAATTTTTGCATTGATTGATTAGTATTAATAAAATATAAATTCAACATGACAAACCAAAAAATCAATGTTCAGTTGAAATAATGGGCTTCTACTAGCGTACATGCACCAAAGGAGTCAAAATGCATAAAAGCTTCTAACGGTGGGAAAGGTTATGGCTACTGATTTCTGGATTATATAAAGTATAATCTTCCTTGACTATCTTAAAAAATAAAAGACAATAATAGTACAGCATTAAACAATATTGATAGACTAGTTTTATATCAAAAAAATGTCCTGTTTCATCATGAGAATGTACCTGAACATTCATCGGCAATTTAAATAGCAAAATTTGGATCTTGCTGACTTCAGAATTTAGACCTTGCTGACCAGAACATTTATCGGCAATTTAAATAGCAAAATTTGGATCCAGATTTGGATCTTGCTGACTTTATTCTATTTTTAAGTATAAAAAAAAAGTTTTGTGGAAAGAAATTATAATCTAATTCTGTGACGTATTTTACAGAGTTTAATAGATGAAGTGTATCGAACTAAAAGAAAACTATATTGGAAAATAAATACATTTTTATTTTTAAATACTTAATTCTTTGTTTCATTTATCACTGATTTATCATACAACACTCGCATATCGGCGGATGCATTACTTTCATTATTCGTTGAAAGTCTTCAACTGGAATCAACTATACGCACTCCTTGAATGTTATCGACAGTACCAAGGGCAGAGGAACCAAAGGATTTTCTTTTTCTGATAAAAACTAGTTTATGGGGATAGCCGTGTTATGATGAATTATCAAAATTTTTGCTATGTGCGATTGGTTGCGAAGAACCATTTTCTGAGCCTTTTAAGGTTTTTTTATAAGAAATTTGGTTGACAGTTCATAACTCATCCTAAATTTACATCAGTTTCAAATTTTTAAGGCCTCCTGGAGTAATATTTGTCTTTCACTATTTCTCAGCCCTTCAAAATGTCAGCAAATTTTTTTTCGTTTAATAAAAAATATTTCCTAGTAGATTAACCATACTTAACATATAATTTGATAATACAGAGGTGCTTAAAATTTCGCTGTTCCTTTCACTTATTACGCTGTATAGGGTCATACTACACGTTAAGGAAGGAGCTCAAAGAAAAAATCCGCTTATTCCGGAAAAATTTCGGAAAAAGTAAATTAATTCTTTAAGAGAGAATATTACTACAATTAGACTAATTTTTAAAAAAAAAATGGTTTTCTCTTAGATACTATATCTTCCTTTTTAATGCAATTATCCTTAAAAAAAAAACTTGCTATATTTTAAAGGTTTTTTAAAAATTATTAAAATACTTTGCAATAAAAAAGTCAAAAATAAAATTAATCTTAAATATAGTGAAGCTTTGTTAAATGTAAATATGTAAACTAAAATTTAAAAAAAACATATAAAAAAAGGATAAAAGGATAGAAAGTAATGTCTGCAATTTAGATAACATTACTTTTTTCCCATTTTTATACTTAAAGTATTTGCCCTACAATATGCCAAAATAATTTTACATTACTTTGAGAACTTTATTAAAATCTTCTTGACAGTAAACTTTTCCTAGTTTTATTTATTTAATTTTTTTGTGTAAAAGATTTACAAAGTTTTCTATCATATCGTATTCTGGAATTTTTCCATTTTGTCAACGGTTTCCTTATCATAATGCAAGAAGATGTTTGGATTTTTTGATTTTTTGTTGTTACAAACTCATCTTTGTGACATAACGTTCTAGCAGAGCATCCTGGAAGAGCAGAGCTTCTCTTCAGAGACAATCATCTTGAAACTTTTCTATTCGTTCTTACCATCGAACTAAGTCACATTTTATGTTGTTTAAGAAATCAAATAAAATATGATGAATTCATACCATCTCTTGAATTTTTCTCCAATTCATCTTTTCAACGTTAAGCTGATTTAAGTTTTTCGTCACTGCATATCTAAATGTGAATTTTAAGATAGTTTTTTGTAGAAGTTGGTATATATTTTCATATAAGTTATTTCTTTATTAAAAATAAATACAGACTTCTTTTCTAAGCGATAATCCATTTTTTCAAAAGTCTTTTTTAATATTCGTTTTTTTTTTTAAATTGGTATAAAAAATTGTGTTTATTTTTTCATACTTTTAAGGGATTATTCATGCCTTAGTTTGGTAAATACAAAAATCTCACTTGTTATTAAATTTCTGTATTATATATTTTGACATTAGATGCCGTTAATTTTTTTGGTTAAATAAATATTGTGTTAACATTATCAAAATTCAATGATTCAAGCAAAGTTTTGTGTTTTGAGAGAAGATTTTTATATCCTAAATGAGTATTGTTTCTCAATCAGTGGATACATCGACAAGCAAATTTGATATATATGGGGCTCTAGAAACCCACAAATAATTATATAAATGTCATTGTAGCCATGAAAAGTGTCTACCAGGTGTGAGTTTTGTACCTGAACCATATTTCTTTCAAAATGCATAAGGACTAACCGCTGAGCATTGTGATATACATTTTGTTTTTGTTATAGCCTTAAATATTTAAATCTGAACTATACGCAAAATGGTAATGCAAACCATATACTCGTAACATAATAAATTTTGACCTTATTGCGCAAAAAGTTACCAGATTATGTGATATCAGTTGGCAGCCAAGATCGTACAATTTGACGCCTTTGGATATTATTTTTTTTTAAAATCAATTAATAAGTTTTATTTATACAGATAATTTGTTATGGTAGCCTTGTTGGAAATTTGTTGCTTCTGGTACCACTACTGCTAGAAGATGGCACGATTCGATGATGCCTTGTTGAATCTACGCAAAACCGAAAAACGATCGTACCTACGTGTAATCGGGTGGAAAAAAAGGAAAATGCAACCGGCGTCATGACGATATAGTTCTACACGAGGCATGCACCGTCGAAATGAGCAGTTGAGCCGCATATTTTAATATAATTTAATAACTTATTAAAAATGCATTTTTTTTTAAATTTAATTTTAATCCATTTTCACATTTCGAATTTTATACCTTCCCTCTCAGTTCCTATTCCTTCCCTTTTTACCAAAATAGTTTCTTTTTAGTTTTATTTAGAAATATTTTTTATTTGTTTCCACCACTCTTTGTTATCTTTCTTCTTCTCCGCCTCCCGTTGACAACTTAGCACTTTCAGGTATCTTCTTTACACCCTATATTTTCCAACACGATTTTTCTGGTTATGCTGGATATGGGAGCATATAAGGGGTCTGTTCAAAAAATATCGCGAATTTTGAATTTCCGTGGGTGACGTATTTTTAATTTTCGATTTTTTGTGGCGTTATGTTGGTACTCATGTCACTCTCTTATGCCAACAAGTTCGGCCATTTTTAAAGTTTAGTTAATTTTTGACAGCTGCTTTGCTTGCACGTGTTTTGGCTCGTTTTCAATTTTTGAACATTCCAAAAAATGGATCAAAGAATCTGTATCAAATTTTGTGTGAAAAACAAAATTAATTGCGTGGACCCATTTCGAATATTGACTGTGGCATATGGTGAAGCTACCTTGGACCGAAGCAACGTTTGTCGGTGGTACAAAATGTTGGACCGAAGCAAGAGGGCCGAGAAAATATGGACGACGAAAAGCGTTCCGGACGACCGATCACGTTAACGACAGACAAAAACAGAATGATTTGGTCGTGAGACGGGTCACCGCGAAATTCGTACCAAAATTGCTCAATTTCGACCAAAAACAGTATCCCATTAGCATTATTAAGAAGCTATGAACTCTGTCCGCAATGACCCAAATTTACTCAAGAAGGTCACAACTGGTGACGAATCATTGGTTTATGGCTATGACGTGGAAACCAAAGCTCAATCATCCCAATGGAAGCTGCCGCACGAGCCAAGACCGAAAAAGATGCGCCAATTTCGGTTGAATGTGAAGGTTTTGCTTAGAGTTTTCTTCGATTGCAGGGGCATTGTGCATCATGAGTTCTTCCCATAGGGTAGAACGGTCAATAAGGAATATTACCTGCAAGTTATGCGCAAGTTGCGCGAAGCAAACCACCAGAAACGCACGGATTTGTGGAAGAACAAAAATTGACTTTTGCACCATGATAGCGCCCCTGCTCACGAATCGTTTCTTGTGCGCGAATTTTTGGCCAAAAACAATATACTAATAATGCCGCAGTCACCGTATTCCCTAGATCTGGCCCCTTGTGACTTTTTCTTGTTCCCGAAACTGAAGAGCCCCATGAAAGGACGATGATAAGCTATGATTGAACAGATAAAGACGGCATCGAAGGAGGAGCTGAACATGATCACAAAAATTGATTTTTTGAAGTGCTTCGAGGATTGGAGAAAACATTGGCACATGTGCATTATATCTGGTGGGTATTACTCTGAAGGGGACAAAATAAATATTTATGAATAAATAATTAATTTTTGGAAAAACACAAAATTCGTGATACTTTTTGAACAGACCTCATATCTGCTAAAACTTCGAACTAGCGATAAGCATGCCTAGCAGAATAAATTGCTCTTTGAGTATGTTCGTTATTGGTCACAAGTCACGTTCAACGAAATTTTTATTTTGCCCAATTTTTAATACCGTGCCGTCCTTTCCAATACCTAAGAATTTTGCGAATATTTTTTCATACCATAACAAATTTCTAATCTTTGAAGCATTTATAAACCAATACCGGTCAAGAAATGGCCCAATTGCAGTCCGAAACGTGCGAAAAGTCATCAAAATATATCTCAATAGTTATAAATTCTGGCTTAAATATCATGTTAGCGTTTTGAATAATATTTTATTTTTTGCATAATGGCAAGGTACCAACAATATAATGAAATAAAAATATATAATTTTTATTTATATTATGTATATTTGATTTACCGTTACTTTCCAAAACGCTGTTTGGATTATCCCTTAAAGTGTACCAAAAATAATTTTCGGAATAGGCTATTAAAAATTTCCTTATGAATTTTTTTTTTATTTTACCATTATAACCTTTACTATCCCACGTAATATCAAAATCAATATTTGCTAGCGAAAGTTCCAAGAAAATATCTAAACTCTATCACAAATGCTATTAAAATTAATTCAACCGTACACGTTGGGCATCTCTTATAACTCATCACCTGTAAAATGTGGAGTATTCCTTTTTCTATCCCTGAGTTTTCTTTTTTTCTTCGAAATTATTTTCACCGATTCTAATGAAAAATGAGCCTTAACGATCTGTTGTCACGCAATGCAGACGATGAAAATTATTTTCGACCCATTTTCGATCATGTGATTCTGAGATGAGTGTTTATTAACGACTTTCATTTCCACACCATTAACTTTTGACCAGTGTTTGTATTCTTCAGTGAATTCAAAAAAAAAATTCTCACACACCTTAAAAAATTCTGTAACACCTCCTTGCATGTACAACTATTTTTGGGAATTTTTACTATTCAAAATTTACAAGCAAATTCGATGGTTCTGAGGCTTTCGCATTGGAAGTATCCATTTTTTTTTTTTTTGAAAAATGACATTGAACAGTTAGTGAGCTAGCACTGATTTAATACCATTTCTACGGAAGTTAAATAATGTTGACATAATTGCTGTTCCATTGACAATGAAGTGGGTTTTTATTTTCATTGGCCAAGCCAGATTATTAATGTTCTCAAGGGACACAGAGTATATTAGACGGTTGAGTAGCTTTAATTGTTTTCAACTTACCTGAATAAAACTTAAATGCCCGAACTTTTGTTGAATGTTGTCATTGTTTTTCCCATTGCTATTATTATTTTCCTTTTCGTTTAGGTATTTTCTATGTTGCCCGTTTTTTTTTTTTTTGCCCGTCTTTGTTACTTCTGATGAGATTCGATCTAAACCCCTTAAAAAAACATTGTAACATTAAAATTAATCCTCTTTTTGCTGTTGTAATTTCATGTTTATTTAAGCAATGGAACAACAGGACCAAATTTGCCGGCAACCCTTTTGGAATCGAGCAAATATCAACATCGGGGAGGTTTCGTTACGATACCCATATAAATAAGAGAGGGGGTGGGACTTTATTGTACGAATTTATATAGAGAATTTCTTAAAGTGGTCGCTGAATTTTCGAGGGTAAATAGACTGAAAGCAAATATCAACAACTATTTATTATTATGACGTCATCAAATCCTTATATAATAATAAGTAGTCGTTTTCATTTTGTGGCAAATGTTCTTTTATCTAAAATTCATTTTGCTTCAGGCTTTATTTATGTAAACATACTATTTTCGATTAATAAAGCAATTATTATTTATTTTTGACAAATATTTCAAAAGTAATGCGACCAACTTGAAGGAACAGCTGACAAAAGTGCACTTAACAAGTCCATCATTAAATTTACGGATCTGATAAGGAAAAAACTTCAACTTAATGTTAAGAAATGTTAAATTTAAGGTCACGAGATATTCTTTGACTAATAGAATTCTAATAAGAGTATCGATTAGAGAAACTATGAAAAGGCGGAAAAGAGGATATACTTTTGAAGATTGCCTTGTCCTCGTTTCAGTTCACCTGCATGACGTGGATTATTGCAGCTAATGTAAAAGAGAAAAAAAAAATATACGAGAATGGCGGATAAATGGAAAGTTTCCCAATTCGATTTCCCGTTCTAAGAAAACCAGAAAAAAAGAAACAAATTATGCCGAAGGCAGAACCTTCGTCTGACAGACTTGAATTCTGGTAGGAAAATTCATGGTGAACAAGAAAAACTTGTGAGGGCACAGACCTAAATGTTGACATTAAAAACAAATTTGCTCCCCATCCGTTCTAAGGTGGGAGGTTTTGGTCGGCCCAAAGCCAGCAAACACAACGACAAACTGATCCAAAGACGACACGACACGATATACGGGCAATCGGGGTTTACCCTCAACTGTTGGGGTTAGACATACTTTTAGCTAAACAGACAGGGCTAGAAGAGAACCCCATTTGGAATTGTAATGTATGTTAATTTGTGCTCTCCGAGTGTCTGCATTCTTCAAGGCACTTATTGTGGTGAATGGAAAAATGTAATAAGCGCACAATGAGCTTCGAGTTCAATCTCCAAAAGAACTAACATACGATACTGAATGCTTGCATATGAAAATATTTCATATGGTATGATCAGGTTTGGCTGATGATGACTATACAAGTGAGGTATACTCGCATATAGTAAAAGTCTATGGTTGAGATGACTCAATGGAGAAAATATGCCAAGCAAAAGGAATTGCGAACGGAAGGTAAAAATTCCCCAAGGACAGCATCAAATCTATAACGCAGCATCCTATACTGCCATATAAGTATTAGAGAAAACCAAGTAAATTGTATATTTTCTTGGGAAAAATGTTCGTTTCGATTTTTTTTTTATATTTCATTTTACATTACATAAAGTGGTGCTTCTATCCAAAAGTAAGAAAAAAAACCAAAACTCCATTCATTGGAATATGAGATACGTGCTGAACGATCATCTCAAGAATATGAGGTGTATTTTTGGGATTTACGCAAAATGTAAAAATTTTATCAATTCTGAAACGGCCTCAATAGTACTGTTCGTTTATTTGTTGTTGTTGTTGTTGTAGTTTTTTTCTTGTTTTTTTTTTTTTTACTTTTTTCACCGCAAACAGGTACACAAGCCGAAAAAGATGAATATTTGGATATGTTGTTTTTGCATTTAAATCCGAATAAAATTCCACAATCGTAAAAATAAGTCCGAAATAAGCTCGAATGAATTATATATAATCGAGTCCTTTAACCATTTCAAATCCTTGTTTTCATATTATATTTTCAGAGAAAATCTTTGGGTTTTTTTCTTTTCATTATTATTGTTATATTTGTAAATAATTTCTTTTATATATTTTGCGTTAAAAAAGTCGCTTTGAAAATGTCTTTTTCCATTCAAATATTTATTTTTGATTTTTTTGAATTTTACTCTTATTATCTTAAAATGTCTTCAACATTGGGAAGGATTATCAGAATTTATTTGTTTTTCAATAAGAAAGAAAATTCTAACTAATTTTGTATTTGTATTAGTAATATATTGATCTATTAAAAAATAATGATGGGCTTTAATCTTCTATGAACTTAAATAAAGTACTTTGATCCAAAAATAAAATATTTTTTCGTGGCACTTAGAATAATCATTTCAGTACTAATGTTACATTAATAACGACAAAAATATTTCGTAGTCATGATGGTTTTTTTAATAATATTTTTAAAGTTCTTTTTATTTTTTTGTAGATAATATAGGTCAAAAAAAATACTACAGGTAACAACATCCATCAATGCCACTTCATCGTTTGAATTTCATTAAGCTTCGATTAGACCATGTATCTAATATACATTTTTCTCCTGCCAATGGTTCACTATTAAATCATTTAATTCTACGAACAGTTCGACCGAACATAATGCACAATATTTGTACGTGGATGCATAACTTTTGCTCGCGGCAAGCAAGAATAAGAAGAAATTGAGCGAACCTATACATGATTTAATCGTGTATGCTCGAAGATATAATGCATACAACGTCGTTCCTGTTGATTGCTGTAAACTTGTCATTTGGGTGTCATTTATTTCTATATTTGACAGTTGCCATATTTAATTCGTGCCTGTATATGCATAATGCAAAGTGAGATTACCTTTTGAAAATTTAAAAAGCGTAGGAAAAACCATTTTAATGTAGTATATAGCAAAATATCGTTCGCGTGGAATATTTTCAAAATTGAATTAAATATTAGGGAAAATATGAAATTTTAACTAAAATAAATAAACTAAGTGAAATAATTAAATGTGAAAATGGCATTCATAATGCAAAGTGACTAAAATAGGAACAACATCGACCAACACGAGAATTCACCAATAAAAAATGCACAAACTGTCACATGATCAAAAATATTTTTTAACATGTTGAAATTACTTTTTGCTCGTCTAGTTTTCGTCTTAAAATTTTTATTTAAGCGTTTATGCTATGATTCGACTGATCGTGAAATACACGATTTTTTTTTTTCGACAAACCAATTATATCCCATGCACGCGCGAAATGCGTAAGTGCTCGCGCATATATTATTCTGTCAGACGCGCAAAAAATGGCAAATTTCACCTTTACATTGTGTATAAGATGCACGGTGTATTTGAGCTTTAGGCTCACCTTCGATTAGCTTTATAAGTCTCATGGCCATTATTGTATAAATCAATGAGAGGTGTTACTAAGAAGGGTCTTTGAGGATAATTCTCAAGCATTAAACTTTTTATAACGAGCAGCAGTTAGTTCACGAATAAAAACAATTTAAGGATTGCGATCTTCTTTCGCTATTAAGGTTTATAAAATTAAACTGCTATTAAGGTTTATAAAAGGGGATATTTTACTAGAAAGAGTAAAATTAATATAAACGGTTTTATGTTCATTTACTATTACTGTCCAATTCAAAAACCAGCTTTGGAGTTCGAGGATATAATTTTCTAAAATATTGGAAGCCGGGATAGAATTTTTATGGTTTGTTATTATGGCTGTGATATACACTTAAGTGACAACGAGAGTATTAGGACATAAATATTATACAGGACAGTACCAAGAATACCGAAAATGCTGTTGTGAGAGATATGATTACATTATCAAGTATTAGGTAAATGGAAGGAATTGTGTCAATTTTCAGATGAAGACAGAATGCTAAATACGGTCAAATACATACCATATGTCTAGAAACACACCTGGAGTGTACTCTTTTCTCTCAAAGAATATAATTTACGAGGTCTGTTCAAAACAGAGTTACATATATTCGGTTTTCGATTTTTTGTGGCGTTATATTGGTACTCATATCTCTCACTTATACCAACAAATTTGGTCATTTTGAATGTTCAGGTAATTTTTGACAGCTGCTTTGCTTGGAAGTATTTTGGCTCGTCTTCGATTTTTCCTCAATTTCGACCAAAAACAGCATCGCATTAACATTTCTGAGGAGCTGTTGGACTCTGTCCGTGACGACCAAAAATTTTCTCCAGAGGGTCATAAGTAGTGACGAATCAAGACCGAAAAAAGCGGAACAAAATCGGTCGAATGTGAAGGTTTTGCTTACAGTTTTCTTCAATTGCAGGGGCTTGGTGCATTATGAGTTCTTGCCAAAGGGTAGAACAGTCAATAAGGAATATTACCTGCAAGTTATGCGCAAGTTGCGTGAAGCAATCCGCCAGGAACGCCCGGATTCGTGGAAGAACAAAAATTGGCTTTTGCCATTTTTAGCCAAAAACAAAACATTAATAATGCCGCAGCCACCGTATTCCTAAGAACTGGCCCACTGTGACTTTTTCTTGTTCCCAAAACTGAAGAGCCCCATGAAAGGACGATGCTAAGCTACGATTGAGGAGATAAAGAAGGCATCGAAAGAGGAGCTAATCAAGATCACAAAAAATGATTTTTTGAAGTGCTTCGAGGATTGGGAAAAATTTTGGCACAAGTGTATAATATGTGGTGGGGCTTGCTTTGAAGGGGACAAAATAGATATTCATGAATAAATAAATAATATTTGAAAAAACACAAAATTCGCGATACTCTTTGAACAGAACTTGTACGATGCAGTGGGCTTTTGGTATAGTGGAATCTTCTCCTCTAAATTCAAACTGATTGCTTGAGAGTATGTTAGGGAATTTTTGTATGAATAGGAAATGATTTTTACCATTAGAAATTCCTAGCATGGGAAAAATTACGCGGTACAAAGCTACAACATCAAAATTAGAGGATTTTATTTTGGAAAATAATTAAGTTTTTTATTTTAGTTGGAGTTAAATTATTCTTTGTTAAATTCATTGAAAGCATAGAAATAAGTTTATTTTCTTCTTTTATCTGTGCAATTTTTATCTTCTGTTTTCCTTCTAGTTTCCAATATATTTTTTTTTAAACTTTTGATTTAACTACTTTTAATTATTCTCAAATGCTTTCGTTTATTTTTCGCCAAAAAAATCTTTTATATAATTTTTCATGACTAAATAGGGTTCATTTGGAATAAAATTTTTTATCAAGTATACGCAACTATAAAACTCCCTGTATTCGGTTACACCAAAAAGTGTGATGGTAAAATCTTCCTATATGAATTTCGCGCTTAATGAAATGAATTTCGATTTTTTCCATTTTACTGTGGCAATAATTCTGCTTACCGGGACATTGCCTGAATTCTCTTGAGACATTTATGGCACTAAACTGCAATAATACCCCCCCTTTTACACATGATTTATAGCCGATTGTCACAAGAACTCACAAGAAATTTATAATATTATGCCAAGAGAAATGATTTGTTATCATAAAAGTCGTGTTCTCAGCTAACTTGTATTTAGGCAGAGTCTGTTGTAACTGGAGTCTCCGGTATACAATCAGAAAGTTCTTACTGGAATTTTCCTCGAAATCGCATATTTTATAGCTTTCTACTATGGAGGAAAATAAAAGAATAATCCATGGAATTATTTAAGAAGTTTCAAGGATATGGAACGTATGATTAAAGTGGAAAATATGAATTACGAACACTTGGATTATGCTATCCCGGTTTCCCGGAAAGAGTACAGACTCTATTAATAATGTACATGCTCAGCTTGTCATTCCTCGAGTAATAAAGCTGCATAAACAAAAGATGCCGCTTTACGAATAATTTTAGATTGTAAAATAAATTCTATACTTTCGAATAGAAATTAGTATATTGAACACCAACGACTATGCCAGTACTGAAAATGAAAATGGTAATGATGGTAATACTAATAGTGATGATAATTATTATTATAATAATTTGAACAAGTTTAAACTCTATTGGAACGTATTGTACTATGCTCTAATGCACAGCGGTTGTTTAAAGGCAAGTACGAAGAAACCCTTTCCAGTCGTCTTAAAAGCCAACTCAAATATTATGAGCAGCCCATATTCAACCATAAAAACTACGATAGTTGCAGCGTTTATTCTTGTCGATATCCTCTTCTATTGAGAATTCTTTGAACCTTGAAGAAATTCCGCTTATGACCTTAAATGCATCTTTGATAGCATAGCATAGATCATTTGGCTGTATTTGTAAAAGTGTTTTTTTCTCTCATTTTATCTTAGAATGGCAACGTGAACAATGCAAAAAGACAAGAAAAGCAAAACCGAAACGACTTGTCGGAATATCTGTAAATAGCAGAAAAGTAAAGGATACACCATATACGATATGTCTAGACATTGATTCCCCAAACGTGCGATAAACGAGCGTATCGATGGGATGTTTTTTTTGCCATTCTAGGAAGACTACTTTTCTTCCTCTGAGAATAGAGTTTTTCTTCTGCCGCTGTTTTATCTCAATAGTCAGGTCAGCTCTAAGGGACTTTAATGTGCTTTTTTATCCATCTGAAACCATTGATATTTTTAATTTTGTGCAAAAATACAGATTATTTTAAAGGTGAGTTCACAATATTAGATGAAAAAGCTGAGATCAAAAAATCCCGCCAAATTACAATTAACCAAAAATCTCCTCTGCCGCTACTTTATTAATTTAAAATTAAACTATAAATTCGGTTGTTCTTAATGGATATTAAAGTTAAAAATTTATTTTATGTGAACTCATATAATGGAAAAAAAAACATAATATTTCCTTCAGTTAATATCGTGGATTATCCATTTTGTAATTTGGAAAATGCGATACTGTCATTTGACAACTGTTCAAAATATACGAGGTCTGTTCAAAGAGTATCGCGAATTTTGTGTTTCTTTCAAAAATTATTTATTTATTCATGAATATCTACTTTGTCCCCTTCAAAGTAAGCCCCACAAGATATTATATACTTGTACCAACGTTTTTCTCAATCCTCGACGCACTCCAAACAATAATTTTTTGTGATCTTGTTCAGCTCCTCCTTCGATGCTGTCTTTATCTCCTCAATCGTAGCGTGGCGTCGTCCTTTCTAGGACCTCTTCAGTTTCAGGAACAAGAACAAGGCACAGAGGGCCAGATTTGGGGAATACGGTAGCTGCGGCATTATTAGTGTGTTCTTTTTGGTTATAAATTGGCGCATAAGCAACGATGCGTGAGCAGGTGCAAAAGTCAATTTTTCTTCTTGCACAAATCCGTGCGTTTCTGGCGGATTGCTTCATGCAACTTGCGAATAACTTGCAGGTAATATTCCTTATTGACCGTTCTACCCTGTGGCAAGAATTCATGATGCACCATGCCCCTGCAATTGAAGAAAAGTGTAAGCAAAACCTTCACATTCGACCTAACTTGGCGCGCTTTTTTCGGTCTTGGCTCGTGCGGCAGCTTCCATTGGGATGATTGAGCTTTAGTTTCCACGTCATAACTATAAACCTATGATTCGTCACCAGCTATGACCCTCTGAAGCAAATTTTGGTCGTCGCGAACAGAGTCCAACAGCTCCTTCGATATGTTAATGCGATGCTGTTTTTGGTCGAAATTGATCAATTTTGGTACGAATTTCGCGGCGACCCAAATCTTTGGTAAAAATCGAATGGCACGAGCCAATCGATATGTTTAAGTCCTCAGCAACTTTCCGAACGCTGATTCGATGATTGGCCAATACTATTTTCTTCACTTCATCGATGTTTTCGTCTGTTGTTGACGTGCGGGGGCGTCCGGCACGCATTTCGTCGTGCACATCTTCTCGGCCCTCTGAGAGCATTTTTTACCACCGATAAACGTTGCTTCGGCCCAAGATAGCTTCACCATATGCCACAGTCAATATTCGGAATGGGTCTGCGCAATTAATTTTCTTTTTCACACAAAATTTGATACAGATTCTTTGATCCATTTTTTGGAATGGGCAAAAATCGAAGACGAGCCAAAACACGTGCAAGCAAAGCAGCTGTCAAAAATTAGCTGAACTTTCAAAATGGCCGAACTTATCGGCATAAGTGAGAGACATGAGTACCAACATAACGCCACAAAAAAATCGATAATCGAATATACGTAACCAGCGAAAATTCAAAATTCGCGATACTTTTTAAACAGACCTCGTATATTATCATGATACGATTTAGTTAGTGTCAATTTTGTCCATTTTATCATATATGACAACTTTGTACAAAAACATAAGTCCGCCGTTATGTTGTTTTGCGCTTTAAAAGGGGATTATTGTCGTTATAACCCAATTACCGAACCAACAGTTAGTAATACTGTGAAATAATTTAAAGAAATTTAATGCCTTATATACTAAGGCATGTGCATGGTCTAAGGCCTGTGCAAAACCAAACTCGATTTCACGATGACCTCATCATTTGAGCTTGAATTTACATACCGTATTATAGAATGTTTAACTCAAGTAACAATTAAATCCTTTCGACCATGGAATTCACAGAAGCTACTCCGATTGGAATGCTGATTTTTTAGAACAAAATTTTCTTCAGCGTTGAAACTCATTTCTCGCTCGGCGAGTACGTCAATAGGCAAAAAGCCATTGTATCCACGAGAAGTTCTTAGGACGCCTAATTATGAAATTTTTTGATTGGACTTTTTCTTGTAATTTTTTTTTTAAAGAAGTTTTTACTGCTTTAATTTAGTGACGCTGGGAAATCTGCTTCATTACGCAGTGATTTTCAGTTCGAATCTAGATAATTACACAGCCAAAGTGGTTTTTAGTTACTACCAAATGGCCCGCGTTGATAATTTGAACTCAAATATTATTAAAAATAATCTACAAATTTTGACAAATTAAGTCATGAAGTAATAAACAATTGAAGTTCCGCTGCAGATATTTTTATATCAACCTCTTATACTAATATTGGAGTAACTCCAGAAACTGGAAAATACGAGGATAATCATGGTAGCATGCACAAGTTACACAATGAGATGCTGAGCTTAAAGTCATTCGAAGCTACATCCGTCACTGAAGATAAGAATGAAGATCAGAATGTGTTTTTTTTATCTTCATTCTTACCTCCATTTAAGAATGTAACGTCCAATCATTTCATTGGGTAATAAAAAATTAATAAACGTACAATCTAATGTAAACTTATCAATTCACATCTAAGCCTACTAATAAAGTTAATGCACTGCAGATTATGGACACCGAAAATATAAACATGAATGGTCCGAATATTGTCATTTAACTTTAAAAAATCATTAAAATTCAATATAAATACTTTGGATAAAAAAAAATAAACAAATTATGATTAACGAAAATACAAATCAAAAAGTTGATAAAAATCCTGACATCTACTTTTTTCTCAACGAACTAAAGACCACATTTTTTGTGTGGTCGGTAAAAATATATTTGAATAACGGTCATAGTTTTCTATCATTCAACTAATTTTAATTCGATTTGGAGCGCTGTTAGTGCCTAAAAACTAAAAAATTCTTGTGCAATATTGACTGTACGAAGGTCATTCAACAAGTACTTAGCCTACAAAAGAAAAACGAAAATTTTGGAAAGGTGGCAATTTATTTTTCCACATTTGGCCCAGCGATACTCTAACTTTTTTAACCCGTCCAAAAAATACATTTTCTCGAGGGAAGCAAAATAGGCCTCCGTGGCGACGATGACCTCCTCATTCGACCCAAATCTATTCCCGGCGAGTGATTTTTTCAGGTTTCGAAACAAAAACTAGTCACAGGGGGCCAAATCTGTAGAGTACGGTGGATGGGGCAGCAATTCGTAGCGTAATTCGACCAATTTGGCCATGGCGACGGCGGAGGTGTGAGCCGGCGCGTTGTCGTGGTGGAACAGCACTTTTTTCTTCGCAAAGCGGGGCCGCTTTTTCTTCAAGTCGACGTCAAATCGGCCCAATAAGTCAGCATAGTAGCGCCTCGTGATTGTCTTACCCTTCTCGAGGTAATCGATGTGGATCACACCTTGTGAATCCCAGAAAACGGTGGCCATCACCTTTCCGGCCGATCGAACAGTATTCGCCTTCTTCGGAGTACGTTCGCTGGGTGAAGTCCACTGTTTCGACTGTTCCTTGGTCTCTGGTGTGTACCAGTGAATCCATGTTTCGTCGACGGTCACGAAACGACGCAAGAACTCCGCTGGATTGCGCTGAAACAGCGCCAAACACGTCGCCGATGTGGTCTCACGGTTGCGCTTGTTTTCCGGTGTGAGCAAACGCGGCACCCATCGCGCCAACAGCTTTCTCATGCCCAGTTCTTCGTGTAGAATATGATGCACCGTACCTACTGCGATGCCCACAGTCTCAGCTATCTCGTGAATCTTCAATCGACGGTCTGCCAACACGAGATCGTGAACGTTTTTAAAGTTTTCCTCCGTGGCAGCCGTTTTCGGGGCACCTGGGCGTGGCTCATCAAAAACCGACGTGCGGCCACGAACAAACTCGTTGAACCAATTCTTGACGGTCGCCATCGAAGGAGAAGAGTCACCATGCACAGCATCCAAGCGATCTTTGATTTTGCTGCGCATTTTCGCTTCCAAAAACAAGAATCTAATCACCGAACGATATTGTTCGTTTTCCATTTTTGTGCAACCGACCGACACGCTCGCTTTCAAAGGCTCTCAAAACAAAACTAATGAAGGGAATTGACTGACAGTAGGCTACTAAAAGAATGTACTGCACGATGGTAAATTTCTTTTGTGACAGCAGTTCCATCTTGGTGAGGCTAAGTACTTGTTGAATGAGCCTCGTAAACAGACGATTAGTTGTGATCAGATTAACGTTTCAGTGACGGTCGCCTGGTTATTTTCCGATGGGAGTGTTTTTAAATTTTATATTTTCACTTAGTTAAAAATTATACCTAATAATGTACAATTCTATTATATTGTATGTAAAAATATTAATCTATATATTGTGTCTAAGAAAAATCAATTTTAAAATCTACTTTCAAATTAATGAATTTGTATGATAGTGGTAATCAGTTTTAATATATGATATAATATGTGAATAAATTTCTCATCACAAAAATAATTCGAAAATCTTATTTAATTTTATTGATGTATTTTCAAAAAATTAAGTATTGTAGAATTTTTGAAATATTATCTTTTATATGCAAATAAATGAATTCACAGTAATATAAAATTTATTTTATTTAGTTTCTAATTGTAAATTAATTTAGTTTAATAATTACTGCAGTTCTTTAATTAATAATAAATTACTACGACCATCGTTTTAAAAATATTCGCCAAAGGAATTTAAATGGATATAAAATTGCCCCTTTCTAAAAGTGATGCCTTTGACTTATATATATATATACGTCAGTTAGCTTTAAAATGGCGTTTCAATTATCTATCCTTATACTCCATAATCTTTATTAGAGAGCAATTGGGGTTGGCCTATTTTCAAAAATTCTGTTTGATTTTTTCTAAAATATTTTGGACAAAATGTGTGCACTTTTGAAATAACAGGAACGGCATATATTAGTGGGGGCCAGTTCAAAAGTTTGATATGCAATTGACGTGGTTCTTTTTAAAACTATTTTCATAAATGTTATTGTCATGTATAAACAAAATATATTTATTTATACTGTTGATTTTGTTGTTTAATGAGTTTTATTGCTTAAGAAAACTATTTTATGAGCATGAAATGCGTGGTTATTTTATGTTGCAGCCAAAGGTAATATGGGAATTGAATAGTTCATTTTGGTGCAATTCATATGATTTTTTCGTTCAATTATTTCTTCTTCTAGGTTAATTTTCAAGTATTGTGATGGAAAGGAGTCTTTGCAGTGGCGGACAAGATTGAGAGGGTCGGGAAAGGAGTCTTTTCAGTGACGGACGAGATTCGGTGTGAAAATTGTCGTTTTCTTTCATTCAGACGTTGAAAGTATTAAATATTAAATATGTGAGAAAGTTTATCAAAACAGGATTAAATATTTTCAACCAAAAATTCCAAATAGCCGCTATCATTAAATTACTCATCAGAATTGCACAATATCAATGTGCAATAAAATTTAATTATATTTATTATTTCTGAATAAGCATATTTTTTTCTGATTCATTTAAAATTCAACAATTTTTATATATTTTGCATATATGAATACTAATTAATGTTATAGTATATAGAAAAAATAGTGAAGTCAATAATTGATAATTATCTGTTCTTCTTGTTTCCTTAAAATGAAGTGAACACTTAAGTTAATAAAAGGACAAATTTACGTTTTGCAATAAAGACAGAAAACACTACGAAAATAATAGAATTAAAATTTTGGATACAAATTCAAGAATAAAAACAACAAAAATATAAAAAAAAAACACTAAAATAATAATAAATTTTTATATCGAAATAATAAAAAATATGTCATCATAATTAATGCGAAATAAAAACTATAAAAATAACTCAGTCAATTTAAAAAGCTAATTTATATGACAGATACAGTAACAAGGATATTAGAAAAATAAAACAAAAATGAATTTTTTGAGCTGAAACCAAAAATAAAGAAAGCAACCGAATTTATACTATTGTATTTTATATTATCTAAGCTTATAACTTAAATTTAATGTCATTTAGAACAGCTGTCATTCTGTTAGTTGACGTTTAAATGTCAAAGTCGTTAAATAATTATTAGGATTGTAGTCATTACTGAAAAAAAAACATTTTACGTAATTTAAAATAAGTTCAAATAACATGCTTTCTATTATACAGTTTTTTTGTCTAATGAATAATTTTAAAGAATGTGACACTGTGTCTCAAAGACTGAAGCCTATTCCTGAAAGTGTACGTGAAAGTCCTTAAGGTATTCCGTTAATTAATTGAATTTTTCTCAATCTTTGTGTGAAATATTTTTCATTTACACTCGTTTGAAACTTGGTCATGTAGGACTCAGAGAGCTTATGATTTACTGGCAATGGAGCGAAACTATTTAAGAGCAAGTACCTGATTTTTTCCAGAAAATTTGTTATGATAAACAAAGCGCATTTTCACTTAAATGGCTTTGTTACAAAATTGACGGTTTTTGGGGCATGAACATCCAGAGACAATTTACAACCGATCTAACAGCAATTAACTGTTGCATCAGACTAGCCAGTGGAGCACATCGGACATCTCCAATATAGTCCATTCTGATTGTAACTGGTTGTAATCTCTGATTTTCAATAATTACCTACTACATAAACTAATTAAAACCATAATTTCCACCGCCTATTCAAAAATATGTTCATCCTCAATTTTATTAATTCGTTACTCTGCCAAGCCTGTCACGCTCATCCAGATTGGAAATAGTGGTTGGGAACATTCAGAAAAGCGAACAATAATACAGATTCCTGTAGAGAGAATAGTTTCCGTTTTTTTGGCGAATTATGGGCAATCAGGATAGCAGTAGAGAAGTCAACTAACATTCCCCCCCCCCCCCCCCCCAGCAGACACTTTGTGATTTTTGGTGATTATCTTTCCGCACTTAAAGCTATTCGTGACTCATAAAATTATCCAGTTCTTATCAACATTCGGTTCAACCATCTGGTGAACAACAGGAATACCGAATTACACTGGGTTTCGGCTCATGTGGCTCTTTAGGGCATGGTCAAAGTAGTTCGGGAAACTCTACTGCGTCCAGTGCCCATAGTTACCCCTAATTTATCTTGTCTACTCACAAAATGAAACCTACCATCTATAGCGTCTCGTGGACAAATAGGCTGGACAAATAGGCTGGACAATACTTTTTTGCCAACTGATTGGCTTACTGCCAATAAGCCGGTCTACTCAACATTTTTATCGAAATCTTGGACAGGTGCTTAGAACTCAGGCTGGACATTCTGCTCTCCCCTATTATAACCTATTTAGAAACCTCATTCGTCCCATCTGCTAATCCTGTAGCGTTTATATCACAATCACTCAAATACTAAGTGAATACCCCAGAATTTCTTTGCTCCTTCATCCAACAATTTCATTTTCAAGTCATCTATTCAAATTTTTCAAACAAACTAATCTACTCCACAAAATTTAACAAAATGTCGATTTTTCTAATTAATCTTTTCTTAAAAATATGGCTACACTCTCCCATACACAACATGCGGTCGCCAAAAAGCCTCATGGTCGTGGCACTTTTTTTTCACGGCTCGTGGAACATGTCGTAGGACTGTGGCGCTTTTTTTTCATAGTCCCTGGTACCTTACAAACAAACAACCAAATTCACGAAAGCATTTTAGAGCCTCGTAGAGTGGTTATGGCCACCTTGTAGAGTGTGTCATTGGACCGTATTTCTTTGAGGAAGCTGGAGCTATAAAAAAAGTGCCACGACTACATATATAGCGATATATATAGATAGATGAGATATTCCCTAAGATTGTCTCTGAATTAAGAAATGTTATTCCAATAGAACGGCGCCACATCACTGCTCATAATAAGCCACACCCCATGTTTTTTTGTGGGTATTTTTAAAATGAAAAAAAAAATACAATTTGAAATGTTTGAGGAATCACACATAAGGAAATCAATGAAATGAAATCCGTAAATGTGTGAAAGCAAGTTAATTATGCTATCAAAAGTCTAAAAGGGGCTATTTTGCCAATTGTATATTTTATGAGTAATTTCCAAATCTATTTAAATAATTAAAAATGGCCAAAACGATTTTTTATATTATTTAAATTTAAATTTATTTTAAAAGGAACCTGAAAACTTATATTAAGAACAAACAGTATTTCTGACAGAAAACGTAGAAGTTTTCCAATAAAATCCTATTCCAAGTATTTCCAGTACCTTTTAATTAGTTTTATATTTCTCCATCGAATAATGCCATTTAAAGCTTAAAGAATTTCAAGTCTATTTATATCTAGATGTGTATAAATGCACATAAATAAAAGTATTTAGATTCATACAATATTATCTGAATGGGAATCCTAGCAGATGACGTTATGTACATGTTCGAATGCATTATAGATGACAGAAGGCTCTTAAAGTCTTGTCGTCCAGTTCCCTGTCCACATCACTCATCGTATAAGACACGACATCTTTAACATGTTAACAACACTGCTTCCCCTATTCGAATATAAGGGATAATATCACCTTTAATGGATGGGGTAAGTATATTCTATTATCCGAATATGTTTTCGTTAAAAGAAAATATCGTATTACACGGTTTTCTTATAAAGTCGTATTTTCAGATTTTCACAGATGCATCTAAATCGGGTAACTAAAATAATTATATCTGAATAATGGCAGAATGCTTATTTAAGTTAAGCTGTAAAAAAAAAACAATAATGATAAAATTTTGTAGAATTCAAATCATAAAACTTTCTACAATCACATCTAAAAATAGCCCTTAACCAATGGAGTAAGTAAGCTTCGTTGACTCATTCATATCCATTGCTTCCAAACCGGATGCCAACGACTACGAAGAAGGTATTAGTTTTCCTTTCGAACGATCATTAAATAAATAAGTTTTCTAAAGTCCGGCATTATTGTCCATTGACTTTAATAATTTTATTAAACTTTTTCGCTCAATTGAACATTGCGTCGCTGTTCACTTTGGCAATGGTACATGGACGAGGACTCGTTCATGTCCTTCCGGATTCGATTCAGCACAACGACAACTGGATTGCTGATATTCCGATTTCAAAGTTTCTTGTTTTTTTCTCGATATTTTTTTTTATTTATTTATTTATTTAACAATATTATAGCGTTGTTTTGTCTTCATTTGGATAGAAAGGAAAACTTTTCCTTTTTGACAATACAAAACTTTCTTGATATTTTTCGTATTTTATTTTTAAGATTTTCTCATTTTTTATTTCTTCTTGAAACATTTTTTTTTTATCAATTTTTTTTTTTGTAACCAATTTCTGCTGTAAACTGCTCATAAGATCGTTTTTAGTTATGCTTTTATGGTTGCCATCTTTTGCCGGTTTTGTGTTTATATTTACTTAAATTGTTGTTGATGCTCGTATACTTTGCGGTCTTGTTAGCTCAGCTAATAAACTCGTCGAAAGTTTTCCTATAAACGCATTTTCTTATCAGGAAATTTTCGATAAAAACTAATGGATTCTGAAAAGATGTTACGTTACGTTCGCGAATAAATTAAATAGGATTATTCCATATTGGAACAGGTACCCTAGAACTGAAGATGCCACCGTGCTGGGTACTCTACTATTGCCGATAAAGTTTATCGAAACAACAATTTTATGAAAGTATCATTGGTAACTAAGAACGGTTCCTGATGTCCTTTATACTCTCAAGTCTTATAATTGCATTTTTAACCCAGCTTGTAAGTTTTCCTTTAAATATTGCTTATTAATATAATATTTTCTATTCAAAAGGACTTTTATCTTTTAGGTTTGTTTTTAAGAAATATTACTTTTTCTATGGAAATATTTTCAACTATAAAATAATAAAATTGATATCGTCTCTATCTTTATTTACTTATGGTTTTATTAAAATTTTGCTAATAAAAAAATAGTAAATATCTTTAGTTTTATTAACTTTATGGATATTTTGCAAAAAATTATATTGCATAAATTGAAATGATTCATTTTGCTATTTGGAAAGTACAATGCTTTCATTGAATGATTTTCAAATATTTTTACATCTGTTATTAAAAATAACTCTTGCTTTATATATGCCATTTTTAGTTTTAAATAGGTTTTTAATTATAAAATACTTTAAAATTGTAAACATTTTGTAAAATCGTGGTGTGCCGTAGTTACGTTTCGCTACAAACAAAATTAATTCTGAAAACAAATTTCTTTTCAGCGCAGAAGCTCATTTCTTACTATTTGGATATATCAAGTGTTTATGACAGTATCATTACAGAAGTATTATTCAAAGTATTATCCTTCGTTATCCACTACTTTTTGCCATCTTTCTGTTAATGCTCGGACACCGCGTCGAAAAAATTCTTCTTTTTTAGATTCGATGAAAGAATCGATCCAATTTTTGGTTATTTCGTAGTTATCGAAAAGCTGCTCTGACAAGCTATGCGCCATGGATCGAAACAAATGATAATCAGATGGGGTAATGTCTGGTGAATATGCCGGGTGAGGCAGAACTTCCCATTTCAGCGTATTTAAATAAGTTTTTACGACTTTCACAACATGGGGTCTTGCATTGTCGTGGAGCAAAATTACTTTGTCGTGTCGATCTTTATATTGCGGCCGCTTTTCTTGTAATGCTCTCTTCAAACACATCAATTGTCGTGTGTATACGTCCCCAGTGATGGTTTCACCCGGTTGGAGAGGCTCATAATAAATAACACCCAGCTGATCCCACCAAATACACAGTAAGATCTTCTTTCCATGAATATTAGACCTGGGGGACGATGTCGATTCATGACCGGGTAAGCCCAGTTTTCTGCATTTGAGATTGTCGTAGAGTACCCACTTCTCATCACCAGTGAAGATTCGATGCAGAAATCCCTTCCTTGCCTGCCGTTGGAGAAGAATCTCACAGGTGACTGAACGCCGTTCGACGTCCCTTGGCTTCAACTCATGTGGAACCCACGTTCCTTGTTTTTGTACCATTTCTATGGCTTTCAGGCATTTTCCGACCGTCAAAAAGTCGACTCCAAGTGATGTGGACAACTTCCGGAGTGTTTGGCAAGGGTCTTCATCGAGCAACGTCACCAAATCTTCATCTTCGAACTTTTTCGGCTGTCCGAGACATTCAATGTCTTCCAAATGAAAATTTCCATTTTTAAACCACGCAAACCACTTTATGCAAGTTTGCTCAGCAAGAGCATATTCGCTGTAGACATCCACTAAAGTACGATGACTTTCCGCGGCACTTTTCTTCATGTTGAAGTAATGGAGTAACACTCCCCGCAAAAACGATTTGCTACTATATAGTGGAAAAGTTGTGTTATGTCAGTAGCTTCTGGATGAATATTTACTTTTGTATGTGTGACTATGGGTAGTTGGCTAACGCCATCTTTTGTAAAACGCTACCAATTAATTCCAACACCTGGTATATATAACAAAAATTGATATATAGGGCTTTAAAAACCCTATATATCAATTTTTGTTATATATGAAGGAGGAGAGGCAGTTACCATCAATTTTGAGTGCTATGGTCCAATGATGACTAATTTTTTTTTGGCCTATACTTGAAGATTTTAATTAAAATCAGTTATGCTTTTAATAAAATGAATCAACAACCTACTAAAAATATGACAAATTTTGGCTTTATTTTGTGAAAAAATTGCAGGGTGCGTAAATTCGTGATTTGGTAACATCAATTGGCATCCAAAATCGTACGATTTGTAGCAGTTGAATATTTTCTTGCAAAACTACACTAAATAGAAAAAATATTCTTTAAGTTATAAATTTATATAAAAAAAATGTATACTTAGTAGTTTTTAAAATCCAACATTTTTGGAAAAATTTATGACCGAATTACGGCTTAAAATATTGGAAAAACTGGTAAACAATTATTTCAAAAGCGTCGACTCCTGAAAGACGGTTTTTAACAATTATTTGAAGAAATTTTTTTTTTCATATAATGAAAAAACTTTTCAAATATAAAAAAATAAAAATATTATCAAATCTAAAAATATAAAAATATATTTCATGAAGTTTTACTTTCCAAAATATAAACTGGATGACCATGTATATATAAAAGAACATTTCGTTTTTCTTTCGATCTCAGATAGACTTTAGGATTAAAATTGTATAGCTTACTCTTTAGTATATTTCATAAATAAAAAATAATTAACATTTTCATGTAAAATTAATAAATTTCCCTTTTGTACGTTAACCATAACAATTAAAGTTTAAAAACTTTATAAAAAAATTCATGAATTCTTAATTACGTAAAGCCATTCTGATTGAATACAATTGAAAATTCATCAGTTTTTTTTCCTGACTCCCAAAATACTAAATAATTGATTCTTTTTACATAAAAATCGTCCCATCTCTAATAAGTTCAAAAAATATTTTCGTTTTCTTAAAAATATTTAGGAATGAAATGCATTACAAATACATATAAATATTTGTGAATGTAATTTTTAAAAAGGCTAACAAAATGAATTTAGAGGCAGACAATTTTAAGCAAATTAAAGAAATATAAATGAAAGGGTGGACGAAAATCCCAAGGAAGGATCATAAACCTTAAGAGGAAAAAATACAAGACAGCCAAATGACTCCAATTCTCGAGAATTGTACTCGTATTTCTGTACAGACAATTTTACAATTTCGCCAATTTACCATAGTTAGTTGGAAGGCCAATTCAATTGGGAATTGAATATGTCTTTCCAAAATGGTAGGGTAAAAATATTACTCTACCCTCATTTTTAACATTCAGTTCTGTTTTTATTAACATTGCTCCTTTGAAATTAAAAAAAAAATGGACAAACTCAATTTCGGAATTAATGTAAATTCGTAATTTCTCCTAATTACGGTTGAAAATAGAAAACTGACAGTTGAATAAGGAGTCTTGTTGTATGTCAAACGGAGTCATATTTTTAAGTACAGACTTACAATAATAAAATTCTAGGCTAAACGATAATTTTCCTTTTTGTTCGATTTTAAAGTATCAGAAAATATAAAAAGGAGACAAATTTATTGAATTTAAATTTTAGGTTACGAGTAGTATTAATTGAAGTGATACATTTTCTCTTTTGTTGAAATATTTTTTTAATAACGAAACAGTTTACAATTTTTTATTAAATGTTAAAGTAAATTTTTAAATAAATTATAATTCACATGTTAAAGCTTTCTTAAGTAGTTTTGTAATACAATTTTTTTTTAGACAGAAAATTAATTAAACAAATTTATAATAAAATTTAAAACTTAATAATTTTTCTCTATTGGCAGATTATTCATTTTATAGTTTGGAATAAAAATTATAAATTAATTAGGAATTATTTATTTATAAATTAATTTTGGAATAAAAAGATTATAGAACAAGCTTTGCCATATTTTGCAAAGTTTAATTGCTCAAAAAATATTCTCAAATTGAAAAAGCTTTCTACAAAAGTGATATTTTTTTTTGCTCTATATCAATGCAGATAATATTCAAACTAAAGAAAAATTAACGAGAAAGCAGTGGCAATATTTGCGAATGTTTAGATACAAACAAAAACTAAATTGCGCAGAATATGGCAATTATAAAGGACTAAAATAAGCGGCATAAAATTTATACAAATTCGCTTAGTGATAATATTTCTTTATGGAAAGCCACTAGACGAATACTCTCTCGATAGTAACTGGTCAAAAACAGACAACGAAAAGGCCAAAGTATTTGGCAAATTTTTCGTAAATACATGTTGATATAGAAGATAACTAATATACTCTACCAAAATTAACAAAGAACTAATGTTCACAATCCCGATAAGTCTTCCCCACAAAAATTTTAAACCCTCGAAAATTAAATCTGATTTAACTGCACCTTCGTAATAAAAAAGCTTCTGGTTATGATCTATTAACAGCTACTATCCTGAATCAAATTTCCAGAAAAGCTTTAGCCTTTATTGTATATAGAGGGTTTTCCAATAAGAGTGATATGATTTCTAAGTGACGTTTCGGCCATTTGTAATATGCCATGATTAGTCTTTTTTTTCATTGTATTCAGTAATGCTTACAATTTCATCATAAAGAGATATGCGTAAGAACAACGTTTACAAATTATTCAATTTTATTATCAAATTAATCGTTCTCCAATTGCAACTTTTCGTGCGCTCACTTTCATCTGAGTGGTGCGGTAAATAAATAAAACTGTCGATTCTGCTGCGAAGAAAATCCACAAATTATTCATGAACACCCATTACATTCACCTAAATTGACAGTTTGGTGTGGTTTTTGGTCTGGTGGAACCATCGGTCCATACTGCTTTCGAAATGAAGCGGGTAACACCGTTACTGGCAATGGAGAGCGGTATAGATCGATGATAACCAACTTTTTATGGCCGAAATTGGAAGAAGTTGATCTAGACAACATGTGGTTCCAACAAGACGGGGCTAAGTGCCACACAGCACGTGCAACATTCGAATTATTGCAAGAAAAGTTTGGAGATTCAATTATTTCAAGAAATTGTGACATTGAATGGCCTCCAAGAAGTTGTGATTTAACACCATTAGACTATTTTTTGTGGGGTTATTTGAAGTCATTGGTCTTAAGCAATAAACCAGACTCTCTTCAAGCTTTAGAAGTCAATATTGAACGTGCTATTCATGACATACGACTTGACTTAGTGGAAAAAGTGCTCGAAAATTGGGTTCATGGAATTTGTTCCTGCAAAAGAAGTCCTGGAAGCCATTTGAATGACGTTTCATTTAAAACTTAATTGTATTAATAGTGCTTTACAGTAAATTAAAAAAAACATTTGAATTTCCTAGTGAATTAGTGTGTTTCTTTTTTAAAAGAAATCATATCACTCTTTTTGGAAAACCCTATATATTGAATGGTATCCTCAGCACAACCTATTTTTCCTTACTCTGAAAAATTTCATTTATTGAATTTAATCCTAAATTAAATAAACCGGTGCATTTTCTTACTTACTACACGTATAAACCTATCAGCCTCCTGCTTAGTATGATCTTTGAAAAACTCCTGATTTCGTTTCCTTGTTCATCACATTGCATCCTCTCTTGATATGAAAGAGTATTGCCCAGGAGAATTTTTAGCTATCTCACATGCTTTTGATCGTGTGTGGAACGTTGAGCTCCTCCTGAAACTCAAGAGTTTTCCTCCGTCAATATACTACCTTACCAAAAATTCATATATTTCCCAATGTCATTTCCAAATAGAAGTTAACTTAGAGTCCCACAAGGTAATTTATACCCATGATATCCCAACTGATCCTAATACTTTCAATGGGGTGTAAACATCCATGAAAGTTTCTCCCACTGGCGTGTGCTTATGTTAAGCCTCAGAGCAAAAGGGATTTTAAGATCATAATGAATTACAGTATTGCGAACATAAAATGGAGCATCGAAAATTTTACGAAGTCGATTGCATTCGACAGGAATCGGAAAGATTAGTAGGACCCCAGAGTTCTAGTCCGTAAGTACAGAAAGGTTTTAGTAGGATATTAAAATAAAAGTTAATCATTAACTTTTACTCTCTATCTGGTAAACCACTTCTGGAGGATTTAGATTTGAGTTTGAATAATTTCAGAAGCAGGTTGGGGATTTTTGCTAGATGAATGCTAGGCCGTATCATCGGCATATGTAGCAAAGAAGATAGTAGGGTAGATTTGGATATTGGATGTATAAATGTTGTAAAGAATGGGTCCAAGTCCGCTTTTCTGTGGAATACCCGATAATATTCGTTTACTTAGAATTATCGTTTGGAAAGGTATGCTCTAAGGACTAGGAAATAGGCAGAAGGAAAAACCCTCTTGAGTTTTCAAAATGAGCCCTGGTGGCAAACTCTATTAAGGAAAAACTATTTTTTTAAATTTTTTGAAAGGATTGGAAGGAGACTTATTGGTCTATAGAAAGTGGGGTAGTTTATTGGTTAATTGGGTTTTAGAATTATTTTAATAATAAAAAAATTTCCAGAGGATTGCGAAATATGTTGTCAGAAGGATGGAATTATATGGTTTAGGAAGGAAAACTATTACTCTTTTAGGAAGTTGTTATAGTTTTTTTGAGGTGATTATATTATAGCCAGAAGCTTTATTTTTGGGAAGGAGTTTGATTAAATGGGCAACTTCGAAAGGAGTAATTGTCTTTTGATGGAAGGGGTAAGGAAATGGTTATGTTGTGCAAGTTGTTCAGCAAATGCGTCTGCTTAATATTCGTTCATTTTGACCTAAGTGCCGTCAGTTTTTTTAGCAGTCCATAGAGTTTTTTTTCCGTTATCCTCTAATAAATGCTCGAAATATATTATTCCGAAATTTTGAAAAATATTATCAATGAATATATGAAAAGGATCTAGACCTGCAAGGCATCTATTTCTAAAATTTTTTATATTTTTTGCATAATGACAATAAATCAGTCTAAAAATAAATTAGATTTTTTTTTTTAAATTTTACTTTCCAACTGGAATGTTTTAGATAAATACTATTAATATAAATAATAAAAAAACAAAAAAACAATTTTAATATAAAATCTTCTTCTTGAAAAGTCACTTTAAACTTTGTATAGATAACATATACTTTTGTCTAAGAATAACTTTGTTTAATTGAATTTTATTTACTTTTAATAATTTAAATAGCTATAAGCTTTCTTTTCAAAAGTTTATAAACATAGAAATATGTCTGTATGTTTATGTAAATGGTAAATGTTAAAATTGAAAAGTGCAAATTATACCAATGATCATGTTGAAAAATTAACCAAACTGAAATCTGATATTAGTTAACTTCAATAATAATCCTTATTGTATGATCTCATAATAATTACTACTCGTATCTAGATTGCGTACAACTTGTTTATTTACAAAATGTTAATTGCGAATAAAGAAGTTGATTGATATCTTCTTTGATGATTGTGCTACGTACTATTCATAGTGTGCAGAACCTAGAGCGTTGGCATTCCCATTTAGATTGAGAGAGTTTCAACAACGAAAATACGATTAGACAGAATATGTTTGCCGAATTTATGAAAATATCATTTCGAGTTGGAGTAACATTGATTTTCGGATTCTAAAAGGGTTTGCCTAAACAAACTTTGTCGAAAATAGGATCAACACCATACCACCTAAAGTATACTTACAACCGAATAAATAATAGAAATCCACAGACACGGTGGTAAACATTGTGCCCGTAATGGCGTAATCGTTACCGAAATGTTTTAATTGTAACCGCCGTACACTTGACTTTGTGCAATCTATGAACTGGGTTTTGGACGGAAGGTGAATGTGCTCTTGTCGGAGGAGAAGTCTTCGAGTGCAGTATTGTGGCCAACCCGGAAATACGACTATATCTAGAAGAGAAAACGGAATCCTATTTAAAATTGTAATAATTCTACTACCACTACTGATGCCATAACGAATGTCTACCCTTGGTGACTCAAAACTGTGTCGTTGTATTTACAATAAAGTAATTCGTGGGCGGGTGAAATATTCGAAAATCGGGCTTTTTAATTGCGCCCGCATAATGTTTACCAAATAGAATAACGTACTAACTATGCTACAGGGTATGCGTAAAGAACGCAATTCGTATACGCGTACGACTACATGCTTAGATGCGACTGCTCACAAGAAAGAATCTTCATTGGTGAAGGGAATAGCAAATTGTCCTGTATAAATACGGGGTGATGAGCAAACAGAACTTAGCTAGACCCAGGAATGGGTAAACAAGGTCTTGATTTCCTCTGTTCAGCTTATTTGTACACAAAAACATAATTAGTCTCTTCAAATAGAGCCAGGCTAGCTGGAGCTGATTTAATTCCACCGCACTCTTCCTCTATTTGGAAGTCGTTTCTTACTGACTATCGTCGTATTAGCCTAGTAGCTGGGCTGTAAAATGTTCCTTCAATAGACAGACGAACACAATGAGACAATTTCATAAAGAAGTGGAAAACAACTTCCATCTCCCATCTGTATGTTGGTTTTTTGGGGCAGTGACACAGCCATTGCCATATTCGTACAAACTAAGCAGTTTTTTAGGCTCATACAAGTAGGAGCCAATATTTATGCAAACTCTCATATGCAAATGAATTTTATGAAAATAGCTGACAATCCAAGTACATTTGAGAACTGAGATGGCTGGAAATTATCAATGAAAAATGCCTAAATGAAGATGGTGACAGAAATGAAGGCGAAACAAATAAATTTCACAAAGATACCAAAAAATTTTCGCATTGTTTGCAAAATTTCCGGCAAGTCATTTCTTGAAACTTTTGTACAATTTGCAAAGCTGATGGTACCCCACTATTGTGTGGGGAGGGGGGTGATAACTGAACTTTTAAATGAACAAAACTGAACCGAACAAAACAGAATAACAAAGTCACAACGCTCCCACATTGAATTCTTATTCCTCGAAGTTGGCACAGTTCGCCAGCTTTTTCTCATTCTTGTCGGAAGTGAGAAAGAGCTCCGCGGATGTTGAACGGATGTGTCGGAAACAAACTTACCAACTTAGTCCTTATGTTATCAAACTTTACATTTTAATTGTAATTTTTATGAAAATTATGATAATTTGCCATTCACAAGAATTCATCATCAACAATAAAAAAAAACAAAAACAAAAACAAATAAATAAGTAGGGAATAAGAAGAAGAATTCGTAGTGGATTCTTAAAACAAAACAACACACATATGAGATGTGGAAAGTTCTCTTATCTAAATTGGGGATGGTGATGAATATATGCACGTTAAGGGATCTGAAAGAATTTATTATAAATTATGAATATGGAAATTTGTAAAGTTTCATTTTTTTATTATTATTATTATTGTTATTTTTGTTATTTTACTGTACACGTACAATTGTAGTGTTTAGCATATTCAAATTTTTATCGTGTTGTTTTTATTTTTGATTAATTTTTAAATTGAAAAAGAACACCTTAAGTTAGGAAAAAATATTATTTTTGTTAATGTTTTAAATTTTATAAAATTACTTAAATTTTAGTTGAAAAATCACATCTTCTAAGTGCAAAGTTTCTGAAAATTGCATTAGTTTAATTATAAAAAGAGTTATTCAATTTGCACTTCCGAAAGTTAAGTATAATAAATTGTATTGAAAATTTTGAATAATAAAGCTTTGATAAAACATCTTACAAGACTCGATTTTGTTAAACTTGGTTAAAATTTTAAATACTCTTAAGTTTGAGAATTGTAAATGAAAATATAATTTTTGGTATGGTTTTATGATAAAAAATTCAAAGGCGTCAAATCGAACAATCTTGGAGGCCAATTAACATCAGTGAAATTTCGAAATTATGCTCCTTGGGAACATTTTGGAAGTCACATAGGTAAGATTATTGGTGAAGAGGCTGTGGAGACAATGATGATACTGACACACTTAATGATGAATCTTGGGGGAACCAAGATAATGCACGCGATGGCAGATAGACTCACCGTTTTATCCCGGTGGTGGATCCGTCGATAAGTCGATGACATATGTAGTGTTGGCTACATCTTAACCCGATTTTTAACGGAACACGGATATTTCGGGCATACCAATACTACACTTTAAATTGGATCCTAGCCCAACGTGCCCTCCTTGTGATGGGATTGTAGTGAGCGCGGAGCACGTGTTTCTTATTGCATTCGATTTAATACGCAAAGATAACAGGTACAGAAATGCGCGGTGGGCTTCTGATGCCGGAGAATGTCGTGGCCTTAATGTTAGACTCGTGGACTGTTTAGGAGGTTGTTGAAGTCTTTGCGACTATAGTCCTAAAAAGACTATGTCTGGATGGGCATGAAAGAAAACGGTAGAAATAATTCACCAGAGATCAATTCCTGCCCAATCAAGCAATTTCTAATGGCAAATCGGTGGGGAGACATAGAAATAAGACCGAGTAAAGTAGTTTTGGTGGGTTAAAGTCCCATACTTTGTCTTTCGGTTATTTTCATCTTACTTTGATAAAAAAAAAGAAAAGGTTAAATTAGGTTAGAGTGGCTGTTTGCTGTTTTAGATGGACACACTTAGACCAAAATTAGGTCCGTGGTTATATTGTAATCAGTAGGCTTTCTGTTCTCTTCTGATCTAACATTAAGATAATTCCAGCACCAGCTTTATCGTACTCAAGGAAATGTGGTGCGTAGCCTTCATTGGCATGTTCCAGAGGTATAAGCTTAAATCCGCTGTTTGGTCATAGATGGCATGAGTGAGCGTATTAAGCTACCATGGGCACGCCATACTTTTTTTTATGAGTTCAACATTCTTCAACGTTAATCAGTGCATATTGTCAGTAATTTTGTACAATAACATACATTTTTCCTTTGGTAATCATGTCTAGTTTTGTGCCAGAAAAAGAGCATATGCGGGAAGCTCTGCTTTTCTGTTTCGATTTGAAGAAATCGGTAACCGAATCGCATCGAATGCTTATGGAGGCCTATGGGACAGTGCTTTATCGGAAACAAAGTGCCGAGATTGGTTTCGTTGGTTCAAAGACTGCAATTTTGACAAGTGGTACAAGCAGCGTGAAAATCGGACTAGGAAGGTTGATGACCATCAATTTCGTCTTCTGGACGAAGACGATACCCAATCGCAAAAAATGCTCGCGGAGCAATTGGGTGTTACTCAACCAGCGATTTCCATGCGTCTGCGTGCCATGAGGAGGATTGCAAAGATCGGAAAATGGGTGCCGATAAGCAGATGGAGTAACGTCAAAACACATGCAAAATCTTGCTCGCCAGACAAAAAAGAAAGTCGTCCCTGAATCGGATTGTCATAGGCCTTGAAAAGTGGATATATTTTGAGAATCCATAACGCAAAAAATCGTGGGTTGATCTCGCCCAACCATCAACATCTTCCCCAAGACCAAATCGCTTCGAACGGAAGACGATGCTGTACGTTTGGTGGGATCAGCAGGGTATCGTCTACTATGAGATGTTGAAACCTGGTGAAACTGTCAAAGCCCACCGCTACCACCAACAACTGATCAAATTGCCCTGTGCTCTGCGTGAAAAAAGGACGGATTGTCAACAATAACATGACAAGCTGACTTTCCTCCACGCCAACGCACCATCGCACACGTCAAAAATGGTCCGAAACTACTTGAAGACAGTCAACTGGGTGGTGCTACGCCACCCCGTTTATTCACCAGACCTGGCCCCTTACGACCACCACCTGTTTTCGTCGATGGGCCACGCGCTCGATGAGCAGCATTTCGATTCTTACGAAGACGTCCGAAAATGGCTTGATGAGTGGTTTTCCCCAAAAAGAACTTTTTCTCTTCTTCATTTTCAATAACATAAGAGCTAATGATATTTTCAAACTAAAATGTACATATAATGATTTATATAAAGCCACTTGTGAGTTTTTAAAGCCTCATTTACAGTAGGTTTACTTGTTGACATATCCACCAAGCAAGAAAAATCCCCATCGTAAAATTATATTTGAGCATCCTTAACATGCTGTTGCAGCACTATTCACTTTTATAGAAATTATTTAAAAATTTTGTTAAGTAGGTTATTTACTTAAATTTATAAAATTCCAAATTTGGTTCTAAATAAGTATTATCCTATAAATGTTATGCTTTAAAATGACTGTCACATAACAACAGTCTTCTTTCCAAACTAAAAAATGGATACCTCTTTTTATAATATGTCACTAAATATAATAAACAAAAAGTAGACTTGGTACACTTTATGCAGAAAATGTTAAATCAATTTTTACACATAAAAAAGGATTCATTATTGGATAATGTTAAAAAAATCCTACAAAATTTCTAATAAAACCAAAAAACAAATTACCCTTGCGGATTTTTCAGTTCCAATTATTCATCATCATTCGAATGGTGAAATTTTCTAATAAATATAAATTTATAACAGATATAATTATGCAGAAATTTATATAAATTTTTAGATTAGATATAATACAAATTATATATTTAATTATAATTTTCAATTAGTCATAATCGCCTTTTATGCAGAATATTCATTAGTGCAGCGTAAAACATCAGCTGACGTCCAAACATTCCACAATGTTTATAAACTTAATTTCGAATTTCGTATCAAATTTTTCATGTTTATAAGCATTTGCATCTATCGATATATATGAAATTGCTTAATTAAGCGCAGTTTAGCTATTCAAGTATGTATTTATGATGCAGTGAAGTGCTTCTTTTTGGAATATATTTCCAGTATAAAGTTTCCATCCGAAAATATACTAAAAGGATAAATTTAATGGATATTAACATGAAATTGCCATTAAATTGCACTATTTTCGTTAGGTTAATATTTAATTGGTCTCTCTTCATATTGGATTAAGTGGAGCAGTTTTGCGTACAAAAAAAACTAACACGAAATATTATAGTTTGTTGAATACATTTTCTACAAAAAAAAAATAATTAAAATATTAACTTTTATTTCAAATTTGGCTGATGTATTATAGTAAAACTTGTAGTGAATTTTGAGGTTCATTTGAAATTCATGGTGATCATAATCTATCGAATTGAATATACAAAAACTAATTTGGGTAATTTAAAGAAGGGATAATTTGGATTTGAGTAACAAAGTACGCACAGGGTCGCCGAAAATATTCAAAGATGAAAAACTGTTGATAAATATTCATCAATTAATTCAAACACAATGTCGGTTAGCATTTACATGCAATGGGCAAGGTTCAAAAAATGGGAAATCGGGTCCCATATTAATGATAGGAGAAAGACATTGAGAGAGACTTGGTCATGTGCAAGATGATATAAAATGATCAAACGATAGAAAAGAAAGGTTCTTTGCGAAAAAATGGCTTTAGTACGACAACTCGAAACGACTTAAAGCATAGACAAAACCGCGGTTCGAAGGTCATCCTATCCATCAGGTAGAATTATGGAGGTTCTGTTGTTTGTTTATTTGGATGTAAGATCACTAAGATATGTGGCAGGGTCTCTTTCATAGCGCAAAGACGACGAGGCCATTTGGTGACTTCATCTTACGTGGGGGAAGCCATCTGAAAGAGACTGGTCTGTTGTTAGTACTGCGAATTTTATTATATTTTTTGGAGCAGATTAGTATGTTATAGAATTTTAAATAGGGGACAAGAGAATGGAGTTGATGAATCTAGGAGCTTTACAATAGTAGCAATCCTAATCGTGAAGTAATCCTTGGCTATGTGGCGTTCATGGATGATTAGGCTTGGCATAAGATATAATTGGAGTTGCCAAAAGGAAAGTTATGAGTGGGAGCAGTATCTCCAATCCTGGTTCTGAGGGGTCTGCGGGCCCAGAATTTTGGTAAGGATGTTGAATAGACTGTTTTATTGGTGGTTATCCAATGAGTCCACAAAAATGTATTGCTATTGTTCTAGTCATCATGTCTGGAACTTCGTTAGCTGTGAGTACTGGTCAATTGGCGTAGTAACAGCCCTACAGCTCCCCGTAATATAGAGCTGTCTTATAAAGGAAGATTACACAATAGTGCGTGAGTGCTGCAGCCAAAAAATTCGACGACCGAAAAAGATGTAGTATCGGTGTCGGCAGCAACATCCGTGAATAACAGTCGATGATCTTTTAATCCTTCCAACTATTCAAGGAGAAGTTTCCTATATGTGGACGGCCTTCTTAGGCCTGTCGAGAGAAGCAGACACTTTAAATTTTTTTCCTAATTAAGGTATTTATTCTGGGTGTAGAAGGGAATTTTGGAAATAAAGGGGGAGGGAAAGGAGGAAGACATTTTTTTCTAGGTGGGATATTCATAAGGATAGGGATGATGAATTCCTTTTTAAGCTGACGGCGATTGTAATGTTTTTGATTAAAGTGTGGATGAGCTTATTTCGAAGACATAGGTTCCATCTTCCTCCACGGTCAATTGAAATACCCAAGATTTTAATAGAATCCTTTAGGTAGGAAGAAAATGGATCCAGTGACAAATCTTAAATACTACAACTTGTGTTCGTGCATACATGATGACAAGGTGGATTTGATGTACAGATTACGGCACCGTTTATGCTGCCCCAAGTGTTGATGTTACGCTTAGTGTTATTTATTTGTTGTTGAAGGTCAGTGACGGATACAAGTACCAAAAAATATTGTCAACATATAAGTAGTGGTTGAAGGATGATAATAGGTAGAAAAGGACTGAACATATATAATGAATAGGATAGTGGATAAAAGGAATTCTTATGGGACGCCGTTTTCCATTTCGCGTTTTGACGTAAAATTACCATTGGCGCGTATCGTGAAGAATCTACCAGTTAAGTCATTATCGACTTCAGATAAAAAGACTGACTCTAGATTTGAAAGCAAAATGCTTAGAATGGGACAATAGATATGATAAGCTGATTTAGATACAAAGTAACGAATGGCCTCACGTTGTCAGCCCGTTTTACAAATCCTTGGAAGGAGTAAAGAGGGAAATTTTATCATATCCGCCGTAATGGCTAGATATTGATTCTTTAGCTTTCCATATGTTCCGGTCCTTTTGGCCCTTTTCGAAGAGCGGATCACTTCTAATGAAAGTGTCAAATTCAATACAACCAGAATTTTTCTTTCAAAGTATACTCTTATTACCCGCCGAAAGATGGGAAAAGGTTGATGAGGGCTACTTCGAATAAAATTACTTCGTATGTTATTATAATAGTAAAAAAAATTACTTCAATTTTTACATATTAAACCTCGTATAAATAAAGATTATAAAAATTTAAATTAATTGAGTTTTTGAAATTTAATTGAATTTACTTGAGTTTGTGAAAATCGTATTAAATTCAACTTTAGCTTTGATATAAAAATTTCATTTTATTACATATTATTTTATATTTATAAAAAAAAAATACACATTTAAAAAAAAAAATTCCAATAATCCTTTGATTGAAAAAAGTTTTAACATTTCCAAAAAGAAAATTCTTTTTAGGCAAAGAAAAAAATTCCAATATTGAATAAGCAATGATGCAATAATATATTGATCAGTTTTCGGGATAAAAAATGGCGACTAAAATAATAGGAATCCAACCGATAAGAGAATTTTTGGGTGAAAGTTGTTCCCATTACAGCATGGTCTGCAGATGCCCATTGTACGTGGCTAGACTGTAAAGGAGCATTTTTCCATCATAATGGCTCTGCGGTCATATTCATATGCTTGGAAGCTAAAACACTACAGCCGAATGGGGATGGGTAGCTTCAGTCGCCCATCAGAACAGTTGGTGTGGAATATGAACACGAGTTATAACCCTTTGTGTCTGAGCTTCTGAAATATTTCGACTTTAGTGCGGACTACTAAAATAAGTGCACTCCTGGGAAGTATCTTCATTTTAGTAGTTCCTACGTAGAAAAAGTAATAAAATTTTTGAAAAAAAACCGCAAGCTTTTTGGTGATACATATTACGAACTATGTTATGACAAGAGGAAAGAATGAAAATATGGGAAAATCGAAATCAGTAGAAAACACTCCATACTAAGTAGGTAAAACGAGTATAAATTCTAAAAATTAATTTAATTTAATTAATTTTTAGATGACATTCTCTACTTAATGAAGATAAATTTGATGGCAACATATGCACTCTTTGACATGGTAAATCGTTTACTCGATGAACTCTATTACCTTCGTATGAGAGACTTTAATGGCACAACTATTTTAGCTGTTTTTGTAGGATAGTTTTCATAGTACAATAGTTTGTAATTTTTGGAAATCATTTTTCATTTCAATACATTAATAGTATGTTAAAATTTTTGAGCATATTCTTTAATAAAAATATGTATAGATGATTAAAAAGTAATTGTCATGATAGAAAAGTTAATTATGCAAAAAATAGTTTAGCTAATTTTTTAATCTTCCTGCTTAAATAAAAATGACTTATCTTGGAAAATCTTTTTAAAATAAAATATATTTTTTTTATTAATTTGAATAAAAAAAAAACCGTAAAGTAAACAAATATGATTTTGGATGAGTTATATATTTGACAGCTGTCAAAATACAGGACTATAGTATTCAAGCTACGAAATATATAATATTTTAATAAATTTTGAAAATATAGCTGGTCAAAAAATGAGTTAGTGGTCCCGCCAGCTGAAAAATACATGTTGTCGCCACCAAATATCGAAGAAACTAACGAACGGCAAGTGGCCCGGTGTTGATGGGATCCCCAATGAAGTATTACGAGTATCTATCAAAAAAGGGCATACGAGGTCTGTTCAAAAAGTATCACGAATTTTGTGTTTTTTTTGTTCAAAATGTATCACGAATTTTATCTTCTTCAAAATAATCCCCACCAGATATTATACACTTGTGCCAACGTTCTTTTCAATCCTCAAAGAACTCCAAAAATCATTTTTCGTGATCTTGTTTAGCTCCTCCGTCGATGCTGTCTTTATCTCCTCAATCGTAGCGTAGCATCGTCCTTTCATAGGGCTCTTCAGTTTCGGGAACAAGAAAAAGTCACAGGGGGCCAGATCTGGGGAATACGGTAGCTGCGGCATTATTAGTGCGTTGTTTTTGGCCAAAAATTCGCCCACGAGACACAATGCGTGAGCAGGGGCGTTATCATAATGCAAAAGCTAATTTTTGTTCTTCCACAAATCCGGGAATTTCTGGTGTATTACTTTGTGCAACTTGCGCATAACTTGCAGGTAATATTCCTACACTGTGGCAAGAACTTATGATGCACCACGCCCCTTCAATTGAAGAGAACTGTAAGCAAAACCTTCACATTCGGCCTTTTTGTCGTTCACATATGTTCGGCCCTCTGAGAACATTTTGTACAACCGATTAGCATTGCTTTGGTCCAAGGCAGCTTCACCATATGCCACAGGCAGCACAAAATTTGATACAGATTCTTTGATCAATTTTTTGGAATAAGCATAAATCGAAGACGATCCAAAACACGTGCAAGCAAAGCAGCTGTCAAAAATTAACTGAACATTCAAAATGGCCGAACTTGTCGGCGATACTTTTTGAACAGACCTCGTATTGCATACTGTAGCAGTTATAGAGGTGTTACTGATATTCTGCACTATCTTACTAGGCAGGATAGCACCATTCGCCTAAAAAATTATTGGCCCATAGTAGAGAGGCTTCACTTCAGTGAAATCGGCAACAAATTCAGATATTTCCTTTGCGGCAGCCGATGGAAAAACTGTCGGAATATGGTTAACAGAAACGCCATCTATCCTTCGACTTTATAGCCGCTTATGAAAGCATAGCCAGAGTAAAACTCTACGCTTCTATGAGAAAAAGTTCCGTATCCCAACAAAAATTGTTTAGACTGACTGTGCTGACCGTGACTAGTGTAAGAGGAATAGTAAAGGCAGCCTAATTACTTTCAGAGACATTTAGCATCCACAATGAGCTTTGGAAAACAGACGCACTTTAGAACGCTCGCTTTAACCTTAAACTAGAAAAAGCGATTTTGACTCAGGAATAAGGACGAGCGGTGCCATCCTCATTAAGTCTGCTCGGATTTTAGCATGCGCTGATGATATAGACGTTATGTCCATAGCCTATTAAACGACGAAATCCTGGTTGTGGATAAAATTAGGCTCTTTTATTGGTTAAAATATGCTTTAACTGGTTGAACATACAAGATCCTGCCCGGTAAGTCTACAGTGGCTCAATTATGGTCCCAAAAGCGAGGTTATTTGGAGCGGACTCTCGTTGATGATGATGATGAAGAACCCCGTATCTTGAAATTCATATATTATTTTATTATTAAAGATAAAGTTATTTTGAAAAATAAAAAAAATTGCTTTTATTTTTTGTAAAATTTTTATTTCATAGAAGGCCAAAAAGTTCTTGTACTTATTCAAAAAATTAATTTTTTTTGAATAAGTACAAGAAAAATCTCCTAATAATCAATATAAATTCCATAATAATATTAAATATTAAAGAGTATCTAGATAAGAATGAAAGTACAAATCAAAGTATGGTAAAAACACACTTTAAGATAGGCTGTAATCTGAAAATTCGCGGGTTCGTTTATCCCAAGTTCGAACTACCTAAGCACTTATAAAATAGGATTGTGGGAATATTGTCTTGCTGGAGCAGAAAATATTCATAAATAAGGTAAAATTATAATTTTCTGCATAAGCTCGTAGCACTTTTACCCCTTGGGATTTATCCCAAGATAGTGTTTTACTATTTAGAAGAGATACTCATAGCTTGTCCAACGCATGACCATTTTCAAAGTTGCAAGTTTACCAAAACCAACAGTTTGAAGCAGGAATTTGACAAGATTTTTCCGTCCATTATGTCATTTCTCAAGGGATGAATTTAAGATGAATCTTCCATCTACTTTTAATGGCTAATTTCATCCAAAACGATAGCCTCCTTTTTTACATTATGATTTGTGGTATAGTTAAGATCCGCTTTAATTAGAACGATAATGTTAATTTGAATGCCACTTGCATATCAAAAAACAGAATAAATGGACTTCAAATTAGTTTTAGTTCTGTGTGCAAATGGAAAAGTTTGAAAATGAATTCATTCAAGAAATTTGGCTGAGATTTTTCCCTGCAATTTATTTTAGTGCATCTTTGCTAGTAATAATATTTTTTAATTTTATGAAAAATATGCACGCAAAAAAAAGAGTTTGAATTGTGGGCTTATTAAAATCATTAGTTAAATTAAAAAGTAATTAAATTTTGTTGAATAAGAATTTGCATTTTTATATTTGTTGATATTTGTTATAAAGAAAATCCTTAGGACGAGTTTCAGGTATCATTTTAGGCAGCGTCTCGACATTCAGGTCATTTAGTAACAATAAGAATGGGGATAGAATTGGTTGGTTAAATGAGAAAAGTTACTGTGACAGTAGGAATAAAAATAAATATGTTTGACAAAATAAAAATGGAGACTACGAAGTGGAAATAGAAGAGAGTGAAATCCTCTTCGAAAGCAATTCTGGATATTCTGTCAGAACCTTAGAATGGACGAAATAGTAACGAGGTCGCCACAGGATTGGCATATAAAAAGAATACTACCAAAAAGGATATTATGGGTGAAAGCGATGGGTTTAATCTAATTTCTGAGAATTTTTTTTGCCCAGAATTTAGGACTGGTAGCTGTAAAAATTAGTTTCATGATCAACAACTAGTTTTTTTTATATATCCCAATTGCCATTTTTTAAGCAGATTCATATTTTCCATATATTATACGGGATGCTTTCTAAAGTCAGGTCTCTAGTGTGGTTGCTTCGAGCACTCCAAGACTATCCGTAAGGGTCAACTCCGTTTGATGAACAGGAATTGCAAGAGAAATTATTTAATTGCCGCAATAAGAAAATACCCAATTTGGAAAAACTCTAAATGATAAATTATGAAACTCAATACCAAAAGATGTCATATCCTTATAGGGAGCAACTTCCACAATGAGCATTATTGAATTATCAAAGATATCTGACACATCTAGAAACACTTTTTTTGATAATTAACAGGTCAGTATCTTGACTGAGATGGCATAGTTCATATATTAAGAAAGGGAGAAAGGATCTCCTTGAAGCTGGGAGATCAAACAGGTGAGAGAAAAGGTGTTCGTTTTAGAGTTGGAAGTAGACTTGGAAACATAGTATTGATTACTGCCTCAACCTGCCTTTAATTGCCATATATGGCATAAAATTATTATATATGAGGTTCTGAAAATCCACAAACGACTGAAAAGTGATTAGTCGTGGAAGCCATTGTATCCACGAAAAGTGATTATCCAGTATGTATTTAGATCTGAAAGTACACGAGGTCTGTTCATAAAGTATCACGAATTTTGAATTTCCGCGGGTTACGTATATTCGATTTTCGATTTTTTTGTGGCGTTATGTTGATACTCATATCTCCCACTTACACCGATAAGGTTGGCTATTTTGAATGATCAATTAATTTTTGACAGCTGCTTTGCTTGCACGTGTTTTGGTTCGTCTTCGATGTTTGCTCAATTTCGACCAAAAACAGCATCGCATTAACATTTCTAAGGAGCTATTGGACTCTGTCCGCGATGACCCAAATGTGTTCCAGAGGGTCATAACCCAAAGTTTATGGTTATGACGTGGTAACCAAAGCTCAATCATCCCAATGGAAGCTGCCGCACGACCCAAGACCGAAAAAAGCGCGCCAAGTTCAGTCGAATGTTTTACTTACAGTTTTCTTCGATTGAGGGGCGTGTTGCATTATAAGTTCTTGCCACGGGTAGAACGGTCCACAGGAAATATTACCTGCAAGTTATGCGCAAGTTGCATAAAGCAATCCCCCAGAAACGCCCGGATTTGTGGAAGAACAAAAATTGGCTTTTGCACCATGATAACGCTCCTGCTCAAGCATCATTGTTTGTGCGCGAATTTTTGTCCAAAAACAACACACTAATAATACCGCAGCCACCGTATTCTCTAGATCTGGCCACCTGTTATTTTTTCTTGTTCCCGTAACTGAAGAGCCCCATGAAAGGACGATACTAAGCTACGATTGAGGAGATAAAGACGGCATCGAAGGAGGAGCTGATGAAGATCACAAAAAATGATTTTTCGAAGTTCTTCGAAGATTGGAAAAAACGTTGGCACAAGTGTATAATATTTGGTGGGGGATTACTTTAAAGGGGAGAAAATAAATATTCACGAATATATAAATAATTTTTGAAAAAACACAAAATTCGCGATACTTTTTGAACAGACCTCGTATTTAATGCTTATTTATGTTATCTTTTACCGTCATTTGCGAGTGCCATTCACTTATGCTAAATTTTTTTTTTTACACAAACTTTAAGATTTTAATCTAAACTGTACATGGTCTTAAAAAGATGATGCTGAAACTCACATAATGAGATAAATTTTAGCTTTATTACGAAAAAAAACTTCTGAAATTGGTGATATAAATTCGCCTATAAACTGGAGCGATTTGATGTTGGCGGACTTTTTGATTGTAGAACTAGTCCAAAAACTATATTTTTTCAAATATTCCCTAAATTCTAGAATATATAAAAATCAACATTCAACAATAGCGACTGTACTATAGTCTGAATTGTATGAAAAAGTCATCAAAAATTACCTCAAAAGAATCAAGCATTACAAGAAGTCGCTTAAAAATTATTTAAAAAAATATTATTTTTTTATATATAAGTTGTAGTAAAAAGAAATCCATTATTTTTGCATTAAATTGAAGGTTTTATTTAGCATAGATAGAATGATACGATTAAGGTCAAATATGCACCGTTTTGTTTGATAACTTGTTGCCATTTTGGAGGTAATTTCATAATGCCTCTCTCATAGAAACCCTCGTCCCTATTGGAAAAAAACTGGGACAGTCGATTTTCACAATCTTCTCTTGAGGCGAATTTTTCACCTGCAAAATCATTCGTCATAGACAGGAAGAGGTGGTAATCACTTGGTGCCAGGTCCGTACTATAAGGTGGATGCATAAGAACATCCCAACAAAGGTCCCGGAATTTCTGGCGAGTCACTATCGATGTATGCGGCCTGGCGTTGTCCTGATGGAACACAATTCCTCTCCTATTGGCTAATTGTTGACAGTATAGGTCCGAATTAAGAGTTCGGCCGTAGGAGAGCAGCTCATAGTAGAGCTTCCTGGCTATCAATCCTGGCTTGACTACCGTTTGTGCCGGGTGACCGCGATTTGACCACGACCGTTGTCGCTTGACGTTGTCGTAAGTGACCCACTTTTCATCACCAGTAACCATCCGCTTCAGAAATGGATCGATATTGTTGCGATTCAGCAGCGATTCACAGATGGAAATTCGGTCCATGAGGTTTTTTTGCGATAACTCGTGTGGCACCCAAACATCGAGATTCTTTTTGTATCCAGCGTTATTTAAATGGTTCCAAACGGATTTTTGTGCAATATTTAGCTCCTGGGCAATCGAAACAGTGCTTACGTGAAGGTCGGACTTGACGATTTCCATTATTTTATCGACATTTTCGACAATTGGCCTTCCAGAGCGTGGTGCATCTTTGACATCAAAATTACCGGAATGGAATCGACGAAACCAAAATTTCTCGTGATTAGCTGTTACAATATCAGGACCATAAGCACTATTCACATTTTCAGCTGCCTGGCTTGCGTTTTCGCCTTTATCGAAGAAAAACTGTAAAATATGGCGTTTTTCTCTTTGTTGGTGTCCATTTTTGATGCGTGCTAAAAAAATACTGAGTCAAGTAATCATAAAACTGTATGAGAAGCTTTTTGAGTACAAAATCTTATCTTTCTAACGCTATCGAGCGCACTTTTAAAACGGGAGATACAGAATCCTAAAGCCATCTATTGTCAAAATAATGGATTACTTTTTACTATACCTTATATAATGACAGAACTCAAAAAATATTATATAAGAAACCTACATAATTAATAATATCTTAATTTTATATATTCTATATTTAATTCTTCTTTCCGAAGCTCAAATTGAATAACCCTCTATTATTAATAATTCATATTACAAAATAATAATGTAAAATAAAAATGTTTATATGTTCTTTTTTAATTTTATAACAACTGCTTTTTTTTGTTTTGATTTTAATAATTTTTAACAAAAATAAATCAATAATAGAGGCTATAAATCAAATACAATTTTATTAAATAGTAATGCAGGAGAATATAGATTATGAGACGGAATTAGGACATTTACCAGAACGCATAATTAAATTGCGCCCATAGCTATTTAGATTTGTCGATGCAATTAATATCGTACAGTCAGTTACATATACTCATATACTGCCAAGGACGATACAATCATAGCAGTGGTCGCCAACTTTCAATTGCTTGCTGGATGGAGTTTGGTCGCCTTTCCACGGATCATCGGATATTTAACCACCTTCCTTGTATAGCTTATCAAGTAAATAGACTGTATCGATGTTGGGGGATTGGTTTATATTTGGAAATATATCAAATAGTTTGTGTACGCAAACAAACGACCATAGAGTCTATATACAATATGGTATCCCGTTTGATCAAATAATTACATAATATGTGGTGAATAAGGGGAGACAACAGATCTGGTCCGACCATATCATAACCAACTCTATTCGTGTATGCAAATTAAATCTGATGATGATATCCGAATGTTACTGTAGAATTTGTTGAATTCTTGTTACTACTCAATTTAAGATCTGGGATAATATTTTACAATTTGCATATCCAAACTATACAAATTTAGCTGTTGAAGTATCGAAAATGGAAATAATTAAGTGATCATGACAAAATGGCATTCAATCTTAATTATTCTGCGTAAACAATTTTCTTATACCAACTTGAAAAGAAGATATTTTTTACAAACTTTTTTGTTATTTACTTATTAGTTAAAATATATAAAAATGAAGACATTTACAAAGGAAAATTGTAAATTTTGCAGAATTTGAAAACTGTTTTGCTCCATGCACATGGAAAAAGTGTAAGGAAAATTTTGGCTTTTTGTATATTTGGAACATGACAGATAATTAGCGTCACTCAAAATGAAATGTCTTAGAAGGGGAGCTTTTATATTTACGGTAAATATTATTAGACAAAAAGAATCGCACAGCAGGTTGGTTTTATCGAAAATTTTCGTAAGCTAGAAATAAGCTCATTATATTAGTGAAGGGGATTTTCAGAGTTAATGAATCCTTACTGAAGTCATACTGTTTTTCTTTGTCATATTGAAAATCATAACTATAATACTAAATTAGTGTTAATTGGGAATATTTCTGTATAATAAACTCCTTCAAAAAATCTAGTCATCGATTTCAGCTAAACATAGCAGTATCCAAATTAAAATAGTTCAGGTATCGAAAAAGTTAACATGAAATTAGTGAGAATCTGAATGAGAACTTATTTCTATTTCATAATAAAATGGATATTTTTCTAAGGTTAAGCAGAAAAATATAAATCTTTGATAAAATTACTTTAACGTAATATACTGTTCAATAAAAGCTTAAAAAAAATGCTGCTTATTAGAGGAAATAAAATACAATTCATATTTATGTAGGTTAAAAGAACTATTGTACATAATACTAGTTGAAAGTGGAGCATGTTATTTAGTTCAGAAATAGGTGAAATAGGTGAGAATATTTGAAATTTTTTGTAACAATCAAACTTGAACAAAAGGTTAACACTTACAAAGGAAATTTCGATAAAATATTTATGCATATTTTCTATTGGAAAATTTTAGAATTTGTTCATGTTATAAAAATATTGAATGTGATAGGAATTATTTGAGCTGTAAATACAATTTTCCTGATAAAAATTTCTAAAAGTTTAGATTTTTATTTTCAAAAGAAAAAAATAACTTTGACAAAAACACCCTGTACGATTATTTCATTATTATGTTCATAAAATTCAATATTTTTGTATAACCAAATGTTACCTTTATTCAAATCTGATCAAGCGAAAAAAAACATCACAGGAGTACCTGAAATTTATTGTCGACTCTATATAGTGTTAGGTTAATATCTGTTAGATAAGTCTCAGAGTAGTCGCCAATGATGTATAAAATCTAATCGCAGGTGTGATATAATTTGTTTTGGAGCAAATTATTCAGAATTTAATAAATCTTTTATTTTGGTTCAATCGTTTGTTTATGATAACTTAAGTATGGTACGTAAACTTTTATTCTCTATGTTCATTTCTCACTTGAGCTCGTTCTTTAAGAAAATTATGAGCGATTCAGCTTCTTGAGTACTGGAGTGCTCCGCTTAGAAAATCACCGCTTAGAATCATGGCAATCCTTTTTGCAGAAGAGCTGAAACATGTTTGGTATATGGTAAAAGCGAAAAATGAAGAAAATTCATTTTTTTTTCACTTTTAAACCAATTCAAATGATTTTATTTTTGATAGATCACGTGTGATATCTGACATATGTCAAAGTTAACAGTAGCAAAGACTTACATCCGAACAACGCTTACAAATTATTGAATTTTGTTATCAAAATGCGTGCTCTGTGAAAAATGTGTTTCGAGCACTTCGACAATTTTATTGCAATTGAAATAGTATTACTCAACTAAGTGAATGATTTTACGTAAGGCTCTTAGTATGAAAGCGTATAAAATACAGCTCGTATAAGAACTGAAGCCGAACGACCTGCCAAAGCGTCAAAATTTCAAATAAGTTAAGGAAAATCGGTTTTTTTTGCTTGAATGGTATTTGACGCTTGCCGCAATATTACCGCTAATAGTGCTCGCTATTGCTCAGTGATTTTGAAGTTTTTTTTACTCAGAACATAAGAACTGGATCCGATCGATAAGTAGTTTTTGATAATGCTTAAGTGGAAAGTATTGCAGAGTTAGTCAGGACCCGATTTAGACGTGTGGGGCCTGTAGGCTGAAATGTGGTGGAGGCCTTCGTTAAGGGGAGCGAAATATTAAAACTCTGAAGAATAAACTAAAAATAACCCAATAAACAAAACGTTTGATTATAAAAAATATTAAAATAATTCACATTTTTATTTGCTTACATTTAGTTAAACATTAATAAATAAATTAAAATTTTTTTTCTTCTAGCTATTTCATCAGCAAATTTGTCAATTATTTCTGATATATTTATATATTTCAATACATCGTGTTCCATACTTAAAATTGAACGGTCGATTAAACTTTCTTCCGACATTGATGAGCTTAGTCTATCCTTTATGAGCTTCATTTTTGAGAAAGAACGTTCTCTGCTGCAGTTTGTAGTAATAATACAAAAATAAATTCTAAAAAGAATTTTGACATTTGGGAAACTAGCTTTTACTTTTTTTTTAATTAGTAGCTTATGCATGAAAAATTCGATGCTCATTTCTTCTTCTTTTAGTAGAGGTGGGTTAGGGCACTTATAAGTTTTTTTTTTTTTAATTTTAATGGTGTGGTGGAGGCGTTTTTGTGGTGGAGGCCCCTAGGCTGCAGCCTACTCCGCCTATTGCCTAGATCGGGCCCTGGAGTTAGTAATTAAATGGAGAAGTTATATGCTATTTGATTTAAGCATTATCAAAAACTACTTATCGATCGGATCCAGTTCTTATATTCTGAGTAAAAAAAGTCCAAAAAGGTGTTTTTTAATTGCTGTTTAGTTGTTTATGTTTTTACTCTATGACAGATCACGCGTAACACGTGACATGTGTCAAAGTCAGAAGGCCTCAATCAGCATTTGCCATTTTATCACAGAAAAACTTACACTCAAAAAACGCTGACGAATTATTGAATTTTATTATCAAAATTCGTGCTTTGTTAAAAATGTATTTCGCGTATTTCGAACATTTTATGATCTTAATAGTCGACCTATTACTGATTAAGCAATTCAAGCCATAGTGACAAATATTTGCAGCAATTTTACACTATTGGACATCAAACCACCACCCGTGTGCGTAGAGTGCGTACGGAGGACCTGCCAAATCGTTAAAGAGTGCGTACGGAGGACCTGCCAAATCGTTAAATTTTTGGTGTATGGGCCTTAGAACAACTTGAAGAAAATTCGTTTTTTTACCAAAAAATTACGTTGAGCGACGAAGCCCATTTCTGATTGAATAAGCAAAATTGTTACATTTGGTCTCATGAACAACCACAGGCAAAACAAGAACTGCCATTGCACCCATAAAAATTCACTGTTTGATGCGGGTTATAGGTCGTATTTCTTTCAAGATTACGCTGGCCGTAACGTTAGTGTCAATGGCGTTCCCTATCGCTCTATGATTTCGAACTTTTTTTTTGCCCAAAATGCAAGAACTGCATCTGGTCGACATATGGTTTTAACAAAGCGGTGCTACATACCACACAGCCCGTGAACCAATAGACATATTGAGAGATGAGTTCGGTGAGCAATTTATCTCACGTTTCGAACCGGTGAGTTGGCCGCCCAGATCGTGAGATTTGACGGCTCTAGAATATTTTTTATGGGGCTACGTAAAATCATTAGTCTATTCCGATAACCCAGTGTCACTTACAGTATTGAAAGACAGCATTACACGCGTTATGTGACAGCATTGAAAGACAGCATTACACGAGATGCTCAGAAAATTTCTTCCACCACGGAAAATTGGGTCAAAATTGGACTTTTTCCAGTCGCGGCCAAAATTCACCTAAAGAAAACTTAATAAATTCGGTCCGTATTTCTTTCAAGATTACGCTGGCCGTAACGTTACCGTCAATGGCGCTCCCTATCGCTCTATGATTTCGAACTTTTTTTTTTTGCCCAAACTGCAAGAACTTCATCTGGTCGACATGTGGTTTTAACAAAGCGGTGCTACATACCACACAGCACGTGTAACAATGGACATCTGGAGAGATGTGTTCGGTGGGCAATTTATCTCATGTTTTGAACTGTTGAGCTGACGCCTCTAGACTATTTTTTATGGGGCTACTTAAAGTCACGCGTCAATGCCGATAAAGCAGCGTCACTTTCAATCGTGGAAGACAAAAGTATGTAATTATAGGTAAACGAATTCATTTAATGTGCAGGATGTTTTGTTGTTGTTGTTGTTGTTGTATTCTTTAAAATATGCTATCTCAATGATATTGAAGCAAAATGACAATGGAAACGAGATTTTCTTTTGGAAAATCAAGAAAAAAGTTATTTTTAATCCAATTGACGATCAGATTAGTGTTTTTTTTTGGCGTGCAGGAGAGGGGGAAGATGTTAATTGTTTGGTATTTAATAATTAAATTGTTTATTGTTAAAAAAGAAAAGAAATTATAATTTTAGATTTAAGAGGAATTTTATTTAAATTTAACTTCATCATTTATATTCAAAGGAAAGAAAAATTCAAGATGAGAAATCTTTTCTCTTTTTGAGTATCTTTTTATTCGAGAATAATACTTTATTTAAATTAAAAATTGGTGAATAAGAAAATACCAAAAAATTTCAATCATGGCATTTTCAAGTCTATATTATGCTGTTCAGTAATAATGTTTTTTTTTGCTCATTTCGCATTTTTTTTTTACTCAAAAAGGCATTAACATTTTTATTGAATGCATCTTTCTATTTATTTATATTTAACAAAGAAAACGCATAAACAGACATTAAAAAATCCGACGCAACAAAAAAAAAACCAAGATAAACTATAAAAGAATTGTATAAAAAATATTCCGTATAAAATGTAAAAAAAAAATTTTCAAAATCAATAAATAATTGAAGAATACCTTATTTTAGTACGCTTTAATAATTGCCTTCCCCCCGTAATCAATCATCAACCAAAAATAAATTAACAAAACTTCAACAACAACAAAAAACCGGAAACATATTTAACGGAAGATATCAACAGCAAAATTTTCGAAATCTAGTACTTTTTACATAAACAAATAATTTATTAACAATACTTTGAGAAAAAGTTGAAAATTTGACAAAAATCGTTTGTTCAAACAAGTTGAATGACATTTCATGTAACGACGACATTTAAATTTTGCTGAATAAAAAGAAAAAAATGTACTAGAATTAAGAGTCGATTTAAAACTATTTGTTTTATAATCAGTTTTTGGTGGTACTAGGATAAATTAAAAGTCTAATTGTTGAGATATTCGGTAATAGATGATTACACATTTAAAGGTAACCACTTGAAGCATCTTTGTTATGGCTAACCAGCCGCCAATCGAACTTTTGGCTGATGAACGAGTCAGAATATATCACCAACGACAGTCCGGAAACAAAATCCGTCGGCTGTGAGGTGGCATGCGGTATTTACCCTCTCATGGCATCGTTCTATTATGTCGAACTGTGGTTCATTAGAGTCGCCGTTTTTATGGCCATCAGAGAAAAGTTTCAAAGATCTTATTATTATTTATTCTGTCTGGTTGGCTCTCTGCAATTAATAGCAATAAAGGTATAAGGAGCAACCCCGTTCTCGACCGCATCCATGTACTGTTGAAAAATTAGACCTCTATTTAATAAATAAAAAAGTTTATAAACTTTTGTAAGTTTTTTATAATTTTTTAAATATTTTAAAACCAAACACTTAAAAAATCATTAGTTGTACAATAAATTGAATGAATTGAATATCGCCCACTAGTCCTTTTTTCCTATTGCAGTTTATGTCATTGGCTTAAAATTCTTGTACATTTTTTTGCTTATGACTTAAAAGGACTCAAAATATCCTCGAAAAAGTGATATTTTCAATTTAGAGAGAAGAAAAATGTGGCTGCATGGAATGGTGGATTATCATGCTGTATAATCAACATTGGTCTTCAATAAATTTGACCCTTCTCGGCAAACACTCGCTCTAAAAATGAACTGGTTGCTCTTTAGGACATAACCGCAATAATCAAAGGCAACAATGAATATAATTTTAACTTTCGAGCAATTTTAACATATTTTTTTTATTTCGGCTCATTATGGAAGCAATATTACAAAGTTTTTTATCTCTCTTGAAAGTTAATTTCAAATCTAAAACTTGTATGCAATACTTGTTTTGAAGAAAATTCAGCTCCTTCGGAAAAGCCGTACTTCAAAGAATTTTATGCTCAAAATTCAGCTGTAATTGTACGACATATTTGTGGGACATATACAAATCTTGAGCCATCTTTTTTCAGCTAACGGATTATCCATTTTAGAATTTCAAAAGTAGAGACCTTCAATTTTATAATTGCTTATTAAATAGACCTCTTCAACTTACAAGGTGTATAAGCTTAAATCCGCTGTTTGATCATAAATGGCGTAAGTGAGCGTATTAAGCTACCATGCGACAAGAAGCGTGAAAATCGGCCTAGGAAAATTGAGGACCATCAATTGCGGGCTCTTTTGGATGAAGACGATACACAATCGCAAAAAATGCTCGCGGAGCAATTGTGTGTTACTCAACTATCCATTTCCATGTGTCTGCGTGCCATGAGGAAGATTGAAAAGATCGGAAAATAGGTGCCGCATGAATTGAACGATAGGCAGATGGAGAGACGCCAAAATACATTCAAAATCTTGCTCGCCAGGCAAAAAAGAAAGATAGGCGATGAAAAGTGAATATATTTCGAGAATCCTAAACGGAAGAAATCGTTTAGTGGTCCCGGCCAACCATCAACATCTTCCCCAAGACCAAATCGCTTCGGACGGAAGACGATGCTGTGCGTTTGGTGGGATCAGCATGTTATCGTCTACTATCAGATGTTGAAACCTGGTGAAACTCTCAAAGCCCACCGCAACCAACAACAACTGATCAAATTGGACCGTGCGCTGCGTGAAAAAAGGACAGGTTTTCAACAAAGACATGAGAAGCTGATTTTCCTCCACGACAACGCACCATCGCACACGGTAGACACTCAACTGGGAGATGCTACCCCATCCCGCTTATTCACCAGACCTGGCCCTTTTCCGACTACCCCTGTTTTTCTCGATGAGCCACGCGCTCGCTGAGCATCACTTCGATTCTTACGAAGACGTCCGAAAATGGCTTCATGAGTGGTTTGCCTCGAAAGAGAAGGCATTTTTTTGTCGTGGTATCCACAAATTACCCGAGAGATGGGAAAAATGTGTAGATAGCGAGGGCGAGTATTTTGAATAAATTTGTTTTTGCTTTCTATGAAAAAAACATATGTTTTTTTGACCAAAAAAGCAGCGGATTTAAGCTTATACACTTGGTACATTTGTTTAGCTGAAAGTCTATCAATTTATATTATGCATTAGTTAATTTCAATGTAAATTTAACAGAACTCTTATCTACTGAAATATGTACTCTTTCTTAATTTTCTATAAATAAAAAATATCTTTTCAGAAGAACTATTTTTAATTGGAATCCAAGGTATATTAAATGCATATTTGAAAAGGTCCTATTAATTTGCAAGTTTTTTTGAGAATCAAATACAAAAATGAATTCTTCGAAAACTATAATTGCGATTATTAGTTTCTGTTAACTAAGGGTACACTAAAGGATAATCCATCACTTATTAGGGCTACAAAACAAATAGCATATTTTACAATTTCTTGCATTTTATCATTTCCAATTTCAAAATATTCAAAAGGACGAACATGATGATACTCTTTAAAAGTTACATAAATATTCACAATGAATACAATTTTTTTAATTTATTCGAAAACGAAAAAAAAATACTTATTATTATTATGCCAAAAGATGCTATCCTGGGGAGTATACTCGTATTTCAAGAAAGAATAGAGCATCATTTGGTAGATTTTAATGAGAAATTCATCATGAAAATTAAAAATGAACTGACTGAGACTACCTACGTCATATGGTTTTTCTTGTTGATTTCTGGTCACATTGACTTTTGCCTTCAAATACAGCTGATGAAGGTTTACTAGACCGTATATCAAGAAAACCAGACAACCATAGAAATAGGGACTCATTCCTACTTATGACATTTGAATCAAGAAAAAGGAAATATTCAAATCTGCAATATGGAATTTTCATAAATTCCAACCGATAAGGGCCCTTTCAAGGATGAGTATCAACCCCACTGATGATTTCCTATCACTTACTGGTATTAACAACATGGAACGATTTTTAATCAACAGAAATAAAAATGAAAACAACTGAAAATGAAGGGTAAAATAACAACTGATGACAAATATTGAAATATTGAAACCTGTTTGGTTTTCTGTGCATAATATTATTGCAAACTTTTAAATTATCTTATATTATTGGATAGAGTAGGTAAAAATAAATTAAAACTTTTAAGGATAGAAAAGTGTATATCGATATTACTATAGGAAAATTATTTTTTAAATATGAGAATCACACTGAGGTGTGGTCCTATTCTAATTCTTAGAAACAACTAATTAACTTTAATTTCCTTATTCCACAATCCTTTACTTAATAAAAATAGTGCGTAAAACACCTAATAAAGCCATCATCCATCACAAAATACGGATATATCAATACCAGCTTCCGGAAGGAAAAACCAATTTTGGATAAATACCTGCATTGGTCAAAGACAACAACCCGAAATGGACATAATCCGAGCATAGCACCGCATCGAACTGCACGAAAATAAGAAGAAGAATAGCTGCAGCTAAGCGAAGATAAAAACCTGATCGGAATCCTAATACAAATATTGTAAAAAAAAGGTCCCCATGCTCCGAAAGCAATGTTCAAAGGGAACTAGAATAGTGGATAGACCTGTAAGTCCCTTACAGTGATTTCACAGCTCTAGGCTGATTTTTGAGAGCCTATGTAGAGGAGGGGGATCTTGTTAGCGACTGTGGTCAGATCAATCCTGCACTATAACCCATCGGTTTGGGTGTATGGGCTTATTAAAGCAAAATACATATGCGGAGCTTTCTCAGTCCATCGTAAGAGTGCATAAAGGCGGCCTGAACAAGCCGACCGGTATCATACGATGCCATTTGCGTTGTGGCCGGAATGATAACTAATCGAAATTATGACAAACAAGCGACAGAGGTTAAACTGTCAGAGAAGTTGGAGTATCGCGGGGGTATGATGCTATGCTAGTATGGTGGAAAAAAATAATTTTTTTTTTAACGACGACGTAGCGGTTGTCCTGGTAGCCAAAAACCTAGAGGAACTGGAAGCCGCATTCTCCACCACCATCCGGAGCATAAGACAGTGGATGACATCGGCAGACCTTTCTTTGGCGGAACATAAGACCGAGGCACTCCTTGTGAGTAGCCGGAAGAAAATGGAGACCATCACCATAAGAGTAGGCGATCACGACATCCGGTCGCTACCCTACATCCGGTATCTAGGAGTGGTCTTGGATGCCAGACTTAACTACAAGGAGCACATCTCCAGCGTCAGCAGGAAGGCATTAGCAGTACAGTGCGCACTTTCGCGGATAATGCCCAATATCGGAGGCCCCAGGCAAATCCGAAGGCGACTACTGGCAACTGTGGTTACCTCCGTCCTGCTATACGGAGCACCACTGTGGTGGTCGTGTCATCATGCCCACCCTTCGACATCCTGGCAGGAGAGCGGGAACGCCAACATCGTAGGAAGAAGGAAAAGCGGCGAAAGGTCCTCTGTGAAGAGGAGAGACCCGAGAGTCTTCGCCTCTGGTAAGAGAGATGGGACAACTCGACGAAGGGTCGGTGGACTCATCGGCTGATCCCACATGTTACCAAATGGGTCACTCGCCTGCACGAGGAAGTCGGGTATTACATTACCCAACTCTTGACTGGGCATGGATGCTTTCGGGCATACTTGCACAGATTCAAGAGAACTGACTCCCCAAACTGTCATCGTTGCCGCGATGTGATCGAAGACGCAGAACACGTGTTTTTCCAGTGCCCCCTCTGGGGCAGAGCTGGAGAGAAATCTGGACCGTTCCATCAGTCCAGAAAATATAGTGGAGTGCATGCTGAAGAGCCAATCGGCTTAGAACAGAATTGCAGAGTACGCGGCATCCATTATCAAGGATCTCCACACAACGTACGAAGAATAGGCCGCGAGGCGTCATAACATCGGGACAGCAGTAGCATCAAACAAGAACGCCCCGGCGAAGTAGTATTTACAAAGAGTGCCACCGGGGAACAATCGTTCCGGGAGCAAGATCAGAGGTGCAGGTTAGGTTTTAGCGAGGTAAAAATCCCGCATAACTCGCCTGGCAGGAAAAAACTTCCAGGCGAGTACCTTTTGAAGGTTTCCCCCTGTGCCTCATTAATATAAGAAACGGAAAAAAAAATATAAGAAACAAATCCAGGTGTCGGTGGTAAAATTATAAGGGTAATGCTCGCGATGGCAAGTGGACTCATCATCTTATTTCGGTAGTGAATTCGTGGATGGATCGACGAGATGGTGAGGTTGGCTGTTACCTATCATAGGTATTGACGGGACGTAGAAGAAAGAAACCCAGGCGTCGGTGGCAAAATTATTACGGTAATGCTCGCAATGGCATGTGGACTCACCGTTTCATTTTGGCGGTGGATTCGGCAATAGATCGACTAGATGTTGAGATTGGTAGAAGGGGTATAGAAATTTTTGGGTTTACCAATATTGCTTTAAATTGGACTATAACCAAATGTGCTGTTTTTGTGACGGGGTGGTAGAGAACGCGGAGCAGGTGTTCTTTAATTTCACCGAACTCTGAGTGAAAAGATAAGAGACGCGGAGATTTGTTGGTAGGCTTCTGACGCAGGAGAACATCGTGGCACTAGTGTTGAACTGTAGAACGGCTTGGGAAGCTGTCGATGGCTTTGTGACAATAAAAATACTTCGCTACTATGAGCGTCAAATTGCGATGGTAGTGATAATCCACAAGAGTAGTCGTTTCAATCACTCCTTTCTCCACGCAGTAATGGCTGACGGGCGTTTTGTGAGGGTATCTATAAATATAACCAAGCCCCATATTTTAACTTTCGATGATTTCCACCCTAAAATCTTATGAAAAAACCTTTTTTACAGCAACTGTAGATATCCTATAAGCCATTACATATACACACAATGCACGTTTCGAATATAATGCTCTGGCCAATGCAGTAAATTTGTCGGAACCGGTCTTAGAATAATTTTTCAAAAAGTGTCTCAGTACCAGCCTAGCCTTAGTACTGAAATCAATTTCACTTTCATATCAAATTTTACACAGAACATCGAACTAGGAAAACGCATATGTTCCTTCTTATATAAGAGAATTTTACTTATAGTTTTGACTATAAATTAAAAGGTCTCAACGTTTTTCTAGCATGTAATTACGATAAAGTTTCCAACTTTCGGCAGAGTATATGGTAGTTAACCCCATCAAATAGCATACGACAAGGGTAGAAATTGTACCCACAAACTCGGTGGGTAATTAAAAGTAGAAGTAGTTATTTTTCTCTTATTCGAGCGTAAAATAACCTGCAACTACCGACTAATGACCTGCAAAATCTGCCATGCTTGCAATTATGACTTCAATTTGCAATAATTAGTTGAACACATATGTTAAGCTAGTTAACCACATTTCAGCAGAGTATGAAATATTAATTCTTAAAGTAGAACAGTCGAAATATTTTATATAATAAATTTACGTACTTTATATATAATAATATGAATAAACTATTATTTAATGAACGAGTAAGATTTGATGCCTACAATTCGGTTATAAGACAAGAATAACATTGCACGTATACTTGTACACTATGCATTTTAGTTTTGTAAGAGGCACAAATTTCTTCCCTACTCAATTTTGATAGTCAGGATTTGTTTTAAAAAACATTTGAAGGATTTTCTTCAACAATAAATATCATCTCTTGAGTTGTTATATAACAAAAGAGGATTTGTCTTAGCTTAAAAACAGTTTCACCTTCCTTGCACAGTTAAACAAAGCAGAAAAGGACAATTTTTCTGCGTTGTTTTAAGTTTAAAAGGAAAAACATGTCGACACTCAAAAGTCATTCCACTTTTCTTGTGCTTACTTTAAAAAGTGCACATTTTGTCGTGTATAGTAAAAATATTGACTATTCGGAATGCTATGAAAACAAAGAAATTGAATTTATAGGAATTTTCTCTGATAATGCTGATGTTGTTTAGTCAAAAAGATTTGAACCATGGATTTAAGGAGAATTGCTGAAAAATTTTGAAAATAATTACAAGAACATTTTTCGAAAAATAGAAAATTTCCTAATATTTTATGAAATATTTGGAAATGTTTTTAATTTCGATATTTTTTATATTTTGTATTACAATATTTTTTATATATTTTTCAAACTAATAAAATATTATTAATTTTTATTTTAAGAATTCTTATTGATAATAAAACCAAATTGTCAGTGAACATTTTCTTACTATAATTTTCGATTTCAAATGTTCTAATGCATTTACAATTGGTTTACGTATCTGCACTTAATAGTAAAAATACAATAAATACACTTCGTAAAATTATTAATTAAATATATTTTTTAAATTATACTATTATATATGAAATAGAAGATTTTAAAAACATTTGTCAGGATACTTCTTGTAGGACTCGATTCTTTTGAAGTAATTTATTGTTTGCACATTTTTGACTGTAATTTGTACATTCCGTGGTGGATGTTAATTTTTAAATGCATTAAAATTTATAAATTTACTTTTTTTTTAAAACATATAAAAGCATATGATAATTTAAGATAATTAATATTATCAAATGTCGTAATTACACGTTTTCGCGTAATAAAAAATTCGGTTTTTTGCGTGGCTTGTGGTACTGTTTTTTAAAAACCACATATAATCTGAATGCAAATATTTATATTCAGGGCAAAAAAAGGATAGGCCAATAACATTTTCAAATCAAAATACATATCAAATTGGCCCTATTCACTTCTGCTTATTGATTTGTGGGTTTTTAAAGCCCCATATAGCAATTTTTTTTATTGACACTGGTATATTCACATTTTTTATTGACACTGGATAATAATAACATGTAGAATCATTTGAAATTCAGACATTTTTACAATTTAATTAAATTATTCTATAGTTTTGATCAAGATTATAAAATAGCAAATTTTAAATCGATGAATGCTACCTTGAAGAGCATCTGTATTTGATAGTTGTTAAATGATAGGACCCTACTTTCCAAACTACAAAATGGAATAATCTTTATAAAAAACATATAATTAAAAATTATATAAAGAAAGTAGGCTTTATATATTTTCTGTAGAAAATATTATAATATATTTTTTAACTCTTAAATATTCGGTATTGGATGATATAAAAAAAATTAACAAAATCGAAAATAAAATTTTTATTTTGAATTTTTTGTTAAAACTTTTTGATTAGATATATTATCGCATAGTACTTGCCTTTTATACAAAACAGTCTTTAGTGCAGCATAAAATTTCAACTGACATTTAAACTTTCGAAAATATTATATTTATCAAACTTAAATTTGAAATACGTTTTGAATATTATATGTTAATTAACGTATCCATCGAGCTAGAAAAAGACTTATTTTGATCGGAAATTCAGTATTAAATGCCTTCTGTTTCAGAAGCCAATTGGCGTATCTTTTGATACTTTTAAAATATTTTTGTTGGCGGTTAAGTAATTTTTTTTTCTTTTATTATCAAATTATTAAATGAAAATCTTTATGCTAAATAAATTTTTCTTATTTTTATACCCTTCCCCTCATTTTCTATTCGCTTCCCATTGCCAGTATATTTTTTTAAACTTTTTGCTTTATATTTTTTTTACGTACGAGGTCTGTCCAAAAAGTATTGCGAATTTTGTGTTTTTCAAAAATTATTTATTTATTTATAAATATCTATTTTGTTCCCTTCAAAGTAATCCCCACCAGATATTATACACTTGTGCCAACGATTTTTCAATCCTCGAAGCACTTCAAAAAATCATTTTTTGTGATCTTGTTCAGCTCCTCCTTCGACGCCGTTTTTATCTCCTCAATCGTAGCGTAGCGTCGTCTTTTCATGGGGCTTCTCAGTTTCAGGAACAAGAAAAAGTCACAGGGGAGGAAAAAGTAGCTGTGGTATTATTAGTGTGTTGTTTTTGGCCAAAAATGGCAAAAACCAATTTTTGTTTTTCCACAAATTCTGGCGTTTCTGGGGGATTGCTTCGAGCAACTTGCGCATAACGTACATGTAATATTCCTTATTGACCGTTATATCCTGTGGCAAGAACTGATGAAAAAAGCGCCAAGTTCAGCGGAATGTGAAAGTTTTGCTTACAGTTTTCTTCAATTGCAGAGGCTTACAGTTTTCTTCTTCAAAACTTTCACATTCCGCTGAACTTGGCGCTTTTTTCGATGTTGGCTCGTGCGGCAGCTTCCATTGGGATGACTGAGCTATTGTTTCCACGTCATAACCATAAACCCATGATTCATCACCAGTTATGACCCTCTGGAACAAATTTGCTTTATCGCGAACAGAGTCCAACAGATCCTTAGCAATGTCAATGCGATGCTGTTTTTGCTCGAAATTGAGCAAAAATAGAAGACGAGCCCAAACACGTGCAAGCAAAGCAGCTGTCAAAAATTAACTGAACATTCAAAATGGCCGAACTTGTCAGCATAAGTAAGAGACATGAGTGCCAACATAGCGTCACAAAATCGAATATACGTAACCCGAGGAAATTCAAAATTCGCGATAATTTTTGAACCGGTTTCTTCTTCTAGCTCTCCAATGGAGAAATTAACACCTTTGGGTGTCTCCATTTTTCCCTTTATATTTTGGCACTAATTTTCAGGTTGTGCTGGGTGTGAGAGTACCATTTTGGACACACTTCGAACACCCCGACAATTTCACCTTGAAGCTAGCTACAAGCATGCCTAGCAGGGTAAGGTGGTTTCTTAATATGGTCATAATTCTTGCGGCACTTTTAATCCCTTACTCATCAAGACTGAAAACATAATACCTAAACAGGACTATCACTGAATAAAAAGCTTTTACCAACGATGAACCCATGGTCCGCATGGTAGCAGAACCATTAAACCACCGGCAAACTTACAGTCCATCAATGTGCTAAGAATGAAATCAATTTCTTATTTATTTATCCAATTATACAATGTGACATCTTTTGAATTATACACTCCGGAAATACCATAAATCGAATGATTTATATTTAAGACCATTAATAGATTATACTAATTAAAGTATATTTTATTTAGCACTAAATTAATTTGCAACTTTCCAATATTTGCGCTCAAAATGTACTCAAGTTTTAATAGTCATCAAAAATATTGTTTTCCATATACTCCATCAAAACAGTACTCAAGGGGCATCTTCATTTAATTGAATTTAAACACTTCTACTTTATATGAATTTCAATGAAAATGTTTAGTGCAAATTGAAAATGATTAGTGCCAGGATTCGAGCATGCTTCGTATGAGTATTTATCTCACGTTGCCAACGTAAAGTTACATGAATGAAACAAAATGTTTTCCACTTGAAATCAGAAATAATTTTGCCAATATGAAAATGAACAAAATTATACTATATATTTGCTCATTTTATTGAAACAAATTTTCCAGACATTTGTTCATTCGTTCATGATTTTCAATTTCTAGTAGTGATGATAAGTGCAATTCTCCAATCAACCTACATGAACACGTATCTTGTCCAACAGAATATATTTGTATCTGGGAAATTGCTTTTCGTATAAAGAAAAAACACAAACACACACACACTCATAATAGATACTTGATTTTGGTATTATAAAATAATCCCCGATGGGTGTTTATGATATTTAATAGGACAATTGGAGCTGATATTATCCTTAAAATCATCACTTGGACACTTTTCGTGTTCATAAGTGCAGATTAGTCCTTTGTGCATTATCGCACTTACCATCTATGCATACTGCCAATAATACAAATACGCAATCAAATGGAATTGTACCAAATCGAATGATCCCTTCACCGTTCTTTAATCCAGTCAAAATTGTATCGAATTTAGTAACTTGCAATTTGCATATCGAATTTCAGAACGAAATTGCATTGTTTCACAACCGAACATTTATATTCGACATACTCTGACAATTATTATGATTTCGATTGTTTATTTATTTCCACTTCGATCTCATATAATGAATCCTCGAAAGGATTACTATTAGCCGTGAACGAATCAAAGTGCATTCATGGACAGTACATGATTAACAGATATGTAGCCATTGCACTATATAGGATGGGAGAATGGATCGATATGGAAACGTAAGCTTTCACACTTTCAGTTATGATCAGTTACTAAATGAATGCTTATGTAACATCTCAGGTGACCACAAAAGTTTCATATCGAATAGGTAGGATTTCCTTCCGAACAATAAATTCCTACTTGAACCTCTGCCCTCAACATTAAGGAATGTGAAAACTTACATTTTTGCACTCGCAAGTCGGACTCTGCTAAAACTGAAGTAAGAAAATTCCCTATATGAGTGTATCGGAAAGTACATTCATCAATAACTACACAAACTTTCAAAACCAACCCTTAACGTGTATGAATACGTGTACACGGTCATTTGTACAAACGGAAATGCAAAAATGAATTGGAAATGAATTCCAGCATTTGGAATGCATTCATTTAAAGAAGCGAATGCGGAGTCGAGGGATGAAAAAGTGCAAGTGCACGACTAGCCTACAGACCGTTTTCCCATTTTCAATAACTCACAGCCCAATGTTATCTACAATCAATCTATCCATGTGTGTTGTACTAAATCATCGAGTGAGAGGGTAATTGAATATCGACCGGTGCATATCATCCCTTTTAGTTGCTGTCGTTATTCATGCAATGCAATAAAGTTCAAACTTGTCTGACTCGTCTGTTATGAACACCATCCAGCACTTTAAGGCGCTGCCCGATATCATCACCACCCAGCATCACCATCACTGCGACACTCATAATCATCATCGTTGATGTTATTGGGAGGACATTCGCGAACGACAAACGGAATTTTCCTAAAGACTTCGAACATTATGGTACGAAGTTGAAGACTCCGAACTCATACCACTAGTGCATACTGCTTCGTTGCAACAGAAACACCCCAAACGATGGATGACGATAATGGTGGATGAATAAATTTAAGAAAATACAAAAATATTGTTGGCAAATATTTGTGGTGGGATTTTTACGCATCCATAACAAGTGTTATTCGAAAAATCGAGTAGGCTTTTTTTATTGTCAATTTGTCACTTGGTTCGAATGTTTTATCAAAAAATTGCCAAAATACATGCTCAAATAGTATAGAACGCATATATACACATATATAGTCATAGATGATACCAATATTTTTAAATAAAAAAATATATACGTTCTATTCTAAATAATCATTTTTAATTCCAACTTGTATGATGTAAATGTCAATATTGTCTATACGAAATTCCTGTTAATAATCATTGGTGAGGTGGGGCCCACGTGTAGGCTTCTGGTTTTATATTGAACAAGGTCCATAAGTAGATATGTCAACATCAGAGCAAAATTGTCGATTTCTCTGATCGATGTTGATTTAATGCATAAATTTGCATATGCGATTTAATAGTTGTTGTTGGCTGCCATTTTTTTGATTGTTTACTGACTTCCTGACTGGCGGAGATAGAATTTTACCACACCAAAACTGACAGTCCACATTCGTATAGGAAAATTTGTATAGATTTGTAAAAGTAACAATTTATTTTCGACTTCATTTAAATAATAAAATAGTAAAACCAAATTATTTAGCGCAATTTTATTGATTTGTTATCTTTTTTTTTTATTGTATTTAAATTTCTTCTTCATAAAATTATCATTAAAAATTGACTATTACACAAATTTTACTTAGATAAAATGGATTATCCATTTATAAAATTAAGAAAATAAGAACCTCTTATGTAACAGTTATTAAAATTATATATTATTAAAATTCAAATTTGTTTATGTTAAAATTTGCCATTTTATAATTTTAGAATTTAATAATTACAAATTTGTTATTTACTGAAATATATGTAAAAGATACAATAATGGCGTGCTTTGTCTGCTGATTTGGCGAACGATATTTTGTTGAGCGACGACGTTCATTAGTTACTCTGTGGATATGTAAATAAATAAAATTATTATAAAAAAAATCTAAAAACTAACAAATAACTTTTAAAAAACTATTAAATCTTCGATAAATGACTGGTAGATGGGAAGGTGTCATTGGCTCATTTTTTTTTGCAAATGAAGAAGAAGAGACCGATACCGTCTATTGCCCATAAGATAACCAAATATTTTTGATATAAACTTACAAATTTTAATCTAAACTATTAACAATTTTTACAAAATGGATTCGTAGGTAAATAATACAGATTATTTTGGCTATTTATGCCAAATGTTCCCAGAATGCGTAATTTAGAAGTTTTGGTGATGTCAAATACCCTCCAAGATCGTGCAATTTGACGCCGAAAAACTTTTCTAAAATATAAATATATACTACATTATATTCAAGCATATAATTTTTTAGCTTCAGGATATTTGAAAATAAACATCCGTTTTGTAATGGTCGGATTACAGCACAAAATGTACGAATAAGTCATAAATAATTACCTCAAAACGATCGAGTCGTAAAAAAAAAACATAATAATAACTATAGTTTAAAAAAAGGTAAAATAAATACAATATAAAAAAATAAAATTAAATTTTATATCTAAATAAAAAAGTAAATAGTTTTAAGTTTTACTTTCGTAAGCAAAAATTGGATAATACTAAAATTTTCCAATTTTTGCTTACGAAAGTAAAGCTTAAAACTACTAAAATTTATTGTGCTCTCAGGATTTGTATCGAATAGGAACTTGACACTTTCGATTTCTTACTGTGGACCAATCAGTGTGCTGCCACTGTCAAAACAGCATTACAAGATTAAGTTAACTCAAGAACTAAAGCCACTTGATCATATGAAGCGACGTACGTGTACGTTCTCAGATTGGGCTCTAGAGAAGTTTGCCGAAAATGACGACTTTCATCGCAAAGTAATCTTCAGTAAACCCTCATGTGGCTTTATGAAACACCACTTCATCCACAGAAAGTGTCTGTATGATGCGGTTTTTATGCCGGTGGCATCACTGGACCATTTTTCTTCGTTGATGAAAATGACCGTCACGTTACAGTCAATGGTGAACGCTACAGAGACATGTTGCAGAGTTATTTCTTCGATCAATTGCATGGGATGGATATCAGTGATATGTGGTTTCAACAAGACGGTGCTACATCCCACACAGCGGGAGAAACAATCGACTTATTGATGTCCAAGTTTGGTGAACGTGTTATATCGAGAAAAGGTCCTGTCGATTGGCCGCCAAGATCTTGTGTTTTAACACCTCTAAACTTCTTTCTGTAGAACTACGTTAAATCGATGGTCTATGCCAATAATCCGGTGATGTTAGAGGACCTAAGAGCAAACATCGAACGAGAAATAGCGGCCATTCCCGTCGCCGAGTCATCGAAAATTAGCTTCAACAAATTTTAAAAATAGATAGAAAAACGTAAAATAATTTAGAAAAAATATTGTTTTTCCTTAGAAAAATCTTATTTACAAAAAAAATGCCCTTTGAATAAAAAACCGATAGTAACTGTGGCGCTCAAGATGTCAAGGATTAGTCTTGATCGAAATTTCAAAATTACGCTTTTATCAATATAATAATTAAGTGAATTATTTAAAAAAAAATGTATTGTATTAAATACGAATTGAGTTCTTAAATTAATATAATTTTATAATATAATGGCAATTTTTCCTAATCAACCAGAGGTTCTCCCCTAGATGAGGTTCACTTTTTTATTGAAGAGGAACTCAAGGATGCAGTAAGACAAATGCAAATTAGAGTACCTCCAAACAATACTTAGAGAAATTGCGCTCCCTAGTCCAGATTATCTTCTGTACATATATAATTACACCTTGAAAGACGCAATTTTTCCTAAGATATGGAAGATACAACGGCTAGTACTCATCAGCTAGGCCAAATGCAACCCACGCGCTGCCTCATCACACAGGTTCTTCTGTATGTTAGGCGCAGACGGCAAACTGCTGGAAAAACCACTGAAGCCATCACTGCAAGTGACGACAATTCAAAGTGTCAGTGATTTGTCGGATCGGCAATATGGCGTCAGAGCAGGACGGTCTATAGTAGAAGCTATTAAACAAGGGGTAAAAGCAGTATACGCCACCAAGCAAGGGAATCACTTCTCGAAGAAAATTGTTGAGCTTGTAACGATGGACATAAGAAACGCCTTTAATTTGGCCAAATAGAGCGGCATGCTGAAAGCTTTCAAAAATTTCTTGGGGGTACCAGAGTATCTATTGCGAATAATAACGACTTATCTAAGTGATCCAGAGCTCTTGTATGATACGGCAAATGGAACTTTTCAAAAAAGAGTCATCTCGGGTGTTGCACAGTGCTCTATACTAGAGCTGGACTTATGGAATATATTGTACGGCGGTAATCTAAGGATGGTTATGTGGGACAATACCTTCCTTGATGGATATGCCATTGCATTGCTGTGGTTATAGCCGCTTGAAATCTTAAGCAGCCACATGAAAGCTCTGCCACGTCATTCGGCAAACTACCGCGTGGATAAGAACGGAAGTCCAGCAGCTGAGACAACCGAGATTTTTATGCTTACCAGAAGGCTTATACCCCACGTGTTGGAGATTCTAGTAGGAGCCGACATTATTCCAACTCAGCCAGTGATCAAATACCTTGGAGTGCGAGTAGGCATAAAGATAACATACTGAACGCAAATCGAAGCTGCCACCAAGAAAGCTGCGAAGACAAAGATAGCGCTCAGTAGGCACATGTCAAATGTAGGTGGTTTATCGCCTATAAAACGATAGCTCTTCATGCCTACCACCCACACTATACTCTTATAGGGCTGTGAGATTTGGTCTTATGATCTGAAGAAAGGAATGTATCGGAACTTTATGGCTGCAAATCAGAGGAGGGCTGCCTTATAGTGCCTTGTTCCTATAAAACGGTATCTAAGCCCGCGATTGTAGTGATTGCAACGGTGATACCCATCGATCTGTTGGTGCAAAAACAGAAGAGGATGTTTGAGTTAAAGAAGAGCCCGCGAGCTGAAGAAATTAAAACAAAAGCTAGGAAAGAAACCCTCAATAGGTGGTAATACCGATGCGATAACGAAACCACCGGAAGTTGGATCAAAACACTGATATGAAATTTGAGGGAATGGCTACACCGAGGATATGGTGATGTAGATTATTACTTCACACAGTTTCTGACTGGACATGGATACTTTCATATGTACAGGGTGGTCCATCTAGCGGTTGCATTTTGAACCACTATTTATTTGAAGTATTTGAGTGTTAAATGTTGTCAAAAATTGACAGATTGTTAGTTGAAAGTCTGAATTTTACGAAATGGTACTCAAATATTGAGAACTTACTTCCAAAGTGGTGAGTCTTCAATCCAAACTGTGAGAAATTAAAAAAAAAATGAGTATAGATCGAATTCCATCCCGTCAACTTGTGGACAAATTCGTGAAGATCGTTCCCGCTCTAATACGTACGACCGAGAATATTGCCGCCGCTACTGAAAATGTCTGTTATCATTCATCAACATCAACTCGTCACCGTTCTCTGGAATTGAACATTTCTCGTACTTCTCTGTTGAGAATTTTGCACAAAGACATCGGCATGAAAGCTAACAAAGTTCAATTAGTCCAACAACTAAAGCCCCATGACTATCCGATGCGTTTTCAGTTTGCCCAATGGGCTCAAGATCAATTGGCCGAAGATGAGCATTTTTACCGGAAAATCATCTTTTCGGATGAGGCCCATTTCCACCTCGTGGGGCATGTCAACAAACAAAATTGTCGCATCTGGGGCTCAGAAAATCCATACATCACCCCATCGAAAAGCCGATGCATCCACAACGAGTCACTGTTTTGTGCGGATTTTGGACTGGATCCACCGTTACGGTCAATGGTAACCGCTATCGTGGCATACTCAATGCATTTTTGTTTCCAAAAGTTGAAAAGAATGGCATTAACGGCATTTGGTTTCAACAGGACGGGGCCATTTGCCACACAGCCAACTTTTGGGCACTGCTTTCGAGAACCGAATAATCAGCCGAAATTCTGATGTCAATTGGCCGCCTCGGAGCTGTGATTTGAGCCCGTTGGATTATTTTCTGTGGGGAGCCGTTAAGGATAAATGTTACGGAAGCCATCCTTGAAACATGAAATCAAAGTTGCCATTAAAGAGATACAGGCCCATACAATCAAAATAGTACTGAACAATTGGGTCGAGCGAATGGGGTACTGTAAGGCCAGCCGTGGCGGTCATTTAAATGATGTTGTGTTTCATTTTTAAATTTCAAGTTTTAATCTTTCTAATAAAACCAGAAATTTATAAAAATATATACTATTTTTTTTATTTATTTACTTTTTAAAATGCAATTTTTTAATGGTCAACCCTGTACTTATTCCAGGAAAAAGTAGCATCCCAGAATGTCCGTATGGAGATTGCACTAACGACGACGCGTGTCATACGTTATTCCAGTGTAATATGTATATGGACAACAGAAAGACGGATGCTAGAGGCTGAAGTGGGTCCGATTACACTGGAAAATATTAAAGTACTCATGCTGACCGATAGGACGAAAGAGTTACAGCTTTTATAGAAAGCATGCTTCAAAAAAAAACAGGAGGCAGAAATATAAACAGAACTAAATCCGGAAAGCGGCAATAAGTGGCAAATAAAGGCTCCATCTTGAAGTAGTTTTTAAAAAATCAGTCCAGAAAAGGAGTAAGTTTTTATTGGATGCAAGTCTTCAGTCGCCAAAAAAATTAAAAAAATATTATTTAAAAAAAAATGAAACTTTTTAAATCCTTTTATTATATCCCCGAAGAGTTTCGCCTGCTTTTTTCCTTGATAGTATTTTCAACTAGCAAAGTCAACAATTATAAATTTCTCTATAAATCAAAAGAAATTTCAAGAGTAAAACAAGACTGATGCTTCTATTTACATAAATGTATATATGTGTAGGTATTTTAAGGGCAGTATAAATTTTTAGTCGACTCTATTTACAAATGATATAAAAGATTCACCCCTAATTGTATACGCTAGCAAAATATGTAAGAGCATAATGGAATTAATGAATTGAAATTCCCTTTTATAGAGCATAATTTCAGAGCAAATAAAGTACACAATTTAATACCGTATGTTGAATATAAAATAAAAATAAACAAAATATAAATTATTGACTCTCAACAATGACTTATGCTCGTCTTCTTTTGATTTGAATTCATTCACGTGTTGCGTGTAACAAAATGCTTATAGCTTGTGCACTTTTAAACGCTATTCGCCATTTATGCACATTCAATTTATTATAGAAATAAACACTATTAATAGGTTTAATCAACGTTAATTTTTAATCTTAGAATGTATTATATAAACTTTATTTTTTTTTTATTATACTATGGTTAATAGATAATTGGGGTTCTAAAGTTATGCGGCCAGTTAGGGTATGTTTCCAAAATGGTCGATGGTCTGTAGGTATTTTGGTATACTCGTAAATGGTGATTTCGCCATCAACTATGCACTGATTTTAATATGAGAGCAAAAAATATTTAAGGGAAACGTGAGAAATAGTACAGTTGGTTTTTGTTCAGTATAGTTTTTGGGCAGGAACACTTCGGGATAATATATTCGTTCGAACGTGCTTATACAACTACGATGAGGCGTTCTTCTAGTCCCGTAACAGGGCGTCGATATTAAATGCAAGACAACCTCGACAAGGGGCACATAGTAATCTATCCAATCGTTCTCTCATTTTATTCATTCAGTCAGGGCTTCGGCTCAGTACTAGTCCTGCCAATAATGGTAAATTTGGGAGGCGGTATGGAATGATGGACGCAGGAGTGCTATAACTATAATACAATCCTTCCTTCGAACAGACCTGGTTCGATGCGCTTTTGACTTTTTTTTCTTTTTTTCTTTTTTCTACAATATAATCGTTTTTCATTCCTATATCCTTTTTCCTGATCCGCTATTCTTCATTCTTGACTCATTGCTAGAAAACAAAGACTTAACTTCGACCCGGCATTGGCCATGGTGTACACTATTCACCAGTATTCTGTCTTCTGTCTGTGAAGTTCTAATTTGCATTTTTAGTGTTATTGCGTGCCAAGGTACAGTTTCAAGCAATTTTCCATGAGGCGCAGCTACAATACGTACATACATGTACGTTGAGGACCTGTGCACATACCTTGATCTAGGAACATTGATAATGGCCTTAACTGGTCTGAGGGTGTCTTAGAATCTTATATTTGATGCGGCACAACTCACTATAACGGCATTCATTCAGCACGTACCACATCAAAGAAATTTTTTTTTTTTGAATTCCATCGAATATGAAAGTACTCACTTTAAGATGGTGGTTAAGTTGAAAATTGTAGCGGTAGTAAAGCTTGGTAGGAAGTGGTAAAAATGGCAATGATAGATATGTGGCTCTGGAACAGTATTAATTCCTCTTATACCTCTATATAAATATGGTATAAAATCGAATTTGTACAATTCCAGATGTATTGTTTATTCCAGTTCATATACGAAGAGCATTTTGTATTTTTGTAGTAATCATTTTCGTATTTGTGCGATTACATTGTTTAAAACCATAAATAAAACATTAGTGGTGTCGGTAAACGTGAATAAATACACACATGTATATGGAGAAGAATATTCAACGATACCCCGGGTACTGTGATCTTGCGATCGATATCATTCAGGATAATTACTCGAAACAAGTGTTCGGTTCAATTTAATGTTGTCTGCTCAATTGTGGACGAACTGCAGTCTATTGAAATATGTTCCTCTCTACCCCACCCGCATCAATTCGAAAAGTTAGCCGACTACGTGTTATAATAAAGCTTGTTTTATGATCCTTTTCACCGATTTATAATTAATGATGCATTTTATAGTATAAACGAATAAATTAGTTTTCCATTTTTTCATGAAAATTTACCTTCTGTTCCGTTTGATTTGTTAAATAATGTTTTTCCGACTTGTTTATTAATGTCAATTTTTTTTCTCTATTAAATTCTTTTCAACCATAAGCTGATTCTAGAACTTATTTTTATTGCCAATATACTCTTTATTTTGTGTTGTACATATATTCTTCAGAAAATACCCTCTATTCTTGTTCGTACACATATATTTTTATATAAAATCTGTTCATTTCGCAATAAAGAAAATTGATATTAAAACTCGTTTTAAAGAGATTTTTTTCTATTCTAGGCATTTGCCCGACTGTCTGTCATTCATTTAAGCTCTGGTAAAATACTTTGCGAATAAATTTCAATTGCTGTTAACACAATTAAATAATATCGAAAAACATTTCTTTTTCTTTTTATTAGAGTCTTTTTAAAATGTTGTACAAAAAAAACTCTTAGCATGTCGATCAAAATGAGAAAATAATTTTCTTAATTTATTGAATTTATCTTATCGTTAAATTTCAAATCCATATGGTAAAATACAATATAAACTTTAAGGACTAGAAATTTTTATAAATTAAAAAGAGCTTTAGGCATTGACACATTGAAATATCCTGACAAGTACAGCTTATAGAAATTTTGTTTTCTTTTTAATTGAATAATTAAATTTATTGAAAATATAAAAAAAGATTATTATCAAAACGATAAAATTATATTTAAAGAATTTTAAACAATTTAAAAGCAAATACATTTTATATAAGAATACAGAATATCAGGTGTGAGAGAAAAGTAACGATTAAATTAATTTTATTTTTATACTTTAATGTTTTCCTCCTTTCCATAGAGGTGCTAGAAGGCTTCAACTTGGAGTCACGTTAAGGTGTTTGATTACACTCATTTGAATGGTACGAGGTCTGTTCAAAAAGTATCGATAATTTTAAATTTCCGCGGGTTACGTAGATTCGATTTTCCATTTTTTGTGGCGTTATGTTGGTGCTCATATCTTTCACTTATGCCGACAAGTTCGGCCATTTTGAATGTTCAGTTAATTTTTGACAGCTGCTTTGCTTGCATGTGTTTTGGCTCGCCTTCGATTAGGTGCGTATTGCATCATAAGTTCTTACCACAGGGTAGAACGGTCAATAAGGAATATTACCTGCAAGTTATGCGCAAGTTGCACTAAGCAATCCGCTAGAAACGCCCGGATTTGTGGAAGAACAAAAATTGGCTTTTGCACCAAAAACAACACACTAATAATGCCGTAGCCACCGTATTCCCCAGATCTGGCTCCCTGCGACTTTTTCTAATTCCTGAAACTGAAGAGCCCAATGAAAGAACGATGCTACGCTACGATTGAGGAGATAAAGACAGCATCGAAGGAGGAGCTGAAGAGGTTCACAAAAAATGATTTTTTGAAGTGCCTCGAGGATTGGAAAAAAAGTTGGCATAAGTGTATAATATCTGGTGTGGATTACTTTCAAGGGGACAAAATAGATATTCATGAATAAATAAATAATTTTTGAAAAAACACAAAATTCGTCATATTTTTTGAACAGACCTCATATTTATAGTACTAGGTGTTGGGATATTATTGACAGAATTGTGGGGAACAAAAAAATATACACGAACCAAGATAAGGTTAATAGAGTAGCTGAGATAACTCAGGAAATCCTTTATTCCTTAAAAACTTAGTGTTACTAAAAAATGGAGCATTCAAGCGTCTGCAATGTCTGTTTGAGCATGAACCCTTTTTCTGAGCCCTTCAAAAACTACTTATTAACTGCATTTTCAATCGCTGTTCTGACCTTAAAAGATCATTATTACTACTTTTGGTATAAGTACTAGAAGGCTTTAACTGGAATTGCATTCAACTGCTCAGCTATACTCATTTGGATGTTATCGACAGTACCCACTATCGATAAAATTTTGTATCCTTTCAATTGGAAAAGAAATTTTTTTAAATTCTTTTTTCGTGTCCTTTATTTTTTTATGTATTTTTGCTTATAAAAATATTACCTGTGAAAAAATAAAAAGTCTGGAAAACTACAGGATTTCATTGTCATGGTGGATCTAATGAGAAAAATCCTTTTTCTGTGCCTTTCAAGAAGCTTTAATGTTTATTAATGATTTGAGCTCAATCTTTTCACGAACTTTACTCAGGAAAGCCTAGAAACAAAAAAAAACGGATGTAAATTCGACGTTTTCGATGTTGAAAGTCTCTTCGATTAAGGTTCGTCTTGCATTACTTCTTGGCCTTTTAAAATTGATTTATTCCACTTATGCTGTTTTAATAAAGAATATTTTTTGTAAGTCAAACTCACAGATTTACCAAGTTTAACACAAAATTTGAGGTAACATCGCTGTTCCAAAATTCGTCGTTTTATTTCTCGTAACGAACAAAAAAAATACAACTTCACTTATTAGACTATTTAGTCTTATAAGATTAGCTTTGGAAGAGTGTAACTTTATACCTCTTATAGATCCCAGTTTTTTACACACCTCGTATTTAAGCGAACTTATAGAAAAAACATGTGACCGATTCATACTAAGAGTAGGTTATACATAAATGCGTAAGGTGTATTATTTCCTAAAAAGAATTTTTTTTTATAAATAATTTGCATTTCTATAAAATAACAATATTCGAAAAGATTTTGTATATAATTCTCTTTTTAGAAACATATCCTTTAGTAAATATTATTTTAATATAAGCCTTTGCAAAATTATTTTTTAATTATATTATGAATTTTTTGTTTTTAAAAACTCTATTATTTTCGCTAATTTTCTATAATTTAAATTAACAAAAAATAATGTCTAAATAAATTCAAGAGGATAATTGTTTTCCAACAGATACTTCCTAGTAAACGAATAAAACCGATCCTGCAATATGTTTCCAATATTGGATGGTATTCCACAGGTAAGTATACTTAGTCCCATCCTCTACAACATTTATACATCCGATATCTTTACATGTTCCAATATATTCTCTGCTAGATACGCCGATAACTTCCTATAAAAGCAATAGTTTTCCTTAATACACCATATAACACCATTCTTAGAACAACACATTTCCCAATCCTCTGGAAATTTTCCATCATAAAAATGATCCCTAAGCCCAATAACCAATAAACTATCTTACTTACTACATACCAATATATATACTTCTAATCCACTCGAAAATCTTTAAGAAAATAGTCTTCCCCCGTTTAATCCTCAAATTTAATTCCCAAGCACCAATTTGGTTTCCGCTCCGAACACTCCACTACCCTGCAGTATTATCGAATTGTCAATTTTATTGCATCTACTTTAGATAAAAATAGTAGTGTCCTAATATTTTTCTTGATTTAAATCAAGTTTTTAATAGAGTTTGACACCCGGGCTTAGTCTGAAAACTCGGGTTTAGTCTCCGCTATTGTCTGGTATTCCACAGAGAGGCAGATTTGGGCCCATCCTCTACAAAATTTATACATACGATATTACAATCTGCCCTAATACCTGCTTCGCTACATATGCCGATAATACCCAACATGCATCCAAAATTATGCAAACTCACATTTAAATCATTCATAACCTAAAGTCGTAAAACCAATATGGACTTACGACTACTTCACCTTCTAAACAAATGCCCTAAACTTACTATAGACAGCAAAGTACTTTTATACAAAGCCAATATGGATTTAAAATAGTGAAGCCAATATGGACTTATGACCAAAAACTCTGGGATCTTACTAAGCTCTTCAATTTCCATCGAGTCTACTTTCTTCAATCAATAATGCTTCGTACAATTATTGACGCTCCCTTTTATGTTTGCAATAGACCTTTGAGTCCCTAATAATTTTTTAGAAAATTCAAAATCCGAAGGCTACTGACATAATCCTACAAAATTATATACTTAAAATAGAATAACCACTCAATGAATATATACAGAAATTTATTTAAAAAAAAAACCTTATTTATTTGGTGCAAAAAACAAATAGAATACATTTTATGATAAAAGAATTTTTTGGAAAAAAGTTATCAAAATATTTGGATAAGTTTAAAGAAAGCAACATTGAATTTCCTCTGCAATGCTATTAAATTGAACAGTGAATACCAATAGAGTAAAATGCGTACAAAATTATATAAAACCATTCTTGGGAAAATTTTCTTTTGTGAACTTTAGAAGAAAAAAAAATCATTTTATTGTTAAAGGAAACTCTTGTCGATTATTCACAACTCTCCGTCTTATGTTGAATCATTTATTTTCCTAAGGAAGCAGTTCCAGACACAAATGTACGCGGTTGAGAAAAATTATTTCCTTTTCATTTGTAAATTTCATTTATGCTCCTTTATGGGTGCGCTCCACATATTCAATAATTCTTCTTTTCGTAATAGAATTTGAAAAATAGAAGAAAAAAAATATATGAAAAATAATCCTGCAAATAGAATAAATGCAAATTTATTTAATTTTATCACATATACAGATGAGAGTTGACTAGGTTTTTTGGGTTTACCAAGAAGGTTGCTTTTATGCCTGATTGTATTCTGACAGTATGATTTTGTATAAAAAGACGACCTCATTTAGATTTACAAAAATACACTTAGGAATAGAATAAATTCACCAAGCTTTCAGATTATCACAATTAATCAATAGGAACATGCTGTCTTTTGATAATCAGAACGAATCTCACTGTAAATGGTATTAAAAGTTTTCACAAATATTCAAGTATTCGACAATCGTTCAATTCGACGATTTATATTTTAGGTTGGCTTTCATTTTCATTCACTTGTGATTTCCGGTTTTCGAGGAGCGTCTGGGTGTCAAGGCGTCAAGGTTGGGTGGCAAATATTATCAAAAAGGTGACACACCTTGTCAACAATGGAACAACACAAGGAGAGCTTCGGAATTTATCAAGGTAACAGTACAAATAGCAAATTTTGCAGGTTATTTATATTCCGTAAAAGGACACGATCGAATGTCAATACAAGGGGCCCTGAACTCAATTTCTTCCGTTTGAATTCGCATACCTCGGGCACAACCCAAAAGGGGACGGAGGAGCAAACCAAGTATTGTACTCGTCACGTCTTTGTAATATTTCGTTGATATGAGAAATGTAAACTCAGCTCTGGTCACGTTTTAAAGTACTTTCATGTCTGGCAGAGAGTGCACTTCGTCCTTTTTTTCGGTTTTAGATTTCTACTCCTGTCAATATTCGCACGCCAGAAAGTAAAAATTCCTTATTGCATCGGGCTGCATGGCATTGCAACGGGCTATACAGAATAAGGAGAGTGGCTAAATAGGAATGAAATATTAGCTGAAATACTATCATATCACTATACATTCATAAAGTGGGTTGGGAACACGGCAGTTATACCATCTTAAGTGCATGTTTTAGTAACAAGAAAATATATTCTATTCTTTAATCTACCCATTCCTGCATTTTGCTTATATTTACACATGTATTTGGATAGTAACTTAAACAAATAATGCATGTCCTTATTATTACAACAAGTACTTTGGTTTCATTTATGTTAGTTATTTTTTTACATTCACTAGAATAGTCCTCTAAATTCTCATAGTATGTGTATAGCAGTTGACCTCATTACCAGCCCAAGTCCTATGTTCATTGTTTATGATTTCGCGTTATAAAAGTCTTTGACACTTGCTTGCAATAACTATAAGACACTATCAGGATAGCCATTCTTATACTAAAGTCTTAAATTCTCCACTAAGTACATGAAACATGATTATTACTATAATATATTATGGTAGAAAATAGTTCCAATATTTTACAGATAATTTTCTTTTGTCCAGGATATATTCACGATAGGCAAGCTCTTGTAAGTGGATATATTAAAATTTATAATGTAAGCCATTTATATGGAGAAATATATAATTATGGAAAAAATGTAAGGCTATTTTTCAAATCCTGCTGAAAATTTCCCTTTTTTTTAAAATGGAAATACACAAGAAAATGAGTTTGAATTTTTATTTACCGGACGTGAAGGAGCAGTTTTTCATTTTAAAATATTTATTAAGGATTATCCAATTTGCAATTTGAAAAGTAAATATTAATAAAACGTATGGAAAATAAAATTTTTGATAAATAAAAAAATTTAATTATATTTTGTTAATTAGGCTATTTTGTATAAAAATTACAAAAACTATTTTAACAAATGCTAAACAACTTTTATTAGGACTCGATCATTTTAGGGTAAGTTTTGATGACTTTTTCACACATTTCAGGCTGTAATTCGGATATTTCTTAAAGAATGTTGTTTCACAAATACTAAAAAAATTAAGATTGGAGGATATATGACATCATTAAATATTAAAATTACTCCTTTTTGGAATATTTCACGCAATAAAGTCAATTTTTTTTTTGTTATGTGACTTGTAATACAATTTTATAAAAACCATACACATATATACGAGGTTAGTTAAAAAAGTATTGCGAATTTTGAATTTCCGCGGGTTACGTAAATTCGATTTTCGATTTTTTTGTGGTGTTATGTTGGTACTCATGTCTCTCACGTATATTGGCTCGTCTTCGATTTTTCACCAAAAACAGCATCGCATTAACATTGCTAAGGAGCTATTGGACTCTGTTCGGGTCGACCCAAATTTGCTCCAGAGAGTCGTAACTGGTGACGAACCATGGGTTTATGATTATGACGTGGAAACCAAAGCTCAATCATCCCAGTGGAAGCTGCCGCACGAACCAAGACCGAAAAAAGCGCACCAAGTTCGGTCGAATGTGAAGGTTTTGCTTACAGTTATCTTCGATTGCAGGGGCGTCGTGCATCATGAGTTCTTGCCACAGGGTAGAACGGTCAATAAGGAATATTACCTGTAAATTATGCGCAAGTTGCGGGAAGATATCCGCCAGGAACGCCCCGATTTGTGGAAAAATAAAAATTGGCTTTTGCACCATGATAACGCCCTGCTTACGCATCGTTGCTTCTGCGCGAATTTTTGGCAAAAAACAACACACTAATAATGCCGCAGCCACCGCATTCCCCAGATCCGGCCTCCTGTGACTTTTTCTTGTTCCCGAAAAAGATTCTTTGATCCATTTTTTTGGAATGGGCAAAAATCGAAGACGAGCCAAAACACGTGCAAGCAAAGCAACTGTCATAAGTGAGACACATGAGTACCAACATAACGTCACAAAAAAATCGAAAATCGAATTAACGTAACCCGCGGAAATTCAAAATTCGCGATACTTTTTGAACATACCTCGTAATATAGTTTTAAATATTTAATTTAAGGGTAATAAAATTGGTTATAATACAGCTAAGTTCTTGCCACAGGGTAGAACGACCAATAAGGAATATTACCTGTAAATTATGCGCAAAATGCGGGAAGAAATCCGCCAGGAACGCCCCGATTTGTGGAAAAATAAAAATTGGCGCTTTGCACCATGATAACGCCCTGCTTACGCATCGTTGCTTCTGCGCGAATTTTTGGCAAAAAACAACACACTAATAATGCCGCAGCCACCGCATTCCCCAGATCCGGCCTCCTGTGACTTTTTCTTATTCCCGAAAAAGATTCTTTGATCCATTTTTTTGGAATGGGCAAAAGTCGAAGACGAGCCAAAACACGTGCAAGCAAAGCAGCTGTCAAAAATTAACTGAACATTCAAAATTGCCGAACTTGTCGGCATAAGTGAGAGACATAAGTACCAACATAACGTCACAAAAAAATCGGAAATCGAATTAACGTAACCCGCGGAAATTCAAAATTCGCGATACTAATTGAACAGACCTCGTAATATAGTTTTAAATATTTAATTTAAGGCTAATAAAATTGGTTATAATACAGCTAAGGTGCTGAGAATTCACGGAAACCGTCACCGATAACAAATTCGAACCAAAAATATCCACCAAATAGTCGACTAATTCGAATACAGGGGCTTTTTCAGAGCCTCATGTAATAATTTCACATATTAACGTATCCATCAAGCGAGAAATGAACCTCATCGCTGAAGAAAAACGCGCCACGGTAAAATCACCAATTTTGTAGAAAGTTTTTAAAATGTTGATACATAAGTTGTTAATAAATCTAATTTTTATAATAAAATGGCAAATTTATTTCTCATAAGATATTATCTTTATTATTATAATTAATAAAAAAATCTATCGAATACAAAGGCTATACTTTCCAAACTATAAAATGAAAAATCCAATATTTGCATTAATGTTTTTAAGATATTTAATTAACAAAAGAGAAACAAAATTTTTTCGAAAAGTTTTTTATTTACTTTATTTAAAAAATTATTATTTATTAAGAAACTCATTTTTATTAGCCATAATAAAATACGTACTCAAACTATCATTATAAATATTTTAGCTGCCATTAGTGAGTTGAACGATTTTTTTGAATAAATTTTCCAAATTCAATTTCGAATAAACTCCAATCAAAAATGTATGAATAAATTTTTTTCGTTTTTAAGAAAAGCTTTTTCGAATAAATCGAATAAAATTTGAAATTGATGACTTTCCAGAATATACACGAAGACACACAAGCAGAGTGACACTCGTAAGTGTGTATTTTCTTGGACTTATTCGTTAAATTTAAGTTCAATTGTTGAACTAAGGGTTCCGCATGGAATTTCGAAAATGGCAAACTATTTGTTAAATATGACATTTCATATCTTTAATCGGTTCACAGACAAAAGGAGATCCATTTCTCATTGAGGCGAAAACTACGAGTAACTTGAAGAGGTTTAATTTCTGTCATTTAGCCTGTCAACTGGAATAGCATTCATTTCAAATTATGTCATTAATCATTGAAATTGACTTTTCTAAGGCACTGTAAACAACAGCATCGTAAATTACCTTAAAATATCAAGGGCCCGGCTCAGTTGGCTTCTTATATCTGCTATTATTGTTGTTATTATACGTCTTCTGTTCCGGATTGCCCGCGTCCAATACTTTTTGGGTAAACTGAGTTCGATTCATTTTGGGTTTGTTACAACAAATGTCAGGCTTTTGTCCCAATGGTGAATCCACCACAATTTTAGTATGTGTATTTATCGAATATAATTAAAATCGCACAGAACAAAATCTTTGCATTGAAAATAAATGCCATGGCATTGTACTCATCAAAAACGCATGTCCCGATTTATGGGATCATTTAGATGGTTTTGTCACAATGGGTTTAGATGGTTTTGTCACAATTCATTTTATATCACAATTGGTTTTATGCTGTAGCTATGTAACTCTTGTATTTTTTTCTTATTAAAAGTCACACTAACACTCTTTCCTGCGGAATAAAATAATAAAGAAGGAATTTTAAGTAGGAATTTAAAGCAAAAATGTTCGGTAGAAATTTTGAGTAGAAATTTTGAGTAGAAATTTTCAGTAGAAATTTTGAGTAGAAATTTTCAGTAGAAATTTTCAGTAGAAATTTTGAGTAGAAGTTTTGAGAAGAAATTTTCAGTAGAAATTTTGAGTAGAAATTTTCAGTAGAAATTTGCAGTAGAAATTTTCAGTAGAAATTTTCAGTAGAAATTTTCAATAGAAATTTTCAGTAGAAATTTTCAATAGAAATTTTGAGTAGAAATTTTTAGTAGAAATTTTCAATAGAAATGTTCAGTAGAAATTTTCAATAGAAATGTTCAGTAGAAATGTTCAATAGAAATTTTCAGTAGAAATTTTCAATAGAAATTTTCAGTAGAAATTTTCAATTGAAATTTTCAGCAGAAATTTTCAATAGAAATTTTCAATAGAAATTTTCAGTAGAAATTTTCAGTAGAAATTTTCAGTAGAAATTTTCAGTAGAAATTTTGAGTAGAAATTTTCAGTAGAAATTTGCAGTAGAAATTTTCAGTAGAAATTTTCAGTAGAAATTTTCAATAGAAATTTTCAGTAGAAATTTTCAATAGAAATTTTCAGTAGAAATTTTCAGTAGAAATTTTCAGTAGAAATTTTCAGTAGAAATTTTCAGTAGAAATTTTCAGTAAAAATTTTCAGTAGAAATTTTCAGTAGAAATTTTCAATAGAAATTTTCAGTAGAAATTTTCAATTGAAATTTTCAGCAGAAATTTTCAATAGAAATTTTCAATAGAAATTTTCAGTAGAAATTTTCAGTAGAAATTTTCAGTAGAAATTTTCAGTAGAAATTTTCAGTAGAAATTTTCAGTAGAAATTTTCAATAGAAATTTTCAGTAGAAATTTTCAGTAGAAATTTTCAGTAGAAATTTTCAGTAGAAATTTTCAGTAGAAATTTTCAGTAGAAATTTTCAGTAGAAATTTTCAGTAGAAATTTTCAGTAGAAATTTTCAGTAGAAATTTTCAGTAGAAATTTTCAGTAGAAATTTTCAGTAGAAATTTTCAGTAGAAATTTTCAGTAGAAATTTTCAGTAGAAATTTTCAGTAGAAATTTTCAGTAGAAATTTTCAGTAGAAATTTTAAGTAGAAATTTTAAATAGAAATTTTGAGTTGAAATTTTCAATAGAAATTTTGAGTAGAAATTTCTGCAGAAATTTTCAATAGAAATTTTCAATAGAAATTTTGAGTAGAAATTTTCAATAAAAATTTTGAGTAGAAATTTTCAATAGAAATTTTGAGTAGAAATTTTCAATAGAAATTTTGAGTAGAAATTTTCAATAGAAATTTTCAGTAGAAATTTTCAGTAGAAATTTTCAATAGAAATTCTTCAGTAGAAATTTTCAGTAGAAATTTTCAGTAGAAATTTTCAGTAGAAATTTTCAGTAGAAAATTTCAGTCGAAATTTTCAGTCGAAATTTTGAGTAGAAATTTTCAATAGAAATTCTTCAGTAGAAATTTTCAGTAGAAATTTTCAGTAGAAATTTTCAATAGAAATTTGCAGTAGAAATTTTCAGTAGAAATTTTCAGTAGAAATTTTGAGTAGAAATTTTGAGTAGAAATTTTCAATAGAAATTCTTCAGTAGAAATTTTCAGTAGAAATTTTCAGTAGAAATTTTCAGTAGAAATTTTCAGTAGAAAATTTCAGTCGAAATTTTCAGTCGAAATTTTGAGTAGAAATTTTCAATAGAAATTCTTCAGTAGAAATTTTCAGTAGAAATTTTCAGTAGAAATTTTCAGTAGAAATTTTCAGTAGAAATTTTCAGTAGAAATTTTCAGTAGAAATTTTCAGTAGAAATTTTCAGTAGAAATTTTCTGTAGAAATTTTCAGTAGAAATTTTCTGTAGAAATTTTCAGTAGAAATTTTCAGTAGAAATTTTCAGTAGAAATTTTCAGTAGAAATTTTCAGTAGAAATTTTCAGTAGAAATTTTCAGTAGAAATTTTCAGTAGAAATTTTCAGTAGAAATTTTAAATAGAAATTTTGAGTAGAAATTTTCAATAGAAATTTTGAGTAGAAATTTCTGTAGAAATTTTCAATAGAAATTTTCAATAGAAATTTTCAATAGAAATTTTTAGTAGAAATTTTCAATAAAAATTTTGAGTAGAAATTTTCAGTAGAAATTTTCAGTAGAAATTTTCAGTAGAAATTTTCAGTAGAAATTTTCAGTAGAAATTGTCAGTAGAAATTTTCAGTAGAAATTTTCAGTAGAAATTTTCAGTAGAAATTTTCAGTAGAAATTTTCAGTAGAAATTTTCAGTAGAAATTTTCAGTAGAAATTTTCAGTAGAAATTTTCAGTAGAATTTCTCAGCAGAATTTTGAGTATAAGAAATTATATTAGTGCCTTGAGAAATGTAGAGATTTTAATTTGTTTTAATTTTTATGGAATAACTGACGTTTCTGTTTTCTCCAAATCTGTACTGTCAATTTCGGTTGAAGCTGAAAATGGATAATATTTCCATTTTTTCTTATAAAACACTTCCGCTGAAGGAATTTTTAATATACAAATTCCAGAAAAAAAGGATATGTGGAACAGCTTCCGTGGAGGTTTTGCTGTTGTAGAAGAACACCTCTTCAGAATTATGGGGGGTAATACCATCTGGACAAGTTGATTTGTGTAAATGAAGATCTCTGAGGGCTTTTCCAATAGAACAAGTGTGAAAATGAATTTACCCTATAGAAAATTTACCGCAGTCCAATACAGGTGGAAGCTGGGCATAATCTAGAAGAGAGGAATATGCGGCAAAGTGATCCGCGAAAAAATTAACCTTGTCTTTTGAGCTGACAACTGGAGTTTCATTATGAAATAGCAAATAACCAAAACTATTTATATTGTAAGGGCAACTTCGTAACCAGAACAAAATAGGAATTTGCTAGTACAATGAATGTGAAGTTCTCAAGAATGATGACAAGTTGTACTCGTGTACACATCAAACAGGTAAACTGGCGTTCCTTGACAGAATTGAACGTGTGCAGGATCAGGTTGTCTAATACAGGTGAGAAGATATGAGTAGAACAAGCTTAACACACAACCATGGAATGCAATTTGGACTCAAGTACTCACAATGTAATATCGGTGAATATTTGATCCGGGCTTATCCTCTTTCAGAAATATCCCCTGAGATTGCAAAAAGCACAATTCTCATTCCATATTCACATGAATGAGGACGAATGCAATCGGCTGCTCTTGCAGGCAGCTATAAAAGTGTACTGGTATGAAGTTTAGATAAACGTAGCAACTGACTATAATAGCAATACAATTATTTTGATTGAAACCGCTGAAGAGTATCTAAACACACTGCAGTAACATTATTCGTGTAAGAGTATTCGCGAATGTGTTGTACAATCATATCTGCACCAGAATCACCAACGTTCCCTGACAAGTCCTCGTACGGCGGTGTATTCCATATAAGAACGCAATAATGCCTTTACTCGTATTCAGTAGGATTATTAATGGCTTTTAATTACTTTCATTTTCATTCGTTACCGCATACCAGGTATTGTGGCTCTAAAATTCGAAATCACGAGGGATTCAGTTAAGGTTCAAATCGGAAAGTGCATCTTTTACAGAAACTGTCGCGACATCAAAAGGATGATTTACTGATTTACATTTTAACATAATAAATGATATCCTTTATTTAATAATATTACAATTATTTGTTGAAACTGCATATTTAAAGTATTTGTGATATTAATAATCTTTTATGTATTTATTATTAAACATTATTTTTATCCAATTTGGGAGTTACATGGAATATTTTAATTCCATTTAAAAAAGCTAGTTGAGTATTTTAAAAGCTGTGTTTTAAGGTGAATATTGCTTAGAAGGGCTTTTTTTCAATTCCAGGATTTAGTGGATACAAAAAAATAATGAGACTGTTTGTGGTAGTTCCTCTTGGCTGCTCTAAGTCATTGGAAATTTTGTTTGCACTCTTTTTGTTGGAAGGCTTTAACTGGAATTGCCTTCAACTTCTCAATTACACTACCTTGGATATTGTCGACAGTGCTAAGGTGATGTGCTTTCAAGTTTTTTGATCTTGCAAGTATCTGCAATTTTCGATCTGACCCCTTTTCTGAGCCTTTTAATAATTTTTTTACCAAAAATTTGGTTCATAAAAGTACTTGAAATGCTCAGTTTTTGTTTCAAGGACTTTTTTATTTTCAAAAAAATCATCTCCCAAGAGCCTTGACCCGTCCCTCATTTTGTTCAGTCTTCAATGTTGAAGGCCTCTCTGAAAGATATTGTCCTGCACTGCCTCTTAAAAATGCTTTATGCGATCTTGATTAAAAATATTTCCTATGTTCTCTTTAGAAATTTTCGTAAGGATTCGCTATTGATGGTATATCGTTGCTTCACTTATCCTAGAAGGGACTAACGTACAAGCTTTGTCAAAGAAAATCTCACAGTATTGCCAGATCGCTCGCAGTGACATCACATCTCGTATATCTAAAAGTGCCAGTATATTAACTTATGCATTAGCTTTTCAGTTTAAACACAATTTTTGTAATTGGGATCATTTCAAATTAAGCAACAGCCATCAAATGACTGCTCAATAATACCTGATCTATTTTAGAAAATATTTCAGCTCTTCTCATAGTTTTCTTTGATGTTTCGTAAACGGTGTTAGTGGTAGGTTTTATTAAGATGTTAAAGGTAAAATGTGTAAAAAAATTGTATCTAAAAATATTAATACAGAAAATGAAAAAAAAATTACAATTTATTTTAAAGCTAAATAATTCAGTTGTAATAAATTGTAATAGATGAGAATAGAATAAATTCCAAATAAAATAAAATTTAAACAAGAATTATTTAAAAAATGTAATTTTAATAAAAATATTTGAAAATCCCCCAGAGCTTTTACACAGAAATTTTGAAGTAAATCTTATAGAAATGACAAAAAAAAAATCTAATGAAATAAATGTAATAAATTTTTAGGTATTTTCTAAATATTCCTACTTAAATGTCACATTACTCTAATAATTTTAAATACAATACAATCACTAGAAGAATAATCTAACAGCAATGAAAATAGATACATTTTATTATATATATTATATACCATCGAATGAATATATATTTAAGGATGGCAAGGATAAGAATAGGTTGAAAATAGGTAATATATGATGGTATTATTTAAAACATTACCTTGTCTACTATGTCCTTATTTTGGGTAGGAAAATGCGAAAATTTTTCGAGTTCAAGGATTGTCGTTTAAACGGCCGACGAGTACAGCTATAGATACTAGAATAGATTATATATACGATGGTCGATTTGCGATGTTTGGTGTTTTAACATTCGTCATAATGTTTTTATTCTGGCATTGCATATTTGAGTTAATTCAGTTTTACTATATGGAGTGTATGGAGAATCTGTTGTGAAAATGTTCGTGTCATCCCCCAGTCAGAGGTCGTGTGTATGCGTCCTCCAGCTGAACTGAATTTCCTCAATAAAATGTGACGCGTGCGCTTTTCCAGTACATGCACATGTCTCGTCCTTTTGTTTGTGCTTGACCCGAAGTGTATGAGAACCTGTTTCCGGCATGCCATCACACGGATTTTCCGGGTTCGGTGTGCGAGTTCCAGACAACCCTCCATACCAAAAGGAAACGCAGTCGAAGGAGCAGCAGCATTTGCATTCATGAGGAGTAATCATACATGCGCACAGTCGGAACTAAGATACGACGGAGAACTTTTTTGTATTTGCTCAACAAGGGAAATTTTCATTTCATTTGGTTCGAATGCAACCAAATCCCTAAATGGGGGAGAAAAAGGAGCTATGGAGTTGGGGTGACAGTCGGATTCGCAGCAAGGATCAGAATCCGTCAACTATGAGTAAACACCGAAGGAGATGTACCTCCTGTTGAGAATCTACAATTTTATGGTTTCTATTAGTGCGGTTTGAACCGTCGTTCGTTCATATCGGTCTGAGTCGTTATTTGGTTGCATTGGAGACGAATTGTTTCGATCCATTGTAAAATTTACGTAAATTCGAATCTGACTTTTTATCCATCAGGGAATAAGATCAAACTCAGAATCTGATTGTCTGTTCTTTTTCTGGTCTCCTTACCGCACGCGACTTTTTATATTTGTGTGCAAAGTAAATGTTCACAGGATGCTTTTGTGCGTGCAATTGTCCAGATCAAAGTGGAATGTGTTAAGAAATTCGTCCCAAAGGATTTAAACAGATAACTGCTACAACTGTAAATATAGGTGTTTTTGAATTCGAAATATTTCCAATTCCTAATCAACAAAGTATTCTATGAAATTATTTGTGAAATTTTGAATTAAAATACGAAAATTTTTGACAATATTTTTTTGAGTATCTTTCGTAATAAAATATTGTAAATTAAAGAAGAAATTCTTGATGGTCATTTTTATAATCTTATATTTATTATAAGAAAAATTTTAAATATCCTTTATAAGTAAAATATTAATTTTCCGTTAACATATCGTCATATTGTGTAAGTCTAAAAATATACAAAATTGTGTTTTATATGTGAACCAGTGAACTATCTCGTCTATCCTTTTAGATGTTTAGATTAAAACATATTGTCGTGAAATTTTTTTAACTTCGAACAGATTATATATCATTCGATGTAGTGGAGTGTGTATTACGTTTTTGTAGCATAGAGAATATCAGTAGTCGATTATGTGTTATATTAAATAAATAATTCAGAATATTAGCGTAGTTATTGTAAGTGTTTTATGTCGATTTTATTTACACATTACGATCAATGTAGTAACATATCAGCATAAATAAATTCCAGTTTACCAGTATTACTATTGCAGACGATATAGAATATTCTATCTTATGAGTGTTAGTGCTAGTGATAGTGTACACGATAGTCAATATCATTTTGAATAGATTTTTATATTCTTTTTTTTTTTGAAAGTACAAGGAAAAACGGAAAAAATAATAAGTAATATAGAAAAAAAATAAATTATCATCCCCTAATTTATGTACCCATTCATGTATGGATGTACAACTAAAATAAAATCTAATATTTATTCAGAAGGGATAACAGCATATAATGGATTAATGTAACTGGACAGTTAAAAGGATATACATATAAAGAAAAGGTATACACAACTTATAAATATATAAAATATATAAATTTATCCAAAATACAAATACCATATATATGGGTCATATTATCGATAATAAATTAATAGATTGATTTTGATATTGATGCTTTAAGGCTATTCATAATATCTGTTTTCTGATGATTTATTTAGTTGATTCCCATATACGTATACCACTTATCTGAATTTATAATAGAAAAGTATCTAAATACACAACATAATTGTATACCTATAGGGCATTTGAGATTCATATAATGTAGTCTAAGTGTATTAGCTAAAAATTATAATAAATATGAATAGATAATATAAAATATTCAGTCTATTTGAAAATTTGATACGATTTGGATTGCAAATAATATTAGAACTTTGTTGCAATAAAATACAAATTTATCTATAATTTCAAGTATTGGTTTTAATTAATATTAAAATTTTACGATTCAGAGTTACTTGAACAATTTAACCAGATTTGATAATTACAACCGACCAAATAATACCTTTCATTAAATATACTTGAAAAATTCGATTCGTAGTAAACGTTTATACTACCTAACTATAAGTGCTTGAATATAAACTCTTTTATGAAATTGAATTAAATTTCAGATGATAAACAATTTAATTCAGCTTTTGAAAATTGTTAATTCATTGCAATATAGTTTAGCAGAAACGATAAAAATTGCAAATAAAATTTTAATGGTTTTTTAATTAATATTTTATTATTAATAACATTTATGTTATTATTAATAAATGTGAACGAAAGCTTATAGGAGATAGTAGGTAATAAAAAAAAATATTACTATATTAATTACTTTTAAGAGATTATTAAAAAATGTATTAAATATAAAATTACATTATTCAAAACTCTATCATTTTGAATTAATTTTCAAGGAATTATTTGACATATTCTTCGAGCTGAAATTCGCACGTTACTTGACAGATGTTGATTTTTAAATAAACTAAAGTTTTTAATAATTATCTAATATTTTATATAATTTTGCAAAAAAAATATTTTATTGCGTCAAATCACACGATTTTTAAGGCCATTTGGCATTAGCACATCTTGAAATTACAAGTCCTGGAAACTTCTTAAACGATAAAAACAATATTTTTCGTGTTTTCGAGCTTAGAGAGTAAATCAATATTTATTATCAAATGGTAAGTTTTTACCAAAATAATAATTCACTTTAATAATGCTTTATTTTTGTAATTATCAAATATCAGAACTATTATTTCCAAATTGCAAAATCGATAATCATTTATTTGGTTGGATTTATTGAATGGACAGAATAAACTTTTCAGCAGAAAGGCTTTTCGTTAACTGTTGACTTGATTATTTTTTCAAATTTTGGGAAAGTATTTCTTGGCTAATAATTTTAAAAATAATTTTATAAATTATTTGCAAAAAGTAATAGAAATGATCATGATCGAATTGAAATAATTTATTCGATCGTCTCTATTGCTTTATGACAGTACGAGGTCTGTTCTAAAAGTATCGCGAATATTTCCGCGGGTTAAGTATATTCGATTTTGTATTTTTTGTGGCGTTATGTTGGTACTCATATCTCTCACTTATGCTGAAAAGTTCGGCCATTTTGAATGTTTAGTAAATTTTTGACTGCTGCTTTACTTGCACGTGTTTTGGCTCGTCTTCGGTTTTTGCTCATTTTCGACCAAAAACAGCATCGAATTGACATTTCTAAGGAGCTGTTCAAACCAAATTTGCTCCAGAGGGTCACAACTAGTGACAAATTATGGGTTTATGGTTACGACGTGGAAACCAAAGCTCAGTCATCCCAATGGAAGCTGCCGCACGAGCCAAGACCGAAAAAAGCGCCAAGTTCGGTCGAATGTGAAGGTTTTGCTTACAGTTTTCTTCGATTGCAGGGGCGAGGTGCATCATGAGTTCTTGTCACAGGGTAGAACGGTCAATAAGGAATATTACCTGCAAGTTATGCGCAAGTTGCGCGAAGCAATCCGCCAGAAACGCACGGATTTGACGAAGAATAAAAATTGGCTTTTGCCATTTTTGGCCAAAAACAACACACTTATAATGCGGCAGCAACCGCATTCCCCAGATCTGGCGCCCTGTGACTTTTTCTTGTTCCTGAAACTGAAGAGCCCCAAACCCTAACTTTGAATTAAAAAATATGTTTTTTTTTGTAAATAAATTACAAGAAAAAAGCTTAAAATTTCTAAAGAAAATTTTTGAGGATTTTTGCAACAGAAAAATCGTTTTTATCAAAAGAATTAGAAAATTTTATCAAAAAATATTAGTTATGATAAAAATTTTATCGAAAAATATTTGTGAATGCAAAAGTTATAACCGTTTTTAATGATCCTAGGTAAAAATATTGTTTCTTCAGAAATGATGAATAGTATTTTCTTTTAAATGATTCCATTATATAAAGGATGTTTTCCCTCTACTTTCTATTCAGTTTTGGCCTGGCCAGAGTACAGTAAAGAGCCCTTGTATTTTTTCAAAATGTCGGTCGATAAAGTGCATTTACGTCATTGTTTACTTTATGATTTCCGTAAAGACAATACCGCGAGTGTGGCAACCAAAAATATTTGCGAAGTGTATGGAGCAGATCTCATCAAAGTTCGACAGGTACGAAGATGGTTTACAAAATTCCGATCTGGGAATTTTTCACTAATTGATAAACCACGTACCGGGCGGCCATTGAAGTCAGATAACGAAAAATTTAAAGTCATAATTGACACCACTCCATGTCTAACCATAAGGGAGATCGGGTCGATAATGGGAGTCAACCGAACAACCGTATTAAGACATTTAAAGCGTATGGGGATGTCTTAATACCTCATCAATTATCGGCTGCCAATTTATTGGATCGTGTTTCAACGTGCGTTGCTTTGAGTGCGAGACAAAAACATGAACCTTTTTTGCATCGTTTGGTAACGGGAGATGAGAAATGGGTCGTGTACAACAACGTGACAAGAAAAAGACATTGGGCTATACCTGGACAAGCCCCATTAACAACTTCGAAAGCCGCAATCCATCAAAGAAAAGTTATGCTTTGTGTTTGGTGGGATTGTAAGGGTATTGCGAGTTAAAAAATGGGCCTTCAAACCACAGGACACAATTAGCCTGTACAAGATCGTAGGATTTGACGCCGTTCTTTTTCTTGCAAGATTTCATAAAAATGATATTCATGCAGACAACTTTTAAGTTTTAATGCAATGAAAAACTATTATCCGTCAAGTAAAAACCCAAATTGTGTAGAAACGTCATTAAAAAGTACTTTAAAATAATCGGGTCCTGCTAAATGTCTTGCGGTGGCCATTTAAGTGATATTAAAAATGTTTACTTAAATTTATTTTCCAAAGCAAGAACTTGCAATAATACAATTTTAATAATAAATAAAAAATCTTTTCCGTAGATTTGGTAAAGTAAATTGAAAAAAAAAATGTAGGAAACAATTTGTTAAAAATTAAATAAAGGCCATAAAAACTTAAGTATTTTTTAAAAAATATTTGCACCAAAAAAATTAATATTTTTCTAAAATTTATTGATTTTTTTTTGTAAAAACCCCAAATGGAAAATAAATTAAATTTTAAATATTTTTATTAAAAAAATATATAACCTAAAAAATTTTTATTCCTTTTTCTTTTCAAATATCTTTAGAGACTCATAAATATTATAAAATAAAATTAAAGTAATTTGTCAGATTTGAAAGAAATTATGACAGAAAAATTCAAAAGCTTAAGATCTGAAATTTACATTTTATTTAATTTTCCCCCCTTTTGGAATTTTAACTTGCAAAATTACCGAAAACAAATGACATTTGATAAAATAAAAGTTTGATGACACCTTCAAAGAGGCAATTAGCTAATAAGTTTTCGGTACTAAATCCTTGTTCGTAGGAATAGAAATTTTCGGAAAAATTAGTCTATTCGAATTTCTTTTTTTCATTTGTAAATTCATTTTTAATTACGTTGATTAATAATTTATTAGCAAATACTTTATAAAGATTATAAAGAAAATGTTTTTACATAATAAAATTTCTGTTATTTACTTGTAAATTTATGCTAGTACTTGTATTAATTAGATATTTTGATGTAGACATGATTCTTGTAAAAATTAGATGTTTTCAAGGAGCACGAATTGGGCCAACAAAATTTGTATATACTTTCTTAAGTAAGAATTTTTTTGAATAGACAACATTGCAAAATTCTTAAAAGTTTGATTATTTTTCTTCTTTGAAATTAAAATTACTTTAAGATAAATTTTACTTTTTATCAAGGATCGTAGTAAAAATATTTACGCACTTTTTAAAGAAATTTAATAGAAGAAAAATCTCTTCTTATCACTTAAGATATAAACGATTAAAAAATAAAAATGAAAAAAATACCGATTAATTTTTTAAGGGTGGCCATATCTGTTAATTACCCATTTTGTCCGTGCAATAAACGATGAAACTCAATTTTTTCACTATGGTGCATAAATTCGAAAGTGATTAAAGGACCTCCTATTGACAAAAAGCTCATTTATAAGGATTAAAACCAAATGAATTCTTTGTTATTACAATCTCTTACACCAACCCCCCCTCCACCCCTCCTTCTCTGCAACTCATACACTATAATCTGATAGAGTTTCACTTTTAGACTTTTCTTAGTATTTATATTCGATGATACGTGCTTATAAGGATATGTATGAGTGCAAAATTGGTAGTTAGGATACATGTAGGCACCCTAAATAATTCTTCTAACCTGTCTGCAATGAGTAGCTTCTAATATATGTAGCAGAGGATGAAAGAAGGCTGGTTTATCGAAGAGTAACATTCAAGGGACTAATTGTATTAAATGGCATTTTAGTAGCACCAATACGTTGATCGAAAGATTGGTGGCGCATTTTAATTCGTAACATCGACTGTGTCATCAAGAAAAAGAGGGTAATTCACAATTGAACACAGCTCACGATGGCTAATATTTAAGGTGCTAGCCAAAAAGGAGTGCAGCGATCTTTCTCAGTCCGCTGCATTTAGATAATACAAGTTGGGTGGGTGGTTGGTTAAAGTTGTCAGCTGGTAACCACCCCTAACATGGAGATGGTTGTGTCTTAGGTTACCGAATTGATTGAAATCTGCTTTATGCCGAGTCAATGGTGCGCTGAGGCAAACCAATCCATGCAGACACTACAAGTGAAGATAAATTGAAAGTACAAATGCCAATTTATTGTTATTGTCTGCCGGTAAAGAGTCAATTTTATAGCTTTATGGATACAATGAATAGAATTCAAATGTGTGTATTCGTATATAAAGTTATAGAGATAATCACCCCACGAACAACCAAACAAGAAGGATACGATTGGACTGAACACTCATATGAGCATGGGTATTCATTTTTCGGGGTGATTTTCAGTAATTTTATTTTATTTTTATATTTTCCTATCGGTTTGGATTAATAATGAATACGTAAAAGGTGCCCACAAATGTCTTCATTTATTTTATTTGAGTTTTTTTTTGCCTTCTTCTTTTTGTTCTTTGTTACCATTCATATGTGTAAATGTGCACAGGGGATAATCCAAGTCCACTAAATTTTTCTTTTTTTTTAGAAATATAGTGCCTAGTCCTTGTTATTTGAGAAGGCTTTTTGTATTCAACATCTTCTGTTGTGTGAGTACCTTTAAGTTATGTGTTTAGGTTATACACATAGTATTTTAGACTTTTGTGAATAGGATGAAAAGTAAAAGGAAGCTGTACACAATGTTCGAATGGGTCGTCGCAATAATTACGATTTCAATTTAATAAATTAGAGGGATGAAATTTATGTGATGGATTTACGCTTATGTGGCTATACTAAAGTACCACAACCTCAGACGGATGACTTGGAAAACAGTCTGAACGTCTGTTTGCGTTGGAAGAATGAGTGAAGAGTATTAATTTGATTTGTGGATTTTCCTCTTCGTTTTCAGTTCTCATACAAGCTGACTGCCAGTTGAATGATAACGCAATAAAGGCGGTTAATGATAATCCTCTGTTTGTGGTTGAATTTCAAGAGGCGAAATATCTCTTAGTGGTTCTTCAAAATTTGCCAAAGATTTTGGTATCGGATATGAATTTCAGAGATAAATTTCTTCTGTACTTTCCTTCCGAAAGGAACTTCCATATTTGCTCTTTGTCACTATGTTTAGTAAGTTAGGATGGGAAAATTTTGTATATTCACTTCAGAAAAGTTGATATCTGCTCAGAGAAACGACCTTTCTGGGATTAATATTGTTTGAATACTTCAATTATTTGCATTGATTGACCTCAAATTATTTTATTATATCTCAGTTAGGTTAAAAATAAATATTTTATATGTTTATAGTATTTATATATTTTATAAGTGAGAAGCTGTTAAAGTTTTTGTTTTTTAATTTTCAAAGTAGTTTGCTTTTACTGCTCATTGAATTTGTGAATTGGAAATGTTTATTTCTGTTTTTTTTTTGCATTTATTTATTGAAAGTTTTAATAAATGAGACAAAAAAAATGTATCTTACTTATTCTTTATTTATATTATAACATAAATTAAAGTACATCCACTTAAATAGTGAATCGGTTAACTAAAAGAGTTATTAAAAATCGTCGACCATCATCGATTTACAAATCACACACTCTGGCGAACTGGCAGATCCTTGTAATAAATTGAATTTAATGACCTGAATTTCATAGTCGTTAGCATCAATAAACTTTAAGTTCGATAAATCTAAAGGCTCTTTAGTGTCCAGGGAAGAAAAATATCAGCACCATCCAGGCAACCCGAAAGGTAATCATGCGGTTAGAAGAACTTTTTCCCGTGCTCAGCATACGTAAATTATGTTCATATGGTCCCAATTCAGGTGGTTTTGTTAGCCACAACGAAAAGTTTTTTTTTTAACTAATTGAACACATAAAATTTAATTGCATATTGTTTTTTTTTTGTTTGCTTATAACTTTATTACAGTTGTGATATTTTATTAGAATAGTTTTTATTGAAAATGAGAGAATGTATTTGGTTAGTAAAAACTTTTTCTCAAAATAATTAAGACTAAATCGTGTGTTTTCTTTATCATTCTTATGTGTTATAAAATATGTATTTTAAATTTTATATCCATTAAAAATTTAATATTTATAAAAATCTGTTAAGACAAAAATTTAAACTACTTCAAAATTGATTGCAATGGAAATAAAATAAATATCCAAATTCCGCTTAGAAAAATAAATTAAAATTAATCTAGTTTTTAATTAATTAATTAATTAATTTGTTACTTTGTTATATTGACAGTTACAGTAACGAGATTTCTCTTGCAGGACTCGATCCTTTTGAGGTATTTTGTTAATAATTTTCTGCATATATTTTTCACTATAATTTGAACACTACTTGACGAATGTTGGTTATAAAATTATCCAAAGTATACAAATTATTTTTCTAAATATGTTTTTTTTTGCAAAAACTTTTAAATAATATATAAAATAATGTAAAAAGTCCAAGTTATTAATTAATTAATTTATTAATAACTTTATTATATTATCTAAGCTATTATGTAAAAAATGTAAAATTATTAAAGAGCAGTAGCTGTTATGAGATTTCACTTACAAGGCCCGATCCTTTTGAGATATTTTGCTAATAATTTTTTACATATTTTTTAACTGCTATTTAATAGCCAACGAATATTGTTATTAAATTCTGAAAAGTACATAAATTATCTGCCTGAAATTTTGGAAAAAATCCAATTCCATCAAATTATATGATCCTGTATGCCAGTTAATTTCACCAACCCTTGACAGAACGTATCCTGGAAACTTATCGCACATTAAAGTCAAAAATTTGCAATGTTCAGTAGCTTCTGATGCCAAATTATTAAAATTGTACAGTATCCAAAATTTAATCTTTAAGTTCAGGCTACAAGCAAATTAGTTTTTATTAGGCCATAATGCTTGGAATAAGTTGCTAATATTCTCTCCTTCGTCATTTTAAAAAAAATACGGCCTAATAGCATGTTCAGAGCAAAATCCAAACTGGAACAAATTTACCATATTTATAGGAGGTTTTTGTTATTTTATCATATTAGTTACGAGGGTCGTTCAATAAGTCCTTAGAAAATCCAAGAAATTGCGCTCGTAGTGTCGGTAACGATTTTTTTTTTTTTAAGTAGCATTATCGACAGGAAAGCCAAGATTTCAGCTCGACCCATAGCGTAGGTCAATTTCTATCATCGATTAAAGTTAACGACATTTATTTGTGCATAACAAAGGAAAAACCGAGTTTAGGGCTGTCATCAAACATCTCCATTTGAAAGGCTTAAGCCCGAAAGAAATCAAAGCCGAGTTGGATGCAGTTCATGTAACATCTGCACCTGTGTTTGCGATGGTTTACAATTGGGTGAATGAATTTAAACGTGGCCGTTCATCCACAAAAGATGAACATCGTTCAGGACGCCCAGTTGAGGTGTCTACTCCTGAAATCATCGACAAAATCCACCATCTGATTTTGAACGATCGGCGAATTAAAGTGCGCGAATTAGTTGAGGCCACGGGCATATCACAAGGTACAGTCGCTTCAATTTTGCATGAAAAATTGTCTGTGAAAAAAATTTCGGCAAGATGGGTGCCGCGTTTGCTCTCAGAGGAGAATAAGCGCAATCGTGTAGTAGACTCTGAGGCTATGTTGGCACTCTTTCATCGCAATCCTGCCGAATTCCTTCGTCGATATGTCACTGTGAACGAAACCTGGATACACTATTACACTCCAGAAATGAAGAGACAGTCATCACAGTGGATTTTCAAGGGTGAACGGGCTCCGAAGAAGGCAAAAACTGTGCCATCGGCCGGCAAGGTGATGGCCACGGTCTTTTGGGATTCGCAGGGCATCATTTTTATCGACTACTTGCAAAAAGGAAAAACAATAACAGGAGCGTATTACGCGTCGTTATTGCAACGGTTGAGCGAGGAAATCAAAGAGAAACGCCCCCATCTGAAGAAGAAAAAAATCCTCTTGCATCAGGACAATGCGCGTGTGCACACCTGCGCTGTTTCCATGGCCAAAATTGTGGAATTGAGAATGGAATTGTTGCAGCATCCCGCTTATTCACCAAATTTGGCCCCGAGTGACTATTTTCTTTTCCCCAATCTGAAGAAATGGCTTGGCGGACGACGGTTCACTTCCAACGAGGACGTCATTGCTCAGACGGATGAGTATTTTGCAGAACTTCCGAAATTCTATTTTTTGGACGGGATAAAAATTTTGGAAAAACGGTTGGGAAAGTGTATAGAGCTAAAAGGATATTAGAAATTTTTTTTTTTCTTTTTCTAAAGACTTATGGACCCGACCCTTGTAGTAAATTAAAAATTCAAAATTCCTAAATGGTAAAATTTATTACAAATAAATTAAATTAGTTTTGATATATTTGTGAAGCAGCTATTATATGACATGACTATATTTTCCAAACTGGAAAATTGATAACATTTAAAATTTCCAAAAGTTTTTGCTATGAAGTTAATAGTAGTTAAAATTTTATGATAATTTTTTTTAATATCTAGAAAAAAATTATGATAAAAAAGACTTTTTTTGAAATCTGAACGTAATTCAAGAAATTCATAAATTTTAAGGAAATCTATTAATAATTTACACCACAACGAGATATCTAATTTTTCTATAGTTTTCCTCTGTAACTATGAAGCCAATAAATTTATTTTCATTGCATTAAATTTTCGTAAATATTTCTCACTTCATGTACCAGTACATCGTCTTTAAAAACAGTTGAATAAGACGCAGTAAACATTCGTATTCGAAATAAGCCAGATATCCAAACTGAGCATATGGTATGTCAGGATGATATATAATCGAAATATAATAGCACAAAAGGTAGACTAGACCGATGGATTTCGAAAAGAGCAGCTATACCTGAAAGGAATCGCGCACCATTATTATAAATAAATGATTATTCGCACAAAATATGTATTGCTCTAAGGTGCGAAACTCTTACTTCAAAAAAGGACTTTTACCGAATTAGTAAGTAAACTTGATCTAAGATGAGATTTTCTTAGAATAACAAATCAAATTAAAACAATTTATTCTACTTACACGAATGTATAGATACTGTTGGTCGAAATAGTCACATTCATGTTAGATAGGAAAGGTACTAAATTCGCAATCAAAAGTATTCGTTGTACGTTAATGGAAGTGGAAGTACACCAAGGATTATTCGCGTTCGTAAGGAATAAAAATGGAATCCAATTTTTTCTTCCTCTTCAAAATGGATTAATGAGATCTACTTTGAATTCTAGCAGCAAGTACTAATTACAATCAACTGAACCGAACCGAACGAAGGCTTCTAGATACACGCACGAGTCCATCTCAATGCCCTGAATATCCATATCCGTTTATGTTGAAAATAAACCGAAAATGAAAATTGTTTTTATCTGATTCCGAAATAGGCACACATATGCACGTACGGAATTCAAGTATTCTCCAATTAAGATATGTTAGTATTCATAACACTGACACAGCTCTCTGATATGGCTCCATAATAAGAACCAACAAAAACGAAAATTTCTCTTGCAAGCAAATCCAGGAGATTTTTCTTTAAGGTAGACATAATGCGGTAGCTTTAATAAGAATTGATTAAAGAAGGTTTCATTTAAGGTACTTTCATAGAATTTTATTTTATTTTTTCTGTTTTTTTTTTTATGATAAAGATTTTCATTTTTATATTAGGAATACTTATTTGAAAATACACCATTTATTCAAATTTAAGTAAATTTTCTAAACCAGATAAATTTATTTTCATTAATAAAATGAGTTCCTATTTTTGGGAATTCCCATGAATTTTATGAGTTCTATTATTTATGTGGCTTGTAAAAGTACTACTTTTGAAATTTTATAAATTTAAGGATACAAAATAATTTAATTATTATTTATGAAGAGTGGTTGAAAAAAAAAAATGAGACTGATATCATTGAAAGCGATCTGGCATATTTCGTAAAAAGAACGAAAAAGTAAGTAATTCTATAGGTTATGTCCATATATTAAGAGCACAAGTTTGTTATGTCATAAAAGAAGTGGAACAGAAAATTGATGAAAATGGATATGAAACGAATAAGCGCTCTTATACGAGGTCTATAAGCTTAACTCCGCTGTTTCTTAGTATAAAAAACACATGTTTTTTTTCATAGAAAGCAAAAACAAATTTATTTAAAGTACCTACCCTCGCTTGCTACACATTTTTCTCATCTCTCGGGCAATTTGTGGATACCGCGCCACAAAAATTCCTTCTCTTTCGAGACATACCACTCATCAAGCCCTTTTTGGACGTCTTCGTAAGAATTGAAGTGCTGCTCAGCGAGCGCGTGGCTCATCAACGAAAACAGGTGGTTCGTCGATGGTGAATAAGCGAGGTGAGGTAGCACCTCCCAGTTGAATGTGTCCAAGTAGTTTCGGACCATTTTTGACGTGTGCGATGGTGCGTTGTCGTGGAGGAAAATCAGCTTTTCATATCTTTGTTGATAATCCGTCCTTTTCTTATGCAGAGCACTGTGCAATTTGGTCAGTTGTTGCATTTGGTGGGCATTGACAGGTCAAGACGATGCTGTGCGTTTGGTGGGCGTTGACAGTTTCACCAGGTTTCAACATCTCATAGTAGACGATACCCTGCTGATCCCACCAAACGCGCAGCATCGTCTTCCGTTCGAAGCGATTTGGTCTTGGGGAAGATGTTAATGCTTGGCCGGGATCAACCCACGATATCTTACGTTTAGGATTTTCGAAATATATCCACTTTTCATCGCCTATCACAATCCGATTCAGGAACGACTTTCTTTTTTATCTGGCAAGCAAAATTTGGCATGTGTTTTGGCATCGCTCCATCTGCCTATCATTCAATTCATGCGGCACCAATTTTCCGACCTTTTCAATCTTCCTTATGGAACGTAGACGCATGGAAATGGGTAGTTGAGTAACACCCAATTGCTCCGCGAGCATTTTTTACGATGGGGTAGCGTCTTCATCCAAAAGAGCCTGTAATTGATTATCCTCTACCTTCCTAAGCCGATTTTCACGCTTCTTGTCCCACAAGTAAAAATTTCCGTCTTTGAACCGACGAAACCAATCTCGGCACGTTGTTTCCGATAAAGCACTGTCACCATAGGCCTCAATAAGCATTCGATGCGATTCGGCAGTTGATTTGTTCAAATTGAAGCAGAAAAGTAGAGCTCCCCGTATATGCTCTTTTCTGGCACAAAACTAGACATGATTACAAAAGGCAAAATGTCTGTTGTTGTACGAAATTGCTAACAATGTGCACTGATTAATGTTGACAGATGTCAAACTCATAAAAAAAAGTATGGCGTGCCCATTGTAGCTTAATACGCTCAGTCACGCCATCTATGACCAAACAACGCATTTAAACTTATACCCCTGGTAAGGTGATGAGATATTTGATAGTCTGGTCTCAAAAGCAATCCTCGAAGTGCTTGAAAATAGGGTTCCCTCTGAACTTTTCAAGAACACACTGTATTCCACAAAATGCTTGAAATAGGGTGCTTTTCTAAATAAGCCCCTCTCTCGTACCTCTCTTTTCATTTGATCTAAGTACGTATAACTTTTTCCTGTGGTTCTCCAACGCTCGTTTTGCCAGAATTTGAAAATACTTGATAGAACGCCATGTTGGTACCGGCAATAGTATTAAATTATCAGCTTATGTGACTTATTTATCGTTAAACATAAAACCACGAGTCGCCTACGAGCAGAGGAATTGAGGTACCATAAATGAGCTTATTACAAGCTGATCACTCCAACTTTTTTTGGCGAGTCCGATCTTAATATCTACAGCCATAAGCCTTGGCAGCTCCTGAGATAAAAAACGGTATCTCCCAGCAGCGGTCCGGAGACTATACCCCCGATGTGGGTATTAACCATAGCCACCACGTTCCATCCTAAGGCGCTTTACCAATGTTAGGCATAGTGTGATTTAACTATGCCCAACATTGGTGAGGCGCCTTAGGCTGCAATGTCACCCGATTCCCATAGTACCAGTTTTATTTTAAGAGTTCTTCTGTTAAGGAACATTGTAAATTTCAAGGCAATACTAAGCCAGCTCATGTATGCCTGTTCGCCTAGACCCGAAGGTATAAGCGGAATCGACCTTGAGCATGTTGTAGGTATAACCGGAATCAACCTTATTCACCAATAGTTTGTTCTCCTCAGCTGGACCACCACGGCTTTTAGCCTCTACATCCACTGCACACCTGCAATCCGCCTGACATTTTTTGTATTTTCCGAGACAAGAAACCACTTCAAAAGACGTTTTTTCGGTACCCTCGAAAAATGTCTCACAATTTTTTTCTCCACTATGACTAATTGAAAGGCTGAGAAACTGTGTTCTTTGCGTCGGATTGGACATTGCACTAATTTGGATGCTCCACCATTGGCACTCATTCCGTCACACGTCCATCTCCATCAACGAGTTATTGTTGAAAAGAAGAATTTTGGAGGCTCCTCAGCCGCGCTTTTTATATGATCACGGTCATTTTAACCTTTTTTTTTTGTTTCCCAAGATCATAAAGTGTCAATACTATCCAAATTAGTGTCACCGAGGATATGAAGGCAATTCCAGTTGTAACCTTTGAGCGCTGCTACAACGAGTAAAAACAAAACCTCCGCCAATGTTAAGCTGGCCAAATGCACTAATTTGAAAAAGGACTTTTTTGATGCAGAAAAATAAAAAAAAAAATTATTATAATTTCTTTTCTGCTACTCTTTGCAGAAAAGTTTTTAAATATTTTGATTGTATATTAATTTCCAAAATGACCATAACCCAATTTTAGATTTCTAGTTAATAAATTTAATCATAATTTTTGCATTGATAATATTAAAATATGAAAATAAATCGAATTAGCAAAAAAAAAAAAATTACAAGTCAATATATTAAGCAGTGTTTATTATTAATAATTATTTAAGGAAAAAAGAAAATCTAAAAATTTATTAAATTTTAATTTTTTCAATTGAATTTTTACCTTTGCATTTAAAATCTACATTATTCATTAGTTAATTATCTTTTAGTGTTTTTCTTTTAATTGTATAAAAATAAAAAAAATAATATTCTGAAGAAAATAAACTTTTAAAGTTTTAAAATCTATTTTCAAAGTCCATCAGAATATCCTATCGCTCATGAAATTGTAATCAAATACAATTTTTTAATCAGATATCATGAAATAAATTTCAATTATGAAACTTTTATTTGAAGTGTATTTTCTAATAAGTATTAAAAGAAAATAAATCATCAAAGCTAGTGAAATATTTTATTTCTATTAATAGGTCTGTATCAAAATATCCAAATCAATATTGGGGAAATATAGCATTCGGAAATGATAGAAATTTATTATTGGATATCAGCTTAAAAGACAAAACATAGAGAAACTTTCGATAAAATATTATCAACTCTAATCCTTGGATTCAATCAATATTAACACAAAACAGATTTACGTCAACCGAGACGAAAACCATTAACTCCTGAGGAGAGGTCCTTATTATAATCGTAAACAAAATTCATTTATGCTATGATTGACTCATTATTGAGATGAAATCGATTTTATTGATTGATGATTAAAGGGCTTATACATATTACAACTTAGTTAACATCCTATTAGTATACTTCTATAAGTGTAATTTGTATAAATATCTAATTAATATTTGTGCCTTTAAATTGAAATTAATTTTATTATGAGATGAAAGTTTAATATTTTATCAATAGATTGAGAACAAATAAAATTTTCAAGAGTTATTTTATTCGAACCAATTTTAATAAAAGGATATGATCCTTTTGAAATTTTACAGTTTAATGCATGAATAAATTAGGATTTTATGGCATCCAATATTAGCTAGTAGAGTTGGTTTACTTTTTGGTTGGTAGCTATACTATGAGGAGGAGAGGGGGCTTTTTTCGAAATAACGTAAATTGTTATGGACAAGTTTCCACATAATTGGAAAATTGTTTGAATATCTTACGATTTTTCATGTATTATCAGGGGACTTATTAGAGTCCTAGTCGTAAGTGTATGTTGTCCGTAGAGGATCCATTTGGATAAAATTTTATTTTCAAATATCAAAAATATGTTTCAAGTATAAAAGAATATATTTATCTATCAACGCCCTCCCCCCCCCCCTCCGAAAAGAAGAATATGTAATTAAATATTTTTCTTTTAAATATATTTTCAAGTGTTTTAGTATAAACTTAAAAATTATTTTTGATTAAAATTCTGGTATTATTAAAATGTTATTATTAAATAGAGCGCATTTACTAAACGTTTATATCAATTTAAATATTTTTTCAAATGAAAATATAATTTTTATAATATAGTAGATTTGAGTTTCGGAAATAAGAAATTATCTGATTTTTGGTCTGGAAAATACAGTCCAAATTTTACATCTCTTTTAATTATAAATATCCTTAAATTTTTAAAATTTGTTAAAATATAGCTTGCCATTTTATGATTTATTTAAATTTTTTACCAAACCATCCTCAAATTAGTTGTTTTACCAATAGACACATTTTCTGCTTTAATAGAAGAATTTTCTTGTTGAAAAGGTAAATACCTCAACAGGGTAACTATTTTATCCCTAAAAGGTGACTATCTGTAGTGCATTTTTTGGTATAAAGTTATTATTGGCTTGATTTATTTCAAAATAACGAGGATCAGACTTTTACCGTCCATTCTGAGCACTATGGCCGTATGATTACCGACATCTTTTTAATCTAAAATAAAAAAAATTAATTTGAACTATGAGTGCTTTTAAAAAGATAGCACATTTTGGTCTTATTTTGCGATAAGTTTCCAGGGCACTTAATTTCGAGATTTGCTGATGTCAATTGGACTTGATTTAATTTGACATTTTTGGCCATTATTATATACAATTTAATTAAATTTTTTTTATTTAATTAGATATTCTTTAAAATTTGGAACATTTAAAAACTGACATCCGTCAAGTAATGGCCCAAATTCAGCCCGAAATAAGTGAAAAATTTATCAAAAAAATAAAACCTCAGAAAGAAAGCGTTGTTTTAAGAAGTTTTCTAGTTGCAAATATAAATTTTTTATATTTAATTAATAATGGCAAACTTTAACCATTAAAATAACATTAAATAATTTATATAATTTAAATTTTACCAGGTATATAAGCTTAAATCCGCTGTTTGGTCATAGATGGCATAAGTGAGCGTATTAAGCTACCATGGGCACGCCAGCCTTTTTTTTATGAGTTTGACATCTGTCAATATTAATCAGTGCACATTGTCAGCAATTTCGTACAACAACAGACATTTTTCCTTTGGTAATCATGTCTAGTTTGTGCCAGAATAAGAGCATATTCGGGAAGCTCTGATTTTCTGCTTCAATTTGAAGAAATTGGCTGCCGAATTGCATCAAATGCTTACGGAGGCCTATGGTGATAGTGCTTTATCGGAAACAACGTACCGAGATTGGTTTTATTGGTTCAAAGACGGCAATTTTGACTTGTGGTACAAGAAGCGTGAAAATCGGCCTAGGAAGGTTGAGGACCATCAATTTCGTCTTCTGGACGAAGACGATACCCAATCGCAACAAATGCTCGCGGAGCAATTGGGTGTTACTCAACCAGCGATTTCCATGCGTCTGCGTGCCATGAGGAGGATTGAAAAGATCGGAAAATGGGTGCCGCATGAATTGAACGATAAGCAGATGGAGTAACGTCAAAACACATGCGAAATCTTGCTCGCCAGACAAAAAAGAACGTCATCCCTGAATCGGATTGTGACTGACGATGAAAAGTGGATATATTTCGAGAATCCTAAATGCAAGATATCGCGGGTTGATCCCGGCCTACCATCAATATCTTCCCCAAGGCCAAATAGCTTCGGACGGAAGACGATGCTGTGCGTTTGGTGGGATCAGCAGCGTATCGTCTACTATGAGATGTTGAAACCTAGTGAAACTGTCAATGCCCACTGCTACCACCAACAACTGACCAAATTGCACCGTGCTCTGTGTGAAAAAAGGACCGATTATCAACAAAGACATGACTAGCTGATTTTCCTCCACGAGAACGCACCATCGCACACGTCAAAAATAGTCCGAAACTACTTGAAGATACTCAACTGAGAGGTGCTACCCCACCCCGCTTATTCACCATCGACGAACCACCTGTTTTCGTTGATGGGCCACGCGCTCGCTGAGCAGCACTTCGATTCTTACGAAGACGTCCGAAAATGCCTTGATGAGTGATTTGTCTCGAAAGAGAAGGAATTTTTTTGGCGTGGTATCGACAACTTGCTCGAGAGATGGGAAAAATGTGTAGCTAGCAAGGGCAAGTATTTTGAATAAACTTGTTTTTGCCTTCTATGAAAAAACATGTTTTTTTTTGACTAAAAAACAGCGGATTTAAGCTTATACACCTGGTAGATTTCTTCAAACAATTTTACTTTTCCGAAGGGTAAATTAGTTCTATTTTATTACTTTAAAAAATTTTATCTGCATTAGAAAAAGTAATATAATTTTTAATAATTATTTATTTTCCTGACAGTTAAACCCAATTTTGAATTATTACTAACTTTAACTACGAAAAAAAACCGTTTATTAAGAAGTTTTTTAAAACAATAATGAAAAGTTTGCTTTTAATCACCATATAATAATCTGTAATTTCTAATTAAATAATTACAAATAATTTTCGTAGTTAAAAATTCAAATAAGTAGTCCTTTTTTTTTCTCCAAAAAGTTTTTTCTCTTTGATAAAGGATTTCATTCGAAAATTTTTTTTTAAAAAACGACTGAAAGCGTGTACTATATATGCTCAGATACTCGTAAATAGTGAACATTTTAATTTCGATAAAGTCCATAAAAACATTCTGCTGGTATTCGTCGAAATTGTTGGGCAATCAGAGAACTTTAATTTTGAAATTTTTAATACTCATTCGTACAATCTGAAAAGTAATTCATTGCTACCCCAATTCAGTTTTAGTCCTACTCGATTCTTAGCCCTTTTTTGATGGTAGAATATTAGAATTCGAGTTGGCTGGACTCATCTGAACTCATCTGTCCTGAGTTGATTAATTCTGAGTATACTGACTACATTCATTCAGTTTCACATAAACTCGTCGTACAGACCCTCCAGTTTAGTATGCAAAAAAAGGGCTGTGCATATCTGCTTGGGGGTAATTCCATCGCATAAAAGTAAACTGTATAGTTGAAAAATTACCGACTCAGTAGAAAGGTAAAGCTTTTAACCGCATTTCATACTTTATTCGGTTGTTCATTCACTGCACCCTCCTTCTTGCAGTACAAAGTGCTACTGACCATTCGCCGGTAGTTTGTCTGTAGTAGTTTATGAGTACCATTTTATATATGTGTACATGTGATTCAACCTAACTTTTATCTATATTATTATATCTAAAGCTATGCTCAGATACAATAATTTTATGAAATGGAAAGGAAAAATATTCATTCCAACTGGGATAATTTCATTTAACAAAGTGCTAAAAAAAAGACGGGAAAAAAAGTAAACGCTTTAAAGTAAGTGCAAAAAATCTGTAAGCAGTTAAAATAACAGAATTTATAGAATTTTTTTTTTATTTTTTTAAAAAAGGATTTACTATTTAACTGCACAAGTTTATAGTTGAGAGTTAGTGATACTCTAGAAACATACCATGTCAGCCATAATGTCACTATTTATGTTCTCGTTAAAAGCGTTCATAATCAAAATATCACAGAAAATTGACTCAATGAATTAGAACAAAAGAATATTTTATGAGAATTTCTATTAGAGTTTTTTTTTCCTTGTCCTTATAGAAAGTTCTATTTTTATCAGGTGGACAGAGAACAAGTGAGGGTGGTGGAGATTTTACTAACAACACAACTAAATATGCATGTGAGCATTGAGTATGCATGTTCGAGTTAGTGAAGTCGGCTACTGTCGAAGGATAGTCTTATAGCACCTTCTGATATAGAAACCTCGAACAATCACGATAATCAGAACAGCATCAGAATAGCATCACATCGATTTCATGTCCCTGAGGAGAGGTTCATCTAGAATGGTACAAGCATCATCCCCAGCATATGCTATGGTCTTTGGGGGTGCTTTGTAATTTTCCACGTTGTCGAGCTTGCAACGTGGATAAGTTTCAATAAATTTACTTACTAGTATGCGATGAGAGGAAGGAGATGCAACTGTATAATTTCATTTCTACATACCAGCTATATAAGTTTCGAAAGGACATCTTTTAAGCTCAATATAAAAATATATACCTGATGGCTTACTTAGACGCCTGTTTATAGGGTTTTTTTTGTTGTTGTTGTTGGTGAAATGACTACCTGTCGTTCAGGTTTTACATCTACGAGTATTACATGATACGACTCATAGTAAATATGCTCTTACAGTTGATACTGTAACAGGAACTTATATGGTGGCCGGAACCAAGGGTATATATTTGTTGGCCTTAAATTACGTCAAATTCAGCATGAAATGTTCGCGACATATAATGCGATCGTAAACAAGAATATGAACGCGAGAAACATTTCTGCTTCTTTGTAAATATTTTCTTTGCATCGAAAAATGGAGAATAGAAGTCTGTATACCACCAACCAATTTACATGTCATACCTACGTTTTGTACAGGTAGACGATTGCACTTAAAATATTTCAAACTCTTGATTTTCACTTTAAAATATTGCATTTACATAGCAACACCGCATTGAATATGCGTATTTTTTCTTTTTGGAAATTTTAAGAAAATGTATAATCAGGAATCCGGGATTCCAAAATAAATACACAACGCTTTCCTTCAAATTCTGTTCAGCACAAAGGATAATCTCAAATGCTAACGTTACAAAATATTCAGGTGAGAAATGTGACTTGAATGCATAATACAATAGAAGCTCAAATGCACCAACTACTATAGAAAAGTGTCTCAAATGATAAACATATTCTTTTTGCGGTGGTTTTGACGTAAGTATCTTATTTATTCCTCTTAAATGCAAGTTACTATAAAGTGTTACACAATACGCTCAACTATGAACAACTTCTTTAACATTTTATTTTCTCATAAAATTGTCTACTTCTTATAAATGATATAAGATATTTAAAATAGTTATTTCAACATAGAATCATATTGCAATTATGCGAGTTAAAAATATGCCTATCACACCTTTATCAAAATATAATCGGATAAATTGTGTACTCCTTATTTTATTGATAGAGGATTTTTAAGTTCAAACAGCGGTGGTTGGAGTGTAAGGACTTTTAAATCTAAATTGATGAAGTTTTTTAAAATGTTTTTTATAGGTTTTTTGTCCATGTTACTTTTGATTTCCGCCATAAAACCAATTCTGCCTCTTACGAAGCCAGTCTGATAAGTCAGTGATAAATGAAACAAGTAATTTATTTATCAAACAAAAATTGATTTGTTTTTCAGCATAATCAGTTTTTAGTTCAATATACTATATTCCATATCATAGGATTTTTTTTTATACTATTAGTGCAGTAGAATTTGTCAACCTCTGTCAAATAGGCTTCAATTTCGACCATACCTTAAGAACCGGACCCAAACTTCTTTCCACCAAGCTATTTAGTTTGAAGCAAATACTTTTGTTTTGTCGAGATTTTATTATTTAACTAATTTAAACATTATTTTTCTGGGATGCAAATGATAAAATGTTCATAGATTATTTTTTTAAGATCCCAGAAAACTACACCCATAGCCTTAAATGCTGATGAAATCTTCCTTGCTTTTTCACTTAAGTTTTACACTTTTACTAGCACTAGTTGATTGTTTCGATTGAACTTTGATTTTAGGTATGCAATTATGAATGTATGTTTCATCAAAAGTTATGAGTCGATGCAAAAATCTATTTTGATTGCGCTTACAAATGTCCAAAACCTCCATAAAGTCAGGTTTAGCAAAAGCGGCACCCATTCCGCCTATAACTTTCTCATACCCAACATTTCATCTAAAATGTTGCCTGCAAATTTTTGTTCAACATGTCAGCTATCTCGCACACGCCTATTTGAGGGTCTTTTAAAATAATATCATAGATTTTGTTAATCATATCTTCAGTAGTGACCTTAAGTGGACGTTCTCCGCACGCTCACAACGAAATTCAGTAAATTATTTCTGAATCATTTCATATGTTTATCAGGAGTCCACATTACATATTTCAAAAATAATTTTGTTGCCAGATATTAACACATTAAATTTACTTTTTACCATATTAATAAAAAAATATAAGTCTTTTTTTGCTTTCAATAGCTATCAAAACTGAACTAATGAACAAAATATTATAAAATTTTGTATGACATCCTTTTATGACTTTTAGATAATTAAAAAAATATATTTGTACTAATAGTAGGTATATTTTTTGACTTTATTACGGACTTATCATATTGCCATTGTATTACTAAACTGAAATGAAATTTTCGCTCTTGTAATTGCAATTTTCCGCTCTTACGACTTCGCTTGAATTTAATTTAATATTTTATTAAGAATAATTCATAATTATTTTTATTAATAATTCAATCACACAGGTTTAATTTTAAAAAACTTAAGAATGTGAAAGTTATTCTTGCTCAAATTATTTCTTATGAATCGAACAAACTCTCAAATATCTTTCCCTTGTATTTCGCACAGCAGCTTGATTGGCTCCATTATTCCTCCAGCTTCTTTGTTGCATTTGCAGATGATATAATCTACCTTCCATCTATCAAAAATCTCCAAAATACTTCCAAAATTCGCCAAATCCAAATTAAAGTCCTTTAAAATTAAATTACCAACTGAAGAATAAAATTTAATAAACGCAAATGTACCCAAGTAACCTTTACTCTGGGTTATAAGCCAAAACGCTTAACATTTAATCTCCATACAAGACTTAAAATACTAGAACAATACGGAAGATTCAGCCAATGACATTGACTTCTAGATATAAGTTTTGGACCTATGTACAATAGAAAGCAAATTACTTTCATACAATACGCTACTCAAGTCAATATGGACTTATGGACTTGTACTCAGGCTCTCTATTAAGACTTCTAAGTCTCGTTAAATCCAATTCCATAAGTCAAAAACACTTTATAAAATTATCGAAGCTCCCTTTTATGTTTGCAGTCATATTATTCATCGTGAGCTTCTCTATCAAGACCAATTAAAATCTTAAATGCCATTGGTTCTTCGATTAGCTAAAATGATAAGCCTTAATTCGATAGATGTTTACTCTCTTTGCTAAATTTGCTTGTTAATATTCATAAACAATTATTTCTCGCTAATCTATTATATTGCAACAAATTAAGGAAAAATGCTTCACTTTAAATTTATAGAAAAACTTTAATGAGTTTCCATGATATTTAAGTATTTGGCCTAAAAAACAAACACAAATTATTTTTGATTATTTATATTTGATATTATTCCATTTCAGTTTAATGAATATTATTAAGAAGAAAAATCTAACTTCAAACGAGATCTTATCTGAAATTCTAAGAAAATTCCGATACCATGAAAAATCGAATCGAGACATTGAGACGGATGGACCATTGGAAATTCCCATGAGTCACGTCCATGTTGTATGTTTCTTCTTAAACTTTCATATTTTTTTATTGGATGTAGTCTTGCATTGGTATTCGTATTGATTGCTTGGAGAGATTTTTGGGTTATCTATAGAGCCAAAAGGCAAATTTATTTATTTTCCAAAAAAGAAAAAAACTAAAACTTTTTTATGATAGAACAAGTAAAATCTTTCGAAAATATATTAAATTTATTTATATAAATTTAATATATTTTATAATTGTACTTTTCACATAGTTTGAGAAGCCTTTTTCTATAAGAAGAGAATAGAAAGCTCGAATAGCTTTATTACCATGATATTAATAGAATTTTATTTAACAATTTCAGGCAATAATCATGTCAGAATCACTTCCAGTCACATCACCACCCCGACGTTGTCAGGATCATCCTTGCTTTCCACCAGGATATATTGTATCGTCATCGGAATCATGCAAGAATACTCCGAATATCAGCCGAAAGCACGATCATATGCAGCATAGTTTAATGTTTAAATCAGGGAGCCATAGTGCCCACAATTCGCCACTGCCACATCGACGCCTTGACAAGTTGGAGGGAGTAATCCGAGATAAGCCATCACCACTAAGTGTTCGCCGCCGTCTGGAGTCAGATGATTCCAGTTCAGTGGAGCCATCACCAGCGTTTCAGAGGAAGAACACTACCCTCACACACAACGCATGTCCATGTTCGCATACCTATCCGAATCGCATCAATGATGTAGGGCAGAGTCCTATTCGCCGTAATACGGAGTGCTCCAGTATTTTGAAATCACCCGAAAATGCATCCGACTCACCAAGACGTCGAACAGAGTCCGATTGCAGTTGTGTTCACCGCAACCTGATGTCTAAATCTGCCATCGACTGCAAGGACTCGCGCGTTAGCTCACATCATACTGGCAGTAATAGTTTTCCACACAAAACGAAGCGCAGAGACATCTACAGTTCACCGGCCAAAAGCGTTATTGGGGAGCCGGGTGTATTCAGTTCACCCATCCACAGAGCCCATGACCATAACTCGTTTGCAGTATTTGGTAGCCCAGCCAAAAGCACTATCGGCGAACCTGGCGTATTCGCATCTCCGGCACGCAGCCTTTGCACCAGTCCCAGTCCAAGTGACGAGAAACAAATTATTGCGGATGTGGATCTGGCAGAGCAACCGCAACCTGACCAAACTATCGTTTCCGGATGGCTAAAGTTTCGGGACAATAAACGGGTGAGTACTTCTTTCATAATTTATTTTATACCTGGTCATATTTAATTCTAGCTTCGCCGTACCAAGCAATCCAGGGGATCAGCAGATTGATTTCTTTATTGGTGCATTTAGCTCTCTTCAATGCCATTAATTTCTTCGTTTCTCTAAAACTTTTGATTGCACCACTCGAATCGATAATTACCATCAATGAACAAGATTCGATAGCTTTTTCAATTTGAACAAAATCTAACGGAGAACTTCGATTTTCGTTTAACTTTTATTTATTTTTGCTAAACTTTTTCAGTTTAATTTTCTTCATTTTAAAGAACAAAAATACGGTATGAAGAATGTTTCCGATTTGGAAATGTTATTTTCTATTTTTCTCGTTGTACATTTTCTATTTGGCTCTTTTATTTTCTATTGTATATTTTTTTTTTACTTCAAATAAAACACAATCAAAAATTTTCTTGAACTTAAAGCTCTCGAAACGCTTGCCGTATTCCGAGCGGATCGGTATAAGACATTTTTCAACAGATGGGCTTGTTGGGGTAAATTGTTGGGGAGCTGTACGGATGTACGACTATAGCATTAGGGAATACTAAATACGTTGACCCGATTTCGTTGATATCCTCCGCTGGTTGGTGATGTCCGTTTGCTTCGATTTATTTTTGTTGGTCTAGTTTTCTGTGAAACTTTTCTGATGTGCTTTGAATTAATAAGTTTACCGACCATTGTGTCAAGAATCAAGGGTTGAAGCAGTTGGAACGTGTGGAAGTGTAATCCATGAATGGTAAGGATTTATACTTCTAATCTAGGAGAATATTTTTTTTCATCTTCAATAATATTTCTTTCGTCTGCTTTAAACGTGATATTTGTAATCATTATAATAATGACTTCAATTGGGAATAGGCAACAAGAGATATATCATCAATAAATCTTTCTTGTTATAAAAATAAATCATAATTCCAAAAAATTTTTTATTCAGAAAAACAAATTCCACATTCAGCTTTAGTTTTTAGTCATTCTTTATTATAATATTGACATATTAACATAATGCTGATTGACAGAAAATCAAATCGAAAAAATTATTTCAAAAAATTTATTTTGCATAAAACGTTTTGGATATTCAAATAAAAACAGAAAAAACCAAGAGTTTTTACACATACATTATTAATATTTTAAAATATTTAAAAGATAAATATTTTTTTATCTTAAGATGAGTAATTTTGCGATTTCCAAATGACTTCAGTTGTCATGTAAAATTTTCATCAATTAATTCTTTGATAAAAAATAAAGGATTATCCAATTTTCCTCTTTAGAAAGAAAAGTTAAATAAAATAAAATTTTAATTCAGATTTAGGTAAAGTTTTTATTTCATAATATTGCATAAATTTTGCCATTATATAAAAATAGTTCAGTAAAATTTGAATTAAAAATCTTTTATAAAAATAAATATTGTATTTAATGACATTTTCCACATTTTGGGCTGTAACTGGTACGTTACTTTTTGAATGTCTACAATTTAAAATTTATCTATTTGAATACAATAATATAAGTTGTAGTAAAAAGTAATCCATTATTTTGGCAATAGTTGGCTTTAGGAGTCTGTATCTCCCGTTTTAAAAGTGTGATTGGGTTGCACTTGATGGCATTAGAACGATAAAATTTTGTACTAAAAAAACTTTTCATACAATTTTGTGATTACTTGACACAGTATTTTTTTAAGCACGCGTCAAAGATGGACACCAACAAAGAGAAAATATGCCATATTTTACAGTTTTCTTCGGTAAAGGCGAAAACGCAAGCCAGGCAGCTGAAAATGTGAATATTGTTTATGGTCCTGATACTGTAACAGTCAATCACGCGCAATTTTGGTTTCGTCGATTCCGTTCCGGTAATTTTGATGTCAAAGATGCACCACGCTCTGGAAGGCCAATTGTCGAAAATGTCGATTAAATAATGGAAATTGTCAAAATAATGGAAATCGTCGATTCCGACCATCACGTAAGTACTGTTTCGATTGCCCAGGAGTTAAACATTATACAAAAAACCATTTAGAACAACTTAAATAAGGCTGGATACAAAAAGAAGCTCCATGTATGGGTACCACACGAGTTATCGCAAAAAAACCTCATGGACCGAATTTCCATCTGCCAATCGCTGCTGAATCACAACAATATCGATCCATTTCTGAAGCGGATGGTTACTGGTGATGAAAAATGGGTCACTTACGACAACGTCAAGCGGCAACGGTCATGGTCAAATCGCGGTCACCCGGCGCAAACGATTGACAGCCAGGAAGGTTTTGATGTGTGTTTGTTGGGACTGGCAGGGAATCATCTACTATGAGTTGCTCCCCTACGGCCGAACTCTTAATTTGGACCTATACTGTCAACAATTGAACCGTCTTAAAGAAGCAATCGCCCAGAAGCGGCCAGCTTTGGCCAATAGGAGGGGAATTGTGTTCCATCAGGACAACGCCAGGCCTTATACGTCGATAGTGACTCGCCAGAAGTTCCGGGACCTTGGTTGGGATGTTCTTATGCATCCACCTTATAGTCCGGACCTGGCACCAAGTGATTACCACCTCTTCCTGTCTATGACGAATGATTTTGCAGGTGAAAAATTCGCCTCAAGAGAAGATTGTGAAAATCGACTGTTTTGAGGGTTTCTATGAGAGAGGCATTATGAAATTACCTCCAAAATGGCAACAAGTTATCGAACAAAACGGTGCATATTTGACCTAAATCGTATCATTCTATCTACCTTCAATTTAATGCAAAAATAATGGATGTCTTTTTACTACAACTTATATTTTATAATTTAATAAGAAAAAAATTAACAGAATAAAATCGCATAATCTTTGAGACCAATTGACATTACCAAATTAAGTTCTGGGAACATTTCGAGCAATAGAGCCAACGTTTGTTTTGTTGTATGACTTGTGGTGTCATTAAGTTTAGATCAGAAGAAAACTGGTTATCATATGGTTATGGAGAGGTAACGGTCTCATCTTTTCCAGCATAGCAGACGCAATCCAGGTAGTTGCACGCATCTCAATCGACAACCCAGCTTGCTCAAATTCAACGCATTCTTCTTCGATTTCTTACTTGGGCAACTTCATGCATGGGACATTCTTTCAGATTGCCTCATTTCTTCTTTTTATTACTTGTTCTTCTTCTTCTTCATCTTCTTCATTATATCCTTTAGGTTCGACTCCATTTACATAACATTCAATCTTCCGTCAGTTCCTGCAATGAGCGGTCTCAACCAACAGACTACTTTCTCTTTACCTGACGCAAAATTTGTGCATCTACCAGCTCCATCCATCACAGGTAGATCCATTTGTTCACAATCAATACCTAGTTACAGGCTAGTTACCTAAACTGTTATTAGAAAGGTCTACGAAAACGTCTACTATCATCTGCACTAACAGCACCAAGAATTCTGCCATCCCTTAGCAAAGGCTCCATACCTTAGCCGGGCACAGTCGATTCCTCTGGTTCCAGTAAGATCTGCTATTAAGAGTACTTGATGAGTATTCTTTATTTAACATAAATTGCTATATTAAGTGACCTTTTAATTTTCTGGTACTGCTACACCAGCTCAGCACCGCGAGTTCGCCAAGACCAGTAGACCACTTCTTATATCGATCTTCTGCTGGATCATTCACCCGAAAGTGTCATCCTTGCAGGAGTGCTTCTTCAGAGTTACTTATAATATTTTTTTATATATAATAATTGACCTATAAAAAAACTCATTCGTTCAACAAAAAAGAAGACAAGTTTCACGAAAAATCATTATCCAACGTTTGTTTTTTTTCGCACCAAATTAGGTTACCTTCTTCGCATTTTATTATTACTAAAACCATCTTTATTATAAAATGGCAAAACTATAACTAAATAAATTTATTCTTAATTAGTTCAAATATATAATTTTTTTTTAAAAATAACAGTACTTTATTTTTTAAACCTTGAAATGAATTACTCTTCTTAGCTTTCTTGGGCATAACTTTTTCTTTATTTTATTAAATTTAAATTTTAAAAAGCTCTTGAATTTTAAATATTCACCTTGGCAATATAGAACTATAATTATTAAAACAACAGCGTCACGTCCAGCACTTTAGAATTTGGGATAATTAATTTTTATACGACGGGATCATCATCCCTATAATATGAGCCTGTATGGGAAGTCTCATTAAAACTTAAATTGCTTGTAGTTTATAGACGTTCAAGGACACGATTGTACCATTTGTTATGAGAGACTACTATGGTATCTTTCGATTAGCCGCCTTTTAATTTCTCCAATTACAACCAAGTTTCGTATAATTCTTCACAATACTTTGGGGAAGAGAATTTTTTAAAGGTGAATATACCAGAAAATCTTCACATTACAGAATGTTATTTTTATTACCTTTAATAAATTCTACTTAAAGTTTCTTGTCCCTTAAAATTCCAAAAACACCAACGCATAGACAGAACGAAAGAAAGAAAATGGAAAAAATTAAGCTTACTTAACAGCTTTTAATTCATAATTTACTAAGTAAACTATTTTTGTTTGAGTTATTTCTTTGAATTTTTCTTGTTATTCGCTTTCTTATCATTATTAATTTGCTTTTGTTCAAATTAAATATTTATAAAGGCAATAAAATAAATAATCGAAAAAGAGAATTGGACACAAATAAACAAAAAAAGAAAAAAAGAAAGAAATTAATTGTGCGGGTATACACCAGTGAACATATATACGAACAGGTACTATGAGGACTAAGTTTAAGATGAGTGGGTGCTTTTTTATTCTTCGTTCTTAGAAAATTAAGAATAAATTTGTTTGATTTCACTTCTTTTAAATAAAAGTTTTTTTCGGTATTTTTTATTTTTTATTTTTGTGAATTTATTTCTAGAATTGCACAGGAAGAGTCTGCCATTGAAACTGAGAGCATTAACAATGGCATTCGAGCACAAAGGAAGAACTCATAAAACAATTCCGGTTGTTCTTCGTTCTCGAAGCTTTTTGGGAAATTGTAAAAGAAAAAGGGATAAAACTTTATTGTATTAGCTTTCTTCCAACATTTAAGCATATATTTCTATATACTTAAATACGTTTATAGGTGCGCAGACACCCATAGACATTTATGCAATGCATCCGCCACAAATTTGTATTTGTATTCTTTTTGCTTTTATTGTCGACCGTTTTTATTTCTGTAGAAAATTTACGATTAAAGTAAATAAAGCTCGAACATCATCAAAATAAAAAGCTTCGAGAGAAATACAAAAATTCCCTTTTCTTTTATTGCATTAAACCGAAACTTTTCCTATCCCTTTTTAGGGCAACGGTAACCATCACCAAATGCCATTTCATAACAATTACATCCCCCAACCCCTAGACACATTTGTTCCTCGTTATTCTCATCCACCATATTAATTTTCTGTTTTGATATCCGAAAGTATGGTGGTGGCAACTATTATTGCACAGTCATAGTCTTGCTGGCTCTATTGCTTTAAGAGCACATTGTCCATACCGTGCTAAGGTTCCACTGCAAATATGGCTGTCTGCATTTCTATTCTATTTAATGCCATCATCATTCTTATGGTAGAAAGTTTCAAAGTTAACTGAAAGAATAAGAAACGACACCCTTTGTAGCTTTACGTGTTTTAATTTGTGTCTTCCGCTCAGCTTTTGGCCTTCGGCGACACTTTAGCATTATGGTACGGTTATTATACTAAACATTGAAGGAAATGTACCTTTCCTCATATAACACTGTGTAAGAATCTGCAAATAAAAAATACATAATATTGGGGTGATGATGATGTTGATGATAGACATGATGGTTATAGGTAGGAAAAAACCGTCAAAAAAAAGAACAAAACTCAAAAAATAACTCTCAAAGAAAATACATAAATTTCAAATAAATTCATATGATTTGAGAATGGATATTTTCGAATTTTTTTTGATAGAATTTTTCAGATTTACCTTTTAGTGTTTTTATAGGTAAATAATTTTATAGTTAACAATACGTTCAATATTATTTCAATTTAATTTTATTATTGAAAAGTTTTTGCAGTTTATAGAGATTATCCTTTAAAAAAGTACATATAAGAAATAGACTCATGTAATTTTAATGAATATGATTTGTCTTCTAATTTTTGATAAGATCAGGACCCTTTACTCATTATCATTGATTAGTGGATATTTAATAGTTTTGAAAGAATATTTTTTTCGGTAAAACTATTTCAAAAATTTTAGTATAATAAATAAATAACTTTTTAATTTAAAACACAAATTAAACAATCTTTTCCTATTATTAAATTTTAAATAATCTTTAGTAGAGTATCCTTTAGATTCCTGTATGCAGTAAAAGATTATCGGGCTGATCAATATCGCTTTAGATTGGACAAAAGTCCAATGTGTCCTTGTTGTAACAGGGCGGTGTTGAGTGGGGACATATTCTTTTTTTTTTTCATCTAAAACAATGTAGCTTAATAGATAAAAATTAAACAAAAAGTAACAAAATACGAGGGTCGTTCAATAAGTCCTTATAAAATCCAAGAAATTGCGCTCGTAGTGTCGGTAAAGATTATTTTTATTGTAAGTAGCATTATCGACAGGCAAGCTGTCAAAATTTCGGCTCGATCCATAGCGTAGGTCAATTTCTATCGTCGTTTAAATTTAACGACATTTATTTGTGCATAACAATGGAAAAAAAGCGAGTTTAGGGCTGTTATCAAACATCTCCATTTGAAAGGCTTAAGCCCGAAAGAAATCAAAGCCGAGTTGGATGCAGTTCATGGCACATGTGCACCTGTGTTTGCGACGGTTTACAATTGGGTGAATGAATTTAAACGTGGCCGTTCATCCACAAAAGATGAACATCGTTCAGGACGCCCAGTTGAGGTGTCGGCGAATTAAAGTGCGCGAATTAGTTGAGGCCACGGGCATATCACAAGATACAGTGGCTTCAATTTTGCATGAAAAATTGTCTGTGAAAACAATTTCGACAAGCTGGGTGCCGCGTTTGCTTTCAGAGGAGAATAAGCGCAATCGTGCAGTGGACTCTGAGGCTATGTTGGTACTCTTTCATCGCAATCCTGCCGAATTCCTTCGTCGATATGTCGATGTGGACGAAACCTGGATACACTACTACACTCCAGAAACGAAGAGACAGTCATCACAGTGGATTTTCAAGGGTGAACGGGCTCCCAAGAAGGCAAAAACTGTGCCATCGGCCGGCTAGGTGATGCCACGGTCTTTTGGGATTCGCAGGGCATCATTTTTATCGACTACTTGGAAAAAGGAAAAACAATAACAGGAGCGTATTACGCGTCGTTATTGCAACGGTTAAGCGAGGAAATCAAAGAGAAACGCCCCCATCTGAAGAAGAAAAAAATCCTCTTGCATCAGGACAATGCGCGTGTGCACACCTGCGCTGTTTCTATTGCGAAAATTGTGGAATTGAGAATGGAATTGTTGCAGCATCCCGCTTATTCACAAGATTTGGCCCCAAGTGACTACTTTCTTTTCCCCAATCTGAAGAAATGGCTTGGCGGACGACGGTTCACTTCCAACGAGCACGTCATTGCTCAAAGGGATGAGTATTTTGCAGAACTTCCGAAATCCTATTTTTTGGACGGGATAAAAATTTTGGAAAAACGGTTGGAAAAGTTTATCGAGCTAAAAGAACATATTTTATGTTGAAAAATAAAATATTTTTTTTTAAAAACAGATTTTTTCCATTATTTTCTAAGGACTTATTTAACGACCCTCGTATATTCAAATGGAAGCTGCGTATCAGTGCTGGCACTCTCATTCTCGTCAATTATTTATAGTGATAAATCGTGCAATTCTTAAATGGTTATTACTATAGTGAAAGTCAGGTGGTATTTTTTCTTTATTTTGGACATCACATTGGTATATTTATCTGACTTTTGTTAACAAAATTAAATCAATGATCAGTGGCAATATTAAATATTAAATAGTAGTAGTGTAAATGTAAGTGTAAGTATATTTCCCTTCCATTTCCTGATGTCTATACCATCATAACAATAAAAGGAGCCAGACTGAAGCTGACTTTAAATAATTTTAAACTAGTCTGACTTTAAATAATATCAGTAATAAAAAAATAAACGAATATCGTAATGGTGATTTATTATTACAATCAAAATCGAGATTTTCTGGTAATAAATTCAATAATGCCAAATCGGTTATTGTAAATAAGGGTCGAAAGATCAGACACAGCTCTCGATGACCACACAACATGCTTTGCTGTCATCAAGTTCGCTGGCGGTGAATATCGCGAGATCAATTTTAGAATCCTCCCAAGTAGAAGTTCCCCTTTCCACGGCGAACTGACGGCAGATGAGACTATTAATAATAATAATAATAATGCACGGAGGGTAACAAGAGGTATATAGTCTCAAAACCACTTCGACCAATAAGTTCTTTTGTGGTTAATAACCCTAACTCGGCTAATAGAAATATTGAGGCTTTTAGTCAATCTTAATATCATATGGATTGTTAGTCGGAAAATCGTGGACGGATCAGGGAATCCCAAACGAAGATGCTGAAGTAGATGCACCGATATTTCATCCTATTTGGAGCAAAAGTAACAGATTATTGTGTCAGAGTTACACATTTTACCATAATAGACAATAGCCAGTGAGTAGGCCAGTAAGAAGCCATATGTTTGGTTTGCTGATTTTAAGGACCTCTGCTGTCCATTTTTCAAGACAAGGTGGTGCAATTTTCGAGTCATTTATTCGTTTTAGTCCCACTTTTCCAGGAATCTATAATGGACCCTAAGTGTCTTTTTAGATAGCCACAGAAGGATTCTGGTCTAATGGACGGAATATTTACTCTTCTTTTGGCAAGTTTGTCTGCTACTTCGTTACTCTCAATACCCTCAAGACCTGGCACCCATAACAAAGTTACTTCGTTGTAACTATCCGGTTGATTTAAGATCATGAGGATATTCCAAACTAGCTTGGACTGGACATCAGATGAGACAAGAGCTTTCAACGCACTGTCTGAAATGATGTAGATTTTTGCGTTACGTAGATTCCTTCTAAATAAGGTCCGACTACCCGTCCCAACACCCACATCCGTCTGTATACCGGTGTATAAGATTAAATCCTTATACATTGGTATACAGACGAATGTGGGTATTGGGCGGGTGGTTGGAACTTAGCGAGGGCAAAAACGTGATTTTTTTTTTATAGAAAGCAAAAACAAATTTATTCAAAGTACTTGCCTTCGCTACCTACACATTTTTTCCATCTCTCGGACAATTTATGGATACCACGCCAAAAAAAATCCTTCTCTTTCGAGGCAAACCACTCATCATACCATTTTCGGACGTCTTCGTAAGAATCAAAGTGCTGCTCAGCGAGCACGTGACTCATCGACGAAAACAGGTGGTAGTCGGAAGAAGTCAGGCCTGATGAATAAGCGGGGTAGCGTCAGTTAAGTGTATCCAAGTAGTTTCGGACCATTTTTGACGTGTGCGATAGTGCGTTGTCGTGGAGGAAAATCCGCTTGTCATGTCTTTGTTCATAATCCGTCCTTTTTTCACGCAGAACACCGGCAATATGATCAATTGTTGGTGGTAGTGGTGATCATTAACATTTTCTCAAGGTTTCAACATCTCATAAAAGACGATACCCTGCTGATCCCACCAAACGCACAGCATCGTCTTCCTTCCGAAGCGATTTGGTCTTGGGGAAGATGTTGATGGTTTTCCGGGATCAACCCACGATTTCTTGCGTTTAGGATTCTGGAAATATATCCACTTTTCATTGCCTATCAAAATCCGATACTGGAACGACTTTCTTTTTTGTCTGGCGGGCAAGATTTCACATTTGTTTTGGCGTCGCTCCATCTCCCTATTGTTCAATTCAGACGGCACCGGCAATCTTCCCCATGGCACGCAGACAGATGGAAATGGCTGGTTGAGTAACACCCAATTGCTCCGCGAGTATTTTTTGCGATTGGGTATCATCCTCGTCCAAAAGAGCATACAATTGATGGTCTTCAACCTTCCTAGACCGATTTTCACGCTTCTTGTCCCATAAGTCAAAATTGCCGTCTTTGAACCAACGAAACCAATCTCGGCACATTGTTTCCGATAAAGCACTGCCACCATAGGCCTACATAAGCATTCGATGCGATTCGGAAGCCGATTTCTTCAAATTGAAGCAGAAAAGCAGAGCTTCCCGCATTTGCTCTTTTCTGGCACAAAGCTAGACATGATTATCAAAGGAAAAATGTCTGCTGTTGTACGAAATTGCTGACAATGTGCACTAATTAATGTTGACAGATGTCAAACTCATAAAAAAAAATATGATGTACCCATGGTAGCTTAATACGCTCACTCACGCCATCTATGACCAAACAACTGATTTAAGCGTATACCCCAGGTACGAAAGCCTTTCTTCGAGCGATGGCTCCCCTCCTTACAAGTAAACCGCTCCGTGATAAATACTTTCAGACTGCATTTAATCTCTCTAGCCATCCCAGCGAAATTATTTTTACCGACAGTCTTGTAGCTTTCAAAGCCATTCGATGCTCTTCAAGCGATTCGGTGCTTACCGATATTTATCGTAATATATTAAACGAACGAGCTGATCAGCTAGTAGGGGAGTCGATCCTTGGCAACGAGCGAGCTGATTAGCTAGTGAAATACCAAACTTGCCGCACCTACTCACCAAATAGTTTGTAATATATTTAGCCATAAATAGACCAATAGACTGATCTAAAAGTGGAAGGTTTCTATCTGCATATTGGCCTAATGTCGCCAATCTATTCAACAAGCAATCCAAAATTCTGGGCAAGGAAACTTCTCAAAATTCAGATTGGTCCCCCCTAATGAAGGAAGTCCTAACCTCATTCTTTATGCCATTCCTATAGCGTTCAACTTACCATATCCCATATTTTACATGAATGCCTTACAATCCAGAATTTCTTTTTGAATAGGACTCTTTCCATTGCGGAGCTCCTAGATCCTACAACTCCATTTCCAAGTCTTATTTTTACCTTTCTTAAACATCTTAATTTACTTTACAGAATTTAACAATGTCCGACTTTTCTTTCCAAATAATGATCGACTTGAAGTCGCCAAATGGCCTCATGGCGATGGCGCTACAGAATAGCATCTGGCTCTTGTCTCAGAGACCTTACAACAAAAATAAAAAAAATGTATCAAAATAAAAAAAAAGTATCAGTAATTAAAGGATTTTTTCTTCAAAGACGCATTTTTGACTTGCACAAATAATTTTGCACAACCACCTACAAATAGACACACAGTTTTTTCATTTTGCTTTTTCGTTTCTCACAAACAATATTTTATATTAGGGATATTTTTTTATTTTACAAATAGCAACGTGATTTAAGGCAATGACACATACCATATCATTTGATCAAATCATTTTCTAGTCATAATTTTTGTAAAAATGCTCTTACTTTTAACCGCAATAGAATGAGAATTTTAACAAAAACAGTCTAAAAAAATTCTATATATTTACTAAAACACCTTCAATTTTTTGTAAGAAAATGTGAATAAATTATTTTATATCTTGATAAAAAGCATTCAAGTTAATTTAGGTTTGATTAATGAATAGACAACGTTGACTTGGACACAATATAATGATTACATTGAATTTCTAGTGCAATCTTTCAATCAATTTTAATGAATATATTTTAGTTAATAACATTCTTAGCCGAATCACTATAGTTTTATTGTATGAGTATTAAGAAGCAGACGACTGTTTTGCAGATGTTATTAATTATATTCATCCGCAGAAAATATTTCCATTACACCCCATTTCCATTCAAATGAAATGCTTTAGTCATAAATTTAAGCTCAATAACAACTCGGTGTCTTTTAAATCTAAAGTCGGAAATTACAAGGATCGAAAATTATTCTGTTGTTAATATGCTACGGAAAAGTTAGTTTTTTTGTTTGTTTTTGCAGCTTTGCCGGCATGCGCTCCCTGAAATATGCACAGCCACAAATGAGAATAAATTATGCTGACTGGAGAATAGAGAAACTCATTCATACCTTTACCGTTTTTATGGGAGAAGGCAGCTAACGACTTTGTGAATGAAAGGGAAGCGCAATAATGTTGGATCATACAATTAAAGGAATTAAATATTCACCCCACTTACTTACCATAAATTCATTTAGTGAGCTTTGTCAGAGAAAGAAATTTTCGAAGACCGCCAACATCGCCATATCATGAGATGAAATTTAAAACACCGAAATGATGGTTAATCTCATTGCGTTTTCGTTTCCTTTCCTTTCGTTACCTAACGCATTTCTCCACGGAACACGTACTGCCAAAAATTTCAAGGATAAGACATTTTAATGAGAAATTCCTATAATAATCAGAGAATTTCGCTACAGCATTAAATAGGAATCCCCACAGAGCCACCACCAACTCTTAAATTCCGTATGCTGGCAATCATTATCCACCGATCATCATGTCTGTCATATGCTCCATGAATTCGTTAACTTTTCCACGTTCGACTCCTTGTATATTTTCTCTCTAGTTAAGAGTTAAAGGATCTTAGCTTTTTTTTTTTTTTAATTTCATTATTATTAATTTTTTTTGCATATTTTATGATCTAATTTTTTTCTAATATTTTTAAAGATAATTTCAATGGAAAAAAAAACTATTCCATAAATTATAGTTTCGTAATGTCAGAGAGGATTGTTTTAATATCCCTCGAGTGTTCGAATTTAATGCTGAAGAGGGAGCATTAAGAATGAAGAAGAGAATTGGTTCATTGTGTAGCATTTATTGTGTATTGAAGTGTCCATAAAAGTGTGCAATATTCCGTTTTGTAGTGCAGTTGAAAAGCCAAGGATTTCACACTTTCTTTCTAAGAAAATTCCCTCGAAACCGAATAAGGAAATTATATTCACGTGATTTAATGCTTCTTGAACATTTGATTTTATTGACGGAGGGTTTAGCTGAAATTGTCCAAGGGGTGGCTCTGTTGGGTTTTGGTAGATTTTCGGGCGAGGGTGACTCGCTCTTGCTCCACTGAATAAAATCTGGTGGTAGCTTGTAAGCTCTGCTCGAATTACATCAATTTAACGTGTATTGTCATTTACCATCTTTTGCGCTCATAACGCTACATCACAGCGAAATTGGTAAGTGTTTAGAAAGACCCCGTCCAATATAAACCGTATCATACGGTTCTGACTTACGAGTACTATTGTATATACAAGTTTTGTATTGGACTTGGTCGTTGGTCGGATAGACGGCTGGTTCCCTTTTTATGGACGACATGTTACCAATTCAAGGATGATTGCATTGCATTGAAATGTGACAGACGACAGGGAGTGAATATTATCAAAATTAAGAGTCGAGCGGAAAGCGAGAATTGAACATGTGACACACCATAAGTGACAAGAAGACAGTCTGTTTGCATTTAAAATAATTTTTAATCAAACTTAGGGTGACCAGATAATATGGTAGAATGCATTTAGTATGAGTATAGTATTTAGAGAATTTATGAGATGCCAAATTGAAGGAAGCTTGCAGCCGATCAAGCTTAATTAACATTCTTGACATGTTGCGGCTGTAATTCTCTTGTCAATTTGTCGACTTTAGGAAGCCTGTTTTTAATTAAAATTGATTGTTACAAGTGTACATACATAAGTTCCAGAGAGAAACTTCAGTTTTAACAATATTCTTATGCATACAACCTTAATAATTATGACGCTAGGTAAGCTGATACTATTGTAATTAGAAGAAGGCTATCCCCATCACAAAAAAGGAGCATACATTTTTAATAATCCTACTTAAGTCTATCGTCTAAATTACAATTACAAATGTATAGTAGAAATAGATGTGTATAGTGATCACTACTCAACTATACGAAGTAATGTGCATGCAAAAAATAGACTAGAAATACTTTGGGGTACTGCTAGTAGTAAACATCCTTTTTGGTTATAATCTACTGTCCCTGATCAAATTCCTTTTGAAAAGTAATTATTTAAAAAGCAATATTAAATATTTATCAAAAGGATAGTGTCAATTAGAAGTTTTAATTTTTGTGGAAAAAAAACCTCAAATAGACAATTTTAAAAATTTATATATAAAAAAAAGGACTTTCCTAACTTCAGAAATATATCAGCAGGTTTCGAAAATTTTTCTAAATATAGAAATATGTTCTTTTTTTAAGGATTTTCCATAGCAACGTATCAATTTATTATTTAAAAATATACTCATAGATATCCTCGTTACAAGATAAATGTTTTTTATAATAAAAAAATTTTGATTTTTACATGAAGCTTTCTAAAAATTTCATATCAGTATTGGAGCTGGGAATGGGGGGTAGTATATTTTGTCAAAATCAATTTCTTTTTTGTTGTGAATTGTTAAAAAGGAATACATTTTTATTTTTTAGGCCATATTAGTATAAACAAAAATTTATTATTTGTTAATGATTTTTCACGAAAAGACTACTAAAGTATTATGAAATTTGTGCTTTGGAAAGTAAAGTTTATTTAAACATATTCTTATTTATGGTTGAACTTAAAATTATTACATTACATAAACGCCAACATATTTAATAAAATATAACACTATAAAAATAGCTACCACGTGTCTGTTTGAAAAATCTAACATTTGGAGATAATTTTTTAATGACTTTTTCTAACACTTTGGCCTGAAATTTGTCGATTACTTGATGAAAAAAACTTTTTAAATTCTCCTAAATTAAAAAATTATTTGCATCAACATTATCTCTTTTACATTATTGAGGGGGGGGGGGGTTTAATGTCGTCAAATCACAAGACCTTCCTAACCAAATTATGTATCCAAATTTTTTCTTCAGATGTTTAATTCCAGGGCTTTACTTGCCAAACTATAAAATGGATAATCTGGCATTTATCTTATTGCTCATTTCTAGCAACAGAATTTTTTGTCTAATTTCTCTTGTTATACGGTACAAGAATCACTTCACACTTAGACAGTCAATTTTTTGCAAATATAATTGCTCCTCTGCAGTTACTTGTGGATTTTAAGAGCCTCATATATGACAATTTATTTTATTAACGTATCCAACTAGCGAGAAATAAGCCTCATTGGTGCAAAAAAAATTTCTGATTAAATTGCAGATCTTTTTCTGAAAGTTTTTACAATTTTAACGTATTTTAACAAAACTATTAAAAATATTAAATGACAAACGTAAAACTATTGGGTTGTCGGAAAAACAAATAAACGTCATAATTTAATGAATTTTTGTAATAACTAAGCAATCGGAATATTTTTTAACTACAAGGGTTATTTGCATCTATATTATTGTAATTATAGTTAATAGGTGATAGTTTAAGCTTCACTTTAAAAAAAATTCATTCATTTTCTTTTTTTTTCTACGGATTTTACGACAATTTTTTTGCATTATAACCTTATTTTATAGTTTTACTTCCGAAAAGTGAAAAACGCGCGTCAAGCTTGTGAAAAGTTGCGTCAGTGCCAACGATGGTTTACGAAATTCTGTGCTGGTGATTTTGATCTCTACGATGGTCTTCGATCGGGAGGGAAAGCCAATGCTGATGGCGATAAAATAAAATCATTAATTGAGTCAAATGAGCGTCACACGATGCGAGAGATTGCAGAAACATTGAAAATCCATCATACAACCATTCACGACCATCTGAAGAAGCTGGAATATGTTTGCGTTCCTCATGCACTGAAATAAGTTTATTTGACGGTAGTCATAAACATTTGCGCACTGCTAATTAAATGTGAGGAAAAAGATCATTTTTCTAAACGATGGAAAATGGATCGTCTACAATAATGTAGTGCATAAACGATCTTGGTTCTGGCATGGTGATCAGGCTCAAAAGACATCGAAAGCGGACATTTATCAAAAGAAAATATGTACTCAGTATGGCCGAATTTTGAAGATGTTGTGTATTTTGAGCTTCTACCAAAGAACAAAATAATCAATTGAGCATCCGGAAACGTCTGGAGCACGTTAACCGTCAAGAAGTTGTGTTCCATCACAAGAACGCATGATCACACACACGTTCGATCACCCGTCAAAAAATACATGAGGTTAGATGGAATGTGTCGCTATACCCAGCATACTCGTCTGACCATGCGTTGTCAGCCTTCCATTTACTTCGCTCTCTTCAAGGCTCCTTACGTGGTATGACGTTCAGTTCAGATTATGCTCTAAATCAGCACCTTATTCTATTAGATAGGTTCTCTTATGAACGAGGACTTTATAAAGCCCGCTAAAAAAATAGGAAAAAATTATAGAAAATACATCATTGATTGCATAAATACATACTCTTCTTGAATCTACCATTTTTACGTTTATTAAGATTTTATTTTAGATAGTTCGGATTGTCTGATTTGGGTCAAATCTGCACCGTTTTGTTATATAATTTATTGTCATTTTAAAGGTAACTTAAAAAGGTAAGCCGCTCTTATAGAAGTCGTGATTCCTATTGGCAAAAAACTCAACTAAGCGATTTTCACAATTTTTTCTTGATGCCAATTTCTTATCACTAAGAAAATTTTGTAATGATGAAAAAAGATAGTAATCGCTTGGTGCCAGGTCCGGACTATAAGGTGGATGCTTCAAAACTTCCCAACAAAGTTCCCGGAGTTTTTGGCGAGTTATTATAGATATGACGGAATACATTAGAGGTCCTAATTCAGTATTTGGCCATATAGAAACAGCTCATAGTAGATGAATCCTTTCCAGTCCTGCCAAATGCACAGCAAAACCCTACTGGCCGATAGTCCTGGTCTACCTACTGTTTCAGCTGCCTCACAGCGCTTTGACCACCATCGTTTACGCACAATATAGTTTTCTGTGACCCATTTCTCATCCCCAGTCACCATCCGCTTAAAAAATGCGTCGATTTCGTTCCGTTTGGTTAAGGCTTCGTAGATGAAAACTCGATCCATTATGTCCTTTGCGTCAATTCGTGTGGCACCCAAACATCGAGTTTCTTTTTCGAGTCACCTTTATACAGATGGCGAAAAACTCTTTTCTGGTTGATCTTTAGCTCCTGGGCGACGCTACGAGGGACATTCAATTTGTACTTAGCCTCACCACCCGATGGAATTGCTGTCACAAAAGAAATTTACCATCGTGCAGTACATTTAATTAGTAGCCTACTGTCAAAGTTTCAGTCGATTCCTTATATTAGTTTTGTTTTGAGAGCCTTTGAAAGCGAGCGTGTCGGTCGGTTGCACAAAAATGGAAAAAGAACAATATCGTTCGGTGATAAGATTCTTGTTTTTGGAAGGGAAAACACGCAGCGAAATCAAAAATCGCTTGAATGCTGTGTATGGTGACTCTTCTCCTTCGATGGCGACCGTCAAGAATTGGTTCAACGAGTTTGTTCGTGGCCGCATGTCGGTTTTTGATGAGCCACGCCCAGGTGCCCCGAAAACGGCTGCTACGGAGGAAAACGTTAAAAAAGTCTACGATCTCGTGTCGGCAGACCGTCGATTGAAGGTTCACGAGATAGCTGAGACTGTGGGCATCGCAGTAGGAACGGTGCATCATATTCTACACCAAGAACTGGGCATGAGAAAGCTGTCGGCGCGATGGGTGCCGCGTTTGCTCACACCGGAAAACAAGCGCAACCGTGAGACCACATCGGCGACGTGTTTGGCGCTGTTTCAGCGCAATCCAACGGAGTTCTTGCGTCGTTTTGCGACCGTCGACGAAACATGGATTCACTGGTATACACCAGAGACCAAGGAACAGTCGAAACAGTGGACTTCACCCGGCGAACGTGCTCCGAAGAAGGCGAAGAATGTTCGATCGGCCGGAAAGGTGATGGCCACCGTTTTCTGGGATTCACAAGGTGTGATCCACATCGATTACCTCGAGAAGGGTAAAACAATCACGGGGCGCTACTATGCTGACTTATTGGGCCGATTTGACGTCGAATTGAAGAAAAAGCGGCCCGCTTTGCGAAGAAAAAAGTGCTGTTCCACCACGACAACGCGCCGGCTCACACCTCCGCCGTCGCCATGGCCAAATTGGTCGAATTGCGCTACGAATTGCTGCCCCATCCACCGTACTCTCCAGATTTGGCCCCCTGTGACTACTTTTCGTTTCCAAACCTGAAAAAATCACTCGCCGGGAATAGATTTGGCCACGGAGGCCTATTTTGCTTCCCTCGAGAAAATGTATTTTTTGGACGGTTTAAAAAAGTAAGAGCATCGCTGGGCCAAGTGTATCAAGCTTGACGGAGATTATGTGGAAAAATAAATTGCCACCTTTCCAAAATTTTCGGTTTTCTTTTGTAGGCTAAGTACTTGTTGAATGACCCTCGTATGACTGCTAACATGTGTCTACTTCGATCATTTGCATGATTTTATCAATATTTTCGATCTTTAAAATGGAAAATATTAGAATGGAATCGACGAAACCAAAATTGTACGTAAGTGGCTGTGACAGTATCGGGACTATAAACACCATTTATAATTTTAACACGAAACAAAATGGTAAAATATACAGAATTTTCTCCTTGTTAAAGTGCATCTTTTATACCCTATAACTAACAACTGAATCGATATAAATATTTAGCAATACGAGTAGTCAAATTACAATATTGTACTTTTCAAATTTGAAAATAGATAACCCGGTATATTTTGTATTATTGTACACAAAAAAGCTATTTACTAATAAGAATAATAATAACAATTATTAATATAATAAAACTATTAGAATTTAAAATTACCCTTTCAATTTTTTTCTATTTTTATTAACGAAAAAAAAAACAAATGTTACTATTTAAATTTAAAAAAAAAAAAACTCATCCAGAAATACAAATAAAACTGTTTGAAAATATTCGTTCATTAAAACAATCTTTAAAGCAAATAAATTTGAAAAAATGTCTAATATTTAAATCAGAATTTTTCCGATATTTTCAATTTTCCTCTCATGGAACGGTTACGTTTACTTTTCTAAAAAGAACTCTGTTAAACTAGATTTTCTATAAAAGAAAAACGTTCTTCTATGTAATTAGACAGGAAGTCATCCTTTTATCAATGAAAATGTGGTTAAACTTAGCAATTTGAATTCGTCGATATATATTCAATATTTGTCAAATTCGTAATTAAAAGTTTTTATTTAAAGAAACTTCAGTCATTCATTGAACGGATACTTATTTAATTCGCTGAATATTTGCACTGCTTTTCAACCCTCTCCTCCCCTTAACGCACACACTTCCCTTTAACTATTATTACAATTTCCCTTATTCGGAATAATTTTTCGTATTTGTCACATTAACAATTTAGCGTAAAAAAATACGAAAATTACTCAATTAATCGAAAAAGTTACAAAGCTATTAACTGCAATATTACGAAAGCTTACTTTATTAATATATATTATTGATTATACATTAGGAAAAGTTAATTATATTGAAAGATTGATCAATAATATTTAGCTTTACTTACGTTTGGTTTCGTTTCAGTGGAAAATCCGATGGGGAGTCGTAACGAAATTGTCGCCAGCTGCAGGTAAGTGCCTTAATAATTTCATGTTACTTGTTTTCTAATTAAATGAACAAAGTTTATTGCGAATGATTTGAAGCTACTCGATAGATGTTCGTCTCCAATATTTTCTTGGGGAATACGGCAAAATTGCTCTTTTTTTTGTTGTTTTTATTGTATTTTTTCTCATCTGAACAAAAATAGAATAAAATCAATATTGTTTATTTTAACGAAATGTTATTTAAGTTAGTTTGGATAATATTTTTTGTTGTTGTTGAGAAATTGAAAACTTCGAGGGGAGAAATAGGAAAGTTTTCCATTTTTATAATTGTTCAATATAAGAATTATTGAATTGGCGGAATTTTATTTTCTTTTCAATTCAAGGAAATCATTTAATTTTATGAGAAAAGTTTGCATACAGCCAGCCAGCTTCCCTTTGGGCAGTTATGGACAAAATCAGTTTTATGTGCAAAAAAAAAAGTTCCAAATTATGTGAAAATGTGATTTAAACATTTGCATAATACTTAAAAATTGTTGGGAAAAATCCCTTTAAATCAGGGACAAAGTATATAGAAGGGAAAATTTAACAATAAGGAAGCAAGACTGGTAAATTTAGTATCGACTATTGAGTAAATGGAGTGATTGCTTATGAAAATTTCATGCTAAAGTTTGAATGCATTTTCATATTTCCTTTTTATTTATATCGATAAAACGTCCTTTATGTACCTTTGAGTATATGTTTTTAAAAAAAAAATATATTCTCAATAGTAAAGCGTAGACAAAAATGGGTAAAAATTTGTAACGATTCATCAAAAGTCGTCGAGCAATTGCTGAATAAGCAGGACTGCTCAGCTGGAATTATTGAATAAATAAATAAGAAGATGATGATGTTCACGATGTCTGATGATGATGATGATGGTGGTGGTGGTGGTGTTGGCGACTATGAAGTTGGGAAGAAGAAAAAAGTTGAAGACGCCCCTAGCTGGTTGAGCTTAAGAACGTATTCACATATAAACACTCCATTTAACAATTTCGCCTACTTCCTATCAAGATTGCATGTCTCAGTGCTTTTATTTGCACACAAAAGAAAACTTAATCGTCAAACTTCTTTTGATAAGTAAATTTATTCAAATATTGAACTATGTACATGCAGGACTGACAGCCCCTTAGAGACGTCCTAGCTTCTGGCTCATAGATCTTGTAACTTTTGTAGTTCTATCGTCTCCACACTTCCTGCCGTAATATTTACAACAGAAATTTTAGATGATTATATAGATGAAGAGCGTAAGAGGGGTGTAGAAATTATAAACGACACTTTTTTCTTCTTCTTCTTCTTCTTTTGGGGCGTCTTCTTCCTAAAATAGCACATAAGAGAGTTCTTAATATCTTGTTTTTGGGTAGTTAACTATATTCGAACAATACATACTTGGTTATCCGAGTATGTGAGAAAATATCCTAGAAGTAGTGTTCAGTGTTAGTCCTTAGACACATGCGGATACTCTATTTGTTGGCATGTCCTTGATAGCATGTCCTTTGTATGCTGAAGATGTATTACAAGTGACACAACCGGAGGCATTCCTACCTGCCATCTTAATAGCCTGATGTGATGGAATGCTGCAAACCAAATTGGGCAAACTTGTCCATCAGATCTACACTCACTCTCGTATCCTGAAAGTGATGAATTTCCTTAATGCCCATCCAAGTACATAGTCATACGTTACCTTGACGTTTGCTAATTTTATGCCAGAACGTGACCAAGACACAATGAATGTACTGAGAATTACAGTATGAATGACCTGAAATTGCTACCTAAATGGCCTACCCTTACCTACCTTGTAGTTACTTATTTGATAAATTTTTGCCAAATCTAACATCTTAAAGTGTTTTTGTCTATAGATCAATACTGCTCTTACTGACGCCAACAAAAAAAAAAAAAACATTCAATATTGCAACATAACCACTTGAATGAACAGAAAAATTTTGCTCGGTAATTTAATGAGATATCGTTCAATGATTTTAATGAAAATTTTACTCATATTTCAGACGTTTTGTTTTTAAGAAATTTTGAAGAAAATTTAAATTTTTTTAAGAATTTATTAAAGATGTTATGAATTTTATTTATTAGAAAAAAGCTGCTTTTATATAAACTTTTTTGTAAAAAGTTAACGTTTAATGGAAATAAATTCAGTACTTTTAAATTAAAAGACGTAATAAGAAAAATTTGCACATTTCAAGAAAATTTTCATAATTATATTAAACATTAAAAGCAACAAAAAAAAAGGATGTAATAATTATTAAATGTCTTTTCTGAGATGGACCGGAAATTGTAAAGAGAAGAACAGTAAATAAACATTATTGTAGTAAAGAAATTCAAAAGTGACTAGAAATTCTTAGAGTATTACGTGTACTAGAAAAATTTCCTGTAAGCTCTGATTTACATACCTCCTCACGACTTAGATGAAGAAAAACGATGTCATTCTAATATAGTTTTACAAAGTATAATATTGCAGGTAGGATGGTAATGAAGGGGAAGGAAATGCATGCAGTAAATTGAAAAAATACACAACAAGCCTTGTGATAGATTACATGCCTGATTCTTTGGACTACTCTTATTTATGCACAGATGAAAGCTTCAGGACAAAAAGGTTGTCTTTTGTCTTTCCATTTCTATGCTCAGCGAACATCAACGACATTCCATGAATCTAACTTTAAGCTGGAAATATGGCTGGATAGATTTCATATTGTTTCTGTTAGTGATTCTATAGTATTGTTGGTAGAGCTCGGGGCTTCAAGTTTGGATTCTCGTGTGTCACCCTTTCAGAAAGCTTTCACGCTTCGTAGACTAGAACTCAAACTCGGCAGAATAAAGTAAAGAATAGCACCGAACACCAAAGTAAATGCCTTTGGACAAGAATCGTCATTCCTATTCACCTTTAGTGATGAATTAAAAAAATGTAAACAAATATGCACAGCACAGTAGCTACCATCCTTCTGGATGGATTCTATAAAACGCAAGCCGCAAAAGCAAAGCTGCCAACAGCATGGGGCACGCTGTCATATCATTTTCCTTTCGACAGGCAACAATTTCAACCCTATCAGGTTGTTCTATTTATTAGATTTACTGTTTATGCTTTTTACTGGAAAAATTGTTCTACGTTATCCATAATAAGACAATACCGAGGCACACGAGCGTTTTTATCATATTTGAAAAAGAGAATAATTTTCAAAATGTTTCTTCTATTCTTGATAACTTGTAAATTTCTAAAAACCTAAAGGGAAAGAGGAGGAAAAGATCTTAAGTATTAAAAAAAAATTGAAATTTTAATCATTTCAAGAATTTTCTTTTGCGATTAGTCTGATTTAATTGTATTCAATATGCCAAAGAATTTGCTATTCAATTTTGCAAATTTTATAGAACTTCCTGGATAGAATTGAGTTTTGACTATTTTTAATAGAATGTTTGGTATAAAAATATTCAATTTCGTAGAAATAATTCGTCGAACATAAAAGTTTTAATGTGAATAATAAAATGAGAAGAAGAAGAAATTAATTAATTGCATTTGGCGAAATTTTCCAGAGGATTAACTCAACTCAAAGAACGATTATTGCTTTTATTCTTCTAGTTTTCTAGATTTTCACTTGACTAGTTAAAATTCATAAAATATTTCATTATTATAAATATAAAATTCATGATGGATTATTTAATTTCAAATCAACATTTTCCTATTCAGTAATTATTTCTTTGAACTTATTTATTACAATATAATCCAAAGTGTACGATTCGCAACTCACAATCATTTATATCTCGTATAAACAGACTTGCAAATATTTGTAATATTGTAATATAATTTATAATTTCTATATAATTCGATAATTTAATTTTTGGCTAATATTTATTATCAAATAAAAGATCTAATAAATTTTCTTAGCAATGCTGGAAGTATTATGAAAGTTATTTCTTTCAAAAAAATTCCAATAAGAACAAAAAATTTATTTATAATAAGAATTTTTATTAATCATTTTAATTTTACAATTATTTCAATTAAAATTTATTGAAATAGAAATTATAATGTAATAAACTTTTAAGAAAAATGCTTTTGAGAGATCAGCTTGCGTCATTATTTGAAGTGACCGGAATTCAAAATGAAACAAATCAAAAATGATTTTTCTGATAAGTAAATTTATATTTTTTTTATTAGTTCTACGTGGTTAAAAAAATTATATGTACTTCGAAATTGCAATAATAAAATCAAAGAAAATAATCCTTGACTCAAATTAAATATAAAAATAGTAATAATTACTAATTATACGGGACTTTGGTAGTGCAGATTTACTAAGCTTTCGGAAATTTTCTTTACTAACCACGTTGATCATTAAATGGCAATTGAGCACATTTGCCAGTTAAGAGGTTTAGGTTTAGTTGCAGTCATAGCTGTGCTAACCGAGTTCTGTGTTCTGAAATTTTACAGCTAAGAAGTCTGCATAATTTGGCCATCAAAACATATTGCTCTGAGAGGAGCATGGTTATAGAGCAAACAATTGAGGTAGGTGCAAGACTGTCTTCTCGTTGATGAGTTAAATTCCCTTAATGCGTCTCTTCCTAAACTCCCGCGCTTTGATCATGCTCTGTCTGAACATGTGGATAGCTTTGCTGACCGCTCTGTCACTCTATCTGGAATTGAACTTTTCCCTCTGTCACTCTATCTGAGATCGAGCTTGTTGTTAAAGCTTTATCGACCAATGCGGTTTATTTTGATAATATTTTTACCTAAAGTATCTTCGGTGGAATCGATACTGACAGAGACTGTTCGAAAACGTACTTTTTTCTATCTTCACAAAGCCCGCCTAAGTTTAATTTACAAAAACCTATCCCTTCTAAATTATCCCCTCCACACGTTAATCAAAAACATTATCATCTCCCCCAGTTCAAAAAGGAACTCATCATCGCTATCCTTATTAATATCCCATCTTGAAAGCACATCATCCACCCTCCCCCTTGTTTTCCAAACTTCCCTTCCACACCCAGATTGGAAACCGTGATTGGGAGCAAAGTTGAAAGTGAGTGCTTCTCTTGACGGGTTTAAGACGGGTTTAAGAAAATTTTTTCCTTGAACAGTTGGACGGATTAAAAGATCATCGACTTTTGTTCACGGATGCCGCCGCTGACACCGATATTATATCTTTTTCGGTCGTCGAACTTTTTGGCTGCAGCACCCGCGCACTATGTTGTGGAATCTACCCTTATAGGGCAGCTCCATATTACGGGGAGCTGTGGGCCATCAAAACAGCAATTGAAATTATGATCAATATTTAATTAAAGCCATTTGTGTCCCATCGAGTGACCCAGTAGTTAGCCTACTTAGCGATAGGAGTGTCGTCATAGCCTACTTAGCAATAGGAGTGTCGAGTGGCAATGAGTGCCGGGGCATTTGTTGGATTTGTGGGCAATGAAAGTGCCAACATGTTCGCTGGAAAAGCACTCCGTCGACCAGTGATCACAGTCATTCCCAATCTGCCTCGCCTACTAACAGAATGGCAACTAACACCATTAGCCATTCACAGACACTATTACTGAAGCAATAGCGACCAATAATAGCGACTAAGGTTCCACATATTCCACAAAAAAAACAATAATAACATTAATAATATTTAAAAAGTTATTAAATACCAAATTATGCATTATTTTGATTCCAACGATTTACTATATGATAAGCAGTATGGGTCGTATGCTATGGAACGTCGGAATCCTGTTGTATTCTTAGAGGTCTTTCTCAAGGTTCCATACTGAGTGCACTTCTCTTTTCTGTTTTTAAACGATTTATACAAGTGTTATCTTATTTTCTTTATTGCACCTGTTCGTGGATAATGTCCAGCTATGGCATGCACTTCTGGTTTATATTGCGCTACTCGGGAAAAGCTTTTCTAAGACCTTCTAAGGTCTAGTCAATGGTCTTTAATTCATCGTTTGGAGTACAAAGTCCATATCCTAAATGGATCATGCTCTTATTAAGCCTATATTTAATTGTGGACTTGATTTTTGCTCTGGTTGCTCCAATGCCTTAGTTCTGCGATTACGAAGATGCTTTAACTTTGCCGTTCGGTATATATAGCATGTAGCTTGCCTAGTAGAGATTATATATCGGACTTTGTTGTTGAAATTATTGGTGTACCTTTTAGATCGTATATTAAATTAAGACTGCTATTCTATTTTTATAACATAATCAGGAATAAATGTCCCAGCTACCTACTATGTTAAGATCTTTTGTTTTGAAAAGAAATAGTCCAACGCGGAGTTTACTCTTTCCTAAAATTTTATCCACTGCTTGTGATAATTAGTTTATGGTCGGAGTAACCAAGTTATATAATGACTTTATTCCTGTAGATCTCAAAAGATTTGAGGTTTGCTCCCCCGTACAAGTGCAAATTATTTTTGATTTGGTTATTTTTCTTGCTACTTGATGGTGACTAATTAGCTCTTTTGCTCATAAATATATTATCTGTTGCTTGGTTTTTGAGTGTTTTTTTGGGCCTGTCTGCGGGCTAGTAGTTTTGAGAGTAGTCCTGTCTGTCGAGACAGTCTTTAAGGTATTCGGGATAGCGCGGGATGGGTTATGCGTATGATTTGTGGATGAATCTAAATCAATAAGTCCTTATCTGTTTCTTTTTTGAAGATTTTATTTTATTTTTTTAATTTTCTTTTGATATCTCGATTGACGACATTTTTTTTCAGCTATTTCAGTTTTATTTAACGAAACTGATTCAATTTTTTCCGAAGGTGGTTGAATTTTTAGGTTTTTTTAATAAATGATTTTTTTAATATAAATTCATAGCATTCGCTAAAGATCTCTCCTTTTACAAGTTTGCATTTACATCAGGATCATTATTTACAAATATTTCCAAAATACTGTGAGCAGTTAATGTCTTTTGTCTGATGATCATCAGGTGAAGCCGTATCATTTATCAATATCCTCTTTTACCATACCTTCAAAATTTGCTTTTTTTGTCAATTCAGCATGTTTTCTTTAGTCTCATGGTACTGAGTCTACTTCTGGTCTGGTCTTTTGCTGACGGTTTTCAACACCTCTCACATATTTTCGAGGCTATTTCATCGATTTCATTGCGTTAGTATTTTTTTTTAAATTTTATTCGGACGATTAGAATATACCAGGTGTATAAGCTTAAATTTGTTATTTTTTAGTGTTTTTTTTATAGAAAGCAAAAACAAACTTATTCAAAGTACTTGCCCTCGCAAGCTACACATTTTACCCATCTCTCGGCAATTTGTGGATACCACGCCAAAAAAATTATTTCTCTTTCGAGGCAAACCATTCATCAAGCCATTTCCGGACGTCTTCGTAAGAATCGAAGTGCTGCTCAGCGTGCGCGTGGCCCATCGACGAAAACAGGTGGTAGTGGGTACGTGCCAGGTCTGGTGAATAAGCGGGGTGGGGTAGCACCTCCCAGTTGAGTGTCTCCAAGTAGTTTCGGACCATTTTTGACGTGTTATCGTGGAGGAAAATCAGCTTGTCATGTCTGTGTTGATAATCCGTCCTTTTTTCACAATTTAATCAGTTGTTGGTGGTAGCGTCTACTATGAGATGTTGCAAGCAGTTTCACCGTTGCAACATTTCATAGTGGACGATCAACTCACGATTTCTTGCGTTTAGGATTCTCGAAATATATCCACTTTTCATCGCCTATCACAATTCGATGCAGGAACGACTTTCTTTTTGTCTGGCGAGCAAGATTTTGCATGTGTTTTGACGTCGTTCCATGTGCCTATCGTTCAATTTATGTGGCGTCCATTTTCCGATCTTTTCAATCTTCCTCATAGCACGCAGACGCATGGAAATGGCTGGTTGAGTAACACCCAATTGCTCTACGAGCATCTTTTGCGATTGGATATCGTCTTCATTCAAATGAGCCGGCACTTGATGGTCCTCAACCTTCCTAGGCCAATTTTCACACTTCATGTCCCACAAGTCAAATTTGCCGTCTTTGAACCAACGAAACCAATCTTGGCACGTTGTTTCTGATAAAGCACTATCACCATAGGCCTCCATAAGCATTCGATGCGATTCGGCAGCCGATTTCTTCAAATTGAAGCAGAAAAGCAGAGCTTCCCGAATATGCTCCTTTTCTGGCACAAAACTCGACATAATTACCAAAGGAAAAAGTATGTCGTGCCTATGGTAGTTTAATACGCTCACTCACGCCATCTATGACCAAACAGCGGATGTAAGCTTATACACCTGGTACATTTCGCTTCAAATATACAAACAGGAAAATATTGGGAGCATTTAAATCTAAGAAGCAAGAGGCTAAATCTATATCACCACTATTCGATAGAACTTGGTCAAGTAACATCGGTCAAAAAATTTTCATTTTATCCTAATTGGTCTAATTCACTGATGAAAAAGTTCTGTATTATGTCTTTCTATAGCTCATTAGTTACCGTGACAGTATTGCCAGTAGCGTTTAAAAAAAAACCTAACAATGACACCTACAGCTTAAACACCACACCCCACAGTTACTATTCAAGGATGTAAAAATCTTTCGTAAATTATCTTTGGATTTGTACGTCCCGAAAACCAGTTTTTTTGTTTATTGAAAAAGCCGTTTTACTCAAAATGCACTTTTACACTCACTATAAATTTCCTATAAAAATCAAGATCTTATATGACTCTATTGCCAGTGGAAAATATGATTTCTGAGCTCAAATACTCATTCTTATAGATTTTATACGTTTGCAAATTCAAATTTCTATCAACGGTCTGAGAAAGTTTCAGTTCTTTTTCTAAGATGGCCAGAATTTTTGTTTTTACATACTGTGAAATGATACATTATATAATAAATAGTATAATAAAAACCACATTATTCCGATCTAGTTTTTTACGTAATTTTTTGAGCAGCACCAGTCAACTATTTCGTAAAGTATTTCAAAAATAATTGCACGTTAATGAAGATTATAAATTTTGTTGCATCTCTGCCACTTTTAAATATTAATTTTGTAAGAAATCTGGTAACGCAAATCTACGCAAAATATAAACTCATGATTGTGGCAATATAAAAATGTCTAAGAGACCTTATATATATAAAAAAAGAAATTTTTAAAATTATGGTAGCAAATGATAGAAAGCGAAAACTTTAAAATAATTTTCTGAATTTTCTTATCAAATTATTTTTATTTTCAAATTACAAGATCAGTAATATTAGCTGATTCTGTGATATGGAAAAGAAAACGATTCACCGAAAAAAATAAATAATAAAATTTATTATTTGCTTTCAAAACCAATATTGACTTGCTTTAAAATTTTTTGTATTTAATTACACACTTTATTTACCTAGAACTATCATTGTAACTATCGTTATTACTCAGTGGACTCCTTCAATATTTTTTCTATTTGAATACTAAGAATTTTTTTACCAAAAGAGTATCCATTTTTGCAGAAAGACCCAATATAAAAATTGTTTTTATTACTGCTGTAAAGTAAGGAATTTTTTTGACGACGCAAGCTCAAAAACGATGCTTTTCAGACCGTTCATTCTTAGATTTCGGTAAATAGTAGTTGAGATACAACATGTAATTTATCAAAAAGCTTTTAATTCTGACCATCTAAATTTTGAAAAATTTTAAAATTAAACAAAATCTCAAAAAATTACTTAATAAAATATAAATTGTTTTATATAAATAATTGCCAAAAAGAAAAAAAATTCCGATTGCTCTTGGCTATAAATTTATTTTGTAATCCTTACAGCAAATTGCTCACCTGCAAATGAGAATATTCTCTCTTCCTTCTTATATATTTTTTATATAGTTTTTTAACGATAAAATTATTTTTTCCTCATATATTTCTAGCATCTGAAAATTGCTACGATTATTATCGATCTTGAAGAAAAATATAACAATTTGTAATGTGTTCTTTATAAATTTATGGGAAAGATTTCAATGACAAAATTCTATCATAAAAACGATAGTCGGACCAAAATTTAACGACACCATCAAGACCACAAGTTTATACGTTCAGCTATCGGCGACGTGGTTTGTATTAGAAAATTTCTCAAAATGGCACCAAAGTAATAACATTGCCGTCAACATAGGCGATTGGACATAAAATAAATCATTTCGATGAATACCTGGCAATACTATCAATATAGAAGATTTTATGATCGAACAACATAATACGGGTTGACATTTCATATCCTGGCGGGAATCAGGATATCATCGATTCAAATAACATTGGAGCAAGAGTGAGATTGCCGATAATGGAATTGGGGTGAAATTATGCAATGTATTCGAAAGTTTTGGGGATGAAAATTCTGAACGCACTCGCACTCCTTGGAGCAGAAGTCTATATGAATGGTTACAATGTGTTAAAAAACCGCTAAATATAATGGCTATGACAAGGATCAAATCACAATGAAAATATAACAAAATCATTATGCTTAGGACATGATCATAATGCGGTAATGGAATTATAGAGTTTGTCATTGGTTTTCGGTGCCATCAGATTTATGCGGAGTGGGGAGCATCATAAATTGGTGACAGAACGTCATGAAAATATTATTTTGTATGGTATTTTGCAGAAAGCATCCTGTAAATTGATGATGGAAGGTTTCTGTTTTTTGTTGTTGAAATTTTCATTTTCGAAACGACATAAATCACTTGTAAACAAATTATTTATGAATTAACTTCGCACGCACTTTGCCCCATCAAAGTACATACATTCAATAATACTAATAGAGTGGAGGTGGAGTAAGGGTTTTGCTTCAAATAGCGTAAAATCAGATGGACGCATCAAAAAAATGGTATATGTTACAATTTTTTGTGCAGGGGATAATGGTTATTATAGCAGACATATTCGAATTATTCGGATTGGTTTGTAAAGAGAGCTTCTGAATTATTTCTCATTTTTAAGGCTTATTCGATTGCGGAAATAGGAGAAATCTAGACAAATTTTATTTGTTATTACGTATATCTATCTAATAAAATGTTAATTTTCTTATTAAATATTTTTTTTTAAAATTATGTAACTTTACGATCTATTACGTTTCCAGTAACAAAACTCTCTGATTTTCTGTTGTTTTATTTTTGGTAAATATTCATTAGGGGTTGTAAATTCATTTTTAAATACTTCCTTTTATTCCATTTTACATTGGAATTTATTTTATTTCATTTCCTTTAACGATTGCTACACGTATAATGACTTCGTACGACTATTAACATTTACTCCCCCAAATGCATCTCTCTTATTTATGCACACAATTACGATATTTTGTGTTGTATAGAATTTACGTCATTATAATTTTTTTAATAAGTGAATTTGTACCCCAAAAAAGAAAAATCCACATAAAATACATGTACCCTTTATGATTATTTCATCCATTAATGGTTTTGATTTTTATTTATTTTACACTTTTGAAAAGTGCAATTCACCAAAGTTCGTACTCGTAAAATTTTTCTTCATTTATGTAATATTGACCGCATAATTGCATGACATTTGATGTGATGATATTCTTTAGCAAATAATAACCCGTTTAATTTTCATTTCAAAATATAATATCTGAACGACTATGGTGTAGGGATCAATTTTTGATAACTTCTCCTTCCATATTACTATAGACAATTATCCTGCGACGGTTTCGTTTTTTTTTTATATTTTTGGGATGTTTTTTTTTTTGTTTTTTTGTTTTATAAAATTTCAATTAAAGCTGAATTAATGATGCAATTAAAAATGATTACACATCATATTAAACTTTCCATAATTGGCATTTTATATTTATTTTTATCCATAATTCTACAGTCACGCAGATTATATTATCTGTGAGTATATTTATGGATGTTGAAATGTTGATAAAAATCATACTGAAATAATTGATTAAGCCAAATTTAATTGAATTTAGTTTTCATAAAATATAAAAATTCAATTTGTGCTTTTTGTAATTTTCAATGTAATTAATATTATGTGATTTTTTTTATATAATAATTGGAAAAACATTATTTTTGTGGATTATTTTTATGGTTTAATTAGGAGCACGTTAAGATTTGGGTGACATTTTTCTGTAGAAAAAATTTTTTCTGCTTAAAAGTTTATAAAAATCCTTATTTAACAGAAGAGTTATTGTTTATCTCAGAGTACTTTGCCCAAGTTTACTGGATCACAGAATGCTTTAGGTTACATAATGGTTTAAACCACTTATGAGCTGGGGTAGAAAAGTAATGAGACTATTTTTTTAAATATTTTTTCTTAATTTTTATAGATTCATGTTACATCCTTAAAATTGCTGCAAAGCTTCAACTAAAACTGCCTTTAACTACTCCGTAATATTCCTTTTGATAATATAGACAGTAAGTACTGTTGCTTTAGGTGCGATACCTATTTTTAAGCATATTACCACGGGACGCCTGCGACCATAGGAATTGAGATACGCTCAAGCAGCGCACCGCTAAACCTGATTAGCAATTATTAGTAAGCAACCAGTTACAAGCTGACCACTGCAACTGTTTGTGGCCGAGGTCTATCTAAACCTCTACTGTCATAAACAGTACCAGCGTCTGGAGGAGACAATACTCCCGATATATGTATCGACCACAGCCACTACCTTGCAGCCTAAGGCGCCTCACTAATGTCGGACACAGCGTGTTTTTACACTATGGGACATCCGATTACCATGTACTAATTTTAGTTTAAGCGTACTTCGGTCTTTTTTTTTTTTTAGGTTATTGAGGTACAGGGGGAAACCTTTAAAAGGTACTCGACTGTCAGACGAGTTATGCGAGATTTTTATCTCGCTAAAACCTAACCTGTACCTCTACCCCCGCTTCCGGAACGATGGTTCCCCGGCGGCACTCTTTGTAAATACCACTTCGCCGGGGCGTTCTTATAATATTTTACTATTCATTATATTTTACTTCTGTCCCGATATTATGATGCCTCGCAGCCTATTCTTCGTACGTGGTCCGAAGCTCCTTGATTAAAGCGCGTACTCTGCAATTCTGTTCCAAGCCGATTGGCTCTTCAGCATGCACTCCACTATGTTTTCTGGACTGATGGAATGGTCCAGATTTTTCTCCAGTTCTGCCCGTGTCCCCTCGTAAAAGGGGCATTGGAAAAACACGTGTTCTGCATCTTCCAGCACATCGTAGCAACGATGACAGTTTGGAGAGTCTGTTCTCTTGAATCTGTGCAAGTATGCCCGAAAGCATCCATGTCCAGTCAAGAGTTGGGTGATGTAATACCCGACTTCCCCGTGCAGAAGACTATCGGGTCTCTACTCTTCACAGAGGACCTTTCGCCGCTCTTCCTTCTTCCTACAATATTGGCGTTCTCGCTCTCCTGCGAGGATGTCGATGGGTAGGCATGATGCCACGAGGTTGACCGCATCGTGTGATACTTTTCGGTATGCTGACGCCACTCTGATCGCTGAGAGCCGCTGGACTGATGACATTGTCTTGCGGTATGTTGTTAACTCTAGCGATTTCGTCCACACTGGTGCTCCGTATAGCAGGACGGAGGTAAATACAGTTGCCAGTAGTCGTCTTCGAATTTGTCTCGCGCCTCCGATATCGGGCATTATCCGCGAAAGCGCACCCTGTACTGCTGATGCCTTTTTGCTGGCGCTGGAGATATGCTTCTTGTAGTTGAGTCTGGCATCCAAAACCACTCCTAGATACCTTATGTAGGGTAGCGACTGGATGTCGTGGTCGCCCACTCTTATGGGAATGGTCTCTATATTCTTCCGGCTACTCACAAGGATTGCTTCGGTCTTATGTTCCGCCAATGACAGGTCTGCCGATGTCAGCCACTGTCTTATCATCTGGATGGTGGTGGAGAATGCGGCTTCCAGATACTCCAGGTGTTTGGCTACAAGGACAACCGCTATGTCGTCCGCGAAGGCCATGAGCGTTCTGTTCGTCGGTAATTCCAGATGGAGTAGGCCGTCGTACATGACGTTCCACAAGAGTGGCGCCAGGACAGCGTACTTCGGTCTGTACTCCGCTCATTGAGTTATGAAAACGAAGCTTCTAAATTGCTAAGGCATCGCTACGCTAGCTCAGGTACGCGAGTTTGCCTGGACCCGAAGGTACAACTGGAATCGACCTTGTTCTTTCACCCGGTTCCCATGGCAATAATTTTTCTCATAAAAGTACTTCGATAGTACAACTGGAATTGACCTTGGTCTTTCACCCGGTTGTAGCCACCTTGCGTATCCCTCACACACACATTCACTGCCCATTTATCAATCGTTTTTTACTCTTAAACACTGCCATGACATACCTACTTCATTCAAAGCTCTTACGCATATTCAGTGCACCACTCAAATCTACTCCATTCTCATTTACTCTCATTCCGCATGCATCTAGATCTCTAACAAACCACACTCCACGGGAAAGTGAGAGGCACTCTATTGTGGTGCACGGTACAGATATTCTACTCTTCCACAAAATCCTCTCTTATACAGAAACTCATTTATACCACCGTGCCCGGTTATCAGATTACTAAGAACAGGTCCATTCAATCTACACCCATTTCCCATTACCACTGACATCCCATCGCTGTTGCCAGATTTCATGCATTCTCTCCAGGACTAGAGCCCGCCGTTGACGCATTCTAAGTTCCTGAATTTTCTCATTTAGAAAAGGACAGTCCCCCACCAATATAATAGAACACTGTATCCAATAGAGAATACCTCTATGGAGGATGTTATGGATAGTATCAAAGTAATATCCTTTCAAGTGATTATTTATATAGTATTAGTAGCCGGATCCCAAATAAAATCATCTTTTCGCAGGTTGGACTGCGATCAGGTGAATAAAGAGCCTTGAAAGGCACGCAAACCTCTTTTGTCGACTCGTTGATGCTGATGGCCACGTGACAGGGTCATTACTATGCTCGAACATCCAAGTATCTTCAAAGTCTGATCCAAGACAAAAAACCTATATTTTCTGAGCCTTCCAAGGACTACTTATCAGCTTCAATGTTAATCGATGGTTTGACCTTATAAGAGCCCTCATTTATTCTATATTCTCAGCAGCTTACGATGTTCAAAGCATCTCTGAGCAAAGTTCGTCCTCAATAGCATCTCGGCGATCTGATATAATGAATCCTTTTTCTGAGACTTTTTAGGACTTCTTAACAAAAAAAACTTAGTTGATAGTTTGTTTGAAAAGTTTTCCTAAGTTTTCGTTGTTGAAAGGCTTTCTGAGTGAGATTCGGATTCCACTGCTTCTCAGCCCTCAAAATATGCTTTATGTCAATGAAGAAATTATGCTCTTGAGACGAAATATTCCCTATAGGGTCCTAGTAGCTTTTCGTAAGTCAAATTTGTGAATTATCCACATTTAAAACAATATTTTTTTCCTACATTATTAACGGACTATAAAACACAACTTAATTTATTTGGCTCTATAGAGTCACGTAGTTACCAAATGAGATTAAAACTTTTACTACCCTTCTAGCGATTTAATTGGGTATCATCAAAATTCTGTTAAAATTATTTTATGTAAAAAATAGGGTATCATCAAATTTATTACTCAAGATCATAATTAATATTACTAATCAAATTACAAATGTAGGAAAGACATATGTTAATGCATACATTGGACAGAATTTTTCGTTATATTTCCGAATGGCTTCCACCTGGAATTTCCGAACTCTACCGTACCGGGTTTGTATTGGTCTTGCTAGAAAAGATGTGCCTGCAACACTAACAGGATATGTTTAGGATAAAGTTCGGTGTATCCTGCGGCATGTTTGAGATAAGCACAGGATTTACATTCCGGAGCAATAATGTATGAGATATGCTAGAGCGCAGCAGGGCTAGGTGAAAACACATACAATTCACCGGAAAGATTGCCGGTAGCCATTGCATGTTTGCACTTTGGAAATATTATATTTTCTCTTACGGCAACTGAATTGACCGTCGTCGAGTTGTATGGCTGTTTATTCAACTACCACGTGGCATTTGCTATCAACGAAAATTGTTTCCAATTAGCTGGACGATATAACAACACTTAAACTGTACTTATGAGTACACTACAAATGCCAGCCAACCCACCACAAAAGCTTCTATTCTACGAGTGCTCATGCAACCACTCGAATACATGGTCAGATAGTACGGGCCGAAAAGAACTACTTCCCTTTTGGTATCGATTTAATGGCCTATTGTCATGAAAACTTGATGGTAGTCTCTAGGCTTATAAATTGTTTATTTCATGATGGACTTTTTTTTCAAAACAATTTTCCTCTTCATTTTTAGACTTTCATTAAACTTCAAACATTAAGATGTTAATTTACTTGGCTACCAAACCTTGTACAAAAATTGGTATTATTAATTAAACGAAAAATCTATACCATCATGAAATTTTCCAATTTAAATTTTAGAATAAAAACAACTTTTCTATGCTATTTTAAAAATAAAGTTTTCATTTTTCTTCTTGAACCTGTGAAACATTATTTTGAAATTTTACGGCGATAGTATCGTGTGCACACCTTTTACCTTTTTAACATTATTATTCTCGTTATACGGAATTTAGTATGAAAAACTCCCAGAAATTTAGATTTCTAGTAAGTTTATTTAAAAAAAAAAATAACAGCTCATTTATAAATGGGATTAAGTCACGTGAAGTAAAATAATGTACAAAGATCAATCAAAATCGTAATTGTAGGCATTAAAGAAAACAGGAAGTAAAACAATCGGAGGCTCCTAACACCAACCGGCTGATTTTAATAAAATAATACTTGTACTAAGAAATTCGATTCATACTCATACCACTTACACATAGAATGGTTGTAAGTGATTTTCGGGGTGTGCCAATAGAGCTGCTCCTTTTAGACGATTTTTCTTCTTCATGAATATTGAATGGACAACTCTGTTTTGCTGATATTTGATTAATATCCTGTTATTATTATTATGAATTGTTTATGTTGACAAAATACTTGGTATAATGTTCTATGTAAAAAGACCAAATATAAATTTCCGATAAAATCTTTACTACTTCTATAGGTGTTTGGAAATGTAGTCGAAATATTTACTCATAATAATTGCTCCATTTGCTCCTATTTTATATAATTTTTTTTCGTAGGAATTTTAAAAATATCGAAATTTCTGGACAGAATTTACCTTTATTTTTGCTTTTCGAGGGAGAAATATATTAATTAATATTGATTGCATATAATCAAGAGAATATATTTATGGTAAGTAATAAGCAAGAAATCGTTTTTATGAGTACACATTATGTATAAATTATTATTGTGAATATTAACACATACAATTTATTCAAATTACTATAAAAAGAAAATATCTTTATTTCACATGTCAAGTTTTTTTTTGAATTTTATTTTAAAGATATTATTCTGCGAATATTATAATTTTAAGTAGTTATTTAAATGAGAATTTTTAAATGAAAGGGCAGTCTGATAAGTCAGTAATAAATGCAGAACATGAACATGATAACAGCAAGGCAATATTTTTTTTAATTATCAATCCTTTTAAAATACACATAATATAAAATTTTATAAGCATATATTAATTAGTTTAGTTTTGACAGCTATTGAAACCAGACAAGGTCTCTATTTTTTATTAATATCGAAAAAAGTAAACGTCGTGCATTAATAAAAAAAAGCTATTTTTTTAAGGTCTGGAAAGAAAACCAAACATAAAATTATTATGAGAATTCTTCTCCATTTAATGGTATTATTTAGAATCAATTTACTGAATTTCGTTGTGATTGTACAAGCGTCAGTAGGTCACCACCAAAGAAATTATTAAAAAATTCTTGAAATTATGTTAAAAGATCCTCAAGTAAAAGCCTATGAGATAAGATGGTTAATATATTAAAATAACATCTAGGCAATATCTTACAGATAATTTTGGGTATGAGAAATATTTTGGCGTACCAGACTTGGTAACTTCAAATCAAAAATTTGTTTTTGTAATCACTTCAATGGCTTGCTTAGGTATTTTCGAGTGTAAAAAAAAATTTTCTGTGATTTTATAACTGTTGATGAAATATGAATTTACCAATTTATAACATAAATAAAAGTTCAATAAAAACAATAGACTTCTATAAGCAAAGTTGCCCCAAAAAGGCAACAATGGTTCTATTGGCATAAAATGCCTTCATTGACTACCTTGAAAATGGAAAAATGATAGTAGGATAGTATAATAGGGGATTATTATATAAGTAAAACAATGAAATCACGGTAGAATGATCGTATTTGGTAAAGAAAAATATTTTTTGCAGCAGAAAATTAGTAGAATTACGCTTCTTCACCCACTATTTTCGTTAGATTTAACTTCCTACAATTTTTTCTTCTTTTCAAATATGAAGAAAATGGCATGGTGGAAAGAAATTTATATCCAATTCTAAAGCTAAAGCCGAAATTCATGTTCATTTTGGATAGTTTGAATAGTATAAAGCAGTTAGAATATCGTTGGATAAGGTTTATTGTAGTAATAAATACGATGTAGAAAAAAATCTAATTTTTTTTTGAATAAATGAATCCTTTGCTCCGTTTATCACCGACTTATCAGACTGACCTCGTATATGGCAGAACACCTCTTATGAAGGACATTTTTTCAACTTATCTAATTTCAAGCTGCTACTATGTTGAAAGATATACCTTGTATTATCAGATATTTTTAACTCTTTGAATTTAATATCAATATTTAAAAAAGTTTAAACAATAAAAACTGGAATGGAAACCAGAATTTAAATCCTTGTTCTTGAATATAGGAAAATAATACATAATTCAATATATATTGTCCGATCTATTGTAACTTAGCAATTTCAAATAAGTAAAAGATCTGTTAATTATTGAAAAAAAAAAAAAAATCGAAAAAATCGTCGTTTGAAAATAAAAATTTAATCAAAAAAATAAATTGTCATATTCAGTGTTTAACTTTGAGATCTTTCCACCATAAACACATAATGTATAAATAAATTCAATTAAAATATTTTACTTTAACTTAAGAATATATTCTATTTAAAAATGTAGGAAAAATATCAAAAACATATAAAAGCACGTATTTTATCTTAATACCAGCTAAGATATCTTAACAAAAAGATACTTATAGCATTGTACAAGAATTTCTGTTAATTTTTTTTCGGAAAATGGAAAACTTGGAAAGTGATAAATTTCTCTTCTTAGTACAGATTAATCTTTTCAAATAGAAGAGCTCAAATAAAATTCCACTATTTAGAAAAAGGCTGAGCACAGAAATTCTATTAAACGAGAAAGGATTATTATTCATGCAAGATAATTGAAGTTGGACTTGTAACTTTCTTCCTATTCAAAAGGATGCAAAAACAAAAATTCTCAAATTACAAAAATCTATGGACACAAGCTCACATTTATACAATTTTTCGTATATTTTCTTATTCTTTTGTAGAACGTTCATTCCACCTTCTTCTTATTATTTGATTTTTCAAAGATTTTATAACGTCCTGCCTTTGAAGTCATATCGTTAATAAAAATCAATACATGAAAACTTCCAGTATCAAAATGGAAAATTTCTAGACATTACAGAGTAAGTATCAAAGAAGATTTTTTTTTATCATACATATTTATTTTAGGTTGTTTTTTTTGTTGATTTAATAAGGTACAGTAAAAAATTATACGTTATCCTTTTATGTATGTAAGATATTCAATTTATGAATGATTTCGTAAAGAATTCAAAAATAGAAAATCGAAAATATGGATTTTTTTTTTCAGTTTAAATTTGATATACAATTTTTGATAAAAAAATTATATTTCTTTTATTATTCATTTTATTATTGGTCCTTAAAATATTAGATATTTCTTTTGCAATTTTATTAGAGTGAAAAAAGTTGTCATAATCAACTTTACAATAAATCACATTAGTAGCAGTGTTAATTGAAAATCGAATAGACTCCAACCTAATTATGGAATAACCAATTTCGGGTTGGCAAAGTGAAGTTAAATAAAATTTTACACAAAAGTCAAATTTTGAAAGTTACGTTATTCAAATGGCCGCTACAAAGCTACTTGCAGGACTCAAACCTTTTTGGGTAATTTTTTAATAACTCTTACGTATATTTGATAAATGTGGGATTTTAAATGCTCCTAGTCCGTACTATTTTTACAAGAAAAAGTCAAACGGTTTTAAATTGAATATCTTCCTTGAAATTATGTGCCCTGGAAACTCGATAAAATTAGAGACGTTGTGAGGCTTGTGGTGTTATTTTGTTAAAAGATCATATAAGAGGTATGTTCAAAAAGTATAGCGAATTTTGTGTTTTTTCAAAAATTATTTATTTATTCATCAATATTTATTTAATCCCCTTCAAAGTAATCCCCACCAGATATTATATATTTGTGCCAACATTTTTTCCAATCCTCGAAGCACTTCAAAAATAATTTTTTGTGATCTTGTTCAGCTCCTCCTTCGATGACGTCTTTATCTCCTCAATTGTAGCTTTTCAGTTTCGGGAATTTTTATTTCAATCGTAACTTTTCAGTACCGTCTTTATTTCATGGGGCTTTTCAGTTTCGGGAACAAAAAAAAGTCACAGAGGACCAGATGTGGTCAAATTCGCGCACAAGCAATGATGCGTGAGCAGAGACGTTATCATGGTGCAAGAGCCAATTTTTGTTCTTCCACAAATCCAAACGTTTCTGGCGGATTGCTTCGCGGAACTTGCGCTTAACTTGCCGGTTATATTCCTTATTGACCGTTCTATCCTGTGGCAAGAACTCATAATACACCACGACCCTGCAATTGAAGAAAACTGTAAGCAAAACCTTCACATTCGACCTTTCATACCACCGATAAACTTTGCTTCGGTTCAAGGTAGCTTCACCATATGCCACAGTCAACATTCTAAATGCGTCCGCGCAATTAATTTTGTTTTTCACAAAAAATCTGATACAGATTCTTTGATCCATTTTTTGGAATGTGCAAAAATCGAAGACGAGCCAAAACACGTGCAAGCAAAGCAGCTGTCAAAAATTAACTGAACATTCAAAATGGCCGAACTTGTTGGCATAAGTGAAAGACATGAGTACCAACAGAATGCCACAAAAAATCGAAAATCGAATATACGTAAGCCGCGGAAATTCAAAATTCGCGATATTTTTTGAACAGATCTCGTATAGTGTATCCCAAACAAACTCAAGGAGTATTTTTTATAGAAAACACAGATTCAAAATTAAAATTTGTAGATTTCTTATTAATTCATAAAATATAGAGTATAAAGTTTTGTATGGAGTAACCCCACGTCTGTGCTGTTGTATACACTCTCTTTTGTTTAAATTTTCCACAACAGTTTTACATCAATCGACATAAACCTTAGACTTCAAAAAAGCCCCCAAAAAATGTCCAATCGCATGACTAAAACGGGAAATTACACGACATGACTCATGCAGTAATTGAATTGTTTCTCGGGCTGTACGGTATGTGGCACCGTCTTCTCGAAACCACATGTCGTCCACATCCGTACCTTGCAATTTAGATACAAAAAACTGGATTATCATATCACATAAATGGTCGAAAATTCATATCTTTCATCTAATTTGGGGCAGATCGTATATTTAGAAGGCTTAAAAAAAATCTATTAATATATGGCTGTAACATTTAAAATTGACGTTAACTGGTGAATGGCACCTTCACACCAAAACTATAATTTTTCTTTTTATTATTATTTGTGAATTTTTAGAACTCCATTATTAGCTAAATTTGCTTATTGACGTATATAACTACCTAGTCAGAAAATGAGTATTATCACTGAAGAAATTTGTTAAAAAAAATATTAAACTTCAAATTTGATAATAAAATATCAAATGGCATTATTTATTTATAAGAATTTTTATAACTATAAATTATTTTTAATAGATTTTATCTTAATTAAAAAATTATTTTTGCCAAACCGAAAAATGAATAATCTATAATTTTTTTATATGATCATTTCCAATATCAAAAATGTTGGTCTAATTTCTGATATTATTTTTATATTCTTCTTAAATTAATTAAAAAAAATTTTCAATATAAACTTATAATAATTTTAATACACAAATAGAAAATTTTTGTGATAATTTAAAATTTATTAAACGAAAAATATCTAAAAAAAAATTCTCTTTGGCGAAAATATTTCTTATAAAAAAAAAAAAAAAATTTTTTATTTTCATTTAATTTGGAATTATTTCAAAAATAGTTGGTATGTACTAGTACACGATTTAATGGAATAGCTCGTCTCTTGCAGAGGTAATCTTTCAACCCTTAAAGAATTTTTGTACCTTTGATACTAGTGATATTTGGAATACTTGAAAAAGTTTTTATTATTGTTTATTTGCGAAACAATGAAATTCAATTCTTTGCATTTTCTTTTGTTAAGTATAATAAAAAATACTTTTAAATTGAAATTATCTCTTCTAACATTTGTAGATAAAATCTTCTCTGAAACTCAATATTGATCGCTTCTAAAAGATTTTCTTTAAATTCTTAACGCGAAACGAAACCAGCCAAGAAGAAATGGTAGAAATGTAAAATTCTGTGAAAATGCACTTGCGGTTTCACAAGTTCTTTATTAACGATTCATGCACTCTCAACTTGGTCTGTGTGAATTGAAAATGAAATGAAAACCAAAAGGATTTGGCTGGATAAAAATACCGATGGTCTTGGTGACAACGTATCGACCTTTTGTACTGTTAGTGACTATCTCTTATCCCATATTTGAATGTCGCTGAATAATTAACAATAGCGTATATCACGGCACTGAACTTAGTCTGTTCCATTACGAAAATATAAGCAGCAAAGGCGTTTGGGAATTCCTTTTTATAAAAACTTTTAAAATCCCAAAAAAAAGATTGGAAAAAAAATTTACCAAACGTAAAGGATATAAAAAATTGAACAATGTGCAAATGAGTCTGTGACCCAGGATAAAATTAACCTGTTCCTTTAAGTATTACTCACCGTTTCACTCGATTTACTGGGACTGCCCGATTTGTAAGGCAAGAAATTTAAAAGAGATTTTCACCAGCATCTAAGTTTTACCTAACCTCCTCCCGCAAATATAAAAAGTTTACGATTTTTCCTTTTGATAAGGAAAAAAAGAAAATTGCCTTGTCGTAAAAAGTTTTCCATGAAAAAATTGAACGGAAACGAAAATCGCAGCTGTTGTTGTCATCGTCCGCTACTCACCCAAATACGATTTTCGTACTTTGCACAGGATTTTTTCGTACTCGTAATAAGGGACGAATCCATCACCCTATCAACCTGTTCGCATCACAATCGGCCAACGCTGATAAAGCTTAATAGGAGTGGGGCGGTATGCGTTATTTTGGTGGCGATGACAGCACCCCATTCTAAGCGGGTTATCAATATTCAGATTAGCGCAAAAGATATCAGACTCCTCAAAAAACTGTGGTATAGAATCTGACAGACAGGAGACAGAATGTTGATAGGAAATTATTTTTATGCATTTAAATTTGTCGAGTGTAAAATAAACTTTATCCATTTTATAAATTACCCCCCATCTCCAAGGATTTTTTTTCCATCTTTCAGCCTCTTTATTTCACTTTGATTCGTATTGTTTTCGGTAAGGATAAATAAGGAATACCCTCTAAGACGTGCTGACGAAACTGAATTGTCTATTTTTCCGTATGACAACATCGCATATAAATGAGCAAAAATTCGGGCTAAAAAAAAAAATGTCTGAAAAGTTTAACGCAACATTTAATTGAATCAATTCAAATTAGATTTTGATTTAAATTTGCTTTTCAAACTTTATCCCACCTTTCCGGTGTTGTATTGTATTTAGGTTTGTGCATTTTGTTTTTTTGTAGGTTTTAAATTGTTATCGTGAAGCTTTCCATTTAATTTGACATTTCTTTCATTTTAGTCCCTATGAAAGCTTATTACATTTGGTTTTGATTTATTTGCTTTGTTTTCATTCAAATTTTGTTGTTTTTCTTCCAAATTTATTTAATATTATAATTTTTAAAATTAACAAATTGTTTTTTTTTCGTGCTTGTATGTAAAATTTCTTAGGCATGAGGGGGCAGAAGACATTTGACAGCTTCACGACCATTCAGCCTTTTCGAAACTTCAAGTTTCGTGAGGTTCGATGTTAGCAGTTTCCTAGGCAAAGATCTAATTTCTGTGAGCTTAATGAGTTTGTGTTTGTTAATTTTTTTTAAAGCATATTGGTTTGTTTGATTAGGTTAGAAAGCGGATTTAAAAATGAAATTTTTGAATCTAGGAGATCCGCATCGGGAGTAACATAACTCACAAAGAATTTATGGGTTTATTAATATTCGCTTAGGATCCTTCGGAGAATTTTTTGCCCTCCAAATTAGGATGGCATAATTTTTTGCCCTCCAAATTTCTGAGGCTTATTTAACGATGAGATCTTAGAGCGTTAGCGCGACAGCCCGGTTATGGATAAAGTTAAGCTAAGTAGGCTGGGGTGGACTGGATCTGTATGGATTAGGAAGATCCTGTCCGGAAAGTTTGCAGTGGCTTCATTTATGGTTGCAACAAAAAATACGAGCCCTATTTATAGGAATGCTAGGAAAATGCTGGGAGTTTTCGAATTTGGATACCACCGGGACGTCTGGAGTTCTTTGATTCAACGGGCCTAGACCGGACTACCGGTTATTACGCCGTTGATAATGATGATGACATTCGCTTCTAATATGTGGGATAGTTACAAAACCTATGCAGACTTGCTTTTCTAACTATTCCATATATTTTATTAACATTGTTGAGCACACTGGACTACTGGGACTTGGCTAATGAAGTACTTATAAGATTTTAGTATTAGTCTGGTCCGTATGTCTACGTTTGGGTGACGATGTTAATTGCTATAATTTTTGTCGATGAGGGAGGTTGGGAATAGATGTGACGTCGAAGGCAGGACGTTTTCTTCAGGCAACTGAGCAATGCATAATTCTAATATGACCCGGTACTAAACGAAACTCAACGTCGTATTGCTGAGTATATTTCCCGCAAGGGATTACTTCCGGGTATTGGTCCGTACCATAGGATTGATACCAGACGTGGAATACGAGTCTTAGCAAACCCGCGGACTTGAGTTTGGTCTAGGAATGCGAGGAAAGTACAAGTTTTCTTAATGTAGCTTTTGAGTGAAGAGTACTCACCTGCAACTTCCCTTTAACAATTAGAACTTATTTGTAACATGGAGGTTCGTACCTCCCAAGGTAAGGAGGGTTTGGCTGAACCAAAATATATCGCAGGTATAGTCTTAGAACTGAAGCTGAGATATGGCAAGTTCGCCGATAATAATAGATGTTTAGGTAGGCCTTGCTACCAACAGTCATGATAACTAGTATGAACTTACTTGTGATAAAAAGAGCAGGTTAGAGACGAGGCCAGGTAGTTGAGTAAATGTGCATGGAGTAATGAGGAAGCGGTCTGCTGGTTGAGACCGTTAACCACAGGAGTTACCGCAGGGACAAAAGATGGTGAAAAAGATGAATAAAATGAAAAAAATAATGAAGATGAAGAAGATGAAGAAGATGAAGAAGATGAAGAAGATGACGAAGATAAACAAGATGAAGAAGGTGAATGAGATAAAATGAAGGAGATGAAGTAAATGAAGTAAATGAAGGGAGATGAAGAAGATGAAGAAGATGAAGAAGATGAAGAAGATGAAGAAGATAAGGAAGATGAAATATATACAAAAAGATAAAAAGATAAAAAAGATAAAGAAGATGAAGAAGATGAAGAAGTAAAAGAAAATGAAGAAGATGATGAAGGTGAAGTAATAGAAGAAGAAGAAGAAGAAAAAAAGATAACGTAGATAAAGATAAAAAATATGAAGAGGATAAAGTAGTTGAAGAAGTAAAAGAAGAAGGAGAAGAAGAAAAAGTGGGAACCTGAGCGAATATTCCTCGCATGAAGTGACCCAAGCAAGAGATCGAAGAAAAATGTCTTGGATTGAAGCGAATTGGTAGACCGATAAAGCGTTGGTTGTAGCGAGCTATGGCTTCGATTGAGATGCATGTAACTACCGAGATCTAATCAGCCGAGCTGATGAAATCCTTTTCGCGTTGATTGGGCGTATCTTAATACCTATGTTCATAGGCGGCCCATGGTATTATGTCTAACGGTAGGTATGCCCCACGTTAAAGAACATTACACTAATGTTGAGACGGTTGAATACAAAATTATTCATAATTCGTGAAAAGCTATGAAGGCAGCTTTGCTATCAGTATGGCGTCGATTGAAAAACCGCTTCTACCGCTCGGTAGAGCACCGCAATAGAACGGAAAGACACCAACATTTAAATCACGGGTTTGGGTGCCATAGATCTCAATAACTGCAAAAAATTTTATTTTGAGGTCGGTTGCCGTATCCATGAACATAATTAAATATTTTTCGACTCAGTCCAACTGCTTTAGGGAAAAGTTTACTGTAGATAGACGTATTTATTCTAAACAACGCTCCCAGTTACGGCTGTAAATCTGAATGCAGAAACGAAGTTTCAAAGTGCTGAGAGGAAACAAAAGGTTCTGTCTACAATGTTAGGATTATATAATATAAGGAAGATAATTTTTTTCCCAGTTGCTGATAGTCACAATAGTTTTAACTGATATAAATAGCAAAGTATAAGGCATGGATTTTTGACCAGTGTCCATTAGAATTCAGTCCACCGGCAAAGTCTGATGTGGTCGACTGGCTAGTAATAAAATTATATGATACGTTCAGGTGTGTCTTTTTTAAAAGAATAGTAAAAGTTATGAGTTATTGTTAAATTTAAGTATCTTTAAAATTTTTAACTATCTGTCTTCTTCAAAAATCCTCTACACAATTTTCTAAATATTATCTGCACATAATATCGAATATACAAAAATTCTCGTTTAAAATCCTTTTATAGCTTCCTAGTTGCCATACTCGCACAAATACAGGCAACTTCATTTTAATATTTTTTTGTTTGTTTGTTGCAAATTCGAAAAATATTACCACTGCACTTGTACACATTCGGTTTGATATAAATTTAACGAGAATTACGTGAAATATTACGAAATCGTGTTTTCTTATATTACTGCTTAAATTGGTAGAAAAGTTAACATTGTTGCAAGATCATTAATTTATCCTTTTCTATGGCAAGTGCCTAGGTGAGATTTGCAGAGCCATGTTGGTTTGCATGCAACGATGAAAAGGATCTTATTTACTACCCCCTTTGCTGGTAGACGTTTCACCAAACCGCCCTTACAAGCATTTTGTAATCAGTTTCATTTCAAATTGCTTTATTCTCTGCGGCAGAGATTCATTCGCTTCGGTTCGAATAGATTTTGTATTTGGCGAATAACAAATACCTCCCACATGGCTTTGGTTGTGTCACGGAATTGAAAATGGGAAAATTTCCTTGCATGTATTAGTATCCATCCTGTTGTAAATTTGATTCTAATCTAATCGTCCACTAATTACATGTGTTTACACATATCGCGGTTATTTTAATTCGAGGAACGTCTGTGGCTGCATCGACGAGAACTTGTGGTCAGAGCTATCCACCGCACTCGGCTGTAATGATTTATGATTTTTGTAAATTAGAAAATTCTAGGAGAGGTCATCATAATAAGGCAATAGATATAATGTAGGTGATACTATTCGTATAGGATGTAACACATGTGCTCTAGATAGACGTTCCGATACGGTTTTGTATATAATGACAAAAGCTTTGTTACGATTATCGTTATTGCCACAATAAACTTCCAGGGTGAGGTTACAATTACTAACACCACCATTCCTATCGTTCTTACTAACATATTGCAAGTCAATAGAAAAAGGAATGTTTTTCCAAATTTCTTGCCTACAAATTAACATTGGAACATTAATATTGGAGTTGGAGTTCAACTGGACATGAAAATTATTCACTTAATTCTATTATAGTTCTTGGCACCACACATGGTGGAAATTCTAAAAGTTATTTGGGAGCGTATAATTTTTGTTATTTGAAAAAAAAAACAGTAATTATCGAAGAAATCTTATGTGACGAAATTTATGCACACAATGAAAAAGAGCCAAATGCAATAATATGTATTGATTTTCTATATTTTATATGTGCGCTGTTTTCCAAAAGGTCCTTTGGTTGGTATACTATTTATCGTTATTTGGCCTATTTGCGATTTTCTTTAAGCGTAAACTCTTTTGTTTTTGCGAAAATCATTCGTAAAAGAAACATTTGCAAAAATCATTCGATGACCAGAAAATCTCAAATCATTTCTGGTATTGAGATAGGCTAAGGAAGATTGACTATTAATTATGCTTAACTGCAGGCTTATTTTTCCAACAGATACAAATCGAATGAATCCACGATGACAATCATGAAATGATGGCTTGCTTTATTTGTTTGTAAAAAATATTGAGGCGATTTAATAATCATTTGCAATACAAGAAAATATTTAGGCGATTCAATAATCATTCTCAGTATGAGTATTCTTTTAAAGACGCCTATAAGTTATGGCAAATGAAAAAATTTTGTTCAGCTTTAATTCCAACAAAACGAAACTCACCTACGAGTACAAAGTTGAGTGTTACAAAGTGTAGGTATCTTTTAGCCTTCATCATACTACGTGTACACACATAGTTCCATTAGTAGACCTACCGTTTCCGCAGGTCCTCCATCACTCCGGTTTCATCCAGTCATCAGTGTTTGAGAAAATCCCAGTTACATTCGCTGCTCTAATTCCTATTGTGAGCCCATTTTCCGTTGATTTTGCCATTTTTCCGTTTTTCCACTTTTCCATTTTTCCATTTTCCCATTTGCCATCTGCCGAAATACATTTCCAATGATTTCCTTTTCATTTCGAGTCTTCTAAATACAAAATTACTTCTGCTTACGAGTACAATTCGTATGTTGGCAGTGCTACCTTCGGAACGATTGATTGTTTTCTTATGTCGAGAGTTACACGATCGTAAAACACTTACATGATTTTAACAGAGTACATACCTACTCATACTCGAAAAGCACGCAATCATATCCTTAATTCCCTGCCGCTTCATCGTATTCTACTTGGTATAAAGGAAGTCACAATTCTGTGTTTAACCATAAACAAGGTGATTCCCCTCCTATCGAAAAAGGGATTTATATATGGTGTACATTTTCTCGAAATACTCATACTTTATGGTTATAGATTTTTATGCCTTACAGATTCGAATACGCAGAACCATATTAGACATCGATTGTTGGGCGAAATGGTTTCATTCTTTTGATTTTGGGGTTGGTATGTCTCTCATCTTGCGAAATTTACAATAATTCTTTGATTGTTTCCTTGTCGATTATTAAAACTAAGAGCACATTATCTCTTCGCATAAGCTCGTGTGTGGAATTTTTTTAACAAAATATTTATAATTTTTACGTTAACAACTGATATATTGAAGGAACATTCTGCAGGCCAAAAGACGAATTGGCTTGTGCTACTCTTCCATTGGCAATGTGATTTATTAAAGTGGCAAACTGTTGCTTTTACAAACCCACGTAATTCCATTAGCTTAACCAATAGTATCAATATCAATGGTGATGTTGGAAAAAAACCCTTAAAAAAAACCGCCACCGCAAATTATGTTACTGTTAAAATGAAATTTGTCAATAAATGTTTCATGTTTATTTATTTCAATTTAATAAGGATTTTTTTTTCTCGATAATTCTGCTTGACAATATATTGATATAAATTTTAAAATAGATATTCTATTATTTTGTTGAATAACTATTAAAATAGATGATTTTATAGAATAATCTAGTAAGTTTAGATTTAGTTGCATAAATGTCGTAGTTTATTTTGTAAGATAGAATTTGTTTTTTAATAGTTGATTCAGTTAGTGTTTGTGGCTTACAGTTTAGGAGCTTTTTTCATTACTTGAGCAATAACAGTGCTTGGGTCAACTTGATGAATACTTTGACGCCACATAAAGTTATAGAAGACTATGCACACTCACAGAAAACTTATGTCGAACTCACAATCCCACTCCATCCAAAAATTTCACTCCATCCCTAATTAAATATTCAATTCATAAATTTTCCAATAAAAAAACTTCTGGCTATGATTTAAAATTGCTCCAATCCATCAAATGAATCTCCAAGAAAACACTTTTTTCCTCTTTAGAAATTTTCAATCATCAAAATGATTTTTAAAAATAATAAATTCCCCGTACTCGTAAAGACTTATCAGTTTGTTATCAAAGCTTAGAAATTTATTTTTTTAAAAAAACTCTCAAAAAACACTTTTACTCTATCCTTAAAGATGCTAAAATTATCCCCGATCACCATTTGGTTTCCGTTCAAAACACTCCACAATCCAACAATATCATCGTATCTATCTTGAGCAAAAAGATTACGCTTCAGGTATGGTACTTAATATATCATCTGCTTTTGATTAAGTGTGGCCTTGGAATATTCTGGAGACTTAAGTGCTTCCTTTCTTCAATATACTTCTTTATTTTAAAATCATATCCCTTCGATCGTCATTTTCAAGTTACAGTTAATACTGACCATTTTGAAATAACCCCTATCATACAATAGCTGGCGTGCCTCAAGGCAGCTCCCTTGGCCCACTACTATACAACGCGTTACGACATAACATGGCTCTGGTATGTTGTAGAAGATTCTAGAAAAGAGGTCCTAGAGACCTCCTGATTATTCCAGAAATTTTGATTACCGAATATTCTGGAAGCCCTTTCAAAGGAGTACTATTTAATATAAATACGAGCGCTGCTCGCCAATGAGTTTGAGTTTAATCTGAACAGTGATTGAGGAATGACTGGTTAAATTGGGGAAGTATTGAGCCGAACGATGAATAAAGGCGAGCAGTTTAGTCTGAATAGCAATTCGTAAACGACTGGTTGAAGTCAGTAATAGGGCAACCGATGAAACAAAGTTAGAAAAGTCTAAACGAAAAATGATATTTGAATGATGAGCGCATAAAGTTAAATCGGAGAAAATACTATTTGTGAAATAGAACTTAGTCAAATATAGAAAATTCTAAATAAACAAAAATAATCGTTTACTCTATCCGTTGAGTATACGTAAAACTGTAAGAATATTTATACCTTTGACATGCTAACTAATTCCAAAACTATGACTGCTCTCTACGCATCTCCCACTCCAATATGTACAAAGCATCCAAAAATCTACATTCCATATAAAAAATCTCTAAGTCTGGTTTAAGAGTTGGAAAGTGAAATTAAATAAGCAGAAGAGTATTCCTGTTACCTTAACTCTCTGCACAAATTACCCCCATCCCAATATTCTTTTATTCGTGTTAAAATTACCCCCATCCCAATGGCAACAACGTACGCTACCTGAAACTTAACCTTGACAAACGACTTACTAGGAATTCTCACGTGAAATTAAAAAGACTTAAACTTATCAGACATTATCCACCAGTACTTAGATTACTGGATAATCGATCATAACTGACATTTAAAAAAAAACTTTTAATTCACCATAAAATTTTAAAACCACACTGGACATACGGAATTGAATTCTGGGATTCTACTAAGCATTTCAACGCCTTTTTAATCTAAGCCCTTCATTGCAAAATGGTCCAAAAAATCGTTTATGCTCCATTTTAAGTTCGTAATAAAGTTATCCAATGCGACCTAAATGATCCCTCATTCAGAACTTATGTGTTTCTCGTTATAAAAAGTTTCAATACCAATTATGCTATCACTATAATTCTCTCCTCTGTTATATTGGTCCTTTTTTTATAACTTTTTATAAAAAAAAAATGATCGAATATTTATAATTTTACACATTTTTATGTAAAAAAATTCTGCACATGATCTTGTTCTCAAGAATAATCGACATAATCCCTTTTTTAACAGGGGTTTTGAATTATTTTAGATTTTAGGTAATTTGGCAATTTTACAAAAGTGTACGAACGCAAATATGTAAAAATGGCTTTTACTATCTATTCAGTTGACAACTTGTCACACTGGATGCTCAAATGGTAAATTCGTGGATACAAGAACTGGACAAGTAGTCCATAGTCGATCTCTAAGATATCTCGATAGCTTCTTTTTGAAGTTTCTAGATCCTTCAATACATTTTCTAATTTTTTCCCTTAAGCAAACATGTAAGCTCTATAAAATTTAGTCACTCCTTACTACCCTATCAATCAAAAACTTGTATTAGACTGCACGTAAATATGCCATGTTTATATAATTTGTTTTGCCATGCGAATTGCCATATAGTCTAATTTTTATATATTTTTCGGCAAGGGTATGGCATGTGTCATGTACTGTCATGCGAAAACATTACATGTTACCATCCATTGTAGTATGGCTAAAGCTTAACTGTCTCTTATTTCATGTGAAATGGCAGCGTCTGATGGTAACATACATGGCCAATGGTTTTACAGATGCCAAAGTATATAAAGGCTCAGCCATATGCTGTCAGATGCACATATAAATACGTAATATTTTCACATAGCAGAAACTGACGTATAAATGACACTTGTTGTTTGAAAAAAATTATGATATTCTAAAGTATCTTATAGAGCATAAGGTTAAAGTTAGATGGCGCTGCGTTATTCAGTATTTATTTGACAGCCATTAATAGTGAACGGTGTCAGTGAATTTGTAAATATGAAAAAAATTGATCATCCTTATGTGATAAAATACTTCCATTTGAAAGGTCTCAGTCCAACCAATATCGAAGCTGGGCTAGACTGTTTTCAGAGGGAGTATACTTCTTTGTTTATAATAATAAAATATTGGGTGGTAGAGTTTAAGGCCGTAAGAGCTGCCAACACGACTACCGTAGTGGTCACCCAATTAAGGTGAGTACGCCTGAAATAGTGTTTCTGACGAACAAAATACAGAAAATGATATTGGATGATTGTCAAATGAAAGTTTTCAAGCTAGCAGACATGGTAGGCATTTAAAAAAATTCTGTATATTATATTTTGACTAAAAATTTGAAAATGGGAAAGCTGTGTGCAAGATGGATGCAGCGTTTGCTCACAATAGAACATAAACAACGTTTTCATAATGTTTCAATCAAGTGTTTGGCATTGTTTCGGAGCAATAAAGCCGAGTTTTTGCGTCGATTCGTAATCATGGATGAAACATTGTTTTAAGGAACAGTAAAAATAATGGACTGTAAGGGGAGAATTAGTTCTAAGAAAGGCGAAAATGGTTCCATCTGCTGACAAGCTCATCGCGTCAGTTTTTTGTGATGCGTATTGGATAATTTTGATTGATTATCTTGAAAAAATAAGAAATGCAATGCCGAATTTATTGCAGTGTTTGAGTACTGAAATCAAGAAAAAAATAGCTGGGTTTGATGAAAACGAGAGTGCACCAGTTCTCTTATCCGTTATCGCGATTGTCAAAATCAATGAGTTAAAGTTCGAATTGCCTCTTGACGCATCCCATTTGCCAGATTTAGCTCTTTCCAAACTTGAAAAAATTGTTCGCTTGTAAAAGATTTGTTAATAATGAAGAGGTGAAGTCTGCGGTTAATAGCTATTTTGAGGTGCTCGTAGGTTCTGACTATAAACGGGGTATCGAAGCTATTGAACATAGCTGGAAAAAGTTTACCGCGCTAAAATGAGAATATGTTGAGAAATAAATATATTTTTTCTAAAATTTTCTGTGCTTTCTTTGTTAGGTCAGGTACTTTTAGGACTACCCTCACACGCAGTTGCATCACATCATCTGTTGCCATATATAGTGTAATAAGGTGCGTATTCGTTGCATACCATGCAGCTGTATAACAGACATTTGTACCATTTAAAAATTGTCAAATATGACCCACCCAGCTTCAGGTCAGCAAATGACCTCATAGTTGTGTCGCTGCAGTATATAGCTCTCCACTCACATCTTAGAAACCTTATAGACAAATAATAAAAATATATAACACTGCCTACATTTGAATAGTCAAAATAAATTTACATTTTAACAAAATTTCCCATCTTCCTAAGACCATCTTGATTTTTTCCAAATACTCTCCGAATAAAATAATGACTGAAATTTTTTTTTTATCCTGTAAATTTATCTAATCAAATATGCACTCGTATTGGTATTGAATTGAATAAAATTGAGACAGGTATTAAATGAGATTGAACTAAGTGATGGAAAGATCAGAAATGTATTTTGTAATTCAATTTAAGAAGGGATCAGAATACCAAAATTCATGATTTAAAGGAATTGTATTATTGGGCCGGCCCGATTCTATCGTAAAGTTAAAAGGCATCACAAGAGATTCCAGGTGTTTTCGAATAAATCGATTTTGGGCTTTTTGATTAAATTGAATTAACTTTCATGAAGGTGTTGTGTGTTCAACAAGATTGTAGGCAATTTATTTTTTACTCTATTCTCTTCGTTATTGTTCCAGAAAGGAAGAAAAAAAATCTATCACAATTTATATGATAAATCGATTTTTACTCTTAAAGTAGATAATCCAATATTTTCAATATTATTTTATATTATTTTATTTAAAAAAAAAGTAATTATTTATCCTGTTTTAATACCAAGAATAAGTTTAAAAAAACTGAAAATAACTCAAAAATATTTACAATGATTTGTTTTTTTCTTAAATTAAATTTAAATTGAAATAGTTTTGCCTGAATTATTTATAATTTTGAAATTGTACTGTCACAATTGCAACAGCTGTAATATCACCCTTTTGAGGGTATCTTTTCTTTTTGAATTAATGTACCCTTCTTGATTAGGTTCTCTGATCGGTTTGGTATGGATTTGCTTTTATTGCGATTGTTTCCTTGCCGCGGTACTAATTCCACTTAGAATAGTCACTTTGGGAATAGAATTATTATTAAGTTGTCACTTAAATTCCTCGCACAAACATTTCGATGTAACGTTACAATAGTCCACCCACTTTCTTAGGTAAACTCGTTCGCCCGCAGTTGAGAGCAATCCTCTTAAAGGATTACGAACTTCTGAAAAGTCCAATCCGATTGCCAAGTAAAGAAGGATCTAAATGCTGGTTGGCATCGAACAAGGGCGCAACTAAACGTACACACTTTTATTCCCATTCAAATGTTAATACACTTGTACGGGGAAACTTATGAATACCAACCAGATGCAAACCTTTCTTGTTAAATGAAAATGAACTTGCGGAATGTGGTCTAACAAAGTGTAGATGCTACTGCTATGATACATCGAAAAGGATACCGGAATACATAAAAATCAACATTCATATAAGTTAGGGACTTTCTACTATTTATCCGGCATCCTCCTACATCCTTAATTGTTTTCGCTGAATTTTTATGCACACTGCATGAGAGCATTTCTTTTCAGACTGACTATTTTAAGAAGAACTTAAGGCCAAGTATAACCAAATAACATTGTTTTGGTGGAATAAAAATTGAAATTTTCCACTTTTTATGTATTTAGTAATTTTATCTCATATTCATTTTGGTTCAAAATATTCATAGTCTGCATCTTATAAGTGCATTATCTAAAAATTTTATTACCAAAAGAGTTGCTTAGATATTTATAGAAAAATATTTTTCAAAGAGAGCCGGGCAATTTTCTTTCTACAAGAATATTAATTTCTCTTTTCTTTTATAAATTATTTTTAATTTTATTTTTTCTTTCTTTATTTATATAAAAGATATTTTGAACTCAAATATTAGCTTATCCATTTTGTAGTTCAAAAACACCTGCACTGTCATTGGAGAGCTGCCAAGCAAATACATCATAAAAGGTTATATTTATTTAGTCTAGGCTGTGTTATTTTATATATTTATTTTAAAGTTTACTATTTTATTGTATAAAATGAATTATTATATTATTAGGTGAAATTGAAAAAAAAACTTCTACAAAACTGAGTATTAGAAGAGGAGGCTCTGGATGATAAGTTTTATAATAAAATTTTCTTATGCAATGAGGCACATTTATCGCTTAGTGGATGTGTCAATTAGAAAAAATTTAGTCCATGAGGCTTTGAGAACCAATAAGTAATTGTTATAAAGTGTTCATATCTATAAAAAAAAAGTGACTTTCGGGTGAGAATTTTGGCCTAAAGTTGTTGCTGGCACATATTTCCTTAAAAATGTAGAAGAAGACACAGTTACCATTAGCGCTACGACAACCATTTTTTTTGAATTTATTATGGAAAAACTTCCCAGGGCGCATCATTTAGAGATTTGATAATCTCAGCTGACCCCCGAGATTATGTGATTTATTTGAGGCCATTGAACTTTTTCTTATGAAATTTCTTAAGAACTACCAGGTGTATAAGCTTAAATCCGCTGTTTAGTCATAGATGGCGTGAGTGAGCGTATTAAGCCACTATGGATACGCCATACTTTTATATCAGTGTATTGATATCAGTGTACATTGTCAGCAACTTCGTACAACAACATACATTTTTCCTTTGGTAATCATATCTAGTTTTGTGCCAGAAAAAGAGCTCGGCTTTTCTGCTTCAATTTGAAGAAGCGTGAAAAACTATGGTGATAGTTCAAAGACGGAAATTTTGACTTGTGCGACAAGAAGCGTGAAAATCGACCTAAGAAGGTTGAGGACCATCAATTGCAGGCTCTTGATTGATAAGCGGAGCAATTGGTTGTTACTCAACCAGCCATTTCTATCTGTCTGCGTGCCATGGGGAAGATTGTAAAGATCGGAAAATGGGTGCCGTATGAATTGAATGATAGGCAGATGGAGCGACGTCAAATCACATGCGAAATCTTGCTCGCCAGACAAAAAAGAAAGTCGTTCCTGCATCGAATTGTGATAGGCGTTGAAAAGTGGATATATTTTGAGAATCCATAACGCAAGAAATCGTGGGTTGATTCTGGCCAACCATCAACATCTTCCCCAAGACCAAATTCCTTCGTACGGAAAACGCTGCTGTGCGTTTGGTGGTATTAGCAGGGTATTGTCTACTATGAGATGTTGAAACATGGTGAAACAATCAAGTCCCACCACTACCATCAACAACTGATCAAATTGCACCGTGCTCTGCGTGAAAAAAGGACGGATTATCAACAAAGACATGACAAGCTGATTTTCCTCCACGACAACGCATCATCGCACACGTCAAAAATGGTCCGAAAATACTTGGAGACACTCAACTTGGAGTTGCTACCCCATCCCGCTTATTTACCAGACCTGTCCCCTTTCGTTCGACTACCATCTGCTTTCGTCGATGGGCCACGCGCTCGCTGAGCAGCACTTCGAATCGTACGAAGACGTCCGAAAATGGCTTGATGAGTGGTTTGCCTCGAATGAGAAGGAATTTTGTTGGCGTATTATCCACAAATTGCCCGAAAGATGGGAAAAATGTGTAGCTAGCGAGGGCAAGTACTTTGAATAAATTTGTTCTTGCTTTCTATGAAAAAGCATGTGTTTTCCTGACTAAAAAACAGCGGATTTAAGCTTATACAACTGGTATTATTTAGGCAAATTAAATTATAATTTTCGAAACATTTTTGAAAATCAACGTTCACCAAGTAGTGGCTAAATTACAGCCTAAAATATACACAAAAATATGGATCAAAAAGTACTTTAAATTTAAATTATTAAAAAAATGGCAAAATTAAATCAATTTAAAAAAAAAGTCTACTTTTTAAAAATATTATCAATGAAATTTTTTTTTTAAAACCTTAAGTTGGATAATTCTTTATTTCACAATTTCTTTGCATGAAAGTGTATTCTTTTACTTGCAAAAAAGTATTTCTTTGATCATTTAGTAAATAGAATATTTCTTATTATTTTTATTATTAAATTTTTATAGAAAATATATTCCTTTTTGAAAATTTGTCAAAAATGATAATCAATTTTTCTACAAGAGTTTTGTAAGTTTATTCAAGTAACAACAAATAATTAAATTATTCAAAAATATCAGAAATATCAACAACAAAAAAAATAATCGATTCAAATGACCTCAAAAGTCTGTCAATAATAATTTTGTTAAATCCAATAAAGATTCCATTTGATAAAATGTTTATCCTGAAAGCATTCAATTTTCCACGGAATTATTTCAAGTGTACTGGAAACACAAAAACTCACTTCAATTCTTATCGAGACAATGATCATTTCGCGGCATTTAAGGATATTTTCGATTTTTTTTTCCTATTTTGTTACCATTCCAGGATAAATTTCTGTACTCAGTAGGAAATATTATCCAAGTTTATATTAATAAAAGGGAGAATGAATATCTTTTACCCAGCAATCGCTTGTAAGGATCAATCAATTGTTGGCGAGTTTATCCGCTTTCATCGAGTTGTATTATTATTTATATCCTTTCTTGTTGGAGTTGGTGGTGACAATTCTTGGCGTTGTAAATTATTAACAACGCAAATATAGTATATTGATGCAAACAAATTGTGCGGCCGCATACAGATGCATCGAAAAATCAGTACCCTTCCCTAATGACTCAATCTAAGCATAAATATATTGTATAAATATACTAGTGTCGAAAAAAAGGACACGATTCGATCCGAAGTTTAGTAGTGCCGGGAATCGGATGACGGGTTTGCAAACGCGAATGGCAATAGAGGATAACAAGGCGAAATGGATTCAATTTAGGCGGATTATAGCGACATGTGTTCTTCTTATTTATGGCACATTTAATCCTCGAATCCATTGGAATATACTGTTCTGGGACGCAACCAGACTCTGGACCCCAATAAATAGAGATGCAAACGAAGCAAAGACATATCCGGTCGCAGTGGCATTTGGTAGATGCTACTGGACCATAAATTGGGAAGCAGCTCATTTCCTTGTTTATCTAAAAGTTGTGCATGTGATGTAATGCTCTGGAATCTAGGACTATTCTGTTCTACTCACAGACAAGTATTCCATATCACACTCTCCTATCAACCACCCTCATGTAGCCTTTTATTATTTACTTATTTTAAGTTCACCTTCCATAAAAAAAAACCAAAAAACCAACAAATACTGAAGCAATAGTATTAGAACCCTAACAATTGCATTTTCTTTAGCTCAAAATACTATTAACTCTGATTTTATTGGGTGAGTCAGACTTACCGTGGTAGGTTATCCTCGACACGTTTCTCGTATTTAGTACCAAAGAACTGCAACCGAAGCTATATTCCGAAAGTCCATTCCCAGTTGATCTGCTTACGTATTATGACATGAAATATTTCCAAACCAAAACAACTCTATTTACCCTCATTCAGGGACTTTTAGTATTCAGTTTATTTATTTTGGGGTGATGCACGTGAACAGGCTAGTGGTATTTTTAGATTTCAAACGTATTATCGGATTTATGACAATCAACATTGATTGACAATTTAACAAAATCGCATAAAAAATGTAAAAGAAATTTTTTTTTTTTTTTTTAAATATTTTGAAACTTGTGACTAATAGAGTTTAATCTAATTTGCGCTTCGTAAAGTATAATTAAATAAAGTACATTTCCTAGTTAGGTTTTAATAGAATTTTTAATTTGGTATTTTGTTCAAACGTTGCCATTATGAATAAAATATATCATAATTCAAATGATTCCTATAAGATATTTTGCAGGACTATATCTCTTTGAGGTAATTTATAATGGCTTTTTGGTTTCTAAATATTTTAAAATTTAAAGATTATTTTTTGCATGAGTCAAAATGGTATTTTGCATTACTTTATTAAAAAAAAAAGGTTAAATAGCGTCAAATTACGAGATCTTGGATGCTTTCAAGAAAATAACAGATTACGAAATTCTGCGGCCTAAAAAATTTTCTTGCAATCAAGTCAAAATTTATTATCTTGTGTGGTTTTTATTTTCTTAATTCAAAATAATATCTTTAAAATCACGCTCCCTTTTTTATTTCGAAGAGACACTATCCAATGACACCTTCAAATCAAAATTCACAGAAGACAGTCACTTTTCGTTTGATAAAATGATTTCTCTATAGTTACTTGAGGGTTTCTAGAGCCCTATTTGTGGAATTTTTTTTATTGACTTATTCACCGGTCAGAGAGAAATGAGACTCATTACTTAAAAAAATTTTGTTCGAAAAACAAGCATCCAAAAACTCTTTTGATTACCAAAAAAATAGCAAAATTATTTATTTACAAAAAATGGCAAATTATTTATTTACAATAATAATTAATATATGCAGCCTATAATTGTCAAATTAATAATCCATATTTACCAAATGCTATGTAATTTCTTTATATTTAAATTATTCCAAATACATAATCAACAAAAATTGGAAAAAATTACACCAAATAGTCACTTTTCATGGATAAAATGATTTCTCTATAGTTACTTAAGGGTTTCTAGAGCTTTATTTGTGGAAATTTTTCTTATTGATTTATCTACCGACCAAAAAATGGGACTCATCACTGACAAAAAAATAATCTTCTTTTCATCCTTCACGCATAGGTAGAAGAATCATTTACTAGAAAAATTCGAGGTTAAGATGCAAAAATTTTCTTCGTTTTGCTCTTTCGATTCTTCTTTTCACTGTTTTATATTAAAAAAACTTATACTTATCTTCGAAGTAAAAAGCCTAAACTGTTTTATATTAAAAAAATATTCTTATTTTCAAAGGAAAAAGCCCTATTTTAGCCAATTTTCACATACAATCTAAAGAACTGGCTAATGCACAATATATTGCCTGGCTCTCGACCTGGCTCTCGTTCAAAAATTTGAGCGTCACAATTTCGTTATAGCAGAAATATTTAGTTATTTCTTTGAACACAATTTTGATGAGTGATTTGTGATTATAACATTGTTTATGGCAATACTACGACAAGAACCAAAATTTTGTAACTAGACTTAATCCGACGAGAAAATTGTTATTCGTTTTGAGTCGCTGTTCGCAATTGTGTGCACTCCTATATAATTGTAAAGTTCGTAGAAACTTACACAACGATAAAATCTTTTCTCATCAGGATTGTGTTCACTTCTTAAGGCAATGACTAACATAATATTTGATCAAGTTACTCGTAAATCGTGGAACGTGGCAACCGCAAAACTACAATTTTTTAAGGAAATTTTTACTTTTTGAGTGACATAAATAATCAACAGTTGTCAGATATCAAGGCTATACTTTTCGAATTATAAAATGGATTATTCTGTATATCTCAAAATAACTCCCGCTATAAAGAATTTTTCTTATTTATCTCAGTATAAATTTAAATAACTTTCCTTAAACCAAAAAAAAGTTAACTTGTAAATTAATTACAAAATTCGGTAACCTACCTAAACTTATAATATTTAATATAGAATATTATTTATAATTAACCATATCACCTTGTTCACAAGTTGAAATAATTTTCCGAAAATGTCTTATTAAAATGAATTAAAGAAAATATAATACTTGTCAAAAGTTTAAATCCAAAAATAAAGCTAACGGATTAGAAAGTTTCCAACGGGCATTATGTTCTTATAGCTTCAACAGAAAATTATTCAAAACTTCTACTTTTACTGATTTCCACCCTTCAAGTACACGAATTTAATTCAATTTTTCATAACAAAAACAAAAGTGTTAGGTGGCATAGATTTAGAAGAAAATGTTGTCCTGTCATAATATTTGACTTATGCATGTGTTAACGATAAGAAAAAAACTTGTACGGCTAGACCCGCGAAGGAGGAGTGCGGATGGAAAGTAACTGGATAATGAGTGTTTGTGTCAAGTACCTGTCAGTAACTGAAATAATTTCCGAAAACTTTTCAATATTTCATAGAAGAACATTTTTCATACTTTGCAGAATTTTTTCTGTTTTGTATCGCGTTCCTGTAAACTCTGGAATTCTCCAAGAACTAACCGAAAACTGTATCGCAACTTTAATTCCAGCTTTTAGCTGTACAGATTTAGGAAAACGAAAAATTTTCAGTAAGCTGTAGAGTATAATGTGTACCGATATCAGCTTATATCCTTGATGATGATAACAAAAGCTAGCAAGTTTCAAATTTCCGCCTGGTTTTTTATTATTATTTTTTTTCGTACTGGTGGCTTTAGAAATTCCTTATTGAATTTCATAAACAAGTTGCTGCGCTACTAGTACTAAACTAACATGCATATTTATAAGCTGATATAATAAACTACCTTCATGGGTATTGATTTGTAGCCAAGAGTTTGAAGTTTGAATACCAAAGTGCTAAAAACGATTTAAAAATCGACAATTTATTCACTATCGTATCAGAGACAATATTTGTACACAAAAAACTTCCATGGAAGCGCAAAATAAATTTTCGCATAATAACCGCAAATATCCTTTATCCTTTATCTATTCTTTTCCACGCCTATCGGCTATTTATAAATGAATGGAATTTTATCGAAAAATGCTATGAACATAAATGAATATGAAATCGAAACTGAGATTGTCGGAAATCTATCATAAAAAAGGAAAAGAAAATGGACCTCAAACACCCACGATGAAATGATACGATGATTTTCAATTTTTATTTCTTTCAGTTATTATATTTGTTCATTCATTTTATATTGCAAGGCAGTTTTTTCGTAATAATTTTCTGTTTTTTTTTATATGAAATAATATAACAGAAAAAAATTATTTGTACACCAAAAAACCGTCAAACTTTTGCGGATCAATCGAACGAATCCGATGATTGATTATACTCAGGTGGCCATTGTTGCTTACCAAAGCTCTTGAATATATTGAATCTGAGTTCAATTCAATACTCTGGAGATTAAGGATTCGACAATTTATATAGACACTATTTATTCATATGAAATTTTTCAAAAGATGATAAATTTTAAAATATATGACTTTTGGGGATTACGAGCATTGTGTACAGCTGAAGTGATATTCCAGATTACATTGGGACTTATTGCAAATACGGTTGTACACCCTTTCAGAAATAAATGATTTTTTTATGTTTACAAATATTAGACCAATACTGAGAGATTTGAACTCTTTTCCATTTGAAGAAAATTTTTTGGTATTACGAGTATTTGAAGTACATTATTTTCATATTTATAAGAACGTGTATTAATGTTTTTTTATTTATTTTATAAATGTTTTTCTATTTATTTTTATTTTAATCAATATCTAACATTACTTACAAATATTTGTTGACATTTAGATTTACAGGACAAATGAATTTACAATATCGTGTCTTTTCTCCGATGAGTGGTTTTTCAGAGGGTCTTCTTTTATGTTAAGATAAATGGGGATCATATTTTAATGACACTATATATACAGGTCGGGAATAAAGAGAACAAAACGGTATGTTTTTTTGGTTGAATTGCAGAATTCAATTTTATAAGCCCAAATTGACTTACTAATTAATTACAAATTTTTTTATTTGTAATTAATTTTGATCGGCTGCCCAATAGTCAAACTAGTTTTTGGTACCGATTCTTACGGTGCTCTAAAACGGTTTCCCAAATTATCAAACATCTGCCAACGCAACATTACGATAAAAATTGACTGACAGCTAATGGCTGACGTTGGCTGATGAAAAGTCAGTGAATGAGATGGTGATTAGTATATTTTTATTTGACTATAACTTATCTGTCGTTAAACATTAAACCACGTGTCGCCTACGACCATAGTCATCTTCTTCATCTTCTTCATCTGCTTCATCTTCTACAACTTTTTCATCCCCTTCATCTTCTTCATCTTCTTCATCTTCTGCATCTTTTTCATATTCATTATCTTCTGAATCTTCTTCAATTTCTTAAACTTCTTTATCTTCATCATCTTCTTCATCTTCTTCATCTCCTGCATCTTTTTCATCTTCTTTACCTTCTGAATCTTCTTCAACTTCTTCAACTTCTTCATCTTCTTCAACTTCTTCATCTTGTTCATCTACTTCACCTTCTTCAACTTCTTCATCTTCTTCATCTCCTCCATCTGCTTCATCTACTTCATCTTCTTTAACTTCTTCATCCCCTTCAGCTTCTTCATCTTCTTCACCTCCTGCATCTTTTTCATCTTCTTTATCTTCTTCATCTTCTTCATCTCCTGCATCTTCTTCATCCTCTTCAACTTTTTCAACTTCGTCATCTTCTTCATCCAATTCAACTTCTTCATCTTCTTTATCTTCTTCATCCTTTTCATCTTCTTTATCTGCTTTATTTTTTCATCTTCTTTATCTTCTTCATCTTCTTCATCTTCTTCATCTCCTGCATCTTTTTCATCTTCTTTATCTTCTGAATCTTCTTCAACTTCTTCAACTTCTTTATCTTCTTCATGTTCTTCATCTTCTTCTTCTCCTGCATCTTTTCCATCTTCTGTACCTTCTGAATCTTCTTCAACTTCTTCAACTTCTTCATCTTCTTCAACTTCTTCATCTTCTTCATCTTCTTCATCTTCTTCATCTTCTTCAACTTCTTCATCTTCTTCATCTCCTCCATCTGCTTCATCTACTTCATCTTCTTCAACTTCTTCATCCCCTTCAGCTTCTTCATCTTCTTCATCTTCTTCATCTCCTGCATCTTTTTCATCTTCTTCATCTTCTTCATCTCCTTCATCTTCTTCATACTCTTCAACTTTTTCAACTTCTTCATCTTCTTCATCCAATTCAACTTCTTCATCTTATACACATTTCCCCATCTTCTTCATCCTTTTCGCCTTTTTCATCTTCTTCATTTTCTTGATATTCTTCATCTTCTTTATTTTCCTTATCTTATGTATATTTTTGATATTCTTCATATTATTTAAACACTTTATCATCTTCTGCTTATTTTGCTTCATATTTTTAAACATTGTTCTTCTTCTAAATTATCTCTTGCCTCATGCATGAAGCAGGTAAACGTTCAATCGTCCGTCAATTTCTGCGGTAAGCGGTTGCAACCATCAAACTTGTCCCTCATTGCACCACGCACAATTTGTGCAACTACCAGCTCCATCCATCGCAGGGTAGTGTAATTGTTAACAGTCAGTAACCTGCTACAAGCTAGTTACGCTAACTGTTGGTAGGAAGGCCTATCTAAACATCTACCATCATCTGCAATGATAACACCATGGATCCAGCCATCTCTCAGCTCCACTCGTAAGAATGTATCCGCAATTTAGGTGACATCCAAAGCCAACTACGTTCAAGCCAAAGGCTCTTCACCTTGGCCGGGCACAGCCGACAAACCACTCTGATACCATTCATTTCATCTTTAAATAGTACGTGGTGAGTAGAATCATTTGATCAGCCAACTTTGCTGATTCGTCACACTTTCCCAAAGTTCTCAGATATCGTCAGATAATTTTGCTGATGATGGCTGACGCAAAAATCAGCCATAACACCGTCATCTAACTTTTTATTTCTTGATGGCAGACAAATAAAATTTTTTGTCAAACACGTTATGTGTCTATGGATCAGTCAGCCAGTAGTCAGCCAGTCATCCATACCCAAGTTTGACGTATTGGTAGATGGTGTTTTAATTTGCTTCGTTCATTTTGCTGTTCTAACTGTGAAATTAAATAAAAATTATAAATCATAAAAGTGCGGTCTCTGTGTTATGAGTTGATTTAATTTGATACTTCGCTTCACTCCTATTGATTGCCATATTTCTTGTTTTTTATTATAAAAAAAAAGAAATTAATTTTTTTAAAATAAATAATGACAGTGGCTGACGGCTTAGCTGAAGAAATAAAATGTGTCTGACGTCAACCAAATATAAGTGGCTGACTAATTAAAATATGATTCGTCAGCCGCTTTGTCTTCAAAAAACTTGTCGGCTGAGATAGTCACAAATCAGGACAGACCTTGGCTAAGATCTGTTCATTTGGCGGCTCGTTTAATGGCACTTTCAGTTACATGTCTTTTTGATCTAGTGCTAGTAAAGCCCAAAATAACGCACATTATGGAATAATAATTCTACTAAAGTTAGATGTCATGGGCATAAATATTATGTAAAATAGACCCCAAGATACTACCTTATAGGTCTCCAGGTTATATGAGATATATTTTTGCGGATTCTGTATAAACATGGGCACAGACATGAATATATCATAAGATAGTATTTAGAAGATAGGAAGCTCTTGAATTTCGAAAGAATCCTAAGATACCACATATCATCAAAAGCTTAGAAGATATCTAATAGTACTTCTGGGCATTACTTGTGGAAGCTAAATTGATGATCAGGGATATTTTTTTGATTTTCTTGAAATATATCGAGTCGTTTTAATAGACGTTTTCTAAAAATTGTAACATACTCGTAGATTGCTAGGTGGTTAATAGGTCTATGGGAAAATTTGAGAAATTTATGGGCTTATTAGGTTAAGAGATACCCAAGCAATTTTCAATAATGGAAAATTACAGGAATAATTTAAAAAGTAAAAAATTAGGTATAACAAACAATGTTTGCCTTAAAAATATTTTCGAAAGAAATTTCAACCAAAAATAGTTCAGAATCTTCAAAATAAACTACCACAAATTTACTAGAAGAATTCTAATAAAACTAATATTAAGGACTAAGGAAATTTATAAATTCCGGTCACGAATAAACACGTAAATGACTCAAGACCGATGAAAATTATGAAAAGCACCCACCTACTAACTAGAAATATGTTCCGTACCTGACAACACTTCAAATTTCTATATCTAGTTGGAATTTTTAAAGTATCTAAGATTCCGGACTTCTCGTATACGAGTATAAGCAACAACAACAAAAATGAAAATAACCCAAAAAAAAAACAAATAACAAATAAAATATATTTTTTTCTTAGATGAAAATATTTTTTTATTCTTTATCATAATTCATATTTTATTTACGAATATTTGACAAGTTTCATCTTCTGCTTTTCATGACACGATGAGATTACTTTCGAATTTCATTTCATATACAATTATTATTAATCATACTTTCGAAGGTGTATTCTATAGATTTGATGTTATTGTTTTTATAATAAGATTACTATTATTATGTCTAATGAAATTGGCAATAAAAATTCGAGCACATAAATAATAAATTTATTATATCGTAGAAAAATAATAAATAAAATATGATTCACTGTCCATATGGGAGTTGACAGGACTTCATTTACATCCTCTTTAGATATAAAAATCTCTACAAATACGACATCATTTCCGTAAGCAGCTTTCATGTTCTTTAGAAAGGATTTTACTATGTGCAATTTATTCTTCTTTACCCTTTATCAAAACTGAAACAAATGTTAATTAGGGAAAAGTAGAGAAAAGTCCTATGAAAAGCTGCCAACATATTTCTGTGAAATAATAAAGTTTCCTGCACTCTTTTCTGACACCGTCAAATAATTTCAAAAGTTTCCATATTTAGTCTGGTCTCGAAGTTGTTTTAATTAAGCATCGTAAATTGAATGTAGGCCATAAATTCAGGACATCATTCTCAGGTAAATATTCATCCACACTGGGATCATTAAATTTAATTTAAATTTAACTACAACACAATTGCTTATCATGTTCGTTAAATATATTATGGCATTCCAACGAGTGATTATACGTAGACAATTTTTCGACAATTAACCAAATTCCTTTACGAACATTCTTTATTATGCGTCAACTCTCTCGAGGATAAGATTCCTGATCTACACTGCTGTGTTTATGTTATATTTTATTTGGAATTTTACTTATCTTACGTTTAATTTGTCCCCGTTTTTTTTTTTTTTTATTAAAAATGAAGTCTTGCAAATTCTAAGAATTTAATAATTTTCTGTTTATTTTTAAAATATTTTCTTATTTTATGTTTAATACTCAATTTAAATTATTACCAAATAAAAAGTAATAAAAAATATATAGAAGCAATTTTTTTGGGGAGACTTTATTTGGTATTTATTATATTATAAATAACTTAGTAGAGAAGATATATTATTTTTGTTCGGTGAAAATTGTATATTTAAAGGGTATTAACCAATAATTTTGGTTAAAGTAAGATTTGTAGATGCTATAAATGATCTTAAAATTTCGGAAAAGTGGAATTTTTTTTTCTGCCAACTGATCGCAAAAAAATGATAGTATAACATGCACCAGCATCATTCACTGCTTTAAAAACTTTTGCAAATTGTTCTGGACCAGAGTCTTGATCCTCGAAGCTAGCTAAACTATTTTAGATCATATTTAAAAAATCCGCCATCTTCTTGGTTTCAAATCGATTTGGCTGTTCACTTTCTTTCTTCTCTTTTGACAAAAAGTCCTCTTCTCTCAGGTATGAGTTCCATGAAAACTTCGTTTGAGTTAAATGACTTTAGATTAAATTGACAAAATCCTCCTCTTCCAGATTTAGATTCAGTTCTTCGGTCATTTCGACTAGTTTACTGATAACATTGTCAACTACTTCAAATTCAATTTCTTGAGTTTGTATACTATCCTTATATAATGCAGGTTGTTTTTGGAAAAACGAACTATATTTTTACATTTTCATTATAGTCACAAGGCGGATAATCCGGTGCATTATCAACGACCAATAAACTTTCCTGGCCATACTCTTGAAACTCTTGCATAAAATGACGACGAAAGCAGAGTTCAAAAATATTATGAGTCATCCATGCTCTTTGATTGGATTTTGAAGTCACAGGTAGTGATGATTTAGAAATATTTGGAAGCCTATCCTTAGGCAGCTTAAAACCTGGCATAGATTTTCCAAATTGGCATTAGAAAATCCGGTGTTTTTTTCGAAAGTAGTTTTTTATGTTTCTCGTTTTGTTAGACTACACATGACATATGTTATCTGTCAAAATCAAAAGTATTCAATTTGCATTGCCATTTAATCATGGGAGGACATGCTCCCGAACAACGGTTGTAAATTATAGAATTTTATTTTCAAAATTTGTGCTCTGTGGAAAATGTGTTTTGGGCACTTCGTTGGTCGTCATAATCTAACTACTGTGCAAGCAATTGTAGGCATAGTAAAAAAGGTTTGCAGCAATTTGATGCTATTGGACATCAAAACACCAACCCATGTGCTTAGAGTGCATACAGAGGAAAATATTGCTGCAGTAGCGTCCATTGTTAGTGAAAACCGCGAGTTGTCCATCTGTTATCATTCACAGTAATTAGGATTTTTTTACTCGACTATATGGAGGATTTTACGTAAGGATCTAGATGTGAAACCGTATTAAATACAGGCCGTGCAAGAACTGAAGCCGAAAGACCTGCGCCAAAGCATCGAATTTTTGGTGAGTGAGCCTTAGACCACCTTGAGGAAAATCCGTTTTTTTTAACAAAAAATTGCGTTCAACGATGAACCTCATTTGTGGTTGAATTAGCAAAATTATTGCATGAATAATTACAGGCAAAACAAGACCTGCCATTGCACTCAGAAAAATGCACTATTTGGTGTGCTTTATGGACCAATGGAATCATCGGTACGCATTTCTTTAAAGATGACGCTGGTCGCAACGTTACCGTCAATGGCGCTCGCTTTCACTCAATATTTTATAATTTTTTTTATCAAAAATGGAAGAGCTGCATCTGGTCGATATGTGGTTTTAACAAAGATGGCACTACATACCACACAGCAGCAGAAACAATGGACATATTGAGAGATGAGTTCGGTAAGCAATTTGTCGCTCGTTTCGGACTGGTGAGCTGATACCTTTAGACCATTTTTTATTAGGCTATATGAAGTCAGTCGTGTATGCCGATAAACTAGCGTCACTTGCAGCCTTGGAAGATAACATTACAATATTATGAGCGAGATACCAGCCGAGATGCTGGAAAAAGTGGTTCAATATTGGATCTGTCGTGTGGATCACTTAAAACATAGTCGTGGCCAACATTTATATAACAAAATCTTTAAAAAGTAAATAGTAAGCATTCGTTTATCAATTTAATTAAAAATTTTATGCATTTTTGTAATTTTTATGTGCTTTCTTGGAATAGTAAAAGTACAACACTTGAAAAATTATCCGTTACATTACCGATCTGGCAGTTTTTGTCTAATATATCGCAGTTTCTTCCATATTAAAAATTTGTTAGGGCAGGTAATTCTCCTTTTTATGATTTTTGGTAGACTCTTTATAAAATTCGTAGCTTCTTCCACGTCTAAACTTGCAGCATCATATGGCACTTTGATTTTGTGAATTTGATTACGGGCTTCATATTTTTGAAACCATCAGTGGCTTATAGTGAATTGTTATTATTTTCATACTTTAGGTCTCAAGGCTTTCTCTTGTATCAGCTTAAAGCTTATTGGTAAGTGCTGTTGCTGCATATCGTCTATATATATAGCCAATAATATTTCCATTTCTTTAATGAATATTTCACTATTCTTGATAATTACCGTAACTGATTTTTGTTACCTGATCCATAATTCAAACTTTATAGAGTAAATTTTTTTTCTACTGGTAGCATGACATAGGAACAAAATAGTTTATGTAAACAAAGTGCTGTAGAGAAATACGTACACGATTTAAAACAAATAATATTTTTGTAAGTCAAAATCATGTAACTCGAGGACTTACTCTCATAAACTTAATTAGAATTTTGCTATCTAATTGAATATGTGGAAGCAGTTATCTTCATGAAAGAGGGCAATCAATAAATTTAATATATTTTAGATAAGAGATTATATAATCTCGTCCTCTAAAACATGAAGAAGATATTATCTTAAAAAAGTACTAAATACTTGCTCAAAATTTATATGTAATTAGTTCCTTTAAGAAACTTCGATTTTTTAACTTAAAAATGCGGGATTGACAACAGATGGCATAACTTTTACACATGGCTTGTGCTAATAATAACGCATATGGCATTTTGGAGGTTAAACATCTGTCATTCATTCTCGATTAGTCATTGAACGAAATAGTGTAAACAACAAAGTTTTTTTTTGCTTCAAAAATGTCGAATTTCGTACCAAAAACGTCCCATTTGCGGGAACTGTTGATTTACTTCTTCAATTTGAAGATTGCTCATTCGATTGCTCACCGAAGCTTATCCTGAATATGTTCCATCGATTTCAACGTGCGAGAGATGTTTTGTGCTGTTCAGAAGTGGTAATTTTGACACGGAAGACAAAGAACGACCAGGTCAGCCAAAAAAGTTTGAAGATGAAGATTTGGAGGCATTACTCGACGAAGACTGTTGTCGAACTCAAGAAGAAATTGCAAAATCATTGGGAATCACTCAAGCAGCCATTTCAAAACATTTAAAAGCAGCAGGATTCATCCAAAAGCAAGGATATATATGAATTGAAGCCGAGAGACGTTGAAAGGCGATTTTGGCATGTCCGAAATGCTGCTTGAACGGCAGAAAAAGAAGTCGTTTTTGAATCGAATCATTACTGGCGACGAAAAATGAATTCATTACGACAACCCAAAGCGCAAAAAATCGTATGTGAAGCCCGGCCAACCAGCCAAATCAACGCCAAAGCCAAATATCCATGGCGCCAAGGTAATGCTCTGTATTTGGTGGGATCAGAAGGGTGTGATCTATTATGAGCTATTGAAATCGGGCCAGACGATCACAAGCGACCTCTACCAAATACAATTAATCTTTTTGAAGCGAGCATTGGCCGAAAAACGCCCGGAATATGCGACCAGACACGAAGCCATAATTTTCCATCATGACAACGCTCGGCCTCATGTTGCAAGACCGGTTAAAAATTATTTAGAAAACAGTGGCTGGGAAGTTTTACCTCACCCGCCTTATAGCCCAGACCTTGCTCCGTCCGACTACCATTTGTTTAGATCCATGCAAAACGCCCTCACCGGAATACGCTTCACTTCAGAACAGGGCATCAAAAATTGGCTCGATTCATTCTTGGCCTCAAAACCGGAGCAGTTTTTTTGGCGCCGAATCCATATGTTGCCAGAAAAATGGGAAAAAGTAGTGGCTTTTGATGGACAATACTTTGAATAAAATATATTGTAACAATTTTTCAAAATAAACACTCAAAATTTGCCAAAAATCCCGCATTTTTAAGTTATACACCTAATAGAAAAAACTAGAAATCTTTAATTGGAATCACTTTTGCTGGCTACCGAACCACATGAATCTCCTTTCTGTGCGCAAGACAAATAATGATGGCGATGGCCATGTGGCAGGAGATGCACCTATTTTCTAAGCCTTTCAAGATTAGCTTCAATGCTAATCAATGATCTAGCCTTATAAGAGCCGTCACTCGTTCCACATTTTTATCAGCTTTTAATGCTGAAAACCTTGCTAGAAGAAATTAAAGAAAATTTTTTTTGAGCCTTTTAAAAACTCCTTTTTCTTGATGCTGCAAAAATTTCTTGTGCCATCAAAAATGCGGTGTTCTCTATAAGAAATGTTCCCCATTGAATTGTTAAAACTTTTCGCAAACACGGATTTATCGAGCCTAACACAAAATTTGAAGGCTTTATACTGCGCTTAAAAAGGATGACAGTTTCTGCTTCCCCTCGTATTAGCGTAGGATCTTTTTAATTTATATCCAGTTTGTAAGCAGAAATTTATTATAATTTTCAAACTAATACAATCTTTTTTTCTGTCCTTTTGTTCTATTGTATAAACAAACCTAGTAATCTAAATTAATTTGCCATTACTTTAAAAAAAAATTAAATACCAGAAAGTCACCTTCACACTGTTTATCCAATAACCTGACCTATATACGCAGAAAAATTTATAGATCTAGAAAAGGACGAACAAATACAGAACCCACCACAAGCCACTTTCGACTACTACCGCAACAGAAAATCCAGAATATTAGTTGCCTTGTCTTATCCGTCTATATTAATTTATGTTAAACTTAAAGTATTTGTTCGCGGACTTGCCAAAGGCCTCTACTAGAAAAAGGTTTTCTACCCTCGCAAGGGATAAGCTAATCCCGGACGGAGCGGTTTATTCCTCTATTTGCTATCACATTATCCTACTTAGATGAAAAGTGCTGATTAACGTACACTCGACTTTATCGTTCTTTAGGATCTCGCGGGCTTGTTGTTGGCGGGATTTCTGTCAGACACAGAACACAAGTGGCACGCTTCAACAGGAACAGTTTCTAGATAGTCTGCTGAGAACTTATGAGTCAGCATTAAATTGAATTAGCCAACAGCTCTTATCCTGAAAACATTCTCGCTTGCTTGTAACTGAAACAGTCCTTCTAATAATTTATCTACCTTTTCAGCATCCGAGCAAACAACGTTTCCGCGAAAGCTTTCCTATTCAAATCCTTGTAGGCACAAACCATATGTATTCAACGTCATATAAGCTCGACTCTGTTTGAATTTGTTACTAACACACCATGCCAGTAGGTTCTTCTATTGATGCTGACAGTGATAAATGCAGAATCAATGTTAATGAAATTTCCCTTAGGTTTATTCATTAAACTTACACAATTATCTGCAATTTTTTCTTTTATTTATTTAATTCTATACGAACACATTGAAATTAAATACTATTTATGCATCAATTCAGATTTTTACCTATCAATGCTAGACGAACATTTTCTGACAAGTGCCTTTTATTTAAAAGAAAAGGTTGCAGTGAATTATTTGCGAAAATAATTCTTTCATACCATTTTTAATACTTGAAATTATAAAATAAAATATGAGGGCAAGGCAGAAAAAAACCATTTTTTTTAGCATTTGCTGTAGACTTTCGAGGTTATGACCTTAAAGTAGGAACTTTATTTAAATATTGTATATAACAAATGGAACGTAATTTTTTATAGCTCCCACAACTTTTCTTGTATGATTTTTCTCAGATTTCCCTTAAATGAGGAATTTGTTATATTACCAATCGCCCAAATATTTTATGGGCTTGGCATTCTAGCTAAATTATTAATAACAGGATAAATAACAAATTATTTTCATAGTTAAGTAGACATAAATTTTTGAAGAAAAAAATAAATCCCTACACTTTGTCTACAGAAAAACTTCCATTAATAATAATAGCATCTCCTCTAAAATACTGTAGATGAAAATTGTACTCATAAAAAAATAGGAAGCAATATAATTAACTACATCTTATTAATTTCATTTATTTATTAAATTCTGTTTTTGAGAATTTTAATCAAATTATGCTAATAAATTGAGTTCTCTTTTCAGTTAATAGTATTCTTACATACAAAATGTACTATAGTTGATTTCAGTAAAAAATTTATTGCATATTTTTCCTGTAAATTAACGAAATATTCTCTTTCTGTTCTTAATAATATCTCCAAAAATTTTGAAGAAATTCTTTCATGCGTTTTTTCAGGCTAAGTTAATTTTTTAACGAATTGAAATTTATAATTTTTATTAACTATTTACTTGAATATGTCCATGAAAAAGGACTACAGTGTCCTAATTTAGCAGTCAATTTTTTGACGAAGGATCATTAGTTTCTGTTGAAAAGTGAACTCTTAATTTTTTTTAGTAATATTTTATTAATAAATGTAAATTTTAAATGACAACTCAGGCCAATATAGCTGAATACGAATTATGTATAAATTAATTTGGAAAATTAAGGTAACCAATATGGTTTTTAGTCTAAAAGTTAGGACATTTGATTTATTAGACACTCCGACTTCTGTTATTTAATTGAAATCAATAGCAATATTGGTCACCAGTGAGCACTTTGATTGTTAGAATAACTCAATTAAATTGGTTTATTATTTTGATTTAGTATGGTACCTTAAATAAGCAGGTTTTCATATAACATTCATATAACAATACTAAATAGGTATTACCTGATCTGTAAGTTAATTGCATAATACCGATATTTGTGAGCCCGATAAACCAATTTCGTCAGATATTTCAAGACCATCCGACGACTCCAACCAAACTTATAACAATAGAAGCTACAAGCCAGAAGCAGCATCAACAAAAAGCGGCATTAACAACAAGAGGCCGGAATAAGCAGCAACAATAACAAGTAGCAACAACAACAACAAGAAGTGGCAACAACAAAAATCCGCAATTAGCCGAAGCAACAAGAAAAAGCTGCAACATACATACAACAACAATAGAAAGCCGACGAAAACAGCGGAGATAACTAAAAGCCGCAACAAGCAGCAGTAACAACAAAAAGCCGAAACTAGTGACAGCAGCAATAATAAAAACCCGCAAGAAGCAGCAGCAACAACAAAAAGGTGCAACAAGAGCAGCAACAACAAAAAACCGCTGATACAAAAACAAGCCGCAATAATCAACATCAAGCAACCTTGCAATTTGCATTTTTTACGTTGTACTTTGCACATTGCACTATATAACAAGCAATTAGCAATTAGCTATTAGCAACAAGCTGAATGCGACAACAACATGCAGCATTCAACAGCAACAACGATAACAAACAGCTATAACCAGCACATAACAAAAAGCTGTAACAAGCAGCAGCAACAACCAAAATTCCCATCAAGAAACAACAACAAAACGGCGCAAAAGATAGCAGAAAAACAAAAAGCAGCAATAAACAGTAGCTACAAAAAAAAGCCTTAATAAACGGCAGCAACAACAAAAGGCCACAAGAAGCAGAAATAATAAAAAGCAGCAAAAAACCGTACAAACAATAAAAGCCGCAACCAGCGGCAAAAAAAAGAAGTAACAAACAGCAGCAACAACAAAAGGCAACAACAAACAGCAGGGACAACAAAAAGCCACAACAAGCAGCAGCAACAAAAAAAAGCCGAAACCATAGGCGGCAACAAGGAAATTCGCCTACAAGCAGCACCAACAACAAAAAGCCGAAACAAGCAACAACAAAAACATGCAGCAACAACATCAATTAGCCACAGCAAGCAGCAAAAAAAAAGCCGCAACAAGCAGCAGAAACAAGAAAAGGCCACAATAAGCAGCAGCAAAACAAAAACCCATAGCAAGCCGCAGCAACCAGAAAAAGCCGCTACAAGTACCACCAACAACAAAAAGCAGCACCAAGCAGCAACAACAAAAAGCCGCAACAAGCAGCAGCTACAACAAAAAGTTAACAATTTTTTAAATCTTTTATATTAAATAAGTTTTGACAAATTGCAGCAATAAGATTTTCTAGAATTTAATCCTTCTGGCAGGACTTTTAATTTTTTTAGCGCACATTTTCAAATGTAATTCGGTCAGTTCTTTTGGAAATATAATTTTTTGCATAGTTTTATAAAAAAAAAGCTAAATAGCGTCAAATTGTATGATCTTGTAGACCAACTGACATCACCAAATTCTGCAAATTTTATATCCTTTTGCTTAATAATGCAAATATTTTGAGTATTGTGTGATTTATAGTGTCATCACGTTAAAATTGCCTATAGTCTAAATTTAAATCTTTATATTTTTATCAAAATAATTAGTTATCAAACGGTCATAAAGCTCAGAAGAAACTGTAATGGTTCTTGTTGTTTATTTTTGAAGAAACGGGGGTCAATGACAGCATCAGACCAAAAATTCCCACCACACTTTTATTTTTTATTGATTACAAAAAGATATATTGTATTTATAATAATTTTTAGAAATTTAAAATTTAATGTATGGTATTTTTCTATACTGATATGTCCTGCAAGCAAGAAATGATCCTCACCGCTGAAGAAAATTTTGTTTGAAAAATTACCATCGTAATATGGTTTTTTCATCATTTAACCACTGTTTATTATTTAAACTCTATAATATTAAATAAAATCAACAATGCCATTAAATGTTATTTATAAATACATTTAAATTTTTGTTAATTTCGTAAAGAATTATTATTTAACAAAGCTCTATCTTTCAAACTGTAAAATGGATAATACCTTATTTGTTAAAGCTACAGAATTTATTTGTATAATAAATTACATAAAAAATTAAATAAATCTTATTAAGAGCTCTTTATTTTTTTCCTAATTTTATAAGTAATAAAAAAATTACTATAAACTTTAGTTTAGTAATTTCAACTTTTGAAAATAAAATTATTAAAATTTTTTATGGGATTGAAAAAAATATGCGAAGAGTTTCTGTAGTATTAATAAATTTTTGTTTTGTCTAAACAATCAAATGTATCTTTGAGTACTTAAATTATAAGAAATTTTTTTTAAGTAAAAATGATAATTTACCAACAACATAAAACATCAAAATTACAAAAATAAACTTTAGAAAAAACTGTTTTTAAGAAATTATGCTAAATTTTTGCTAGCTAGAAAATTCAACGACTTTTATAATAATTTCTGTCCAAAAAGAAAATACAAACAAAATATTAGTTAAAATTTGCATTTTATTTAAAAATAAAAATAAAAAATAACAAAGAATTATGAGGCGAAGTCAACATTATTTAAATTAAGAGAAAGAAAAATAAAAGAAAAACAATTTGAAGAAAACTTATAAGAAAACAGATTTTCCACTAGTCTGAAAGGACACAATTTAGTCATAATACAATGAAAAAAACTGGAAAGGCTTCATATTTTTTTTTTTAGAAAATTTTCCCATATAAGATGCTTGAGGTTTCCATATAATGAAAAGAGTTTCTTATTAAAATTTCCTACATAGAACTAGGATGGAAAATGTCTACCAAAAAGTAAAAAAAGAAAAAGAAATCACGATTCTAAAGGATCAACAAACAGTTTTTTCTCTTTAGTTTTTCTTTACAAAAATTTAGCAAATGAAAAAATTAGTTATCAAGTTGTTCAAAGTGACATCTGCGTTCAGTTTGCTCTTGTACCGACAGCTTTTCCATGTCCTCCGTCATAGTCACTGCAAGCTTTAAGGATAACTTGCCAAAAAAATAGTATAAAACATAGATTTAAGTAAAAAAAAAAGAAATAGCTGCTTTTAGGATTTATTTCTCTTTTTATAATTATATCTGCAGTTCTTTAGTTTTTTTCCTTAATATTTGCACAATATTCAACCCTGTTGTAGTTATTGTAAGCCTTTTATTGCATTTACGTGTTCGTGGTGCAAAAAAGTCACATCGTAATGCATTTTAACTATTGCCATAAGCTTTTTGATCTTAGACAGAATGCATATTTTTTTTGTGTAGGAATACGAAAAAACAAGTACAAATGTGATGAGCGTATAAGGATTTTATGCTAATTGTGCCTTCTTGAAAGCATCTTGGATGATTGTTTGGTTTTTCTTTTGAATAAATTTCCCGGATAGAAAGAATTAAGTAGAGAGCATCAAGAACTGGGGATAGATTCTCGGTTGTGCTGGTATTCCAATTTCTGAAACTCCCATTAGGACGTAATTTATCATACTTAAGGCAAGACACATAATTTTGAATATTAAAATTAAATAAATATAATATACAACGTTGAATGATATGCGATGTCTTCAAGTATTTGTCATGTACAAATCCACCGAATGTGTGGGTGCGATGAGGTTGGAGGTAACTGAAAAATGGGATTTGTCTCTCTTCACATGAAGATTTGTCACTCGGTTGAGATCTTCGGAATTTCATCACATATTCTTGTGTATACGTTGAAGTTTTCAATTCGAAATAACTTTCGGCAATACTAACGCCAACATTTTTGATGTAGAATTATGAATGGTTGTTAAAGTTAAGTTTTCTATTTCATACAATTTTATTTATGGTATACCCTAAAGATATCTTGTCTTGTTGATTTTCAGTTACTTGATATGTTTCGTGGGAACACCATACGATACTAATGCCAAAATCGAATTACACTTAAGTGGAATTTTACAGCGAATAAAAGCAATTCTAATTTAAGAATCTTACATATTGTAATTGTGCTTAAATTGAAAATGATTTATGATGAAATATTGGAATCAATTTTTGATGCTCGTAAAAGAAAAATTATGAATTTTCTAGTAATATTTATGCATATGGTAACAAGAGAACACATCAAATAATTCAATATCGAATGAATAATACTTGAATATTAAATGAATAATTGATTACATAAGCTCAAAATTTGATAGCAATTTTATATTCAACAATACTATTAAAAAACAATCGATTTTTATTCATTTCATATAAGAAATTTTGTATTTTAAACCGAATTTTTTTATATTCACAAAAAGTTTACCAAAAAAAAAAATCTAAGAAAAAACAGCTAAAAAAAATATTTTGGGTTATAATTAAGGAGATTGAGCACTTGTTTCTTTTCGTTTAATTTCTGATTAATATTTTAGTCGAAAGTAAATAAGTTTTCCCCAAAAATGTTTTTTTTTATGCTAGAATGAAAATTCTACCATAATTATGCGTTAACCGGGAGTACAGTCTAGGCTTGCTAAATCAACATACTCCAGATGTTCGGAATTCACACCGCCTTCTTCAAAATTAACAATCCGCGTCCTGGCTAACATTATCGTTTCACCAAAGGTTAGGCCTATCTCGTCCTCTCGAAAGGGCTCGAAAATTTTCCTTTCAAATTGGGGTTATAAAATAAATTTTTGAAAAATAAGTTAGAACTGGCAAAACTAGTATCTTTTACAGCAAAAGCTTCGATATTATGAGCAGAATTTTCGAGCTACTGAAATAGGCTTAATTAGCTGCCAGCAGCCATACACGGATTTCTTCTTCTAAGAAAATTATTTAACTTTTTCAAAGCTTTAATTTTTTCACTGTATGTGATTAGTATCAATTGGTCGTATTTTCAAAGCTTTCCGCAAGAGGATATTTGTGGTTGTAGATCCGTACCATAGGATTGATACCAGAAAAGGCCTGCTGGTCTTGACGAACCCGCGGTTCCGAGCTGGTCTAGCAGTGCAAGGAAATTACAAGTTCCCCTCTTACTGAAGCTTTTCGAGTGTAGCTCTTTGAGTGAAGAGTACTCACCAGGTACTCTTAAAAACAGAACTGACCGGTACCACGGATGTCGGGAGCTCCACTGTAGTTTGTTCGCCATGTCCGGCTAAGGTTGTCATCTCCATTGCTGATACAGTCTTACAATTGGAGCTGAGTGATAGTTGGATCATGCATGCTATCAGTGCAGACGATAGTAGATGATGAGGTAGGCCTTCGTACCAATAGGTAGGGTAACTAGCTTCTAACTAGTTACTGACTATTAGGAAATGGACTTACCTGTGATGGTTGGAGCTGATAAAGTGATGGTTGGAGCTGATAGGGTGAGACCACTCACCATTGGAATTGACGAAATGTTGAGTGTTTACCTGCTTCATACATGGCGCAAGTAAGATTGTTAAGAAGAAAAAGATAATGAAGTAAATGACGAAGATGAAGAAGATAAAGAAAATGAAGAAGTTGAAGGAGATGAAGAAGATAAAAAAGATGAAGATGATAAAGGAGATGAAGAAGATGTAGAAGATGAAGAAGATGAAGAAGACAAAGATTTTGTATAAGCTGAAGAAGAAGAAGAAAATGAAGAAAATGAAGAAGGTGAAGAAGTAGAGGAAGTAGAAGAAGATGAAGAAGTAGGAGAAGTAGAAGAAGATGAAGAAAATAAAGAAGATAAAGAAGATGAAGCGGATGAAGAAGTAGAAGAAGTGGAAGAAGATGAAGAAGATGAAGAAGAAGAATAATAGAAGCAAAAGAGAGAAGCTTGTAGAATATTACGTGGATGAAGTTTCCCAAGCAGGAAATAAAAGAAAAATGCGTTCCATTGAATCAAAGCGGTGGGGGGGATGTTTTTAAGTAATTGAGATGCATTCAACTACTTGGATCTAGTCAGCTGAGCTTGCAAAATTAATTACTGTACAGGTTTTGTAAGCACGTTAATTGAGCGTACCTCAATCCCTATAGCCGTAGGTGGCCCTTGGAATTATGTCTAACGATTGGTTTGCCATGGTTAATAACATTAAGCTATTGCCTTCAACGCAGACGATGCTAGCATTAACTTTTTTTGCCGCGGGATCGATTTAGATGAAGGCCTCTCGTACAGCGCTTTCTGACCAACACATAATGTCGATGTCGTCGGTGTACCATATGCTTAAAGCTCGGCAACCTTAATCAGAATTTTACCTCTAATACTTGCTCCTGAGTCACAAAGAACGTTTTCCAGCGCCAGACTACAGAAAACGCACTATAGTACGTCTCTTTGTCGGAGATCATTGTAGATGCTAAATCCCTCTAAAAAAAAGTCCTTTCACACTAGTGATGGTTATCCTTGTGGGTCTAATCAACTTATATGGTATATGAAGCTCTCCTATATAAGTTGATAAGAGTCACAAGGATAACCAATACTAATATGGAAGGACTATTTTGTAGAGTTTTACTCTGATTGTTCTATCATATGCGGCTCTAAATCCTCAGACCATATTCCAACAGTTCGCTAGTGAGCTTGCCTGGTACTGGCGAATAACTTTTTAGCAAAATATTACAGTCTGTGAAATCTCCTTTTCTGAGTATAGAACATATTATTTCAAGGTCTTAGTCATTGGTCATTTATTTGCTGGCCTATACTTGGACTTTTAGTTTCCTGGCGATCCCGATTTAAAGTCAATAGGGACATTTATTTCGTGGATTCATATTTACAGCCCTATAAATCAACAGTTCTTGAATATACCATATATGCTATTTAAGGTAATTTTCGGTTAGTGTTAGCTTTTTTATTTTATATTTTAAAAATTTTAACCTACCATGAAATGCGCAGAAAATAAAACGATATTCTTAATAAAAATTATGATTTTGTTTATCCGTTACTGAAGAAAAAGTTTTATATCCTTTAATTATTTAATAGAAAAATTGAACATCTTCCAGAATAATTTATTTCTTTCAATTACCAAAGAATCATCAATTGAAGCTGTACCAATTCCTTGCGAATTACCTTATATAAATTTTTCTTTTATAACTTTAATAACTTTCCTTACAACAATTCAGAGTTTTATAAAATTATATAAAATTAAAAAGGTTTGTTCTAATAGAAAATTTCCATACAATTCATTGTTGATTTTTTTTTTTTTGAAAAATAATTTTTAACCCCTGCTCAATAGCAAATTATTTTTTTTGTAAATATTATTGACGTATAAATTTAAGATAAGATTTTCTAATACACAATTTGATATATAAGAAAATTCATAGTTGAATGAGACTTATTAATTGTAAAACAAATAAAAGCAAATTTGAGCAATAGTATTAATTAACTTGAAAGGTTGTGGGGAGTAAACATCCAATGAAGTTCCTCCTGCTAGCGTGTGTTTCTGGTAGGCCTCAGTATTTTAGGAAATCACGCGACCAGTGACGCTTAAGTCTTCGATGGGTATTTCTAGGGAAGGAAATGGACGATAGTTCTTGAACAAGAGGATTATTATGATTGAGGATACGGGAACGGAACCTTTTATAGCGAGATACTGCCACATCAAAAACAAATGGGACTTAAAGATCACGATGAATAACAGTATTGCGAACATAAAAGGGGGCATCGACAATTGTACGGAGTATTTTTTATTGAAGAGATTGGATTGGACGGGAATTAAAAGGCTTAGTAGATCCCCAGAGTTCTAGTCCGTATGTCCATATGAGTTTCTAGTCCGTATGTTCATATGAGTTTGTCTAGAAAACGAAGTAATTTTAGGTATCGTCTTTTAAGTTCTTGTCTTTTAAGTCTTGTATGTGGGTTCCATGTCAGGCGTTTGGCTAAGTTCATTTCTAGGTACCTAGCTACGGTGTGTTGTTGTATGGCACTGCAACTAAGGTATATGGCAGGGCATGTCTCACGATGGAGAGTGAAAGTTACCTAGATAAATTTGCGTTCATTGACTTTTATTATCCACCTAGTAAACTAGTTCTGGAGGGTTTGGATTTGGATTTGGAGAGCTTCGAAATCATGTTGGGGATTTTCACTAGATGCAAGGCAGGCCGTATCCTGGCAGATTGGGATATCGGATGTGTAAATGATGTAGAGGATGGGTCCAAGTATGCTACCCTGAGGAACCCCAGCCAATATCGGAGAGATATTGGACAGTTCTTTGGATTCATTTACTTGGAAGTGTCGGTTGGAAAGGAATGATCTTAGGATTAGGAATTAGGTGGAAGGAAGGAACCTCTTAAGTTTCCAGAGCAGACCCGAGTGCCAAACTCTATCAAAAGCTTGACATATATCACGAAACACACCGGGACAGTACTCTTTTCTTTCTAAAGAGATTGCAATGAAATCGACAACTCGATGACACTGCTGGGTAGTGGAGTGTTCGCCGCGGAAACCAAATTGGTGATTAGGAATTAAATTTGAAGATTCGAGTAGAAGATGTAAGCGGCGAAGGAGGATTTTTTTCAAAGATTTTTGAGAATACTGGAAGGAGACGTATTGGCCTGTAGGAACTGTAGCGGTTTATTAGTTTATTGGGCTTCGGGACCAAGATTCCTTACCGTAGCTCTATGAGCGGAGTACAAACCAAAGTACTCTTAAAACAAAAATGGGTACCACGGGGATCGGGAGCCCCACAGTAGAATATACTGTGCCCGGTCGAGGTGAGGCGCCATTTGGCAGCAACGTGGTGGTTGTGGTTAATACCCATGTCGCGGGTACGGTCTTTTGATCGCAGGTGTGAGGTAACTGGCAAATGTAGCAATGCATTGCACTTATCTCGGGCACTGTCACTGCTTATGACAGTTGAGATTTAGATAGTCCTCGCCACCAGCAGGTGGAGAGTCAGCTTGTAACTGATTCTATCTGTTAACTGCCAGTAATGGTGGTGCGTTGATTGAGCGTATCTCGATTCCTATAGTCGTAGGCGACTCGTGGTCTTGGGGTTTGGACAACTAGGTCACGTTAAATAATAATTTCTCACTGGGCTTCGGGATCATTTTAACGATGGCAAATTTCCAGATGATTGGGAAATGTGTTGTTTTAAGAAAAATAACATTAAAATTAATAAGATTAACTTTATATTTCGTAGAAAAATATTATTAATTTTCTAACTTTTTAGTTAAAATTTTTTTTGGTTGATAACTTACACTATAAAAACTACTTATAATAAATTGACAAATGAAATCTTTTTAAAAAATACTATCAAGAAAGGTTTTTTTAAATTTCAATTTAAAATTAAAGAAACTGCAACGTTAATACTAAATGGAATAAGATCAAATCTCCATTAATAATCTTTAAGGAAAATCCAATCTTATTACTCCAGTTAGTTGTTTATTTGCAAAAATGAACGTTAATAAAATATATTTTGAAATAATAAAATTATATTCACATATAGTTGTATATTTTAGGTGATTAATTTTTCTATAGAAACCATTAAGAAAATTGAATCAGCGAAAAGTAGCTTACGAATGGATTTCTACTGTTGCTTTGAGTTTTGCAACAATTTTACTTAGCTGGGATGGCGTAACAGCTATGAATTGTCATTTCTCTTAAATTACCGCAATAAAATGAACATTCATCCTTCAACTAGAATCAAAACAATACGATGTCTCGACAGTTCTTACACAGCAGGACTACCAAAAATACATAAAAGCACTAACAAGGCAAAATAATAACTGAGGTCTACTTCATCACTGCACATAATCACCCCATCCACCCACCAAAGGACTTAAGAGAACTCGTACCGTAGAAATTCCTAAAACTGACAAATAAATTCAATTACTGCGACTGCACAACAATAAAAGCGGATTAATTTCAGCATCCGCGTTCCCAATTTATGTTCATGCAACTTGTATCCAGATTTGAATCCTTCTAACTTTTGTTTGGATTGTTATCTTAATTTATCTCTTTAATATTTTTAATCTACCATAAATCTAATAACAAAAAGAAAATATATTTTTTTTCTCTTTTAAGATAATAAATAGATTATTTTTATTTTAGAGTTGATTTTTGAAAAACATTAAATTCATTATTTCATACTCCGAAGAATGCTAAACGATAACAGAAATGAAGGAAAAATAATACAAAAATTATTCTAGACGCTATCGGTAACTTTTTAATTTATTTTTACACTCAGTGAACTCCTTGAAGGGAATTGAATTTAAACCGAAACTGTGAAAGGGCTTACGGCTATAGGTTGATTCACAATAGCGACATTCTTCTTTGAACCCTGCTAAATCTAGAAAGTGATTCACACTTTTGATGATACGACAATGAGTATAAAAAAAAGTTTGCTTCTTAATTTCCTTTCATTCCCGCCCAGCGGAGATTGTTTTCTTTAGTATCATTCCTAGGTTCTTACTGTACCATCCCCTTTTTATTCCAACCAACGCAATACGGATACGTGTCCTTGTGTTAATAGGATACCCTAGCCGTACGGTGCAATGTTGCAAAATGATATACTGTATTTGTGCGAGAATTTCTGCATTTTGGGCAAGGGTTCTTTAAAAATTCAATCGGTTGATGGATGTTGTTGTTGGCAACTGATTTCATACTAGGTAGGTGGTAAGTATTCATTGGATTAGTGCAGATAGATGCTGTTAAGTGGTTTTGAATTTGTATTATTGTATCTTCCATTGTGGCATCCCTGCCAGTACTCATATTGAGGATTTCTTTAAGTTGATTCATAGTCAAGAGTAGCCTCTATGGTCATGTATAGAAAATCTAAAGCTTATGTTTGAAGTTATTTGCAATGTTTGAAGTACCCTAAAAATCCGCAAATTTCCCTTATTCAGCGTCCTTTGCAACTGCTTCAATATTACGAATTTTAAGATTATTTCTATATACACATAAAAAAAAACCAATTTTTTTCTTTATCGAATGACTTAGTCAATGCAGCGAATAAAACTCAATAGGGGTGCGTTCGTTTTTCTTTTATTTCTGCCCTTTTGTTGCAATTGCCATTCTATCAAAATGTACATTATATTGCATAAAGAAAATCAGAAAATGATATAAGAGCCTATAAAGAAAAAAATTCTACTTTGCTATAATCGCAATAAGAAAAAATTCCAAGAAAAGGATATGAAAAATAAATTCAAAGATTTACGAATGTTATGCAACTAAAATATCCTTCAAACGTAACGTAGACTATTTCCATGCTAGACCAGTACTATGTCATCAAACTGGGATATTCTTGAATTTTTTCACCTGTTTTCCAATGAGGTTTTTTATAACTTTTCTGATCCTTGAGACTATCATTATATGCTCCTCGTTTTACCTAACTGAACTTTGGTCAGGTTCATAGCATCAACCATTTCGGTATTATGAGTTTGGCATGGTCAAGTTTCGATTGCAACTTTTCATCTTGCAAGTCATACTCATACATACATTCGAAATGGCCACGTTCCCGAAAAAAAATCATTCCGTGCACACGTACACATATAATAGCCACTTACCGGGAATTTGCTCTTGAATTTCATTCAAACTTTGTTAATATTTTATATTAAAAATGAATATTTTTGCAGTTACTTCAATATTCATGAAAGAAAGTTTTTTTCCCTTCATTCACTCTGCAATAAATATTCAAAATGTGTTCAGATCGTCTCTAAAGAAAAGGGTCATATTTGCATTTTGTATGAATATAAAAGACAAAAAATAATTTTTTATAGAATTTTTTAATACTTTATCTAAAGTAAAAAATAGTTTCCTATAAATTTATAGATACAAAAATTTTAATTGAAGAATTTCAAATCATTAATTTTATGAAAATTAAAAAATATTTCAAATAGTATAAATATAAAAGATTGTCCATTTAAATATTGGGAAATTATTCACTAATTATTTGCATATTATAAGCTAAATATAAATTTAAAAAATATTTTTTTGGAAAAAATAATTTTGCCATTTTTATGAGTGTATAAGCTTAAATCCGCGGTTTTTTAGTCATAAAAAGAAAACGTGTTTTTTTCATAGAAAGCAAAAACAAATTTGTTCAAAGTACTTGCCTCCGCTAGCTACATATTTTTTCCATCTTTCGGGTAATTTGTGGATACCACACCAAAAAAATTACTTCTCTTTCGAGGGAAACCACTAATGAAGCCATTTTCGGACGTCTTCGTAAGAATCGAAGTGCTGCTCAGCGAGCACGTGGCCCATCGACGGTAGGGGTCAGGTCTTGTGAATAAGCGGGGTGAGGTAGCACCTCCCAGTTGAGTGTCTCCAAGTAGTTTCGGTCCATTTTTTACGTGTCCGATGGTGCGTTGTCGTTGAGGAAAATCAGCTTGTCATGTCTTTGTTGATAATCCGTCCTTTTTTCACGCAGAGCACGGTGCAATTTGATCAGTTATTGGTGGTAGTGGTGGGCATTGATAGTTTCACCATGTTTCAACATCTCATAGTAGACAATACCGTGCTGATCCCACCAAATGCACAGCAGCGTCTTCCGTCCGAAGCGATTTGGTCTTGGGGAAGATGTTGATGGTTGGCCCGGATCAACCCACGATATCTTGCGTTTAGGAGTCTCGAAATATATCAACTTTTCATTGCCTATCAAAATCCGATCCAGGAATGACTTTCTTTTTTGTCTGGCGAGCAAGATTTCGCATCCCATTTTCCGATCTTTTCAATTTCCCAATGGCACGCAGATGCATGGAAATGGGTGGTTGAGTAATACCCAATTGCTCCACGAGCATTTTTTGCAATTGGGTATCGTCTTCGTCCAAAAGAGCCTGCAATTGATGGTCCTCAACCTTCCTAGGCCGATTTTCACGCTTCTTGTCCCACAAATCAAAATTGCCGTCTTTAAACCGACGAAACCAATCTCAGCACGTTGTTTCCGATAAAGCACTGTCACCATAGGCTTCCATAAGCATTCGATACGATTCGGCAGCCGATTTCTTCAAATTGAAGCAGAAAAGCAGAGCTTCCTGCATATACTCTTTTTCTGGCACAAAAGTAGACATGATTACCAAAGGAAAAATGTATATTGTTGTCCGAAATTGCTGACAATGTGCACTGATTAATGTTGACAGATGTCAAACTCATAAAAAAAAGTATGGCGTGCCCATGATAGCACAATACGCTCACTCACGCCATCTATGACCAAACTTATACCACTGGTAAATACTAACTGAGCTCTGCAATAATTGGCTTTGGATGTTAATTTGTGGAACAAAATTTTCTTCATTGATAATATCCATTTATTGCTCGGTGGATATACCACTAAGCAAAATTGCCCTTTTAATTACAAAAATTAACTCTAGGATATGCATTCAGGTATGAAGCTGTCATTGGCCTGAAATATCTTCAAAAATGAAAAAGGACAAACGGTTACTATCAATTCTGAGCATTATGAAATAAGTGCATTTTTATAGCATAAACTTAAAGATTTTAATTTTAACTATATATTATTTAAATGGCATCAAAAATCGCAGAATATAAAAAATTTTCCCCCTTAGTTCATGAAAAATTCTCAGGAATAGAATAGTTTTTCTTAAAAAATTATGCTAAAAATTATATTCACGCAAATAATCTTTAAAGTTAAAAACTTTTAAAAACCAGATGAGTGAAAATTTTTCAAAATATTAACTCAAAAAGATTAAGTCATGCTAGAATACTAGTTGCAATTATGTTAATAATATTATATTTATTAAAGCAAGAATTTAATAAAATTTACTTTCCAAACTATAAAAAGAAAAACTCTTTACCCTAAATCCATTGACAAATAAGCTAAAATTATTTGCTAAAACAGATAATGTTAAAAAATATTTTTCGCTCTTTTATGATTTTAATAAATAATTTTAAATAGTTTTTGCTTTTTAATTTTGCAATTGTCTGATAATGAAACATAATACAGCTAATATTGTATATTCTATTAAATATTAAGTATTCATCAATATGTGTTTTTATAAGTAGAAAATAAGAGAAAATTCGGTTATTTTTCTGAGTTGACTACTAAAGACCGTGAAATTAAGTTCTTCTATGTATCCCAAGGGCATTTATTCCTTTAACCCTTTCTGAGCATAGCTCTGATAATGGTTCCAAACTGAAATTGCTTTCATAAAGTCGTAAATAGTAAATTTTGTTTTCAAAAGCAAAATTCTAGAAGTCGACCATAAATCTGAATCTTCTCATGGGAAGCGAGATCTTGAACATTTCTTATTTGCTTTACTGAGCGTGGAGGAATTTCATTTTCTGAGATGGGCCAATTGAAGTGCAATCTTATAGCCCACCTATTTGCAGTTCCAAATGTCTCTTATATGACTATAACCACCGCATTTCCTATTTGGTGAGTCACTCCATTTCGGACCCTATTTCTGCTTAAATGGGTATGGGTGGGGCAAAAGCCATTATCGGCATCAAATTCATCGGTGACCATAACCAATCTGCAGTCAAACCGAAACCATTCAAACTAGTATATTATTATTGCTGTATCATCTTTAGAATACTCGTAGCTTCCAATTTCACCCTCAAGCAATGCCATCATCTATGCGGATTATGGGAGACATAGCCAGAGAGACACAAGGAGTCTAATTTTGTGTCTGTCAATCAGAATTGTGAAAATACTCATTTCGGAAAGGTATGCAGCACGACAAAATGCCAACAGTATGAATGTCCTGAACGAATTCATTACAAAATCGGAGGGAATCGAAAAATACGTTTTTCATGTTTTCTTGAGCATAGATTCACCATAACATAAAAAAAATCGATTTTCTTTTTCTAGTATTTATTCTGCAATACTTCTTACCCTCCTCTCTATTTCTCTAACCCATAATATTTGTGTTTGAATTTTTCTTTAAGTAATGCTGATAATGATTCGAGAGGCTAATAAGAAGTATATACACTATTTGATTTCCCTTGTCTAACTTATATCCAAAAAAATCCGCAACGATAGAATACCAAAAACGATGACTTGGTTTCTGCTTTTCATAACTTTTTGATTTGATTGATAGGCATTTGTGTTCTGGCCGTAATTTGCAGCAGTTGTTCTTATGCATTAAAAATGAATTACTATCGAGAAAGTTTTGAATCGATTCCTGCCACATTTATCTATAAAAATAGTTCAACAAAAATTTAGTTTCCCTAAATCTAAACCCGGAAAACGGTAGTACAAGATTTGAAGAGTTGAACTTTGAATAATGTGATTTAGTAAAACAAGGCCGAAAACTTTCAGAAAAACCACATAATTTTATTCAAAAAGACCGAAAGTTTTATGCAAAATCAGGACAATATCGGCAATTTTCCTCAAAAACACAGCCCTCCTCTTAGAAAAAGTTACTTTGGAAACGAACCATAGTCATATTTATTTGCGTACAATCTTGACTGGATTACAATCTTTTCTTTCGAAAATTTCATCTTTCTGCTCCGGAGAAAAATGTTCGGTCATCAATTGACTTAGTTTTTGGAAAAAATTCCAATATTTTTTTTATTATAAAATAGATTTTGGTATTGGTCATTTTATCAAAATGTACAAATTAATCTCAGAAAAATACGCGAAGTTTTTAAGAATTTTCTACATAAATTTTTATTACGAAAATATTTGAAATAAAAAAAAAAAAAAAAATTGGTGAATACTTACTATTATAATGTTTTTTATGATGATTACCTTAAAAAATGGAGGATTAAATCGAAGTGTTTGGGGAAAAAAAAACATAGAATTGAGTGCCAGATGCCTTTGGCAGACAAAGTATCTTCAAATTATGAAGTCGCACAATTTTTCAAAATTTACTTTCAACAGTTGCACTTCTGGTGACAATACTAAAACCATCTGCGATCGCCATTAACATAGAAATTATCCTTGGGACACGTTTCGGTACCATATGGAGGTGTCTCCAGTTTCACTTATAATACTGTTTCGATTGTAAGCAAATTGAATTTAGAAATGCAACAATTCATAGATTTGTTGGGGTAAAAGGATACAATCTTCTCACTACCTCCCGATGACGGTGATTCCCCCATCAATACAATTGCTGCGTCTTTGAATACCAATTGAGATGAGATAAGACCAAGTAAGTGTGTTCTGACTATAATTTTTCGAGTTTCCTTTTTGTACTTCTCAAAATACCATACTTTAGTAACATTCTCGATGCCAATAAAATATGATTTATAGGTGTTCATAAAGTCAAGTTATCAGAATGCATGATTTTTATTTTTGAACCGAAACCCAAGAACTCTGCATGGAAATCTTATTAACAATAATAGGGAATAGTGTGTATGAATGAAAATCTGGAAGTTACTGAATATGTACACGTAAATATTAGTATGTAAAATTTTGTTTGAATATTATAAAAGAGAATAAAATTCGGTTGAGTATATGTCAAAGAAAGAAAGTAGATATATGAAAAGATGGAATTTAAGAACAATTTGTGGTCTTTTGAATATTAGTAAATAACTTAATTATACTAAAAACTTGTAAAGGAGTGAAAATTGTTTAACTAAAATTACTCTTAATTAAAATCCAAAATTTATTCGCTAAAATAAATTTAGCAAATAAAATAATTTACGAAAATAAAACACTTTTCTAAAATTTTTCAACTTTTATAATGAGATTATACAAAATTTTATCCTTAAATAACTTAACGAAACTTCATTTAATTTTTTTGTTGAAGTTTGTGTCTTGTATATAAACTAACTTATAATATTTACTATTATTTCAGTTATTGTTAAAGTAGCTTTTGCCCATAGAGGTCTTATACCAGGCTAGTCTATAACTGACACGATTTTTACAATATCACAGATCCTGAAGAATACTTAAAAATTTTAAGATGACACTCATAATCTGAAATAAGATATCCAAAAGTAAACAGAACTCTTTGAGGCAATGACATAAATTGGTATCCCTGTGAAGCACAGCAGACCTTAACAAATGTCAAATGTGCTGTCAAGATTGGTGGTAGGCTCTCTCTAACTGTTTGAACAACTAATAAGTGTTCGTAAAGGTAATTCGTTACCTCTGAAATATACTGCCAATAATCACGGCACAATTTCTATCAAATCCCTTCAATTACTTGTCTATGGTCCCGTTATACTCCTTTGAATATTATTGTTCAAGAAGATGTAAATTACAAGATTCCTTAGCTTTTTGAGCTAGCGGTTGAATGAAGCGTACTCACAATGTATTCTTAAAAGTGGAACTAACTAATTCCGTAAGAGTCGGAAGTTCCACAGTGGTTCGTCCTCCATGCCTGGCCAAGGCGAGGAGTCTTTGGCTGAAACGTGGATGGCTGTGGTAGTCACCTACATTGCAAGTACGCTCTTAGAACTGTTGTTTAGGTATGGTAGACTTCCGGATGCTATTACCACAGATGATAGTAAAGGGTTAGGTAGGCCTTGCTACCAACAGTAAGGGGCTTATAACTCGTTACTGACTGTTAGCAAATGAGCTTACCTGTGATGGTTGGAGTTGGTAGTTGAACTAGTTGTGCGCGGAGTAATGAGGAGCGCTCTGCTGGGTGAAGAAAATAAAGAAGATAAAGAAGATGAATAGGATGAAGGAGATGAAGAAGATGAAAAAGATGAAGAAGATGTAGAAAATGAAGAAAATGGAGAAGACGAAGAAGAAGAAGAAGTAGAATCAATTGAAGAATATGAAGAAGATAAAAAAGCTGAAGAAGATGAAGAAGGTAAAGAAGATGAAGAAGCTTAAGAAGATGAAAAAGATGAGGAAGATGAAGAAGATGAAGAATGTAAAGAAGATACAAAAAAAAGAAGATGAGGATAAAAAGATAAAGAAGTTAAAATGATGAAGACGATAAAAAAGATGAAGAAGATAAGAAGATGAAGAAGATGAAGAAAATGGAGAAAATAGAGAAGACGAAGAAGAAGAAGAAGTAGAATCAAATGAAGAATATGAAGAAGAAGAAGATGAAGAAAATGAAGAAGATAAAGAAGAAAAAGAAAATGAAGAAGCTTAAGAAGATGAAAAAGATGAAGTAGATGAAGAAGATGAAAAAGATGAAGTAGATGAAGAAGATGAAAAAGATTAGGAAGATAAAAAAACCGAATATGATAAAGAAGATGAAGAAGATGAAGAAGATGAAGAAGATGAAGAATGTAAAGAAGATAAAAAACATAAAGAAGATAAAGATAAAAAAGTTAAAATAAAATGTAAAGAAGACAAAAAATATAAAGAAGATGAAAAGATAAAGAAGTTAAAATAATGAAGAAGATAAAAAAGATAAAGAAGATGAAGAAGATAAGAATATGAAGAAGATGAAGATGATAAAGAAAATAAAGAAGATGCACAAAACAGAAGGAAAAGAGGGAGCCTGATAGAATGTTCCATGCCAAAAGTTTCCCAAGCAGGAAATTAAAGAAGAATGCGTTGGATTGAAGCGAGCTGTAGTGTTATTAAGTAATTTCGATGCGTGAAACTACCTGAATCTAATGAACTAGTGAAATTTATTACCGAACAGGTCTGTTTTGCGCGTTGAGTGGGCGTATCTTAATCTAATAATTATATTTTATCTAACGAAAGGAATGCCACGTTAAATAATATTACATTAATAATCAATATGATGTCCTCTTAAATGTTTTTTTTTTATTCTGAATTATTAAAAAGTTACGAGTATACTTTCTTTTTTCCTACAAAAACTTGCTGATACAAATAACATTTTCTTGAGCCTTCCAAGGATTTTTTGGTGAAAAACTTGATTAATAGTTTATAATTAAGCCAGAAATTATTTAAGAATAATTCCCCTTTCTGTCAAAAAAACATTTATTGATGATTAGTGTAGCACTCTTTATATTGTCAATTTTGTTTTTAGATCATTTTCAAAAATCCATGATCAATTCGGTAATTTTCGATTATGTCAATAAGATTAAGCCAAACATTCTGTCGATTGTCAATCGTGAGGTTTTACGAACACACCTCAAATAAACCTGATGAAGACTAAAACAATTCAAATTTAATTCACAAGTTATGAGTTTTAATGTTAATTACTGGTCTGATCTCACAAAAACGATCATTTGTTCCATATATTTATCAGTTAAGACAGGAATCCATATTTTGAAGAAAATATCATTAATGAAGATGGTTTTGAGGCAAAGGTCATTGTGCTTGTGGACGATACAAGCGTCTACAATGTCCAATTTGATTCACAGACCCCTTTTTTCTGATCCATTCAAGGACTCCTTTTTAAATAAGACAAGAGCTGTCACTCATTCTAAATTTTCATTAGTTTTTAATGTTAAAAGCCTGCCTGAGCAAATTCAATTTTCCACTGTATCTCAGTCCTCCAAAAAATACTTTATGCTGCAGAAGAACTTAGGTTCTTATTAAGGAATGTTCCCCATAGGCATATCGTTCCTCCAAATTTCTCTGTTCCATTTTTAGGAAGGTCTAACGTACATGCTTTTTTGGAGCATTGTTGCCAGATCGCTGTCAGTGACGCATTGCTTGTTCAATACACCTCGTAGATATTATTAGGTATAACTATCATAGTGTCAGTAAGGCTTTTGTGACTTTCGAGACTGTAGATAATTCTATTTGTCTGGTGGGTAAAAATGAACACAAAACTGAAAATAAGATTTTCTAAATTAGAAGAATACTTTTACAAAATGACAAAGTAGATAAGTTCGACTTTGAGGTTGTCAAACAATTTTCTTTTTTATTAAAGATTTTTAATAGACTCCTCGGAATTTAGAATCACTTCGTAAATTTACCAAAAGATTATACTTGATAAAAGTATCTTATTTTACTTGATTAAAATGTGTTGGTGCAAATTAATTCTAATTTTGTTCAAAATACTGATTTATTGTATCTAAACACACTTAAAATATCAAGGAAAAAAGGTCCTCCATTTTATTTATGGTGCTTCATATCATTTATCGGAAATTTGATATTACTCAAAAGAAAAAAATAGCAACGCTGTAATGTGGATGAATTGAGAGGCTTCAGTAAAAGTAATATTTCCTTAAAAATCCAGTTGGGAGACGTCGATTATTCTTAACATAGTAGGAACACCCCGAGTAGGTCCTAAATAGATACTGTATTATAAATCGCAGGGAAAAGTCCATTAAAGCATAGATACCTGTTTTCTTGACGAAGCTCAAATCCATTAAAGTTTGTAATATCTATAAATAATAATAATAATAATAATAATAAATATCCGAACAAGTTTATTTATTAGTGCAATAAGTTTTTTTCTTAGAAAGAAACTCAGAGAATGTAACGAGGGGAATAATTTATATGTTATTATTTTTTTCTTAAATAAAATTTTTTTGTAAATTTGTGAAAAACCATAATTTTAAAAATATTTCAAAATTACAATTCTATACTTGCCTAAAAAACTAGAAACGGCTCTACCTTGACAACATAATATTTTCTATAAGAAAGTCGACGAAGATGGCAAATACTACTTTAAGTTTTCACCCTCTTAACAGAGAATACCAATCATCGTTGCAGAATTCATTTAAATGCAAATTTCCACCAACTTCAGATTCCATCAAACGAACATCTCGTTTTCAATCACATTTCATTTTTGATATTCTCTATATTCCATATAATCATTTGTTAGGTACTATTTTGATTTTATTCCATATTTTTTCTATCTTCTAATAAATGGAAATTTCCAAAAAAAAATATGTTCTACAATTTTATGAATACTTTTCATATAAAATATTATGGTGGTATTATTGTTTATAAAAAAAATTCAATATTTTTTGTAACACAAACCAAACAAAAAAAAAAAACTTCCTAATAAAATCATAAATAAAATTTGCGGATTTTTTTAAAGGGCATATCTAAACCTTGCAAACTTTTCGAAATCATGAATTTTTTCGCAAAACTTTTAGATTTTATAGCATTTTGAAGGGATATCTTCAAATTTGACTTATGTCATTTTTATTAGTTTAATTAAAATAAATAGTATTATTTTTATTACAAAATAAAGTAAATATTTTATAGAAAGAAAATAGAAGTAACATAATTTTTTCTTTTTTAAAAAAAACTTCAAAAACATTGACTTCTATTGTAATAAAATTGTAAATTTATACAAAATGTTTCACATCAACCTTTAATTTTAATATTAGATGTGTCAAGACAACATGAATAAAAAAAGCATCATTTTCAATGTGGAATAAGTTCCAACTAAACCGTCAGGATTGTAGACATTTTATATCTTCCTAAAAAGACGAAACGATTTCATTGTACATCCATATTTTAACCCCTTACACCTCTTTTAACCTGTCTATCTTTTTTTTTTATACTATAGTCTCATTCTTCGTTGTGTACCTTTAACCTATTCCGGTTAATAAAGTTTGTCGTCAGAAAGTTATGAAATGATAACAAAGGAAACGTTTCCTTGTTAAGTTAAAATTTTTATCACCACACCTATAAATATAAAATTTGCCTTACCGAGCTCCGGCAGACGACGATACCCACATAAAAGTGATTTGAACGAAGGGCAACTTTAAATATTTTTGCTTGAGCAATCCTGAAACTGAAACTGGTTCATTGCGAGTAGCTTTAAAGTGGGAATCCTTATCTAATGAAATTCTTTCTCTACAAAAGATACGACCATCTCTACATATGCGCCTGTGAATGCAATCAAATTTTACGTTTGCTCGTATTCCTTTCAGGCGAGTTTCTTTTTTATGAACGACGTTCTGATGGAAACAAGTCTCTACAAATCCTTTTTTGGGCAAACTGTCTTTCCCATTCCCATCGACCCTTGTCGATATTTGCATTTGTTGAAAATATTTTGTAGCAAAAAAAAAAATTTATTTTTACTACTAAACATAAGTGTAAGTGTAAGTGTTATTGTTATTTCTTAAAGACTTTTATTGAAGTTTTGTCTATTTTCGTACAGACTTCCCCAATTATCCAATGCTGTCAACATATTACCAACTTACTCTGAATAAGCTTTTCGACTCACTTTCTTTCTCATGTAAATGAATTTGTTCATGTTTTTGCGTAAATTTAAACAAACAAAGACGCGCAAACATTTAATTTTAGTGCACATTATTTAAGAAAAAAATACTATCTTATTCCTTATTTAGGATTTAATTGACGTTCAAATTTAATTTGTAATGCACTGTTTAAAAAAAAAAAAAACTCCACACTTCCTCTACTCCACCCTATAAAAGAAAAGATTTATTTATGAATAGTGAACTACCATTTTATGTTGTTAAGTTTTTACAACCATTTTAAGGGTATTTTTTTTAAATAAAAGTTTCGTAATAAAATTAAGTGATTGTATTTATAAGAATAATAAAAAAAAATTATTTTTCCCTTCAATTAGTTTCGCTTTTTGCCTGTTATCAGTTTGTTTAAACTGGAAGTATTTTACGAGTATCTGATAGGGACAATGATAGAGAATAGATTCTTCTGTAAATTTCAATTGTTATTCTAAGTAATGTGATGCAAATTGACTTTTTCCCTCATATTAGATCATTTTAAATTGAATAGATTTGATAATTTTAAAAGTCGATTTTGAATATATTATTGTCAAAATAGATAAAAGGGGATGAGTTATTAAATTTGTATAGTGGCCGATAGAATGCATTTCCACTTTGGAAGAAATATTATTTATGTAAAAAATTTTGGTAATAAAAATATTATCGTTACTTGGATGAAAAGTATTTGTTTTTTTAGATATATAAGTACTATTTTCAAATAAATATCGGAAAATGACTTTATGTGAATATTGTTTGAGTGTATTTATTTTATAGCATCAAATTGGAAAATTACAAAAATATTATTGCTATGTTGTGATCAGTTCTTGAGAATAATAAAATTCTAGAATATTCGTACTTAATTATTTTTAATTAATTTAGAATGACAAAATCAATACTAAATTAAGACAATTCATATAATCGTATAGGAATGCCATCCTATGGTGTACTATCCAAGATTCTCTTCATTCAATATACTGAATGAAGAGAATCTTGGATAGTACACTTATTAGAGTAAAAAGAGAAGGCCGTATAGAGTACTCATTCGTTACCTTTACCACACAATTCCAATTAGGGATATTATAGTTATAAGAAATTAGGTCTCATTTCAGCAGTCTATTCGCCGTAGATACTTTGGTCTACTATATGATAAAAGTTGAGGAACCACACCTAACAAAGGACATAGTGTACAAAGAAAATAGCACTGTCCCGGTCTGTAAACGATAGAGTTTGGCATCCAGGCTTATTCTGGAAAATCAAGACGATCCTTCCTTCCACCAATTTCCTAGTTCTAATATAATTCCTTTCCAACCGACATTTCCAAGTAACGGAATCCAACGAACTCTCTAATATCTCGCCGATATTGACTGGTGTTCCACAGGAAAGTATAATTGAACCCATCCGACATCTTAATCTGTTCTAATATCTTTTTTGCTACATAAAAATAACTGAACTTTTTGGATATAGAATAAAATACACATTATATTATCTTTGAAAGTTATTATTTATTCAAAATAGTTTCCATTCGACTCAATACAACGTTTGGAACGATCAACCAGCGCATGCATAGATTTTTTTAATGTCATTTATAGGAATGTTCTTCAGGACCTCGGTTACGGCTGCTTAATAATCATAAAATACACCTTTCATCTTGGTTTTCATTTTTAGAAATAGAAAATAGTCACATGGTGATAGATCAGGCAAATACGGAGGGTGGTTGATGAGAGAAATCCGTTTTTTCATCAAAAATTCGTTTACTTTTTTGGTCTTGTGAGGTTCTGCGTGACCTATTCTTTTCTTGTGAGGTGGTCTACCACGACCAATTCTTTTCCACAAACGATCTAAAATGCCTAAATAGTATTTTCCATTAACAGTTCGACCTTCTGGAATAAATTCCTTGTGGACAATACCCTTTGAATCATAACAAGTAATCAACATTGTCTTGATTCGAAACTTCTGAAACAATTTTTTGGTTTTGGTTCGTCTTTGGTTTTGGTTCGTCCATGACTCATCATCAGTTATCATCGAGTCAAGAAAGTCTGGATCGTTTCAATAATGTCTTTGCAAGGCTCCACACGAGCAATATTTTTGGTCTTCACTTAATTCATGTGGAACAAAACCCGCACAGGCCTTTCTTTTACCCAAATCTTCAGTTAAAATTCTCCAAATAGTGTTTTTACTCGTATTTATTTTCCTCAGCCAACATTCTCGTAGTAAAATTTATATCGATACCAATGATTTCAAGGACTTTTTCCACCAATTCAGCACGATTACTAGCTTGTAGACGACCTGTCCTTAGGTCGTCATTTAAATCTTCACGACCATTTTTAAATCGTGTCAACCACGTATAAACTTGAGTACGACTCATACAAGTGTCCGATGGCTTTGGCCTACGTTGCATATGGCGGAAATTTCCAAAATGCTTCCGAAATTCTTCAATCTCAAATCCAAACCCTCCAGAACCAGATGGAGAATAAGAGGCAGTAAACGAAAATCTACACACATGAACCATATACTTATATACCTTAATGGCAGTGAAATGTCACAACACACAGAAGCTTGGTATCTAGGACTGAATTTAGACAAACGGTTCGGATGGAACCCACATGAAATACTAAAAATATAAGAATTAAAATGACGATACCTACAATTACTTTGGCTTCAAGACAAACGTTCTAAACTTATTATAGACAGCAAAGTACTTTTATATAATGTCCTACTGGAACCAATATGGACTTACAGACCAGAACTGTAGAACTTACAGACTAAAACTAAGCATTCGAGTTCCCGTCGAATCGAATCCTTTTAATCAAAAGCACTCCGTATAATTATCGACGCGTCCTTTTATTTTCACAATACGGTTGTCCATCATGATCTCATAGGCTGTATCTTGTTATAAAAAGTTCCATTCACTAGTTTCCAATTATACTAATCTCCTTATTCAAAAACTATTCTTCACTTCCTCTCCGCTTATATATTATTCCAGTATTTTAGTGTGATTTACTAAAATACTGGAATAATATTGTATATAAGCACACGCTAGCAGGATAAACTTCAATAGAAGTTAACTCAGTATAACCTTTAAAATTATTTAATACTATTATTCAGATCTACTTGTAACTATGTTGTAGTTGTAGTTATCTGTAAAAATTAAAAAAAGTATGATCTAGAAAATAACAAAAGCTCCCGAATAAATAGAAAGGATATTCTTTTCTATTTTAATTATAAAAAAAAGTTTGGTTGTTTGTTCTATTTTAATTATAAAAAAAAAAGTTCGGTTTAGTCTAAATTATTGAAATTTTTTCTGCAAATGTAATAAAATTTAAGAACGTTTTTATAATAAACCATTATCCAATTTGTGCATCGTAAAGCAAAATTAATTAAAATAAGCTTTTAATTGTGATTTTAAAAAAATTGTTCGATTTTATCACTTGTGGGTTTTTAGAGCCCCATTTATAGTAATTTTGCTTACTGGCTCATCGACGGATTGATAAATGAGCCTCATCGATAGAAATTTTTTTTTCTCGAAAAGTTGGCATACAGTCTTCGATTGTTCTCTCACCCAATCGGCTGGAGTGTCTTTCAGCTAACCAAATTTCAATATAAAATAGAAGATATTAATTAAAATAAATTTTCGATAAACATTGTATAATTATTCATTAATTATTAAATGACAGGATTTTTTGTTCTCTATCCAAAAGTGAATATTCACATATGTCACTGAGATAATATAGTAAAAATTTATTTAGAATAAATGAGGGTAAAGGAAATAAATGTCCTTTTTTTATTATTGTAAATATTTTTGTATTTATATTTTTAAAATTTCCTTCTAAATTAATTAAAATAATTTCATTTTTTTTTTTGTTATTATCAATATTTAATAAATAATCTTTGTAGAAATTCTCTTGAATAATTCACCAAAACGAAAATTTATTTTTACCATAATTTTTTATCTATTTTTATAGTAAAATATTAAAAATAAATTTCTGCTTGACAAATTATTAAATATTTATTATTGAAAATAATAAAAATCTATTTAAATAACATCACTTTTTAGCATAAAGATTATCTGCTTTAAGATATTTTGTAAAATTTTTAAGAATAGCCTTTGGCAGAATCTCAATAGATATCTCTGATAAAGGCTATGGAATATAAAGTAGAAATTTTTATTGGGATCAATACATAGGGAACTTTTGGTAATATTTTTGAAATGTTCAATGCTTTTGAAGTTTTCACCTTGTTTGACCTTTTTTTTTTGGGTGAATATTGAATTTAACAATAAAAGATAGGACTTTTGAAATACCAAAGGAAATTCCATTAATTTACCATAAAAAAGCATAAGGGATAAAGGCACACAATATAGAATGAATGAATGAATGAATGAATGAATGAATGAACGAATGTGTGATAGGCTGAGTATTGAAATTTTTCCTTGATCCCCACGGTGTAGTTTTCGATTTTGGAATCGGTTGCGGTAAAGGAAATAGTCACAGAAAAAGGGCAGGGAAATAATGTGAAATAGTTTTTTTCTTCTTCATTTTATAAAAAGGCTGTGAAAAGAAATTGACCACTTCCAGGAATACTAAAGTTAAGTACCAATTTTTTATTGAATGCCTTCGAACAAAAAAAAAATGGGAATATTTTTTCTTTCCTTATGGGAGATCATTTTGTATCCTTTCCTTCATAATTTCCCTATCGTCTGTTCATTATTAACAAAAGAACTTTTTCAACTCTTCAATTTCCTTATCAATAAAATTGAATAAAAATGAAATTGACTTTTACTAACTGACTTGCAATAGAAACGGGTAGTTTGGGAAATTTCCTTATTTTTCTAACTATTTTAGACGACATAAACCTGGTAGTTTTATTGAAAAATGTTTATTAAAAATAATCTATTATAGATGTTCATTTTCGATAAGTTCACCTGAAGTTCGTAATTTATTTAAATATAAAAGAATTCTTATTATGTGTTTGGACAATTTTATATAATTTTACCTTTGAAATTTAAGTTATAATATATTTCGAATGTGAAGACTTAGTAAAGATTATATTTTATTTACATATTTGATATTTTTATAGATTTTCCACTGCGATAAAAGTTAAATAATTATATTTATGCATTCTGGATTGACCATCATGCATGATTTGAATTTTGAGCAGTTAATGCGCTAAAGTATTGTCAACAAAATATTTCAAATATATATGCTAGCACATACGCGCTCTTTCTTTGGAATTTTCCATGACTGTTTTGTATAAAGATGAATGAATTTCATTTATATAGCGCTCAATTTCCTCCTTCAAGACATGGGTGGTCTTGAGCATACTGGTGTAAGCCTTAGACGTTAAAAAAAACCAAAGAAAAATGTTCAACAGCCAATTTTGATACCCAAAATGGGAAATTACACGATGATGGTAATGACTCACGCGGTAATTAAACTCGTTCTCGGGCTGCATGGCATGTGGCACCCTTTAATTGAAACCACATGTTCTCCATATCAATATCTTGCAATTTAGGCACAAAAAAATAGATTATAATATCGCGATAGTAAGAATATTTAACTGTTATTACTTGACCAATTGTATTTTCGTAGAAGAATGGTCCGAAATTTATTTATAAATCAAGTTATCAAGATCAAAATGAGCCTCGTCGAAGAAGATGATTTTATTGGAAAATTTTGCTGTTGTTCCATAATTTATTGAACGAACTCCATTTGCTGTGAGTGGTCAGGAGGCTTCAGTTATTGAGTCAATTGAGCTTTGTAAGCATAAAGATGCAAATCTTTCGTGAGAATAGACCGTAGAGACTTCAAGTAGTCCCATAAGAAAAAAGCTCTTTGGAGCTTCTTGAAGTCCCTACAGGGTATTCGTCAAAACGTGGCTACAAATAAACCCATAGGAAAAATTTTAGCGGCATCAAATCATGCAAACGCGGAGGCCAATTAAAATTAAAAAAAAAAATTTTATATTAAACGAAAAGGAACAAATGACTTCAAAAAATCGATTCTGTTTCAAACTATGTAGTTAGTGACCCAGACCATTTTCATTAATAATTTGCGTCAAAAATCGGTTATCATAGACCGATGACACTCCTGATTGACGGTTGTTGCTTATTCTGACGACCATATTAGAACAAATACCGCATAATTTGAGGGTTTTCAGTCTCATAGAACTGACAATTTTTTTTATTTTTGTGTGAGGGATTTCAGTCGCATTGCACCGAGAAATACGTTTCATCACTCAGGATGCTTTTTTGCCAACTATTTTCGAAATTCTCGGCCATTTGAACGACGAATTTTGCATATTCCAAGCGACAGTACTTATGGACCGGCAACAGTCATTGAGTCAATTAAATTTTGTATAGGAACATCTTCAAATTAAAACGCACTAACCCCTGTAAAGCAATGTAAAGGAACGACGTCAAAATGATGTTCTTGGGGAGACGTCTCAACGCTGGCCTGTAGGATCGTGAAATTTTCATTGGATCTACTAGGCCAGTTTTTATTTAGACAACCGGGATTAGCGACAGGTCCAGAAGAAAAAATATATTTTGGATAAACTCTTGATTATATTCTTTAACAACGCATTTTTCGCTTTATATTTTTTATTCACGCACATTAAGTTTTCAATGTGTAATGCTCCATGGCAAAATTCTTCAAATGTCAGACCAAACCTGTCAAAATTATAGTATTGCCTGATGACAGACTCCATCTAATATGGCTCACTTTGTGTACAATAATATATATTTTGGTAGTCAAGTTGAATCTTTTCTAATTGTCCTTTAAAATTTTTGAAGTCTGCAATCATACAGGCTTATTTATTTCATTATTTGGAGAGAATAGCCCTATTTTTTAAGAGTTGTTAATAATATAAATATATCAACTTAGATAATATCTGATTAGATAAAAACTTATCATTTTTTATTATTAATTTTTAAACTACCAAGAAAAACTTTAGTGATTCTGCAAAATTTTCTTCAGCAACGAGCCTCTAGGATTAAAATATGATTAAGCACCATTTCTTTGAAAATGAATAAGGAGAGACCGTTACCATATATTCTGAGCGCTTTGACCGTTTAATATCGGAATTTTTTTGCTTAAACTTATAGATTTTTATCTGAATTATAAATAGTTTTAAGAAAATTATATATTAACCCATATAACGTGACAAAATTTGACTTATTGCACAAAGAGTTCCCAGGATGCGTAAATTCGAAATTTGGTTATGACAATAATTTTCCAGGATCGTTCTAGGAATTTTTTCTTATAAAAATATTTAAAAAATCATAATAAAAAAGATAATTTCTTAATTTCGGAACACAAAATAATTTACATCCGCCAAATAATGGCCAATTTACGGCCATTTCGAAATCTGCGAAAAAGTCAATAAAAATAACCTCAATATGATCTAACTCTAAAAGAATCTCTTAAAAGCTCATAAAATAATTAGAATATTGCATAGTTAATGGCGAAAATATATTTAATTATTTAAATAAAAATTAAATTAAAATTTGATTCAGAGAATTATTTTATTTAACTTTACTTTACAATGTGTAAATTGGATAATATAATATATAATTGAAAATATGCTTTTTCTTGCCTGAAAATCTTACGCAATAAAAAAATTTTATTCAAAAATTTTCTATAACTACAATAGTATAAATTTATCTTTATTTAATGTTTCTTCATCAATCATAATTCTGTCGTAATATCGATTTAGTTTAAAAAAAGGAAAAGAAAAATTCTTTAAAAACTCTTAAAAAAAAGTCGTGAAAATATTTAAATTTTTTAGTACAATCACTTTATATAAACAATATCTATAAGAAAAAAGGCTAAATCTATAACTACTAGTATTATATGTATTTATTCAAATACGACTAGTAACAATAAATGATCAGTTATAGTGCATACTCAGGAAAAGTTTCTTTTCTTATAGAGTTTTTTAAGTGGTCGATGTTTCCTCATCTATTTTTCCATTTTTCTAAAAATTTTTGCTCATTTAAAGTAGAATAATATAATATAAAATTGGTAAATAACAACAACAATCTATCTATGTTCATACTTTCGTAAAATAGATAGAGCGCCATGCTTGTGAACTTTGTTTTATTGAAAATAAAATGTGGAAATTGGTGGATACCTTAAGAATAAAGTTACGAATAGATATTGTCTAGGAAAATAGTCATGTTTAGGGTGGATGCATTCGAAATTCATTTTCTACATTAAATTCAATATTTTAGCCAATTTTTTTTCATGTGCATTCGTTTCCATTGCCCGAACCATCAACGTCGTCCTTGCCATTACATTTGTTAGTATCGCGACCAGCAAGATGCATAAGATTCTGACGATTGCGAAGATATTGAAGATGTTTTTGTGAAGTACACATTTGCATATCATTCGATAGGAGTTTTTGCCCCGCAGAGTTGGGAGATTTGATCTTATGAGAGAAAGATGAAACGAAACACTAAACAGGGTAAACCCGATAAGATAAGATGAAGACGACCAAGCGGAACGAATCAGAACAAAAGTCAAGAAACTTTTTGCAATTCGCTCTTCTCTATTTTTTGCGATTATTTCAGCGAAGATTTTATTTAGACGTGCATAAGATGAACTTTGTACAACTTGCAAGGTATATGACAGAGTCCTTGAACGAAATACTTGTGTGTTATGTTCTCGGTTATGCAATAATATAAGGACACTGTTGTGCTCGTTTTCCGTATTCTCCATACACTACTGGTTCTAGCCTCGGGATTATTTTATATAACAGAACTTATCGTATGGCAAATGGATAGTGGCTGATAGTCTCAAGATCTAACTAGTATGTGTAAAAGGGATATGGGAAGTAACTAAGAACATGGATTTCTTGGAACCAACTTTACACTTGGATGCATAGAAAAAGAATAGAATCGAAAGGGAACTTGAACAGGGAACCAACTATAGAAGCGCTATCGAAGCGTGAAGATTTAATTGATTTCCGATTCGTCTAATTTATTTTTATGCCATCATTACGATTATGTGACTTTCTTCATATCCGATCTAGTATCTAACTTTCTATTCACAATATAATTATGAGACTCTATCCAAATGGAAGTCTTTGTTTGAATTTATTTCTTATTCAAAACAAACAGCCTCGTTCATTTTTGCTATTTGCCATTTTCTACATCAGACCAGACAAAGCCATAAAAATGAATAAAATTTCGGCAAAACTTGAGAAAAAGCAACAATTTCTTCATAATATTGATAACATAATGTAAAGTAGAAGCAGTTTGACGATGTAATCCTGTTGTTATCTGTCTAGGCTGTGCGAAATTTTCTTGTCGAAATAATGCGTTTCATTTCGCGTACAACTCGATCATCTTATCAAGTCAAACTTGCGTAGATATTCGTATCACATCAAATTGGATGGCTTGTGGAAAAATGTCATCGAATATGACGACAACTACTCCATTATTGTTGAAAATATTGACGTCCCAGCCATAGAGAGTGTTAGTTTTACGGGTAGACGAGTTTAGTTTGAAAATAATGGGAAGGGCGCACTGGAATATATCCTGGTGGAAATAAGTTCATGTGACACCATCCTTCTGTGGTGGCGGACACTGTTGTATGCCTCTTTTGGTTTTTATCTAATATTACGTCAATACGCAAACAATTCTTCTCAACTTGCGATGTTCTTACCATGATATAAGCTATCCGAGTAGGAGCTATCTCAGCAATTCAATTTGCTTGAATTTGTTATCGGAACATTACACATTTATGGTTCAATCTTTCCTATTATTCGCCTCTATTGCATCAAACATGCCATAATCTGCAATCATATTTGTTTTTTTCCCTGCTTTTGCTATTTTCTTCCAAATAAGCAGATATAAATTTATTCCATCAAATAAAATCGGTGGGGATGGTAATATTCAAATATGATCGACTATAATGTGTAACGTGATTATGGATGTTTTATGCAATTTATTTAAATCTTGTTAGACGATGGTACTCGTCAGTTTAACATTGAGTTTTGAGTAATTTTTTTAAGTAAATTTTTGTAATTTTTTTTCGAAATTTTTATAAATACGATATTTGTTCAAAAAAATATCGCGAATTTTGTGTTTTTTTCAAAAACTATTTCTATATTCATGAATATCTATTTTGTCCCCTTCAAAGTAATCCCCACCAGATATTATACACTTGTGCCAATGTTTTTTCCAATCCTCGAAGCACTTCAAGAAATCATTTTTTCTGATCTTGTTCAGCTCCTTCTTCGAAGCCGTCTTTATCGTCCTTTCATGGAGCTCTTCAGTTTCGGGAACAAGAAAAAGTCTCATGGGGCTAGATCTAAGAAATACGGTTGCTGCGGCATTATAAGAGTGTTGTTTTTGACCAAAAATGGCAAAAGCCAATTTTTGTTCTTTCACAAATCCGGGCGTTTCTGACGGATTGTTTTGCGCTACTTGCGCAAACTTGCAGGTAATATTCCTTATTGACCGATCTACCCTGTGGCAAGAACTCATGATGCACAACGCCCTGTAATCGAAGAAAACTGCAAGCAAAAATTTCACATTCGACCGAACTTGACGCGCTTTTTTCGGTCTTGGCTAGTGCGGCACCTTCCATTGGGATGATTGAGCTTTGGTTTCCACGTTATAACTATAAACCCATTATTCGTCACCAGTTATGACTATCTAGAGCAAATTTGGGGTTTCGCGGACAGAGTCCAACAGCTCCTTAGCAATATTAATGCGATGCTGTTTTTGGTTAAAATTGAGCAAAAGTCGAAGACGAGTTAAAACGCAAGCAAAGCAGCTGTCAAGAATTAACTGAAAATTGAAAATGGCCGAACTTGTCGGCATAAGTGAGAGACATGAGTACTAACATAATGCCACAGAAATCGGTAATCGAATTTACGTAACCCGCGGAGATTGAAAATTCGCGGTAATTTTTGAACAGACCTCGTATAGAAGACTAGGCAGGACCTTGTATGTTCATAACAAAATGCCTATTTTGGGAGAGATTTTTATTTTCTAGCAATAATTTTTTTTATTTTTATTCTCCCAAGTAGATGACTAAAGCTCTTCGGAAGGCTTCAATTGAAATCGACCGTACCACAACGGTTATAGTCCTAAGGATGTCCCTTTTAAAAGTTTTCTGTTCTGGAACAATACAAAATTTTATAAGGACTTTGATCATATGAATAGGAGGTCTGAGAAAATGTTAGGACATATATTCTTGCAATTTTCTTTCTGTTCTGTTCTCATGCCCAAATCAGAGGTCAGATAAAATTTCTGAAAATTTAATTTAGGTAAATTTAACTCACAACTTATCAGCTTCAATGTTAATTGGCGGTATTACCTAATAAAAGCTCTAATTCCTTTCACATTTTAATCAGCTAAGACTAAACAAAAATACATGTTGAAGAAACTGGCCGTGTAGCAGATGGCATTGTCCTTTGGAATGAGAATTTTTTCGGTTATTGAGACACACATACAATAAAAAATTAACGATTACAAGACTTAAAAAGTTAAAAAACGGTTTTGGCGGTTCTTAAATTTTTTTTAAATATTAAACAGATTCCGCATGATTTTTCACCTTTTATTTGAGACTATTTCGTACTGGTGGGTTGAAATTTTGTTGGTCACTAGATCACATATCCAATTAGAAATTAGTGAGTACAAAACTTAACAAGTCAAAAAACGGTTAAGAAAAATTTTCTGAACGGCTCTACATGAGTCTTTATATTTTATTTGAAATTAGATCACACTGGTGTGTCTAAATTTTTTTTGCTCATTGGGTCACTCATCCAATAAGAAATTATTAAGTACGAAACTTAAAAAATCAACAACAAAAACGCATTTGGCGGTTAAGAACATTTTTTGAACACTACCCTCGCTGCGTATGAGCCTTCACATTTTATTTGAAATTAGATCACAATGGATGGTCCAGATTTTTTTAGTCACTAGATCACTCATGCTATAAGAAATTAGCGAGTATGAAACTTACAAATTCAAAAAAAAACGCATTTGGCGATTAAGAACATAATTTTGAACACTACCCAGGCTCCAAATGAGTCCTCACATTTTATTTGAAAGTAGGTCACACTGGCGGGCCGAGATTTTTTTGGTCACTAGGTCACATATCCAATAATAAATTAGCGAGTACGAAACTTAAAAAGTCAAAAAAAAAACGCATTTGGCGGTGAAGAATTTTTATTTGAATACTAAAAAAAATACTAATTAAAAATTAGCGAGTACAAAACTTAAGAAGTCAAAAAACTCATTTAGCGGTTAAGAAATTTTTTTTGAACGGCTCCACATTAATCTTTATATTTTATTTCAAATAAGATTACACTGGCGGGTCGAGATTTTTTTGGTCATTGGGTCACTCATCCAATAAGAAATTAGTGATTGCGAAATCTAAAAAGTCAAAGGGAAACTCTTTTGGCGGTGAAGAAAAAAATTTTGAACTTGAAATAGGCTCCGCATAAGTCGTCGTCTTTTATTTAAAACTAGGTCACACCGGCGAGACGCGATTTTTTTTAACTACTAGGATAGTCATTCAATAAAAAAATGCACGGATACTAAACTTAAAAAGTCCAAAAAAAACGTATTTGGCGGTTACGAATTCTTTTTTGAACACTAAAAAGATTCCGCATGATTCTTTACCTTTTATTTAGGAATAAATTTTTGCGATTACTGGGACACTTATATAATAAGCAATCAGCATATTTAAAACCTTTAAAAGTAAAGAGACCCGGCAATTTATATTTTTTTAATTTTTGAGTTTTATTCAAAAACCAATTACTCATGAATAGTCAAATAAAGCATTTCGTGGCCGATAGACATCTTTAAAAAAAAGACATAAAATTTCGCCATACCAGACATATTAAAAAAAAAGACATTCATTTTTCGCCATACCTGCTTTATATATGATTGTGTGGTTTTATTATCAAATCTGAACATTTTCTTTAAGCCAATTTACGTGTATGTTATACACACCATCGGCGATATGTGTATTATTAACGTGGCTCTCGTTGAAAATTAGCGGCGTCATCTCGCAGCAATATCAAATAGTTTCTTATCTATTGTATGATCTCATCTACCCAATATTATGAAATCGGATTTTCTAATATTAGTTGGATAGATACGTGTACGTGCATAAATAGGGTGCATTTCTACCCACTTCCAATAAGCGTATTTGCTCACATAATTCAATTGGTATCAATATCCTTTATCGATGCAGCCATCGAAGACTATAACTTCAAAAACAAGAACCGAACGAGTTTTTTATGATAAAAGTCTGGTTCTCTTTTATGATATCTGTACATGCACAAATTCTATATAATGCAGGATATGCCCCATCCTCTTTAACTGCCTTTCATATTGGGGCTTCTGTTATTCATGCAGAAATTTTCAACGCAGCGTAAAGAATGCATTTGGTGTGCATTTATTATTCCTTCATTTTTGTATATTATTTAAAGAATTATTGAAACATGCATCGTTTTAAAAAAAAAGGGACGAAATCTATAAACAAGTATCTATATGTGAGAGAATTGTAAAATTTTTTGTTTAATTTGAAAACGGAGGAAAATACGAGTATATGAACAGAGATATTGCTTTGTGTTTGCGATTTAAATATTAAAATCCAGAGTGGATTCATGGCCCTTATTTTTTGTGAAGATATTTACTTTTCAATAAACAGACCCTATTTGAAGTGCTATCTTCACTTAACAGGATGAAATGTTAGCTTGTCGTATTATGAATAAAAGCGCAATGCACACCTACAAATCGTACTTGGTGGTCTTGACTTACCTCCATATTGAGTTGAGCCAGCAGCAGTTATCTAAGCTATCCTAACAGATTCCGTAGTGCGTAGGAGATGGATGAATGCATTTCTTTAAAATTCTTTGTAAAAAATTTTTGTGCAGGGCGCTGTTTGGCGATTTCTAATTTTGTGTGGCTGTGTTGATAGGGACTTTATCCCCAACGTTAGGAATTCGAGAAATTTTTTTTGTTGTATAGCTTAAATAACGACAAAAATGCACGCACTTGAAAGATGCAGAATCAAGATTAAAGGGTGACTGATCATATAGGGGTGATTTAAAAATCTACATGCTAGTCAGTTCTGATAAGTTCAATGCTATTCCGTTGATTGCCGTTCGCTTTGTGACAGAAAACCAAAATGTTCGAGCACAAAACACACCGCAATACTTTTCAGCATTCAACATTATTCACGTTGAATGCTTGAATGGCAAAACAACTGAAACCACCTTTGTCATATGTCACTTTTTCATATGGCAGTGACTCGTTGCCATAGTTACCAGAAATTTTTATGTACCATTATTAGGGTAAAAATATGTCTTTGTAGTCAAACGCTATTGGAACATATCAAAGAGCCAGGCAACATTCCAAAAGGCAAATCATCTTAATGAAAACGAGTGATATTCGGCTTTTTTAAGGCACTAAAAAATTCAAAAACTGACCCCTTGTTACCTTTTATTATTCTAAACTGTTTCCTATCATCCTAACACATATATGTGTATTGGAAAATTTCAAACAAAAAAATTCCTTGACAATTAGTCTACCGTAAACATTATTAAGACGCCATCGAAATCGAGGTTGCTGCTTTTCCATTTAATGAATTAGATTTAATCTTCCTTGTCGTAATCGAATTCTTGTAATTTATATGCAAATGTGAGTGGATTTAATTTGTAGAAAAATTATCATAAAAATCATTAAAGCTTAAATAAAATTAAAATAATTACGAGAACCAAAAAAAAAAAAGGAATTTCTTTAAGAACTGATTGAATATTTTGATTTGATATTGATCAGAGTTCGGATTTCGATTAAAGTTTCTTCTTCCTTTTTTTTCCTTTGCTCTTTGATAAAAGATATAACTCAGTATTTATGGTAGGTAGCATTTTAAGAAATCATAAAAGATGGCAAGAGTCTATTAATGAATTTTGCATTGCAAATTAAAAAGCCAGTCTGGTCTGGGGTTTTTTTTTCCGTAAAGCCACAATTATCGTTAATGCTTCAGATTTGTGGAAAATTTGCAAAATTATACAAACTACCATAGGAAATGTATAAGGTCGGCGGCGGGTGAATGTAGTGAGATGGGCCGCAAACAATCCCAAAATGCTACAACAAGACATTATGTTTAATATCAGATAACGTGCGTCTTGTTGAAAGGCATTGAAAACCTCTTCAAATGGAAAAGACGTTGCCTTTGCCCTCTATTCAGGTGAACTCCTAAATGAATGTGGGGGCAGCTGAATGGATGATTTGTTATGGGCACAGGGTACAAGGTACACAAAGTGTAGGCTGATGACTGGTTCGGAGCAGGAAGCGACTACTCGTACATTGCCAGACAGTCGTACTATATCTTGATAAGTCAGGTCCTTTTATATGGAATAAATGAGCGTGACATTGTTTCTTTTTTGTTGTAGTCAGCCCCCATAGTGCTTGTGTACCGATACAAATATTATTCACTAATTCGTGCTTTCGGGTTATTTGTCAAAGCAATTATTTATTCAAATCAAATTAATTACTTTTATGGTAGTCAAAAGTAATTCTCTCAAAAATAAATCAATTGTAATGACAACTAATATATTTTCTCAACCAAAAAAAAAAAATACTAAAATTAAAGAAATTGCAGAAAATCTTATTTACATAAGTAGTAATTTTATATTCATTCTCATTCACTATAATTATCATGAAGAATTCCTAACAATAAATTTATTTTCATTTCAAATTGACTAATATTATTTTTAATATTTCGATAATTAAGAGGTTATTCGAAAGATAATTACTTAATAAAAGCTTTAAGAGTTCAGTTACATGAATTGAAGGAATATAATTTCATATTTCTTTCAAGAAGTAATATCACATTATAAATGGTATAAGTGATATTGAATGGAGAGAATCACATAAAAAATTAAAAGGATTTGATAGAAATAAAGGGTTCCTTTGAGTATTGTAGAAATCAATAATTTGCATATTTGATAATTCATACTATAGATCATATTTATTTACAAAAATGCGCATTTTGCGAAAAAGACATATTTTTTTTAGCAAAAGTAATTTTTAAGAAAATGTTGATTGACAAATTTTTACGAATAAATTTTGCAAAATTATATTTAAATTACTTAAAGAATCGAACATTTTTCAACAGATGTGCTTAAAATAATCAATTCCTTAATACTATTTTTGTTGAAATAAATAAAATAATTTTTTTTTTAAATTTGCAATTATCTAAAATTTTTATAAGAAAGAAGTAGATTTTTTGTAAAATGAGCAGTATGATAAGTAAGTGATAAGTGATAATAAAAATTAATTAAGCTCCTTTTAGTTCGATAAACTTCATCCAACGATATTGCAACTTCTTTATACCATAAAAATTTGGTTATATTATTCGAATTGGAAGCAAATTTCTTTCCACAAAACTATTTCTGCATGCTTGTTAATTGGATAAACTAGGAGATAGCCAAATGCAGCTGTTTTGTCCTGATTTTATTATTTAACTGGTCCAAAACTACTGTATAATACTGATCTACTATCGTTTTACCTTATTCAAAATAGTCAATGGTGATTATTATACCATGTGCATGCCAGCAAATAGTACCTCTAACCTTTCCCGTTTATAGAGCAATTTTTTTTGCTTTTTTGGTGCACGTTCACCAATAAAGTCCACTATTTTGACTAAACTTTTGTTTATAATGTGAAATAGTGAAACCATATTTTATAAAAAGTTATGAATCTATACAAATATTCACTTTTATTAATAAAAATAATAATAAAAATAATAATAACAATAATTATAATAATATAAGAAGGGTAGCAAGAGGCACATGGTCTCAAAACCAATTCGACCAATAAGATTTTTTGTGATGAATAACTCTAACTCAGATAATAGCAATATTGAGGCTCTTAGAGAATCTAAATAATGGTTGGTAACCGGGAAATATTGCAGAGCTCAGGTAATCCCAAATGAAGATGCCGAAGTATCTGGCGGGTAATGGCATTTCAATGACAGAGTAGGTGCTCCGACGTTTCATCCTCTTCGGAGAAAAAAGAAAAAAAGATTATTGTGTTTAATTTTCCCTTTTTTTAAGATGATATCTTAACAGGCAATGGCCAGTTAAAAGCCTTTAATCTTATTTGTTGAGTTTAAGAACCTCTCCCGCCCTATTTTTAAAAATGGTGCATTTTTTAGAGTGATTTATGTTCTGTGAAACCTTAGTATCCATGTTTCCAGGACTTTATAATGGACCCCAGGTGACCCTTTAGATAGCCAAAGATGAGACAAGAACTTTCAATTTAATTTGTTAGTTAATTCGCCATGTCCGGCCAAGGTGGGGAGCCATTACCTGAAACGTGGGAGGGTGTGGTTGTCATTGATTGGCGTTGAGGAATGCAGAATCCAAGGTGCTATCACTGCAGTTGATACGAGAGGCTTAGGTAGGCCTTGCTACCAATAGTTAGGGTAACTGGTCACTTACTGTTAGTAAATGGACCTACATATGATGGATGGAACTGGACAGAGCCAAGCCCAGGTAGTTACATAAATATGCGGAAAGTAACGACGGAGCGGTCTGCTGGTTGACTCCACTCACCAATTGGAATTGAGGAGGATGGAATGTTTGCCTGTTTCATCTATGAGGCATAAAAGATAGTTATGAAGATGAAGAAGAATTGGAAGAAGATGAAGAAGATGACTAACATTAAGAAGATGAAAAAGAAAAAGAAGATGAAGAATATCTAAAAGATGAAGATAAAGAAGATGAAGTAGATGAAAAAGATGAAGAAAACGAAGAAGAATAAAACGATAAAGAATATGAAGAAGATAAAGAAGATGAAGAAAATGATGAAGATGATGAAGATGAAGAGGTTGAAGAAGATGAAGAAGATGGAATAAATAAGTAAGATGAAGGAGATAAAGAAGATGAAGAAGTCGAAGATGAAGAAAATAAAGAAGATGAAGAAAATTATAAATATAAAGAAGATGAAGACGATAAAGTAGGTGGAGAAGATATAGAAGATGAAGAAGATGAAGAAGATGAAGAAGATGTAGAAGATGAAGAAGATGAAGAAGATGAAGAAGATGGAGAAGATGAAGAAGAATAATATGATGAGAAGATAAAGTGGATGACGAAGATGAAGAAAATGATGAAGATGATGAAGATGAAGACGTTGAAGTAGATGAAGAGGATGGAATAAATAAGTAAGATGAAGAAGATAAAGAAGATGAAGAAGAAAATGAAGAAGTCGAAGATGAAGAAAATGAAGAAGATAAAGAAGATAAAGAAGATAAAGAAGATAAAGAAGATAAAGTAGATAAAGAAGATGAAGAAGAGGAAGAAGATGAAGAAGATGGAGAAGATTAAGAAGATGAATGTGACTAAGATGAAGAAGATGAAAAAAATAAAGAAGATGGAGAAGATTAAGAAGATGAAGAAGAAGAAGAAAAAAAAAGAAAAAGAGACAACCTAATAGAATGTTTCATGCACGAAGTTACCCAAGCAGGAAATCACAGAAGAATGCGTTGTATATGAAGCTAGCCGGGGTGATGTTAAGTAATTGAAATGGGTGCAACTACCTAGATCTACTTAGCTGAGCTTGCGAAATCCATTACTGGACAGATCACTCCTGCACGTTTATTAAGCGTATCTCAATTCCTATGATCGTAAGCAGTCCATGGTATTATGTCTAATGTTATGTATGCTACGTAAAATAACATTACACTAATAGTCTTAAATGCCTTGGGTTTTTTTAATTATTACAATATAATGTTGCAATCCTAATCCAAGCTGAGAGTCCAATAAGTGTAAATACGGTCACTTCACAAAAATAAAATATAATAAAAAAAAACATATTTGATTAAATATTACATAGTAACACTATTTGTCTACGTGATGGCAAAAAGTATCTAATAAATATACGAAGAAGCTATAAATTCATTAATAATTATATGAGAGCAGAATAAATTCAATCAAATTATCCCAATTTATATAAATTAAACTTAAAATAGGATATATGAAGACACTATTCTTATATATTGTATGTATAAATTATTGTAGTAAAGAGAATTTATAGAATTACTTAAGTGAAATATGATAAAAAGAAAATATGCTATCATATTATCGTTGTGATCATCATTGTTCATTTTTGTTTTGTTTGAGGACAGAAATTAATGAGCAACTTCCTTGGTTTTAATTAGCAGCAAATACGATTACCAGCAAACAAACAAGAACGCCTCATCTTTACGAAGAATATAGAAATTATTTATGGTAGCATGGATTTATCAAAAAATATAAAAGACGCTCTACAATTAGGTTTTCATTGTCTTCGTTTGATGGGCTGAAAAAAAAATTAACTAAATAAAAACAGATAAAGCTCATATACCATATTTGGAAGAACATTTTCCCATTAGGTGTTAATGGAGTATCAAAAGCAATGCTTAATAAGCCACACATATTCTTATATCAATTATTTATGCTCAAATATAATGTGTGTGGTGTTGCCAAAAATCAAGATAATAGAATCTGAAATTAGGCAAAATAATGTATTTCGGTTCGACATAAAGAAACCAGCGTTGAACAGTCGTATATCAAATGATTAATTACTTTAATTATGATTTGCGTGCGAGCTCTTAAAATTCGTATATCAGAAGCGTTTCCATTAGACTATACAGTCTATTATTTACTTTGCAGTCTCTGTAATATGAGATTTTTTTTTGGAACTTTTCTACTGGCAGAGAGGATGCAAAATATATTCAGGATGTCGAATTTGCATTTGAATAATCGAATTCCGATGTATCGGTACTAAATCCCTCGTCAGAATCACTAAATCCCAAGAGAGATTCTCTGTACCAGCTTTTTTTTGGAAATTTTCCACTAGACAACCACTGAACTACAGTTTATATTCCAATGTGACGGTTATAAAATTCAACCAGCATTTCGGGAAATAAAATCCCTAATCGATAACAGTTGTAGCAGTGTTTGTTTAAAAGCAAACCTTGTTAATCGCTAATAGAATCCGACTTAATGATAAATGATTATGGCGCGAATTATGGCAATCGAACGAATAACGACACCGTGCATTAATTATGCGAAGACAAATTCGAAAACACTAAGAAAAGGATATGGGCTCATAAATCAGTTTGTGCGTTCCGCATACATAATCCAATATTTACCATTGCCAAAATAACGCTCATATACAATATATACCCAATTATTGACTCACAAAATTACTCGAATTTATTTTAATTTCGTATTTTCGGTTTTCTTTTAGAGAGAAAACTTTACGAACGAAGGAGTTGTTTTTGGCAAATAAGGAAATTACATTCGAAACATGTTAGGATATAATTCTTCCATGAAATCAGATACCAATGATAAGTCAGAGACGACAAAATACACACACAAAACATATGAATGACATTTATTCAGTCTCTACTCGTAAGTTATGATAAAGGAAAAAAAAAGTGATAATAACTGTAATAATAAGAGTTGGTCCTTTCAAAAATTTGTAATTATTTGCCGGTGAATATGACTACGGAAGAAAGGGGAGGAAAATTTACTAGACTATTCTGAAATATAAAACGAACACTAGCGTTAATTGAGCGAGAATTTACTATTCATATTTGGATAGGAAAAGGCACGTGGCTTTGTCAGAATACAAAACAGCCCTTTTGACAATAACCATAAGGGGGAATAGCTAAATACGATCTAAGATCTTTAGTGAAATGGTGTGAAAATGATGGCTACCACTACCTTAGAATCCAAAATGAAATGAAACTGCTGCCTTCTTAGTATTCCAAAAAAAAACATTTCACTTATTGGATGTTTATGTATAAATTGCGGCCTGGTACACTGCTACATAGTGTTGGTGCACTGTACATCATCCCTTAATGAATCCTAACGATTATGAATGGTAATTAAGATGAGTATATGCTTTCGGCAGCGTATAACATCTCACCCTCAAATTGAGTCGAGTCTACACTTCTCCTTGCACTTACCTAATATCTCCCTAACGATAGGATGTTAGATGCTAGGACAGTAAAAAAAAATTATAAGAAGTCAAGGCGCTCAATTAGAACCTTTAATATATTTTATGGTCATTTATAAGTCTAGAAACATAACTTCATTTTGCTAAACCATTCTTCCCCGTAGCTCTTGAAAATATTCTTTGAAATAAATTCCTTGAAAATCTCTTGTTTTAATAGCAAACCAACTACCCTTATTAAAATTTTCGATAAAATCCGAACAAAGGAAATTATGCGCTCTTTGAGTGCACACATTTTAAGTGGATGCGTTTTTCTATACAAAATATAAAATAACGTCGAATTGCTTTTCTAAACACGTGGTATTTAGTAGATTTTATATGCAAACGAAGATTAAAATTTCTGTTTTATATTCATTATATTATTGCAATCGTTTAAATTACTTTACATTCCCCTTAAAAGAGGCACTGCAGGATACTTTAGATAAAAGAAATTTGAAATCATTACTTTACATACTACTAGCCTTTACGAAAAAAAAGGACTTAGTGAGACTCTTGTATACTTAAATTTTATGAATTTCTAATTCTAGATTTTATGAAATGAAGTTGATTTATTTTCTCTATCTCTGTACCATAGATTCCCCATTAAAGATTCCCCATTTTAGATGAGCACTATAACTAAAAATACAGGATGCAAATTTTATAATTAAAATATTCCCCCTGTAATTAGACACATAATAAAATTCTGCATTTGCATACAAAACAGGAATGCAGTATTTGAGATATTTTTATGTATTTTTTTATTTATTTTAAAATATAAAGTAACGTTAAATAATAGAACTAAAAACTTTCCCTGAACGACTTCATGATTTATGACTAAGAAAAAAATCTTTAAATTAATTATAAAGATATATCCAATTTTGGGTTTGCAGAATAAAGTTAACAACCATTTCTTAAAAATGGTTGTTAACTTTATTCTTAAGATTTTAATTAAGTCTTAGTTTTATATTGGCAAATCCTCGCCATTTTGTAATAATTATAAAATTATTAGATTTTTGTCAGAACTCAATCCCTCTTGGGTGATGTTTGATAAGACTTTTTTCTATTTTCGAATGGTAATTCTGCCAGTATTTTTCGGGTGATAATTCAGCCACTATTTTTAGAAATATTAGTTTTAAAATGCTCTAAAGTTTAAATATCATCTGCTTAAACATAAATTTAAATTAGGCATTTTGCCAATTTTTGAAGTTATACGTATTAGCAACTTTTCACAAAATAATGATGGCAAAAGCCACAAAATTTCAAACAAAATTTATTCTATTCTGTGGCTTGTGGGACTATTTTTTTGATACTTCATATTCCTCAAATTAAAACCTTCAAGGTCAGACCAAAAAAAGAGGGGATTGTCATTAATTTTTTATGAAATACGTACCAATGACGCCTCCGGACCAAAGTGGATACCATACTATCAATTTTTACAAATACGAAGGCAGGTAAATAAGAACTTACAGCAGAATAGACAAATGAGGAGGTTCTTTCTTGATTTCTTTGCAAAACTGGGCCAATAACAACACATAATAAACTCCATTTATCGTTCATCCATTGTCGAAGCAGTCAATGTAGTCCAAGCCAACGTGCATTCCAAAAAACTGTTGCCATCACCTTGCCAGATGAATTGACACGTCCTCCCCTGTGTCAGAACCGTATCGCCTGTAGAAAGCGCTAAACCAGCCATTTAATCGATAACACGATTGCGTTTGTTTTCCACTATGACCCACTTGGCCGACATTATTTTAAAATTGAAAACCACAGAGTGTAAAATTGAAACCACAGAGTCATGTGATATTGGCAGTAGTCTACTAAGAGATGGAACTCATCGAAAATTATATTTGTTTTGACCGCCATCTCTGTGATTTTCTAAGTACTTATTGACCCGCCCTTGTAAAATGGCTATTCTACAGTTATTTGTGGATTTTTTTTAGCCTTATATATTTTTATTTTGCTAATTGACATACCATATTTACCAAACAAGAAATTTGCCTCATCACCTAATATAAAAATTTAGTTCGAATTTCGAAGCTGACGATTCCAGGACCCAATCGGCGTATCTTCTCAAGTTTTCTAATTAACATTGAATCCATAATACAATATTTCGAATTTTATTCAAAACAAAACTTACGAGGGTCATTCAACAAGTACTTAGCCTACAAAAGAAAAACGAAAATTTTGGAAAGGTGGCAATTTATTTTTCCACATAATCTCCTTCAAGCTCGATACACTTGGCCCAGCGATGCTCTAACTTTTTTAACCAAAATAGACCTCCGTGGCGACGATGACCTCTTCATTCGACCCAAATCTATTCCCGGCGAGTGATTTTTTCAAGTTTGGAAACAAAAAGTAGTCACAGGGGGCCAAATCTGTAGAGTACGGTGGATGGGGCAGCAATTCGTAGCGCAATTCGACCAATTTGGCCATGGCGATGGCGGAGGTGTGAGCCGGCGCGTTGTCGTGGTAGAACAGCACTTTTTTCTTCGCAAAGCGGGGCCGCTTTTTCTTCAATTCGACGTCAAATCGGCCCAATAAGTCAGCATAGTAGCGCCCCGTGATTGTTTTACCCTTCTCGAGGTAATCGATGTGGATCACACCTTGTGAATCCCAGAAAACGGTGGCCATCACCTTTCCGACCGATCGAACAGTTTTCGCCTTCTTCGGAGCATGTTCGCCGGGTGAAGTCCACTGTTTCGACTGTTCCTTGGTCTCTGGTGTGTACCAGTGAATTCATGTTTCGTCGACGGTCACGAAACAACGCAAGAACTCCGCTGGATTGCGCTGAAACAGCGCCAAACACGTCGCCGATGTGGTCTCACGGTTGCGCTTGTTTTCCGGTGTGAGCAAACGCGGCACCCATTGCGCCGACAGCTTTCTCATGCCCAGTTCTTCGTGTAGAATATGATGCACCGTTCCTACTGCGATGCCCACAGTCTCAGCTATCTCGTGAGCCTTCAATCGACGGTCTGCCAACACGAGATCGTGGACTGTTTTAACGTTTTCCTCCGTAGCAGCCGTTTTCGGGGCACCTGGGCGTGGCTCATCAAAAACCGACGTGCGGCCACGAACAAACTCGTTGAACTAATTCTTGACGGTCGCCATCGATTTCGCTGCGCGTTTTCCCTTCCAAAAACAAGAAACTCATCACCGAACGATATTGTTCCTTTTCCATTTTTGTGCAACCGACCGACACGCTCGCTTTCAAAGGCTCTCAAAACAAAACTAATGAAGGGAATCGACTGAAACTCTCAAAACAAAACTAATGAAAGGAATGACAGTAGGCTACTAAAAGAATGTACTGCACGATGGTAAATTTCTTTTGTGACAGCAGTTCCATCGGGCGGTGAGGCTAAGTACTTGTTGAATGACCCTCGTATCTTAAATATTATTTACTTTTAAAAATTATTTAATGAAAAATCTCTTTTTTCCAAACCATAAATTAGATATTTCATCATCATCATCATATTTTAGTGCCACAGCCCGTGGTGGGCCTTGACTTCCTTTACAATCTGTCTCCAAGGATGTCTATCTTATGCTTTTAATTTTCAATTTCGTACTCCAATAATTCTTAGGTCTTGTTCAACACTAGCTAGCCATCTTTGTCTAGGACGTCCTTTATATCTTGTGTTTGTTGGTATCGTATTAAAAATAGATTTTTGAGCTCTTTCCTGTGGCATTCTGATAACATGGCCAGCCCATTTTATTCGCATACTTTTTATGAATCGACTTATGTCATCTCCATCGATTAACTCTAAAAGTTCTGCATTTGATCTTATGGTACGAGATATAAATTCCATTTACATCTTATCTTCAACTTATTTATATCGGCTTGCGTCATCGTCCAAATTTCCGATTCGTATCTTACCACTGGTCTTATTAGTATCTTGTATATTTTCATTTTATTGGTTCTTGTTAACAGCTTCGATTTAAATAAATTTTTGTAAGCATAAAAACATCTATTACCAGCTTGAATTCTGGTTTATATAGGCATGTCGTTTGGGTTTTTCACCTGTATACTCAAATAGCTGAAACAGCTGACGCTTTCTATAATAAATTCTCCGATTTTCACTGGTTGCAAATTTCTTCTAGCATTTGATATTGATAATTTTAAATATTTTGTCTTCATTTCATTAATATGCCGACCAATTCTCTCACACGAACAGTGTGTCCCAAAAATAACCGAACTTTATATTTAAATCATACAACATGCAGCGCCATCTATATTGAAAATTTGCAGTATTAAAAAGATAAATTCATCCTCTTTCAAACGCAACTAAATATAAAGTTCGGTTATTTTTGGGACACACTGTTCCACTAGACACACTGTATAAAGTTCAGTTACCTACTTGAATTAAGAATTTTTTCTCACTTTTTATCGTTTTTAATTAGCTTGAAAGACTTTTATTATTTTTTTTACTAAATTAATCAAATTGAAACCATAGATCGATGTGATATTTACAACCGCCTGTCATCGTAAATTATACTTGCTTTAACCGCCATCTCTGTGATTTTGTAAGTACTTATTAGCCCGCCCTTGAGATCGCCATCTCTGCGACAATCGGCGTATCTTTTACATATTCTGAAGTTATTTAAATAAAATTAAATCCATAATACAATAGAGCTAATTATAGTTTTTAAAAAAATTATCTTAAATAATATTTATTTTGAAAAATTCTGTAATAACAGAGTTTTATTTTCCAAACCATAAATTGGATATTATTAATTAATATCCTTGAATTTGTTGCTAAGTTTTTTGTAATTAATGATTAAATAAAAATGATTAAAACATGTCAAAAAAATATGAAAATATTGCTAAGATATATAAATTCTTCAAAACTCTCAAAAATTAGCAAAACTTACCCCATAGTGTGATAGAAATTATATTTGATTAAAAGTACATTTTGTTATCAAAAAACCTACCTACTTGAATAGAGTTTATTTTCTCACTTTCTATTATTTTTAATTAGCTTTATAGACTTTTATTATATTGTATACTAAATTAATCAAGATTACTAATATTTACTTTTTAACAATGCAATTTTCTGTAGGCAATGAAAAAATAATAAATAAACATTACAAAAAACGAGTATGGAAAAAGATATCGAGAAATATGAAATTTTCCACCCTCAGTTAGTAAAAAAAAGCCTCCATTATAGACATCGTCATGAATACACTTTATCGCAAAAGTACTCCTCTAGACTATTGTCCATTTGGCCTTCTGTCTGATAGATACTTCATCAAAAGGTCGCGTATGATTTGATGTTAACAGGAAATGGAAGCATCTTGCCAAAATGGAGAAAATAATTATTATAAATGAATTGAAAAGTACACATGCAGGACGAGCTATTCTACATCCGCCTTGGGGCAAAATGGAAACTTGCTTGTTTTTATAATGTCACGATGAACACGACTAGAACGACCATTACTACCACACGATTACAAGTAATCACATTCTATCGTTTAGGGAAAGTTTTAACACTGTAAACAGCTACCCTGAAGGAATTCCTTTTCGATTGGGGAATGTTTTTAAATGATTTTATGTGGTAGCCAACGGCTATTTATTATGGCTGCAAGATTATTCCGAAAGTGAAAAAATTATGAGGTCGAACACAATAATGCCGCGCCATGTTGGCAGCTGGAAGCGCTTGTAAATTTAATGTTTTATAAATTAGTCCTTTTACGAAAATAGCACAAATAATATCGTCTGACTCTTCTAGGGTCGAATAGGCCAGCTATTATTATGGGTGTGAGTACAGATGTGATTGAAAGTTGATTGATGGTGGTTGAAATTAGAAATGAGCGTATTTGCGGTCTACCCTATCGAAATTTGATGGCATTTAATAGTGTTTGTATGAGCATGTATTTAGATATGACTAACAAGAATAACGACCAAAAACAAAAACGTCAATAGTTTTGTATGGGCGATTTCACCAAAAAGGGTATAATTTGATTTTTGTTTGTAACTTCATTAATCGGGTAAATAGTTACGTTTTTGTTCTCAATTCCTACCCTCTTCTCCCCTTCCTTTAACAACAAATAAACTAATACTAAATTTTAAACAACTGGAATCTGTTGTTCGGCTGTGTATTGTTTTCATTTAACATCCCTTTTTGTACTCGTGAAAGTGCATGTTTTTACTGATATTTATCGATGGATTAGCTTAAATTAGCTGGCAATCAAGTGTATTTAAATTGATTAACATGAACAAATTCTATGCAAATTGTATAATAATAAAATTCAATTTAAATCAATTCAATATTAGAATTGTCTGGATAAATAAGATAAATATGAGAAGATCAGTTTCGTCAAAAATAATATTTATTTAAATGATTTTGTATTCTTTTCTGTATACTCTCTTAAAGATTCTATGATTTTTTTTTGCAATATTCGAATTGCAATAAGAAAACTTTTGCTTACTCATACTTGTATTATTAATAAATGAGAAATTTCTTTATGAAAATCAGCAATATTTTGTTCAAATCATCAAAGCATATTTTTATCCTGTATAAAAAGGCAAAGGTATTTTCTTATCGACCTCATTGGGATTGTCTCCTATTTCTTTGTGGGATCGTCCTATTAGGATAATATTCAAAAATCGCAAAATTGCGAAAGCAGTAAAAATAAATTGAATCAATACATACTCTTATTTATTTCAAATTTAATCCTTAATCCTATGTCGTCTATCTGTTAAAAAGTATCCCATTGATATTTGTGAATTTTTTTTTTTTGTATGTAATAACTTCATCATTTAGGATATATATTGATGATTACCAGTTTAGATGAGAAAATGTTGAAAAATGCTTACATTCAACAAAAAAAAGGACCATCATCAAAATTTTCCTTTTTTTCGAAACCTTTATATTATGACCTTCCTGATAGATTCTTAACTGGAAATGAAATACTGTTGATAGGTTATAATCTATGGTTTGGTCGTGCTGCTTCCTTGGATCTGGTTACAAAATTCATCTCCATGACCATCCAATGCTGTTTTGTTCTTTTTTATCTTCTAATTCTTTTTTTTTATAAATTATCTTTTTATTATAAGAGCCTTTAACACTAAGGACACAAGCTAGAAGGCATGTTATTTTGCCAACTGGATTTTAGTTAGAGAATCGACTAAGGTACTGTGTGTTGAGAAGCTCAAGTTTACAATATCGTTGAACACAGAATATAAATTGTCACCCTCAAAACTTTTATGATCCTTTGATTAGAGGAGAGGAGAAAATTCGATTCAATCCTGTTTCCGGGCAGCCAGAGTATAGTAATAAATTATGCCCCGGCCAGAAACAAAATGTGTAGCTTCTGTTGTCGATGGTGGATTCTATGCTTTTCTGCATTTTATTGGAGGCGTTTGCTAAGTTGCCGTATATTATTTTCTTTTTTTATTTATCATCAATTTTTTGGTCCTTTTATGTTCGAATCCGTAATATATGAGATATGAATATCCATACTAACGTCAAAGATGTGATCGTGTGTAAATCGTTATTACATTGAACGATGATTTTATAACAGAAGGTTTTAAAGGATTTGGAAAATTCTTTTATGTCCTTAAGAATAATTTTTTTTTTCACTATAGCATTGATAAAATACTATTCGTTTTAAGTCTTATAAAAGAAAATTTCAATCATTTGCAATTAAATTAGTAGGAATCTTTTCTTTTTTTTTACCCCAATAATGATTGCGCATTTCAATCAGAATCCATGCATTAAGAAAATATCAAAAAGTCATTCAGTAGATGAGGTCACAAGGACGATGGTATTATTAATTATTCTCTGAAAATGACAGCCATACTGTCATCATGAAGAAATCATGAAATCATTCTCATCGATTGGCATTTTCAGTCACTTTTGAAGCCTCTTCATTTCCATTTCAATTTCGGAACTGAGTTATATTAAAGTGGCTTCTCTACCAACCAATTATAGAATATTAATATCAATCTTTTCAATCAACAATAATCGATTTATCAATAAATACGTAAATTATTTAAAAAAAATTATATGTTTTTTTGCTTCAGAGTAATAATATTGTAGTATGGAGAAATTAATTAGAAATAATTTTATTTCTTTGGTTATATTAAAAAAAAATATTAGAAAGTCCTTTTATATTTCAGTGGGTATTAAAAATAAAAGTACATAATTTTATTTTTATTTCTTCTATTTAAAAACATTTATCGAATAGTAGTTATAATAAAATAAAAATCAACTGTGATAGAATATTAAATAAAAAAACTTCAAAGTTTTCAACAAAATTCAAGAATAGATTTTTCAGACCACATTCAATACATCAATTTTATCCGAATTAGATCGATAAAACTTTTTTAAAGTTCAACTTGTATCTTTTTTGTGTTAGTAGAGAATGAAATCAAAAGAGTGGAGAGAATTCTTTTTACTGTTTAGCTTCTAAATTGAGATCCAGGACGAAAAAGTTTGAAATTTTATTTTGTTGATACGTGCCACTAGCGCTGTTAGGCCAACCACCACATAGTGTAGAACATTTGTTGTATCAACACTTTGCTTTGTTATATTATTTCGATTCATTTTATTTTCTTTTCTTTTTTCTGTTGTTTTTTTTAAACTAGCTAAGATTTATGAGGATAATCTTTTTACCAGCAATTTTCTACTGCTCTCCCATTTATCCATGTCTTGTGTATATTTTTTGATTATTTCTTCTATTTTACTTAACTCCTGTGTTATAACAAATAGAGAACAGTTTTTTTTCTTCCTTTTTGGAATAGAAGTTTTGGCCTAGTTTGGGGTGTATTTTATGTTAGAGGATCAATATCCATCGTGCATCAGTCATTTTGTCATCAAGAATAAACAGCATTCACTACTCCCTTCGAGAATAAAAATTCTAAAAAGTGACTCATACAAAACCAACCAAAGTGCATACATATGTCAGTTAAGATAGATGGGATTGAGGAGTGCATACTTCTTCCATCGTATAATTATGTAAAAACCCTGTTCCATCTTATCAAAGTTGAGTTTTTACTAGCTTTTGAGCACATGTCGCTGTCATGTCAACGTAATGAGAAAAACCTTAAAGGTAAGAACTCCTTGACACTTGTATTCTCCAAAAGCCCTTGGCAGCCTCTGAATGCGTTAAAAAGTTTTATTTTTCCCTCTCATCTGTCTAGTATTAGTCTTGTTTTGCCAAATTGTTTCTGTTTCCACTTGTACCGGAGTTTTTTTTCTTCTTTTATACCAAGAAACCTTCGTTGATATATTATTATGCCAAGCTTTTCTGTTCAGGGCCAGAGTGTGATAAGTTATGGCAAAAAACCCTATTCCGATATCAACGAGTTAGCAGAGTTTTTGTGTCTAGATTGCACAACTATTCTGAGTTATAAAACTTGTCTCTCTTGTTGGTTCTTCTAGTAGTTTGTTATTATTAGTTATAGTTTGGAAACAAAAACCTTATCGTTTTTTTTTGTTAAGTAGCCAACTACAATGAAAGTAGTTTAATTGGTAAACTCTGGGGCATCTTCAAGTCAAAAGTGGTATTTAACATGTTGTTCTTAAGTGAAAACAGAAGAATTTTTTTTTCCTAGAATTTAACGTTATACGAAGTCTGTTCAAAAAGTATCGCTTATTTTGAAATTCTGCTGGTTACGTATATTTTATTTTAGATTATTTTTATGGCGATATGTTGGTACTCATGTCTCTCACCTATGGCGAAAAGTTCGGCCATTTTTACTGTTCAGTTAATTTTTGATAGCTTCTTTGCTTGCACGTGTTTTGGCTTATCTTCCATTTTTGCCAATTCCAAAAAATGGATCAAAGAGTTTGTTTTGGGAACAAAAAAAAGCCACATGGTGCCAGATCTGAGGAATATGGTGGCTGCGGCATTATTAGTGTATTGTTTTTGGCCAAAAATTCGCGCACAAACAACGATGCGTGAGCAGGGGCACAAAATCCGAGCGTTTCTGGAGAATTGCTTCGCTCAACTTATTCCTTATTGACCGTTCTACCCTGTGCCAATAACTCATGATGCACCACACCCTTATAATCGAAGAAAACTGTAAGCAAAACCTTCACATTCGACCGAACTTGGTGCGCTTTTTCGGTCTTGGCTCGTGCGGCAGCTTCCATTGGGATGATTGAGCTTTGGTTTCCATGTCATAACCGTAAGCCCATGATTCGTCACCAGTTATGACACTCTGGAGCAAATTTGGGTCATCGCGGACAGAGTCCAACAGCTCCTTAGCAAGTTCGGACATTTTTAATGTTCGGCCATTTTGAATTTTCAGTTAATTTTTGACAAGTTCGGCCATTTTAAATGTTCAGTTAATTTTTACAGCTGCTTTGCTTGCACGTGTTTTGCCTCGGCATAAGTGAGAGAGAAGAGTACCAACATAACGGCACTAAAAGAAAAATTAAAAATCGACTATACGTAACCCACGGAAATTAGCGATACTTTTTGAACAGAACACGTATATACTGATATTATTAGCTTAATTTCAATAAAAATTTAATAAATAAAATGGGTATTTACCGTTTAATAATTAATTTTATATTTAATTTCATTTCAGGTAAATATAAAAAGCTAAACACTTTAAAATAATAAATACCGCTTCAACTTCTAATATTGGAAAAGGTAAGAAATTATAAAAAAATCCTCACATTTTTTCTTATCAAGTCGAAAATCCAATTCAATTGGAAAAAATAATGCATATTAAAGTAATAAATTTGTAAGGATTTACTTTTTTATATAAAAATTAAATACACTTGCAGGCAATAAATATTTATTTACAACAAAAAAAAATAAGCCGAAGAAAAGAACAAAAATTTCCGATTTCGATTGAATTTAATTTGTGTTGCGGTTTGATTTCATTGCCAATATCCTTTTGCAGACATGAAGCGCATTGATTCCAATTCAAAAATTACCCCGAAGGTATAAATTTCCACCCTTTTTATGGTAGCATATACTTTAAGTCGTGGATTTTCTCACGATCCAAAGGATTGGCAACTAATTGAAATCGGTGTATAAAACACCTTAAGATATTTGCAACTTTTAACATGATTGAACATCCTAAAAGCTAGAATATCTTATGCCTAAATTTATAAAAAGCTACAAAATATGGTAGTGTTGTGGTAGTGCATGTACGGAACCTTTCAAATGTAAGATTTTTGGGTCAAAATTATTTTTAGACAAATAAAGCTTAGCGCTGGTATATGAAAGACACAATCCAATTTTGGATAAGAAAATATCCTCTTATAAGAAAGTGCTATTGCGTGCATCGGCCATTATATCCTGCCATCTTGTGTAAAATGATCATTCTAAAAGTAAACACAGCAAAAATACCAATGGGTTGACTAAAAATGTCCTTAAAAGCTCTTTGTAAAAGCTTATTGATCCTTAAAAGCAACTATTTTAAAAGCTTTTTGATCCTTAAAAGCTGCTATATTGAAAGCTTGCCAAAAACGTTCATTTTCTAGAATAAGAAAAACAACTTTTTTGGTAAACTTTAAATATATGTTGTTATTGTTGTTATTCGAAATGTGCTTTTCTGCTTTTTGATAGCACATTTTCGAAATACTCGTAACAACAAAATTGTTGTGAAAAAGCTTCATTTTTTTCGAAGAGATATTATTTGTCCTTAAATAGTTTAAAGAACTTTTGGTATAGCAGATTTTTACTTATTATATCATTATTGGAATATATGACTTGGCAGCTTTTCAAATTTCCTTTATAGTAAAAGCTCTTTAAGTTGCTATAAAAGCTCTATACTTTGATTTGTTTAATTCCTTTTATGCGGGTTTATGTTTTAAAAGTTTTAACGTGTCCTTTCGACAGTAAAATTACGCTTTATGAGAAAAATACTTTAATAGAGAAACTTTTCTTATAAAAATTAAAAATTATTAATATATAATCATTATTAATTACTTACTATAATAATATTATATAGAAATAAAAAAATCACTTAAAAATATTATAACAATAGAAAAATTGAAGGACTTAATTTTAACTTTAGATGTAAAAATATTCAGTAATTCTGCAATTCCTGTAAATATTTGTAAAAAAAAATTTTTTTATAAACAAATAAATGGTGTGATATTTTTTAATAGTTTTTATCTTGTTAATTTGGTTTTATTCATTAAATAAATAATAACTAACTAAATTTTTATTTACTAAAATGTCTATGATTTTTTTTAAAGGAAAACATATAGTAAAAACTATTTCCTAAAATAAAAGTATATAGAAAAATTAATTTAAAAGAAACTAACAACAACTGTCATCAGATATATTTTCATTTTTAAATTTCATATGGTCAACTTCCGTCCAAATGACTACAATACGAACTTTTCCCTTCGTTTAAAATCTCCTTTATCAATTTATCTTGGAACTAAACAAAATAAACAGGTTAAAGTGACTGTATTGTTGAATAGGATATTCTCAAATCCTTTACTTTAAATTAAAAAGAGTTTTGGATGATGTACTTTTAGTGCTCTTTTCACTATAATCAATTTTCATTTATGGTGAACTTCCGTTGAGTTTATTATGAGCCTCTGTGAAAAATGACTCTTTAGCTAGTTGAAAAAAATTAGTGCTTCGAAACACTTTCCAATTTTTAGTGAATGTTTTTCTGCTTTTATTTTTACTCTTTTTTCATCTTCTTTTCCTGATAATAAAGTTAGATTCTCTTCTGAAAGGATAATGCTTCATGAACCTATAAAAACTAAGTGTTGCAACAACAAAAATATGAGAAAAGTTTTTAATTATTGCAACCAGTTTTCAAATTGAAAATACTAACATAACAGAATCAAAAATATACTTTTTTATCAAATAGAATATTTTTCAAGGACTACATAATTATAAATTTTATTTCACTTTGAGTAAATAATGTTTTTCGTTTTTGTTTAAGGATGAAATAATGGCGATCACTGGTCAAACACATTCATGGTTAACTGAACAAACTCAAATACAAATATGCTAATATGAAATGATTTTAAGGGTTCTTCCTACATTCTTTTTTTTTATTCCAGTAATTTCCCCTCATAACTATGATTTCTGAATTTTGACGGCATACATTATCTTGAACATTATACATTCCCCCTGATGAAAATATCTACTATTTTCGTCAGAAGTTTCAATTTAGATATTCGACTGCAATTGTTTATTAAACACGCAAGGATACTTACTATATGTAAAAGCGTTTTTGCCATCTGTTCGTTGTTGTACTATTTAGTACTATTTAGAACAGATCACTTGAAGATGGGAAATGGAGAATATCGCCGAAAAGCAATAGAAATCTATTATCCTCATGGGATTCGGAAATGGGTTCTTTTAGCAGTTAGCTTAGCGGAATATATTATTAACTAACCATCAAAGAGCAATTTCGATATATTTTCCAGAAAATTTATATCCTTTCGACCTTACCAACTATGAATTTATGACTGTAACTGAAAATTTATAAAAAATAAATCTAACGAAAAGTATTGATATCGAAAGATTTGTTTTAAAAATTTTCCATATCTGACCTGATTCTATTTAGATACTCATAGCTGAAGCAAAAATATAAAAGATAAAAGGGTGTTCTGTATACTTTCTTTTCGGTTTTATAGCGAATCAATAATTTATAGTACAATTGTCGATTTTATTGATTTGTTTATTCAATTCGTTTTTCTTTTCTCTTTTTTTTTCCAGAAGTTCTATTATATTTATTAGTTATTTGTCCTACTATAAAAGAATACTTATATATATCTTTAAGGATCTTTAACAAAATTGAAGGAATTCCTTTTCTTGTCAATTAACCATCTTCTAAAGTCATGGTTCTGAAATAAAATTATAAAAGGGTTATTTTTCAGTTCAGTGGATTTATTTGTTTTAGTATCCTTTTTTTTCTACGTTAACTAATATATTAAATGAAATTATAGCCATCATAATAAATGTATAATAAAAACAACAAAAAAAATACTGAATATTTTGTGATTGTTTTTTTTCCTCATCAAATCAATTATATTTTATTTAAAGTAAAATCATTAAATTTTCAATAAGGAATTTTTACCATTTAAACAGAATAAATACGAATACTAAGAATTTCAATTATTTTCTTAATATTGTCTCTAAACTAGAATTGATTTTTCTTTGTTAATTATTCTTATAGAAATCTGAAGAGATTTTCCAAAATTTAAATTAACTAAGTTTGAAAAATGTGAATGAATGAATTTTTGAGATGCTTTTAAAATTGTTTGTGAAGAATGCTGAAAAATAGAAAACACTCTGTTGACTTTGATTGATTGAAAATGCGTCGAATAATTATCGATAATCATTAAAAATGTAGGAAATCAGAACGATTTGGTATTCAGATATAGTCTTTTGGTGGCCCATTAAATCCAGATCTGCCTACAACTAAGACACGTGGCCTTTGTTGCAAAAGAATGCACCCCAATTGAATGTTGACACTTTCCCTCCTCTTTGTTTCGAACTGTGCTATTGTCGTCGTCGCTATTGACTAATCGAACCCAAATGAAAAATGTCCTTTTCGGAGTCATTACTTTTCTGTCAGAGACATACACAAATAGTGCATTCATACAATAATCATGCATGGAAACGGATGCGAAATTGAGTTGAGAATCGTTTTCAAATCGTCGCTACCGAACTTTCATACTAATTGATAGTCTGCACAGAGAAATGCCACAACCATTAAGGAGTGGATACAATACACTTGCAATCTATTCCATACTGTATTGAATAGTGATAAACGAGGGTGAAAGGAAGTAATTAATAACTGCAGTGACAAATGGCTTTTTCTCTGGATCCTTGCAGCCTCATATAATGACTGTCTGACTAATATCAAAATTATTTCTTATAATATTAGGGGACTAAGCAAATAACTACTTGTGTCCTGCTGTGGTCAGTACAGGTTCGTATCTTATATATCGATTTCAGATAAAACTGGTGGAGTGTCTGTCATATTATAATTTTTTTCTCATTATTAACTTCATTACTAAAAATTTTGAAGTTTATAGTAATTTTACGTAGCATTTTTATGGTAAAGACAAAAATCATAAAAAAACAATTATTGGTTTTTTTTCTATTTGCCAATCTAGGAAATGCACAACTATTTGAAAAATTTGATAAAATAAGAAAAATATATTATAAGTTATTTTTTTTAATAATATCCAAAAAAAATTGAATATATTTTTACTCAAAAAGGAATCAAGTATTTGCAATTATAAGAGAAATATTCAAAAAATTCTCTTAGAAAACTTTACATTTTTTCGTAGAATTAAGGTTAGATACAAAAGGTGACAGAAAATTATTGAAACTATTTTTCTTTTGCAATAATTTTATTCTAGTTTTAAACAATAATATTTTCCTATTCAAAGCAGATCCTCTCGGCGGAGTCATTATTTCCACTCTTCGCAGTAAAGCTGGGAAGCTTCAACTGGAATTGCCTTTAGTTCGCCGGTCACAGACCTTTGGATTATATTGAAAATACGAAGATAATTTTCTTTATGTAATTCTTATTCTTGGAGAGTAGGAATATTTAGAATGACTGAATAAGAGAGAAGTTGAACGACAGAAACCCCTTTTTACGTTAAAAACTTATTGATGGAGATCGTGAAGCATCCAAGAATCTGCTATATCCGATCTGAAGTAAAGAACCATTTTTCTTAACCTTTCAAAAAATTCTTTATGAAAAAAATTAATAGTAAATTTTACCAAGAGGTTCATTCGTCCTTTTTTATGACTTTTTGATATTAAAAGCCTTCAGAGTCATCTTCCAATACTCTTCGGCTCCCTAAGTATGCTTTTAGGCACCGAAAATATCGATGCTCATCATCAGGCTCGTAGCAAATTTGTTTGAATATAATTCACGAAATAATAGCACAAATTTGGTATCCTTAAAGGATATTGGTAAAAAAAGAAATCATACGGGCTCTTTAGAGTAATATCGGTTTTGATATTGGGAAAAAAAGAAAGTGACACGGGCTCCACAGAATGCTTTTCTTTTGTTTTGATAAAAGCTCGCATTAAAGCGTATACAAAATCTGATCAATTTCTCATCTGTCATAAGTCTTCCAAGGACCTTTAATGTAAGGCCTCCCTTCATTCGATATTTTTTTGGAGTTCTCAGTTATCAAAGCCTTACTGCTGCTCATCTCTCCATAAATGCTTTGTATTACCGATAAGCTTATGCTTCTTATAAAAGAATACGACCATACCCTCGTTGCAATATTTCATAAGTCAAACTTGCAAATTCGCCGAGCTTATCTTAAAATTTAATAACTTATTGCTGCTCCAAATTGGATGTCCCATTTTCGAGCACAGTACAAAAACACAAATCCACGTATTACAATTTGGGTATATAAATGAACGAGTTTGGAACTAGACATCTAAAAGGCGATGTGGAGAGTAAGTCTGCACTGTTGCCAGATCTCTCTCATTAATTTTTTTTAGATTAAAGAAAATTTGGATACGCGTCAACACAAAAATTCAATTATTTCGAGAATAAATTGGTAAGAAACCATACACTTGCAAAATAACAGACACGGCATAAATCAGTGGGGGCCAATTTTAAAGTTCATTTTTGCGCTTGACGCGGTATCTTTAAAATCATTTTCATAAATGATGTCAACATGCGTAAGCAAATAGATTTTTTGAATTTTTCAATAAAACACGGTATACAAATAAAAAATATTATTTATTTAATTATTACATTATTTAATTTTATATATTTATATTAGATATTATTTATTAAAGCAGGATCATAAAGTTAACGAAAATAAGATATGAATTAAATAAGAGGATGTGATATTATATTGAAGTAAATGTAAATGTTAATGTTAAACAAGCATTCTTAAATATTGAAAGCTTCATTATAATATAAATGTGTGTTTGTAAATTAACATTTGCATTTAAATTAAACTAAAAAATAAAGTGGTAATAACATAGAACATAGCATAATATTATAAAAATTAAATTCTTGTAGACTAAATTAAGAAAACGAGAAATTTAATGTAATTTAATAACTGATAGTGAATATTCTAAAAACAATTATTAAATAAATTAAAAAATGGACTAATAGAGCAAGTGAAAGCATAAATATATTATTAAAATACGTGCCCCCAAATTTTCTGCACACACACTTTACGGACGCCGGTACTGAACTGTTTTCCGATAAACATTGAATTGACAAAATCACAAATGCAAAAAAAGTTGTTCGGTATGCTACCATTTTATAAAGAGACTAGCGCATTTTAAAACTCTCCGAAAGTCTACACAAAATTGAGGTGCTCATTAATATTTACAAAATAAATAATAAACCTAAAATACAATTGCATTTAATATCAGAACACTATAAAAAAAATTAAAATATTGGCTACCATTGTGTTAAAATTATCTTTCTCTTTGTAATAAATGAGTTAAAATTGATATTAATTATGCTTTAGGAATGCAGGAAGTTTTTATTACGAAAAATAGATGTTGGTCGACGTTATATCTATACACATGTACGCGAGTAGTACGATTTTTGCCCGTTTTTTAATAAATTCAGACAGAAAATATCGCATGCATATACGAAAATCTGACGTTAGGGCCTATTAATTATGCTTTCAGAATGCAGAAAATTTCTATTACGAAAACTAAATGTCAGTGGAGATTGTATCTACATAAAATATTCTCCACATATATATGCAAGTAGTTCGATTTACCGCCGCTTTTGTACAAATATAGACAGAAAAATGCGTATACCTATACGAAAATCTGAGTTAGGGCCTATTAATTATGCTCTTGGAATGTAGAAATTTCTATTACAAATAATAAATGTCAGTGGATATTGTATCTTCACCAAAAATTCTACACATATTTATGCGAGTAGTACCATTTATCGCCGCTTTTGCATAAATGCAGACAGAAAATAGAGTAAACATATATGAAAACCTGACGTTAGGTCCAATTAAGTATGCTTTTGGAATGCGGGAAGTTTCTATGATGACAAATAGATATCAGTGGTGGTTATTTCTACACGAAAAATTCTCCACACATATATGCGAGAAGTATGATTTAATGCAGACAGAAAATTGCGCATACATACACGAAAATGTGACATTATGGCCTATTAATTATGCTTTTCAAATGCAGGAAGTTTCTGTTATGAAAACTAAATGTCAATGGAGGTTGTATCTATATAAAATGTTCTCCATACATATATGCGAGTAGTATGAGTTACCGCCTTTTTTTATACAAATGCAGACAGAAATTTGCAAAGTACATATACGAGAATCTGAGTTAGGGCCTATTAATTATGCTCTTGGAATATAGAAATTTCTATTACGAAAAATAAATGTCAGTGGATATTGTATCTACACAAAAAATACTACACATATTTATGCAAGTAGTACCATTTATCGCCACTTTTACATAAATGCAGACAGAAAATTGTGCATACATAGACGGAAATATGACCTTAGGGCCTATTAATTATTCTTTTGGAATGCAGAAAGTTTCTGTTGCGAAAAATAAATTCTAGTGGGGATTTTATCTACACAAAAAATCCTACACACATATATGCAAGCTTAACGATTTCTTGCCGCTTTTGCAATAATTCAGCCAAATAATTGCCTATATATATACAAAAAATCTGATGTTAGGGCCTATGCACGTATTCGTTAATCTAAGAAGATTTCAGTTCTTTTAATTTTCTTCCAAAACTTATATCTATTTAGACATTCTTCAAGCAAAAGCTGAAAAAATCACCTGCTGTCATACATACTTTAATTAAATTTTGTATTAAATAGGCTTTTATCTCATGCGCAATGCAAAACTATAACAATTTATTTCATCACTAATATTAAACTTGCAAATAATTTTCGCAATTCATAGCAAAAAAAAATTGATTATATTTGCTAGCCATTATTTTTAGCACAAAAACATCAAAAAGACAGCATCACGTAGATGACAATTGAGCTTTTTCTGACTGAAATAGTATTATTTTTTTATAATATCAATCACGTTTACTCTGCCAACAATATTATTTTTCTCTAAATATCATATTTTTGCTAATAGCTTTAAATTTGCAAAATACATGCTTTCCGAAAATAACTATGAAGATTTTTTGTCAAAAACAGAATTAAATGTAAAATAAAAAATATGTGAACTTTTTCTTCCAAAAGTCCACAGTTGGATGTAAATTTTTTATTCCATTGAGAAGAGAATATAAAACCCTTGATAAGTAAATCACACACGTTTTTATATATAAAAAAATACACATGTTTCGAAGCTGCTCATACTTTTATAATTTCAAACAGATATTTCCAATAGAACAAAAAATAAAGATTTGGAAACAAAATATATTATAATTTATTCAAAATCTTATTCAAAAACTGTAATTGCCGGAAGAAAATAGAAAAAAAAATTTAATTCGATTGCATATCAATCAATTATTCAAAAGAATATTATTAATTTTCTTCTCTAGAATATGAAAAAAAATTACAGAAAATGAAAAATTTTTCGTAGCATATTTTTTTTCCTGTAAAATTTTAGTATATTTCGAAACGCATATCGAAAAAATCGAAAATTTCCTGATGAATGATAATAAATTCAATTAAAATGCACATATACGATTTGGAAACTATTCAAACATTTGAATAAATTTAACAAACGAAATAATAAAATTTCATCGATGATTGCTGGGTGAATTGTAGGAAAAAGCTAACCAGGACGAAAGAAATCTTTTCCTTAACGAAAGCAATTTGCTAATACGTAGACAGATGCAGCCAACCAATCGTCTTGTACAAGTACACTTATGAGTGACTCCATAGACTCAAATATGCAAATATATACAAAAATTTTAAGAAAATCCAAACGATCCAATAAGAATATTTACTGATACTTATATTGTAGTATAGAACCGCATATGTGTTTAATATATTGAGTTATAATCAATATGAGGAAGTGTACTCGTGTAAGGAAACTTTTTCAGTAACTTTCATTCCATTTCAATTCAAATGCCAATGGCATCAATTGAAAAGAAAACTTTTGATTGAATAAAATCTACTCCTTTTGACGAAGTCGTATTAGTAGAAGTAATAAAATCAATTGAAGAAGTATCACAGTCTCTCTATAGTCTATAGGATATACTTTTATGTGATAACAAATTTAACTACTTTTCGGATAAACTCATGTCCTTTTTCCTCAGAGGGTATGTATCCTCTCATCTGTCTAGATTTAAATATTTCTATTGATATTCAAAAAAGAAAAGTTAAACGTGCAATTCTCTCGATATCCTTGCAAGAAGTTAATGTGTTCAAAAATTATAATAACTTTTTCTATATTCACAGTTGTCGATTTTTTTTTAAATTTTATCTTTGGATTAACTTATTTACTGGAATAACAAAAATGGAGTTTCCAATCCTACCAAGATAATGTTTTTTATGTAGTTTTTATTCGTGAACGACAGAAATATTTATAAGGACATTGATTAAGTAAATAAGAGGGAAGTTAAACTACAGGAATCCTTTTTTATGTCAAAAAATCATTGATGAAGGATCTGCAATAACCGATCTGAAGCAAAGAGCCGTTTTTCTGAACCGTTTAACCATTTTTTTATACAAAAATTAATAGTAAATTTACCCAGAAGGTTCGTCTTTCCTTTTTTAATGACTTTTTGTTATTTTAAGCCTTCATTGTCATCTTGCACTACTTTTTCGTCCCCCTAAAAATATTCTTTGCCGCCTAAAATTAAATGCTCTTTTTTCATAAGACTCATTGCAAATTTTTTTCAGTATAGTTCATAAAATAACAGTTCAAATTTTGTTTTCTTTAAAGTCTGTTTTGATATTGGGAAAAAAAGAAAGTCACACGGACCAAAATCAGGTTAATAAGGGACGAAGAAGCCGCAGGAATTCCTGTCGTCCGAAAAAAAACGATGTCATGCTGGAGCATCCAAGTGTCTGCAATATCCGATCTGAAGTAAAAGCTCTTTTTCTTAACCTTTCAAGGATATCATAATTAAAAAAAAATTGATTTACCACGTATTGATATTGAAAGCTTTCAGAGTCCTTTTTATTATTTTTCGGCACTCTAAAAATGATTTTTACCACTGAAAATTGAATACTCCCCATAAGGCTCATTGCAATTTTTTTAAGTATAACTCAGGAAATAATAGTAAAAATTTGGTGTCCTTTAAAGTTGGTTTTGATATTGGAAAAAAAATAAAGTCACATGGGCCAAGATCGGGTTGAACCACATGATCCTCTTGTTTTTGAGTAAAAACTCGAACTGAAGTGTCTTCTATGTCTGGTCAATCGATCTGATCGATCATAAAAAAGACAAAATTTTTGGAGGATCTTTAACGTAAGGCCTCCGTTCATTCTATATTTTTTTTTGAGTTTTCAGTTTTCAAGGTTAAGATCTGGTGAATAAAAGGGCTGGACCAAGACAGGAATCCCATTTTCCGACAAAAGCTCATTGTTAAAATTTACCGCGTGACAGGTGTTATGGTATAAAGAATATTATGTATTTTTTTGTGTGTTGGCAAAGAAGAGAAAAGCATTAAAATTTAGATAAAAAAAATAAAAATTCATGACCGTGAAGTTCTACAGGAGTACACATATGGCCACTGACGATCATACTCAGAAAGGACAATACCCTGCTAGGCATGCTTCTCGCTAGGTTTATGCGTAGATTGCTGGGAATTTGAAGTTTTAGCAAATTTCTGCTCCCACACCACCATAACTAGAAAAAAAAATTATACCAGAATATATACGGGATAATGGTGACACCCAAAGGTGCTAATTTCTCCATGTAATGGGAAGAAGAAGAAATAAGAAAAAATGGTGAAAAATAATAGAAGAAAATTTTAATTAAAAATTCTAAAACCAATCCAGGGAAAAGCGAAGGAATAAGAATTGAGGAGGAAGGTATAAAAATTGGGAATGTTAAAATTTGTTGAAAATATGCAGGTCAGTTTTTTTTGGTCGCTATTTTGGTTTAGATGACATTTGTCCATTGGTATTTGACAGTTGTAGAAAATGATCAATAGCAATTTACAATGGCGGATTTAGCTCCACAACAACAATTTTATTTAAATTATTATTCAATAGTGAATACGCGTAGAAAAGTCCGTGACTTTTTTGGTGTTAATCATATGCCAAGCAAGTCAACCATTCAACTTGTAATGAATAATTGTGAGAATATGTATACAGTAGGAGATAAAGCGAAGACTGGGTGATAATTAACCCAACGTACACATGAAAAGATTGATATAGTGAGGCAGAGTGTTGCTAAATGTCCTTGTACACATACCTCTCATCGATGCCGTGTACAAGAAATGGGAATATCTTCATCATGTTTATTAAAAATTCTCAAAATAAATTATTATCCGTATAAAATTTAATTGACACAAAAGCTGCAGGCAAATAACCACGAACGGCGACGAGACTGGAGTGCTCTGGTCTTACTGCTCGATATAGACGACCATCATTTTTGGCAAACAATTATTATGAGCAACGACGCACATTTTGAATTGACAGGCTTTGATAATAAACAGAATAGTCTCTATTAAGGCTCTTAAAACCCTCAACTGATACACCAAAGGCCACTACACCCTCTTTGAGTAACTATATGATGCGGCATTTGGACCGGCAGCATCACTGGACCATATTTCTTTTAGGATGGTGGAGGTAATGCTCTAACTGTTACTGATAACCACTTGGAAAACTTTCTTCTAACCGACTTGGATCAATTAGGCCTATAAAATATGTGGTGCCAACAAGATATCATACACAGTTTGTGCTACGATATAAATTCTGAGAGAAAATTTTACCTATCGAATATTGTCAAAAAGTTGTGATATACACTGGCCCCCACGATCCCCTAATTGGAACCCTTCCGATTATCTTCGTATAGGGATAATTGAAGTAAAAGGTGTACACTAACAAATTAAGTACAACTTCGATACTTTAGGACAACATTCAAAACGAAATAGCTGAAATAACACCAGAAGTATGCGAAAATGTCATAAAAAATATACTCAAAACAGCTCGCCTTTGTGCAAAATAAGCGAGCTCTTTTAAAAAATGTAAAAGCAAAAAAAAAAAAATATAAATGGCTCAAGGAAACCAATTAAAAGAGAAGGGATTGAAGCCGACCATCGACGTTGATGGAAGAGACTCAAATGTTCCTTTTCTCCCTGGTTTTTTGCCAGAACCCCCCTTTTGGCATTCCACAGTGATACGTAGGCTACTATATATATTTCTGGCCTAGGCAACACTAAGTGCTGCCAGGTGCGATCTGACATTTCCATTGGAAAGTTTGACATTTTTTAGCATAAACGTACTCAGAACGTTTTGACGTACGACTATCATTTGTGTTGTTTACAGTGACTTGAAAAAATCAATTTGGCAAAAAAATGGAATTAACTCGTGAACATTTTCGTGCGATCATTTTTCACAACTTTCGACGTGGATTATCACGACAAGAGTGCATCGATGAACTTAAATCTTTGTATGGCTATGAAGCACCATCCTATAGCACTGTGAAAAACTGGTACAACGAATTCAATCGTGGCCGACGCTCGCTCAAAGACGAATTCCGTGAAGGTCGTCCAAAAACAGCCGTTGTTCCAGAAAACATCGATGCCGTACGTGAACTGATAATGCAAGACCGTCATGTGACATACCGTGAGATAGAGGCATGCCTAGGCATTTCTCCCACCAGCATACATTCGATATTGCATGAACACCTGGCCGTAAAAAAGGTTTGTTCTCGTTGGATCCCGCACAATTTGACAATCGCTCAAAAAAAGGCTCGTGTGGATTGGTGTAAAGAAATGCTGAAAAAATACGATCGCGGTGCTTCAAAAGACGTTTATAAGATCGTCACAGGTGACGAATCATGGATCTATGCGTATGAGCCCGAAACAAAACAGCAATCGACCGTGTGGGTCTTCCAAGACGAGTCAAATCCAACGAAAGTTGTTCGTGGAAGAAGCACTTCGAAGCAAATGGTCGCTTGTTTCTTTGGCAAAACTGGTCATGTGGCGACTGTTCCGCTTGTGCAACGTAGGACGGTCAATTCTGAGTGGTACACCACCATTTGTTTGCCTGAAGTCTTCGGAGAAATTCGAAAAACGAACAAGAGAAGTCGAATCATTGTGCACCATGACAATGCGAGCTCTCACACATCGGCTCAAACCAGCGCCTTTTTGACCGGACAAAACGTCGAATTGATGGGTCATCCTCCGTACAGCCCTGACTTGGCACCCAATGACTTCTTTTTAATTTTCGTCGCCAGAAGATGCTGTTGAAGCATTCAAAAACCATGTTTTGGAGGTGTCTCAATCGGAGTGGAAAAAGTGCTTCGAAAATTGGTTTGAGCGCATGCAAAAGTGTATAAATCTTGATGGAGAATATTTTGAAAAACAATAAAACCTTTTTCGTTGATAAATATTCGCATTTTCATTATTAGGCCAGAAATATATATAGTAGCCCACGTAAATGACCAACGCCGTAGATAAAAGGGTGTCCCTTTTATTTACGGCGATGATCATCTATCTTCTGAAACCGTTTACTCGGGAAATTAGAGTTTCTGGACTGAGAACTATAGCAGGAGAGGGGGGGGGGCTTGAATAAACTATAATAAATAATTTTTAATTGGAGTATTTTATATTGTAAAATAAAAATCTAAATCAATTAATAATACTTTCGATACTCAAAAAACCTTGTGCTTAGAATAGGTAATATTTTCCATAAACTAGCTGCAAGTTTTCGTACGTTAAACTTGCGGATTTGCCAAGTAAAACAAGAAAATCGATGTTGGCTATAAATTTTACTGTTTCTTTTTTGCAACGCACTTAGAAAAACACAACTTCACTTATTAGGCTCTAAATGGTCACATAGTTATAGAACAAGATTGGAAATTATGCCGCAGTTATAGAAGGTATTAACTAGCGGCCAAACTATATGCAGGGAAAGTCCGCGCTGTTGCCAAATCATTCTTTGCTACAACGAAAATTTTCCTCTTACTTCAGTTAATGAAAAAACGTAACTTATCAAAATAATTTGAGCATTCTAACAAGTACTATGTTAATTTATGTCAAGCGAAAATTTGAATATATTATCAAAAACTTTTTTATCAATAGCTTAAGGACTTACTGAGTATTAAAAACGAAAAGAAATCTCAATTAATTTTTTTTGTGCTGAATATTGAAAAACTTTATTATAATTCAGTTTTTATGACTTTAATAGAAAAATTTTATTATTTTCATATTATCCTTAATATAGACTTAGTAAAAAAGATATGAAAATATTCATGAATCAACTTAAATGCGATACAAAAATAAACTCAAAACTAGTTTGAAAAGTTAAAATTTTATTCGAATTAAATATTTTTTTAAACTAAATAAAATACATAATTTTATTTTTTTTCTTGAAAAATGTCGATTTTATTTATTCTTAATTATATAAATAAATACAGAAATTTCCTGTATAGAAACTAAAAGAAATTTTCCAAATACGAATATTTGCCAAAGACTTCCATTTACAAACTCTGGGCACGTTTCATTTTCTGTACTATGTACGAGTGTGCTTTGTCAGTGAAAGGCATTGCGGAATTGGTATTTTTTCCTTGCATTATTTTACAATGTCCTTAGGCTAAAATTGAAACCATTTTGCTTTTATTATAGCTGCCAACAGTACTTTAACTACCACAACGGAAGATAGGCCGTTGAAATCTAGCGAAAAGTTTATAAAAGTTGAAGACGTCGTCATATCAGTCGAAAAGGCTAAATGAACAGCTTGGACTATTGCCAAGATTACCATATCAATTCGAACTTGATTCGAACTTTATTCCCTATTTAACCCTCTTCAGTATTCTGTATCAAAGTACCAACTGGCGTTTGCATTTCAATGTATAATTTTCTAAAGACTTTATTGTTGTGTGCACTCAAATAGCGACTGGCTTTTCTGCCCTTTTGACGTTAAAAATTTTCACGGTTCACACCAATTCAACTTTTAAATAGCCTCTGACTTGGTACTTGTTAGTTTCAGTAAATTTTTCTCTATTTTCAATTCGAGGGCGGAAAAGGAATCAAGGGGCATAAAATTTTATTGTTATATTTCCGTTCTATTCTATGCATTTGGGAAATTTTTGGGAGTCGTCCTTCACTTTAGTCTTATAATTTTGTCCGTAAATTTTAGCCAGTACAGTCGATTAACTCAGAGACAACCAAATACCCTCAGGCCTAGAATTGCAAAAACGAAACTCCTCTTTCCAGACTTAATTTATTACAAATGGAAATCGATTAGAATCTGAATGAGTTACATTTAAGGACATGTTTATTAATGCAAAGCTTTGTTGATAGCCGCTTATCAGCTTGCATTCATATTGTCTACGTGTTCTGATTGTAGGAATATATAAGGGAAAACGGATGGACTACCAACTACCAAATTCAGAGTACTTGTAACTGAAATCTATACAACAAAGTTCATCTTTTCACAAACTGATCAATATTGTGAAGCTGCAATTATTTCTATGAGGGAAATTTATAGTAACACAAAGTGATGCTTCCAGCTCTTCAATAGACTCTATGGCATTTAATATTATAGGTTTAAAGTATTACAATATAAAATATAATAAAGAATTTTCGGAATTTAGTAAAGTATTGAATTTAGATTATTAGATCAAAGTGCATTGAAAGTTGCCATTTAACTTAATTGAAATTTAATATAAAATGCAAAATTTTATAAGGAGTGGAAATTCACATTTTTTTTGTAACGAAATATCAAAAAAGTATTAAAAATAGTTTGAAATATTAGGCAAAACTTTTTATTACTGTACAAAATTATTTTTTTTGTAATTCTTTTAGTAGAAATTCTCTAAAGGAAATTCTTATAATAAGTTATCCATTTTAAAGTTTGAAAAGTATAGTATTGTCATTTAAAAGTTTGTGAACAAAATTATTATTTAAATTTAAAATTTCCATATATGAGGTTCTGAAATCTACAATTCATTATTGAGCAGCCATTGTATCTGTGATAGTGATTATCAGTTGAGTATTTAGGTCTGCAGGTGTCCATTAGTCTCTATTTCTTCCAAAATGAACGAAAATAGATAGTTAGCTTCAAATCTGCGCTCCATGGCCACATAAAAAAGCGTATTTTTTGCCATAAACTTAAAAAATTTAATTAAAATCATATGTGATTCTAATAAAAAAAAGCTATTTTATTGGAGAAAAGTGATTTTCGGGTGTCCATTTTTGTCTGATGGACAGAAAATAAATTGTCTAATTATGTGCAGGGTTATTAATTTTTTAGTTTGGAAAAATTATCACTATTATTATAGAAATTTACAAGAAATATTTACTAGTTACCAGGTGTATAAGATTAAATCCGCTTTTTGGTCATAGATGGCGTAAGGATAGGGTATTAAGCTAATATGGACACGCCATACTTTTTTTTATGAGTTTGACATCTGTCAACATTAAACAGTGCACATTGTCATCAATGCCGTACAGCAACATACATTTCTCCTTTTGTAATCATGTCTAGTTTTGTGCCAGAAAAAGAGCATATGCAGGAAGCTCTGCTTTTCTGCTTCAATTTGAAGAAATCGGTTGCCGAATAGCATCGAATGCTTATGGAGGCCTATGGTGACAGTGCTTTATCAGAAACAACGTGCTGAGATTGGTTTCGTCGGGTCAAAGACGGCAATTTTGACTTTAAGGACAAAAAGCGTGAAAATCGGCCTAGGAAGGTTGAGGACCATCAATTAGAGGCTCTTTTGGACGAAGATGATACTAAATCGCAAAAAATACTCGCGGAGCAATTGGGTGTTACTCAACCAGGCATTTACATGCGTCTGCGTGCCATGGGGATGAATTGATTAGACCGGAAAATGGGTGCCGCATGAATTGAACGATAGGCAGATGGAGCGACGCCAAAACACATGCGAAATCTTGCTCGCCAGACAAAAAAGAAAGTCGTTCCTGCATCGGAATATGACAGGCGATAAAGATCAGATATATTTCGAGAATCCTTAACGCAAGAAATCGTGGGTTGATCCCGGCCAACCATCAACATCTTCCCCAAGAGCAAATCGCTTCGGACGGAAGACGATGCTGTGCTTTTGTTGGGATCAGTAGGGTATCGTCGACTATGAGATGTTGTAACTTGATGAAACTGTCAATGCCTACCGCTAGAACCAACAACTGATCAAATTGCACCAAGCTCTGCGTGAAAAAAGGACGGATTATCAACAAAGACATAACAAGCTCATTTTCCTCCACGACAACGCACCATCGCACACATCAAAAATTGTCCGAAACTACTTGGAGACACTCAAATGGGAGGTGCTTACCCGCTTATTCACCAGACCTGCCCCCTACCGACTACCAACTGTTTTGGTCGAAGGGCCACGCGCTCGCTGAGCCGCATTTCGATTCTTAAGAACACGTTTGAAAATGGCTTGATGAGTGGTTTGCCTCGAAAGAGAAGGAATTTTTTTGGCGTGGTATCTACAAATTGCCCGAGAGATGGGAAAAATGTGTAAGGCAAGTACTTTGAATAAATTTGTTTTTGCTTTCTATGAAAAAAACATGTGTTTTTTTGACTAAAAAACATCGGATTTAAGCTTATAAATCTGTTATCATAATATTTATTTATACTATCATTTGCCATATTATAAATTTATTAATTTGATAAAAACAAATTGCAAAAACTTACTATTATCATAGCCACATTTGGAGCTTTTGTTCAAAAAAAAAAACTAATATTTTTTTTAACATACAAATTTTAATCTATAAAATTTGCAGTTTTAGCAAAATGGTACCAGAAGCCACAAAATCTAAAGAATTTTAGCTTTATTGCATATAAAATTTACAGGACGCATAGTTTGAAAATTTGCTGATATCAATTAGCTTCCGAGATCGTAAGTTTTCATGACGTTGAAGTTTTTCGTATAGGAGTATTTAAAAAAAGTATATGCATTCAAATAATGAATAAACTTTAGAGCATTTTAAAAACCAACATTTTTAAAAAATAAAGCCTAATTAAATCCGAATATTTGCGGACAACTCATCAAAAATTACTTCAAAAGGGTCGTGTTCTGCAAGTATTTTTGTGGCAATTATTTAAATAATTCTATATAAAACAAATAATGGCAATATTTATCCAATTTAGAAAAAATAAAAATATTAAAAAATTAGTGAAAAAATATATTTTATTGAACTTTATTTTCCTGGGCTGTAATTGGATAATCCCTTAAGTGATTCCGAACTCATAGATCCGGTTAGATGATAGATTTACTAAAAATAGAGTTAAATATCTACAAAAATTATATAACATAATCATAACCATAATAGTAATCATAACAATAACAAACCCTAAAGTTGAGGTGAAATAGCTTTTCTTTATATTTATGCATAGTCAGCTCATTAACTAAGCAACATAATCGATCACCAAAAGACGTATGTACCAGAGAAATCTCTTTATGCATCACATCAAAGCAGAGAATTAAACCTCCTGGGTGGTATAAATAGCCTTCGGTCGAATGTTATTCCCTGTTTATCTCTGGTCACAATGAAATATTGTAAAGGACTTGAGTAGGTAAATGTATGTGAGCATACAGAAAATTTATTCCTAGTCATGTATATTTCATCATTGTCAACGACAAAATTTCCATCCACCACCCTGTAGCTAGAAGCTATAGTCTTAAAAGGTTCAAGTCCTAATGTCTACCTCATTACCCGGTCAGGTTAGTAATTTTCAAAGTACAAGTACAACTGCTTGGGCAATAGAAACCATTAGGCAACGAATCCGGCACTCTCTTGAGTCGCTCGACCATGCAACCAATTATTTCCAACAAGTATTCCTGCACAGATATTATTATGAAAGCCACCTGTCCGGGTCCTCACACCCAACTACAGTTAAGTACAAGTAACTGCAACCCCTCAATTATACGTGATGGATCGTCAAATCAAATTCACTTTGACACGACATCATCACTATGCAATATTCCTCATTATGAGTGAAATTCCCGATGCATTACGATAGACGTTTCCGTGGTGGAACCAAACCCCTGCTCCATTCGATTCACTCTACATGCAACCCTAAACAACCAAGTATTAAAATATGAACAATTTAACCACATACTCAGAATAATATATTAGAAATTCAAGATGATGTGTTGCATACTATTTCCATTATTCTAGATACTTAAAATCGAAACATTCACCCAAGAACGATAGTCAGAATTTGTCTATGGATAATGACGTAACATTTGCTGATCTGTTTACATTCCTTATTAGATGGAAATATAAGGAAAAAGGCAAAGTTCTCTAGCCACCAAATACCATTGATGGTTAATGGTTAAATATGTACATTCGACTACCAAAACATGAACCACAACATTAATTTTCGCCTATTCGTATGGAAATGAGAAGAAGGCAAAAACCAAATCAGACGAGACACTAAAAGTTTTCCATTTTCCACCTCGTAACAAATTTGCCGTGTCACATCAACTTTTCATATTTGATGATACTCGTACTCTGGCATAAATGAGCGCCAGAAATAATTTATAGTACCACGATGGAAAGTCTTTACGGATAATCTGTAATTTATGCATCTATACTTAGTGTTCCCGTCTGAAATCTACTAATGAATCCGGTCGTATATATTTAAGCACAGATTCGAATCTTCAATAACAAAGTTGCGGTGTGATTTATCTTGAACAGCTTTTAGTTATCTACTCAACAATTCAACGAATATTCTAGCAAACACGGAAAGTAGAATTTTCAGTCTGCTAAGTTTTATTTACATATATTTATTGTCGTATATCCAATATGATTAGCAAAAAAGTTTTCAAAAAATATGTGTGAACTCCGTAATATATACAAAGGCAATATGATAAGTCAGTGATAAATTAAAGAAATATAGCTGCTCTCAAGAAAATAATATTTTTATTATAATTTTTCATTTTTGAAAAGATGCTGTGTACAATTTTTATAATTATCTGTTTATTATTTTAGCTTTGACTGCCATTGAAAGCAGACAAGGTGTGTGCTTTTTTAGCGATATCGAATAATGTGTATTCGCTATGTTGGTAAAATATTATAATAAAATCAATGATATAATTTTAAAAGACCATTGAATGATAGTGTATAAAATAGCTGACATAAAGCATCTCAAAAAAATATATAGTCAATATCTTGAAATTTAGGGAATGAGAAAGCTATCGGCAAGGTAGGTTTTCCATTTGTTAATCCTTGATCGAAAACATGTACCGTAAAACGACTACGTTGGAGTATTTGGACATTTTAAAGCTTAATTCAGAAGAAATTTTTGAGTCGAATCATAAATGTTGAAAAAATATTGATTCATCGTTACATATGAGAAAGCAAAGTTCAATTAAAACATTGGACTTCTATTAGAAAACGTTCACAAAAAAATGGAAAAACGGTTCCATTGGAAGAAAAGGCTATAGCTACTATTTTCTGGAAAGCTAATCGACTTTTTTGAAAAAGGAAAAACAATAACAGGAAAGTATTACAAGCATTATTAGACAAGTTGAATAATGAACTCAAGACAAAACTAACGCATTTAGTAACGGAAAAGTTCTGTTTCATCCCGACAATGGACCAGTACATTCATCGTCAATTTCAACGGGAAAATTAGTGGAATTAAGTTACGAATTGTTTTCCCACTCATGATATTCTCTATCCTCCAAATTGTTTCCTATTTTCAAATATTAAGAAATGGCTTAATGGAAAGATTTTCAGCCTATTTTACAGAGACTAACAAATCGTACTACACAAATGTTATAAAGAGTTTGAATATTGTTGGACAAAGTTTAGGAGACTATATTAAATTAAAAAAAATTTTAGTTGAATAAATTAATTTTTTGCTTCATTTATCACTGACTTATCAGACTGCCTTATAGTAGAAGTAGTCTTCTTTCTTGTTCCTTTAGAAACAACACTTCTGGAAGTATGGTAATTATTTCTGGATAAAAATGAAAATGAAATTGATGCAAACTCTCAGCCCTGTACCACTAATATCTATTCCTACTAGTATCAAGTCCCAGGCATATTTCAGAAACAATGGTTAACCTCATAAAAATCTAAGATGTAAATTGTATTATAGAAGCAAACACAGCATTTCTATTTTAAGAAGGGGAATTTTTTTTATAATTCAGAAAAAATTTAGTATAAAAATGTCGAAACTTAAAATTGTTGAACAGAATTTTTACATCAAAAAAAAAATATTGTGGAAAAATCACATGGCTTTTGGTTTCTGGGCTGATTTCAAAGAAATCGAATTTCAAATCAAAACTTTTCAAGGATGAAGTCATTATTGCTTCTGCTATTTCCGCCTCTTCAAACATTTAGATAAGATTGGAACAGAGGTGAATGTAGGCAAAATACTCAATTACGGATTAGTATTAGGAATGATAGAACAACCGATACGATATTACTTTATTATATGATTGATAAGAACTTTCCAATTTCTATTTATCCTAATGGGTTTCCTTGTTCTATCTCTTATCAATGTATCTATTCGGATTGTTTGCATTTGTACCCATTTCCATGTATGTATTCATGGAAAAATTTTCCGTTCTTCCTTGAATGGATTCTGTTCTAAATTCAACAATAATGATACTCTTTCTTGCTGAAACGCTTTTTATTTCGGTCAAAAGTAATGAAAATTTCACCCTATTTTCTTGTTACAGATTTTTAAAGCTGACTTTGGACCATTTTCAAATATTGGTTATATTGGTCGAAGACGGTTTAGCTCCTTGTGTTTTTTCTTTCAATGTTTCAAAAGAAAATTTTCTGCACTCTTCCAATCTCTTCTTCCACCACAAAGGTGCCTGTGCTTTTGGCAAAAAACCATTTCCATTTGTTGAAAAGGAATACAGAACTTTCCCGATTGTATGTAGATTCATATCAGAATGAATGTTTTCTACTCAAGGACTATTCACACGAGGGTACTGGCAGAAAGACATTTTATTACCCAAGGGATCCACTTTCAAGGATGATTATAATCATCAAACTCATCGGCGAAATTGAATTTATCTGTTTTACTTTTCGTCCACGAGATTATGTTGGTTTTAGTTCTGTGAACGTGCTATCATTTTCATCATTTGTAACCGATTCGTATGCTTATTCGTACGTATATAGACATAAAAATGATTCGGAAAGAAAAAGAAATTAGCTTAATATCTCGATTGTAGGCGACAACTGTCGAAATCCAGACCACAACGACTATAATTGTTCCCGTTTTCAATAGTCTAATTAGCTTTCCGGCTAATAAAGACATAAATCCATTATTCCATGGAATCTGCCACAGTTTTTTTTTTTTTTTTGAATATGAACCCAATTCGATTAGAATATTCAGAATATTCCATTGGTCTCATATTTCTTTATCATATGAAATCGAATGCATCAATTCATAACATGTTGGCAATTGACCCTTACACGTGGTTTGTATTCGAAATTGTCCGTCCCTTCTCAGTTGGTAATATTGTAGATTGATAAGGTGTGAGGGTTTCTCTTTTGATATTATATAATAACGCATACAGAATTCGATATGCACTCCTACTCCTCGATTTTAGGAAGTGTAGAGGAGCAGAGACATTCGAATTGAGAAAGGGAATATCCGTTCGCATATCAATTTATCCCATCTTCCTTACATATGATGACAATTTTTGTTTGATGCTTTCAGATTCAATAATCGGTAAATTATGGTACTCCCAATTTAGGCTTCCATTTGGCTAGCATCCAACACCGAAGGTCTAGGTCTCTATTATGATTTGTGTCACAAACATGGTAAGAAATGGTATCGGCTTGCTTGGGGTGAGCATTGCAGGGAGTTAACGTTATGGCATATTATAAGGGTGCAAATTGATTTTACATATACATGTACATAATGCAGAATATCAAAATAGAAGCACTAACCATTGGTGTAGCCCAGTATAGTCAGAAATATCAACAAACAGATTCGAAATGTATCTACTCAATATAGTTTACTTAAATAATATCCTTTACTGTCGACAATCCAATAATACCATCTTAATGATTAATGTATTCTTCAAAGCGATTAACATAGTAAAAAAAATAATTGCAATTGATCAAAGGATATTGTAATAGTATTAATGGAAGTTATTGCTATAACGAAGTTAAAGTGATTTTTCTTTGGAATTCATAGAACATATTTAAAAAAAAATAAGGCAATTACGTTCTAGCATAAAGTGATTTATTATAATTTTTCTTGATCCTTATAGATAATAGTAATTGTTATCTTGACTTGCTATAATCAAGCAAATTATTTTCTCTGTCCTAAGTATGGTCTACTAGTTAATAAGGGAACTTATAGTCAAACAGTTTGCTGATATCTTTCACTAGCATTCAGAATAGTTTTTACCTGTAAAAGACAAGGATTATCCCATTAGCGTTAAAAAAAGTTCAATAATATAAAATAAACTTTCAATTTAGATTTTAATAAAAAAACTTTAATTAATTATAAGTGTTTTAACCTTTCGAATATGCATAATATTTTTTAAATGGCTGTCACAAAAACTCTTACAAAGCGCGGTCCATTTCAGTATATTTTTAATGACTTTTTCGCACATTTGGATCTTTAATAAAGTTCATTTTCAAAAGCTCTAAAATATAATTATAATTATCGAGGGTAATAAAATTCTTTGTATAGTCATACAAGAAAAAGTTAAACACCGTCAAATCGCACGAACTAGAGGATCAATTGACATCAGCAAATCCAGAAGTTACGCATCTCCAAAAGTTTTTGTGAAATTAAGCTAAATTTATTCATATTGAGTAATTTTTGGCAACTTTTAATTTTTTTAATAACTGGATATATTCTGTATAATAATACCATATTTAAGCTCGGGGCAAAAAATATTGGTTATCATAAGTCCATGGTGCTCGGAATTGATGATAATCGTGATAAATTTAAACCGAAATACAAAACAGACAGTCACTTTGCGTATACCAAATGGCTATTTGACAGTTAATTTGTAGATTTCAAGATCCCTTTTTATAGAAATATCCACGAATTAGCCTTATCGATAAAGATAACTTTTTTTAAAAAAAAAAGCTCCAAATGTTTTTAAAATAATAGTAAATTATTACAATTTATGATTATAAAATTATCAAATTTATAATATAGCAAACTATGGTCAAAATGAATATTATTATAATTAGTATATTTTTAATAAATTTATCAAATAAGGGGGCTGGTTTTTCCAAACTCCAAAATGAATAACCTTGATACCAGATAGTCATTTCTTCCGGATACAATGGCTTCTTTTGGTTGGATTCATACATGGTTCGGATTAAATTTTTGAAGTCTATGGCAAAAAATATCCTTCAGATTAAAATATCCATCAGAGAGTTACTGTCACAGATACAATGGCTTCTCAACAGTTACTTATAGATTTTCATAGCCTCATGTGTGGTAATTTGACTTATTGACTTATTCACCATGGGATAAATGAGCCACATTGCTGAAGAAAATATTGTGCGAAACGTTGTTAGGGCAGATTTACCGCTTTTGAAGAAATTTTTTTGGAATTTTAACGCAATTTTTTATTGTACAAATAAAATTTTTTTTAGATACAATTGTATTATGGATATAATTGCTTCTATATACGGTCACTTGTGGATTTTTAAAGCCCTATATTCTGCAATTCAGCATTAATGATGTATCCATCGTGCGAAAAGTGAGCCTCACTTAAAAGATAATAGTCGCCTTTTAAAGCAATAAAAATTTTACTATCATAAAAATCTACAATGTAAAATGGCAAATTTTTTAAAAGTATTCTGTAAATATTTTTGAAAACTGTTCAAAAACAGAGCTATACTTTCCAAACTATGAAATACATAACCCGTTAAATAATATTCTCTTACAGAAATCATAATAAAACCAATTACAAAAAAAAAAAATAATGAAGTCTCAATTATCCCGAATGCTGATTGTGGATTTTTAAAGCCTCATATACGGTAATTTTGCTTATTGACGTCTTCACCAACCGTTAAATGAGCCTCAGCGCAGAAAATAATTTTGTTCGAGAACAGAAAGAACCTTGCTACGGAAGTATTAGACCCGTCACCTTTCCCTTCCCCGCAACTTTTTCAAGAAACTTTCATAATTATAAACGTATTGTTCGGTGGTTAAACGATCATTAATATAAAATGACAATCCTAAACAAATATTCTTACGATCCCTTATAGATTCGATGGATAGGGGAAAAGATAAAAGAAATACTTTATGTAATAAAAATTTAATTATATCAAAATAACGCAGCGTCTACGTAACACCGCTTAAAATCGAACCGTTCACTCTCGCTGTTCAGACCCAACTAAAACTAAAAATCAACTAACTCTCTCTGGCGAGCAGCACTCGCATTCATACTCTCTGAAACCGGTTTTGTAGAATCTTTTAGAACACGCCAGACCCATGCCACGTTGTAACAATATGTTAAATAGCTGTTAAATGATAGTCCTTTTTTACCAACTACGAAATAGATACTCTGTCCTAAGACCTTAGAGTGTTTGAACGGTACAGTAAAATTTTAAAAATTGGAAAAATCTAAAAAGCAGCCATTTTTCTATGGCATATTTTTAAAAACTTTTACTTTAAAATACCATCGAATGCAATTTAAAGTAAAAAAGTATTTTTTTTTGCATAGTTACAAATACATTATTTTTAAAAGTACGTTAGTCGTAACTACAGGATTTTCCAAAAAGAGTGATTTTATTTCTTTTTTTTTAAAATACACTAATTGTTAAGGCAATTCAAATGTTTTTTATTTAATGTGAAGTACAATCGATACAATTAAGTTCTGAATAAAATGTCATTCAAATGGCCTCCACGACTTCTTTTGCAGGAACGAATTCGATGAACCCAATTTTCGAGCATTTTTTCCACTAAATCAAGTCGTACGTGTATGTCATGAATAGCACACGTTCAATATTGACTTCTAGAGCTTGAAGAGAGTCTGGTTTATTGCTAAAGACCAATGCCTTCAAATAACTTCACAAGAAATAGTCTAATGGTGTTAAATCACAACTTCTTGGAGGCCATTCAATGTCACAATTTCTTGAAATAATCGAATCTCCAAACTTTTCTCGCAATAATTCGGTTGTTGCACGTGCTGTGTGGCACGTAGCCCCATCTTGTTGGAAGCAGATGTTGTCAAGATCAACTTCTTCCAATTTTGTCCATAAAAAGATGGTTATCATCGATCTATACCGCTCTTCATTGACAGTAACGGTGTTACCAGCTTCATTTCGAAAGAAGTACGGACCGTAATTCCACCAGACTAAAAACCACACCAAACTATAAATTTAGGTGATTGTATTGGGTGTTCATGAATAATTTGTGGATTTTCTTCGCACCAGAATCGACAGTTTTGTTTATTTACCGCACCACTCAGATGAAAGTGGGCGCACGAAAAGTTGCAATTGGAGAACGATTATTTTGATAATAAAATTTAATAGTTTTTAAAAATTATTCTTGCATTTATCTTTCCATGATAAAATTGTAAGCATTACTGAATACAATGAAAAAAATGATAGATCATGACATATTACAAATGGCCGAAACGTCACTTAGAAATCATATTACTCTTATTGGAAAAACCTACAAAATAAGTTAGAAAATCTACCAAATCCTGTTACCAATCAAAATACCAATCAAAAAATAAAAATCCTTTTTATCAGTTTCGAACAAATTATCCAAAACCTCTTTTAGAAGAGAATGTGAAAAAAAATTTTTAAAAACTTTAAATGAATTTGTTGTGTACTGAGTACATTTTATAGTGACTTTTTCAAAGTAGGTCAAAACTTGCTCGAACTACTCAAAATCTCTATTACAAATTAACATGTTACATTTTCATCACTTAGAACTGTCCGCGTATATCGACTTTTCAAAAAAAAAATTCTATACATTTTATAAAATTAAAAAATAAAATAAAAATAATATAAAAATTTATATCGAAACTGTAGTAAAACCATAACAGCCGCGTAACTATAATTCGTAATATTACAACCGTAATTTGTGAATGGAATTTTATGGTTTGATGTTAAAATTTTATATGCAATAAACACGTTGGATTATATTCGACTGCATTTAATGCAATACAAAATTGTATGTAAATGCATTCAAATAAAAGGTTTCATGTCAGCGAACCATTATGAATTTACAATTCATAAAATGGAATTGTTTACAAATTTTTTGACGATGATACTCGGTATGGTAGTTTTGGTATTTTTACAGCAACGAAACATATGGCAAACATCAATATTTATACAATATCAATAAAATAATAATAGTGATAGTAAGCTATATAAAGGATAATGGAAATTTTCTTCGTCATTTTTATACATTTTATGATTTAATTTAATCAATTTTCATTTATTACTCAACGTAAATATAACAGCATAAAAAATATGACGTGTTATTCAATATTTTTTTTACAATATATTAATAGTTATATGTAAGTGAATATATTATTACTATTAAAATAATTGGTGTATATACATACTTTAACTTATTTAAATTCAAGGATCACAGGGGTAATGGAAGAACATTCTGATGCAGTTTCTTCACCCTCTTATGTACCAAATATAAATGCAGTTTTTAAAAGAATCCTGTCTATTATAATAAAAATATTTTCGATACAATAATTATAATTTGAAAAATATTTAGATACATAATGGAAAATTCTTTTAATAAAAATATTCGTTATTAAATATTTTTAATACTGAAGTCAGTGTACATTCGATAGTTTTTATAATATTAAAAAATATTTTCAAACTCATAAATAGACTTTTACAATTCTTGGCTAAATAGTTAAGATTGTATGAGAAATAGCATAAACTGAAAGTACACATAATATGGTAATACTGAATGAGGACTTATTCCTCATGCAGCTTATACGATAGTCCTTTCTGGACGCTGAGTGTAAGTTTAAACCACGATTCGTAACTAAATAACCCTATAGCGCATGATAACTTAAGTTGTGTTTTTGTTATTTCAACATCGGAAGCTTATGAAAATGTAGAACGAGTGAAGGCGCTTGTAAGGTCAGACCATCTATTGGCATTGAAGCTGTTGAGTTAGTGCTTGAAAGGTTCAGAAAAATGGGGTTTCTCGTCAGATCGGACATTACTGTCAATTGGATGTTTCACCATGACAACATCCCCCGTTAACCGGCTATATCTATCACGGAGATTTTTGTCAGGAAAAAAAAATTCCTTTATTCACCTTATATGTAACTTTTTATTGCTCCCCAATTTATAAAAAATACTGCAAATAACATCATCTGCGTACTATCAATAACATCGAAAGTAGCGCAATGTTATCATTATACTGTCATGCGAGTGCCATGTAGTCTGATTGTTATATTTTTCAGGCCATGTGTGTGACTGGTACCATGTGAAAACATTAGATTAGGTTATGCAGTGTAATTAAAACTTAAGTTTGGCTGCCATTTGTAACACCTCATGACAGAGCTGTCACACATGACAGAGTATGAAAAACTGAGTTATCATGTGTAACTGTGATACCATGCACTATCAGGTAAAAATATGAAGATGAATAATGTGTTTAAATAGCAGAAAATGACATGCAATTTAATATGGTTCGCCATTTACATATCACGTAATTGTATGACATTGTCTGTTGCCGTCCAAAAATGTGACAATTGTTAGTGTAATAATGTACATAAGTTGTTCGTACCATGTAGCTGTATGACACGTAAGCTTAAAATTAAAAAAAGTGATTCCGGATTTTAAATAAGAACAATAATTCAAAATTTTTACATAAAAATATAGTTTCATTCAATTAGGTACTGTCCGTTTTTGTCGATGACCCTTTGCCATCTTTCAGGCAGTGTCATAATTTCGTGTTTGAATTAAATATGATTTTATATCATCAGCGCCATTAAAAACTTTACCATTTAAGGAGTTCTGCATGGAACAAAATAAATGGTAATCTGAAGGCGCTAGGTCAAGGCTATATGGTGACAACACATCCTAATCTAATTCCAATAATTTTTAGCGGATGACCAAAGATGTGTGCGGCTTTGTATTGTCATGCTGGAAAACAACACCCTTACGATTTGCCAATTTTGACCGCTTTTGTTGAACTGCATTGCTCAATTTGACGAGCTGTTGAACATACATGGTGGAATTAATCGTTTAGTTTCTTTGCAAAAGTCCAAAGTGCAGAATTCCTTAATAATCCCACCAAACTGACTGCATAATCTTCTTTTCGTGCATCTCAGCTTTTGATGTCGTCTGAGTGGGTTCATCTCACATCACCCACGATCATTTTCGATTAACGTTGTTGTAAACTATCTACTTTTCGTTACCAGTTATCAGTCGTTTCAGAAATGGATCCGTTTCAGAAACGAATCGCAGATGCTAATGCGTTACGTCAAATGAATTACTTTAAGCTGATGAGGAATCCATAAATCGAGTTTCTTAACATAGCCAAGGTTTTTTATTTTTTTTTAAATGCATCGTTGTGCATTTTTTAGGGAAAAATCACCAAAACAAAATTTGGCAAACCAATTTTGACACTACGTTTCTCTCAAAGCTTTATTCCCAACTACACCACATAACTTCTTGTGTAGCTGCGATGCGTCCTTGCCTTCCCGTAAATTATACAATAAAATATGGTATTTCTAAAATGCACGTCTTGTCCTTCCAAATTTAAATTGGGATGAAAACAAAACTAAATAACTAAACGATACAATTCTTTACTAAATTAAAGGTGTAAGTCCAAATAATATGATATAGTTTAGGTGCTTTGAATACGTTGACATAACAAAAGAATGAGCTAATACCATCTATTGACAAAATCCGCAATCACTTAGTTGCTAACCAATATTAAAAGAAAACGTGTAAAAAAACCGTGTTTTTGTTAGAAGCAAATTTAAAAGAGCCCATTTTACGTCTATTTATACAAGAAATAATCCTTTTATAGTTACTTACAATTGTCTCTAGAATTTATAAATTTTGCTTAATTTTACTTAAAAAAATTACCCTCCAATTACCTTAATTTACTAATTAAAAAAATTTAATAACTGTTTTATAAAAACAACTGGCATTTTCCTTACTCCCATTATACCAATAAATGTTCTGTAAAGTAATAACAAATTCAAATTTAAAAAAAAAATATTTTATGTATTATTTAACAATTAATTGTATAATTAGTTTAATGTAAAAAACTTTTTCTATAATAATCATACCACCATAAAAGAATAAATAAAAAATATTCCACTTAAACAAGGCAAATTACTCTTATGCCGATACCTGGAAAAAGCTCAAAATAAATAATGGTTTTACATTAAATAATTACAAAATGTTAATAGCATTGATATAATTTTATTATGCTAAATATTCATTTCAAGAGGGAATAATTTAATATGATTGAAATTATTGTATAAAAAGTTAATTATTGGAAGTACAGTCGAATTTTACTTGTAATTTTCAGGTTTATGTAATTGCTTTAAAATGGAAAATTCAAATTGGAAATGTTTACACAATTTTTTTTTTGTAAAGTGGAAAGGAGTATGAAATTTAATTGAAAAAGTTTTGAATGTACTTGTATTTATCTGAGAAGATATATACGGATATGAACACAATTTCATATAGAATTTTAATTAATTAATAAAACTGGATACTGACTGCAGTTATTGAAAAACAAATCTTGCGGATGCTTTTTTGAAGTATCCTTTTTCAGCTTTCTGCGTTATATTTTAAGAATAATATAAGGTTGAAGAACAAAATATAATTAAAATATAATGGATATAAGTAGTACGGCTAGGCCGGTTCCGCCTAAGTTTTTTGCACACCAATAACATTTTTGCGCTGCTTTATAGTACCTGTGAACAGTCTTGTAAGCCTATTACTGCTGTTTTATTGCTGCTTTACAGCACAAGTGAACCGACCTGTAAGCCTGCTACTGCTGCTTTACAGCACCAGTGAACAGTCCTGTAAGCCTGTTACTGCTATTTGACAGCACCAGTAAAAAGACCTGTAAACCTGTTATTGCCGTTTTTTTGCTGCTTTACATCACTAGGGAACAGATCTGTAAGCCTGTTACTGCTTCTTTACAGCACCATTGAATAGACCTGTAAGCCTGTTACTGCTGCTTTACTGCTGCTTTACAGCACCAGTAAACATACCTATAAGCTAGTTACTGCTGTTTTGCTGCTTCTTTTTTTTTATGTTTAGATTAATGAGGTACAGGGGGAAACTTTCGAAAGGTACTGGCCTGGAAATTTTTCCTGCCAGACGAGTTATACGGGATTTTTGTTTTTTTTTTATCTACAAGGACAACCGCTACGTCGTCCGCGAAAGCCACGAGTGTTGTGTTCGTCGGTAATTCCAGATGAAGTAGGCCGTCGTACATGGCGTTCCACAAGAGTGGCCCCAGGACAGAGTCCTGAGGTACCCCTGCCGTGACCCCATACTCCGCTGGTCCATCCTCGGTCTCGTAGTGCAGTAGTCGATCACTAAAGTATGGTCTGACCATCCTCCGTAGGTAGTAGGGCACCCCCATATCCTCAAGAGCCTCCAAGATTCGATCCTAGCGGGCCGAGTTAAACGCATTCTTGATGTCCAGGGTGACAATGAGGCAATACTTTTTAGAACCGCCTTTCCATCTCTTTCCTGAGATGGCTTCCTTTGCGATGTTCGTGACGAATTCCAACGCGTCGATGATCGATCTCCCCTTCCTGAATCCGAATTGAAATTCGGAAAGTTGACGATCGATGTATTGCTCCAATCTGTCGCCCGCTATCCGCTCCAAGTTCTTCCCGTCCGAATCCAGCATGCAAAGTGGACGATAGGATGCTGGTTCGTCCGGTGGTTTCTTCCCTTTTGGGAGAAGAACCAATCTTTGTTGCTTCCATGTCTGGTTTGGCGGCAATTGCACTCTTCAGTGCGATGTTGGGTATGACTCTTGGTCCTGGTGCCTTGCCATTCTGCAATCTAGTGCAGGCCCTTATGAGTTCTTCCATGGTCACTCCAGGAATTTCCACTTCTTCATCCTCCGGATGGTAGTCGGGGAGTTCTGGTTTCTCCGGGAACAGATGTTTTACTATTCTGTGCAGCATGTCGGGACAGGTTGGTGTTGTTGCGGGTAGGCTTTTAATCCTATGCATAACCATCTTTTACGGTCTGCCCCACGGGTCGCGGTCTACTTCCGCGCAGAGTTCCTTCCAACATTCTCGTTTAATAGAGTTGATGGCGTTTCTGAGAAGACGCCTTTTCTCTTCGTAGATCCATCTGAGTTCCTCTGTCGAGGCCCTGTCTTGCTTACGAGCACGCTGGTATTGCCTTCTTGCTTTAAGGCATGCTCGCCGGTGTAGGGCGATTGCGGGATTCCACCAGTGGGCTGATGCTCGGCCGTTGTTCGGGCGACTCCTTGGCATCAACGCATCCCTGGCTGTTACCTCTACTGTGATGCCCTCGGCAGTTGTTGTCCGGGGCGCTGGTGATCCACTCATCATCGACCTGAATGTCTCCACATCAAAGCATTTGCTGTTCCAGCCCACTGGCTGCCTCCTTGTGGGTCTCTGACGCCACCAGCTTCTGGGACTGTTGTTGATTTCCCAGATTATAGCTCGACGATCGCTATTTGTGAACTCTTCATCGACCTTCCATTCGCAACCCCTTTTTGTTGGGACACTACTAATGAACGTCAGGTCGATAATGGAGTTTGCGGCGCCTTTGCGATAAGTGCTCGCAGTTCCCTCATTCATGAGAGTGAGGTTTAGTGTCGAGAAAGCCTCTTGCAGGGCTTCACCTCTTCTGTCCGTCTCACGGCTGCCCCATTCAATGGACCAGGCATTGAAGTCTCCGGCGATTACGACCGGGTCATGTCTTCTCACGTCCTCTGCGAGAGTGTTCAGGAAGTCCTCGAACATGTCAATCGGCGCACTCGGTGGAGCATAGCAACTATACAGGTGCACCCCTCCAATCTTGGCCCTGACAAACCATGAGGTGGGGTTAGTTGGTAGCTGTTCGAAAGGCAGTCTACCGCATGCCCATATTGCTGCTTTTTTGTGCTGTCTGAAACCCATGGTTGGGTGTCAAGGTCGTCATACTGCTCGCACAGCTTAGCCACGTCAACGTCCAGTTCTCTGACTCGCTGTATCAGCAAGTCTTGGGCTGCCCTGCAGTGGTTGAGATTAAGCTGCCTTACAGCACCAGTATTCAGGCCTATAAGACTGTTATTTCTGCTTTACTGCTGCTTTACAGCACCAGTGAACATACCAGTAAGCCTGTTACTGCTGCTTTACTGATGCTTTACAGCACCTGTAAGCTACCTCAAACTAATGCAGCAAATTTTACGGATCCGGATTTTGACAAGATACTTATTTTTATATAATTTCCTAAGCCTTTTCATTATGAATTTAATATAAATCAAAATTTTTTGCAGGATTTAATTCTTTTGAGGTAATTTTTGATGACTTCTTTTTGAATATTTGAGGTTGTAATTTGGCCATTATCTGACAGATGAAGCCCATTAAATGCTCTAATATGTTAGAATTATCTGCGCAAAAATAATCTTTCTTGGTAGTATCTCAAGGAAAAGTCCAACGGCGTTAAATTGCCTTACCTTGGAAGCCAATTGACAATATTAGAGCATTTAATGGGTTTCATCTGTCAGATAAGATATAAATCATAAAATTACTAAATCATAAAATTAGGCGGTCTGTGCAATCAAGCCAAAATTTGTAGTATTTTGTGACTTGTGATGCTATTTTATAAAAATTACATATAATTTAGAATAAAATCTGAAAGTTTAGACTTAAAAAAGTTACTTATCTTCTTCTTCATTTTCAAAGAAATATGAGCAAATGTGGTTTCTTCTTCTTCATTTTTTGTGCATACAATTGTTTGTCTATAGCCATTTTTAGGTTTTTCAGAACCATACATAATAAAATTTTGTTTATTGGCGTATCCACGAATCGATTAATTAGCCTCATTACTGAAGATAATTCTTCTGTTAAATCTCAAAACGTGGCTACCAATTTTGTTGAAAGTTTTTACAATTTCACTACAAAATGCATAACGATTTATACAATGTGCACTTTTAACAAAATTTCTTAGCTATATTGTCATATTACCATCTGAATTAGTAAAAAAATCTATAATTAAAAATACTTTCTGGAATTATTATTAAAAATTCCTTTTAATCAGAAAAAATAAATTTTCCACCAAAAAATTCCGAAATTATCCTTAGACAAATATATGATGAAGTCCTATAAAAAAAAAACAAGTTTTAATAAGAATATTCTTTTATATTTTTCTTAAATATCAAATATACTTTGTTAATCAATTTTTCTTTTTTATATTCTAAATGAATTTTTTTGTGTGTGCAAAAGTAAGCAATACTTTTCAGAAAATAATTTCAATCTTTTTAATGATATGATGGTACCTACCTCCTTAAATGAAGAGCAAAATGAAATAAAGTATAACCATCATCAAACTATTACTGTCGCATTTATCCGTGTGGTAAGATACTAATTGCGAAAAATAAGAAGACTAAAAGGGATGACATTGTACAAAGTGAAAATACGCTCGTTTATCTCATTAAGATAAATTTGCTCGTATTAAAAATTGCCATCTCTAAATGAGACGCTGACATTGTAAAAGGTACTTTCCCAAGAGGAGCTCCTCTACTGTCTGAAGACAGACACGTCCTTTATATTGATCCATTAGAGAGAATGTTATCAGCAGCCGGAAGTAGTTGCTCCTTGTCGACTCGACTGCTACTGATGTTATGTAAAAAAAAAAATCATAATTCCATAAAAGAGGCAGTAAATTTTTTTCCTTGAAATTGTTTTTAATTTCTTCAATAACGATTAAGGCAAGGAATTAAGACGATTATCTGTGATGCAATTAAGTAAATGCTTCTGTAACCAAAGATGGCGTCAAAACCGTTGCCAGATAAAATATTGAAGCGACATACGCAGACACTCACGTTTTTTCACTCACGTACAAATTTAAGTTGATTTCGCGTTGCTGCGAGGATTTATTTTTACCGCTTTTAAGAGCAACAACAAGAAAGCTCGAAGGATACAACGAAATTGACAATTATAATTAAGCCGTACTATTGGATTATACAAGCCGACATATTAGAGCCATGAGGTATGACTTATGTCGTTATTTATGTTTTAAAACCATTACACTTTTAGGAGACAAGGTTTATTTGCAGTAGAGGTAGTGGTGGGAGTAGCTGTACGAAAAGTTGCTGTGCTAGTGGTGGTAACATAGAATGGAATAAAATAGTAATTGTAGTGTGATTTAGACCTTCTTTCAAAGGTTAATTATGTATGTAAATTAGAAACTAGCAAAAACCCATGTCACTGGAAATCATTTAATTACTTAGTGGAAAAGATATTCCTTATCATATAGAATGTGTACTTTTATGAATGTGCACACACAACAATATTGATTATAAAGCCAAACGTAAATGACAAGCGAAAAGAGTAAAGGGACTGAAGTCAATACTTATACCAATATTAGTACAAAGGCAAATCCATTCCGAAAGCCAAGATCAAATTGGTATTTTTTACCCATCGAAAAGGATAAACGAATGAATACCAAACAGGCAGCTAACCTCAGAATAGAATAACCGAACCAACGAGGCGATTTAGGAGGGATATCCTAGTTGGCCCATTGTCGTTTTGTATGTCGTCTCTCGTCCATAAAGGCTACTTCCTAAATGGATATAATTTTCTTGAACCCTTTTCGAAATTAATGACCAAATTGTTATTTATCGCTATGTATGTGTATGAGTGTGCATGTGTTAGTTTGAAGACTTTTCCAATTCTATTGCTCCATCACTTCTACCAACAAGGAACCTCTTCTTTCCTCCAAATAGGTTTCATTATTTTCTTGGTTTTTTTTTTTACTTTCCAATTGAAAGCATCTCGTTTCTCGATGAAAGGATATACTAACACTAGCAATGCTGAAAGTGACGACAAATTCCTAATCTATTTTAATGGTAGACTAGAAGTAGGAACTCATAAAGGCCAATTCATAGTGGCAGAAATCGAATAAGCGTCCTTTCGCCCGTTACCTCTCAGCCATTCACTTTTCGATAATCTTATTCTATTCAAAAGGAAGAATATTGATAAAAATTCTTCCCCTTTTCGAAGAATTTTTCCTCGTTTTTAACACTCTCTATTAGGGATGTGTTCAGCTAGGCCCCGGGTATGATTTTGATGTGCTTTCTAATTTGATTGTCTTCGTGGTGCTAATTTGTTCTGTCGTCTTAGGCATTGATTGTTTAGATCAATTGGCCGCATAAGAAGGCAACGTATCAAGCCAAAGTCTATCACACGGCGGTGCGATTTCATTCTTAAAGCTTCAAGCTGTCAACAGTATACAACACGTCTGCGACCTGCGAAAAGTGAAATTTGTAGAATGAATAGAACATCGAACGTAATCATCTTCTTATTCTTTAAGGCAGAAATTTTCTATTCCACTTGATTGATTTTGAGCATTGTTGTAGTGTTTCGAATAGATCAATGGCTAATAGTAAAGAAAATGGATTTCTACAGTCTTGACTAATGAAAGCAAAAGGAATCAATACCAGCCCAAATGCGCAAACTAATAAGAGACCTTTTTACCTATCCAATTGTCCTCTTCAGAATATTTTCTTTACAAAATTTTTCGTATTTTTCCAAGTCTTTGTCTCAAAACAAATTATTTTCACAAATCTGTACTAGTTCAACAAAGAAAGGTTAATTTTCTCCAGCATTTTATTGCAGCTTCTCCGAGAAACTATCCACTTTTTTTAATAGCCAATTTGTATAACTATTTTTATTATTTTTTTGTGGAAGTCAATACAGGAATTATTTAAGCTATCGTGTGCGTAATCCAATTTATAGTTTGGAAAATAAATTTCTGTCATTTGATAGTTGTTCAGTCATTATATTAATAAAAAAAAATTATTTAGCATTTTGTTTGCCTTTTTATATTTCATTATATTTTATTATTTACCAATGCGCTAAAATTTTAAGATGTTTTTGCACATGCAGTGATTATAACATAGCCACTTTTCTCCCTTTAAAAGACAAGTATGGTTGAGCTAATGAGGCTCATTTTTCGCTTGATGGATCATATGAGGTTTTAAAAACCCATAAATGACTATATAGGAGCTATTATATTTGAATAAAGATACTGTTTGCATTTTGGTTTGAAAATATTCTTGGCTCGTATTATTCTGAGCGCTATAACTGTATGAGAAGTAAACTTTTTGTGGCTTGAACTTTAAAAATTTATTCTAGAATAAATATATCTTTCAAAAAAAAAATACCACAAGCCTCACAATATGATAAATTTATGTTAATTTGCGCGAAAATTTAAAAAAAACCGCATGCTTATTCTTAAGAACGCTATATTATCACGAAACTCCAGTTGTCAGCTCAAAAAATAAGACCAATTTATTCGCTGATCTTTTTGTTATATTTTTCTCTCTTCCCGAGTATGCCCTACCTCCGCAAATTCATTTTTATATTCGTACTTTTGGAAAAGTACTCAGAGATCTTCATGTACACAAATCTGCTTGTCCAGATGGTATACGAGGTCTGTTCAAAACTTATCGCGGAATTTTGTGTTTTTTCAATAATTATTTATTTATTCATGAATATCTATTTTGTCCCCTTCAAAGTAATCCCCACCAGATATTATACACTTGTGCCAACGATTTTTCCAATCTTCGAAAATCATTCCGTAACTTGCGCATAACTTGCAGGTAATATTCCTTATTAACCGGTCTACCCTGTGGTAAGAACTTATGATGCACCACACCCCTGCAATCGAAGAAAACTGTAAGGAAAACCTTCACAATCGACCAAACTTGGGATGCCTTTGCCGGTTTTGGCTCGTGCGGCAGTTTTGTATTGGTATCATTGAGCTTTGGTTTTCACAGATGTAAAAAATTAACTGAATAATCAAAATGGCGGACTTGTCGGAATAAGTGAGAGACATGAGTACCAACATAACGCCACAAAAAATCGAGTATATGTAACCCGCGGAAATTCAAAATTCGCGATACTTTTTGAGCAGACCTCGGTGCCTCAAAAAATTCGAAATTCGCGAAAACCAGGTGCGTAAGCTTTTCCACCTATCCTTTTCTTCTCAAATTTGTCTGCATATATCGAAAGAAGTACTCTTTCAACTAATTCCCAAAAAGGCGAGTACTCTTTCCCCTCAATTTGCCGACCCATTGTACTAACTCATTAAATTCCAATATAGCCATCATATTACTATGGGGCTCGAAGAATAGACTGGAATTTAATATGGAGCTATCTTCTGTCTCTAAAGCAAAACTGAAATCTCCAGCTATTATCCATGAATGTCACTTGCATCACTGAAACCCCGATTGACCACATGTTTTATAATTCCAAAAATGCTGCCAAATGTTTAGGTTTTCTTAAGCCCCCAGCTGAAATATAATTCTCATGTATGTACAGGCGCTTCTAAAACCATTTTGAACTTACTCGATGGAATTCAAAATGAAGCGATAAAATTAATATGAGATTGTAATCTTATTTTCCATAAACAGTATTCCAGTGAATTGGATAGTTGTATTCATCTCCAACAATTATTTCACCATAATATTCGTTTCACCAAGAACGCACATCAGTTTAGCATGACGATATACTGATTATTTTTTTAACCGTTCAATTCGAGCGTGGAATACTCTCTCTCACACGGTTTACCCGAATTATTGCAATCAACAGCAGTATCTACTTCTTTATCCCTCCCAATACTTTCCACACGCGTATTGTATCATAACATTATAACGATTATCATAATTTCTTTAGTTCAAATAATTGATAAAGAGAAAAAAAACGTTTGGAGCAATAAAAATGGTGCAAGCATCTCTACTGAAAACCCTTCCTGTGTTCATGTTTTCTAGATAATACTATATGTCAAACCTCAACCCATTATAAAGATCTTTGGTACTACTATTACCCGTGGAGGAAGATGACATACAAAATTAACAGTACTATTGATCGAATTACGAAAGCAGTCTGATAAGTCCGTGATAAATGCAAAAATTTTAGTTAATATCAATGAAACAATATTTTTTTTATCATTTGACATTCTAAAAAAGATATTATACAAAATTTTGTAACCATCTAATTATTAGTTTTTTATTGACAGCCATTAAAAGCAGACAAAATATGCTTCATTTTTAATTTAGAATTACGGCATAAAGACTCCTTATCATGGTTTGGAACAATACAGAAAAGCACTGTGAAAATTTCAAATTTTCAAATATATTCAAATTATCTTTGGTATAATATTGAAAAATTTTTATTTTTCCTGAATTTTTATTTCTAGTTGGTTTTATGTACTGAAGTAATAATTTTTACATATAAAAAATTATTACTTCTAATTGGCAACAGTACAATGGGATATCCAAGTTATTTCAAAAGCTGGATTCAAACTCAAAATAACTTCATACTAATTGTAGTATTGATAAATTAAATCAAATTAAAAATAAATGTTTAATGGATTTTTTTTCCATATAGTATATAAATTTATATAAATTTATTAGATAAATATGTATAATTTGGGATTTCTTTTAGATGCAGTCTAGATGAAAAAAAATTAAACATTAAAAATTTGCAATTTGTTCAAATCAAAGTCATATTTTCATGTTTAATTAGTTTTTTAAAAAATCCTCTTCGTTCAATGTAAGATATTTAAGTCAAAAATTGTCATCAAAAAAATGTACCATTTTATATAGAAAAAAGTCCTGTAAAAAAGTTTTTGAAAATGTTTAAAAAAATATATATTTTTTATATAATGGCATATTTTATGCTATATAAAAATATTAATATTTTATTAAATTGTAAATTAAAAATATATTTTATTTAACTTTAATTTTTAAAGCACATATTGGATTAGGCTTTATTTTGATAATAATTTTAATTACTTGTCAAAAAAAAATGGCATATCCTCAATTTCTATTATTTTTAATAATCACACAAAATTTTTAAAATGTTATAACTAAAATTTCAGATTATAATTTTCCATACTCTTGATAATAATTTCTGCTACAAATTGTGTCTAACGAATTGTGAAAAAAAATTTTGCCAAATAGGAGTTTTCTTTTAGGCATAAAAATATTGTTAAATAAATTGCAAAATCATAATAATAATAATAATAATGAACTGATTGCCTAATTTTGCAATTAGATTCCTTGTAACGAATGCAAAAGTTTCAAATGAAATTCCCCGTAGTCGTGTTGAAATATTTCTGGTTTGCTTACGTGATGTGAATTACGAGTATTTTCAGTTAAAAACTCATACTCGTATAACTACTGAGAATGGAATACATTCAACCATACACGCATACCATTTGGAATACATTTTCAGGATTTGTAAGCTCACAATAATTTCATTGCCATTTCTTTAATACGAATAATTATTTAGATTGAATAAAAGGCCGCAATTAGAAGGTAGACATTTTTATTTTTACGTGCAGAACGATTCGGTGGTGAAAACGGCGCAATCATAAATGGTCTCGAAAAATTAACCAAAATCAGATAAAAGCAAAACGTTCCCTAATTGAACGTTTTCGATGATATTCCGTACTGAAACCGTGGGGATTTTAAATTAGAGATTATTATTATTATTATTTTTTTTAATATTTGTTTATTTAGGCTTCTTTTTTTTGAACAAGTTTTAACTTTTCGATGGGGTCGGGTCGTGTTACTCCTAGCTTTTTGGTTTATACATAATTTTTTTTATTTTTTTTTTGCCAGCAATCATCCTTTTGCTGTCTGTACAGAAGAATAATTTTGATACCTTTTTTTTTTGTTGTTGTTGAATTTTACCCCGTTTCGTATTTATTGAGACATTGCCCACCCCAAAGTATCATTTTATAGAAATTATTCATTAAATTCCACCACAATTTCATCCCCTTCACATTAGTTCAATTGAATTTGTTTTTTATTTCTTTTTTGCTCATCCACTAGGATCAGAGCCAGGACTCTAGGGGATTTAATATAAAAATTTCTTCTCGTATTCTAGCTCAGGTTTCTGTGGCTTTGGCATGCGACTAGTATTACGGTTGAAACAAGAGATCCAGTTGATTTGTCGAAATTTAATTTCATGGAATGAAAACTTTTTCGGATTCAAAGTAACCGAAATGAAAATCTATTGAGGGCGATTGGATATAGTGACGGCTGTGGTATAACTACAAATTCTATTGAGTCTTTTTATATAAAAAGGAAACCATCATAGATGAGAATAACTTTTTTATGGAATTCACTAATAGATGCATGCAAAAGAAACCCAACTGAGAAGGGTGTGTACAGATTTTATTCATCGTAACTTCCAATTTGCCGTATATAAACGTGAACTGAAATAGTGTCGGCATTTGGGGTAGTATGGGATTTATATTCCTGCAGCCGAAAATGCTCATACACTAGTATTGCTACTTGCATAAGACAAGAAAAAAATATGAAAACTCTGACGATTCTACCTAGAAAATGGATAGTATCGACTGAATCGGCTGCAAATTGTTGCGGTTGCAGGAATTGTCTATTCCCATTGGACTCAATGAAGGAAATCGAAACATTCCTGGTTCTACCTATCCGTCTGGCCTATCAATCTGTCCTCTGATTCATTCTTCGAGTTCAAAACTTCCAATTCGGCTTAGAATTTAATAGTACTCGTAATCTGTTTCGAAAATTTCATCCCTTCCTCTAATATGGCTTACAGAATTTCATTTTCCATTTTTTTCTGCCGGATTTTAAAAGCATTTTTTTTTTCAGTTGGTAATAACTAGGAAAATCCCGCAAATTAAAACTTTTCAATTTTCATTATTTGACTGATGGGACATTTTCATCAGCTATTCAATTTCATAGTGTAAAATTTCCATTTTCCATCCATTTTTATAAACCATATAAAATTTGGTGGAGAGTTTTTGCTGTTCCAAGTTATTGATTGGATCATATTCAGTAAGGGTTGTGGCTTATCGAAACGTTAGGGTAACCCTAATGAAATAATCAAATCAAATCAATAGAATGAATAGAATTTCAGATTCAATATTCACAATTTTATTATATTAGCAATTAATATTGGGTATAATTTTGATTGGAAAAAAAATTCAATTTTGTGAGATATCGGAATTAATTTTTGAAGAAAAACTATAATTGTATGGGGTGAAAATGTATCCTTAGAATTGGTTTTATTTTATTTAGAAGATTATTTTCTAAATTATATTTTATATTCACAACTTTGTAAAAATTGTAAAAAGCAGATTCTATGACGTTTCTCTGCCTAGCAGGTTATTTTAACGTTTGGAAAATTTTAAATTTAAGCGATTAGATTTGAGAGAAATTGGACTGTTTAGTAGGTGCCCAGAGTTGACTTCCAGATGTGCTGATTAGTTTTAAAATTGTATAGTAGATTGAAAATACGAGGGTAGACTATGTACGAGCGTAGTTTGGTAAGTTAGTAATAAATGCAAGAATTATGGTTGATATCAGCAAAATGATATTTGTTTTATTATATTTCATTCTTAAGAAGATGCCATAAAAAATTTTATAAATATTTGTTCATTGATTTAATTTCAACAGCCATTGAAAGCGGACAAATTTTCTGTTTTCTAGTAATTAAAAAAAGAAGTAATTTTTTTTGTGTTAATTTAATATTATTAATGACAAAAGAAAAATAATATTTTCCAAATGAATAACGATAACAGAATTTTACTATATATTATTATTAGACGAGTTAAATTATGCAATCAAGACAAAACGACGGCATCATGACACTGTATTTACACATTTATCAGCAAATACATTAGTAAAATTACTGGATTTGCTTCCTAATTCACCATATTTTGCAAAATTAACTTTCTCTGATTTTTTCCTATTTTCAAACTTAAAAAAAATATAAGTGGAAAGAAATTTGTGTCTAATTCTAAAGTTATGGTTAAAACTGTAGCCTATTTTGCATAGTTTGAGAAATCGTATTATACGGAGAAGTGTAAATATCATTTAATAAACTTTATTAAGCTAAAAAAAGATTATGCAAACAAATTAATCAATTTTTATGGAATAACTAAATTTTTGGTTTCATTTATCACTGACTTATCATAATGCCTTTGTAAGTTTAAGTCTTTTCAATTTCCTGTAATGATTTCAAGTAAGTTGTTTATGTAGATTTTATCCCAGATTTCGTGCTTTTATTTTCGGCTCGAATAATGTTGCCATTAAGGTATATTGGAATAGCAGGGGGGGGGGGGAGGTTGTCTTTGCAGAAGTGTAATATAACATTAACGGTCTTTTTCTCGTCTTAACCCAGTCTTGAAAAAATTTTATATTGGATTTTAGGTTTCGAAAAGCTCTTAAGATATTGTGGTGGGATGCAAAAGTTGAGATATTGTCTGAATAGGTGGTATTTGTAATTTTGGGATTTGTTGAAATAGAAGTGGACCAATCAGACTTGCTGCTTGGTCTTAGGATATTGTGGTGGAATGCAAAAGTTGAGATTTTGTCTGAATAGGTGATATTTGTAATTTTGGGACTTGAGGAACACCAGCTGTGATAGAGTATGTTTTAGAATTTTCCGTATTAATAACTATTTGGACAGAAAGTTATGAGTTTCCAGTGCAGTCTTTTGTGGCATACACGATCAATGGTGTTTTAGGTATAACTAAAATTTGTTCTACTTATGTCACTAAAATGTTATTAAATAGTGTAAAACTTTAGTATACTACATATTAAATATTAACTTTTTGGGAAACTTTTCTCAGTTTTTGTGCTAAAATTATGAAAATCAAATAGGCGAAAAGAAAGTTTAAGTACATATTAATTTGTGTTAATTTTCTATAAGACTTAACAAGATATATGAGGTATACCTGTTGAATAAATGATTTATAAAATTTAATTTTAAAATTAAAATATAACATGATATCCACAAATATGGTAGATTATACGAATAAAAATACTTTGAAATTGAAGTTTTATTAAAAGCAAATAAGATCCATACAAATAATATTGACCTTATAAAAAACTATTAAAAGTGTGGTGATACATATAAAAAAAACTTATAATTGTATCAACAATAAAACTTTGAAAGACAAAATTCTACACTTAAAATATTATAAAGCCTTGTGTTGTAGTACAAGCGAAATGAACAATTTGAAAAGGCACGATGAATGGAAAATTCATAATCTATTTAACATAATGCAACTAATTAAAACTTAGTTTCCCGTCAGAGTTCACTTTGGAAAATTTCTATTGCAAAGGAAATGGCAATTCGGAGTGAGTAATTTTTAGAACAGAAATGTTGAGGCATCTAGATTTGGGCATACTTGTCTTCTGGCAAAAGTACCGACAACCAGCAACCAAGATTGCCAGGACATTAAGAAAGTTCAGAGTTACAGCGGCCAAACTCCTTTCAGATGAAGAACTCTTGATGGTGGTAGCAAATGCTGAATAATTTTCTATTGCTTCTATAGTACAGGATAGACCTTAGCATAAAGTTTCTAGTCTGGAAAAGTGAAAAGTTTAGCACGGAATAGATGCACACAAGCAATCTACTTATTATGGAGGGAAAGGATACATTGCACAGTCATGAGAGGGGTAGATATTTTGAGTGAAATGCGCTCAGGCAACCATGAAATTAGCGTGGCAAGTTTTTGTTCAAGACTGCCACATTTATAGTTTTTGGAAAATTATTTTATGAGCATAAAAAGGCGAAAATAATAATTTTGATTTTAAATTATCTTTACTATAAAATATGACACTTTTGTTAATCTTTAAAATATATTTTTAGTTATTTTTTGAAAAAGTTTTCATACGTCAGAAAATAATCTATAAATTTTATCTACCATAGTTTTCCCCTCATAAGGTGAATATTTTCTGGGCATTTCCTTTGCAAATTTATTTAGTATCTGACTTTTGCAAAAAGGAAAAAAGATTTTTAAAATATTAATTTATTTTTTTTTTCATTAAATAAATTTTTTAAATAATTTTTTTTCATAACTTCTTACTCGTATATAAAAAAATAGGAGCAGTTCAAATTAAGAGATATCTAATATGCAATTCGGAAAGTAAAGGTAGAAAAAGTATAATTTTAATACAGTTTTTAGTAAAATTTTAATATTTTTATTTGTTGTAAATTTAAAAAATTTATGTAACAAAAGGTCTTGCATTACACGATCCTTTTGCGGAATTTTTATTGGTTTTTCTGCATAATTCAAGCTAGATCGCCAAATCTCGCTATTACGCATTCTGGAAGTCTCGAAATTACGCATTAATGTTGAGCGAAATAAAGCATATATTTTTTATATGTTGTGGCTTCTGGCAACGTTTTATTAAAATTGCATTTGATCCATAATAAAATTTTTAAGTTCAGATCAAACACAGAAAAGCAATAGTACCAGTTTCTCTTTCTTCATTTTCCAATATATATGGGCCAATGACACATCCAGACGAAAATACACACTAGACATTTTGTGAAATGTTATTTAACGTATCATACCTATTGTAAGACATTATAACAAAGGTCTCCTACGATCATAGGGATTGAGATACGCCTAATAAACTCATAAAACAGACCGATTTACTAATGAATTTCGCCAGCTCATCTGACTAGATCAAAGTAGGTGTATGCATCTCAATTAATTAACAAAAACCCAGCTCGCTTCAATCCAATGCATACTTTGATTTCTTGCTTGGGCCTCTTCAGGCATAGAACATTTTAACAGCTTCCCCCTTTTTCTTTATTTCTTCTTCTGCGTCTTCTTCTACTTTCACTTCTTCATCTTCTTCATTTTCTTCTTCATTTCCTTAATCTTCTTTACCTTTTCCGTCTTCTTAATCTTCTTCACCTTCTTCATATTCGTGATAATCTTCATTTTATTCATCTTCTTCTATTATAACTTCTTCATCTTCTTCATCCTCCTTATCTTTCTCATCTTCTTCATCTTCTTTATCTTCTTCATCTTCTGCATCTTTTTTATGTCCTTTATGTTTATCACTTTCCTTCTCTTATTCATCTTCTTAATCATTTTCATCTACTTCATCTTCTCCATCTTCTTTATGTCCTTTATCTTTATCATCTTCTTCTTTATTTTCTTCATCTACTTCATCTTCTTTATTTTTTACCTCTTTTTCTTATTCTTCTTCTTCTTCATCTTTTCATCCTCATCTTCCTCATCTTCTTCATCTTCTTTATCTTCTCCACTTTCTTAATCGTCTTTAACTTCTTCATTTTCTTCACTTTCTTCATCTTCTCCAGCTTCTTTATTTCCTTTATCTTCTTCATCTACTTCATCTCCTTCATCTCCTTCGTCTTCTTCATTTTCTTCCTCTTTTTCTTATTCTTCTTCTTCTTCATCTTTTTCATCTTCATCTTCCTCATCTTCTTCATCTTCTTCACTTTCTTCATCTTCTTTATCTTCTCTGCCTTCTTAATCATCTTTATCTTTATTCTTCTTTTTCATCTTCTTCATCTTTATCTTCCTCATCTTCTTCATCTTCTTCATCTTCTTTATCTTCTCCGCCTTCTTAATTGTCTTTATCTTCTTCATTTTTTTCATTTTCTTCATCTTCTTCATCTTCTTCATCTCCTTCATCTTCTTAATTTTCTTCCTCTTTTTCTTATTCTTCTTCTTCTCTATCTTCTTCATCTCCTGCCTCTAACCAGCTTCATTAATCATAGTAAAATCCATTCATAGGTAAACAGTCAGTAAGCAGTTACCAGCTAGTGTCCCTAACTGTTGGTACCAAGGCCTAACTAAACCTCTATTATCATATGCAGTGATAAAGCCCGATACCCTGCCATTGCTCAGCTTTTGTTCTAAAACTACCCGCGATGTAGGTGACAATCACAGCTACCCACGTTTCAGCAAAAGACTCCTCACCTTAGCCGGATACGGTGGTCGAGCCACCGTGGGGCTCCCGCGTCACATGGTACCAGACTGTTATGCTTCCAAGAGAGTCTGGTGAGTACTCTTTACTCAATGATTTATACTTAAAGAGTTACAGTAAGTAAACATAGAATTTCCTGCATTGGCATCAGGATCGTGGATTCGCTAAGATCCGTAATCCACTTCTGGTATCGACCCATTGGTACGGAATTACACCCAGAAGTGACCCCTTTGCGCGAGTAATTTTTTGTAATTATAAAGTATACTCTATTGCCTTTTAGGTATTGCTGAAGAAAATAATTTCCATTTTAACACGAAAAATAGCTACGGTAAGATTACCACTACTATTGTAAAAACATTGTGTGACTAAATCGTATTTTTTTGGTAATAAATGAACTCAAAAAATAAAATCGCAAACTATTTTGTTAAGAAATTTTATCATTGAGAATATTAACTATTTAGTAACTGCCAAATTAAAGGACTCTTTTTTCCAAACTATAAAATGAATAGTCCTATATTATATAATTTAGGAAAATGTTAAAAAAATTATAATAAAAGCGACTCAAAATAAATAAAATAATTAAATAAAAATTTGTTTTTTCGTAAATTTTTTGAAAAAATATAATTTATTTAGAAAATTAAATTCCATAACAGAAATTATGAGGTATTATGTAAATGTAGATATTCAATAAAATTCTATTATCAAAAATTAAATTATGTAGCCTGCAGCCTTATACAATTAACTAATATCAATTTTATATAACAACCAATATTCATTATTAGAATTTCGTACAAATAGTGCAATATTTTCTAACACTAATTGTTAAATTAAATTAAATTGATTGGATTTGTTGAGTATTTAATATTTCTGAAACTCTACAATAAATGGGAAAAAGTATGTAGAACATTTCAGAAAATAATTTTCTATATAAAAAGTATTATTTTTCAATATTAAAATTAAAACTAATTACAATCAATATAAATTATGGGACCATTTTGTAAATTTTTCTGTTCAAATTTAAGATTTTAAACATTTTTTTAATACATTATCTCCCATAAAAATAATTTTTATTTGAACAATTTTTTATAAAAAGCAGGTAACAATATCTAATATTGTATATAGAGAAAAAAAAACCATCCAATAATCAGATTGTTTCTTTCGGTCAAATAAATTTCATAAAAAGATAACCAAAAAATTATCCAAAATAACAACTCTATTAGAAACAATTCAAAACCAGCGCACTTCAAATAAAATTTAAATAATTTTGTTTAAATGAAATTCAGGTCAATTATTAGAGACTCTAATTAATATTATTTAACAATAAATGAGCAAATAAATTCCTTTTAAAAACCTGGCTATTATTAGTATTAAATAGTAATTTTATTGTACATTTACTCGTATTTTATTACAGTGAATTTGGTTAGCAATTGTTTGAATTTAATTTTACACTTTCATAAGCAGATATACAATTTGTAAATACGACTGAGGTAACAATAAGAACAATAACATAAATAGAATCATATTAAAAATACAGCAAAACTTTGTACATATTCAATATTAATATGGAAGCATTTATTTGGTAATATTAAAATTTGCTCACGAAATGAAAATTGAATAATTTTCACCTAGAATTGCACCTGCAGGGACCATCAAAACAATTTAACTAATTATTCAATCCCAGTTCATTACTCAATTGCATCGTTTATGTTACACAAAATTACTGTACTAGGCACTATTAGAGGTACAATAGCGAAGGTAAACTTTTGCCAAAAAGCACCAGACATACACGAAGACTTTTGTGGAATGTAAGAGAGTGCAATCAGAATTGTAATGGAAATCAGTGTGTGCTGAATTTTGTGTAACATTTAAATTACTTTATTGTAATAGTAATATTGGGTAAAATTGTTCCTCACAGTATAATAAATTTAATTTTTATCATAATTCCTGGAGTGCTAGCTAGGTATTCCGGAACCATTCTTCTAGTCAATGTGGTAAATTGAATTCTGGTATTCTGGTTTCGAAAGTGATTTTTATTTCGGAATACCCTCTCCTTTCCCTTCATCCTCCTACTTGTAAAATAAAACTTAGTGCCAGCGTTAACTAAATTGCAAACAGGAGGAGATGAAAATCCATTGAGCGGCAAGGGCATAAATTCGGGCATACCGACGCCCATGAGACTACTGCAAATGGGAAAAGTTTGGCGCAAAGTCTGACACACCTCGAATAATTCATTTTTTCTAATTGACGTAATTAATTTGTTCGTCCTTTTTTTCTCTCTCTCTCTCTATGTCTGCCCAAAATACGAGTATCATATTTTCCAGGATTGTTTTGTTAGTAATTTCAGTTGTTTCATTTCATGCCTTTTTGTAATTTATTTATTTGTTTATTCGTTTCCCTGCGGAACAATTAATTTCATCAATTAATATGGATCCGTTTCAAAAAGGAGCCACTCCACAATTTACATAGACAAATTTCTGCAGTGCATTTGAACAGTTATTAAATTTAATATGCTTTGCAGATGTTTAATGTAACAAAAGCGGCTGACGCACGAGCAAAGGCCATTCCACCCTTCATCATACCGAATGCCAGAATGACTAGGGCCATATCCTTAACATCATAATCATCATCATTCATCATTCTTGTTAGAACGGAACGTATCCTAGCGTAACTGCATGCGTGCATCATTAATTCAAAAAAATAAAAAAATTTCGAAAGCATAAAATTCAATTTTAGATAAAAAATTGACTACTGGAGGAGGTAGTTTATTAATTTTCGTAATGTTATATTTATCTAAAAAGGTCTTTGATAGAAATTTTTTGATTTGAACATTGCTGATAGAATTATGACAACATATATCAAGGAAAATTTTACAAGGTATAAGAAAAAGGTAATTATATAAAAGGGCATCACTGAGACAGATCTGGTAACTCCATATCTATAGCTATAAAACACATTAAAAATTCAGATTTTCGATGAAATTTTTATTTCTTAGATCTTTTTATTATACACTACAATATAAACATCATCCCAATAAATACCACGAGTCTTCTTGTAGGACTCAATCCTTTTAAGATAATTTTTAATGATACATTTCGGGCTGTAATACTGCTATTACTTGGCGGGTGTTAATAATAAAAGTTAAAAATTTGACTGCGTAAATAGTTCCTTTCACAGCCTGTAATAACTTAAACGAAAACAGTGTCAAATCGCACGATCTTGCAGGCCAATTGATACCATCAAATCTGGAAATGACGCATCCTGGGAACTTTTTGCATAAATAATTGAGTTGTGTTATTTGTGATGGCTCTTGTTAGAACGACATATAGTCCTCATACAAGTCTAAAAGTTTTTGGCCAAAAACTTATACAAAATATCAGAATTGTCGGAAACGGTCTATCCTTCTTTATTTTTAAAGAAATGAGCGCCAATATCACTTGTGGGTTTTTCAAGGCCTCATAGTTGGCAATTTTGCTTATTGACTAAAAATCAAGAACACAAGATTTTCAGGGTGGCATAAGATAATTTTAGCAAAAGACAAACCTCACTCAGGGGGGGAGGGAGGTGCCTTTAATATCAAGAATTGATGAAACTGAATGTGAAACAAGTAAAAGCTCTTGTGAAATAATACTGAATGCTAATAAATAATTCATCGCAGAAGAAATCCTTGAAAGGTTTAGAAAAAGGGTTATTTTTTTAACCTTTTTATAACGTCTTTTTAGAAAAGCCCTCTTTATCAATGCAGTTTTTTTCGCGAATAAAGAATTTCTGTTGTTTTACAATCCTATCTAGCCGAGAAGTAGTGGAAGGCGGACTTTAGTCGGAGAGATCATCAACATCAAAGACCGATGATAATGTGGAGTGAGTCAGACCTATTGAGATGTCGGAGTGTCTATTAACATTGACACTAATTAGTGAGGCCTGTCAAAGCTCAAAAGATGATTCTTTGCATCAGATCGTACATATTAGTCATTTGGATGATGCAGTATAACAGTACCTGCTGTCACAAAGCCATCTTATCCAATTAGTATTTGTTCAAAAAAAAAAAAGAATTCCTGTGGTTTACTAGCCCAACTATTCATTTAATTTTAGGCCATTATTAAAAACCAAGCTTAAAGGCGTAGAACCGAAAAAAACTTCGAAGGGGGATAACATTTATGTATAATTTTTTTTATAACGAGCAGATATTTTGACAGGAACATATTGACGGAAGAGTATGACGAAGGAGTAAACACCCATCGATGTTTCTCTGCCTGTCATGATAATTTTAACGCCATTGCCCGTGAAGAAGTCGTTGGATGTTTTTTATGAGGGTAGTTGAGGATAGCTATTTAACAAAATGATTATAATGATTACTTAGATGGATAACTTTAGTGCACACATAGTATGGGGCTTGGACAATTTTACATAGGATTCTACATTGTAATGACTGGATTCGCAGGGAGTTGAAATGTTTCATCGAACCCCAAAATTCAAGTCCGTACATCCAGATTGGTTTCAATATTGTATTGTAAGGTAACAATTTTCTATCAATTATTAGCTTTGATTATGCGTCTAAAAATGGCACCATCTGCTTATACTCGTATTGTAGGTTAAATTCAATTCTTTTAAGTTTCGTATGTGCGCTACATATTCATTTTTTGTCAAACTTGAGTCCTAAATAACGTACTTCATCGTTTAATGTTATGGAAGGAGATGGTTTTAAGCGAAGAGTGAAAGTAGCATGAACTCATTTTGTACTTTATGAACCATTTTTGAAGAGTGTAAATATGGGTTTATAGGATAGAAGATGCTATGATAGGATTTTTGTGATAAGCTAGGATGACAGTGTTATGAGCATATGCTGCTTTTACGTTCCTGTTGTTGGTTGGAATATTGTGAGTGTAGATGTTGACGGATACTACCTTGAGGAACATCTGCTTGGATAGGTGACATTTCAGAATGTGCGACATTCTCAACCACCTGAAAATACCGCTCTAAGAGGTAGGATTTAATTGTAAGAAAGTATGATATAAGAAGGACTCTCTTCAGCTTCCAGAGAAGCTCCGAATGCCATACTCGGTCGAAAGTATGATATTCGAGGTCTGTTCAAAAAGTATTGCGAATTTGGAATTTCCGCGGGTTACGTATATTCTATTTTCGATTTTTTTTGTAGAGTTATGTTGGTACACATGACTCTCACTTATGTCGACAAGTTCGCCCATTTAGAATGTTCAATTAATTTTTGACCGCTGCTTTGTTTGCACGTGTTTTGTCTCATCTTCAATTTTTACCCATTTTCGACCAAAAACAGCATCGCATTAACATTGCTAAGGAGCTGTTGGACTCTGTCCGCGATAGCCTAAATTTGCTCCAGAGGGTCATAACTGGTGACGAATGAAGGGTTTATGATTCTGATATTGAAACCAAAGCTCAATCATCCTAACGGAAGCTTCCGCACGAGCCAAGACCGAAAAAAGCGCGCCAAGTTCGGTTGAATGTGAAGTTTTTGCTTACAGTTTTCTTCGATTGCAGAGGCGTGGTGCATCATGAATTCTTACCACAGAATAGAACGATCAATAAGGAATATTACCTATAAGTAATGCGTCAGTTGCGGGAAGCAATCCGCCAAAAACGCCCGGATTTGTGGAAGAACAAAAATTGGCTTTTGCACAATGATAACGCCCCTGCTCACGCATAGTTGCTTGTGCGCGAATTTTTGGCCAAAAACAATATACTTGTAATGCCGCAGCCACCGTATTCCCCAGATCTGCCCCACTGTGCCTGATCTGCCCCCCCCTGTGCAAAAATCGGGGACGAGCCAAAATACGTGCAAGCAAAGCAACTGTCAAAAATTTACTGAACACTCAAAATGGGCGAACTTATCGGCATAAGTGAGAGACATTAGTATCAACATAACGCCACAAAAAATCGAAAATCGAATATATGTACGTAACCCGCGAAAATTCAAAATTCGCGGTACTTTTTGAACAGACCTCGTATGTACAAAAATATGTGTTCACTTCGAAAGCAATATTGATGATGGACGATTACATTTTCACTATTTTGCATATATAAAATTCTTGCAAAAAATAAATCAGTCACATTACTTTTCTGCCATTCCTCATAATTTATTATAATAAAATTATTGACAATTCCTCTACTTAAAAAACTAAAAATTTCTTTAAAATAAAATTATTCAATAATTTATTACAAGAACAACTTGTTGATAAATGTCCTTTTTAGTAATGGAAAATTTATAACAATCAATTGTTTTCGCAATTTCAACAGTAATTTTGTCCTAATGATAAAAGCATACATAAAATTATTACACGAAACTTTTTGATTAAATTGCTAATATTTTCTGATAGTGTAATTCAATTAAGTTAGAACAATATTTTCGTTATCTGTTAATATCATAATCTTTAAGTATATTTTTATATGGCGGTATTTTCTGCCATAAACGAAAGTTACCAAATTAAGTACGTGGTAAGAAAAATACATACAAATTTATGATTTTTACTTTTACAACTTTCATCTATATTTTAGTTAATAATGAAAAAAAAAAAAAACGTTCGCGCACTCTTATAAAAAGAAAAGTATAAAAAAACAACATTCTCAATTTTGATGTTGATGGTAAAAAGATTTTATGTTACAAAATAATATTGGCGAACGAATAAATAGTTTTGTGGACATTCTTCTATCGACCATTAGGCTTATATTGTTGTCCATGTTTCGTACTGTGATAAAATATTCATGACCACCGGAAACCACTTCCGTTTTGTTACATTTAGTATTTTTGGTAAAACTTTGAGGGTTGCCTGTCTATTGCTAAGAAAACTTTTATAGATACTCGTATCGTACCGTGAATAGAAAATACATTGAACTGCGCCCCATAAAAACATATAACATGAACTGAAATCTAAACGGAAAAGATGGCATTCATAAAAATTTTAGTCTATTGCTTTCGTATTTTTCTGTTATCTTTGGATAAGTTTTATCTAGAATATCCTCAATAAGCGATGCATAACTGGGGGATGCGTTTTCAACACAATATACAGTAAAGACCAAACTGCCTACACTCTCCCCACATAGGCTCGTCGTACCTGAAATCGAATGCCAATTTCTTAACACTACGCATAATCCGATTTTTGGATAGACAATAACAATGTACCCCATTGCAGAGAATATAAATATAGTATAAGGATAAAACTGAATGGGCTTTTGTTCAAAGAAAACTACTCGTAACAAAATTGATTGCTTCACAAACTAAAACAAAACCGTAGGACAACAGCAATAATAACATGGACCAAAGATCAATCTTAGATGCACTAGACTAAGGATTTTTTCATCATCATGGATTATAGGATATTCGAATAGAAGGTTCCTACTCAGCTAGTACACTGTTTCTAGTCTCTTTAGATTATATGCTTTTTTTGTTGTTGATTTCCGTTAAATTGTTCACCTTTCCTGCAGTGCTTTGTCATCAGTATTAACTTGCGTACGTACGAATATACAAGATGGATTCACAAACGGATTTCAAATCACCATGCACGACTCCCCACAGAACCAAAAGAAGACCCTAATTCACTACCCTAACTGGGCAGCATTTTCCATGAATTTCCTATGCGTGTAATGGCACATCGTCTTTAATAGTTCATTGCTCCTCTATGATGCAAAAGTACTGCCCAATAGTTTTTCGATTTTCTCATTTTTCTCTATGACTTCCGCACTTTCCGATTACGACGCTTGAATTTCAGTTGAAGAGTCTCCCAATCGAATTCTTAGTACTTGTGCTGCACGTCCTTTTCTCAAAATAACCAAGCTTATCACCAAAGAAAATCGTACCATTTTCCGATGATGTCAACTGGAATGAAAATGATTTTTTTTCTTTTTTGACTAAAGGACTGCTTTCTAGAATACAAAATAGTGATTTGATACTATCAGTTCTTGATGATGCTTATTACATTCTCCAGCCCTAGAAATAGATCTCTTATAGGCAATTTCTAGTATTAAACTCTCTCTCCCTTTACCTCCCTCAAATGCAGTGTGCAATTTCTTTAGAAGAAATTCAGCTGCAATTGGTATGCGTGTGCCAGCAAAATAATTGCGATACTCGAACAAAAGGCGAATTGTCAACGCTTATCGGAAATGTTGATAAAAAGGTGATTAGTCCATTTTGGGCACGTGTCATGCATTTGGTCAATAATCGGCTCGGTTACCCCCACAGTGTTTGGCACTTGCTCCTCTGTTGTTTGATGCATTTGGTAATTCAGTGGTAAATACTACCATCCCTTACAACAATAGTTGATTGTTTAGCAATTTGCGCATATATTTCTGGGTTTTTTTCTCTACGTATGAATGTTACTGTAGTGCGCCTTTAACTATTAGTCAAAAAAAGTTTGAAACAAGATCCTGTACAAATAGGAAAGCTAAAAAAAAATCTGTTCTTATAGGACAAGCAATCATTGTAGATCTATAATCGCTACCATGCCGAATACTAAGTGAATGTCAAATAATAGAACTCATTAGGTTAACTGCAGTCAGATATCCTTTTACCTAATCGGATAATGAAATTAGCCTATCGCGATTATGATTCATTCATCATATTCAAATTGCCGGATAAAACTACACAGAAACAGTGCACACTGTTTCGAAGATAGTCAAGCTTTGCAAAGGGTTATCCCTTTATGCATTGTATTGGATTTTAAGGGTTCGTATTATAAAATTTTCCATCTACCATTTACGAATTACGAGTAAGTAACAATTAATGAATGAGGGAATGAATCACACATGACATTAGGCAATTTCGGCAGCATAGGTTAAGGGGATGGAAACGCAACAATAAGGGGCGTTCTGGAATAAAATCGAACAGATTTCGCGGGTATGATAAACGCGTTAGTCATTTAATATTACCATGTAAACATTATTCTTATCATATTAAATTCACCTTAAAAAAGGCACATTAATACTAACTCTTCCCTTCCTTATTATAAGGGTTTGTTCTTCTTCAATTATGCCCAACTTCCAACGACTTAACAATTACTGAGCATACATAAACTTTGGATTTTTTTTTATATCTGAAATATTTGGTTAACAGGATAATGTGATTGTTTCGTGACTATTACTAAAACACAAAGTAAGCTATCCATTTTTTCAGTTTTTTTGGCATTACGTAAAATTTTATAGTCACGTTTTGCGTTTTAAAAATGAAAATTTTCTTCAGTCATTTCTTACCTAGTAGATATTTTAAAAAGAAAAACTGCTATATATAAGGCTCTCAAAAAAGATATAAAAAAAAACTGATATATATAAGCTCTCAAAATAGAATATGAACAAACCGTTGTATCTGCAAAAAGTGACTTTCTGATGTAAATTCTAGTCTAAAATTGTTATCGGATCGTATTTCCTTGTAAATGAAGACGTTCAAATGGTTACCATCAATTTTAAGCACTAAGACCGTATGATAACCGACTATTTTTAACATACCAGGTGTATAAGCTTAAATCCGCTGTGTGGTCATAGATGGCGTGAGTGAGTGTATTAAGCTACCATGGGCAGGCAAAACTTTTATTTATGAGTTTGAGAATTGTTAACATTAATTATTGCACATTGTCAGCAATTTCGTACAACAATATACATTTTTCCTTTGGTAATCATGTCTAGTTTTGTGCAACAAAAAGAGCATATTCGGGAAGCTCTGATTTTCTGCTTCAATTTAAAGAAATCGGTTGCCCAATCGCATCAAATGCTTATGAAGGCCTATGGTTACAGTGCTTTATCGGAAAAAAGATTGCTTTTTTCGGTTCAAAGACGCCAATTTTGACTTGTGGGACAAGAAGCGTGAAAATCGGCCTAGGAAGGTTGAGGATTATCAATTGCAGGCTCTTTTGGCGAGGACGATACCCTATCGCAAAAAATGCTGGCGGAGCAATTGGGTGTTGGCAGCCATTTCCATGTGTCTGCATGCTATTGGCAAGATTGAAAAGTTCGGAAAATGGGTGCTGCATGAATTCAACGATAGGCATATTGAGCAACCCAAAACACATAAGAAGTCTTGCTCGCCAGACAAAAAAGGAAGTAGTTCCCGCATTGGATTATAACAGGTGATGAAAAGTGAATATTTCAAGAATCCTAAACGCAAGAAATCGTGGGTTGATCCCGGACAACCATCAACATCTTCGCCAAGACCAAATCGCTTCGGACGGACGGGTATCGTCTACTATGAGATGTTGAAACCTGGTGACATGGTCAATGCCCACCGCTACCACCAACAACTGATCAAATTGCATCGTTATCTGCGTGAAAAAAGGACAGATTATCAACAAAGACATGACAAGCTTATTTGCCTCCACGACAACGCACCATCGCACACGTCAAAAATTGTCCGAAACTACTTGGAGACACTCAACTGGGAGGTGCTACCCCACACCGCTTATTTACCAGATTTAGCCCATTCCGACTACCACCTGTTTTCGTCGATGGGCCACGCGCTCCCTGAGCAGCACTTCGATTCTTACGAAGACGTCCGAAAATGGCTTGATGAGTGGTTTGCCTCGAAAGAGAAGGCATTTTTTTGGCGTGGTATCCACAAATTGCCCGAGAGATGGGAAAAATGGGTAGCTAGCGAGGGAAAGTACTTTGAATAAATTTGTTTTTACTTTCTATGAAGAAAACATGTGTTTTTTTGACTAAAAAACAGCGGATTTAAGCTTATACACCTGGTAAACTTAAAAATTTTAATCTAAACTAAATAAACTTTTTAAAAAAATGATTCAAAATTGCTTTATTTTGCAAAAAAGTTCCCAGGACGTGTAAGTTCAAGATTTTCTGATATGAATTGGCCAACAAAATCGTACGTTTTAACACAATTGTCATAGATTTACATATAAAAAATATTATAATGTAGATAATTTTTAAACTTTAAAGCCTTTTAGCAGTAATATCCTTTAAGTAATAGTCAAATTACAGAACGAAATATGCGAAGAAATTCATTTAAAAATTGTAAACCGAATTTACAGCCCAAATTGTGTGAAAAAAAAATTATTTAAAAATTACCTAACAAAGAAAAAGCTGAATTATTTGCTAAACATTTAGTAAATATATTTGCTCCACATAAATTGTATACTAATAAAATTATTGAAGAACTAATTTTCCCAGTCCCTATGAGTCCTCCTCCCAAAAATTTTAAGCCCTCGGGAATTAAAACTACTATTCAGCGTCTTCTCAATAAAAAACCTCCTGGTTAAGATCTAATAACAGCTTCTATTCTGAAGCAAATTTTCCGAGAAGCTTCCGTTTTAATTATATACATTTTTAATAGTATTTTACGCACAACCTATTTTCTCTCACTCTGGAAATTTGTTGTTATTAAAATGATTTTTAAACCAAATAAACCCATTAATTCTTCTTCCTCCTATAGACCTATCAGTCTCTTACCAATTCTTGGTAAGATATTCGAAAAACTCCTATTTAAACGACTCTACCCTGTCCTAGTTAATGAAAAAATTAGTCCTGATCACCAATTTGGCTTCCGATCTGAACACTCCACTATCCAGCAATGCAATCGCATTGTTGATCATATTGCATCCTCTCCTGAGAGGAAAGAGTATTTCCCAGGAGTTTTTTTAGGCATCTCCCAAGCTTTTGATCATATGTGCCATTCTGGACTCCTCTGGAGGACTCCTCAAGAGCTTTCTTCCTTCAATATACTACCTTATCATAAATTCATATCTCTCCCAACGACATTTCCAAGTTGCAATAAACTCAGAATCCTCGGAAATTTATCCTATTCCAGCCGGAGTCCCACAAGACAGTATCCTTGGTCCCGTTTTATATAATATTTACACCATTGACATCCCATCTGATCCTAATACTATCATTGCTACTTATGCAGACGATACGGCCATACTTGCTACCTATACAAATCCTTACATAGCTTCCAATAATTTACAAACCCATATACACAACCTTCAGTCCGGGTTTAAGAGATGGAGAGTAAAGGTAAATGAACAGAAGAGTTCTTACATTATTTCACACTTTGTCAAGGGAAACCTACCCCTTCATACCTTAATAGCAACATAATTCCGCAATATGATAAAGTACGTTATTTGGGATTTTACTTGGACAAGATATTAACATAGAATCCTCATACTAGACTATAAAAACTTGAAGCCCCTAGACGTTACCGCCAACTTCTTAAACTACTGGACAAACGCTCGAAACTAACAATTAAAAGTAAACTTCTAATCTACAATACAATTATAAAACCTATTTGGACATATGGAATTGAACTTTGGAGTTCAACGAAACGTTCCAATTCCTATCGCGTCCAGGCCTTATAATCCAAGATACTCCATAAAATTGTTGATGCCCCCTTTTATGTACGTAGTACATTGTGATCTAAATTTCCCCGTTGTTCACGATCTGAGCATTTCCCGCTATCAAAATTTTCAATCCCATTTATCCTATCATCATAATACACTTGCGAGGAAATTACCCTATAGTGCGCTCCCCGGATATACTCACCGGCGACTTAAGAGACAATGGCCTAGAGATTTTCTAGAGGAATCTAACTTCCGTTAGTTGGAGAAACGCTGATGGGTGGTTACTCCCACTTCATGATGCATAGGATTGTTAATTAAAATGTTATGTAAATATGCATGTTACAATACAATTGTCTACTTAGTAACCATTTGAACACAAATAAAATATATAAAGGGTGTCCAAACTTTCACGCAAGATTTGAATTTTGCGCCATTTGTGCGATAAAGTGTTGCCAACAAAAAAATAAGATAACGTGACAGCTGACAGTTCAGAGTTATCAATACTTTTAAAAAAATAGTATTATTTATTTGATGTCAAAATTCTGTTTTAAAAAAATATTTATTACTTTCATCATCCAAGACTAGAGGAGCAAATAGATCCTCTCAATCAAAGCTGCATTTTCAAGTGTAACTTTTTCACGAGTCCTTATAAATAAGGAATTATATTTTCCATTCTAATAATATGGGAAATCATTTTTTTCTTAAATTAATATTTAAAAGGGAAATAATTAAACTTAAACAAGGACTATATTAAAATTATTTTTTCAACTAACAAAATATTCCTTTTTTATTTTATTTGATATTTTCTGTTTTGGCTGTTATATTAAGAAAAAATACTATAATTTCTATATATATATTATATTTATTAAAAAAAAGTAAAAAATATCATCGTTTTTGGTATTAAGAAATGGAAAAATGTATTCTTAATTTTGTTGTTATCATATTACTTAAAAGAAATTTAGGTAAAGAAGGTCTCACACAAACTTGACTATAATTCATGAATCACTTTTTAAATAAGCTCGAAAGCCTCTTATTTGTACATATTTAATAGTAAAGCTTTTGAAAAATTCATATCGCTTTTAATATTCAACAAAAAAAAAAACCAATTGTCAAAGTATTTTCATTGGATTTATTTTACTTTTTTTTATTGCTATCTTTTCAGGTGAGTTCAGTTCACTGACGATAATAATAGTTAAGCAAACAGATACGAGTACAAGTGAGTCGCTCGCTTCCCATCTAAACGTAAGTACAACTTTTCTATTATTAAAAGAAAATTTATAAAAGTCCACAATTGACGAAAAATTTCATCAAGTTTATTGGCCACAAGGAATGTTCATTGCAATTACCTTAATTGTGCATGGTAAAAAATAAATTCAACAAGAAAAATGTTCAGGTAAATTTAAAAATAGTCGCAATTTATACAAAGTTGTGTGCTAAAAATGGAATATTGCTGGGAGAATGGATAAATGTCCTTTCGAGAATGCTCCAACAAGTGGGTGGCGAATAGTAAAGGTTTAGAGGTTTTTACAAAATCTTCTGAAAATCCCATGCATTTGCTTCGAGAATGGTTTCTCTGTGCACAATAGTACATGATCCTTAATCCATGTAGTTGATATGAAATGAAAATAAAATTTTCGCAAGCTTAAAGGAATCGACTCGATGACAACTGAAGCTTGTTAAATCAATTTTTAAAGCTGCAAGATTATATTTAACAACAATTTGTACATATTTGGTCCATATTACTTTAGGGACTCTTTCATTTTCCTATTTGTATTTTATCGTTAAAAACATAATCATTTTTTAAATTGATATTGTGTATCAGAATAGTTCACAAATATATTTTTTTATTGCTATTTAAACATTTTCTTTTAATTTTCTCTAATTTAAATTGAGAAATATTTTCATACCTAAATGGGAGTTTTATAACTCTTGGAAAATTTTCTATTTTAGAATAAAAGCTTTTCTTTCAATTTGGATAAAATTAATATTTATGAAACTAGAGAATCCTCTAAATTTAACCGAGTTTTTGAAATATTCATAGAGTAGCAGAAAAGTATTGAGATTGATTGAATTTTTCGGTACAACAAATTTATTTAATTTTTGTATATAAATGTTATTCCCTTCATATAAGTTACCTTGGATAGCTATTCATCAGCTTTTAACTCATCTGTTGTACTCTTTGATGCAATCGACAGTAATTACTGCTGTTTTACGTAGCATACCTATTGTTAGATATAATACCAATCAACGCGAAAAATAGACCGGTCCAGTAATGGATTCCGCCAGTTCATTAGATCCAGGCAGTTGCACGCATCTTAATTACTTAATAATACCGCAGCTCGCTTCAATCCAACGCATTTTCCTTTGATTTCCTGCCTGGGAAACTTCATGCATAGAACATTCCATCAGATTTCTTCATTCTCTTCATCTTTCCCATATTTTTCATCTTCTTCTACTTCGTCATTTTCTTCATCTTCTTCATCTTCTTCATCTTCTTTGGCTTCTTCGACTAATTCATCTTCTTCATCATTTTCCTCATCATTTTCATCCTTCCCACCTTCTGCATCTTCTTAATCTGCTTAATCTTCTTTCACTTCTTTATCTTCTCCTTCTTCTTTATCCTCATCTTTATTATATTCTTCATATTCTTCATCTTCTTCATCTTCTTCATCTTCTTAATCTTCTTCATCTTTCCCTTCTGCTTCATCTTCTTAATCTTTGTCAACTACTTCACTATTTCGTCATTCTCTTCATCTTTCCTACCATTTTCATCTTCTTTATCTGCTCCATCTTCTTCAAATTATTCTTCATCATTTACACGTACAACTCCACTCCCATTAGCATAAACTTTGCAAAGCTTTTAACGCCTTAATTTCCTCTTCTTCTTTATCATCTTCCTTTTCTTCTTCATCTGCTTCATCATCTTCTCTCTCTTCTTCATTTTCTTCCTTTTCGTCCTCTTCTTCATCTTTTTCATTTTCTTGCTCTTCTTCATCTTCTTTATTTTCGTCATTTTCTTCATCTTCTTTGCATTCTTCATTTTCTTCATATTATTCATCTTCTACAAATTCTTCTTCATCTTTTTCAGAGACGACTCCAGTCCCATTAGCATAAGCTATACAAGGCTTTAACGATTAAATTTCCTCTTTTTCTTCGTCTTCTTCATTTTCTTCATCTTCTTCGGTCTTCTTCATTTTCTTTATCTTCTTTATCTTCTTCAAATTCCTTTCATCTTTTTCAGGTATGACTCCACTCCCATTAGCATAAGCTCCTCTTCTTCTTTATCTTCTTTATTATCTTCTTCATCTTCTTCATCTTCTTTATGCTCTTCATCTTCTCATCTTTCTCGTTCCATGCATGAAGCAGGCAAGCATTCGATCTTCCGTCCATTCCTGCGGTAGGCCCATTTGTTAATAATCAGTAACCAATTACAAGCTAGTTACCCTAATTGTTGATACCAAAGCCTACCTAAACCTTTCATATCATCTGCAGTGATAGTACCCGGGATTCCAACATCACACAGCAGCAGTCCTTGGAAGGCACCTACGTTATATAGTAACATATGTGGCAACTACAGCCACAACGTTTCAGCCAAAGGCTCCGCACCTTGGCCGGGTATGGCGGCTGAACCACTGTTGGGCTCCCAGGCCCTCATGATAACAGTTTTAATATTTTTAAAGCATATCCGATGGGGACACTCAATCTAAAGAGCTTCAGTAATGAAGCCTGTAAATTGCTGCAATTACTAAGCCAGCTCAGGGCCGTGGATTCGCCAAGACCTGTAGGCCGCTTCTGGTATCGATTCTACGGATATACAACCTAAAGTATCCCCCTGTGCGGGAGATGCAATCGACACTACCAAAGTAATCAAGTTCATATTGGTCTTGGGCCAGATGAATAGGACGGTGGGGGAATGGATACCACAGGACATCATTTTTTCGTCAAAAACATGTTCCTGGAATACCGCGTGACAGGAAGTGGTAATGGTGGATCATCCAAATGTGTGCAAAGTCCGATCTGACAAGAAAAATCTTATTCTAAGCCTTTCCAGAACTTCCTTTTAAAAAAATCTTGGTTGACACTCGCTCCCTCAACTGTCGTCTGGATAAACTGTCTACCAAGTTTTTTCCAAAGTAGTCATTGAAATCAGTTTTGTTTTGTTGATTATTTTGCTGAGCTAGGTTTATCTTCGACTGCTTCTCGGTCTTTAAAAATCCGGGAATATATGTTCCTAATATGGAATGTTCCCAATAAACTCCTTACAACTATTTGGAAGTTGCTTTGGATGTTATCGAATAATACTAAGATGATATTTTTGCAAGTGATTTTAATAGAGGGACTGGGGAACTGCAGCAATCTCTTTTTTCGACAAAAACTCATTAAGTGCAGAAGGTCGTGTGACAAAGGATACTGCCATGGCGGTATCTGCAATGTCCGATCTTATACCAAGAGCGCTTATTCTGAGCTTTTCAAGGATCTTAAATATTATTCGACGGGCTGATCTCACAAGAGCCCCTAGACGTGCCACATTTTCCTCAGTAAAGGCCTCCCTACAGGAATTTCCTCTTTCACTACTTTTCGGCCCTCAAAAAATGTTACTTGGCACCGAAAAATTTGTGCTCTTTAAAAGGAAAGGGTTCTACAGACTTTTTGCAAATTAGGGGACGCACCAAGCGTAAAAACTAAATTTGATGGAACATCGTTGGTCCAAATTTTTCTGTTAAAATTTTGTAAAACACTCAAAAATCAAATCCTTTTTTTTTGGGAATTTTTATAGGGTCGCATTAAAAATTGGTGGAGATTTAAATTTTTACTGCACGTCTAAAATGTACTGAAATACTAGTTTTGTGGAGAAAATATTCGTAGTGTTAGCAAATTATTTTCAGTAATGCCAGAAAATTTTTAGATAATTAATTGGTTTGAAATTATTTTGACAAAAAAAGGTGTTTAGCAATATTTATAGTTATTATTTTTTAGAAAATCAGAATAAAAAATTAGTTCAGGTAAACAAAAATATATAGTCACATAGTTAATTATAGCCAAAACCCCCTAGTTTTATAACAAACTTCTTTTATGATCCTTTACACAATTTCTTAGCAGTTATTGTTCAAGTTAGTGAGTCTCTCTACTATGAGTTTTACTTGGGCCGCTCCTAATATAATAAGCCAATAAAGGATTTTACCAGCTTTATATAGTCCTTTTCTTCACTCGTTAAATACCTTTTTCCAAAGGACATCAACCGATTTTTTCCTATTATAGGACTACCTCCATAGTTCTCAATTTGTTATCCTCTGAAACCTTGCAAATATGAATTTTCTATTTCCCTTATTTTATAATAAAAAAGCTTTCAAGTTTTTTTTTTTATTTGTTTTATTTTGACTATCAACAATACCATCCATTTTTATAAAAAAAATAAAAAAATATAAAACAAAATAACCCCCATTAATATTTTTTTCATGTATAAAACTCTAAAATAATCCCTTTTAACTGACCAAAGAAAACTACTTCCTTGTCCGTTTTTTTTTTTTTTTTTTTGTAATATGTGAAAGGAAATTAAGTTTATCCCGAGTTAGTCCAATTCAGCAATAGCGCTGGCGGCACGTACTGTGATTATACTGAATATATCAAAGCTCCTATAAATCCGATAAGTCAAACGAATCAAAAGGGAAAACTGCCCTCAATAAAAATAAAATATTTTCCTTAATCTGAAGGAAATATTTTTTATGATTTTTAAGAAATAGAATACATCTGCGATGATGCTTATGGATGGTATAATTTATACATGTGCCAGTTGGGTAGCAAAAATGCTCCAAGCAAATACATACATACAAGTAGTCCTAAATACTTGTTCTTTTTCAATTTATCAAAATAGGATTTGCAATCATTCCATACGAGAATAAGATGTCAATAATAAAAATGGTCAAAAGAACAAAAAAGGATGAATCTTCAAAAATTTTAAGTTCTCTTTCGGTAAATAGTTTGGATGTTAGAAATTTTTGAACACTAGCAGTTTTAATTTCGAAAGTCAATTTAAAAAAAAACCATATTGCCATACATAAATTGGTTTAGTGGTTTTGTATTTCAGGACAAAGAGGACATTTTTTTAATTTATTTTATTTATAAATCAAGAGTATTTATAAATTGGATACTGACTGTCCTCTAATAATTGCCATTTTTGCTCTCTGTCTGGGAGGGATTCTCTTTATATAAAATTTATTAGGGAATTTTTCGAGCATGCAAAACCATTTATTTCCGGATTTCCGTTTGTTCCCTTTCTTTAAAGATTACGTAAGCTTTTTGAACAGTACATAGACAACAAATTGTATTTTACTTTATTTTTTTTATTTTAGTAGAAAATACAATATTAATAATTACTTTGAACCATATTTCGTTGGTCCGGTATCCAGTAGAGCTAACTTACCGGATATTTACAATATTACCAATTATTGAAAGAAAAGATATTTTCGTTATTAATGAAATGAAAGAAAATAAAAATGTTATTCATTTTATTGGAAATAAAAATGTTTGGATTGTACTTAAAATTAAATGCCAATTATGTCAATTATTTATCAAAGACATATTAAAAGTTTAAAGAATTTTTATGTTTCTTTGGAAAATTGGTTGATATAGTATTTTTTCGTATTTATAAACAAAATTTTCATAAAAAATATTTAAAATAAATAAAAACTTAATTTAGGAAAAGCTTATGAGCAATAATTTTATTCTAAAGCAATAAGCATATTTGTACTAAAGAATTATCCATTTAGCAGTTCCGAAAGTACTTTCCTTTGAATTGTTATTTGTAAAAAAACATAAATTAATAAAAAAAAATCTTTATTGACTTTAAATGTTCCATTTTATTTTGTGAAATTTTTAACTACTCAACAATGCATTTTAATTATAAAAACTCTTTACAAAACGTGGTAATTCTGCCGTAAACACGTTTTACGCTTTGATAGTATATTATTTCCCTCAGTGATGAGGTTTATTTCTCGCTTGGTGAACTTAAGAAAATAGCTGCAGATGAGGCTCTGAAAGAAAAAAAATAGCTGTCAATAAGAAAATAGCTGCAGATGAGGCTCTGAAAAACCTCAAGTAACTACAGAGCAGCCATTGTATCCTACAATGACTTTCAGTATTTTTTTAAAATTTTTAAGCACCACAAGCCACATACATGTCTTATAATAGCCCTAACTATATAATGAAAGTCATTAAAAATTATCTGAAAAAAATTTAGTCCTACAAGAAGCTTCGTGGCTATTATTTGAATAATTTTATAAAGTGAAATTTTTGATCATAACCATGTGTGGTTTTACCAAAAAGGAGCCATAAGCCACACAGCTGAATAAAATTTCAGTGTTTTTGTATGAAAAACTTCCAAGACGCTAAATTTTGCGATTTGGTAATATTAATTGACCTCTAAAATTGTGCAATTTGACTACGTTAAACTTTTTTTTTATAAAGCAGATTATCTTCGTATTGAAGTGCATTTAAAATTTACCATCCGTTAAGTAATGACCCAATTGCAGCCAGAAAAGTGCGAAAATGCATCAAATATTACCTCATAAAAATTGAGTTCTGCAAGTAATTTTTTTAAAATTATATAATAAATAATAAGAATTTAGGTAATATATTTATTCAAAAATTTTATCACAACTTATATTGAAAATGAAGTTAATTTTAGTTTATTTTACATAATATAAACTGGATAAATCTTTTCTTAAAAAGTATCGCGAATTTTGGATTTCCGCGGGTTGCGTATATTCGATTTTCGATTTTTTGTGGCGTTATGTTGGTACTCATATCTCTCAGTTACGCTGACAAGTTCGGCCATTTTGAATGTTCAGTTAATTTTTAATAGCTGCTTTGCTTGCACGTGTTTTGGCTCGTCTTCGATTTTTGCCCATTTTCGACCACAAACAGCATCGCATTAACATTGCTAAGGAGCTGTTGGACTCTGTCCGCGATGACACAAATTTGCTCCAGAGGGTCATAACTGGTGACGACTCATTGGTTAAAGGCTATGACGTGGAAACCAAAGCTCAACCATCCCAATGGAAGCTGCCGCACGAGCCAAAACCGAAAAAAGCGCCCCAAGTTCGGTCGAATGTGAAGGTTTTGCTTACAGTTTTTTTCGATTGCAGGGGCGTGGTGCATCATGAGCCACAGGGTAGAACTGTCAATAAGGAATATGACCTGCAAGTTATGTGTAAGGTGGGCGAAGCAATCCGCCAGAAACGCCCGGTTTTGTGGAAGAATAAAAATTGGCTTTTGCACCATGACAACGACCCTGCTCACGCATTGTTGCTTGTGCGCGAATGTTTGGTCAAAAACAACACACTAAAAATGCCGCAACCACCGTATTCCCCAGATCTGGTCCCCTGTGACTTTTTCTTGTTCCGAAACAGATTCTTTGATAGATTTTTTAGAATGGGCAAAAATCGAAGACGAGCCAAAATACGTGCAAACAAAGCAGCTGTCAAAAATTAACTGAACATTCAAAATTGCCGAACTTGTCGGCATAAGTGAGAAACATAAATACCAACATAACGCCACAAAAAAATCGTAAATCGAATATACGTAATCCGCGGAAATTCAAAATTTGCGATACTTTTTCAACATACCTCATAAGTTTTAAGGTCCCGAAATTAGTTTCTTGTCCATTTAAAATTTCAAAATATAGGAGAATTATTAATTCTATGGTTTTTCAATTACAATTTACTTAGTTTGCAAGAACAAATATATAAAATTTAAAAATTCAAAATTTCTTTAACAATAATAATTATTTAAAATAAATTATCTGTTATGCTATGTCGATAAAATTATTTCAGTTTTTTTAAATAACTTCAAGAAAATATTTAAAAAAAAAAAACTGAATAAACAAAGTAAAATTGAATAATGACGATGAAAATTATTTCTTTACACCTACACGAGGATATCCTTACAAACACATACAAAAATTAATGAAAAAAGGAAGAAGCATTTCCAGTCGTATACAAAAAATTTAAAAAGTTCAACTATTCGATGGCAGATGGCGCAGTGTTAATAGTCGTTAGTTGATATTTCAAGAGTGTTAAAGAGAAACTGGTTCAGTTTCTCGTTTTTTCCCCGTTGGGTTATAACCGGAAGTCAACCCGAACTGGCAATATTAACTCATTGTAATATGAAAAGTCCATTTTAGCTTCTCTTACCAATCCGAAAAGAATCAAATATTCATTCTGATTGATATCAATGTACTCTTAAATGAGAATCACCAAGGGTACATTCCCTTCTACAAATCACCGGATACTCTCTCGTCTTCCCGAATTGAAGAGAATTCACAGCGTTATACAAAAATCATTCAAGTCACGTTCAACTCGTAAAGTTGCTTCGAAATAGGCGCATATTAAATTATATTTGAATAGTTATTAGTGTTACCAGAGGTTATTCGGAATATTTTGCGTTTTTTTTTGTTTCGTTTTCTTAATTAATTTGATTTATAATTTTCCCTTTTCCAATTGTATGTGTGTGTACATATGTTTTTATGTGAATGTTTATTGTAATTAAATGTTTTTACTTTCGTATATTTTTTTTATAAATAAAAAAAAAATTATTGAAATAATTTTTAACGTCATTTCAAATAATCTTAGTAATTTTTAATTAGTTTGATGTCTAAAAATTTCATCAAAATAATAAGTCAACAAACCTTTAAGGACTAAAATGATACATGAAAAAAATTTCGAGATGTTAACTCCATTTAAAAAAAGGCGGGAATCGGACATACTCTTTGCTGTTCTTTAAATAATTTCTCTTATTTATTCCGGAAAAGGATCAGAATTAGATTCCTTGGCAGGTTTCTCTTGAATTGTTCACTATTCAGTGTGATGTTAGGGAAATATGCGTTCTCTCGGAATCTTGTTGAGTGCGAGTGCACATATACGAGTGAGTACGCGAGTTCTGCGCGCACATTCACGTTCGACTAGCTGCTGACTTCGACCGCAGAAGTCAACGTTCTAATCGGAATCTGGTGAGTAGCAAGCATTACTTCAAGAGGAACCGTGCACGATATACGCAAGGCCATCATCATCGCAGTCAATTGTGCATGCGTTGCTGTACGACATCGCATGTCGTGACCGCAAAGAACGGTGCGTCAACGAAGTTTTAGCAACGCAACGACTTACAATGCAGTACGACGCCGCTGTCATTGGATGCTTTGAAGTGCTTCGCATTGGAAAAGTAGTCACGACGGTTTGGCCAGTCTGCCTTCTGCTTTGATTAAATAAGCGTCAAATTTAAGTTCTTCCGTGTGTTGTGCCAATGTCGTCCACAGTCATAAGGATAATAAAAAGGAATCGGTATTCATTCAAACGCGTTTCTTCTTCCCGGTTGATTTTTTTCTAATTTTAATTATAATTGAATTGAGAAAGAAAATCCTCCTCAATCTCATCATAGAAAAAAAAATTTCTTTTTAAACGTTTTTTTTTCCTCTCCATAAAGCGTAACTGCCCGTTTGTACACACAGACTTGATGCCAATGAGGTCCTTGCGAATGCAAGAATCTCAAGCCCTGAATCATCTCAGACCCCGTCCGATAGTTTAGAGAATTTTTGTATAAGCTCGTGCTGGATTTATTTAGTCAGTATTTTATCAGCGCAAATAGCGAGCAAATATTAATAACTAAAATCCCGATCGATTTATTATCACAGTGAACGCGCCAAAAAATTGAAATTTTGCCAAAAAAAATAAAAATAATTAATTTAAGTATAAAAAGAATTATAGTAGATCATATGTGTACATTTATTTATGTTTTGCCGGTTGTGTGGTGTAATATTTACAACATTTAGTTAAGGTTACGATAATGTTTGTTAATTAAAAGTGTTGAAATTTTTTTAAATAAAATTCAAACAAAAAATTTTAAAATTTTAAGTTTTCCATTTAAATAAAAGGTGTTGATTTTTGATCGATTCTTACAATAATGATTATATTGTCGAGTTTAGAGTCTATTTGGAGGATTACCTAAAAAAGTGTCGAAAAATGCATAATGGTGTAATTTTGTTTTTGTTAAAAAAATATTTCTTCTTTATTACAAATAATATGAATCGATGGAGATACGAATATGGGGATCTCCTTGTACATCTAAAGAATTCCGATTTTCATCTGTGCGTACACCGAATATATTAAACTATTATTATGTGAAAAGTGTTTAGTCCATCATCACCTTAGCTATTTTTATTGTATATTTTCCGATATTATATTTTGGATAAGAATTTTTTCTTACAACAAGAAACAAAGTACAAAATACATAGTTGAGTAAATAATATTTCTTCTTCCGGTAAATTAAAATATTGTGCAATCAAAAGTGGTAGTTAGATTCACTAACGATAGTGTAAGAGGAGAATTATTTGAATTTGTATATAAATAAATTGTGAAATAATCAAAAAGGAAAAGTTCGGAAAATCTAAAGATTCAACTCGATTGATAGATATACGAAAGTTGTTGTTTTTTTTTTTTTTTTTTGGTTTTGGGAATAAATCCCTTCGGATGTCTATAAATGTGTTGTTTGACCAAGTGAATAATTCATGTTGGATTACAATTCGTTTGAAACTGTTTTTCGGTATCATTTGGATTACTTACCATTGACCAAACGTCTACTATTTAAATCTACAAACTGCAACCTGGTCGGACGAATGGTTTTCAACTAAACGGAAATATCCCTTGAGATATCCCTTCTTTATGTTCTAAATTAGGAAGGGCCCCGAATAGGGGAGATCTAAAAACCGAACGAATAAGACATTTAACCGGTCAAGGCTAAATACAGAGAGCCGGTGTTGAGAGTTAAAAACAAAACCGTCGATGTAAAGCGATAGTAACGAGTACAGGTGTAATCAGACTGTTCCAGGTGCTGGTCCAGGTGGTGGATCAGGTGCAGGTGCAGTTTCAGCATATACAACCACATCCAATAGGGGAGCACACGTCATTCGATTTGAACAATGGTCGACATAAGCTCCATTATCGAAGGCACAGTCAAATTTCGGGACGGAAAAAAGGTATGAATCCAGATAATCAACCACTCGTATTTCTTTGAGTCAGAATGTTACCCTTTCCATGTTGGGATATGCTGCTCTCATATCGCTGTCTGTGACCAACTTCACCATCGAAGGAAACGTGTGGTCTGTACGGTATCCGATTTTAATGCAAACCCGACCACAAAACCAGCTCGTTGTCACACTGTCTGTAATCATATACGATGGGCGATGCTGGGCGGTCAGACACCTCATCGTGCCAAACCTGCAGTATATTCTTTGGCAGAATTCCATTACGACCCAAAATAATTACACCTGCCCTTGTATATGATGCTGGGCAACTGTGACTAAGAAGCTATGTGGTATTCACTCCGTGATTCTCCGGGTTAGCATTAAAGTTGGCGAGCAGCTACAAAACTCACCTCCGGAAGGAAACGTTCCGATTCAAGAAAGCTTTTAACGTTAACAATTCAATATTAACAAACGATTTTCCACTGAATAAACACGATTTAACCTCAAACTTATATTCTCATCATGGCCTCTAATGGAAAAAGTTCTTTATAGCAAAAAAAAAATAATAATAATAATCAATAATGATAAGGATATACTTTAAATAAAGTGTGTACGTAATTAATTATTATATATATTATTTTTGATTAAATTAATTTAGAAGTTAATAATGGCATTGGAATATGAGTTTGCCAATCTATAGTGTGAATATGTTCAAAAGTATTTTGTTTTTGCTTATTTCTTAATCTTTAGAATTAATTGTAAAAGGTGGAAGTAAAAAGGTTTAAAACTTATTAAAATAATTTGAATATGTTAGAATTTTTAATATACGATGTTAATTAGTTTGGGAATCAAATTTACCGACATTGATTTAAGAACAAACTTAAATTTGCCCAAAAAATTTGATCTTTTTTCTATTTGTTTTTTACCTACTGATAAATATACCTAAATGCTTATGATAAATTCTGTTGTTAAAAAGTCAAATTTTATCTCATTTAAATTTTGAATAAAATCTTCTTTTGGTAGAAATTTCTAAAATTCAATCATTAAAATTCAGACAGAAGCTTTTCCTCAATTATAGCCTTCTACTCGTATCATTTGTAAATATCAACTGTGCCAAAAAATATTCCTAATCATCAATATGTGAATCCTAAAAATTGGGAATAAAATTGTAATATCTATAAAATCAATAGCAAATAATCGATTCCAAATAGGAGCAAATGCTATTAAGAAAATTCGAAAAAGGACATATTCGAATATTATGTGAGGATTTATTGTCATTTGCTCGTTCGCATCAAGTATCGTAGAAGGATCGTAAAGAGAATTTTTTTTCATATTCATTTCATTTATTCAAGCGAAAATCGTTAAGATTATTTTAATTTTTTTTTCTATCTTTCCATAACATATCTATTTTTTTTAAGGATAATTTGAACTGAAATCGAAAAGAAATTTATGATATTAGCTCATTCGATTGGCTTCTATGGCAATTATCTTATTTGTTTTTTTTTTGTCTTCTTCAATTTAATGGAATAATAAATTTATTTAGTCAGCGATTACGCATAAATTCCTAATTTTTTATTATAGTATTTACGATCAACTTTATCCATAAGCCGAACCTAATTGTTTACTATCTAGGATGAAAAATTTTATTTGAATTTTTTTTAGTATTCTTAAAATAAAATTTTAATACTAAAACTTATTCATTCTGATCCAGACATCATCAATGTCGCCCTTTTATATCAACCATTAAAATTGTCAATCGACGAAAACTTTTCATCAAAATCAGTATTCAAAATTGTCTGCAACCAATTAAGGACATTCTAACCATCGTCTTGGAACATTTTATTTGCTTATCATTGTTCATTTTAAATTTCAATATTAAATAGGACATCAATCAATTTAACTATAAAAATAACCTATAAACTTTGAAGCCAAGACATTTTCGAAATTTTCTTTATTAATTTTAATTAAAAAGAGAATATTTGCAATCAATTAAATGGTTAAATAAATTTATGGTTTTCAATTTATGATTTTCATAATTGATGAGTTATAATTTTCGGCAAAATCCTTCAAATAGAAATTATTATTATAGTCATTATTTTTCTCTTATTTAATAATTGTAATATTTTGTTTTCAAGAAATATTATTTTAATAAATTATAAGAATTGTATTGAAAACAAAGCTTTTGAGTGATTTTTTTGAAGTGACTTATTTCTCAGTAAAATTATTGTCATTTATTAAAATAATCCTTAAATAATTCTTCAAAATAAATAATAAATATATTTTCCATTATTTAAATATAATAAAATAATTAACGTTTTTTTGTACAATTTTTTCTTACATTTTTTTAATTACACTTTTATTAAAAAAAAAAACTTTTATTTTATTATATATTCTGAATTTTGTCATTTAATATAAAAAATAAAATCAGACGTGTTACACAGAACAATTCTTATGAGTTCATTTGTTTGAACGGATAATTCTTTGTTTAAACGTATTTTTTTTAATGAAACCATAAGAGAAAAATACTAATGGCGGCATCAAATCGCATGATCTTGGAGACCAACGTACAACATCAAATCTCGAAATTATGTGTTCTGGAAACTTTTTGCGTAATAAATCCAAAATTTTTTCTGTGTTATGTGGCTTGTGGTATTTTTTTTTGTCAAAACCCACATATAACCCGGATAATAATCTTTAAGTTCAGATTTACTGAACTGTTTGTCTTTCTTTATTTTCAAAGACATACTGATCAATGACAACTTCGGAAAGAACTTTTCGCAAATATAATTATCTATAGTTACATGTGGATTTCAAGAGCCTTATATATGATACTCATACGTCAATAGGTAATATTCACCTTTGAAGGTATGCAACATATCTTCGGCAAAATCATCAATTTATTAAAAAAATGCCAATTTAAAAAATAAATAAAATTTTATCATAAATAATATTTGAAATAAAAACTTTAAAAAAAAAAATGGGGTTGTAATTTCCTTTCTAAACCATCAAATGAATAACTCTGTGTAAAGAAAAAAAACTCAAAAACACTTATTGAAATTTTCCAAAAGCCTTAAAAAAGTTTTACCGAAAATTTTCGATTCTTAGCCAAAAAGGTCCATCAATAACAGAAAATTTTTCTTTAAATTATCCCTAAAAACTTTTATGCAACAGACAAAAATTTATCATAAATAGATCAGTTTCTATTATTTTCTAACCTGATTCCTATAAAATAGGGCTTTTATTATCTTGAAGAGTATATCAAAGTTTTCCAAAAGCTAAAGAAAAATACTAAAAAAAAAGGTTGTGGGGAAAAGATTAAAAACATTTGAGAGAATTTCGTTTTGTAGCATTTTTCTTATTTTGATTTTTGTTTTTCTTGCCTTTTCCTTTTTTATTTCAATTAGATTTTTGTTAGAAACTGTATCCAAAACAGCCACACACACATAATCTTCAGAAAGTTTCCAACAAAAATGAATAAAATGGAAAAGTTTGTAAAACAAGAAAAAACCTTCTCTGATTACATACCATCTTACCGGAAAAAGGATACTATTTACGAAATATTTCAAGTTTAAAAGGGTTCATTTCATGTCATTTTCTAAAGATTTTCTTCATTTTTAATTAATTTAATTAATGTGGGATACAGAAAATGCTATTTAGACAAAATTTACTTAAATAGAGAAGATTTTCTTAAAAAATAAAGCAAAAAAATTTAAACAAAAATTTTGGCAAATCATTTTAGTAATTTTATGTATAATATTTATTCAATAGTTATGATAATATTGTAGATAAAAAAAGAGAGAATAAAATCAATATTAATTGAAAATTTACACCCCCATAACTCCCAGTTAATATAAGTAAATGTTGATAAAAGATTTCTTTTGATCAATTATTCAAAGTATTAGAAGAGCCTATACATATACACATGTATACATAGTGCGGATGGTAAAAGTTTTAAGTTTTCCGGTTTTCCGGAAAGGATAACAAAACTTTACTTCAAAGGGAATAAATGAAGAAAAAAAAAATCGGAGCAAAGAATCGAATCGTTTAAAATGAAGAAAACAATTTTTTCTTAGAGCCCCTCTTGTGAGTAATAATAATGTTGCTCTTAGGAATTTCCAATTCAGTTTTGAATAAATTTCAAAAGCTAAACGAAATGTATAGATTCGACCTTGAAGGTAAAGTGCGTGGTGACCAAAAATGCCAATGCCGAAAATTTCAACTAAGCCTCCTTCGAAAATGTCAGGTGTTCTTTTTTTCTTTTTGTGTATTTCTCATTTATTCCGATTTCGTTTGAATATTTGGAATCACCAAGTTGGAGGTTTTTTTTCTTTTTTCCTATTTACGGTAATAATAAGAATATCCGCTGAGGCGTGAGAGCCGCCAGTTTGTTTTCACAAAGCGAACTTTTAATGGTATTTCCCCTAATCTTCGTTTTCTTATGCAAATTATTGGCGCGAACAATCAAATGGATTCGGAAATATTCCATTTCGTTTGAGTGGCCCCTAATGGTAAGCGAAACAGATGTCTTCCTTCCTTAGTATGGCTTTTCGGTCCGCTTATGACGAGAAGTGCCAAATCTTACGAACCCGACATAGCTAATAAAAAGCTTCCTTAATGGATTCGTAATACCACTTTTTGACTTCAATCTTTAAGAAAATATACGACAATTCTTGATACTATTATGGGTAATAATCATTTTGACAATCATATTTCTACAAAAATTTGGAGAGGCAGAGTAGCTATGTATTTTTTAATTATGTCCAAATTATATTTTAACCGAAATCTTTGGTTTAATCGTCTTTTTGTGTTAAATTTTTTTTCTTTATTTTGTATACCTTGCACATTAGCTCTTTGCACACGAGACAATGAAAACGAAACGTTGAAAAAGAAAATATTCTCAAAATCCTCTTAGAAGCCACATTAAAGATTTTAAGAGTTTATCAACTGATTGCCATCATACATGAACGCGGATTCCACGAAATCTTAAAAGCCGGTTATGCAAAAATTCGCTGTGCAGATTTTTAAAGAATTCTTACAGACATAAAGAAGGATATGGTCCCCCATTTCGTTTGGTTTTTTTTTTTTTTTATAATGGTGTGTGAATGGAATGTCAGTTTTTATGGGATGCTGCTTCACTCTGTCGGAAAGGCACTATCGATAAATTTGATGATGAATCATACTCTGACTGTCCATCATGCAGAACGTTTGAACTTTTGGTGCGAAGGTCAAAATTCGGCTCTTTTGATCCCGAATCGTATTTTATGTTTACAGATTCCATAATCTCCGACGCTCCCATATGGATATGCATATTTACGCTATAGTGTCTTACAGATAGAATCAAGATTTGGCTAATTGATGCAGAACATCTCAAGTAATGCAAAGCCAAATACGATTTATGGTAAACTATGTAAATTTACGAACAACAAGGAGATGGTTTGCTATTTACTCGAATGTTTGCATTTATAGCATCAGCCAAGTGTGAATGAATAATTTCAGAAGTGTTGCTCTCCATATTCCGAATCGGAATATGGAGAGCAACACTTTTAAAAAATAAAAATCATCGAAAAAAAAAGGAATTTTTCAATTTTAAGTTTTCTTGAATTAAGGAGCGTCAAGTAACAAGTGCTCTTCACCATATAAAATGTAGTTTTTCCTTTCACTTTGACGCTATTTTTTCAATCCTTGAATTTTGGTTTTTTTTTCGTATCCTTTAGCTTTGCTCAATTATTGTTGAATATCTTAAGTTAATATGCAATTTCATTACTATCACACTTGTTTATACGATATTTCATGTAGAAATTATTTTCATTAAAGTTAGATAAGAATTTAACACTGCTGAAGAGTCATTTAAAAATCTCATTCACAAAAATCAAATAGTTGCATTTTATATAAGTAAATATGCTATAACTAAAAATTAACTGTGACTATTTTTATTACTATTTACGTAAAATTTCCTTAAAAATTTATTATGATGCACAAAAGTTTCATGCGAAATTTAATTATTTTAACGAAAATGTTCAAAGTATCTTAAATATTTTTGGCATAAATAATGTTTTTTCTAATTTTCTACAAAATTATCGATAAAGTAAATAATATTATTATAAGTAAATTTAAAGTTTTTTAAAAATATCCAATTTGTGCTTTTTAAAGTAAATTTGAATAAATTATGCTCAAAGTTATAATTTTCATAAAACTTTATAATAAATAAATTTATTGGATATTGTCATTATGCAAAAAATATAACATTATTTAAGTAAATACCAAAAAATATTTTGTGGGACTCGACACTTTTAAAGTATTTGTTCATAAATTTTTTTTCGGACTATAATTTAGTAGAACTTTTTCGGACTATAATTTAGCCATTACTTGACCGATGATAATTTTTAATTGTTCTAAAGTCTAAAAATTATTTATATAAAATATATAATTTTGTATATAGCGTTAGAAAAAAAAGTCCATTTGCGTCAAATTGCATGATCTTGGAGGCTAATTCATATAACCAAATCTCTAAATAACTCGTTCTGGGAAGTTTTCACGTAATAAAAGCAGAATTTATTATGTTTGTAAATTATTGATAGCTTTATTAAATTAATTTAATAAAATTAAAAAAGGTTATTATACGGTTATAGCTCTCAGAATTGACTGTAACGATCTCTCCTTCTTCATTTTTACAGAAATTCGTGCCAGGAACGAATTCGATGAACCCAATTTTCGAGCACTTTTTCCACTAAATCAAGTCGTATGTCATGAATAGCACGTTCAATATTGACTTCTAAAGCTTAAAAAGAGTCTGGTTTATTGCTTAAGACCAATGACTTCAAATAACCCCACAAGAAATAGTCTAACGGTGTTAAATCACAACTTCTTGGAGGCCATTCAATGTCACAATTTCTTGAAATAATCGAATCTCCAAACTTTTCTCGCAATAATTCGGTTGTTGCACGGGCTGTGTGGCACGTAGCCCCATCTTATTAGAAACAGATGTTATCAAGATCAACTTCTTCCAATTTCGGCCATTAAAAGTTGGTTATCATCGATCTATACCGCTCTCCATGGACAGTAACGGTGTTACCAGCTTCATTTCGAAATAAGTACGGACCGATGATTCCATCAGACCAAAAACCACACCAAACTGTCAATTTAGGTGAATGTAATGGGTATTCATGAACAATTTGTGCATTTTCTTCACACCAGAATCGACAGTTTTGTTTATTTACGGCGCCACTCAGATGAAAGTAAGCCTCATCGGAGAAGATGATTTTCTTAAAAAAATCGTTATCGTTTTCAAGTTGTTCCAAGACAAAATCAGCAAATTCACGACGTCTACGGTGGTCCAATGGCTTCAGTTCTTGAGGGATCACAATTTTATACGGATGCAAGCCCAAATCTTTTGTCAAAATCGGCCAGGTTGTGGTTTGAGACAGTTCTAATTCTTGAGAACGTCTTGGAATCGACAAATTGCGGTCTTCAGCAACACTTGCCTGAACGGAAGTAACATAATATTTTCATTACTTCGAGCGGTTCTTTGTTTTATTGGCACTTGAAAATTATGTAAAGAAAATGTACGCTCGAAATTTTTAACAATTCGACGAATAGCGAGCATAGTTGGACGATTATTACGACCATAAAATGACAAAATCGCACGAAAAGTTGCAATTTGAGAACGATTACAAGTTATTTAATTTTATTATTATATTTGATAGTAAAATTGAATAATTTATAAACGTTTGTTTTGTGTATATCTCTCCATAATAAAATTATAAACATTTCTAAATACAATGAAAAAAAAAAGAAGAATCATGACATATTACAAATGGCCGAAACGTCACTTAGAAATCATATCACTCTTATTGGAAAATTTCTATATATCGAAATTTGGTTATTGACGTATCCACCGAGTGAAAAATGAACCTCATCGCTGATGAAAATAAGTAACTCTGAAGGAGCCATTGTATCTGTGAAAATTAATTTTGTTAGAATCACCACTTTTGTAAGGAATTTTTAAGACTAGCTTTATATTTATTGAAGAGTTGTCAAATGGTAGGACTATACTTTCCATACCGTAAAATAGATAATCGATTTATTGCACAGTTTTTCTTCAAAATAAACTTAAAATCTATTCACAGGTTATTCAATTGTCCTTATAAAAGGAGTGTCAAATAGCCGGTACATTTGTATTGACATTGATTGTCTGGAGTGTACGTAATATCCTTACAAGAATTCTGAATACGAAAACTTTAACTTGTACGTTTCTATCTGGAAACTACACATGTCCTATCTGCCAATCCTGTGGCATTCGTCTAACTTCCCACTTATTTTAGGCGAATATATCAGTTAACCAGGATTTTTAACAAAAATTACATTTTTCAATTCAACAATTACATTTCAAAGGACCTTGCATACAAAATATCAAAAAAATTGCTTTTATTTTTAAAAAAATTATGATAAAAAAAAACTGAAGAGTGCAAAAAGAAAAATTAACTGTGTTCGTATTTTCTGCAGAAAATATATTTTGAATTTATTAAATGTATCTTTTCCATCCATCATAAATATTTAATTCACGTTAGCATATAGGTATTCATTTAACCTCTAATTATTTTGGGCAGGTATATAGCAGTGATGGTACACAAATTGAACGGTTTTCATCGAATACGGTAGTATCAGGACAAACGCCTAGCCGACCAAAGTAGTACAATCCTCCAATTGAGAAACAAGCTATAAACCTAAAATATGCGAAGACAAATATTAAAATTATTCTAAGAAAAATAAAAAATTCATATTTTTAAAAAAAATAATTTTCAATATCTTCATCCTAAGGACTCACGTTTTACAAGTTTTATCACTTTTAACTGAAAACATTCCAATTCTGTTAATATTTTTACAAAACACAATTGGATCTGTGGAATCTATCGTATTTTGGTCTGTAGATGGGCCTGAATTATTTGACGAACACGAAGCATACTAAAGGAGTAAAGATTCATCGTTTATTATCATAGAAAATTCATGTGTGTGTGGAAGATACTTACAGCTTTTGTAGGATTACAAAATGATCCATCCTGACTGTTGAGTTGGCAGTAATGTCCAGCAGGGCAGTCAACAAACGTTGATGATGGATTATCTGTTCCTAAGCATAGTGCAAAGGTAGTCTCAGTAATACATGCGTACCTCTTATCTGCACTGCATTTCCCACAATTTGTGGAGCATTCAGATGGTAGAGAATTTGAACATATTGCGGGGCTATTTGTACACCAATTACCAGATGGGCAACTTCCCTTTACAGAAGATGGTGTATATCCTTAAATGGAATTTAAAGATTTAATTTGTTTAATTTATATTTATTTTTATAAAGTACCATCGAAACAATAAATAAATTCAGTTTCACTTATACAAGCCACTTTAGACTCAGATCCGCAAACATTGCAAACTCCTTGTACATGTCCGTATAATGCAAATGCAATGTTGACACTTATTAAAATCTGTAATTTTAATGAATTTTAATATATTATTATCTAAATTATTTTTAAAGTTATAAGAATATAAATTACGGTAATAAAATCAACTTTCATTTTTTCAGAAAAATCATTAACATTTTCTAAGAACTTTTACACGAAATCTTATTTCAAGAATACTAAATGTAATTAAAATTTTTACTGATCTTTTATAGTTAGTATCTTATCAATATTTACTGATGTTGTAAAAAATAATACAAAAATTCATGATAATTAGATTTGTAGAGATGGAAAAATCTTTGTTTTTTTTTTGTTGGCATATTTATTTTTGTTGAAATACTCATTTTTGTAATGTTTTTTTGTCATACGCAAATAAAAGGAAATATAAAATATCAAATAAATTTTGTTTTTCACTTAAAATATTATTTAATCAAAGATTTTCTTATTTACTTTATAATTTTTGATGAAATTTCTGAATATCTTAATTACACTAACTTTTAAAGGCAGTTCTTATAATTGTAACCTTGAATATTTTTATATACATATAAGATTCTGTATTTAAAAAAAAAAATTTAAATCAATTACGAAATTTTATAAAATGAACGTCTTCTGATAAGATTAAATAACTAACAAAAGTAAATTTTATCATTTTCTGAGTTAAATGAAATGTTTTTTTGTTGTTATAAGATTTCTGAGATAAGAGCCAGACACCATTCTGTAACGCCACGATTATGAGGCCATTTGGCGGCTTCATGTTACATGTAGGTTGGCATTGCCACCTTCCCAAATGAAAATGGTCTATTATTATTTGGAGAGAAAAGTCAAATATTGTAAAATTTCGTAGAGCAAATTAACATGTTTAAGAAAGTTAAAAATAGGACTTGGAAAAGGAGTTTTACGATCTAGCATCTCCTAAATTAAAAAGTTTTCGGGTCCTATTCAAAAATAAATTCTGGATTAAGTGAAATTCTTTTAAAATATTGAGAATGGTGAGTTGGATGTCACAGAAATGGATGGTAATCATGGTAAGTGCGGTATGCCCAATCCGAATTCTTAGAAGTTTCCTTGGGCAGAATTTCGGATTAGTTGTTGAGTAGATTGGTCAATTAGCTCGCTGGTTGCCCCGGATACCAGTGTGACCTGGAACCCAAGTAAACTCGACGTTTCTATTGTTTAATAGATTACGACGAATATCGTTGAGCACCGGATCTCTTGATAAGCCACGAATAGCTTCCAAGGATGCGATACCATCAATCAAAATAATTTGAGAAAATTAATTGCAGTCTCAACAGTTTGCCATGAAAAAGAATAAAATTAAAATTTACATTCTAATTGACACATCAGATTTTTTTTTAAAAAACATACTGAAAAGAGTACATTTTCTTAATAATTATTACAAATAATTTCTATTGGTTTCAAACGATTTTTTCTTTATATTGAAAAAGAAAAATCCTTTAGGAGTCAGTTGGTCAGCAGCCATGGTATCGAATAAACAATTCGATTGAGTATTGGAATTTTATTATTTTCCGAAATTGATCTTTTATTTGAATATTGAAAATTCCTTTGAAAAATTTTCCATCTCATTTAATCAGGATTTTTTACCTTTTTCCACTTTTATATCAAACGTGTTTCTAATAGAAACGAGAAAAGGTCAAATTATGAAAAAAGGATTCTTTTGCAAATGGTGAACTCTTGTGATAAATGATACCTTAATCAATATATTAAGGATGTCCAACATACCTATCGATAAGCATTTTCGATATTTGTTTTATGATATTTTTTTACTATATTTAAAGTGAATTTTTTTTTCGATTTTTTAAAAAATGATATCGTATTTTTACCAATATGATATAAAATTTTCTGAAAGTAAGGTTAAATAAAAATTTTGCTTCTGAAACTAAAGTTAAATAAAAATATTAACAATTTAGAATTTGATTAAATTAGTATTTTTTTAATTTTAAAATTATTGATGTTATCTAAATAATAATATAATAATTAAATAATCGACATTTTACTTTTTAAAGGACTCGATTCTTTTAAGAAAATTTTTTAATGATTTTTTCGTATATTTTAGGCTGTAATTTAATTAATTCTTAGCAAATATTTACTTTTAAATGCTCTAAAGTATAGAAATTGACTACAAAAATATTATTTTTTATTTAGTTTTATAAGAAAAAGTCCAGCATGATCTTGAGGCCAAATTAACATTACCAAATCTCGAAATTACGCGTCTCAGAAATTTTTCTTGCAATAAAACCAAAAATGTCCATGTTATGTGGCTTGTGGCGTTTTTTTTTTTTTTGTTGCAACCACATAAAGTTCAGATAAAAATCTTTGGATATCATGTGGCCAAAATGCTTAGAATTGACGGTAATGGCCAATGACATCTTCATACCAAAATGCACACTAAACAGTTACTTTTTGCGGATACAATGGCTTCTGCACAGTCAGTTATAGACTTTTTCGGACCTCATATATAGAAATTTTCTTTATTTGGCAAAAATACTCTTAATCGTTGAAGAACTTTTTTTTTCAAAAATGCCCGAAACGTGGTTACACTTTTTTTAGATCCACGAAGTAAAACAAAATATTTCTGAGAAAGTTTTAAATTTTACTGAAATTTTTATATTTAATCAGTTTTTGTTAAATAACGAAACTGTACTTTACAAATCGCTAAATAAATAAGTCTCTTGCTGTTGATCATAAGAAAACTGCAAATTTATGTACAACAAAATTGAGTTTTTATTGAATAATATTTCAATTCAGGAAAGTTCTCTTCTTCATTTCTGCTAATAATTTTTTTTTCTTTAGTTGTTGTTGATTTTCTTTTAATAAAAATATTTAGAAACAGTTCAGCAAATGTGTATTCGAAGAATGGTAATCGATGTGGTAAGCATCTTCCTGATTCCAATTGTAGTAAATCATTTTGGCAAGACTCTTCGCTGACATTATGGAGTCCATCAATCACTGGCAGGCAATAAAGACACTTTGTTAGAGAAGATCATCAACTATAACGTGCAGACCTCAGACTAAAATATCATCAGGATAATAGCAATAGAGCAGGGCACTTTTTCTATCCATACTCACCTGTTCTGTTCAATATATTAATTTTAGTCGTAATTTTTCTCTGAACATGAATTGGAGTAGATCATTAATAGCACATTGTCTATTTGAATATATTTGTTTATCTAATTTAGTTTGAGAGGAGTTTTTTTTCTACTTCTAAGTAATGGCAAAGAACTCTTAAAACGTATCCAAGCAATACAAACCAGGTAGTAAACGTTAAGAGTAGTGTTGAGACTAGCTAGAAATAGCTATTTGTTTATTTAGTTGAGAGACAGGTAAATAAATTTATTTGATTTAGAAATAGTTTATTTGAGAAAAAAAATTGCAAACAAAATTTTTTTTTCATGATTGATAAACTGTTCAATTGGAAGAAGGTGAAATTGTGCAAAATATTTGCATCCGAAGTAGGATAAGATAAATTAGCTCAGAAGAAGCTATTAGCAGGACTCTTAGCTGAATGGAATAATACAAGGACGAAGGTTAATAGCCTCAGAGTTAGGTTAATTGATAGTTAATTGAAATTTGAATGCAGTTAATGAAAATTTCACTTTCCATCAAATAGTTAGGATAGTAAAACTACTTTTCGTAAAGATTTTTTATTTAACATAAACTCTTATAAGAAAATCCAACTTTTCTATTTAATAATCAAATTTTAAATAAAATAGTATATTATTTTGTAAATATTAAAAATATTCAGTGCTAAATTGTTGTCAAGTTTTAACTTATTGAAAATATTTTCCTATTAAAATTGAAAAAAAATGTCATAATTATATTTTTTAAATTCTCGAAATTGTATTTTTTTACTAAAAAATACAAAATAAATTACTTTCATAGAAGATTTGAATTTTTAGCCATTTGTGTGGTTCAGGATTATTAAAAGTGTTGCCAATAAAATAAAATTGCAGCGTGACAGCTAACAGTTTACATGTGTTGCTAGCAAAAGAAAAAGATGACGTAACAGTTGACAGTTCAGGGTTATTAATAGTGAAGTTTTACACAAAAGAACAGCGCATTTTTATTGCGAAGCAATATTATAAAAAATAATGAAGGTTTGGTAGCTGTAGTCTAATTATAAATACAAAATAAAAGATATAGAATGTCCCAACTATTACGCAAGATTTGAATTTTGCGCCATTTATGCGGTAAAATATTACAAACGAAAAAAAATGACAGAGTGACAGCTGACGATAGTTCAGGGTTATTCAAAATGGCGCGCTATATGAAAAAAACAGCGCATTTTCATTGTTGAACTTTATTTTTTTTTTAAATGAAGGTTTGCCATCTATAGTTCGAAATTTTCGTACAAAATATGATCGGAATTAAGATTTTACTTTATCAAGTGTGAAACGATTAATTAAAAAATTTAGGGAACCTGGATTAATTACTGATCTTAAGCAATCTGGCCGTCCTTCAACAAGTCGTTCAACACAAAACATTGACTCAAGATCTTAAGCCTACTGACCACTCCCAGGAAATGAAGGTCATTGAACGGATACTAGAACAACAACAAGCGATGAGAGTCATTTTCATCTTGATGACTTTGTTAATCGATAAAACTGCCGCATTTGGGGTTCAGAAAATTTACGAGTGATTGTTGATAAACAAATGCATCCACAACGTGTTACTGTTTGGTGTGGATTTTGGGCTGGCGGTATCATCGGACCATTATTCTTCGAAAATGCAGCTGGTCAGCAATAACAGTTGATGGAGCTATTTTGACATGATGATCCATTTTTTTGTGTGTACCAAGACGGTGCCACCGTGGCTTCAGTAAGCCACGCAGCCCGAGAAATAATTCAGTTCCTGCATGAGTATTTTCTATAAAAATTACTTTTTGCATGACTTTTATAACACCATTTATTTGTACTAATGGAACAACAACAATATTTTCGAACAAAATAATTTTCAGCGACGAGGCTTGGTTAATTGGCAAAATTATCGTATTTGAGGTTCAGCAAATACACGAGTGATTGTTGAGAAATGCTTAGTGCAGATTTTAGGCTGGCAAAAATACAGCTGCTTAGACAATAACAGTTAATAAGAGCTATTTTTACAGTCTTTTGTGTGTACCAAAAAGGTGCCACCGTGGTTTCAACAAGCCACACAGCCCGAGAAACAATTCAATTACTGCATAAGTGTTTTTTTATCAAAATAACTTCTTTTGTAACACCCTTTATTTGTACTAAAAGTGCCACTACGTGTATGACTGCATTTTATAATAAAAAAAAATTTTAGCAATTTTTAAAAATTAAATGTGTTTTTTTAATTTAACACACATATCATTATAAAAACTGCAACGTAAAATTTAAAAGGTTGGGACAGATTTTTTTTGCAGAATAAAAATTTAAAAATTTTATATCCTGATTTATCTTTTAACGCGAAAAAAAACAACTCTTAAATAAAAACTAATGAAAATTATCAAATAAGCAAAACTTAGATAATATTTTTTTTTTTTTAATGAAATGTCCTGCACGAAAAATTCTCTGTGGAAAAAATTTATGAAACACTGCAGGAACAGAATGTACCGTTTTTTGTATAAAAATAAAGTATTTTTTTTAAATTTTATTTCAATTTAAAATAATTTTTCTTTTTTTTTGGAAAATGTATCCTTTTTTAATCAGTTAAAAATTGCTGCCACGTACGTTGGAAATATATCTCAGAAAAATATGTTCCGTGGTTTTTCTTTAAACGTGGTTTTTTTTTTTTTTTTGAAGAGTGTTAAACCAAAAGAGCAGCAAACAATTTCGTCTCATTTATTTCTATCCTTTCAAACCTCTTTTTCCTCCTCATCACCCTTCACCCGTAGCATTTGGTAAATGAAGTATAAGGCGTCATATTTATCTGAATTTTATTTTTTATCTTTTGGCTTTTTAAATGTCGTCCTTTTAATTTTGTCTTGGTCGTTTTGGAAGTTTTTTTTTTTTTTGGCTCCGCTTTATTCCCACTTTAATACTATCTCTTTAATAATACACTTGTATATAAGGCCAAGTTCTAAAAATTAATTATCTCTGCACAATAGATTTGGTATAGTATATTTTTATGTATAAGTAGATATATTATGTTTATATAGAATAACCGCATAGAGGCAGATAGTGCCTGGAGAGTAAGCAAAGTCATAAAGAATAAGGATGAAAAAATAGGACAATGTCAGAAGAAAAATGGATGCTTCGCTTGGATATTAATTGAATTAAAACTCATGTTGTACAATAAGGAAAAGCAAAAATCTGCAGATTATGATGGGTGATAGCGTGAAAATGGGAAAAAATCGCCGAACTACCCTATTGACTAACACATAAGTTCAACTTGAGAGGTGAGTGTATGGGCTTACTGAAAAGCATTTCGAGTAAACTGTGGAAAAAACACGCCCGACTAAGTTCATAATTAATTGCAGCAACCTGGCTAGATCCCAGATTCTATTCATATATCCTGAACTTTACTAAAAAAAAATATCCTCGAACTGTAAGTATCACATTCACATGGGATATCCAAAGGGATAGATTTTCGCTCTTTACTCAACTGGTTGTTGCCAGACGCCAACCACCACCTCTTTTGGTAAATTTTAATTGCTGCGGACTTTTAACATAAATTCTATACTTAAGACTAGACAATTATGTATATTCACCTTTGGATTTTTATACTATATCCAGGAGGTATGTCTGCGAGGAGTTAAAAATACTTTACAAAAATTGTTCATTTTAAGTAAATTTTATATATTGTTACCGGTTTTGCCTTATAATTTTTTTTCACACGAATAGTAAGGATGTGTGAAATAAATCCTTTCTTCTATTCACCCTTTAAAATTACTTTGAGGTTAAACCACTCTCTCTCTCTCTCTCTCTCTCTATCTATGATTAAGTGGGTTTCTTTTCTATTATCAAAGAAAAACAACCGTGAACTTAGAAAAAAAATTGTTTATTTTACCTGGTCAGATTTGTTTAACCCCAGATTTTAAGGGAGAGAGTGGGTAAGGATGGGGAAAACTTTTCGGAGTTTTTGTTTTCTTAAACAGAAATAAAATATATACAAAGACCAGCTACTACTAGAAATGCGATAATTCTTCCGTGAAAGGAATCTCAAGTAAATCATGTTGTGTAAAAAAAGGAAATTTTTTCATACAGACTCGTTTAGTTAATATAAACTCAATTCAATTCTGCTTTTATTTTGTTACCTTAATTTTTGTTTTGTTTATCCATGTCCTTTTTAAGGTAAACTTAAAATAGAATTTTCTAAAGTGTTCCCTTCATTTATATACGATGATGTGTCCAAAAAAAAAAAAAAAACAACAAAAAAATACTTAAACGGCTTAGAAAAAGATTAAAAACTTCCTGACTTTTGAGGGTTTTTTTTTTTTTTGACTATGGTAGCCATAAAAGTGCTAACTTCTACTACTGAACTCTTGTTATAATTATTGCATAAAAGTGCAAAGTACTTCCGACCAAATACTTGAGAATTCCTGATAAAAGTTGTTAATGAAACCAATTAATGATGACCGCGATATTTAAGTGCTCCGAAGTTGTTTAATGCCGCCATATTTCAAGAGTGCTGATTGAGGTTAAATAGCTTTTGACTTTCGTTTACAATTTAAGATTTAGCCCCTACTTAAGTACAGCAATTACAATCATTTTAAGATCTGATTTAATCTCAAATCAATATTCTTGGAATAAGATAAATAAATTTAAAATAAATCTAAAATTTTTTACAGTTTATACTACTGCCAATTCTTAATTTAAACGGATTAGGATTCTTTGCATAAGAAGTGATCCTGAAGTGTTTTGAAGTACATACTTTTTGGGGTTTTTTATTTTGTTATTTCAAGTTAACCAAAAAAGTTCTTATTTCAAATGATAAAATAGAAATTTCGAAGATAGTTTAAATTGAATTAAATTTATTTACTTTTAAAGAAAAAAATTTATATTTTTTCAAATATTTTTTTGAAAAACCAAAAATTTCTAGATTTTTCCGTAACAGAAAATACAAAAAAACTATTATAAATTATTAATAGTAATTTTTATCTATTATATCCCTTTTTGGATAAATTTAATTATTTTCAAGAAAAATGGACGAACAAAACGGATTTCAATTCTAATAAATAGCATCACATGCTGCCCAGGACTTTGTGTTTGTTTGGATTTTAATGATTACTAAAACGGGAGGAATTTCAAGGCGAATTTGTTGACGTACCCTAAAGGAATTTGTAAATGTCGGCAAATACAAATTTATCAACCATATATAGTCATATGTAGATCAGAGCTGACTAAAAATCCATATAAATGATCCTTTGCGGTCGAGGGAGTTTTGTTCTCATCCGAAGAAGAAAAAAGGGACTCTTGGCAGTTTACGTACTATGAAATGCTTGCGGTATTTTGGTTAGTCTTGTTGAACAAACAGTCTTATAGGCATCGATGTAAAGTGTAGGTAACGTGGATATGGATACATTCAAAACGGCTTACAGCTGAGACCCAAGGTCTCCCACATGGCAATATTTCATATTTATATCGATTCTGGAGGATTAAATCGGTAACGTGTCGTCTGTGCTACTTCTTCATCCGCAGAGGACCATAGCATACCACAGTGTACGAGTAGCATTTGTCCATACTTGTTCGGCTTATTTAATGTTAAGTTCATTCCGTGTCTTCGTTTCGATGTTTCGGAGGTCTTTGCCTTGATAAGGGGTGTTTTTGCACAATTTCAGTAGATAATTTTTTTTTTACAATCTAAACACCAACAGGGAAGCGCATATACACAAAAAAAAATCTTCTCTATTTCATTATTGTATTTTTTTCATCATTTAATCCTAGAGTTTTTTTTTTGCCTGTTACAAGTACGCTTATCAGTTGAGATAATTTACTATAAAAAAGGGGATGAGAATATTTTTTAGGGTTTAGGGTCGCCAACGTTTGTTATTTAAGTTTATTTAGCGTTCAAACAGAGCTCCCTGCTACTAAGAAGGGGATAATATTTTGACGTTTATGAAGATTGAAACGGACGAACCGTAATTGACAGTCTAAAAGCAAGCTAGTTAGTACCGAGGCTGATTAGTATGAGCAGTCCAATTCTGATAAAAGACCATCCCGTCATTTTAACTGCATAGGGGTCGATCGGTGTGATAACATTTTGCCCTTTGACTTCGCACATTCTCCCCTGTATTCCAGAACTGTGGCAACTTAACAAACTGTATTATCTATTTTATATTGCGATGTACCATAATTGGATAATTATCGAAGTTAAAGCATCTTCTGTCCGGTTTTTGTCTGATTCAGTCCATCCAGTGATACTGACCAGCATTGGTACTATCATTACACAAACAACTCGTTCACTATTGAGAGTCCCTTTTTGTGCTGGTCTTTACGCTCTCAATACAAATTTATTTGTTTGCATAGCAATTATTTATAAAAACAAACTACGCGATGGCTCCAAATTTGATATTGCTTATCATTCAATTGGAGATAAAATTTGAATAAGAAAAGGGCACAAATTTCTTAAATAAGTTAATTTGAATTATATTATTTTTTAAATATTCTTTTCAAAACAGATATTGAGTTTAAATCCAGTTAGTATCATAGCTGTTGGGGTGCCCTTTGCTTATCGCCAAATGGCCTGAGTTGTCATGGCGCAAAGAATTTTCATTTCAATACAAATGCTAATATAAATACAATAGCTTAAAAAAAAATATTTTTTATTTACGAAAAAAATTCTTACCTTTTGGCTTCGTCGTAAAAAAATAATCCAAAAATCTACTTTCAAAAAGTAGATTTTTTCTATTTATAATTCAGTTATTAATAATAATTATTTCAAGCTTTCATTGAAATAATTATTAATAATAACTGAATTATAAGATTTTATTATTAAATGAGTAATTTTAAAGGTTATAAATAATATTTTTTAATTATTAATAAATTATTCCTACGTGAAGTCATACTCCCCTTAGTATACTGATTGATCCATAATTAACCATACTTTTTTTCTATCATAAAAATTAAATTAAATCAAAATTAAAAATAAATTCTTAAATTACTTTTGGTTTTAAAAAGTACAAAAACTTTGAAAAAATTAAATTTTTAAAATAGTAATGAGAATAGTAATGAGACTGAGGGAGATCTGGCAATACTAAAGACTTTATTTGAATATAGCATGTATGGTAGTACTTCCTTGCAGGTAAAGATTCAAAATCGTCTGGTATCTACGCCAAAAAATTAACTTATTTTTTGTTAATAAGATCCCTTCAGACATGTGCCAGGGTCGACTTTATTGCGCTATAACTGTGAGGCCATTGGATGACTTCATAGTAGGTGCAAAGCTATTAACCAAGACTGGTTTGTGGTTAGCAGAGTAGGATATTGAGAATTTTTTTATTTATTTTCGAGCACATAAGTATTTTGCTGAAGTTAAAAAAAGGGACTATGGAATAGAAATGTTGGATACAGGAGCTCGAATCCTAATATAGGATGTGGATGATGGTGAAATGAGTGTCATGTGATTGACATAGAGGATGATTGGTGTTGCAAAAAAGAAACACGTGAGGCACAGTAGAATGTCCTATCCTGATTCTGAGGAGCTTACGTGACCAGAATTTTGAAATGGATGCTGAATAGACCTCATAAGTTGACAAAAATGTGTCACAAAATATTTTTGTTTATTATTGTAATATAGGGCAAGATTTGAATTTTACACTATTTGTGCGGTTCACGGTTATTCAAAGTATTGCCAACAAAATAAAAAGACAGCATGGCATCTGACAGTTCACAAGTGTTGCTAAAAAAAAGAAAAAGACAGCATGACAGCTGACAGTTCAGGGTTATTAAAAATTGAGCGTTGTTCTCAACAAAAGAAAAAGACAGCATGGCATCTGACAGCTCAAAAGTGTTGCTAAAAAAAGAAAAAGACAGCATGACAGCTGACAGTTCAGGGTTATTAAAAATTGAGCGTTGTTCTCAACAAAAGAAAAAGACAGCATGACAGCTGACAGTTCACAAGTGTTGCTAAAAAAAGAAAAAGACAGCATGACAGCTGACAGTTCAGGGTTAATAAAAAATAATTAAAATTAATAAAAATGCGTTATTCTTTTTAATAACCCTGACAAGTTTGGCATTATAGTCTAATTATAAATACAAAATAAAAGATATAGGATGTCTCAGTATTGTCAACGAAAAAAAAGAAGACAAAATATGGTTAGGAATAGTGATTTGACTTCACCAACTGTAAAAAGATTCATTTGTTTTGTGGTCAACACAAAGCATTGAAGCATTTCGTCAGGATATTGCTGAGAGTACAGGAATATAAATTTGAGACCTTGGTCATTAATTGGATATTTCGAGAAGCTCTTTACAGCGTATTTTCACAGAAGATTTGCGTCTGCACGCTTACAAAGTTCAATTGACTCAAAAAGTGAAGCGTACTGACCACGCACAGCGAATGGAGTTCGTTAAATGGATTATCGAACAACAACAAGCGATGAGGCTCATTTTCATTTTGATGCCTTGGTTAATCGATAAAATTCTCATATTTGGATTTTTGACAAACAAATGCGTCCACAGTGTGTTACTGTTACAATAGATGCGGATTTTGGGCTGGAGGTATAATCGGTCCATTCTTCTTCGAAAATGTAGCTGGTCAGGTAATAACAGTTAATGGCGTTCGCTATCGCTACATAATAATCCAGTTTTTTGTGACCAAATGCAAGATATGGTTCTGGACAACATGTGGTTTCAACAAGACGATGCCACATGCTATACATCCCGAGAAAAAATTACATTTCTTTATGAGTGTTTGCTGTCAAAATTACTTTTTGCGTGAAAATTGAGAAACCCTTTAAAGTGGCGCCCAACGGCTAATACACGAAGCTTAGCCTTCTCATTGTGAATATATTTTTTAACAAAACTTTGAGGAATAACCAAATTTTTTAAAAATTTCCACCTATAAGGAGAGGTGACATCGAATCGCTGTTTGAAAAAAAAGGATATATTAAAAATAGAAGTTGATGTTGACTAATTTTTTTTAAAAGGAGGCGATAAGCAAAAAAAGGATACGAACCTCTTGTTCAGACTTTATGAGAAATTGGTTAGAAATTAGTTCGATTAAAAAATGAAAACAGCTCGCCTATTTTTGGGAAATCCATCAATTGTTTGACATTAATCAGTTAATCTGTGAAATTTACCATCCAAAAAACCTACAGCTAGCTGGGCGGCCTAAGTGTACATATTAAAGAGGGGAAATTATATACAATTCGGTATACATTTGTAAAGACAAAACATGAAATATTCATAATAGCATAAGCTGATTGACTTGTTTCGTATATTGTACAGTGTATAATGTATACTATTGTGATTAACTATTCCATTGATCGAGCCGAATTGTTTCATGAGGTTTTAAGCAGATTTATTGCTTTGATTTAGTTGGGAAACTCAACACATGTTCCATTATTACACAACGGATAATGCTTCTATGCGCCCATATTTGTTTTTATTTCATAACAACGAATATTCAAAGCACTATGTATATTGCACATCACTATCAACCTACCTGTATAATATAATATTTGGCATACCTGCTGTTTAAATGTATCCCCAGATAGGTATATGTTTCAAGAGATTTTCGCCTTTCCTGGGATCGACTTATACTAAATCTATGTACATGTTTTCCTAGAATAAAATTTAAATTTATTCTCGTACTCGTATATTATGTACTCTCAAATACATATTTTGTTGAATATCAAACTTATAAATTTCAACTCTAATAGGATTTATGTTTATGCGAGAGATGGCTCTGAAGGATAGGGTTTGGGTTCTGAAACAGGGCTGAGCTTATATATACGTAGGATCGAACAAATGACAAACAGCGGAACTCTTTTACCCTCTGCCCCACAGAACATTTTACATCCGTATTCAATTTTTTTATTTATTTTTTTTTTTTTGAGAGAGTAAAACTGAATAAATTAAATACGACTATAGATGTCTGCGTGAATAAATTAAGAGGTTAAGAGAAAAAAAAATATTATAAAAATTATTAAATTACGATACGGTATAAACTGAAATATTAAAATTCATCTTGAACTGTCATAGCTCATTTCGCATTTAATGTTCTTCCAGCTCTATGCTATGCTAAAGACTACTTATTTCCATACGGATTAGTACTATTCGTATCCGTAATTTGAATTAATTTAAGGACTTATTATGATAAAAAAAAACTCGTCCATGAAAATAATTTTGAAAAATTTCCTACTATCTTGAACAGCAGCAAAAATATTGGCAAAAAAAAAACAGAACCAAATTTAATACGAATCACTTTATTTAATTTTTCGCTATCAACTCAGAATAATTTATCATTTGATATCATAATTAAGTTGTGATACGTCATGATATGAAACAATATTCTCTCGTCGTGGGTGGATATTATACCCTAAACAAATGCTTCTATTATTATGTGTGGTAGAATGATGGAAAATTACCATTGCTGCTTTTAAAATTTATTGTCAACGCACACATTTTTCATTGTTAATAAAGCGTAAAATATTCGAATTGTTATTAATGATACACCGTCAAACCAAGTCAAACAATGTCAAACACCGTGACTATGGTCGTTTCGCATTTCTTTAACATATTTTGATTTTTCTTTCAATATTTTTTATCGTATTTTCTGTTTTCTTTGGGAAATGTGATACTATATATTGGGAGACCTTTTTTGTTTATGTTTAACAAAAGTTTACCAAGAAAATGAGATGGTCTCTGACTTTTTCTTAAACCAAATAAATACTCTTATATGTATATCAAATGTCGCCCTATTATTGAACTGTTTTAATACACATCTTAAAGCTTTTTTTTATTTATATAATATATATAAAAAACTGAGAAAAAGAAAGAGACAGATGGGAGAGAAATAAATGGTTTCTAAAGAACAGTTGCTAGAGATTTTGAAAAATTACATATTAAGTCAAATTGTTGTTCCTACTCTCTTGAAAATTATTTTTTTTTTAACAAATTTGCTAATTTTTATATATTTTCATTTTAAATAATTATAAATTTTTCAAAATTTTTTAATAAATTTTAACTTTTAAATGAATTTATATATTTTTTATATATTTTGTTATCTAAAAAATTATACAAATTGCGTTTTATTAAAATTCATAAAAAATTTAGTTATAATAATATAAATAACATTTTTTTTTAATAGTAACCCTAACATTTCTAGGATAACTTTTAATTTTTCTAGGGTAATTATTAGTTATCGCAAAATTTCTAGGCATAACTCTACCCTTTTCAGATAATTTGTTATGACTTTTTCGCATATTTCATACTGTAGTTCCGCCATTATTTAAAGGATATGAAATACACTAAAGCTTAAAATTTTTTTGCATAAGTATGACGTTTTGTATAGTTCTACACGAAAATTTAACGGCGTCAAATTGTATGATTTTTGAAAGGCAATTGAAATGATGACATCTAAAATATCTGCGCCCTAAGAATTTTTCGGGAAAAGCAACCAACATTTTTCATGTTTTGTACTTTGTGGTGGTGTATTTATTAAAATCATATATATTGTAGTTCAGTTAAAAATATTAAATTTAGGGTAATTGCAGGGTAAAATTCACAGCAACTAGTCAATTTTCTTAGATACAATAACTTTTCAATAGTCACGTTTAGATTTTCAGAGCCTCATATACGGTAAATGTGCTTATAAATATATCCACCAAGCGAGAAACGAACCCCATTGCTGATAAAAATTTCCCCCTTCTTAAAACGTGAAACATGGCTAAAGTAGTATTATATTATTTAACATGACTTATCTGTCATTAAACATAAAACCACGAGTCGCCTACGACCATAGGGATTGAGATTATGCTTAATCGACGCAACACCATTACTGGCAGTTTACAGACAGTAACCAGTTACAAGCTGATTACTCCAACTGTTAGTGGCTCGAGATAATTACCACCATCTCCAACCAGCGATCCGAAGACCGTACCCGCGATATGGGTATATTAACCATAGCCACCACGTTGCTGTATAATGCGCCTCACTATTGTCAGACACAGTGTGTTTTCACACCATGGGGCACCCCGATTCCTGTAGTACCATTTTTTTGTTTTAAGAGTACTTCGGTTTGTACTCCACTCATTGAGCTACGATAAGGAATCTTGTAAATTTCTAGACACCGCTAAGCGAGCTCAGGTATGCGGGTTCGCCATGATCCGAAAGTACAACCGGAATCGACCTGAGTCTTTCACCCGGTTGTAGCCACCCAGCGTGCCATTTACACACTCATTCTCGCTCTCCTCTCAAAAAGTGCAACGGCAAATCTATTAAAGCACTCATACCGTTCTCACATACCTAGGACTCCACATCATTCACCACGATTCCACATGTACCTTGGTCACGCAAATTCCACATGCACCTCGGTCACGCCCCGTACAGGCCACACTCAATGCGAAGGTGTTTGGCACTCTCCTCCGCCGACCCACAAGGGCGCCCCCTTAGATGTGCAAGTGAGTCTCAAAGTTCAGCTTCTTTCCAATCTTTACTCCAAGCTAACGCACCTACCGCGCATATCGGTCCCTGACCCCTCTACACAAACATTCGTTGGCATACTGGGCCCCAAAAAACCCCTCAACAACATGCACGCAGTTTTCCTTTCTGAGACAATCACTACCATTATATTGCCCCATTTCAGGTATACAATAGCTTTTCCATAGTTAGTTGGGGTTTTTTAGAGCCTCACATATAGTTAGTTTTCTTATTGACATATGAAATAGGCCTCATCGATAAAAAAATTTGTTTGGAAAATCAACACCACCACCAATGCATACGTTTGTGCCCCTAGAGGCGGCAGAGTGAACAGCTTCCTCGGCCTTAAGAAACGTGGCTACAGTAAAATTATCACATTTATAGGAAATCTATCTAAAGAAGCGTGAAATGAAGCCCATTCCTGATAAAAATTTCTTCTCTTTAAGCGCCAAACGTGGCTATAGCAAAATTCACCACATATGTAACCCAACAAATTTTTCATTTTTTCCTTTTATATTTTTAAATCTAAAAAGAGATAAAAAATAATGATTAGCATTATTTAAAAAAAAACAATCTTTTCTTAAAAGTAACAAATTTTCTTATGATTAATAAGTTTGCAAAAAAAAATCTTATTTTTCAGATTTTTTTTAAGGAATATTTCGACTTTTTGCCATAATCAAAATTGATTGATTGATTATTGTTGAAAAGAAGAAAAACTGATAAAAATTCATATTTTTAGGTATATAAATAATTTTTCTATTATTATATCCTAAATATAAGAAGTATATTTTAGATATTATGGCATACAAATTTTCTTTTCCATAAAACTTTTCGAAAATACACTCAACTTTATTATTGTATGTATATAAGAATATCTTCTAAATGAATGAAATTATTATAAATCAGAATAAATTTCCGGATAGCATATAAAATTTGTAAAGCAAAAGAAAAAAAATATATTTTTTCTGCTTCTACTAAATATCAGAAGAAATTACGATATAAAAGTTCATGTTAGTACTAGTAAGTAGAAAAATGTAAAAGAGGAAAACTTTTATCCTTGGTGACAGTTCTTGATTCAAAAATTTGGTGTCATCTGTTTTCACTGTACCAAATTATGTACGAAGTTTTCCGTATAAATTCCATCTGAATATGGATGTGATTTCAAGATTGACAGACAAACATAATACCATGTATAGTATAAAGTCAGATATTAAAATAAATTTTCGTTACACGCAAAAGTAAATTAATTGGAATTTGGATTAAGTTTTCGGAGTTTTGTTATATTTTCCTTATGTACGATGGTACGTATTATCCACCACCATGTCTAGAGAATTAATTGAGATTTAAACATCAAAGCAAATGCTCAGACACTACTCGTACTTATTATGATAAATTTTCATAAACGGATGATATTTTGCCAACAAAAATTTAATTCCATTCCATCCTATCCAATACAATTCATTCGAAATGCTTAAAGAGAAATATATACAATATTTATAATCGCATATTTAATTTAATTTCAAGAGTCTTACAAATTACTTTCTTAAAGAAATCTCAAATTTAATACTTTCTTTATGTCAAAAGTAAATATTTTGTAATCAGAATTTCAGTTATTAATGACTTTGCGCTTCAAGCATAAAACAAGCGTTTTTTTTCTTGGTCTATTTTCGAAAATATTTTCTGAACAATTCTTAATTCTATAAGAATTTAGGTTATTTTTTTTCCAAAAAAAAAAATAAATCTTTTCTATTAAAAAAATATTTAAAATTTTTATATATATTTTTTGAAAATTTAAGGAATTTTTATTATTTCGTAACTCAGAGACTTCAAGACACCATAATTTCATGGAAAGGATTTAGTCGTGATTTTTTTCATTGTATCCAATTTGTGTTGATAATAATTTCTTTAAGATAATATAATTTATAAAGATTTCGTTGATGTGCTTTTTGAGCAATCTTTAAGAAGTATTTTTATTGGTGGATTTTTTTAAAGTATCTATTTTATTTTCAAGATTGAAAACGATAACAACAACAATTTTCTTTTGGTTTATTTTTGATATTTTCGAAAAATAAATAAAGTTTCCAATTTTTTTTGTAATTTTGCAGAAGACTATTTCGAAATTATCTATTTTCTTGACAAAGTCAACTTTCCATTAACAGACATGTTTTGAGTAGCCGTCGCAATGTATCTGCAATAAGGGCAACCTATATTAAAAAATATATATAAACAAAAAAATAGTAAAGAAAATTTAGTAGTTAAATCAATACTATTTGGAAACATTAAAGTTTTATTTGTTGTTTTTTTTTCAAAATTTAACAACAGATTTAATCCATTAAGCTACGATAGAATAGTTTCAGTATTCAATTTATCCGAAAGTTTTTCTGACTTTCGTATAAACATGTTGGCTGGAAAAAAAAGGGAAACTGAAATTTCAACAAATCGAAATGCATTAGCCTCAACTGACTTGCACCATTTGTATTAATAAATTCGACCATAAATATCTGAAAATGCAAATCGTGTTAAATAAAATGGATTAGGCAGATTGCCTATATAGTCAATGTAATCGTATCTGTTAAGGGAGGATAAACAGACTATTTTATGAAAATCTAGAACAAATTTGTCAATTGTCGCCGACCATGTTCTACATAACAAAATTAACATGAAAGGGTTTTTAGCTCGATTTCACGTTTTGAGGGGATAATTCGTCGTTGTTTGGACTTTTTTTTTGAAGTGGTAAAGACGATGAATTTCAAGAAATAATCATAATTATCGGAGGATAGAAATGACAATCGTAATCTTGACATCTTGCAAACAAACGAAATTTCCTGACAAATGAACGAAGGAAATTAGACGAGAAAAATCTGTTGAACAGGCGAACGTTGACATAGAATCTGGGAGTCTGATAAAGATGAAAATCTTTTACAGAGAAGGCGCCGAGAGATGCTGACTTGACATGTCAACTCGAAGAAAAATTTTCCAATAGAAAAGATTACAGATGAACGCACTTTTTCGAGACATATTCTTTCTAAATGAAAAATGCTGGAGCCAACGTGGAAAATAGAAATGGACTGAAAATTAATCGTCAAAAAGAAATTTTTTTTAGATAAATTGGTGAAAATCAGGGGAGGGGGACTATTCTAAAAAAAAAAAAAACTGGCCAAAAGGCACACAAGAAAGAGGGCAGAAGGTGTTTTCGGGATGACTGGAAAGAACTTGGTGGTGATAAGTCCAGACAGACATCCACTTAATTTAAAAGTCATTAACACTTACTTGGGGTCTGTCTGTGGCTCACGTCTATGAAAATAGAAATAATTCCAATGAAGAAATGAATATAGATAAATTCCTTGGATTCTTGTAGAAGTTTTTATTTATGTCCCAGAATATTTTGATGCGATAAATAATAAAAAGAATATGTGGAAAAATAACCACAAACGACTTTCTCCATTCTTTCAACCAGAATTTCTCCATTAAAGCATAATTTTTTTTTTTGCAAATTTTTTTGATCCATACAAGCATCTCCCCATTTGATAAAAATTGAATTTTCCCTATTGTACTAGTAGAATAATAATATTTTTTATACGGTCCCTATCTATATTTCTATACTATTTAAATAAGTCCTTGAAGCTCTCTTATTTTGCCTTAAAAAAACTCTAACTCACCCCTTAGTTCTTATTTTATATTCGTATCCTTGAATTCTCGTCGCCATCCTTTGGCCTGGGCCACTTTTTGCGCTTTTTTCCAACTGTCTACTTTATTTTTTTATTGAGTAATACCTCCTGTTCGCATTAATTTATTTTCTATTTGTATACATAATATCCTATTTCTCCACACCTCCCCCCCCCCTTAAAAATCTAGTCGAACATATTGCAGATTCTCCAAAGGATCAACTTAAATTTTTTCTCAATTAACTTAATTCAATATATTTCTCTGCTCTCATTTCTTACAGAATTCAATTCTGTTGATGGGGGAAGATGGGGTTGGTTTTTCTTATTGTTAAAAAGAATTTTTTGTCCTTTTTCAAGTTCGATTTGGATCACTTTTTATATGCATAAATTTTTTTGTTCTTATTGTATCATATTTTAAGTAAGCTTGGTAAAAAAATGTGGCTGTCTACTTAATAAATAATTCCTTAAGTAAAAAGTCAAAAAGAGAATTTTATAAATTAAATTCATCATGTTTCATTAAAATGCACTCAAAACAATTTATTTCTTAATTTTTTCCCGTATTTTTTTTTTATAAATTTTTTAATAATAAATTTTAAATATAATTCCTTAAGAAAAATAAACAAAATAAGAATTATTCATGGACATACATAGCGAAAAAAAAACAATTTATTTATAATGTTTGAACAAATTAAGCGCAACACTCGGAAATTTCTTATTTATTTGATGGGTTTTTATACTTCCTGCTTACTGCTCACTTGAGTTAATATTTGTTCTACGATAGTTATAGTTTTTTTTTGTCTTATTGTTGAAAAAAATAGATTAAAATTCATAATAAAACTATTTTTGCTTCTATAATTAAAACAAAAGTCCTATTTTATAATTAGTTAATTTCGCTATAAAAAAATATGCAATTTTTTATTATGAATTAAAAAACTACTAATCAATACATTAAAATTTTAAAACTTTTTACAGCAGTTGTGATTCTTTCCGAAAAAAATATTGTTCAGAGATGAGACTTTATATAGAACAATTTTTATTAATAGGGATCTAAAAAACTACTAACAACTATGGAGAAGCCATTGTATCCGCGAAAAATGACTGCCTGCTGAGCATTTTGGTCTAAAGTGTCTTTGGGCCATATTTCTTTCAAAATGAAGAAGGAAAAACAGTTCACTAATTCTAAGTTTCAAGATTTCTAACTGACTTAATATATATATAGGTTTTAACAAAAAAAAATGCCACAAGCCATATAACGCGGATATTTTTTTGACTTTATTATGTGAATTATCGGATTGTAACAGACTTTTTTGTTGCAAAATCGACTCCAACAAAATATCCTTTGATCATAATGTCATTATTAAACCAATTAAATAAAGAAAAACTCTTATTAATAGGGCTCTGAAAACCCACAAATAACTATGGAGAAGCCATTGTATCCGCGAAAAATGACTGTTTTGCTGAGCATTTTGGTGAGAAATGTGTTTGCCCCGTATTTTTTTCGAAATGAAGAAGAAGTAACAGTTCAGTAATTCTAAACTTGAAGATATCTATCTGGCCTATATATGGATTTTAACAAAAAAAAATGCCACAAGCCACGTGGCGAATTGCCGTATCATAACAGACTTTTTGTTTGCAAATCGACTCCAACATAATATTCTTTGATTATAATGGTAATATTAAACCAATTAAATAAAGTAAAACTTTTATTAATAGGGCTCTAAAAACCCACAAGGAACTATGGAGAAGCCATTGTATCCGTGAAATATGATTGTTTGCTGAGCATTTTGATGTGAAATGTGTTTGGCCCGTATTTTTTTCGAAATAAAGAAGGAAAAACAGTTGAGTATCTAGCCTACATATACATTTTAACAAAAAAAAGCCACAAGCCCCATAACACGACCATTTTTTGGCTTTATTACATGAATTACCATATTGTAACAGACTTTTTTTTATAAATCGACTCCTGTAAATTACCTCAAAAATATTAAACCCTACAAAATATATTTATGTCGTAATGGTAATATTAGTTCAATTAAATTAAGTAAAATTTTTGTAAAAATTAAAAAAATGACTATGATTAATTTAACTTTATTTTCCAAATCTTAAATTGGATAAATATTTATTTACAATATATCAATTGAAAAATAAAATAATCATTCCTTTTTTACAAAAATTCAATATTTTGAGGCTTTAAAAAATAATTATTATTATTCATTAATTATTGAGGTATTAAGAAAAATTTTAAAATCAAATGCAACAATTCTATTAGAAAATGTGTCCACACAAATTTCCGCCAAATTATTATTCCAGTCAAGATTTTTTTCTTTATTTTCGTATATATTTATGTAAATTTATAAATAAAGTATAGTAAAATAACCCAAACCCAATTTACAATCGAAAATATATCTGATCATTCAGATATCACTTAAAAAAAAGGAAAAACTCAATAACTTTTAGAGTCCATTTGAAATTAGCCTCTTCAGTTTTCTTAACTGAAAATGTTCCAAGTTTAGTGTCCAAAATTTCTAAAGCACCTTCAAGAATGCAAAAAAAAAAATAACTGAAAGGGTTTGAAATTGGAAAAGGTTAGCAAGTGGAATAAAGAGTAAGAAAAGGTATTAATATTGAACATAAAATTGTACTTTAAATTTTCTTTTCTTATATAAAAGTGAAAAAGAAAAATTATTTAATAAAAGGGGATAAAAGTATTATAGAAGAAAATTAGGCTGAAAATTGTAAATTTTTATTTTATTGCAAATTATATTTTGAAAAAAAAACTATCCGTAAAAGGACTTTAATTCTGCACTCCCAATTTTATTTATCATTTTCAAGTCGATCTTATTAAAAATTCATTCAATAAAATTTGTATTCGATAAAAGTTTCGTTACGAAGTCCTGTCACTTTTTCGTCGAAGTCTCTTTGTAAGATTTTGCCTCGAAAGCAATTTAAGGAACTTTTTACAAATTGTTCTTTTTTTTTTTTAATAAAAATAGCAACTAAACTAAAAGTTTTCGTAAAGCTTTCAACCCTTTCGGTTTTGGTTCCGGTATTCATTTCTGGGTTTTCTCTCTTTATTTTTTTTTCATTTGTGCTGTTATACGAGTATATTGTCATTATCGTTAATTTTTTTTTTTTGCCCAGCCCATTTCTACTAACATAGTTCTAAAGGATTATTATCCTTATTTTTTTCTATTAATATTTTCTTCCTCTTTTCTTTATTGGTTAAGGCGGTAATCTTTTCTGTATTTGTATTTGATCGAAGAAAGACTTTTCATGTTATTTTTATGAAATATATAATATTTTTTATGTGCTTTTTTGGATTTTAATAGAAATTGCAACAAAAAAAAATATACAAACAAAACAAATCAAAAAATAAACTTCCATCAGTATTCGAGTAGTGAAAACGCACAATTTACCATCATCGTTTAGTGAAAATCTGACTGTTTGCCCAATATTTACACAAGAAATGGCAGAATAATTTCTCTAGTGGATGGTAACAAAAAAAAAAAATCCATTCGTGGACAAATATTAGTATTACGTTCTTGGAATAAATGAGCTTTACGCATACATATTCGGAAATCAATATTTAATGGTAGGCCATAATTTGTGGGCGGTTGATGGGTGATCCTGGATTAGTAGTTAGCTAGTCAGTTCGATGGTAACAACTTATAGGGTATCGAATTGATATGTCGTTTAGATGCTGTGCTCTCTATGGAATATGGAAAATATCTACTTACATCGAGATGATCTGTTAAATAGAAAATACTACAACAACAACAGCACTCAATCTATTCTCATATAATAGAAAAACGAGGACAAGGCGGATGAAATTATTGGTAAAATAACAGCAAGAAAGAAAAATAAAATGAAATAAACAACAGAGTCCAGGGTAGTGCCTAGATTTGACTAGAGTTCTCAGATTGTGTATGATTGTAGGTCTGGGTCTGGGTCTGGGTCAGAATTTGGAACAAAATTTGCGAAATGTGCAAAAGAATTATGTAAATTTTCAGTAAAGAGCTTCATTTTAGTGCTCTGTCGATGTCCTTAGAATGTCCTACGTTCTATTTCCGAGCCGTGTTCTGGATGGAAATGAATCGATTCATACTGAGGCGTCCTTTTCGTTGCCGTTACCTTCTCTTTACCCATCATCGTCGTCATCATTATTATTGTCGTCATTCTCTTACCTATATAGTTGTATATATATACTTGGTATAAGAGAATATTTTACTAAAGGATATGCCCTCTATAATAGGAGTTTCGTATAAACAGCTTTACAAAAACATAGACAGAGATCGAGAACTACAATATTAGGACTTCTACAAGTTCCTAGATGTGATGCTATTCAATTCTATATACGAGAAGGTGATGATATTTGCAGGACGATTCCATATTTAGTGTGTTCCTGCATATAAAGTAAGTAGGCTGGCAAATAGGCGACAAGGACGAAAAGAATGTGCTTGGAAATAAAAGGTGAGAAAACCAAGGAGAAAAAGGCAAAAACTAACTTTGCGCACCATTAGACCTAAAAAATTCATCACACGTTCTCTTGTTGGGATTATTGATTCTCTACTTTCAGTAACCTATGTGGATATGTGATGGCTTTTGTATTTGATGGTCGGTGGGTGGTGGGTGGGTGGCTCGGTCGATTGTGGGATATATGAGATTTCATATATTAAAGACTGAACTAGTATAGAAGCTCTCCATCGAAAGTTCTTTTACCGCTCATTGACTGTATTTGGCTGTTGCCCTAAAGCCAAACAGGATAATATGGTATAGCCTACCATGCGTGTTCCACTTAAAGGTGACAAAAAAGCTCATTTTACCTGTTAAACAGCTTGGAAAATTTGCTGCGCTTAATTTGTTTTCCGACAATGCAATTATACTGTTTGCTGAAGCGATATGAAAATGGAACGTCTGAGATCTTTTCATTATTATCTGAATAACTTTTCATATGGTTTTATGATGAGAGTAATTTCCAACCAGGTGGTATTTTTATACAATTCCTTGTGTACATTTAGTTAATGAGTATTTAAAAAAAAGTTTTTACACTCCTTTTTTTTAAAAGAAAAATCAATAAAAAACGTTTTCAATAAAAATTAATAAATGAGAACATTCTGATTAATACTTACAGATGCTTATGTAGTAAATTATTTTCTTTGATTTAAGAAAATTCTCCGTTTTTTTTTTGGAGGTGGTTTTCTCGAACATAAATTTATATAAGTTTGTAGTAAAGGAAAGATTTTATTTATTTATTTTGGCATAAAAATTCAATTTATATTTATTTGATAATCCTAAAAATGGCTGAGTTCTAATAAATTTTTAACTTCTTATCCGAAATATTTATATAAATACCCGTGAAATAAAAAAATTTTGTTTTTTTTAAATAATTCAAACGATTTGACATTTGACATACGACCATCAACTTTTTATACAAAATATCATTTGTTACAAGTACTTTTACAATATTTAAACTTTGTTATAAAAAGGAATGTGGATGATGAAGAAAAAAAAACATCCTTTTTAAAAATAAATTTCACAAATCACGTACTTTTTGATTTATCATCGAGAATTTTACAAACTTTCTCTTCTATTAAGAGAAAAAATTTCTTTTAACACTGCAAGCGAAAATTGATTGTACATACTTTCTTGTGTAAATTATTTTTATAATATGATTTTTTTTGTTGTTGTTGTTTACATTAAGTTAAAAATTAATGTTTGGATTTGATCTAAATTTTTGTTTTTGCTGTTAAATGAAATTCTATTTTTTATCAGCTCATAGACATTTTATCGCAAATTGCTTGTAATGCATATGATCCGATACCGAATGTTGTAAGGTATGAGAAATTTTTCAATTTTATTGAATCATTTTCTACTGCCGTTTACCGTCATTACTTACCTTTTACCTTAATATTGATGAGAAAGAAAAAAACCATTCAATATTAAAGGTTTTTTTTTCTTTAGCCCAAATATAAACATACCAAATAAGTTATAATTGCGGTTTTGCACATCAGCAAATGTGGTTATTATACATTTCTGCGTACCTTAATTGAATTTTAAACACGTTCTGAATTCTTGAAATATTCTTATAACAAAATTTTCTTTCAAATAAATTGGTTTTTATTATGCAAAATGTTCGAAATATATGAGAAAATGTACATTTGCATGTGGTTAGAAGAAATATTTCTTAGTAAATTAAAATTCAACACTCATTCACACACTCATATTTTTGCTTTTTCAAAAATAAAATGCCGCCTTATTCTAAATAGATTAATTATGTTTATAAACATCAATTGATTTAAATGAAAAATATTTTCAAACAAATTAAAACACTTTCTACATCAATTAAGATGCGAGTACATAACAATTAGCAAATTTTTTAATTGAGTTTAATTAAATGAATTTTAATTAAAACGTTTAATTAAACAGAAATCATATCATCGGCCAATTAAGCAATTAGTAGAATTTCTTTTAAATTTTTCTATTTGATAATGAATAATTAATGATTGTTCAGAAAAAATTTATGATTATAAGTTAAAGTCGAAAAATGACACTTGGAATTAATTGATTTTGTACACTTTTTTAAGTAAGAATTTTTAAAATGATAGGTTTTTTCTGGTATTTTAAGTAAGAATTATTAAATTTAAAATGAGAGATGCTAATTTTTATTTTTAAATAAACAAAACAAAATAAGACAAAGGATTATATATAAATTTTAAATAAATTTAGTTAAAGATATTTTTTTTGTAAAAAAATTTGGTATCCATTTTACAGTTCGGAAAGTATAGCCCTAGTTCTTGGTATTTTTAATAAATTAAGCATTTTGAAAATGAAATTTTTATTTAGCCTAAATAATGGCATTTATTCAAAAATAGATTGTTTTAAATAAATAATGTACAAAAAATTTAAAAATATAGCGTAGATAGGCGTAAAAACACTACAAAATTTCTGAAATTACTATACGAGGTCTATTCAAAAAGTATCGCGAATTTTGAATTTCCGTGGATTACGTATATTCGATTTTAGATTTTTTGTAGCATAATGTTGGTAATCATGGCCATTTGGAATGTTCAGCTAATTTTTACAGCTGCTTTGCTTGCACGTGTTTTGGCTCGTCTTCGATTTTTGCCCATTCCAAAAAATGGATCAAAGAATCTGTATCAAATTTTGTGTGAAAAACAAAATTAATTGCGCGGACACAATCCGTATGTTGACTGTGGCATATGGTGAAGCTACCTTGGACCGAAGCAACGTTTATCGGTGATACAAAATGTTCTCAGAGGGCCGAGAAGATGTGAACGACGAAAAGCGTACAGGACGCCCGATCACGTCAACAACAGACGGAAACATTGATGAAGTGAAGAAAATAGTATTGGACAATCGTCGGATCGCCTTTTGAGAAGTTGCTGAGGACTTAAACATATCGATTGGCTTGTGTAATTCAATTTTTACCAATAATTTGGTTGTGAGACGGGTCGCCGCGAAATTCGTACCAAAGTTGCTCAATTTCGACCAAAACCAGCATCGCATTAACATTGCTAAGGAGCGCGGCGACCCAAATTTGCTCCAGAGGGTCATAACTGGTGACGAATCATGGGCTTATGGTTATGAAGTGGAAACCAAAGCTCAATCATCCCAATGGAAGCTGTCGCACGAGACAAGACCGAAAAAAGCGCGCCAAGTTTAGTCGAATGTGAAGGTTTTGCTTACAGTTTTCTTCGATTGCAGGGGCGTGGTTCATTACAAGTTCTTGCCACAGGGTAGAACGGTCAATAAGGAATATTACCTGCAAGTTATGCGCAAGTTGCGCGAAGCAATTCGCCAAAAACGCCCGGATTTGTGGAAAAACAAAAATTGCCTTTTGCACCATGATAACGCCCCTGCTCACGCATCGTTGCTTGTGCGGGAAATTTTAATAAACAACACACTAATAATGCCACAGCCACCGTATTCCTCAGATCTGGTCCCGTGTGATTTTTTGTTGTTCCCGAAACTGAAGAGCCCTATGAAAGGACGACGCTACGCTACGATTGAGGAGATAAAGACGGCATCGAAGGAGGAGCTGAACAAGATCACAAAAAATTATTTTTTGAAGTGCTTCGAGGATTGGGAAAAACGTTGGCACAATTATATAATATCTGTTGGGGATTACTTTGAAGGGATTAAATAGATATTCATGAATAAATAAATAATTTTTGAGAAAAACACAAATTCGCGATACTTTTTGAGCAGACCTCATACATGAGGCTCTTAAAATCCATAAATAGTTTTCGAAAACCTGTTGTATCTATCGAAAGTAACCGTTTGGTATGTATTTTGGAACAATTGATCATTCCTGTCAATTTGGGGCACAATTCCCTCTTGATAACTGACTTTTCTCAGTATATAGTAAATTTTAACAAAACGATGCTGCAAGCTGCAAAACATAATAAATTTTGGCTTTATTATGCAAATAATTTCCAGAATGCGCATTTTATTTTTACAAATAATTTTTAAACTTTAAATCATATGAAAACCATAAAGAAATGGCCAAATTATAGCCAGAAATATACAGAAATACATCATCACAAATAACATGAAAGAGATCTAGTTCTAGAAGAATTCTCATGGCAATTTTTTTAAAAATATTATTATTTGTGCATAATGGCAAAGATAAAATAATAATTTTTCTTAAATTATATATAAAATTTTAAAAATACGCTTAACTGTATGGAACTTTATTTTCCGTAGCGCAAATTGGATAACCCTTTGAAACATAACTTTTATACGTTACAACTTCATTGAAAAAGTCTGATTATTCTTCATTTTGTAACATATTTATAAATTAACTTTTATATTTTTATGATAATTTTGAGAAAAAAACTTACAGTTAAGTAAAAATCCTTTTAAGTAAAGACTTAAATTTTTATTTTAAAAGTTTCGATTGATATATTTTTTTTAACTTTATAGGAAAATTAAAAAAAAAAAACCAAAGCTATTCTTATTTTATAAGTTATTCTTACCCATAGAAAACTGTAAAGTATTTCCTAATTTACAAGTACAAGATACATTTTCTATCACCATCTAATCAGAAATAATTTTCTTATTAGTAATATCCTTCGATAATCTTGAAAAATCTTCTTTTATAAAACTTTGACAAAGATTAATTGAAAAGAAAAAAAAAATATATTGTTAAATAGATTAATAGAAAGAATTGGAAACTTTTTAAGAAGTTTTTAACATATAATCCACTTTGAAAAATTGCAAACTTAATGTCTGAAAGTTCTGTACACTTTTTATCATCACTACCAGCTATAAAGTTCTCTCTTCTTTGAAATAAACAAAATAAATGAATAAGAAAAAAATATCTTTTTTTTCACTAAAAGATGCCAGAATAATAATAGTGTTTATGTACAAGTTTTCTGTTGTTTGGGGTTGAAAAAATTAATACTGTAGTTAAAATATTAAAATGTTAAGATGTAGTTTGAGTTAAATACACGACATTAACGAAATATGTTGCTCTTCTGATATTAAAAAAGAAAAAGAAAAGGACAATCACTTTAGCCTTATGGAACATTTATAGTACATAACCTTGTGCATACTATATGGTTGGGATTTAAATAGATATTTTCTTCTTAAGATACCATTTCATTGAGAAAGAGTACATTTTTATTATCTCTACTTTAATTGAAAACTGTGCATAACTCGAAGCTCCTGTATACAGTGTGAGAGGGGAAATTATGAAAATCTATTAGAGGAATAGGTTTTGAACTGAAAAAAATATTACTACCGTATATCACTAATAGCACAACTCATTGTCAAGGAGATGCTCCACAAGGAGTAGTACCGGATATCATCTCGACTATTTCGTAATAAGTGTCAGGATTCTGTTAAGCTGCAACTACTATATGAGTACGTCTAGTATGTATTATTAAATATGAACAAGGGCACAATTTTGCTGGAAGCTATTCTCTGAATGGAAATGGAATTTTGTTCTGTCTGAAAACTCTTGAGAATAGCAAGAATATGCAAGGTTCACCTAAGGTGCATTACTTGAGGTGGTTTATCTGGCAAAGGCAACCCATTTCAATAATGTCTTTAGTATCTTAAGCAATAATATTATATCTTAGAATATTATTGATAAACATTTACAATTTGAACAAATTATTAACAAATTTCTTAAGGAAACTTTTTATTTATTTTTTAAATTTTTTTTTGAAAATTTAATAATTGTAACTTAAATTTGAAGTTATTGTTAAGTTAACGTAATTAATATTTTACTAATTCTTCTATACGAATTATTTTCATTTCATTTATAATTGCAAAATGTAATTAAGAAAAAAAAATTGCATTTAAATTTCTTATTTCTGAGTTAAAGTATATGAAATGAATAACCTCGAGAACGTTGGTTGCTACCAAATTTTTGTTTTTGTTTATTTCCCCCCTCAAGGTACATTTGCTTTTTTTTTGTTGGATCCTTTACAAAATTACAAGAAAAATAATAAACTAAAAACCAATTAAAACTTGAATTTTCCACTTGTATCGAATAAACGATTATGAGTTTTTGGAGAAAATGAGTGAAAGCTCTTTTGTACCTCACGAAAAGGTAGATAAGATAATAGAAACGCTTTTAATCGAATTTTATAAGACATATAGACTGGTAAATATAATAAAATATTCTAAGAAAGGATATTATAGCTTTTGTTTGAAATGAAACTAATTAACATTTGTGAAAATGTTGAATTCGTTCATCTTGTCATATTTTATGAAATTGTTGAGCATCGAAGCTGAAACGAAGGAAAACAGACTGTAGTTTCGCTGTATTGGTACTACTTTAAAAAATATTTTACCTTAAATTAAATGTATTAAAAAATGTAATTTGTAAAATATTTAGTTCATTTAAAAAAAATGAAATGCACAAAAGTACTCTTGAGAAGGCAATATGATAAGTCAGTGATAAACAAGAGAGATACAGCTGATACCAGAAAAACCATATTTTTTAACATTTCAAATTCTTAAAAAAGCGGCATATAACATTTTATAAAAATTAGTTCATTAAATTAGCTTTGGTACGAGTACTACTTTAAAAAAAAGTGACTTTAAATTAAATACATTGGAAAAAAAATTAATAAAAATTAGCAAATATTTGATTATATTTTGGTTATTTAAAAATTGTGTCTAGAAATGCACAATAGTACTATTAAGAAGGCAGTATGATAAGGCAGTGATAAAGAAAAGAAGTACAGCTGATTTCAGCAAAACTATATTTTTTTTAACATTGAGAATTCTTAAAAGGGCATTATAGAAAATTTTATAAAATTTTTTTAATTATATTTGTTTTGATGGCTATGTAAATGAGAAATGATTTTTATTTTTTTATCAATATCGAACAAAGAGTATTTAGTATGTTAGTAAAACACTATTTTTTGAGAGAAAGAAATAATATCTGAAACCAAAATCAATCTTAAAATATATTTTGCATACTCCTTACCATAGTAAGGAATAATTCTGAAGTGGTTTATTGAATTTTGTTGTGGTCCAACAAGCATAAGTGTGTCTGAGCGCCAATGATGTCTATTTGCGGTTATAACTGAGGAAATGATTAATAATGTAATTATTTTAAAAGAACCACGAATGAAAGTATATGAGAAGGCTGACACCGTTAACATCTCAAAATAAATGTGTGAGCAACATCTTTCATTCAATTTTGTCTATAATAAAGTGATCGGTAGGATAGATGCCACGTTTGCTAGCACCTAACCAAAAACGTGTAATATTTTACAGTGTAATTCAAATTACTATTTATAAGCCAAAATAAAATACAGATCAATAGAATGCTTCACCAAAAAAGACAAAAATGGGTATCGTTTTTTTTCGATAGTACATGTTATAACTTTCATAGACCGTGTTCTTCAGATTTGATTCTATGAGCTTTTTTTCTATTCCCAAACATGAATAAATGGCTTCGTGAAAAGAACTTTGTGTCTAATTCTGAAGTTATAGCCAAAGCTGAAGTCTATGTTGCAAAGCCTGACAAAACGTAATACACGGTTGGTATGAAAAAGTTGGAATATCATTGGCCAAAGCTAAAAGAATATTATGTTCAAAAAGAAATCAATTTTTGTTGCATAAATTAATATTTTGTACTATTTATCATGGACTTATCATACCGCCTTCATAGTGTCCTATTCCAAAAAGAGTCGTTTTCAAAAACGGTTTAAATTTCACACGAATAATAAGAAAATGTAACAAATTTTACATTGAGAGAATAATAATTATACTCGACAGTCAGGACATTTTACTATACACACTTATAAATGCGATTATAAAATATTGTCCGTATCTCAAAATCAATAAACTCATCATTTGAATGGCCTATTTTGTATCTGAAAATAGATTCAGAGCATATCTTAGCATGAATTGTCTTTTCCCTAATAAATTTATTTTATGACTTGGAATCGAATCGATTGCGATAGTTTTAACGAGCAGGTACTTGTTTTCCTCTATAATCAGGGTAGGTAATTTTTATGAGCACTACAACTGGGATATTGCTGGGGAATAACATTTTCATATTTATTTTTGCTATTAGAACCATTTCAGGTCGATTTGATATTCAACATCAGAATATGAAATGGCAGAGACTACTCGTGTTTATTTTCGAATACTATAGTGTATGTTGGAGTATGTCCCATATTCGAATAACAATGGAAATAAATAAATTCCATTTCAAACCATTACAAATTTTATGATAGATGTCATATCCTGGAATTAACGATCAAGAATCAGTATGAGGGTCACTTTTAATACAGGTATATTATGGGTTTAAATAAAATACAATAATGCTTTCGTCCTTCTACGATATGAGCAGGTATATATGTATGAAAGTCCATAAAAATGCACCAAGGATTATTAAAAATCATATAAAAGAGGACGGGCGGAACATAAAAGTTTTCATATGAAACTTTTGCATTAAATTTTATGCGGCAATTGGGTGAGAGTATTGCATAAATTTTTACACAGGGAATATGCATTTGTTTTATGAGCTGCATGAATTTAACGATTGTAATCGTATCGTATTCGGATGCAATAATTTCGAATTTAGTCCTCGGGCATCTCATCATCGCGTCTCACTGCCGTAAATCATTTTATGAACGAATATTCTTCAGATCTGCCGACATTAAAGGGGTTACAAAATCGATTGGTTCTGTAATAAAGACAGATAGTAAGGGTGGTGACAGTGGATCGAAATACTAACCATTCGTGCAGGTTAGGATTGAAATTTGTGCTATGATTCAGGCGTATGCTACTATCTGGGAAGAGGGTCTCTTATTTAATTGTTCGAATTCGCTGTTTCGAGGCAATGCCTATTGTTGATGTACTCAAAAAGTTGTTGAAAAAATCTAAGAGTGTCATACTACTCAACAATAATAAATAAATTTGACAAAAAGGATGAGGAAAAAGGAAACAATCCAAGGGAAATACAAGCACGGAAAATGATGTTGTGCAATAAGCAACGGAAAATGGGAGAATATGTAAATCAAATTTTAACGAGCATTTACCACTCATTTTATTCGTTTTTTTTGCTGTTGTTGCTTGAATGCAGGCTCTAATTAAATACAGAATGGATGAAAGACAAACAACAACTGTGTTGTCATTCAAGCAGCTATACTTAACAAAAGCAGAGAGTCAGACAAGTCCTTTTCTCAAAGTGAAAATATACCAATTTGAATACAAATGCACCTACCAATATTTAGACATATCCACCTGCACAGACGAAAGTAAATGCGCTCAAATTCAGAGGATACCACCCTGAACGATCAGCATCTCCTTATAGTATATATCCTAGCTAAATTTGTCGGCAAATTTATTTTAAAGAGCTGTATTATGGAGATGCATTAGGGTGCGATTGTTGGAAGTATTGTAGATGGGAAATAATGCAAAAGATGAGAGCATGGAAGTTCGAATATGACTGAAATTTACATTCATCTATGGTAACCAGGAATCGGTCGTCTCGAAAGCTAACACAGACGAATCTAGAATTTGAATTGGTATGGATTGAAAGCTTTTTGGACTACAAAATCAAAACTTATTTGAATACCAGACGGTTGGACTCCAGTGCATACCTAAACCAAAAGTGCCTCAATACTCAGCATGTTCCCTCTTGTTTTCCTTGGTATTTAGAGTACAAAGGATCAGGGTACATGGAATTCTAATTTAATCGATCCCTGTGCACGCTTCCGATTCTTCTCGATTCATTTTGTTCTTAATTTCTCGTCAGTTCACATCGACTGCACCACTTCGACATTATCCTTTAAATCGTCATTCTCATCATCATATTATCATCAATGGCGCCACAGATCTTCCTTGCATACATACGTGTATACTCAAAGCTCTTGCCAGTCCTGCTCTGGGCATGAAAGCAAATCATTTCATTGTGTGGGTTCGGAGTAATTAATTGTTCTTCAAATCGTTTAATTATTATTCGGTTCATTAGGTAAACCAACTATTGAATAGAAATTGGAAATTCTCTCCTCCGTTCAGATATGAGTATGAGATGATTTTCGTAAGCTCAATATCGATTAAAACTTTCACAATTTTGTATCGAATTCTATAGGATTGACTGTTTGGTTTTCAAGAATATCTATCGGCAAAGATTATTATTGAATAATATTAGATATTTTCAAGATTACACATATATCTTATGTGCAAATTTCAATATTCATATTTTAGTATAGAAGATAATCTTAACAATTAAATATAATATAATGAAAAGCGAATATTTTCATTGAAATTTATTTGATAAAATTATAAATATGCTATTTCTAAAATATCCAAAAATTTCCTTTCGATTCATTTTAAAAAGTTCGATAAAATAGATCTTCTTTTTAAAAGCTATTAAATATAAGTACAATTTAAAAACACAATTATTTAGTATAAAATTTTGCATTTTTTATTAAATTTTAAATAATTACTGAGTTTACGCCAATTGGATCCTGGATGCAGATTTTTAAAACGTAATTTTTCTCAACGATGAGACTCAATTCACGCTCGATGAATACGAGGTCTATTCAAAAAGTATCGCGAATTTTGAATTTCAAAGCTGAAGCCTATGTTGCAAAGCCTGACAAAACGTTATACACAGTTGGTATAAAAAAGTTAGAATATCATTAGCGAAAGCTAAAAGAATATTACGTTCAAAATAAATTAATTTCTGTTGCATAAATTAATATTTTGTACTATTTATCATGGATTTATCATAAGCCTTCATTTTGTCCTATTCCAAAAAGAGTCATTTTCAAAAACTGATTAATTTTCAGATAAATAATAATTTATTTAATCTGGCTTATTTCCTAATAAAAAGTATCGCGAATTTTGAATTTCTGCGGGTTACGTATATTCGATTTTCATTTTTTGGTGGCATTATGTTGGTACTCATGTCTCTCACTTATGCCGACAAGTTCGTCCACTTCGAATATTCACTTAATTTTTGTTAGGTGCTTTGCTTGCACGTGTTTTGGATCGTCTTCGATTTTTGCTCAATTTCGACCAAAAACAGCATCGCATTAACATTGCTTAGGAGGTGTTGGACTCTGCCCGCGATGACCTAAATTTGCTCCAGAGGGTCATAACTGGTGACGAATCATAAGTTTATGGTTATGACATGGAAACCAAAGCTCAATCATCCCAATGAAAACTGCCGCACAAGCCTAGACTAAAAAAAACGCCAAGTTCGGTAGAATGTGAAGGTTTTGCTTACAGTTTTTTTCGATTACAGAGGCGTGGTTCATCATAAGTTCTTGCCACAGGGTAGAACAATCAATAAGTAATATTACCTGCAAGTTATGCGCAAGTTGCGCCAAGCAATCCACTAGAAACCCACGGATTTGTGGAAGAAGAAAAATTGGCTTTTGCTATTTTTGGCCAAAAACAACACACTAAAAATGCCGCAGCCACCATATTCCCAAGATCTGGCCCCCTGTGACTTTTTCTTATTCGAGAAACTAAAGAGCCCCATGAAGGGACGACGCTACGCTACGATTGAGTAGATAAAGACTGCATCGAAGAAGGAGCAGAGCAAGATCACAAAAAATGATTTTTTGAAGTGCTTCGAGGATTGGAAAAAATATTAGCACAAGTGTTTAATATCTTGTGGAGATTACTTTGATGGGGACAAAATAGATATTCATGAATAAATAAATAATTTTTGAAAAAACACAAAATTCGCGATACTTTTTGAACAGACTTCGTATGTGAATAAGTAAAATTTAGGGCTCTAAGAATCTACTGTTGTGTCTGCAAAAAGTGTCGGTTAGGGTTCTAAAGGGTGTTATAGGAAGTTGCTATGGCAGTGTGGACATCATAAAAATTTCGAAAAAAGAAACCGCGTTCTGAGCACTATGGCCGTATGATAAGTAATAGTTTTGAGCACTATGCCCACATAATAACTGATATTTTGAAACTACTTAACTTAAAGATTTTAATTTAGATCACATGTAGTTTTAAAAAAAAACTATTTTTTTTTTAAAAACTACATGTGACCATTGACCAAAAATTTCTTCATTTCAATTCTTTATTGACCAAAAAATTTCTAGGACACGTAATTTGAAGAATTGGTAATTTCAAATGATTGCAATTCATCTTTTTTGATGCCGTAACACTTTTTTTTTTATAAGACTACGTAAAAATAGTATAAAAACAGAAACTTTAAAATTTTCAAACGAATATCCGTCAATTAATGACTAAAAGGTACAAAAACCTAATAATTATTTCATGCTTTATAAATAATTGCAAAGTATGGGTAATATGAAAAAAATAAATTTTATAATAAAATCTTATTTAAAATAATATTTTATTTGACTTTATTTTCCAAAATGTAAATTGAATAACTTTTTATATTTTGCACGCTGTTTACATTATTCAAAGTAATGTTAATAAAAAAAAATTCTTTCTAAATTAATGAAAAGGAAACCTTTTACAAGAACACCCCCACTTTTTTAATATTATATTTATTAGAACAAATAGAGAAAAAAAAACAGAAAAGGAAACATTGCGAAAATAGAAAAATATCAAAGAATCCAATTTTCGTTTGAAATTATTCATAAACATTTTACAATTGAGCCACATAGCAATTAGTATGAATTCATTTGAAATCATTTAAGGAGAGGTAAAGCTAACAACAATTTTAAGCACAGTTGTTAGTAAATAGCTTCAAGCTAAAGGTTTGCCAATCGTTCAATCCGGTTAGCCAAGAAACGAATGGCCAGACGTCCTGATAGACACAACGAGGAGAGAACCAAAAGATAGGAGTCTGAACTTATGTGGCCGGAAGCAATCCAATGGGAATAGCAATGACCATGGCAATGGGTCCAAGGATATAGAGTGGACGATTATATGAAAGCCATTTCCACACATCTGTAACAGATGGAATTATTTTCCATTTTAACTATCATCATCACCGGAAGTTAGCTAGATGCTATGGCAGTTTGGACGTCATTAAAATTTCGGAAAAAGAAATATTTCCGAGTAAATTTTTCAGTCGATTCGTCGAGTTTTATGATAGCCGGGTCTATGTTCCGATTAAATTTAGATGAAAATCGGTACGTACTCATTGCAATTTCGCCAAAACGATCATTAAACTGCACTTGAAGCACAGCCGGACAACATTATGGAAAACTATAAATTGTCGACTTTTGACATCCCACGAATAAGAAACTTTTCTGTGACATGTGTTAAAATTGTTAGCACGTCTGTTCGATTCACATTTTTAATTACCCTACACACATTCCGTATGGGAGGATAACAGAGCAGCGGAGGAGACCGATTGTCGTTTGTTCATAGAATAATTGTTCGCCTGTTTTTGTGGAGGTTTCCGTTCTTGCTTGCTGTTGTATTAGATGCCTGGAGGGAGAGAAATAATGCTGGCGCTGTTATTATGGTCGGATAATAGCGAAAATCCCAAACAGAATTCATCCCTTCAAAATCGCTAGACCATTCAGTCATCTAGAATGGCAACATAGCGTAGGGGTTAAACGATATCAACGCAATAGGATGCAGTGGTATCGCCATCAATATCGGAACATTTAGACTATCAACTGATGTCAAGGGCAGAGTAAGGCTTCGTCTCAATCGTTTGCATCAAAAAATGGTGATAATAAAAATTGTTAGTGATTCCAATTGATTCCACCCTCCGGTGTTAGCAGAATCATGATGACTGTATTAATTCGCAACGAAACTGAAAACGATTACATGTCACTATGTGACTATGCGTATGCGTAATGCTAGAGTATCCTTATCGGCAAGGACTAGTGCTTTCGTCCACAGTTCTACTACGCGTTTACCCAGAATCCGAGTCTGATTTTGAAATCCATTTTTAATTCTCGGCTTCATCCGAATGCGATTTATTTAATCCTTGCTGTCTCCCATACACGATTAGTTTACACTAGCGCTAGAAGAGAACTGGATGAATCACGGAATGCTTTATTGCCACCATAGTCTACCCTAGATCCTTTGCGTTTGATTGTCGCACTTGAAGTGCGATACTGATTGAAAACAAGTCGCACATAAATATTCGTTGTGTCCTGTTCATATATTCAACACATTACCAAATCGATAAGGTCTCTTTTTTACTCTTCTATAGTCAGTTGTCGGTAATCAGCTATGGGCAAAGGCCTTGTATTTGTATGTGTTAATCATATACGTAAATAAAGTCAGCTCTAAAGGGTGTAATATTGAATTTGAAAATAATCGTCACCCCGAAAATAATCTGTCCACACTTTAGATGGTTCACTTGTCATTCAATAGTATAAAATAAATATATCCTAGACTGTGTATTGGGCCACAATCGTAAAGAATTTCAACAAATAACAAACAATGAGTGCGGAAGGACCATTTGCCAAAAATTCTTTCATTAAATTTTTTTATATATTTTTCGATGGGGTTCTTTTCGTAATCTGTCTCTTCTTGTCATTTCTAAGTCCTTAATCACTACAATTTGATAGGGATGAGGTTGAAATCGGAGCGAGCAATATTTTCGATTATTTTTTTTTTCGGAGGCAAGTACTCGTACAACGCCTGAAAAGGAAAAGAGCAATACCCGCCTCATCGAATTGTTAAATATTTTTAAACAGCAACTTATAAAGCTGATCAAATATTTCCAATGAACCTCTTAACCCTTTTCGTAGCCTTTGTCCATTGTTTACTACTCACCCCAGCCGTTTAATCATCGTTTATTTTTATCCTTTTACTTTTACAAGTCAATCGATCGATTTTTAAGATAAAAGTGATTTTTTTTTTATTTGAAAAACTTTATAAGGAAAATGAACAAAAAAATTATTTTTGAAATTAAAAAGGACTTTTTTTTTGGGCAAATCAATTCGTTTGTTTATATATTTTTTTAAATGTTAGATTGCTTAAATATGAGCCGGGGGACACTTTACAATGGGGAAGGGTATTGGCAGTTTCCTAAGCGAAACTGCCAATACCCTTCCCCATTGTAAAGTGGTCTTGTTTTTAATATGCTAGAAGTTGGAGATCAAAAAGCGCATTTGGAAATGAAATTTTTTATCTAAAAGCTCCACAATACGTGAAATCTTGCTCGCAAAATATGTGGCATAGTTAAAAAAATGTGGTTATGGTTAAAAGTAGTATGATCTATCTCTCCTAGCCTATTACAATCCTTATTCAAAATTTCGATAAGGATGTCAGATGGATAGGCAAAACTCTCCAGTATCCGATGCTTAGATCTATCCCTAATTTTCCTCACCTCCTAATATCCTCACAAAAAGTTCCTGTTTAGAAATTTACGTAGGGATGTAAGATGTTGAGCTAGAACAGGGATAGATGTAACATCGATACAACTGTTCAGGACTTTTATTTTACATAGTTTCCACATGCCCAGATGCCCAAGGCAACTCGACACTCCTACTGAGCTAGGAATCAAATTCTATAGTACCACAACCATGAGGCTAATTACTATATTCATACCACGTGTAGCTTGGCATTGCCAATAGTTATTTGGAGAAAATAATCAGAAAAGTTTAAATTTTTTTAGCGCTAATTAGTATATTTTAGAAAAATTAAAGAGGATTGGGATCAAAGAGATATACAATATAAGGTGTCCAATTCAAAAATGAATTCTGAGTTAGGTGGCATTCATTTAAAATATGGGGAAAGATAGGTTGAACGCCACAGGAATGGTAGAAGCACAAAGTTGGTTACCGAAGATCCAGACTGATTGTTTAGGCATGGTTAATTAAGCCATTCAGGTGCCATTTGGAAAGAAGGCAGAGTAAGTTTGGAATTATAGGAAGTACAAGACAGTAGAAAGTCGAAATTTTACTCAGGATTTTCCAGCGTAGAAGTGTCTATGAGTCTTGGCGAGCTCGTGGTCCTAAGCTGGCCTACAAGTGCCAGAAAATTACAAGTTTTCTAACTCAAGCTCTTAAAAAGTGAGTTTACCTGCCATCAAATGACCTTTAGCAGTAAAAACTTGGACTAAGAGGGTTAGGAGCCCTACTGTGTTTTGTCTGATATGCCCGGCCAAGGTGAGAAACCTTTACCTGATATATGATGGCTGTGGTTGCCACCTTATGGCAGGTACAGTCTTAGGATTGGTTCTGAGAGATGGCAGAATCCCAGGTGCTATCACTGCAGATGAAAGTAGTGGTTAGGTAGATCTTACGGGTCAGGTAGTTACATGAATATGCGCAGAGAGATCAGGGAGGAGTCTACCGGTTGAGCCGGCCCTCCTTAAGAATTGACCGGACGGAAAGATGAAATGTTGGCCTGCTTCATGGAGGGGGCTCGAAAGATGGTTAAGAGGAAGTGTAGCAAGAAGATGAAAAATAGCATATAATGGCGTTGAAGCCTTACACCACTTATGTTAATGTAAGTGGAGGCGAAAAAAATAATAAAGATGAAGAAAAAGTGAAGAAAATATGAAAAGAGGGAACCTAAGAGAAAGTTCCATGCCTGAAGTGGTCGTAGCAAGAAATCAAAGCAGGATGCGTTGGATTGAAACGAGCTGGGTAGTTGTTAATTAATTGAGATGCCTTTAACTACCTGAATCTGGTCAGGTGAGTTGGTGAAATCTATTACAGGTAGGTTTGTTTGCGCATTGATTGGGCGGATCACAATCCTTAAGGTAGTAGGCGGTCACGTCAAATAAAATTACATTAATTACTCAGGATGCCAATATGACCTGCAATCCAATGCAACTCGACGAATCAGATCTACACTTATTCCTCAGTAAGTTATGTCGAATCTCGTCTAGTACAGGATCAGTAAAGAATCGCTGATTATATCATTACATATCGCAGAATTAGTACAGAACCCTTTTGGGAGCCTTTTAAATAATGACTTCGAGTTCCATTGATCTCGATAACTGCAAAGAAAGTTGCATTCAGGTCAGTCACTGCACTTCGTGAATAGAAGTAAATATTCTTCCAGTCCATCCAACATTTTGCAAAAAAAGCCGACGTATCATAAATAAACTAATTATTCTCTATAAAAATTATAAAATATGTTTGCTAATTAATGATTTTCTAATTACTCAAAAAAAAAAGAATTCTCATCTGCTTACATGCAATCGATTTTCTTTTTAAATCATTATAATTTTTTTTAACCAAATATTTAAATTATATCTTACTTCATGAGAATTCTGAAAAAAAACTCACTGTTTATTTATATTTATAAATGTTCTATTAAAAAATTTATCAATTCCATCGTTAAGAATGAACACAACTCAATTAACATTAAATCAAAGGTAAATAAACAAAAATGTCAGAGAAACTTTTTTTCAAAATCTAGTTATGAAAAGTTAATTTATTGTATTTTATTCAAATTGCTAAAAAAAGAAAATATCTGAATCAATGTTGTCTATTGTAAATCCTTATGATTTTACAGAATATTACTTTTTTTTATGATGGAAGAGAAGAAAAAAAGCCAAGAATAAAAATATTAACTTGCTACTAACAAGAAATGTTTGAAAACTTGATACCCCACGGAATATTTCTTATATAAAAAATTCAAATACAAAATAATCGTAAACAAATATTAGTCCATCCCGCTTCCCTAACAGAAAAGTACAAGAGAAAAAAAGAACATCAAGAAATTTATGAATTCCATTCAAGATTGCTTAATATAAAAGTTTCGACATATTTTTAAATAAAACACATTTCGATAGACTTGAAAATATTATGGCGTCTCTATAAAAATCCAAAGTTCTCTTATATAAAAAGAAAAGTGAAAAAATTCCTAAAAAAAAGGACAAACAAAATAAATATATCAAGATGTGAAAAATCTAAGAAAACAACTTTAAATCAATCAGGACATGAAAGCTTTTGAGTTTGGGCTAGATGAAATCTGAATGTTTTCTATCTTTTATAAAATCATACTTATTTACTCTTCTATCCTTGGGGTGTTTTATGAAATTCCATATTTTCTTATTATTTATAAAAATAGTAAATCTAAAAGAAAAAAAATTATATAAAATTTTTAAAGAATTTGAAGATTTAGTCAAATAATTACCATGAATTTCAATAATTCTATCATTATTAGAAATGAAATTACTCAGCCCAATAATATTGAAAATAAATTGATTAATTTAAAAGTTGGCCTTTTGCAGAAAAAATTTTCCAAAAACAAAATAAATTATTCATAAATTTTATTACAGAATATCTAATAAGTTTGCGAATGAATTTTATATAAGATATGAAAATAAATTTATTAATATTATTATTATCTTTTAAATAGGGATCTTCTGAGACTTTTAAAGTGTGCAATAAGTTTTATTAAAAAAGAGCAGGATTTAAGAGAAATTTTTATTTTCTTTTTTGTACATCCTAATTTATTTATTATTCTTGGAAGATATTCGCAAAAAAATTTCATTCATCCATGTTGTTGCTTGAGAACAAAAAATCTCTTTAAAAAAATATGAAAATTGAAAAACTTATCAAAAACCTAATAGAAAATTGTTAATGTCAATAAATTTTTTGAATAACCTGTAGCTAATCTAATTGATTTTGAGTAATTTCAATATTAACAATTAGTAAATTTAATTATAAAAGAAAATTTCCATTAAAGTTGTAATAAAAATTTGACAAAAAATTAAAGAAAGTCAATTTTTTGGTTCTCTTCTTAATATCCTTATTTCAACGGTTACCCAATTTATGCTCTAAAAAGCAAAAGTTAATAAAAGGGACTTAAAATTATTTTTTTTTTTAAAATTACTATCAAATGATTATGGCATGACTTCTTGAAAGGATTTATCCTTATAAGATAATTTACAATGAATTTGCCGCAATGGTAATTTTGGCCTGTAAGAACGCTATTACATGACGAATGTTAATTTTTAAATACGCTAATTAAAACCTTTTTCTCACCGATCTTTTCCAATAAATTCTAAAAACTTGTCGCAGACATTGCCTGTTTTATATTTGCACTAAAAAGGAAAATATGTTCACTCATAATTATAATTGAAATTCAACCTTTTTATATTTTCTACACTATTTGACAAGGAATTTACACCATTTGACAAGGACCAAAAAATATAATAAAACAAAAAATTAGAATTTGTAGTTCTAATGAAGTTTGATTTTATGTATTTCTGTTCTAAGGACTAATTCAATTTGCGGTTCAAAAATTAAATTCCAAAAAGATTATTAAATTTACTCCCAAATATGAAAATTATTTAAAAAAATCTTAAATTATAAAATTTCAACGAAAAAACTGTTTGTAGGGTTCTTATCCTTTTGAGATAATTTTTGATGACTTTTTACCATATTTCAAATTGTAATTCGGCCAAAACTCGATGAATATTTTATTTTTAAATGTTCCTAAATTAAAAAATTGCCTGCGTTAAAAATAGTTTTAATATATTTTTTTAATAAAAACTTTAACAGCATCAAATCGCATGATTCATGAAGATCAATTAACCTTACTCAATCTTGAAATTACTTGTTCTGCAAAGTTTTCGTTCAGTAAATATAAGCATTTGTATGCCTTATTAAAATTAAGGTTAAAAGAGTCCAGTGATCATACTGTATAACTGTATGTCCTTATTTATTTTCAAAGAAATACTTGCCAATAAAAAGTTCACACTAAAATGCATACCAGATAGTCATTTTTCGTAGATACAATAGATTTGCTATAGTCAATTATGGGTTTTTAAAGTCCAATAATGTTAATTTTACTTTTTAATTGTGGGTTTTTAGAGCCCTATAATATCAATTTTACTTTTTGACATATCCATCAAGCGAGAAATGAGCCTCATTGCTGAAAAAAATAATCCCCTTTGAATGTGCGAAACGTAGTTACAGTTAAATTAGCGCTCTATAAATTAGACGCATAGTTTTGTAGTTTTACTATAAATAATATAAAAAGAAAATTTTATAGTTAAAAATATTTATTCGTGGAAACAAAATATCTTTGATAAGTATAACAAAAAAATAGGAGTATTCTATCCAAACCTTAAAATTATTAACAATTTAACATCTTCGAAATAGAAATATGGTTTTGTGAGGATTTTATTTTTTAATAAGAAAATCAAATGTATAAAAAGTCCAACATAAATACCATAATTTTGATATAAAAATAATATAATAAAAATAAAAGTGAAACTTTTTAATCAGTAGTCAAATTTTAAATAAATTCTTAATAGAAAAATTGATTCTTATTCAAACGGATTTAATAGAAAATAATAAAGGAAGCCTACTTCATCCATTTTGAAATTAATTTCCATCCCCATACATTGAAGCTAAATACCCAACAACAACAAAAATAATAAACAAAATAAATTTTTTATGCATCGTATTTATTTATTATTACATGTACATAGATTTAGTTAGTATAAGGTGAAACGCAAATACAAGTAATAGAATAAATTGAATTGTAAAATATGTGCTTTTCAAATGCAACAATACTGCTGAATCAAATGAAACATTAAAATTTTATCGTTTTTGGTTAGTGAAATCTGATCCATTCTCCCCGATTCGTGGTAGTCCTTGCATCAATAACGAAATAAGAACGCACGGATTTCATTTTAATCAACATAAATTTTCAATAAACTCAAAAATATATACCCCCTTTGGATATATGTACGCATAGCTAGAAAATAGAAGGGCATAAACGACAAGCGGCAAAATCGAATTAAAAACAAATAACAAGGATTTTTTTTTCCTTCACCAGTTTTTTGGATTATATATCAACAAAGATACAAGAATTAATTCAACAAGAGGTTATATATATCTAAGAAGGATTCTCTTTCGAAGGACCCTTTATTTTTAGATTTAGAAATTAATGTAGAATCTTTTACGCTTAACTTCGCAATTGTGCAATAAATGCAAATTGTAAGGGTAAAAGGATAGAAAGATTCATTGGGAGAAGAAAATTTATTTTTGAATAGTGCCAGTTTTGAGAGAAGATTTTATAAACTAAAACTGATTTTAATGTGCGTTTTGAATGCCCTAAATTGAGTATACAAATCGAATACAGGAAACGACAACATATTGCCCAATATTATAGGACATTTCATTATCCTCGCTTTCAACGTTATATAGAATGCTCTCGCATTATATTGCATCGAAGAGTATTTAGGGCGAAATCATCCCTTATGACCGAAATACGAGGAAACAATTTGCGTTCTTGTGAAAAACTATCAATTTTGAAATTATTCCGTTTTGTGCATTCTTTCGTTAAAGTTGAATGCGTTTTTATATTATTTTTTTTTGTCACTTTTAGGGGTGTAAAAACTATTATTTTCGACGACGAAGAACAAGGGAATTTTTTTTCTTCTTTTAGCATAGAGAAATTAATGCTTTCATGTGGAAGAATGCAAAATTATATGTGGTATTGTTGCTATTGGGTGCAAGCACCGCCATAGCTGTCATATCTGTCAGGATGTTTCAGTAGTTATGAAAGCAGTCATGCAGAAATCGGAATTGGAGCATAATTTACTGCAGCAGGGATGATCTCTAATAGAATAGAATAAAATTGAACCAAACTGAACAAAATTCAATGGCATAAAAAAATATATACGATATTAATAAAAATTCTGGCAAGCAAATGAATAATTTCAATTCGATGTTGGGCTGAAAATTAAGCCACAATAAAAATTCTCTCTCGCCTTGATAGGTGGTACTTTAAATAATTACAGATAATTTTGATGCAGTGTTGGGATGAGCGTTTTTGAATTATTATGGAAAAAATGAGCACAATGTTCGACAAGGATGAATTAGGACGACTTGTCAATGCAATCAATTCAAAGCTTCCGTGATATTACCAGTGTGTATAACAGATTTTTAGACGATCCTGGAAATAAATTATTGTGCAATGGTGCGGAGGCGTAAAATTCATCGTACTTTAGGCTGGAATGAATTGAACCTAATCAGAGAGAATAAAGAGAAAGATACTCCCTATAGATAAACCCATTTGGACGATTTGTGAAATTTCAAAGGCGGAGGACTACGAGAATTCACGTGCAAAAAATTTGATGAATCACTTTATTACGTGAGACGTAAGACTTTTTCGTTTAGCCAAGCCAATCAAAGGAAGACGGAAAGTTTGGAAAACATTCTAAGGTAGATGAGTGGATAGGCATATCTTTTCGGTTATTAATACAAACTGCCCAGGTAAGGCAGCCCATTCTAATATTGAGAAGAAGGAGATATTGCGTGTTGAAAATGTTCTATTTCAATAGAAATTTACGGTACCTTGTTTAACACTAAACACTATTAAATGATGCACGATATATTTTTGATGGTCATCATTGTCGAGTATTCAAAATTATAAACGTTCAGGTTTTTCCACTGATTAATCAATAGTTTTTCCTTTAAGTATTGTATAGTTCCCTTTATGATAAATACGTTTAGGTTTTTAATTTCTTAATGGAGGAAATATTGTATAATGTGCGTTTCTTAATTTTTTTTTGAAAATTTCATACTAATTCTAAAAGGACACTATCATCGATACTTTCGTTTTCTTTTCAAAATATTTACTTATTTATGAAAAGATTTCGTGACTTCATCAAATATTCTATGCAAAAATATTTATTTAATTAATAATTTTTGAATAATATTTTCTTATTTATTAATACAATAATGGCAGTTTGTTTTTTATTAATAATATTAATATTTTTTTTTAATCAAAACGAGTACATTCTAATCTAATAAAGAATTATCGAATTTATGTTTTAGAAAGTAAAATTCAATAAAATATATTCCAAAATTAAATTTTATTTACATTAATTTTTAAGCATTTTCTTAAAAAGTAAAATACCTACAAAAAAAAATATTCGAACTATTGGGTTGTCCGGAAAGTAATTTCGTTTCTTTCCCAACAGAGGACGTAATTGTATTTTTTCACACACAACCAACTTCACACTTAAACCGGTTAATCATATCAATTTTAACAGATGACATAGCAAGGCTTGCTTATTGATTAATTCTGCACAGTAGTTTTTGGTTGAAACCCTTTTAAATATGGAGAGTGAAAAACAGCATATTCGGCATATTTTACTTTTTTACTATAGAAAAGATAAAAATTCTGTTCAAGCAAGAAAAAATTATCCGATGTGTATGGAGAAGATGTGTTAAGTGAACACCAGTGTCAAAACTGGTTTGCAAAAATTCGATCCGGCAATTTAGATCTCAAAAATTTATGTCTCGAAGATATTCTGGAAGGCCAGTTAAAACTGATGAAGACATAATAAAGGCATTAATTGATGCAAATCGGCGAATAACAACTCGTGAGATCGCTGACAGATTAAATTTTTTGAATTCGACCATTCATGATCATTTGACGCAGCTAGGTTTAATCTCAAAGCTCGACAAATGGGTTCCTCATCTGCTTACGGTAAAAAAGTTTGTGCCGTCGCATTGACGTTTGTGATTTGCATCTCAAACGCCAAGAAAAAAATCCATATCATTGCTAGGGACAAGAAATGGATTGTCTACAATAATATTAAGTACAAAAGATCCTGGGACTTGAAAAGATGAAGCGGCTCAAAGCACTTCGAAAGCCAATATTAACCAAAAATATGTTATGCTATCTGTTTTGTAGGATTTCAAAGGAATCGTTTATTTTGAGCTTCTACCGTGCAACACAACAAAATTCTGAAGTGTACTGTCATCAGTTGGGCAATTGGAAAGGTATAGTGCGAAACCACATACAAGTTTGACCACTCGGCAAAAGCTTTTAAAGCTTGGATGGGATATACTGCCATACCCACCATACTCTCCAGACCTAGCATCTTCCGAATATCATTTGTTCTGGTCTCTAGAAAATTTCTTAGACTGTAAAACATTTAATTCAAATGAGGAGGTCAAAAATCACTTGGATCAGTGTTTTGCCAGCAAAGAACAAAAATTTTATGAGCGTAGATTTATGCTACTGCCAAAAAGATGGCAAAGACTATTGGATCAGACTAGATTATATTGAATTGACGAAAATATTAACTCACTATAAGAAAATCGTCTTTCGGAAATTACTTTCCGGACAACCCAAAAGACATGATTTTTATCTGATAATTTTTGATGGCTTTTTCGCACATTTCCGGTGTACAAATTAGACATTTACCTGATGCATGGTAGATTTTAAATGCCCTTAAATATAAAAACTATCTACATAATTATAATTTTTTATTACGGCATCAAAATGCACCATTTTGGAGGCCAAGTGACATTAATTACCAAGTCTAAATATTTAGCACTATATACGATCCAGATTTAAATCTTTAAGTTTTGCTCATTGTACAGGCATAACGGTTCCTTGTTTTTTATCTTCAAAGAGATGACACCTTTAGACCAAAATGCACATGAGAAAATCACTTTTCGATTAAGTGGCTTATCCGAAGTCAGTTGTGGATTTTTAGCGCCTCGTAATAATAGTTTTGCTTATTGAAGTATTCTTCAAGCGGGAAGTGAGCCTCAACGCTGAAGAATTTTTTTTTCCAAATATTGGCATCCAAATCCTGTTGTACCCTGTCGTCGATGTATCTATTTGGCGTACTTGATTGTCCTCGTAAGATAATTAAATTATCTATGATATATAATGGCAAGCTTTGAGTAAAACAAATAATATCTAAATGTATATAGATACTAAAAAACGGTTAAATGGTAAGGCTGTATTTTTCAAATTATAAAATGGATAACCGGGTACTAGTTATTAGAGCTATTTTTTGCAATGTAAAAGAAATTTTCCAGTTCACATACACATCATCAATACAAAAATTTTCTTTCTTGAAAATTACAGAAAATGAACAAATTCGGAATATTTGTTTATTTATATTATGGCAGGCAAAAGTTATGACTATTCTTTTGGGAAAATCTTTGTAATTATTTCATTGTCAATGAACTCATTATTCATATTCATTATTTCTGTAGAGGGTATGTAATCAGCTTTCAGAATGAATAAAAAGCTTTTGTGATGGGCCTTCATGAAATTCAGAAGATTTTCGGATTAATGTTCCACCCGCAAAATTGAAAGTCAAAGAAACCGAAAAGTTTTTCTAACAATGACAAACCAAAATGGCAAACAATGGCAAAGCCATCGTAACTTTCTTGGTTGCTCTATGATAAGTAATCTTAACCCTTGCGTACTGTGCAAATATGAATGCAAATTTTGAAAATAATTGACAGAATTTAGGGATAAGGATTATAATAGCAAAATAAAAGCCATAATAAAGTTTTTTTTTTAATGGATTTATATGCTAGAAATTATCGGAATAGAATAAATGTTAACAAGGAAAATCTTTTCGTCCTTAATAAATGAGAAAGAATTTTCAAAAATAATAAAATTTTGCATAATAGAAGAAAGAAAAACTATATGGCCTTCGAAAGGTTTACGTTGTGAATATGGTTGTGGGAAAAATTCATAGTGCACCCTTTTATCTTAGCAGTTTCACTAGTTGTCGCCAATTCAGGAAAGTTTGTATGCAAATAACTTGATTGTCAACTTCTTTTGCATACAAACAGGATCTCTGTGGCACGTGCATCCAAAGATAAATAAGGGATATAAAATCGATGGTATGGCATGAATTTTCTTTTGCGCTTTTTAAAGTGGAAAAATAATGAAAATATTTTCATTGAAACAAGGGTAAGAGTTTGCTTTCGACAAAAGTATTTTTCATATTTCACCCCTTTTCCCTTTTTCAATAAAAATTTGCAAACTGAATATGAACGAAAATGGGTAGAGCTAAGCTAAGCTGAACTGACAAGATGATCTCTTATGTATGTATTTCTAGAATGATTCGTCCTTATTGATGTTGCAATGCATGTCACAAGGATATAAAAATGCAGCACATGTTTTCTTATATGGATAAGCTTTTCAATCTGTCTGAACTTGGGACTCCTACAACTATTATAAAATGTAGTACCGCCTCATACATGTATATTCTGAAGACAACATTATAGAATCTCTTCACTACCAACTTTTTATTAGAGAAAAATTCAAATTGCACTTTTTCATTTGTTCCAAACATTATAAAGAACGTATAACATTTTGATAAAAACAGGAGTAAAGTTGAGAACGTTGGAGAAAATCATACAGAAAATGTTAGATTTTGTTCGCAATCAGAACAATAACTTCATCAATTTTTAAAAAAATGCAAATCTAAATAGAAAAACTTTGTGTGTATGTGTGTGTATGTTTTTGAAAAGTCACTTGTTGTCTATTTATTTTTGACACACATACTCATAACGTACATCCATTCAATAGCTTGTGAAAAGTGAATTATTGGTTGAATAAACACTCAGTTTCTGTTAGTGCACATTTCCATTCAGAGAGATGCAAATTAATTGGATGCTCGAGAAGTTGTTGATTGAATAATTTTCCGAAAGAAACAAGAACCAAGCTCATCAAGCGTATTTCAATTCAGAAGTGCAACTTTAAATCAGCTCACATGTATTGAATCCTTTTTTGTTAACTATCATTTTATTCACAATCAACCACGTTTATTAATATACTCCAACAATAGTCAATGATTAACTAATTTATCTACTATAATTTTTTACATTATTGATCAAATAAATGTACTCGATCAATACATATATAGGATAAAATTCATAGTAATCTGATTCATTGACATTCATAATAAGTAAAATTTATTTTCAATTAAAACTGACAGTATAGTTTTCCCAAATAAAATGCATAAAAAAAATCATACTTATGATAAAATTATTATTTTTAATGAGCTGAATAAAAATGCCTTTTATTATATTTGAATTTATTTCAATTTATTTTATTTATATGATTATATATGAAAGGCAAAAAAAAAAGAAATTCTATAAAATAAAATAATATTTCTACCACCAGGATATCTCCTGTCAATATGATAACCATCAATTTTGTATCCTTATTTACCGTACGACTCTTTATGCTTGGTATGTGGTAATTGCTTTTGATTTTCCATACCACATCTGATCGTAATTACAATTTAAGTTCATGTTAATCTGTTCAGGATCTGGATTTATCTGACATTTATGAAAAATTAATCACCATTCGAATGACTATAAAATAAACTTGAATAACTTATTTTTATATAGAACAATTTACCGAAAACTATTTAAATTGATAGTGCTTTAATTAAAGTATTGAAAATATATTAGCTTGTATGGAATAAAAGTAAATATATACAAAGGCAGTATGATAAGTTGGTGATAAATACAAGGAATATAGTTTATATTAAAAACATCATATTTTTTTTGTTATAAGACATTCATAAAAAGATGATATACGAATTTTTATAAATGTCCGTTCATTAGTTTAGTTTTGACAGTTTTTCAGAGCAACCGAAGTTTGTATTTTTTATGAATATAGAAAAAACTGATCTTCATGTGTTAATGAACCACAATTTTTTTTTTGAAAAAAAAACTGTTTTTTTTATCAAATCAAACTTTAAATATATTTTGAAAACTTCTCAGTAAATTCGTTATTGTCTTACAAACACGATTGATGCTGAGTGCCGTTGACATTACCACCGAAGAAATGAGTAATAAAATTCATGATTTCGTTTTAAAAAATTGTCACATCCAAATAAATGGCAAAATTGATTTGATAAATAGAATATTTAAGCAAAATCGTATACGAAATTTTGGATATTAAAAGGCTATTGGTGAGCTGACTAGAAACGTGTTCGTGTTATAACTTCAATGCAGAGTTTTGACATTTTTAAGCGTAATATAAATGTAATTTTAACATCGAATCATAACTGTAAATAAAATATGGATTCACTAATATATAGCAAGAATCAAAATTCTGTCTAATAGGACTTCAAATAAAAATTCAGCGGCATCAAAAATCAAAAGCCGAATAAGTTTCATCAGCAGGAAAGGTTATAACAACTATTTTCTGGGATATACATTGTATAATCTTCATCTACTATTTTGAAAAAGGAAAAACGATAATAATATAGTATTATATAATATTTTTAGAACAGTAAAATAATGAAATATGGACAGTACAACCGCATTTGCAAAGAAAAAAGTTCATTTTTATCCTGATAATATGCCTGTACATTTATGGGCAATTGCAATAGCAAAATTAGTAAAATTTCGTTATGAATTACTTTCTCAACATCCGTATTCTCTAAATCTGGGTTTACAGGCATCTTTTACCTGTTTTCAACATGAAGAAATGGCTTGGTTTTAATCCAATTCTGAGTTCAAACAGAAACTGATACCAATTTTGCAGAGTTTGACAAATCTTACTATACGAATTGTGTAAACAAGTTGGAATATCATTGGAGAAAATTTATCATTCTAAAAAAAGATTATACACAAAAAATAAATCAATTTTTGCTGAGTAAATTAATTATTTATTTTCACTTATCACTGACTTATCATACTGCCTCTATATAAGTGTCACAAATTCTAAGAAAATATTCTTAGTTACCATATAACAAAACTTATATAATTTACGTACAAATAATAATAAATTATCACAGAAGATTTATTCCAATTTTATTATTTGCGGATATTCTTTTATTTTCCAAAATATTGTACTTCCGAAATTATATTTGCATATATATTTTTTATTTAACTACTTATCGAAGTATTTTTATTATAACTAACATGAATGTAAATATATCAAAAGATAGAAAAAAATAGATCCGATTTAGTATGTTTATCAAGTCAAATCCGATTTTTGCGGAAACGAATTCAGAATAATTCGAATTTTAACAATATAGAATATAGTAAAAACGACAAATATTGGAGTTATTTTTATATTATCCCATTTGATTTGACCTAAAAATCAAAATTCAGTAGGAAGTTTTTAGTCGTTTTTCTTCTCCTTAGTCAATATGTAAAATGTGAATATTTTTGTTGGTTTTGTGAATTTACGCACATAAATATTGAAATGTAAATAATAATTCTTTTTTATTTTGGTAAATGTTGTATTAAAATAAAACAATATTTTAATCTTACTTGTTATGATATGATAATAAAACCAAATAAAATAGAATATGAATCAATTGAATTGAAAATCGAATATAAGATATCGAAAAATCACAAGAGTATTAAAATTCATATGGTTTCTAAATCAAAATTTTATGTTTGATCAGAAAATTTATAGGATTTATGTTTAGAATAATAATAAAAGTATAAATATAAAAATTATAGCATCTTTTTAAATAAAATTATTATATATCAAATATTTAATAATAAAAGATAATATTTCTGATAAAGTTTTGGAGTAATCATAATTTTTATATAATTTATATAATTCTAACAATAATTAAGTCTTATTCGTAAGTTTATTAAAGCAATACACTATACTACTTCTTACAGACAATTTAAGTATTCTTTCCCTCAATAATACTGTAAATATTTTAAAAATTATCATTCCTTCCATATTTTAACGTGTACTAAAATTATACCCTACAAACCGACAAGTAAATAAATCTCCGATATTCAATAACACAGTCTAATTAACCATTCAAATCTCCGAATTTTAATACAAATCTTTTAATGTTGGTTTATCAAGTAAAGTATAAAAGTAGACGAATGCAAATGTGTCCACATAACTTTTACTATCCGCCGTAAACCGGGCTATAGGCTTAGATATTATGGACTGTACTTATTTAAACGATTGATATGGAATCCATTAACAAAACCTAAAAGATTAGAAGTGAATAGACGATATTGTCAGCTATTTCAACTTTTAGACAACGGTTATAAATTTAGAATACACAACAAAGAAATTATACATAATGTCCAACTAAAACAAATATGGACTTACATATCGAATCTAATCCCTCCAATTAAAAATACTTTGCACAATAAGTGATGTGTAATTTTCATAGTCATAAGGATCATTTTTATCTCGATATAAAAAGCTTTATCTCGTTATAAAAAGTGTCAGTTTTGCTTTTCTGTAATAAAAATGCTTTTATTTTAACTTTTTTTTGAATAAACACCTCCAAGAGATATCAGTGCTTATGCGCTTCTCAAATCCTCTCATATTAATTTTTACATATTGTTATTTTATGGTTGTAGATTTTTCTAAGTTATTATTAAAAAAATCTAAATAGATACTAATGGTCGATCAGCTAGACGGGGGAGACTCTCTATTACGCAATGTTAACATGAGTTCCTAACTTACTGCCCCTGCTAACCAAATGGAAAAAAATACCTTAATTTGAGGAGTAGATGGGCTGTTTATTTTCAAAGAATTTGCACAGAAATTATAAAAATGGAAACTGCTCATAATTTGGACAGGGTATTCTGCCCTTATGTGTAAATAGATTTTTGGAAACTAACCTAACCCATATATTCTATAGCAGTTAACATATTCCGTCTCTCATCTTTTATTGGAATATCACCTCACCTTTGTTGTGGAACTTTAAGACCTCTTAGTATACTTTTTAAATCCTTGGTAAGATATCAACAAACAAATAAAAAATACTATTATAAACAAAAAGGATAGAAAATTCTCAATTTAAGAATATGGAATATCTTTTGATAGTCTGAGCATGCCATCGAAGTTTCAGCTGTACAGGATACTAGTATTGCCAAAAACCATTGCAAACTCTTATCCGCATTGGAGAGAAGTGTTCTTGGACGAATTTTTTGACCCTTAGATTAGGGTTAATAATTATGGAGCTTATATAACGATGAAATCGTGAAGCGTTACCGCAACCTCTGGGCTATGGATAAAATTTAGTTCAATAGGTTGAGGTGGTTTGGACACTCAATCTACTAAGTTTAGAAAGATCCTGCCTAGAAAGGTTACCGCAGCTTCATTTATATTCTCAGAATACGACGAAGATTCTGCTTTTGGTGAAGCGATGGCATAAACCATGCTAGGAAGACGGCAACGTGAAATCGGGTGTCTGCAGTTCTTTGATTCAGCATGCCTAGACTGAACTTCTGGTTCCCTGCAAGGGAGTTACTTTTGGGTTAATGCTCCAGTTATAATATCTATACCAGAAGTGGCATACGGGCTATGGCGAACCTACGGCACCTGAGCTCATCTACCAGTGCCATGAAATTATAGTTTCCTTGCTGTAGCTCGTTTAGTGAAGAGTACTCACCAGATGCTCTTAAAAGCAGAACTAACTGGTGGTTCGATCGCCTTTGGCTAAAATGTGAGTGGCTGTGGTTGTCACCTACATCGCGGGATGGCAGGAGCCCATGTGCTATAACTGAAGGTAGGCCTTGCTAACAACAGTTAGGATAACTAGCTTGTAACTGGTTACTAACTGTTAGTAAATGGACCTACGTGTTATGGATGGAGCTGGTTAGAGGCACAACTAGATACAATAGTTGCATAAATGTATGAGGAGTAACGAGAGAGAGGTCTGTTGGTTGAGACCGCTCACCATTACAATTGATGGAAGATCAAATTTTTGCCTGCTGAATGCATGAGGTACGAAATATGGTTAAGAAGAAGATGAAGGTGATAAAGAAGATGAAGGTGATAAAGAAGATGAAGAAGAAGAAGATGATGAAAAGAATAAAGAAGGTGAAAAATATTAAGAAGAAGAAACAGATAATGAAGATGAAGAAGATAAAGAAGAATACAATGAAGAATATGAAGAAGAAGAAGAAGAAGATAAAAATAGAAAGAGGAAACCTGGTAGAATGTTCCATGCATGAAGCAGGAAATCAAAGAAGAGTGCGTTAGATTGACGCGAAGTGGGGTATTGTTAAGTAATTGTAATGCATGCAACTACCTGGATCTAGTCAGCAGAGTTGGCAAAATCCACTACTGGATTAGTCTATTTGTGCGTGGATTGAGCGTATCTCAATCCCTATGGTCATGCCATGTTAAGTAGCATCAAACTATTGGATTTCTGATTATTTAGTAATAAAATTTAATAAGTAATAGATTAAAAACTGTAATTATTTGAATTAAGTTGTTTTTATGTTTTACCATTTTTTATGGTATATATATCAATTATTTTATCAAATATTTTATTGGTTTCTTTACAGGATAACTATTTACTAATGAACCCTTCGTGAACATTTTTGATTGGTAGTAAAAGACTTAAAATTATAAGACACTGATAAGCTTTAATTTTAAAAATTCCAGTTCAACTTTAGCCTCTTTTTAATATTCTGCCATCAATTTTGTCTCCTAAATAAGTTATAAATATTTGGTTTTTTAAATAATTTTCAACATAAATGAATTCATGTCTATTTGTATAAAATTCATTTTTGTTTTTAACACCATATAGTATTGGCAGATTTGATTAAATTTATATGCATGAGAAATGTCGTCACAGTTCCTTTTTGATTTCAGCCATCTTGTCACTGTTTTTGGGAAAATTTCGCGTATTCGGGTGTGTTCGATTGCCGCCATTTTCTAAGTCAACAACGTGTTTATTCAGTTGGAAATTTGATTATTTTTTATATTTGGAACGTAAAGTTAAGAATTCTATTTTTTTACTGTTTCTCTCTCTTATTTTAGTGGAAATCAAGATGGTGTGTAATGAGGAAGTTATCACCGGTGGCAGGTAAATGTCAAAATTTCCATATTTACATAATTCTTTTTATGTACATTTTGTTTGTTTGTTTGTTTTTTTTTTGGTAGCTTTTATATTTTGGTTTTTGGTATTTTGCATATTTTTATTTGAATTTTTATTTGATAACTTTTCACCATTTATTTTTAAAATGACGGAAAAGAGCAATGCGGAAGAAGATGGAAAAATTACCATTTATCGGCTGGGGTATGATGAAATACAGTGCATGCCTTTGAATGATAATATTTACTTTACATTTTTTATAGCAGGTGCCATATTTAAATGAATAAAATTTTATACTTATAAAAGAATATGGAAAATAGAATCGCATGAATATGTTTATATACACAGCCAGATGTATATGAAAAAAAATGAATACAAAAGAATCATTCTTGATTGCGATTATATTAAGCATATACGTTGACTGCTAAAAATTCAATTCCAGAAACATATTTTATAATACAATATATTTTTTATTTACTTTTATAATGTAACAGACATTTTCATCAAATATTTTATTTCCATTTAATTTTTAAGGTATTTTTTTTAAGCTTTAACATCATCGACTTAAAAAGTATTTTTTAAGCTTAAAAATATTTATTTTGTGATTTTTTTTTATGTCAATTTTAAAACATTTCATTTCTACAAATCAAGATTTTCATATTATTCCCGTCAAGTGAGATGTACAAAAATTAATGATTTTTTTATAATCTACTCTTTGTAGCACCTAGTTTATATTTATTTTTATTTTTTATGTTTAAATCATCAAAATTATTTCTACACCAAACAAACAAGCAAATTTTTCAAAATTCCTATGAGCCTATCAGCTTATTATCAATCTTTAGAAAAATCCTTGAAAAAATTGGTCTACATCCCATTTTTATTATGCGAAAATTATCCCTGATAACCTATTTCGCTTTCAAACAGACCACTCTACAACGCAATAATATCATTTCATTCTGTTTTGAGCAAAAAGGATACTGTGCAGGAGTTGTGCTCCCACTTGCGCAAAAATTGTATTATCTAAGAATTTTTCTAGAAACATTACATATCTTTTTTTCAGGGGTGGTATCTTGGACTGATTAAGAAACTTGTTTATTCTGAAATATCCTTTGTGACAACTGGTATTCCTCATGGTAGTGTCATTGAGGATTTCCAATAATAATAATTTTTTGTGATCTTGTTCAGCTCCTCCTTCGATGCCGTCTTTATCTCCTCAATCGTAGCGTAGCGTCGTCCTTTCATGAGGCTCTTCAGTTTCGGGAACAAGAAAAAGTCACAAAGGGCCAGATCTGGAAAATACGGTGGCTGCGGCATTATTAGTGTATTGTTTTTGGCCAAAAATTTGAGCACAAGCAACTATGCGTGAACAGGGGCGTTATCATGGTGCAAAAGCCAATTTTTGTTCTTCCACAAATCCGGGCGTTTCTGGTGGATTGCTTCGCGCAACTTCCGCATAATTTGCAGGTAATATTTCTTATTTACCGGTCTACCCTGTGACAAGAACTCATGATGCACTACAATCCTGCAATCAAAGAAAACTGTAAGCAAAACCTACACATTCGACCGAACTTGGCGCGCTTTTTTCGGTCTTGGCTCGTGCGGCAGCTTCCATTGGGATGATTGAGCTTTGGTTTCCACGTCATAACCATAAGCCCATGATTCGTCACCAGTTATGACCCTCTAGAGCAAATTTGGGTCACCGCGCTCCTTAGCAATGTTAATGCGATGCTGTTTTTGGTCGAAATTGAGCAATTTTGGTACGAATTTCGCGGCGACCCGTCTCACACCCAAATTATTGGTAAAAATAAAATTACACAAGCCAATCGATATGTTTAAGTCCTCAGCAACTTCTCAAAAGGCGATCCGACGATTCTCCAATACTATTTTCTTCACTTCATCAATGTTTTCGTCTGTTGTCGGGCGTCCTGTACGCTTTTCGTCGTTCACATCTTCTCGGCCCTCTGCGAATATTTTGTACCATCGATAAGCGTTGCTTCGGTAAAAGGTAGCTTCACCATATGCCACAGTCAACATTCGGAATATGTCCGCGCAATTAATTTTGTATTTCACACAAAATTTTATACAGATTTTTTGATTCATTTTTTGGAATGGGAAAAAATCGAAGACGAGCCAAAACACGTGCAAGCAAAGCAGCTGTCAAAAATTAACAGAACATTCAAAATGGCCGAACTTGTCGGCGTAAGTGAGAGACATGAGTACCAACATAACGCCACAAAAAAATCGAAGATCGAGTGTACGTAATCCGCGGAAATTCAAAATTCACGATACTTTTTGAAAAGACCACGTATTTTTTTCTTCTCATTGTCGGATCCTTTAATATAAAAATAAAGTAGTTCAAAAATATCTCAGAATTTAGAAAGATCTGAAAGGAAATTTTTTTTATCCACCATTTTTAATACTTTTATATATAATATTTCATATTACTTGTATGCTATTTTTACATTCATTTAAAGAAAAAACCAAAGACAATGTATGTATCTAATCTATTCCATTTCCACTACCAAACTTTAATCGTAATAGATTTTTACATCTTGAAAAAAGAAAATCATTACTGCAAGTCTTTGTGGATATTTTTCTTAAATCACAATAATATATAATTACACATTTTATTATATAATTTCTCTCACCCTGCTTACCATTAATTTATTTTCAATACTATCCTGCCAAGATATTAAGTCTTATTTAAAAATCGATAAGTTAACAAGAACTTGAATTCGCCGTAAGGACGAATTCGTTTAGTATAAATCTAATATTTATTCTTCGATTAATTTGACGTTAAGGAGAAAATTGAAAAATCGATAAATTATCTAATCACGAAGATTATGAATTGGAATTATTGGTAATTTTATGTGTCTAATATTAATGTGATATAATGGAAAAGAGAGGAAGCAAGAAAACAGAACTCTGAAGAGGGAATGGGGGTGAATTGTTGAAGGAAACAATGGTTGAACAGGAACATCTCTGATATCCTTCAGAGACTATTCGAATTATAAATCTGAAGTTTAATTATCAAATAAATGGATCGATTGTAATCAATTTCCAATTAATCTTATTTCTTTTCTCTTTTTTTTCGTATTTGTAAATTTGAAAATAAAGAAGAAGACAAAAACAAAATTAGACCGGATGAGTTTATTGGTGATTGTAAATTCGATTTATTGGTAATTTTATTATTTATTTTCTTTCTTGAAAAATTACCTTTTGAATAATTTCATTAATCCTGTATAATTATTTTCATTACAGATTATGGTAAGGCACTTTATAATAATTAGCACAGAGTGATCTAAAGATAAATTCAAAAAGTTTTATGTCTTTTTTTAGGATACTTTTCGAAATATTTTCACATATTTTCATGTTTCATCCAGTGAACTTCGATTGTTTATATACCAGGTGTATAAGCTTAAATCCACTGTTTTTAGTCAAAAAAACACATGTTTTTTTTCATAGAAAGCAAAAACAAATTTATTCAAATTACTTGCCCTCGCTAGCTACACATTTTTCCCATCTCTCTGGTCATTTGTGGATACTACGCCAAAAAAATTCCTTCTCAAACCACTCATCAAGCCATTTTCGGACGGCTTCGTAAGAATCGAAGTGCTGCTCAGTGAGCGCGTGGCCCATAGACAAAAACAGGAGGCAGTCGGAAGGGGACAGGTCTAGCGAATAAGCGGGTTGGGGTAGCACCTACCAGTTGAGTGTCTCCAAGTAGTTTTGGACCATTTTTGACGTTTGCGATGGTGCGTTGTCGTGGAGGAAAATCAGCTTGTCATGTCTTATTTGATAATCCGTCCTTTTTCCACGCAGAGCACGGTGCCATTTGATCAGTTGTTGGTGGTAGCGGTGAACATTAACAGTTTCACCAAGTTTCAACATCTCATACTAGACGATACCCTGCTGATCGCACCAAAAGCGCAGCATCGTCTTCCGTCCAAACCGAAATGATCTTGGGGAAAATGTTAATGGTTGGCCGGGATCACACCCACGATTTGTTACGTTTAGGATTCTCGAAATATATCCACTTTTCATAGCCTGTCATAATCCGATGCAGACACGACGTTCTTTTTGTCTGGCGAGCAATATTTCGCATGTGTTTTGGCGTCGCTCCATCTGCCTATCGATCAATTCATGCGGTACCCAATTTCCGATCTTTTCAATCTTCCCCATGGCACGCAAACGCATGGAAATGGCTGGTTGAGTAACACCCAATTGCTCCGCGAGCATTTTTTGCGATTGGATATCGTCTTCGTCCAAAAGAGCCTGCAATTGATGGTCCTCAACCTTCCTAAGCCGATTATCACATTTCTTGTCGCACAAGTCAAAATTGTCGTGTTTGAACCAACAAAACCAATCTCGGCACATTGTTTCCGATAAAGCACTGTCACCATTAGCCTCCATAAGCATTCGTGTCGATTCGGCAGGTGATTTCTTCAAAGTGAAGCAGAAAAGCAGAGCTTCTCGCATATGCTCTTTTTCTGGCATAAAACTAGACATGATTAGCAAAGGAGAAATGTATGTTGTTTTACTAAATTGCTGACAATGTGCACTAATTAATGTTGACAGATGTCAAACTCATAAAAAAAAGTATGGCGTGCCTATGGTAGCTTAATACGCTCACTCACACCATCAGTGGATTTAAGCTTATACATCTGGTAAGTCGGTCAGGAACCGTCAGTCGCAGATGATCAATTGTGACACCTTGTTGGTGTAACATGTCTCTGTTCAGTTGGAACCACAATTGGTGCAATTAACGGTTGAAAAAGTAATGTTACATCAATTATGGTCACAGCATTACCAGTAGTGTCCTTAAAGAAAAACAGATCAAAGGCACCGCCAGCCAAAACACTACACCTTAAATTCACTCCACGAAGTCGTAAATATCGTTCGTAAATTGACTTAGAATTTTCCCGTCCTACCAAGAAGTGGATTTTTTATTTTAATAAAGTCAAAAAACATTTCCTTAATCATTATTAAGGTCTCGTTTATGGAGTCCTAAAACATTTTAACTAAATTACTTGCTGATGTTACTGTATCACATGAATTTTGTAAAGGTATAAACGAAAATCTTTATGTAAAATATTATTGCGAAAAATTCGATATTTGTACACTATTCCTTATGGAAATACTCAGACTTTCAGCTAGAAGTTCTTAGAAGGCCACATTACGAAGCGATCTTTAGAAAACCCCGTCTCTTAAAGTCATAAAATTAATCTGCAGTATTTCATATTATTTTAATAAATCCAATAATACAAGTAACCATAAAACTAACTAGTAATAATACTTTAATTACATATGAAAAGGTATTGGTTTTCAATTAATTCTGAGCTCTTTTTCTTAATTATATTTTTCTTTATGTATACTTTGTAACTGATATTGATTCGATAACTTCTATAGTAAAAAAGTTCAATTTTATGAATGAAAAATGTTCAGTCAATTTATTATAAATGAAAATGATATGATAAAATAATCAGATTTTAATTAAAGTCACAATAATGTCTGCTACTAGTATATAAAATATTTCCATTCAGAATTCCATAGTGTAAAGAATAAAAATCTTCCAATGGAATATAATGATAAAGTGCCATCCAATCGACAAGGATTTATTTCTTTTACTGTCACTGTCTGTGTCTGTACTTTTTGCTCCTATATTTTTCTGAATTTATGTTAATTTCTATATTCGCAAAAATGTCTACATTTTTCCTTCATATTTTATTGAGTAGCTCAATGACCCCTGCTCATAAATATTCAAAAAGCGGAGTTACATTGATTTGCATTAGCATTTGTTGGCGTCAGTTGTTAGAACAATCGCTGCCCCCTAAAGGAAACGATAAGAATAGCCCATCAACCACCTACAAATACTACTATCCTAATCAGATTCCCAGTAAAACATCCCTCGTCTAGGATATTTTATTTGATAGTTGCCGTACACGGTACACTCACATTTGAACCTTTCCCACATGGATGAACCTAGCCATGAACACCAAAAATTTACAGAAACATTTTCGTTTTCATATTTTTTTTTACTTTAAATGCAATCATTACAATTCCACGGTCGTTGATTATTATTTTTATAGCCCTTAAACTAACACCTTACCTACCTTCATTCCATTAAAATAGAAGCAAATATTTGGTACGTTATTGACGATACTGAACTTCAACATATCTCGACGTTGTTGTCGATGATAATGTACGCTTTTAGTTAAACAATCTGCAATTTTGTCTAGCTATCTGTTCGATTATCTGTCTAGAACTGTTTTTTCCGGTTTTATGTATATTTTTTTTCTCTATATAAAATTCACCACTTAGCCATAAACAATTCACAATTATTTTGAAAATAAATTTCCTGTAATTGGCGCTGCTATAAACCCATACTTTTTATGGTAAAACAGAACCAACCATAGTCACATTCAGTACAAAGAGAATATTGCAGATTCACTTTTTTATGACGATGGGGAGATATTATGTACAGACTGGGTGGCGCATGTTGTTAAATTTGCACAACATGGACGAACATAAATCGATTGTTTCGCGGTACTATCGAGACAATCGTTACAACTGAGCCAGATCTATAAATGTTATAACAATTATTTTCCAGCCATAACAAGGGTATCAGTGAAATTACATTTTACTGCTCCCCAAATTTGGATTAATTTTCTGAACTGTAACGATCGAAAGGACATTTGTATACTAAAATTAGTTTTTAGTCTAAGAGAAATTTTTTTTTTTTTATTAAATAATTTATTTAAATAATGTATAAGAAAAGATGATGAGGTGGGGGGGGGGGGTGATAGGGTTAATGTTTTTTTCAAAATTACTATAATATTAATAGTTAACTTCTTTAATTCAAGAAGCTTATTTAATTATGGAGAACTCTCTGGAAAGTGGAAAATATTTTAGATAAAAATTATGGAAAGTTTTACTGGAAGTATCAGTACTAATAATTTTTCTTCGTGAAGCGTATATGATAGTCCCTTCCAGATGGGCAGTATAAGTTTAAACCTTATTATTAAACAAATAAATGGAATAGCAACATTTGAAGAAAGGATATGCTATCAAATTTTCTGTGGGCCTTGGGAATATCGCAATTTTGACAGAAATTTTGGCCTTAAAAACATGTACTCCTCAAAAGCTCATCAATAGAGCGATGAGGTTTTGAGGAATATTATTTTCTAAGTCCAACATTTTTTGATGCCATAAAGCATTTTTGAAAGTCTGAGGGAAGTTTTTAACATTTAAAACTGATGAAAATGAATAAAGTTGAACCTCCAGGACGAACTGTTAATGGAGTTTTTTTATATTAAAAAAAAAAATTGTTATAAAAAACTTCCTTGACAGTTTGTCCTGGAGGTGCGTTTCATTGAATTTTCCTAAGCGAAAAGTATCGAAAGCCGATTTTAAGGACATTTTTAAAAAAATCTTCATTGGCAGTTTGTCCTGAAAGTTATTATCCCTTATTTTCATCAGTTTCCTGTGTTGGAGCATAGTTTCTCTGTTGATCACGTTTTTTATATAAAAAAAATCCTTGAAAGACTCTGAAAAAGGATATTGCCTCCTGTCATTCAGCTATCTCCATCAACAAGTTTTTAATGAAAATATGAATTCCTGTGATTCTACAGTCTTCCTTTCACCTAAGCTAAGTACATTTGCATTGTTTTTGTTAACCAGGATTTAAAATACTTGAAAGGTAAACCTAACCTAAGACCAAGAAGCCAAAGGCGATTCTAGTTGAAGTCATCCTCTACTTCTACGAAGAATGGAAGGAACGCTTTGGCCAATGTCTAACTGCCCAAGAAACTACTTTAATAAGGATATTAAAAAGTAGGATCATTACTTTTCTACTAAAGATTACACATATATCGTACAAAAAGGATAATCGAAAAATATATTAATAAAAATATTTTTTTACAAAAACTGCCTCTACAGAAAATATAATTTTCATTATACCACACATAATATTTTATGGAAATCATATTTTTATTATCAAATATTTATTCTGAGTCCTTCTTAACTTTATATATGAAGAAAAAATATTTTGAATTCGGCTATTTTACGTTCATAGTTATAACGTCCTTCAGTAAATAATTTAGTGCACTCGGACAAGACCAGTCGTATAGTCCATCCAAATATCTTTTAGGTTTTATGATGCCCTCATAATTAAACGTACTCACGCTTGGAATTGCAATTAATGGGATAGAGTAATAAATTTCTTCTTGTTGAAATAGTGAGGTAATATAGAGACAGATAGCGTTAAAGCTGAAGAGGAAACGGTGGAGTACGGAAAGAATGGAGATGGTATTGGGATCATTAGAAAGACTTATGAGGACAACGTGTCTGAATAATAAAATTGCGGCTATTAAGGCAGCTTGTTTACACAAAGATTATGCGTCTTGGCCATTTTAGTGAATTTTATGGATGTTAACTATAAGCATGAAAAACAAATTTCAAGACAATTCATCCTATACGGTCTATGCTAGTTAATCTAGAGAATCGTGAGTCCGTGATGCAGTTCTATCGGTGGCCCTAAAATTCACTCTGGTGGAAAAAATATTTCATTCTATTTTAAAAGTTCTCATATTTTAATATGGAATACCCTCACACATACATAAGTGAGTATGGTACAGGTGTTAAAAATTTTTGTCATTAAATTTAACGTTTTCTATTTTAATAATACAGAAGAAAAAAAAGTAGCCCGGGGCACGTTAAACTTTGTGTACCATTCGATGTGACAAAAGTTTTGATTTTATTGTACAATAAATTATTTGATAGTTAAAATTTAAAGGTTTACCCTCAGTGCACCCTGTTTTTTACGCCTATACCAGAGAAACGTGTCCAAGCAAACATGAGTGCTTATTACTCAAAAGCAATGCTCGACTTTCAACAAAACAATTAATTATATACAAATTTTTGAAAAAAATAATTAAGAAAGTTTTTACCTTTTTCGATATAAATGTTTTTCTATGAGAGCATAGGCATTACAAACCTTTAAAGGAAGAGTCCTATAAAAGGATTCGGATACACTTACCCCATCCATAGAGAAAATTTGTAAAACTAATGAGCAAAATATGATATTTGCTGACCATAAACGGACATATCCTAATTTGCGTTCATAGTCAGAAAACCTGGTCTACCTTTTTGGCTTTTCCAAAGTTGAAAGGTTCTTTAACTAGTAAAGATGAAATATGTATAATGTTGACATGTGTTTCCATACATATGCAAATGAGAAATCAAATTATTATGTAAAACCAGAAATAGGAGGGTTAATTATCCGACCACCCTATCGGATACGCGTGTTAACAACATACGAGTACACAGCATCATTGAATTGGTGTGGCCAAACCGAGTCACCTACGAATATTTATGAGTTTTTCATCAATTATACAACAAAACAGAGTGTTGGTTGAATGTTTTGAATATATTATTCCGAAGTAAAGGTTTCAATTTGTCAACATAAAATGTTCTTAGTATTTTTACTTTTACATTCCATTCTGCTCAGTGACACCGCCCACTCTATCAACCATCAATTTGAATGGAAACTGACAGAAAAACTAATCATAAATAAATGGAAAATTATGAGATTGAAATGTAAATTCCGAATAGATAAACATTACTTCGTTTACATCTTTATAGAAAAAAATCACCTTTTCGGGAGAGGGAGGTGCTTTGTCCAATTGCAATTCTAACATTAACCCCAGCTCACCTTCGACTTTACCTTCTTATCTTTTCGTACAACATATGGTGCATTTATGAATCTATGCATACTCGTTATTATCCTGGGTGAGGATATTTATACTCGTACATTTATGACAATGTAGTCAGATAAGTCTACCACAAGTTCCAATTGGTAGCGAGTCGTAACTCTGCAAAGAGGAATACTAATTTTCCATTTATTATAGATAAAAAAATCATTTTACGTATCTCATTCGGTGATATTTTCTAGTACCCCATATATACGGGTACATATGGTTAAAGGGATGGTGTACGAATGACAGCAGTAGTGTTATCAAAGTAAAACAAATACGGAATATGGACGCAGATATATAAACCAAGAACGTATCTAAATGTATATCATCGAGTACTAAAAAGAACCAACGACCGTCCATTCTCATCGTCCTTTTTAGTGATGGTCCTTATATTTTGAAGATTAATTCTCCTATAAACTAAACAGCCGCAATAACTAGTCTCTTGTTTCCATAAACACATATATACACGTACATGGAATTGGTCATAGTCTAGTATATGCTCCTGTCGCAATACCTACTAAGCGTTAGGCATTAGGAATTAGCAACTAACTACAAGTACTGCACATCCCACAACTAGTCTAATATCAACACTCGAAATTAGGCATTGCTCTGATGGCATTTGATATACGAGCATATTCGGTCTAGTGAAAATGCATAAAGTACGCAATTTGGAGAAACTGAGCCATTCTTCCTAAGCCCGACAAGTACGTATATAACCTCAACCGACCATCGGAGCTGCTTTCTGCTAATGCTGATGAAACAATTCCTCTTTCACAATTCACGCATGTGCTAGCTTTTCATAGTGGATAAAGTTATCTTTGTAAAATTGAATGTGTGCTCCAAAAAAAACCAAATTATTTCCCGAAACCTAAGCACAAATTATTTCCCGAAACCTTGCCCATGTCCACTTTGAGGAGCACTCATTCTGTTGGCATCAACAAACAATATCCTCGACTATGTTTTGTTGGCAAAGCCTCAACGATCATCTGCATATGTTGATATTCCTATCCTGTTGGTGGTAGATTACCGAATTGGGTGGCAAGTTAGTAATGTATATTCGTATATGGATTTAGTATAAATAAATTTTCAATTGGGGACATATTTCCTTTAATTAACTTAACAGATTTAGCTTTATTTAAATGAAATGTTATTTTGAAAATGAATTATTGAAAATGGGAATTAGTTCATTCGTAATTTTTCCTTGCTGTGGCATTTTAATACAATTGTTCAGATTACTTTTATGTTTATTTAAATTTTAATCAACATTTTATTATTTGATTTACATTTGAATTAATCAAACTACTAATGGACTTTTAAAAAAGAAAAATTAATTTTATTAGGTTATTTTTACATTTTATAGTTTTTTTGATATTTTATAAAATAATTACGTCTATAATTTGCATTATGCAAAATGGGAAAATAGTTTTCAAATTAATTACGGTGGCGAAAAGATGAGGCGACAATTTGTATTTGATTAAATCTCCTTCAAATAATTTTTCTTAATCAATAGTATGAAGAAAATTTCCAATAAGTAGAGAACAAAAACAAGTCGCGCGGAATAACAAAGGCAGTATGATAAGTCAGTGATAAATGAATGATACTATGTCAGAAATTTTTGACAAATACAGTTTTTTTTTTCTTGATATAATTATTTAACGGATTTAATAATATTGTATAATACCATTCTTTTTTTTTTAAATTTCAATATAGCCGATTAAGCAGTTCTATAAATAAAAGTCCAATGTTTTGACTGAAATTTGGTTTTTGGTATAAAATAATGAATCCATGTTTTATCAATAGTTATGAATTAATGCAAAAAAACCATTAGGATTATGGCTAAAAATTTCCAAAAACTTCTTTGAAGTTGATACACAAACACCGTTTTAGTAGGTGTGCAAACACAGTATCCATTTCAGGCTTTTCTCATATCCAAAATCTTATAAAAGTTATTGCGGATGAATATTTTGAGTTTTTTTTGGACGGTCTTTAAAAATGATATCAGAAGTTTTATTAATCATTTCTTTGGTAGTAATTTCAACGGGATGCTCATACGACCTCAACGGAATTGAGTAAACCCCTTCTAAATAATTCCATTGGATAGTATGGAGTCTTCATAATACTTTTTAAACTTAATTTCAGTTTCAAAACTTTTTTTTTTCTTTAAAAAAAAATTTATCGAAAAACACTTCTTTCTCATATTAATAAAAACACACAAACCTTATCTTCTTTCAATGCGTGTTAAAACTAAAGTAATGAACAGATATTTATCAAATATTATTTGTTAACTTTTCTTAAATGCCAAATAATAAAACAAATATCGATTTTTGAATATTAGCTTTATTTCTTGCTTTTATTATTAACTTATCATATTGCCATTGTACATCAGGTAAAAACACAGAAATCCTTTTTTCGTCAGTTAGTTTTTATGGAAGTATATGCAATGTCCGATTTAACGGGAACAACCCTTTTTATGAGGTTGTCCTATATACAGTCGGTCCATTAAGTACCACCAAGAAGTCCTTGAAATATATTTTCGATATTGATGGCATCCCTGAGCAAGGTTCGTCTTCCATTGCTTCTCGGATTTTCCAAAAATTCTTTATGTCACTAAAAAAATATGGCCTTGTTAATAAAGAACATCTCCCAGAGGCTTAAAAACTACAAAATTTAAAAGCACATCATTACTCAAAATTTGGTCTTTCATTTTTCGTTACGCACTACAAAAAAACATTACTCCACTTATCAAGCTTTCTAAGGTCGCATAATTGCTGGACCATATTGAAACATGTAATTTGTACCTAGCAGGAGCTATAGTATAAGCTGTGTAGAAAGAAAGTCCCGAGTATTGCCAGATTTCTCTCAATAATCAAAATTCCTCACTTTTCTGAAACTCCTCGTATTTACTGCCCGAATAGATTTACAGTCAAATCTTGATACTTCCATAATCAATATTTACAGAAAAGTTTGCTTAAAACTACAGGAGCTAATATTATACAAATTATATTTTTTTTAAGAGACAGAAAAATTTGCTTTATTTAAAAAAAAAAATTAAAGTAAATACTTTAATTCTTAGAAGGCACAAAAAATTATTCAACTAAAGCCATTAAGATACATTGTACTATCTTCGTGACCGCTATAAAAGACTTACAACATAGATAATAATGTGAATTTTACAAGATATAAAATGTTTTATGCAATTTCTGTTCCACAAGTTAAACCAGACGAGCAACCACTATGAACGCAATTAGTACTCGTAGTCGAGTAGAAAGTCCTCCGCCATCCGCCATTATTAAAGATTGCTGTGTTCTGACAACAGTCTAACGTGCATTAGTTCATCGTTAGTTGCGCTCTTATCTAGCCATTGTCGGAAGTTGCTTCGAAACGAGGTCAGAAGGTTAATGCACCACCTTGCCGTACTGGGGATATACGAGTATCCTATCTGCTTTAATCTGAAGCACAGCTCCTGTTCTTTTTTTTGCAGTGGCAATGTATGCTCACTCGTATATCTGACTTCCATTTGTAATGAATACACCATTGGATTCGGTAACTTTGAATTAGAATAAAATAACAAAATATTTACTGACACAAAAATAAATTGGACTACCTGAATTGCTGTGGAATCCTTTTGGCATCTCCTCGCCACCATAATTCAAATCGTTTTGGTAGTTTGTTACACGTTAAGTACAATCAATGTTCTTCTCCATGCTTTTGCCATGAATACATCCCCTCACTTCGATATTTTAGTTCAATCCCTTATCTTCTGCTCACGTTGCATTATAGATTTCACAAATTTATCCTGATCATGTGTTGCCAGCTGTTTTTGTCCGCCCCAAGTTGTACAGAAGTTGTCAGTTTCTATTTTCGTAAATATTATGCAAAATTTTCTCAGATGCATTTCTGCAACCAAGTCACTTGCCGTTCCCGCCATTTTGGCGAAAACTTATGCAACTAACCGCCATGCTTGTTGTGAGTTTTTATTTCTATTTACTTTTCCGAGTGTTGCAATTTTATGCATAAATAGAAATTTGCACATTGTTTACTCGTATTTGAGAATTTCTGAATTTTCATTCTTCATTTTAACTGATTCCAAAGCTACAAAATACCATAACTATTTGCATGTATATGTCGTCGTGTATAGATTTAGCTAGTAAAGATTCTGATTTGAAAAGGAAATGTTGCTGTTTTTCTTATTATAACTAGGATTATGAATTTTCTGAATTTTTAGATACTGTTTAACTTTTGAATATGATTTATGGAAGCAATTTTGATTTATTTCATACCAATTTTTACGTATTTGTACGCATATCAGCATTTCTTAATAGACAAGCACAAGTTTCACTTAAATTTCTAATCAAAATCCTATTCAAACATAGAAAATTGTTATTTTTAAGTACATTCAAGAAGAAACATTTGATATGCTTTCCTAAATATTAACCTCAAATTTGGTTATCCTTTAATATGAGTAATATGAAATTTATGAACAAGGAAGAATTAATTTTAAAACATAATTTCGATAGTGTATTTATGACAATTTGAATAAATTTATTTAATTATTAATATAATAAAATGTTTTATTTTTAAAAATTATTTAATTAAATTTTTATTATAATTAAAATGTTTTTGTTTTAATATTATTATTAAAATTAAAACGATTTATTTAATTTTCTTATGAAAAAGAAATAAAGGTTTTTATTGATTTCATTTCTGTAATTTTTGACTTTGAAAAAGTATTGAGTTATTTTACAGATTTATTTATAATGAAGAGAATGGTAGGATGAACCGCAGAGTAAATTGACTGTTATAGGTTGCATAGATGTGTCAAGAGTGGTTTCTGAAAAGATAATAATTTATGAAGGACAAAGAACTTATCTAGTCCGTATGCATTCGAATAGCTTAAGGTGTTATTTGGTAAATTAGGAACTCCTGTGAGCATTGGATTATGGAGAGTTTCCCCCACTCATTTGATCGGTTCGCGCATTGCCCACATAATATGGAGCTTGAACACACCTGTTATTAAGCAGATTGTGTCAAATATCATTGAGAACAGGATCATTCGATAGGCCATGAATATTTTCCAGTGCTGAAAAATTATTGATTCCATCAAACTGGTGTAGAAAAATGTTTCCCAAGAAGGACGAATAAGTATTTGTTATCTTTTAGCTTTCTCCGCTGCTAGATTTCATGAATAGCTTCTATTTTTCATGCTAGTTTTGCTGCTTCTTTAATGCGGACCAATGAAAGAACAATATATTGTTTAAAACAAGCATCGTCGAAAGCAACCCGCATTAAAACCAGTAAAAAATTACCCGCCGAAGCTATTTTGAAAACTAGCAGGGAATCTAGCAGGTAAACGAGTATGAAAACAAAAGTCGTGCGCAGTGGTTTTACATCTTGCTACCACATTTGAATGAAATTTGGTAATTCTGAATTAAAGTGAAGTTTTCGCCTAAGATAAAAGATCATTTATGAGAGTAAAATCGAATTTATTTTGTAAAGAGGTGCAGATATGCTCTACCGTTGCAATTTTTTCTTAGAAAACGAAAAATTTTATATCAAGCATGCTTGATGCCAAAAAAATTTATGTCAAGCATGCTGGATCCGAAAGTTTGATGTATGCAAAAAAAATTCTTTTAGAAAAAACACAACCTTTTTGGTGCCATAATGTATTTTTTTAAGGCAACGAATTATTGGAGGATTAACATCGCTCAGAGAGGCCATAAACATCAAAAACTGATTTCAAGGACTTAAAAAACCCTGTGTACAGATTATTCTGGTGGTACTCAATAAGAAAAATGATCAACCATGTTTTTTCGAAAAATAAATCCTTGAAATACTCAGAAAAAAAAGGATACTTCGTGTCAGGTTGAATATTGCATATGCTCCAATGTGACAATTCCCTGTCACATGTCCATTCATTTTGGTATTGTCGATAACAAACAAATGAGTTGAATGTGATTGTAGGTGAGGCCTTCCAGCATAGCTGCGCATAGAGAAAATAATTCTTCCACGATTGTATAGATGCTCAAAGGAACTCCTTTCAAGAGAATAACCTTGATGAATAAAAATAAAATGAAATAATATTTTTCCAAAAATAACTCAGTCTCATTAATTTTCTACCACACTACATATTTTTTAAGATTTTTATATAATAAAATTACATAGGACCTTCGAAGAAAATGAAAGTAGAGCTAGCGACCGGTTTCGATAAGTAGAGAGCCTATCGGTGTACTCCCCTTGCCAGTCTAATAGAATGGTTAATCGCTGCTGTAACTAGCTTAAGTCCTGCTGCATTCTCTTCACATGCTATTTTTTCACTGAATAAGAAATATTTTAACTCTAGTTGAACATAGATATTTGCTAGCCAAGACTTCTATAATTAATATTTTAAATCGAAAATACAGAAAAAATACTCTACAATACAACTACAAATAGTTAACAAAATAATATGTTAATAAATTTTTCTATTAAAAAAAAAAAAGAATAAAAAAATTTCTCCATAAACCATTTGTAAACATCCTTAATATGAAATTAATTTAAATTTGTAATAAATTTTAATGCTAACGAGTACATTCCTTCTTTTTTTATAAATAAAAAATTCTATTAACTGAGTTGAGAAGATAAATTGATGTTAGAACATATAAAAAAGCAATTTTTATGATATAAAATCTAATGTATTACTTAGAATTAAACCTAAAAATCTCAATGTTTGCTTTAATTTATTATTTAAGGAAACTATGTTGTTTTTTTTCGTAGAGGGGGTAGTGTACAATGACTACAAAGTTGTACGAGGAGAACTGAATTTAACTTGTAAAAAATTCCATCTTGTTTTGCTGTTGTGTACTTGTAAATATCATATAATATTTATCATATGTAAAATTCTTTTATTATGTTGTGGTTTTGTGGAATGTTTTTTTTTCTTCTGAGGAATCTTTGCTAGCCCAAGGCAGTTTTGCCCGAAAGCAAATTTTTGCAAGTAACCAAAAGGATAGTATAAGAACGGATACGGAATGGAAGAAAAGTCAGTGGCAAGGAGAAAAAACTTTTCTATGGAAGAAGTCGTTTCTAACACCATACATAATTTCATATCATAAAATCCAACATAAATGGTAGAATAAATTTAGAATTTCATAATTAATGTTCCTTGACTTGAGCACTAATCTAGTTTATATGCAATGCTGGTACATGAATACGAGTGTAAGTCCTCACGCGTTCGCGTCCAAAATCATAAATGAACGACGTGATAATTCATGGAATTATGTTCCGTTGTGTATGAATTTCAGGAATACGTTTTGCTAAAGTTTATGTCGTTGGAGCTACATCATTACGGAAGATCAGCTTTCACCCAACGAATGTAATTTGGGTAGAGTCATCTTTATCTCGACTAAAATTTATATGTAATGGGACCGAATTAAGTTAAAGTAAGGAAATTGGTGTATGCTCTTCTGCACATGAATATGAAAAATATCGTAAAAAAGTGACTAGACAAAAGAGTGTTGGGTGTTGTTCTGACGCCACAGAATCAAAATTTTCACAACGAATATAAAATTCGGTAGCCAGTAAAAAAAAAAAAGCTTCTCCCTAAACGCAGTCCCAAGTCTAGAGTAACCATTTTTTGGCATATAACAAAAATTTGTACTCAAACTAAAATTCACATAAAAATAAAACAATCCAAGCAGCACCATTCGTTTATTGTCCTTTATTGTGGTTGTGGTCAGCATACATTTAGGAGTCTAGGCATACATCGAGAGACCCAGTACCATACTGGAAGCTCGTACTTTATCCAATGCTGTTCTCGTCATATCATAATCATGGCGCGGCTGTTATTTCAGAAGTTACAAGCAATCGGAAGTGGAACTAAATATTTTGGTTCAGAATATTTTGGGCGTTCACGACTAAATAAAAATATCTAATAAAAGGAATGAATCCTTCTCCTATTCCGTCTATACGAGCTTACCGGAAACCACTAACTGTGGCCGCATTTTTTACGAGTTAATATGAACAATCGACTGGACGGAATTTGGTCAAACGTTAATATGTGCTGGGATAGCCTCCTAGTAGTATCTTCTGTCCCATCCATTATTTCATCTAAAAGCTACTTTTAGTGTGCTTGTAAAATCTATGACTGTGCATTTTATGCCGCAAACCTTTACAATGCAACCGCAAAAGAGATATTGGCCTCCACTTTACTTCAGTGTCATCCTACCATTATGGAGAATGTTATGTTTGTAGTGTAAATAAAAATTTACTGGTATATGTGTACAACTCGGGAGTGTAGTCATTCGTCTGGAATGCATTGGAATACAAAATAGAAAAAATATCCAATTGGAAAAAACAATAAAGTGAAATTCCGACAAGAATCAACGAAAAAATTACGCGAATCAGTTAACAACGTGTTCTGAATTCAGTTTAAAGGTTTAGCAATAGTGGCACGCCTCGAAGCCTTTTGCTTCTGGACTTGGAATCGATTTCGATTCGAAAAAAGAGAAAAGGGTACACAAAGGCCAGAACCGTGCCATTCCTATTCGGAGAAAGGATTCTATAGTTATTAACTGGGAAGACCGGAGAAGTTTTATATATTTATTCGAGTCTCGAAGCGAAATTTCTGTTTGTTCGCCAAGATACAATCAAGCATTTTTGCAAAGTAAACTTTCTCGTTACGTTTTCGAGTTGCACTGATTCATTTCGAAGATATTTCGTAATGCATTTCCTTCCCTTTGCAATAAATTCCTCTCGGTTGTCTTCTTCACTACTTTTCACCTTTTTCTCACCGATCTTTGCCAATAAATTCCAACAAATTTTTGCAGACAACGCCAGTCTACACTAAAAAGAAAAATATGTTCACTCATAATTATAATTGAAATTCAACCTTTGTAGATATTCTACTGCATAGAATATTGCAAATTATTAGTTAATTGCAATTAAAGTATACACTGGTTTTGGTTAATTTATATTTGCTGAAAGTACTTTAATAGCTAAAATTGAGAAAATTAACACCATTTGGTAAAAGTTCAAAAAAATATAACAAAATATATTTGCAGTTCTGATGAAGTTTCATTTCGTTCTAAGGACTTATTCAATTTACGCTTTGGAAAATAAATTGTAAAAATATCATTTCTTCTTGTTCTTAAGAATAAAAATTATTTTCATTAAATATATTTTTAGTTTAATCCTTATGAAAATTTTATTGTTTTTTTAAAAAACTGCCGAAAAACTCTTCGCAGTATCATCATCCTTTTGTGGTAGTACTTAACGATTGATTAATTTTCAAATGCTTTTAAATTTAAAAATTATCAACGTTGACCAAAGTTTTAGTATAATTTTGGAATAAAAAGTCCAACACCGTCAAATCGCATGATTTTGAAGACCAATTAAAATTACTAAATTTTGAAATTACACGTCCTGGGAAGTTTTGCCCAATAAAGCCAAAATTTGTTTGTGTTTTGCGCTTTGGGATATCATATTATAAAATTGTATACGATATAAATTAAAATCTACACCAAAATAGTCTGGTGATCACACGGTCTTGGGCTCAGAATAAGAGGTAACTGGCTCTCCAACTTCGTTTTCATGAGAATACAGGCCAATAACTTCTACAGACCAAAATGCACACCAAATAGTAACTTATCACAGATACAATAGCTTTTCTTTAGTTACTAGCAGTTTTTGAAAGCCTCATATACGAGGTATGTTCAAAAAGTATCGCGAATGTTGTATTTTTTCAAAAATTATTTATTTATTCATGAATATCTATTTTCCTCCTTCAAAGTAATCCCCACCAGATATTATACACTTGTGCCAACGTTTTTCCCAATCCTCGAAGCACTTCAAAAAATCATTTTTTGTCATCTTGTTCAGCTCCTCCATCGATGCCGTCGTTATCTCCTCAATCGTAGCATAGCATCGTCCTTTCATAGGGCTCTTTAGTTTCGGGAAAAAGGAAAATTCACAGGGGGTCAGATCTGAGGAATACGGTAGCTGCGGCATTATTAGTGTGTTGTTTTTGGCCAAAGATGGCAAAAGTCAATTTTTGTTCTTCCACAAATCCGGGCATGTCTGGCGGATTACTTCACACAACTTGAGCATAACTTGCAGGTAATATTCTGTATTGACCATTCTACCCTGTGGCAAGAACTCGTGATCCACCACGCCCCTGCAATCGAAGAAAACTTTCACATTCGCCTGAGCTTGGCGTTTTTTTCGGTCTTGGCTCGTGCGGCAGCTTCCATTGGGATGATTGAGCTTTAATTTCCGTGTAATAACAATAGACCCATGATTCGTCACCAGTTATGACCCTCTGGTGCAAATTTGGGTCATCGCGGAAAGATTCCTACAGCTCCTTAGCAATGTTATTGCGATGCTGTTTTTGGTCAGCAAAAATTGTAGACGAGCCAAAACACGGGCAAGCAAAGCAGCTGTCAAAAATTAACTGAACATTCAAAATGGCCGAACTTGTCGGTATCAATGAAAGACATGAGTACCAACATAATACCGCAAAAAATCGAAAATCGCATATTAATAACCGGCGGAAATTCAAAATTCATATTGACATATCCACTAAATGAGAAATTAACCTCATTGTTAAATAAAATTTTGTAAGAAAAATCAGCATCCAAAACATTTTATTTCAGTGCATTTTGAGCAGATTTTATAATTATTATTTAATTTGAAATAAAAATGGCAAACTTAACAACAAATAAAATTTATCTTTATAAAAATATTAAATTGATAACTGCTAAATAATAGAGCTTTATTTTCCGAACAGTAGAATGAACTTGATTATATTTTCTTATAAAATGAGTACAAACTTTTTAGTCTATGTATGAACTAGAACTAAATCTTTTACTAATTTTTATATTAACTCCATATAAAAAGAATAAAATATTATTAAAGATTTATTCATAAAAAGTTTACTTTGGTTAAACAAAAAATTTCTGGCAAATTACGCCGTTCACTCAGGGGATTGATTATTGGAAAAAGTTTTCAAGTATACAAAATAATATTGAAATAATTTCTTTTTCTACGACTTCTTTTCTGATAAAAATAAAACTCTGATCATTTGTATATTATCTCAATAAACCAGATTAGTTCGATTCGGTTTATCTAAAGTTTATTTATTATGCAGTTATTGGACAATATTAGTTCATTGTTTCGTTATTATGGACGGAAACTTTCACAAAACTACGAGTAACTATGCTCAATGTGGCCGGACGGACATATACACATTATCTTCAATAGAATGTTGTGGTCCATTAATTCACATCATACTAAAGCCGATTTTGGTAATCTTGGCCAGAAACTATCCAAACAACATTCGAGATTATTTATCTTAGTCTGGGCAATTTGTTTATCTCTCATCGTAATTGTAATGAAATTACGAGTAGTTGTGGGAAAAGATAAAAATCACCTTTAACAATTGCACTTAACCTCGAAAACTATTTACCGAGAATTTATTCTGAAAAATGACTCTGGCATAGTAGAGAAATATCTGGGAAGAGATTGCCCTGAGCCAAAGATCTTTTCACTATTTCCAAGCAGCGCAGTAGTTGCTTAACCGCATGAAGCCTTCTTGTACAATACAATGGTTTCGGCTCTTAATACGGTTACGTGGTGACAGTTATTCTTGGCAATCATTTCAGTTGCATCTTATTTTTTTAAGTAATATGACGGTTGGTTACATATTTGATACGATATCATATGACACAGGAGTGCATTCGAATCAATGCCAATTCTGGACTGTTCTCCCTCAGTGGTAAGATGATAAATACAATTTTTTGTTTGCTTTATCATTTGCACCACCATTGTGGACATTGCCGGTCTTCATAACATAGACATTCTATACTCTACAAATTTTCATTGCAGTCGAAGACATCGTCCAGTTTCGTCTGTCGCCTATTCATCATAAAATTCATTTTATTTGCAGCCGAATGCGTTTCAAGAACAGAATTTTTATTCTGTTCTCCTCAGAATCAGTAGATTTCATGTGGTAAATGCTAAAAGTAGCTTCGAGTTTATGGTACTTTCCGGAATAACATTTGTAGTGATTCTTTGCGGCTATGCTGAAGAGCTCCCTCAGCAGAACATAAAAATCTACTCGATGATAGAATGGCCTTTACTATTTCTTGCCCCTTTTCGCGTTTATTTTCCAAATGGACGAGCTATCGTGAACTTGGCATCGATTCCAGTTGATAGGAAATGACATGCTTTCCAGATGATAAAGTTTTCGACGATTGCCTTTCGAATCACTCTAAAGTTTTGTTCATTTTCAATATCAGTTCAGCTCGGTTCCAAATCATTTTATGGACGCATCACGACTTCTTTTCGTAGCAACTTCGAGTATGTCATAACCACATTGTTGATAAAAATACACAGCGTCAAATAATCGTACATCATCGATGGATATACGGTCATATAAACATATTGAACGACTTTAATTTACTGCTCCCGTTTAAAGGATATCTATTCTATGAACGATAGATTATATACCAAATCGAGAAGACTCAATACCGATATAGTTTCGATATCAAAAGCATCGAAAACCAAGCATCCGAAAATACATATTAGAGTTTGTTGGGTATTGACTTAGAGTAATGATGACGACAAGTATAGCTGAAGAAACAAAGATTGCCGCTTTATGGATGAGAACCAACAAAGGATTCATGAATAACAGGAACGGGCTGCAGAGCTGATACCATGAATCTTCGAATATATATGTGCTCGCATGTATAGGACCATCACTTCTAACAATCGAGCTAAGCTTCTGGGTTGTACTGATATTTATACGAATATCCGGATCAGATCGAATGCTTATCTAATCCAAATAGATTGCGAATAGAAAATTTGCCGAGTTGTGTTCTTTTTTGCTTGTAACGGCCGCTTCTGACAATGTTTTTTCCTCTTGAATTGATTGGTTTATCTGGCATGATGTCGGCTATTCAACTGAGGAGAGGGCGGAAAAAAACCAAATGAAAAACGTTTTTTCCACATAAAACAGAAACATAATGTATTCTAGATTCGAAAACATAAAGAATTTTCCCAGAAAATCTTTCAGTTTACCATAGAAATATTTGATATTTACTGAAGGTTTAGTCATTCCCATTTTTATGTTCTGGCCAAACTGTGTATTCCCGAAATTTGTTTTTAGCCCAATCGATATCAGAATATCCATCGTTTTTCTAATGTTTCTATTGAAGAGATATGCTAATTTTGACTTAATTTGAAAAAAAGAATCTTTCATCATACCAAACATGAATTGATCTAAAGATTTTTTTCTTCCATACTTTCTATATTAAGTAATAGTATTGTTTTAATATAAGAAAAATAATATTCAAAAAGATTTCAAGAATTTAATGAAAAAAAACTGCTTTTTTTTTAAATTAATTCAAACTGAAATTGTGATAAAATTTCTTATAGAACTCAATCCATTTGTACAAATTTTTTCATATTTACGTATATAATTTGGTTATTAATTGACGTATGTTAGTTTTAAAATGCTCTAAATGGCTAAAAATATATTTACGTATTAGAGTACAAATGAAAAACCGTTTTTTTTTTGAATATTTGAAACTTTTTTGTGAAAAAATGATATCATATTCGTGCTTCAAAATATCATCCATCAAATAAAGAGCATTTTTCCACAAAAAAGCCTCAAATTTAAGGTTTTTTTGTGGGAAACTGCTCTCATATTCTTGCCACAACTTTTTCCCATCTTTCTGGAAGCATACAGATTCCATGCGAAAAAAACTGCTCATATTTTGAGGTGATCCACGAATCGACCCAATTTTTGGTCTTTTCGTAAGATCGGAAGTGCTTTTACGCCAGGCCATGCGTCTTCGATCGGAAGAGGTAGTAGTCGGAAGGAGGGATGTCTGGAGAATACGGCGGGAGGCATAGGATATCCTATTTCAGATTTTCCAGGTAGCAATAAACGCATCAGTTGTGCCCAATACAGACCTCATACTATGGTTTAACGCGGTCCCAACAGCTCATAATATGCCACGCCGAGCTGTTCCTGCCAAATACATAGCATGAGCTTAGAGCCATGAATGTTTGGCTTGGCAGTCGATGTTGTTGCATGGCCACCAGAATTTTCTTCACTTCTCCATCTTTTGTTGCCATTCACAATATGGTGCAGAAAACCCTTGCTTTTGTACCGTTGGAGCAGCTGTTCGCATGTTCAAAAAATGCCGTTCGACACAATTTGCTTGCTTTTGGATCATTCCCAAGGTTTTTAAACGATAGAAAATGTTTTGTTCAGTTACGCCCAATGAATTTTCAAGTTCTTGTTGCGTTTGATGTGGATCTTCATCCAGTAATGCCTCCAATTCTGCGTCCTCAAAGTTTTTCACTGGTCCGAGACGCTTCATGGCTTTTACGTCGAAATCACCACTTATGAAGCATTGGGAAACTATTTGCGACATGTTCTCTTATTTATATAAACCTCATCATAAGTTTCTACAATTATTCAATGAGCCATAGCCGCAGTTTTTTTTCAAATTAAAGATAAAAAGCAAAACTTTCCACAAAAGACGGTTATTTGACTGAAAATTCGACATTTTCACGCATAAAAAAATATATAACGCCGATAAAAAGTCACAAATGTAATGATATGTCATAATGTAATGTTAACAGATACCTAAGCTTACCAGAAAACATTTTTGAGCTGTAATTTTTGACCAGAATTTACTGCTCATCAAAGATTTACAACAGCGTTAAATCGCCTGGACTTGATGGCCAACTGACAACACCAAATATCAAAATCCGGCGCCCTGGAAGCTTTACGAATAGTGAACCCATAATTTATACTGTTGTGATTTTTTACTAGAAAAAATCTGTAGTAATGGGTCCATACCACTCAGAATTGACGGAAATGGTCTCTCCTTCTTCATTTTTTAAAGAAATTCGTGTCCATAAAATCTGCAATTAAAATGCATACCAAAAATTTACATTTCGCAAATACAATAGTTTTCCTACAATATAATAACTTGTGGATTTTTAGTACCCAATATCTACAATAAAAAATTTATTTATTAACGTATCCACCAATCGAAAAATGAGCCTCATTGCTAAAGAAAATCTCTCCTGCTGGTGTGAAACACCAACATTTTTATTTTAAAAGCAAACATTTTTTATTTTCATTAATTCGATATATTTAATAAAAAAAATATGCATATTATAAAATGGCAAATAATTCTAAAATAAATAAATTTAATTATATATGAAATCATTTTTTAAGAATTGGTAGATGATAAAGTTATTCTTTCCAAACTATAAAATGGATAATCCTGAACCAAAGATATTTGATTAATTACGACCAGATATAATATGAATAATCATAGCTAAATTAGAGAATATTTTGCTTTTGACTGTAGAATTTTATTAAATAATTTAAATGGCAATCATTGTGAATATAACTAATGGTAAATTTGGATAGTTTTCAGCATATCAACTGTTTGAATTATTCCCAGACGCTGATTATTGCCCTAAGAATGAATATAATTCCGCTGTGGTATCTACTGTACTCTCTATTGTGAATCTGTAGAAAATAATTTTACAGAGCTTTTATGCAAAACTATAGTAAATTACCAAAAGTCCGAGGAAACAAAAAACATTCTCTTAACTGCGCTATCTTTTACAAGAGTTTCACCACGAAAATTGTGTTATTCTCAAAGGCAAAGAAATTGCTTGCAACTTTCCAAATGAACCTCAATGTGCAGACTGTTAAAATTTACTTGCTAATAGATAGTTTAAGGGTTTAAAATTTCAGTCTCAATTCCAGATTTTCACTTCTGTTTTAGTACCCGCATCTTCATAAATACGATCGTTGATGTTGTATTGTAGGTTAATAAATAATCAGAAAACTTTGAGTTTATTTCTGCCAAAACGAATTATGTATTCATGCTTGAGGTTTTATTGAAACTTTTTCGATTTTCCAGAGAATTGTTATACTGTCATTAGAAAGTCTACATTCTATATGCAATTACTTCGAATTATTTTGAACAAATTTTTATTATCGTATTTTGCATTTTTATTTCGATGCTAAATTGTTTTTTTGTCTGGAAAATTCACATCGTTTTTATACTTGATACAATAAATTTAATTGTAATTAAGATGATTGTTTTTTTATTCATTCATTCAAGAAAGAAAGTTTAAACATTTTTAAATAAGTTTTTGATCAAGAAAAGAAATATTTTTGAAAGTAACAATGAAGCTTAAAAATTAATAAGATACTCGGAATTTTGTCACAGATTATGAAATAACGACTTGAGTGTGAATGAGCATAACAGTTTTCAAATTGGATTACAAATTTTCACGAAGATATCTGTCCAAATACATAAAATAAATCCTATATTATCTGAGGGCATAAATTATGAAATCGGTCACTAAATCTAACCACCGAATAGTTAGTGAGATATCTTCAGTTATAAAAACGGAGCCCATCAAGAGGCGGTCATTCTTCACAAGTCCCAATTGATTCGATTTGGGGATCATATAATCAAAGAGATTAAATGCATTTCTGTCAAATTGGTGACATTTTATTACAATTAATAGGCAATATTTGATATGGTTATGAATTTATTTTGGGCATGGGGAATGCGTTTTGGTTTGAATTTATTGAGTTTGGAAAGATGAACATGATACGGCGGTACGTGCTATACGTATCATTTTAAGAAATTTTCACTTCCATAAAAATTTTTCAATATTTTTCGGAGACTATTTACCCATGCCAAATATCTATGAAGATCTTAATTTAATCAACACCAAATAAACTACTTTTTTGTCAACCTAATACCATTTGAATTATTTATTGCCATTGGGTCCGGCCTCCCACAGCATGCAATTCATTTTGATGACATTTATTCTGTTCGACGATTGTTAGAAATTCATTTAGTCAGAATTTATAATTTTATTTATTCTATGGAGCATGTGGAAGAGCTAAAAAGTTCTCACATTTTATTAGTAGTCAAACTATCACATAAACTATTTAAAAAGATATGTTTAAATATATTTTTTTTAACAAGAAATGAATATTTTAAAATTCAAATAAACAAGAAAAAAAACCTAAATTAAAAACTTTCTTTTTAACATAAACCAGGAATTATTTTCTTATAAAAATTTTTTCTTTATTTCTTATCATTTCAGGTATGTTGTTATAAACGATTTTGATATGCACTTCATGAACTTATCGTATCTTTTATACTAAAAACGTGGACTTTAATAGTAATTAGTTATGATACAATCTCAGGTAAGATACTAACTACAATATATGTAATTGTCACAAAGGAGGTTCAGAGGATAGTGTTAAAAAAAAAAATTCTAGGAAATTTTTTCTCAGGTAGTATCAATTGCGTGCATCGTCAACATTTCGTATTTTACTGTCGTATTTATAGAATGTGATCAAACACCAGATTTTAGTTTGTTTAACATTAATTAATTCTGTTCACAGGTAAATAGAGGTGAACTTTTATTAATTGATTTATCACATGAATAATCTAAAATGGATTCAATGTAAAAGACAACTTTTGAATAAAAATAACATTTTTACATTTGGTAACATTTTTTTTTGATAAGCATTAAACATTTTTTAATTTATTTCTCAAGAAAAATGCATTTCTTTGAATTACGTTAAGTGTTTTTGATCAAATTGTCTATAAATAAGGTTTTTTCAATAATTTTGGATTAATTCAATTTACGCTTTGAAAAGTAAAAATAAATAAAATAGATTTTAATAAAAAAAAAATGCTGTTACATATTTACAAAAATTACTTGCGCAACTTGATTTGTTCAAGTTAATTTTTAATGGCATTTTAGTATATTCCGGATTGTAATTCGTTCATTATTTAATGGATATAAGATTTTAAATGCTTTAGAGACGAAAAATTATCTGTATGAATATAATTTTTAATGTAGATTTATAATAAAACTCCACTTAGATCAAATCGTACAATCCTGGAGGCCATATGACAGTACCAAACCTCTAAATTATGGGTCTTTCAAAAATTTTACATAATAAAACCAAATTTTTTCTTGTTGTGTGGCTTGTAGCGCCATAATTTCAAAATCATATATAGTTCAAATTTAAATTTTCAAGTTTAGAATAATAATTTTAAGTTTAAGTTATAATAAATGCTCAAAATTGACGGTAACGACCAATTTTTTTTTTTCATTTTCATGAATGCCATTTTACACAGCCACTTTTTGTAGATACAATGGCTTTTCTACAGTTTAGCTTATACACATATCCACTAAATGAAAAATGAGCGTCTGCAATTTTTTTTCCCTAACATAAAATGAGAAACGTGCCTACGGCAGCATGAGAAATTTTTGTAAAATTTTACTATTTATAATAAAATTAAATTTTATTTTAACTATACTATTTTGTTTCTGTATAAAAAAATGGCAAATTTAAATATATATAACATTTTTTTTGATTAGTTAAAAATATTTTTTGTTTCATAAATTACAGACTTATACTTTCCAAACCGCAAAATGAATAACTTAGAATTAAATAGAAAAAAATTATAAATCAACAGAAAATATTCTCTTCTATCACATTAATTATTATTTAAATATAATTGTATATTTTTTTCAATTAAAAAAGTAGAGATTTTATCGATTTTAAAATTTTACTAAAAACGAATATCGATACTAACACTAAATATTGTAATTATTTAATATTATTAAATTCATTAATTTATTGAAGAAATTCATTTTAATAATTACAAATCAACTATACCAAAATAATTGCGTATCATCTTCTCATATGTCCAAGCAAGATAATTACTTATTCGAATCACATAGACGAAAGTCTGAACCACAAATTCGATAGTATCTAATTGACGGAAATTATATGAAAACCGATTGCATTAATTAACATAAGGAATGCGAAACACATAGATATTTAATCGATATTTTATCTTATCAAAATGTCTGCATGAATTTTACCTGTAATTAAATTATATACGAGTGCAAAGTTATCGATTTCTATGAAAAACTGCATCCTGAAAAAAACCAAAGTTATCGATTTCTATGAAAAACCGCAATGTGTAAAAACATTCGGCATGACCAGATAAAGGTAGTTGTTGCGGGTACTTTTAAGTTCTTTAGTACAAAATATCACAATGAATGTTAATTTTTATCTATTTGTTGTGTAATTTAAAAAGTTTCCACCTAACCGCTAATATATCCAAACTACTGGCAATGCTCTCAACAATGTGCAATTCGATTCGATATGTTAATGAAATGCTAAATGGTGTCTATTGCAGTTGAATATTAAAATTGCATTCACCCAAAGAAACGAATTTCCCATTATTTTCATTGACTTAAGATTATTCTACTATTGAAATGCTAATAAGTCTTTTCTACTTTATCACCTTAAGAAAATTATTTGTTAGGTTCATGAACTTCTCATTATTGACTTGGTGTTAAGCAGACACAAATAAAGTGTGAATTTTACAATGTGTTCATATAAAAATTCTTCAGTAAAAATCATCTTTTTAATTTATCTTCAACCATTCTAATTACCTATCCACTCAGGTTTTAATACACCTTTATTAAAAAGAAAAATAAACCTTATTAAAAGTGTGCGAAAAAAACTACACTCATCATACAATACTTAACTTTATGGCACTCTTCCGGCTAAAATGAATATGCAATTTTGTTGCCAACTTTTAAAGATTTCCTCATCTTTAACATGTTTCGTTGCTACAAAGTTAGAACTATCATTGCCAGATGGATTATGACTCTTGGGCAGACAGTGACCCCATCAAAAATTTGCTATTATCGCCTGTATTCGAATTTTCAGTAATAAAAACTAAGATTTATTACTACAAGTCATGCGATTTGTTCATATTTTTTTGCTATTCAGTATAAATACTAGCCACTCTCTAATGTCTAGTATTGTTTTTATACAAAATTTCTCTGAATAGTGTAGAAATATTTTCGCATATGTTCGTAGCAAAAGACACATGTCGACAGACACTTTTGGACAAAGAAATCTCAGCTCCGTTGTTACTTTGAAGCTAAAACTGGACAGGCAATTTATTCTATTGAATAAAATAACAAAAGGACATATTCTTGCAGCTAAGTTCTAAGTTTTTCTTTTAAAAACAAAAAATACAATTTATCACTCTTTAGTAAAGAAAGATTATTATTTCTTATAAAGAGAAGTTATTTCTCATAATAAGACTAAGTAATGTAGTTTAAAAAGTACTGACTATGTACGTTGTAGAAGGTCTATCCTTTTTGTACTTTGGAATTTAAAATTAAATAAACTACATTTTAAATTTAGATTTTGATTAAATTTTATATTTATTCTAATAATTTAATTTTGCCATTTTATAAAATATATAATATAATATAATAACAGCCAAGAGACTTTTTGTAGAATTCGATTATTTTGATATAATTTTTAATATTTTTTTTCGAACTTTTGAGGCTATAATGCGGTTATTAGTTGATATATACTGATTTTTTAATCTTCTGATATTTGAGCACTATTAGCAATGATACAATTTGTCTTATAGATTTATGAAAAAAAATCGACCGGCGTCAAATCTCACGATCTTGGAGGACAATTTACCAAATCTTAAAATTACCAATTTTGGAAATTGTTCACGCAATAAACCCAAAATTTTTTGTGTTGTGTGGTTTGTGATAGCAATAACACAATTTGTTTCATATATTTATGAAGAAAAAAAACCCACCGGCGTCAAATCGTACTATCTTGCAGTGCAATTTACCAGATCTCAAAATTACACGTCTTAAAAAATTTCATGCAATAAACTCAAAATTTTTTACATTGTATGGTTTGAGACAGCAATAACACAATTTGTTTTATAGATTTATGAAAAAAATCCAGCGGCGTCAAATCGCACGATCTTATAGGTCAATTTACCAAATCTCAAAATTACGCCTCTTGGAAATTTTTCATGCAATAAACCCAAAATTGTTTGTATTGTGTGGTTTGAGACAGGAACTACACAATTTGTTTCATAGATTTATAAAAAAAAATCCACCGGTGTTAAATCGCACGATCTTGGAGGTCAATTTACCAAATCTTAAAATTACAACTCTGGTAATTTTTCATGCAATAAACCCAAAATTGCTTGTATTGTGTGGTTTGAGACAGTAACTACACAATTTGTTTCATAGATTTATGAGCATAAATTCACCGGCGTCAAATCGTACGATCTTAGAGGGCAATTTACCAAATCTCAAAATTACGCCTCTTATAAATTTTTCATACAATAAACCCAAAATTTCCTATTTTGTGTGGTTTGTGATAGCAACTACACAATTCGTTTCAAAGATTTAAGAAAAAAAATCCACCGGCGTCAAATCGCACGATCTTAGAGGGCAATTTACCAAATCTCAAAACTACGCCTCTTGGATATTTTTCATGCAATAAACACAAATTTTTCTGTATTTTATGGTTTGTGACAGCAATAACACAATTTATTTTATAAATTTATGAGGAAAAATCCAATCGGGTCAAATCTCACGATCTTGGAGGACAATTTTCCAGATCTCAAAATAATGCCCATTGGAAATTGTTCACGCAATAAACACAAATTTTTTTTGTATTGTGTGGTTTGTGACAGCAGGAACACAATTTGTTTCATGGATTTATGACAAAAAATCCACCGGCGTCAAATCGCACGATCTTGAAGAGCAATTTACCAGATCTCAAAATTTCGCCTCTAAGAAATTTTTCATGCAATAAACATAAAATTTGTTGAGTTGTATTATTTTTGACATCATATTTAAAAAAAAGTGACAACTTTAGACCAAAATGCATACCAAAAAGTATCTTTTCGTACATATAATGGCTTCTTTCAAGTTATGTGTGAATCTTTAAAGCCTCATATACTGAAATTGTGCTCGATATTTAAAAAAATGAACCTTTAAATCGTTGTAGAAAATTTTATTTGAAAGAGCATAGCATTTAAACTCATTATTTTATAATTTAACATTCTATAATGACAAACTTTGGGCTTACCAAATACTATCTTAGTTTTTTTATCACCTCTCAAATGGCAAATTTATACTTTCCAAATTATAAAATGGATAATCCGCTATTATTTGAATTTATTTTTGAATAGAATATAATTAAATTTTTAGAAAAAATGTTAAATATATAAAAATTGTTTACACTTTCTTTGAAATATTTTTACAAATAGTATTCCTGTTGAGGTGAATAACTTTTGAATAAACCTCCTCATAATATGTAAATACTAAAAATACTTAACACTCTGTTATTGAAATAAAAAGTATAAAAAAATAGGTCATTTGCCAAAGAAGAATATCTGCTAAGGAAGAATATCTGTCAATAGTAATTTATTAATGTAGAACGTTATTATTTAGTATGCGTAATCGAAAGCAACAAATTGATTGGCATTTTGAACAAAATCATTTCCTCTCAGTAAATCCTGAATGGAAATGAATTTACAGAAGTTTACACCTACGGAAATTCAACGTTATCCAATTACATTTGGAATCTCTTTTTTTTCACCACAAGTGAAATATTACTATGGACATGGCGCTATCAATCCATCTACCTGTAAGTCCACCGGTTTGATGCCACTAACATTTATTACTTGTGAAACGAATATTCAGTTCATATATACTTTAGGTCAATGGTGATATTAGTTTCACTTTTGAAGTTCTTGTACGTTTTCGATTTCAAATTCGATTTCGCATTTCATTAAAATATCTTTCTTTTCCTATACTACAGTCTACAGATATCACACCATTGCTATGAAATTTAATCTTGCGTTAGATACGAGCACTTGAAGATTTCGTTACACAAATTCACAAAATTTTTTTAATGCAGATTTCGATATTTTGCTACATTTTAGAACTTCTCTTTATATAATAAAAAGATTTTTTGTTTGTTTTTGACTTTCTCTAATAGAGGTGAATAAAAAAAAATTCTTTTGTAAACTTAATCACTTTCACATTGGATCTGATTACATGTCACGAACTATAAAAAAATCGTATCCAAAAGATGTTTACGTATCAAATCAGAATCACTTTGGAAATGAAATGGAAAACTTCCATTGGGAAAAGAGCTTCTCTTCGGTGTAAAAATTGAAATCAACACGAAGTGAATCAGAATGAAAAGTGACATGAAGAATGAGCTTCAATTTTTTACTTTCAAAATGCTGAGCATTTTTTTTTCCAGTCAGCTTTTTGCTCCCAACTCCTCGATGGATTTATCCAAATAATCTGATATCGGATCAATTCTGACACATTTCATTCGACCAGCTTATAACACGAAATGCCAAAGATTCAACATTTTCCGATTCCATAGTTTTTTTCCCTCCCCCCCAGCACTTTAAGAGTGGTTCATTCAGATCTGAAGCATTATCCGTAAATTGATATCAACTTTTGGTTTTTTTTATATTTTTTTATTTGTTCACATTTACAGAGATTACGTTTTTTTTTTAATTGAAATTTTTTTAACTTTATTCAAAGCGGATTTTATTTTTTTTTCTCCTTCTAATTTTATTGAATCCTTACTGATAGAAATCACTTCCTCCAGACAACAAGGGGATTAGTGTTTATGCAAAAACCAAGTCACGAAAAAGTTGCAAAAGGAAGATGAGCAGCCGAGGTTTTTACTATAAATTTCTGTCTGGCAAGTTCTTGTGGTAAACTATGCTCGTGTACTTGTACTGGCATCGTGACATCAGTTAAACCATCAAAGATACACTTTTAGATTGGGGATTCGCAGACTATCAGATTACTACTCGTAGAAGCATTTCTCTTTTAACATGCTCGGTCTGTTCGAACGGAACAACTCCGAATGTTTGAAGCTCGCTTGTTATTCGATAGCACCTACAAATCACAATTGCTGTTGTGGTCTGAATCCATGTTCGGCAACGATTGAAGATAATGCAGTACCCGTTACTGTTGCCAGAACAACTAATACCCACATGGCTATAGGATGAACTTGGTGTCGTCTTCAACAATTATTGTTTGTAATAATGTGCTCAAAACGATACTATTCTTCGTAGTCTAGAAAACCGTTTGATCTAAACCGCAAATAGAATGCATTAACAAATGTATCTATCTTAATATCTGACAATAGAAATAGTATTCAAATTGCTTTTACGAGTACGAAGATGGAACGTTTAGTATAACAGAAGCAATTGAAATCCCAATAAAAACTATATGAATTAATACAGAACTATGAGTAAATGCCAATTCCGTGGTAGAAATAATAAAATAAGTATAAGCAGAGACGGATATCTTTGAGTGCTGCTTAAAAAGTGGCACAAGTTAAGTGAGAAGATTTAAAACTGATTTTTTTGAAGGTGAAAATTATGTTCATTTTTGAGGGTTTGGACCGGACTAGAAATTTCTAGGACAACACACTTCTATACTGCCATATGGTTTCAATTTTGTTGTCAATTTTCAAGGATTCTTCCAAAGAATTGCCGGGGAGGAGGTGACAGTTGTGCCTACTTTCCAAAAATAGAACTACTACTTCTGGTTTTGTCGTTGCTATTTTGTTTTTGTTTCATGTTCTTTGATCCATATTTCTTACAATAGAGATTATCATGTCTATATGGTATTTTACAAACGTGATTCAGCTTTTTCTTCTATTCTATTGATTAAATTTTGTTAAGGTAAAGGACCGTTCATCGCCTAAAGCTGTTTTAGGGTGGAAAATGCTCTGATAAAAAGGAAATGTTTTTCGACTGATACGAAAAGTATCACCACATACATATGTATTCGTTGTAATTTTCATCTATCCTAAACGTATTTTTGTATGTTGAAATAATTCTGCCATATCAGCATCTAATACTAGAAGGTAAATAGAAGAAAAACAAAAACAACAAATCGCTTGTGGCTAGATTTTGACCACATCATCTGTAGATGATATACCGTTCAGGCTATTCTCTGAAAGCTTATCTCATTTTTCCATTCAGTATTTCTTTTTTCTTCATATTTTTCATTTAACTTTTGCATCAAATTTCATTAAACATTATTTTCTATTCTTAAGTTTTTATGATATTTGATCTTTTTAAATGGATAAAATGAACTTTAAATAAATTTATTGCGTTAAAACATAGTTAAGCTATTTGAAAATATGTTTTCTTTCTGTAAAATGTAAAGAAATTCTAAAGAAGTAAATTTAATATTATTAAACAGAAATTTTTAGAAATCTGCTTGTCATAGTTAGCTTATGAGTATAAAATACATTTTTCTTTTTTTCTTGGAAGCTTCATCGAATATTGCATGAAAAATTATACTTTCTCAAATATTATACAATAAAATATTTTTTTTAATGCTAATAAAATGGCAGTAATTGAATACGTATTTTAATCGATCAGAGAACTTATATCAAATTTCATGATTTAACATATTTGAATATGAAATAAACTGATATGATACGTATTTGAAAAAGCTTTTCATAAATTAAAATAATCAGAAAAATAATGCATATCAAATATCAGTAAATACGAGTAGATAAAAATATCAATATTAACAATAAAGAGTGTTCGAAAAGTAGAATAATTATGAATAATTTTCTGCAATTTTCTTAACTGCCCTTCTGCGAGTTATGTTAATATTTAAAATGTCATTTTGTCAGGAGGAGAGGCAAATAAATTATTATTAGGCGTCATTAACTTTAATAATGTGTTATTATTCTAAAAAATATTTTACGGAACTAAAAAATGGTCGAAATAACTTGGCTACAAATTACACTGAAAGCTGAAATCTCAATCGGGAAGGTGGAGCTGAAAGTCCAGAAGCCTCTTTTAAGCATTGTGCACAAGAATTGAATTTTCCTCATTCAAAAATATTTTTCTTAAAGATGAGCATTTATACTCCTACAAAAATTCAAGAGAATTTCGGAGCCAACATATTTTAGAACTCCATAAACAAAAACTCATGATTTTCAGGATATTATTGAGCGGATCTTTGAGGTAATTCATGAGCAACGTTTGTATTCTCATAGAGTGACTTTGGGGTACGGTGTTTGGTCCGAAGATATGCCAACGTTTTTTCTAATTCTCGAAGCGTTTCAAAAAATAATTTTTTTTGATCTTGTTCCACTTCTCCTTCGATGCCATCTTTATCTCCTCAATCGTAGCGTAGATGGGGCTCTTCAGTTTGGCATTATTGGCCAAAAATTCGCGCAAAAGCAACGATGCGTGAGCAGGGGCGTTATCATGGTGCAAAAGCCAATTTTTGTTTTTTCACAAATCCGGGCGTTTCTGGTGGATTGCTTCGTTCAACTTGCGCATAACTTGCAGGTAATATTCCTTATTGACCGTTCTTACCGTTTGGCAAGAACCACGCCCCTGCAATCGAAGAAAACTGTAAGCAAAACCTTCACATTCGACCGAACCTGGCACACACTTTTTTCGGTCTTGGCTCGTGCGGCAGCTTCTATTGGGATGATTGAGCTATGGTTTTCACGTCATAACTATAGACCCTTGATTCGTCACCAGTTATGACCCTCTGGAGCAAATTTAGGTCGTCATGAACAGAGTCCAACAGCTTCTTAGCAATGTTAATGCGATGTTGTTTTTGGTCGAAATTGAGCAAAAATCGAAGACGAGCCAAAACACATGCAAGCAAAGCAGCTGTCAAAAATTAACTGAACATTCAAAATGGCCGAACTTATCGGCATAAGTGAGAGAATGAGTACCAATATAACGCCACAAAAAATCAAAAATTAAATATACGTATCCCGCGGAAATCCAAAATTCGTGATACTTTTTGAACAGACCTCGTATAGTTCAAACAAAACTGGTGATATGAAAAGTCCGAGGTAATTCACGAACGTTCTTTAGATCCTCCTAAAGCTACTGTGAAGTAATAGGTATCATTGGTTCATAATTGTTTAAGGACGCTGTTGGCAATTCTGTTAAGGTGACCGGTAAAGAAAGACTAGATGCCACAGAACCTTTTCGAATAGGGTTTTATGGAGTATATGTGGTACCAAAAAATGGCGCATCCTCACATACTGTAAGTGATATAATGGAAATTTGGTGATCGATATTTTCGGACCAAATTATATCGAAAAGTGGTAATAGGGATTAACTGCCTCGCTTCCCTGAACAGGATACCGAAAGGATTTTTTCCTGAACAGGATACTTAAAGATTAAGGTCCACCCTTAACGATTAGAGATGATAAAACAACTAAAGAACAACTTACACAATAAAATCAATGAAATTAACCCAGATATAGCGTATTGAAAAAAATCCTCGAAAAATCGGACATTTCGTACAAGGCCAAAAGAGTCCTTTTAGCCGATATTATTTTTAATACATAATTTTCGCATTTTTATATTAACGATTTTGATCAACCAAATGACCGTTTTTTTTATTTAAATCCAAAATTATGTTAAAAAAAAAATTTGCACTTATATTTAGAACATCCAGGATATACAAAAAAATTTTTAAACAAATTTTTAAAAGAAACCTTAGCACATGTTTCGTGAAAGATTAAAAATTTCTAACGTTAACACAATATGCTATAAATTAAAAATACAATATTATTTACCTAGAAAACTTATAAAAAAAATACTATAATAATAATTATGATAAAAGGATCACTGTTGACATATACTCCTATAATATAATAAGCCATGACAAATCAATTTAGTCAGGTTATCATTTTTCAAACGTAAACATTTCCGTTTATAATTTTTCAACAATAAATTAAGAAAAATATAAAAAATATACATAAAGGACAAAAACAATAATATATAAAGAAAGAGAAATTTCCCCATTTTTTTTTCGTTTGTGGAAAAAACTTCCAAAAATAAAGGGATGTAAAAGGAACCGAAGCGTTGATATTTCCTACGAGTAACAACCCCTGTCTCGTGCTGCATGTGTGAGATTTGGCACATCTGCATAAAATATGCTAGACCAAGTAGAATTTAAAGGACATAAAAAAGTCTGCAGCCAATATAGAGTTCAAAGAAAAAATCATCCTTTTTCCCTTATTTAAAAGAAAAAAACGAGAATAAATGAGTATCTTCTATTTCCGTCATATTCGGCACTTTCTCTTTCCCTCAAATAATAAATTTGTAATGCTATCATCCCTTTGAAAAGGCATTACAAATTTATTATCGAAACCAGACAGCGTTTTACCTACTCTGCTTCTACCAATATTAATGGTATTGCTATTGATATGTCTGTCTCCTTTCCTCTTTGTCTAGAAAACAGTTTTTGGCAGAAAAATGGACAATGTCCTGCAAATACTCTAATTTTATTTTACACCTACATATGCCTATGCTAGTTTCTAAATATATTCATACACACTTTTACAAAACTGGAAATACCGTTTCTTCAAACCCTCTGACAATTTTTTTTCGAAAGTGATTTTTTTTCTTTTTGGGGTATTTTGTAGGTTTTTTTCCTTTTTTTCAATAAACTGTGTCAAAAAGGAACGGAATAATAGTATTCAGTTAAGTGAGAAAATAGATCCTGACAAGAAAGTATCTGCAATAATTTTGGTGTGAAAAATGACAGAAAAAAATATCAATTGTGCAATGCGCCGTCCTCTACGATTTGCTAGACTGTCACTCCCAAAAAAAAAGGTGCAAATATATATGCCAATGGCTTTACCTGAACATGTCGTCTGAACTGCGGAAGACAGTTTCCTATTACAATGATTTATTTATTATGGATTGTCTGATAATGATTTTTTCAAGAACACCTGGACAAGGGTTATTCTTGTATTGGGGAAAAAAAAGATTCCGTATGATTGTGTCTGGTGAACCGAGACCATTGTGCGTAGCGGAAAGTGTCAATCCCAAAATCAGTATTGTTAAGAAAATAAATCTATTATATCTGAACTGTACACGGGTACACGGGTAGGTAGGCTTTTATGCCTATGTAAATTGAATACCTTTGTAGATTGTTAGAATTGTAATATTTTCTTAAAGAATTGATGTCAAAAATGCCAAGGATGCGCCCTTTTATTTTCTTCCATTGCGTGAGGTCTACTTAAATAAGTTACACATTTTCAAATATTAACCCAGTATATTTTCATGTATTAGAAGAACTGTTATTTTGAAAAAATATTAATTTTGAAATTAAATATAAAAAAAAATTTTCTTATATCCATTATTATCAAATTCAAAATTCATATGACAAAAAATATATACAATTCTTCCTTAAAGGATGGATAGTCCTGCACTTATCTGTTCAGCTTATCTCATAAAATTAATCCCATGTCAACATTTTCCTAACTGATCCATTGCCATTATTTTCCAAAACACTATTTTGTTCTTCATTTTATAGAAAATGTCCTTATAGTTTTGAACTATGTGTATGATCTGCATATTTTTAAATAACGAACCCTTCACAAAAGTGTATTTTTTTAATTTTTAGATAGGGGATAATCTTTTCAAGACGCTGTTAAGATACTGAATTTAAATATTACTCCCCATGGGACCACCGTCAAGCAATACTTCATAGATAGTAGACTGGCATCAAGCCTATTATCCTATTTAAGCTTAAGACTGCCTTTTTTTCAATCGTTCCTCATGATGGAGCTTCTTAATTTTTAGGGATGCATAATCAGCTACCTCACCTCAACAGCCAGCGATGTTATCATTTGTTGAATGAGGTCCTTTTGGGAACGCTTGTTCACCGATTTTTTTTCAGGCCTTCTTTCTCACCGGTAAAGCTCCATATAGTGGTCCAATTTTCCATGACCTCGTCTCTTCCACGTGGCTACGCTAGAAATGTTGTGATGAGTCCACCTATGGTATTGATTTTATTGACATTTTATCAGTTGAATTTTAACAGCTTATTTTCTTCAAAATTTATTTTGTAGAAACAAAAAATGATTTTTGTTTTTAAATTGTTTTAAAATGGTTTTAGCTGAAGTTGACATTTTATATCCTAAAATTTTATTAACGATTTTTAGATATGACGCATTTCTAAAGAAAAATCTTTAATTATTAACCTAAATTTTCGTGCAATTTTTAATTTAAATCTTCTATACACTTAAAGGCTTTGATTTTAAATTTAAATCACTTCATTTTTAAATCAATAATAAAGTAGAGGGTGTGTGTTATTGTCATTTTATAATGCCGCCATATTGATTTTGTTGACATTTTGCCAGCTGAATTTTGACAACTCATTCTTTTCAACACGTGCTGTTTTGTTTTCTTTTTTCTTTTGTTTTATTTTCTGTTAGAATTAACTCAAATTGATATTTAAAAATCATTAACTGTTAACCTGAAAGGTTTCGGCCATTTTTTGTGTATTCAACTTAAGCTAATAAAAATGGTCGAATAATATATTATATTTTACTATCTCATGCATAGGAAATTTTGCTTTTAATTCGTATCTGAACTAGACCCTCTCTTATAATGCTGACAAGTTTTCGATATGCGAATTATTTTCTATTCAAATATTTTATACTAAATATCAAAATAATAAAATTCTTCTAAAAAAATAATTAAACATTAAAATGTGTGTGTAATAATTTATAAAATAAAAAATTTTCCATAAGGACTGCAAAGCACGTAAATTCTTCTTTTGGACTAAAATTTTCATTTAGAGCTTTTCTTTTAGGATCTACAACTTCGACTTTTCTTTTAGGATCTACAACTTCGACTTTCGGCAAAAGTTTCTTAACCACCACGTGCTCAAATAGACCAGCAGCACCCAATCACCTTTTACTGTTCTTAAAAACACTACTTTTAATTAATTTATACCGTATATCAAATACTGTAACTCTCCTATTCCTGTTATTAGGTGTATAAATTAAGCGATCGTTGCTTAAACTGGTATTTTAAGACCTATTAAAACGAGAAAAACTCTAGTTCGACTATTATTTCCGGTCCGACCATAACCACAACTACTTAAAAATTGATACTAAATGCTCCGCTTTACCTATCGATTTTATGTCTAGACAGGATAATATAAGAAAGTGAAATATTTGTACTTCTCGAAATAGCATTAAAAAAAAACATTTATTCTTCCCTAATGCTTAGAACACTTCGTAATTGTACTTGGAAAAAGGACATGCATGAAAATTACGTCTACTTTTTTTAAATTTTTTTTTAAAAACTACTACTTATTTAAATTTACCATACATCATACTATATATTTAAAGAATTTATATAAGTTTTCAATTTACGAGCATTTTAATTAGAGATTTTTGGAGAAATTTTGTTATTATCAAGGAAGTTGTATACTTTTAGCTTATATTGTATATTTAAAAATAGGTTAAAACTATTTTTTCCATTTCAAAATAAATCGTTTATAATGTAAATTTTATTTTTTATTTAAGAAAAAAAAAATTGAAAAATGTTCTAAATAATTTTCTAAAAATAAAGATTTGACATGCACTTCAACATTCTTAAAATTTGATTAGCCAAAAAAAATATTTCGGATTCTGTAAATTAGACAAAAAAAAAATGTTTTGAATTTAAAATATTAACAAAAATCATATAAATATATCAACCACTAAATGTTGATAATAATTTTTATGTAAATAGTGAAAATATTCGATTGCAAAAGTTTTCTTATTTGTGGGCTCATTTTTCGTTTTGATATACCACATCTGCCATATTAAATATCGGAAATTTTTTGAATTTTTTCAAAATTAATCTAAGAAAGAAACAGCACTAATTGGTAATAAAATTTCATATTTTATTATATTTAATACTGAATTTACATTTTTTAGATTTGAGTTTTAGCTGCACATTAGATAACGAATAATGTGCATTTAGAAAATAGACAAAATTCATATTATGGTTCAACTTTCACGAAAGCTTAAATAGGCCAGACAGATATCATTCTGCCTTAGACACTTCCAGAAAATCAATAAAATCCTCCTTTCATCACATATTTTAGCACATAATAAATATTATTTTATATATAAGTACGCTCCCATTTCTTAGCTAGAAGTAGCTTCATATAATATTCCATTTTTAATGTTTATCGATCTAGATTTGGGAGTGTGTTTTTAGAAGTGTACTTCTATAGATTATCATAGATTTTAGATAATGCATTATATAAATACCGAAATGGTCATTAAAAATCTTAATTAATACGTAATAAAATAGTATCATCAAATCGTAATCAATGATATATGAGGTATCAACATTTCATCGATATTGAATATTAGAACTCTTAAAGTTATTTATTAATTTAATAACTTAATAAAATTTTATAGATATTGTCAGCATTCTAGACGGATTTATTTTAAGAATAAATCATTTTTTACTGATCAACTGATGAACAATACGAGTGTAAAAATATCAACGTGGGGAGTTTAGTTTCCATCATTTATATTTAATCTAATTAATCTAATAAAATTTAATTAAAAAAAATATATAATTTTAAGTATTTGCTTATTTCAAAAACAAAAATTCTAGTTAGTTGATTATTCTAACAGAATAGAAATTACTATTACGTTTATAGCTATTATCATTAAACCAATTGAGAGAATATTTTTGGTGAGACAATATTAAAAAACTTTATTAAATTCGCGTTATTTGAACAACAGCGCTTTTATCTATTTAATATTTCAGAATATCTCTCACTACCATTTACCATTAAAGAACAATTTCTAACTAAATAACAACTTTCAAAGTACTACTAAATACTATTTACAAAAATGTACAATTTTATGACTATCAAGGGACGTATTGAACAAAATGAAATATTTTATTCTGACTATAAATGCAGCTATTAAGCTTTCAAAAAGTTTGTCCTTACAAGATACTAAAAATATTCACATTGATTAATAATTCCTTAATTATACTATTAGAAAATTATCAATAATTTATTAGTTAAGTTTTTGGTTAATTTGTTTCTATAAAATTTTAATTATCAATTTTCATATGAAAATAAAAAGAGAAGTTTTTCCACGAAAATTATTCAATTTATTAAGTTGTGTTTAAGTATACTTATATCAAATAACTATTATAATAATACTTATTTTTTAATGCTCGTAACTTTTTTATGATCATTAAAGACTTTGTACCAAAAAAAAGGTGCTTTCTCATACATTGAACTTAAACGTACTTACTTGTGAGGTAGTGTAGAAAAGCAATGAGACTCAGAGAAATTTGGCAATACTGTGGGCATTTTCCAACCTCAGGGCTTATAAATTATTCGCTAGAAGCACATATTTTCGATGACATAAATGATCGAAAATTGATTCCAAGAACGTCTTTAAAAAAATTTCGTCCTTGGAATCAATTAGCGGACGCACCCGATAGAACGAATGCTTATAGGACAAACTGTCAACTAAATTTACAATAAAAAATACGAAGAAGGCACAAAAACAAGTTTTGATTGGACATTGAAGACACTTGGGTGTCAGCCATCTTCGCCAAAGATTTTAGTCGAAAAAAAGAATTTCTGTGACTCTCTAAGCTTCATATTCACCTGGTTTAAATTTGTGTGACTTTTTGTGTTCTTCAATATCAAAAAATAAGATCCGATTACAGTTGAAGCATTTCAGAACTTCGACAAAGGGTGGAAACAATATCTTTGGCGAGAATGGGAAGGCTTACTAGGACCCAAGAATTACAGTCCGTAAGTCCATATCGGTTTTAGTAGAGCATTGTATAAAAGTACTTTGCTATCTATAGTAAGTTTAGAAGATTAACATGGAACCCACATACAAGACTTTATTTGTGATTGGAGATTGGAGTAGGATTTTGAATTTGGGATTAGAAAATTTCGGAAGCATGTTAGGAATTTCCGCTAGACGCAAGACATATCGGATGTATAAATGTTGAATATCGGATGTATAAATGTTGTAGAATATGGGTGCAAGCATTCTTCCCTGTAGAACACCAACTAATATCGGTGAGTTATTGCAGAGTTCGTTCATATTCGTTTACTTGGAATTACCGATTGGAAAGAAAGGATTTTAGAACTAGAAAATAGATAAAAGGGAGGATCCTCTTATGTTTAATAGAGTAAGACCCGCGGTCAAACTCTATCAAAAGCTTAACTTATATAAAGAATTAAACCGGAACAGTTTGCTTTCTGATGGGAATGCAATGAAAGCGACAACTCGATGACTCTACAGGATGGTGGAGTGCTCGGTGCGGAGGTTGGAAATTGAATATGAGGATTTCAGTAGGGGAGGACTATTTTTTTAAAAGATTTTCCAGAGCTTTAGAAGGAGAGTTGTTAGTCTTTAGGACGTGGGGCAGTTTATTGGGCTTAGCGATCATTTTGATAATGGAAAATTTCCAGAGAATTGAGAAACATACTGTTCGAAGGATGGGGTTATATAGTGTAGCAAGGAAGACTATTGCTCTTGTAAGAGCTTAATTTTTATGAAGGAGTTGGAATAAAATAGCCAAGGGCTTAGTTTTTGGAAAGGAGTTTGATTAAAATGGCAACTTCTGAATGGGTTATTACTTTTAGGGGAAGATTTATGGCCAAGGGAATGGACAGTTCTGCCTCGACTTTAGTACAATAAGTCCTGTCTAGTATAGTCCCATGTAGAGTCAATGTTTTTGCAAGGTGTTCAGCAAATGCCTCTGTTTTATGTTTACCCGTTCTGGCCCAGTTTCCATCAGTTTTTTGTTAAGAGCGCTTTGTTTTTTTTATAAGATAATTATTGTTTTCTAGCAGTTCATAGAGTTCTATTTTTCATGAGTAGTGCAGTTTCTAAAGCATTCTTTATAGTTTATTCAGTTTTGTTTTGTCGTTGGGCATTCTTGTCTTGCGTTTTTCATTTTTATTTTAAAAAAAATAACAATTTTAATTGTTTTAAGTAAAATGTAAATTATCTTTAGTATATGAACCACCCTTTAGATATAAAAAGATATAAATCGTACTAAAATTTCTGCTCGTTTTTATAAAAAATAATCAACTGGAGGGTATGTGTTATAGGAGAGCTCTCCAAAAAAATATCCTTCGAAAATTATTGTTAATTCTATATTTAATTGTTATTTTAATTTTAACATCATTCATAAATCATTCATTACAAGCTATTTTGGCTATAAACTTTATTTTGTTATATGGTACAATTTTGATATTATTACCTATAAATTTTTAAGTGTTAATTTTGAAAAAAAAAATGGTTTAAAATAAAACACATATACACCTCAACACTGAAATCTTCTTATCTTTAAGATTGTTATTGTTTACCTTCTTGTTTTTGTTTTTTTTTTTTTTTTTTTTTTTGATAGCAAACTAAATATTTTGTACATGTTCGTTGAGTGATTAATGATGTAAGCATCTAAAGTATGAATGGTTTTATAGATTCTTTATAAGATGGCTTTTCTGATGAGGGGATTCAAAATACCTCCGTATTACTCTAGGGAGCATTACAATTATTACAGAACAAGAATGGGCTACAATAGCCAAAAGACTAAGGGTAGATGCTGGCTAAAGGACGAACAGCAGATGTCGGGGAATTGAGTTTTAAAATTCTAAATATAGAAATTATGGTTGTTTGAGTACGTTTTGAATTATGTTCATACTTACGAGTACATATCTCTTCAGCCTACGTAGTATGGATTGCATGCAATTGAGGAATCGGTTTCAGTTGCTCGTGGAAATGAGGGCGGCCTCGCTCCAGTCATCAGTCTGATAAGTGCTGACAATTGCAAGAAGACATTAATTGCAGCCGACTATTTAGAAATAGAGGTGCATTAGTGCTATGCAGACATCAACACTATGGTGGAAGCCGTTCCGCCCCGAACAGGAGCCCTTCGCTAATGTCCAGTATGACAGAATGCCATTAGTTTTCAAGGAGATGGCAGACACAACAACTTATTATCCTACCCTTCCCGTTGATGTTCCTGCCTTTAACTCGAACGATTCCCGTCACGTTTAATGCACGCAACAATGGCACTTTAGAATGATGATACGCTCTTAAACTGCTCATGCTAGAAACATATTGTCCTCGAAAAGGAAAAATTACAAAAGGGAATACAATTTAGAAACAATGACAATAATGACAAAAAAAAAACAAACATTGTAGGTAATAATATTTAAAAATTGCATTAATGTATGGTAGAAAAAAAAACGCCAACACTTTTACAAATGATTGCCACTCGTTCGATGTGCCGATATTGCAGTGCGTCTGCGAACTAGAATACTCGTTTTGGGAAGTTTGAGGATAGTATCTTTCGTAACCTTTGTTATGATAGCCCTGATTTATCATGCTTATACCTACTCTGCTATTCTGGGATACCGTATTTGGGTAGATGATTCCAAATTCCATTTAATTCGGCAATATGTGTGACCAGTGGAGTAAGGAGTTGCGATAATAACGATTATGATGATGATAACATTTCTCATGTGTCCATTCTCGGATGTGCGATATGAAATATTTATGAGATTTGTATCGCCCACTAAGATAAATTGATGTCATCAAGAATATAAACGCTCGTTCCATTTTGGGCGAATATGTTTTGTGGTCGCTTTTTATGTGCTCAATGTTCACCATTCGTTTTGGGATGGCATTCATTCGTTCGTTAGACTCTTCCAACCACATTGATATAGTTGGCACTGGCGTTGTTAGTGTATGTTTTGGTATTGGTGGTCGATATTAGTGTTAGTATTTTTTGTGGTTGTTGTTGTTATTGTTATATAACAAAACAGGCGCTAATGCAGTCAATGCCTAAACAATTTCAGTTTATTGTAAGCCTTTTCAGACCATTTAACATTGCCCCGCATTGTGATACGAAGCGTTGTGGTGTCTTATGGAAAAGCTTTCAGGCAACTTTTATGACCAAGTCCGAAATTGTATTATACCATAGTTTTAGAAGATTGGAAATCTTTTGAATGACCAATAGTCCTATCTGCTTATCTTGTTTTCAAATAGTTTGCTCATATATCATTCCCTTGCTTGAAAAGGAATAAAGTCCCAATAAATATACTAACTTTCTAATAGAACGATTACTGATTATTTGGTTTTATTAAAGAAGATAACGATAAACAGTTTAATACGAATATTTTTATTATTTATTATTTATAAGAAAATACCATAAGAGTTTGTACCCATCTTGAAACTTTAAAAGAGAATAGTTCATTTTCTAGAATTTTTCGGTATCTTAAAAATATTGGTGTTAGTCTACCTTTGTATGGCAGAAAACTATATTTTTTTTTATTACACAACAATTTTATTGTATTTTTTATGCACCAATGTTGTTTTCTTAAAATTAGTTGCTCAGGAGAAAGAGGGGGGAGGAGGGGAATCTGGTATATTTACAGGAATATCATTTTTCATCAAAAACTCGTTGGAGATGATGGCAAATTTTTCTTTTTCTTCGTTTTTCTTTTAGGGATTTTTTTTATATACTTGTTTGACAGTTTGTCCACGAGGCGCTAATTTGATAGGTTTTATCTTCCACTGAATCACGGGTCTCCAAAAATTTAAAAGAATTTTCCCCAAAAGCTCTTTTCAAATTTTCGTAAGCCAAACTCGAGGATTTCGCAAGCTTCGTATAAAGTTTGAACGCTAATGTCTCATTACTTTTCTGTCGCACCTCATAAGTTAAAATATTTCGATTTTTCTTCTTTCTAGTACAATAAATACTCATCTTACAGGCAAAAAGAATGAATCAATCTAATCGATTGCTAACATATTTAATTGAATTTGACTGTTAATTATTTGAACCTTTTAGGTTTAGTGTAAAAACATGGAATAGGCAACAGAATATATGTGTAGACGAAAAGTTATTCACCTGTGATAATGAATTAATTTTTTCTAGTACGAAAATAGGCAACGTAAATAAATATTTTTCTTTAATAAATTGTCTAATAACTATTTCAGAATTTCTTTTTATATACAATATTATCAACTATTGTAGAAATGCAAGATTAGAATTTTCATATAATACAAATAATTTATTAATTCAATGATAATAAACAAAAATTTGCGACTTTAAATATTACCTACAATAGATTTAAATGGAAATAAATAGGACGTGCTCATCATGACTTTCGATTTACTTGAAAACTTTTCTATTTTATAGAGTTTTATTAAGTAAAAATTACTGTTTCAAGTCATTTTATAAATTAACAATTCCCTTGTAATTAAACTAAAATCATTTTCATGTGATTCAGTCATTAATTATGTGCACAGAGTAAATTCCCTTACATGGTTGAACATCTTACAAAGAAAGTAGCAAGAGCATCATCCCTAAAAAGAAAATACTTTCGTATCTGTACACACATGGTTGACATGATTTCGGCTGATGCATACCGATGAGTATCTACAAAATAAACTTTGATAATATGACGATGATGTTGTAGCCGAATTACGGGAATTCTATAATGATAAGTAACTGGGAGTTGATCTCATCTAGATCATTGTAATCAGTGCTTCTCATTAGTTGAAGAGGAGCATTGCCATTATGGTCCAGAAAATGTCATATGTGGAACACTTGGGATAAAAAATACTTCTACTCAATTATCTTGGAAAAACATGTATGCAGATTTATTTCCATCCACCTATCCATTAATTTATTTATCTATGCGCATCTGTATATTCCTGAGCATACCATCATCTAATCATCCAAAAGATACAGAATCTGTTCAAGCATGTCTCGGAAGAATCTACTGAAGAAGCCACCGTTTTGGATAGTATACTCATAGCAATAGATCCCTTTAAACTACTATTCGGGACATCTTCCACCAATGAATTCGGTCGTCGGCCATGAATTACTTCTGAGCCGCTATATCATGAAACGCGCGCACGTGACATCCTTAAGTAGTGTTGACAGTTGATTTATCTCCTGTCCTAACAATTAATTATCCTTGCCCTTTCCTTTGTTATTTCTTTTTAACAACAACCCATCGTTATTTTACTCTTATTGCTATTTTTATTATGCCACTGTGTCTGTAGCACGCGGACTCTTCTTGATTTAATTCGTTATTCGTTTACATGTGCTTGACGCAAAGGGTATATGGTATGCTTGTGTAAGTTGTGTTTATTTGCAGTGCGTATTAGGGCAAAATCTCTATTCTTGAAGCTGCCAAATCTTATTACTTCGGGGATGCCCACAACTCATTGGAACATTTCCGATAAACAGGGCCACTTCCAAATTCATGCCCAACCATCTTCAAAAAAAAAACCTAACACTCGCCCGAGTAGTATAAGAATGATGTGTTTTCACAATGGGGATGGGGACGGCAATGACTATAAGAATGATGAATCCGATAGCGTTAGCGATAGTATATAGTAGCGCCAGTCATACAGTTGCTCCAGTCGGTACTTATTCTGATGCTGATTCTGATACTGATGACGATTCTACCAGAGATATTTATAGAGTAACTAAGTAGATTAGGCATTAATGCCTGTAGATGTGTTCTAGTTGTGTGCCTTCTGTTGGACTCGGAAAGTAATTCGAAATGAATTTATGGTTAGTTCATGGCATACTCAAATGTATGTTTTCGACAGCTAAAAACAAAGACAACGAATTGAAAGAATGAAAACTTCAAAACCACATAACTGAAAAGATACCAACAGTAATCGTACTATTTTTGGGGCAAATAAAAATGGAAATACGATAATTGAACTAAAGGCAATTCTGGAAAAACAGAAAAGAAGACACCAAATGGAAAATAGAGAGAGAGAGTAGAAAATGGAAATCATCGAAAATTCCTTACAATGATGTGCTGCTGTCTTATCTTATTTTTGTGTGTTTTTCTTCTTCAGAAAAAAAAAATATCCAAAAACTTTTAAATCGAAATTAACTGGAATCAGAAAAAGACGACAATAAAAAGTATAAAACAAAGTTCTGCAGTCATTTTAATGGATTTCCTTCCATCTACCATCATCTTAAGTCAATTTCATTTCTATTAGGAAGAAGCCACATCTTAAATAGGCTATTCTCACATAAACCACAAAAGTTTCACCATCTTTCGGCGACATACGAGTGAGTATAAATAAAATTCTGTTCGAATCCAAGAAATCTCCGAATTTTATTTTATTTCATTATTTTGTGGCGGCTTAAAATCATTCGCTATCAACTTACTATTAGATGGATCCTTACAAACGATACATTCAACTAAGTAGATCCGACTATATATTTTCATTTTCAATTTTTGTCCTTTTGTTCGTTGCTTTTGGGAAATTTTATTACCTCAAAAGCTTTCTAAATTCAACGATTATATTAGCAAAGCTGAATCTCTTTTCAGAATACAATATTTTTCTGCATTCAATTTAATTCAAATCGTTTACTATTATTATTTCCAAGCAAGGATATATGTACATACTTATACTTTATTTCAAATTCAACTTTAATTACAAAATACTCGGAAAAATGTTCGTTTATTTTTTTCATTTTTAACCATTTAGAAACAGTTCGGGATTAGTAAAAATATCATTAAATATTCTTTGGTATTAATAAAAATTGCTTATAATAAATTATGTTGGAAATTTTGTTAAGAAAAACTCGAGGAGGTTTTATATTATTTTAGTAGATTTAAATCCAAAAAAAAAAATAAAAATAAAAACGATGAAATAATTTTCTTTATTGTACTGAGAAGATACAAATTACTGGGTCGTAGGTACTCTGAAAAATTATAGTTAATGAATTAAAATAAATCGAGCATTAATTATGGAATAAGACCTGTGCAAATTCGAAGCCGGAAGAGTGTGTGAAAATATACTAGTTGTCGTTGGGGACAAATGAAAATCATCTAATTTCTTGGTTGGGGATAATCATCCAGCTGGAATTTGGTAGCATAAATCAAAGCATAATAGGGTCGTTTAAAAAACTACACTAACGTTATTTATGTGACAGGTGTAACGCACAACCGGAATCGGAAGATTTTGTCAGCATTTCCATCGACTCGTATATGTACCTGTAAAGGTTATATTATTTTCAAAGTATTCGTGAACTTAGAGGAAGCCCCAAATATGTACATTCATATTTATATATATTTAAATGGCAAATACTAGTGTACACAGAATATATATTTAGGTAAGGATATTTCTATGGTTGTCTTCTCAATATTAACGATAATAATACAATAGGCAGGGTGGATGCTATTTTGTATAGGCAGGGTGGATGCTATTTTGTATAGAGCCCAACCCATCCGCCAGGAAACTATCCGAATGGAAATGAAATGCTGCACGAGTTCCGGCATTGCTAGCTAATTAAATATTAATGGAGATAATTAGAAAATTCAATTTTCCTTTAATTTCACGTAAATTAATATTACTAAAGCTTTCTTTATTTATCCCCATATATTAGCAAATTTATTTTTACATTCATTTCGAACGAAATTCACCTAAAATTCAGTTTATTTTTTTGGTTCTAGGAAATTTTGAAGGTTTTTTTTTCTTCATCGTATTGGGATTAATTTACTCTGACATATTTTCTACATTTAGATCGCATATTAAATTTGCAAAGAGTATTATTTTCATCTAAGATAAATAAATTATAATTAAATTCACTTCCTTGTACATAATCAGATATGATATTTGCAATTGCTTTAATTACAAGGCGACTTAACTAGGATTGCCTATAATGAAAATGATATTTTTATGGATTTTATTAGAGATCCTTCTCTCTGACTAAATTAAAAATAGAATTATTCGTGTATGCTTTTTGTTAATAATTAGAAGTGAAATTATTTTGGAACAGTTTTTATTTTATCAATATTATATGAGGTAGAATAGTGATTTAGTAGCATCTTTAAAAAAAAATTGTTGTACAATTTACTTATGTGCTGTGGATTCTGCGGTAGTTTTTATGCCAATATGATACTATGGCAGCGTATCAATTATATTTTATAATAAAGATTATTCAAATCATTTTCAGGAATATTAAAAAAAAACTATAGATAGTTAGCCAACTGAAATGAGTTTAGGTGAAAAATTTGAAATTTGTATTTATTGGGTTGTTCGGAAAGTAATTTCGTTGTTTCCCAACAGAGGACTTAATTGTATTTTTTCATAATCAACTTCATACTTAAACCGTATAATAATATGTATTTTTAACAGCTGTTATAGCAAGGCTTGCTTGTAAAAAAATTCGATTAAATATCCTTTTAAATATGGATAGTGAAAAAGAGCATTTTTGGCATATTTTTCTTTTTTACTATAGAAAAAATAGAAATGCTGTTCAAGCAAGAAAACAATTATCCGATGTTTATGGAAAAGATGTGTTAAGTGAGCGCTAGTACCAAAACTGGTTTTCTAAATTTTAAATCAGGCAATTTTGATATCGAGGATGCACCACGTTCTGGAAGCCCATTTGAAGCTGGTGCAGACACAATAAAGGTATTAATTGATGCAAACCGGCGAATAACAACTCGTGAGATCGTTGACAGATTAAATTTTTTGAATTCGAACATTCATTAGCATTTGAAACGGCTAGGTTTAATGTCAAAGCTAAACATATGTTGTTCCGTCGCATTGACGTTTGTGATTTGCTTCTCAAACGCCAAGAAAATAATTCATTATTGAAGCGTATCATCACTGGGGACGAGAAATGGGTTACCTTCAATAATGTTAAGTGCAAAAGATCCTGGGAGTAAAAAAGATGAACCGGCTTAAAGTCCTTCGAAAGCCAATATTAATCAAAAAAAATGTTATGCTATCTGTTTGGTAGGATTTCAAAGGAATCGTTTATTTTGAGCTTCTACCGAGCAACACAATGATCAATTCTGAAGTGTACTATTATCAGTTGGATAAATTGAATGATTTACTTAAAGAAAAAATGCCAGAAAAAATATTAATTCACTATAAGAAAATCATCTATCATTTTTATTTAAAAAAAACGAAATTACTTTCCGGACAACCCAATATTTGGATTGTCGAAAAAAAGTGTCTTAATTTGTATAAAGAACAAAATCATGTATGTATAATCCATTTAGCTCGATATCCTTGCGGCCATCTTTCACAATTAGGTTTCCAATCCCCCATTCATTTAAGGACCTGTGAAAAAACTGAACAAGATGCTGATTTACATACGCACCTGAGGGCGCAAAGTCAGGCGATTATGGTAGGTAACGAAACACATCCCTTCCAAGCTCCGATATTTTTTTGACGGGTAATCGAACGTGTGTGTGGTCTTGCGTTGTCGTAATGAAACACAACTCCTTTACGATTAACGACCTCCGGACGTTTCTGGATGATGGAAACGTTTAAACTGTTCAATTCTTAACAGTTAATTTCTGAATTGATTATTTGGTTCCTTGGTAGAATGTCAAAAAACGCGACACCTTAAAAATCCCACCACACGTAGAGCATAACCTTCCTCTAATAAATGTCTGCTTTAGATGTCCTTTGAGCCGGATAATCATGTCGGAACCATCACCAGTTATCATCTTTAATAAGCATTGCCATCAAATGAACTTCTTTTAGTACATGAGCAATCCAAATATCGGGCTTACTTATGTATCCCAGTTTCTACAGGTGTCTTTATTTAACCTCAGTTAGCTCTCCTATTACAAATAACCATTGTTAAGATCAAAATCATCAGAACAGAATTACCAGACGCTTTTGTTGAGCATTATTACCATAAGCTTTACGTAACTTTTCACAAACGCGTTCTTCGCTTTATAAAGTTTGGTTATCCATTTTCAATTTGTTGTAAAATCCGTAAAATTAATTAATTTTATTTTAAAACTAAAGCCAAAACTGTCAGCTATTAAATAATATAAAAATAATATAAATGCAAATAACTCTAGTACTTCGAAAAATGCAGAGTCGCCATCTGTTACGAAAGTGCGTCATGACATTTTCGACAATCCTGCATTTCTGTGACTGATAACATGTGGAAACTTAGACTTCCTTGGAAACAGAAATTAGATTTTGAGAACAGCTCCATAACAATCGATGTGTATATAATATTGTATAATTTGAAATTTCAGTACTAAATTAAGTAAATTTTAATATAGAAATAAAAATATATTAATTTAATGAAAGAAACTATTTCCTATCAACAAACGACACTTTTATCAACTCCTTCCTGTTAATATTAAATTATTTGAAGTAACAGAAAATTTATTTCAAATAATATTAATATCCTAAAATTAGTTGCTAGCAAAATAAATAATTATTTTCTTTATTAAATTTACAAATAGGTCTTTGGAAAATCACTTTAACAGAAACATTTTCTTCTCTTTTTTGTCATATTTTTATGTGACTGTCTTTCACCGTCCATTCTCCGAAATAACTAATTGCATCGTGTCATCGAAAATCGTAGATTGCCTGCACCTACAACTTTACAGAGATTCAAAGGATCGTTACAAGCAAGGACAGACGAAAGCATCACTGTCGTTACAACATTTTTTGGGCGTCGAAACTGGCTTCACACTAGACAAGGAATCGAATACGATAGCAATCATTTGCCAGGATGTCATCGTTGTCCTGGCGTTCGATACACGAGAAAGACTAATGCAATGGCAGGTTAGTAGCCAGTGTTTATTTACTGAAAATGTGTATTATTGTGTGTTTGTGGGTATTGGGAAGTAATTTTGTGAGTGATGCGAGTTTAGATAATTTATGTGGGTGGTTTGTGCGATTTTGATTAAAAACTTTGGATCACAGGTGAAGATATCAAATCATCTCGGAGATGACATTCAATATCTGGTGCTGGTGTCATCAGCACCGTCAAAATCAAAAATGCAAACAGGTCCAGCTCGGATGCACATTCAAGACCATCGATTTTGTTTAACAACAGGTGTTCCTCCGAAGTTGGCCGGTCTATGGGATATTGCCTATTTGAGGTTAGTTCGAATCCTGATTGCACTGTTTACCAATATTATCCGATAGTGTATCGACAGTATCTGATGTTGTTAATTATTTCTGCTTTGTAGACGATACGGTGTAGTTGATAATCGGTTCTGTTTTGAGGGCGGTTCAAGGTGTGGCAAAGGTGAAGGCCTCTACGTTTTCGTAACAGATCAGGGTGATGAGATAACACAAACACTTCGACTAGCATCACAGGCCAAATTGTCGACTAAGAAACGTCAGTTGGCAAGGAAATTAGCAAGTAATTGCCTTTTGTTGATATTTTAATTAAACGATACTATAATAGAGCGTCCCGTCTCCTTCCTATTCTCATTACCGTTTATGCAGCTGTGGACAGTCCAAGGAAGGTATTATCACCGAGGCCATTAGATGGTGATGGTGATGTTTATTCGTGCCACATAGATGATTCGTCCTGCACATGTGGTTCTCGGACACCATACTGGCCATCGCAGGAGTCTCGAGATGTTGACTATGGTTGTGGTGATACTGCATCTGTATCAGAGTGCCATGATAGCTTTAATGATGGCGAACTCTTTTCTAAGTAATTACGTTTATTTATCATGGTTTGCATCGTCTGAATGTTGAATTTTTATCTGTCTATTTAGGAATCCTGCCGCTACAATCGAACGTTGCATGAGTTGTATATCGAAATTAGGTGCACCGACGATGTCACGTAGTTCTACAGCGACCGGAAATGCCACACCTGGTAGTACACAACCACCTCTTTGGACAATCTTGACCGAGCAAAATAATCAAACAAATCTTAATATAAAAAGTATCACCACGGGTGTAGACCGTATGTCTATTTGTTCGTCACATGGCAGCAGCGGTGGTTATGGGAGTAGCGGTGGCTCAGAGTATTCAGTGCCGAGGATGACAACAACAGTCACTAATTCAACATATGGAGCCGATACCTACTACGAGTCCATTCAGATGCCACAACGTTGCCAAAACAGTCATAAGTCTTCGATGCAACCATGCCAGTGTTGTCCTTCGAAAACTTCTACTCTAAAGTCGATTAAGGGAAACATAAAACTGCCAATGCCCCTGCCTATTGTTAACCCTTTACACTTACATTCGACATGTATAACCACACAACCCACTCATGTGGGTGCCTATGAAAATTATGATGTTCCGAAAATGCCGGTACAGATCGAGGAGAATAGCTCCACTGATAACTATGACACACCGAAAAATATTCAAAAGTACCTGTCCGAGGATATGAACAGTAATCAAATGAATGCTGCAGACAAATACGGAAATTATGATACACCTGCACAGATTGGTAAAATGTGTGGGTGTCTTGTCTCTCAGGAATCGTCGCAAAAATCGCGGGACTTCCCACGAAATGACTGTGCTTGCAACCGAGTTATGTCCTGGGCAGACAATTGGATAACACTGCCGTATTGTCGGCGTGGCAATGGAATTGAAAATACAGGTCTAACTATAAATAAGGTAAAATTGAGCGGAGAGGGTAAAATGCCTGTGGTTCAACCTAGCGGTGAGCTAGCCATATATGCGACAGTGGACTTTTCGAAAAAGAAAAATCGACGTTTACCCGAAATTAAGCCTTGCGAGTGCAATAAGGATGACAACGACTCCGAAACAAGTTCCTCGAATTATATTAATCTAGACCCCAATCATATTTTGAAAGAACCACAACAGGAAGACGAATTAAAGACTGAAAACTTCTCAGCCAATTATACTAATTTAAATTTTGCACAATCATTGGAAAATTATGAAAACTCCAAAGAGATTTTGCAAAAAGCTGGAATTACTGCTCAAGAATTGGCTGAGCTTAGAATAAGGGAAGACCAAAATTTCTGCCAGAAATGTGGTCATGTTAGTGCCAAAACGCCAGATCCGAAGACCGATAGTAAGGGTGAAGTGCAGGAGCCACAAAAAGATTATCTGATAGTAGATACGGAAAAATCTGAAACAATTGGTAACTTCCATGGTTATCTGCCGATGTCGCCGGCAGCACCAAATTGTTGTGGCGGCCCACCACCTATTCCCTCGAAGAGTGAACTTATCAAGCGCATAATGGGTGAGAAGTCGGCCAGTAATCCTAGTCTGTCAGCTCCAGTCGTAGACCGAAGTAGAAAACGCCCTGACCAAACGAGGGTGCCTGGCAGTGCGATGATGTTGCTTCATCGAACCGGCAGTAGCCCATATAACCGTAAGCAAATTATGGACAATAGCGATCTACTACCACAAGATAAAAGGTTTGCGGCGCGGAAACGATCCTCGTCTGCAGATTCGTCACGATTTTTAGAAGATCCAGAAGAGTTCGATAGTTCAGAAACATTACGCAAGTCGTCCATTACTCAAATTGATGGTAGACGCTCATCATCACCATGCTTGCATCAGGAAATGGAACCGTGCACCGATGAAGTGTGCTATACAAAACCAAACGAAACGGAAGATGAATCTTCAGTTACTTCAACATCGCAGAGTCAAAACTCACAATCGGTGCATATTCGCCGGTCGGCAAGTGTACCCTGCAAAGCCCAAAATCGAGACTCGTCCAGTTCAAATGACTCAGGCGTATCAACGGGTTCGTTGAGGCATCGTGTAGGCGATTTTCATGAGTTTGAGCTTCCTCTAACAACTGCGATGTCTGCACGAAGACACCAGCGACACATTCAACCAGTAACCACATGCGTCCATGCAACTCTGCCGCGACGATCAAAATCATTCGATCCATTGCGTGAGATCTCGTTCCAATTTCAAAAAGTTGAACTTACAGGAAAGAGCACATCTGCCGAAGCTGAAGTACCAATATGCCCACCAAAAAATAGAGGATTCGCCAGTCCTTGTGAAGGTGTGTCTATGGCCGGACCACCTTATGTCGATTCGCGGAGCACTAGTAGTGGAACATCCGATATGTCCGATTACATCGAAACATTGTCATTATCTAGTCATAGTTCATCGGATGCTCCTGAGAATCTAAGGTAATTAAAAAATCATCTTGAATACTGGATTTTATAAAAAAAACATTATTTTCACAAAAAACTTTTTCTCTATAGACTTCTGCGTCAGGCAACATCTACCTTAAGACCACGTTCTGGTAAGGAATACCAAAATATTGATAGGTCACTTTTATCATTGACACAGAGTGGAGATCCTATGAAAGTTCACAATACTACGCCAAGTCAACTACGTGGATTACTTTCCTGTTCTGCTAATTATGCCAACATCACTCCAGTTCCAGAGAATGCCGAATCACCAAGTCCTGGTTACCAGAGCGGTGGATCACCTCAAGAAGCACATGCGGAATCGTTCGTTTTTAAGGTAAATTCTTAAAAATTTATTTTGAATTTTCTCATAAAGATTTTTCAATTTTTCAAATTAAAAAAAAAAATAATGGAAAAATGTTGGTAAATATTTTTAACAAGTTTTTTTTTTTTGTTTTTCTAATTTTTACAGAACGAAATCTAATCAAAGCAATAAGCAATAACGTACAGGTAAACTGCATTCAACAAATATTTATTTATATATATATATATATAATAAATTAAATTAAATTAAATGAACTAATTCTAATTATAATTAAAAAAAAAGGTAATAATAGTAACAATAACGTATATTAATACTAGTAATTAGGGATTTTCTGATTGAAATATTTTTTTAGTTCCTAATTATTATTGAAGTGTATAATCTAAGTTAAATTAGAAAAATAAAAATAAGAAAAGAAAACACAGATAATTATAAAATCAATAATAATAATATTAAAGAAAAAGAAACCAGAGTTTTTTCTTTTTGTTTGTTTGAGGGGGAAAAATTTGTAAATTGGATTTAATTCTTAAGCATAAAAAGATGAAAATGAAGACAAGTGAAAAAAAAAATATTTGTAAGATTTAACTCCAAACATAGCCGATTTGTAATTATAATATTAAAAGGTAAATTTTATTGATTTTAATCAATTTTATTGTATATGATATAATTACCATTAATTAATATTGGAGAAAAATCTTTCATAAACTAACCTAACCGAAAAACTATACCAAAAAGGATATTCTGACACGTACGTACTCGTCATATGCGTCATATGTACTTACCGAAAAATTATTTAAAAAAACAAAAAATCAAATGTAAATTTTGACTAGCACAAAATAAAAATAGAATGCAGATTTTTTTATTATAAATTAATATATATATATATATACTTAAAAATAAAATAATTATTTTTAAGTTTAGTAAGTGATAAATAATATATAAAAAAAAAAATTCTTTTTTACAATAATACGAATACAAAAATACTTACAAGAAGGGGTAGAAATAGAAAATATTTTTTATTATAACAGCAACGATTATTATTCTCACCTCACCTCATACAGGAAGAGAAGATTAATCCCTTTTACGATCTTATTTCAACATATATTATTAACAGGACATTTTTTTAAATAAATAATTCTATATTCTCTAATTATATATATATAAATAAACCTAAAATGCAAAATAAAATATGAATTATACTTTAAAGGATAACAGAGGATAAACTGAATTTTATTTAAATTTTTAAAAGTAAAATAGAAAATATGTAATAGTGGTAGCAGTAAATCAAACAGAAAATCTTTCATTGTAAATAGGACATTTTGATTTATAAAAAATAAAAAAAAAAACTATATTATTTTGTTTGTTTGATTAATTTTTCATTTCTATATATAATATTATAATACATAAAACTATACATACATAAAATATATTTAGTAGTAGATATATGCAAAATACATAAATACATATACAACTATTTAAAATATGTATTTTCTATTGAAATGATTTTTGATTTATTTTCATAACTTTTCTAACTGAAGCAATATAAAGTAATTGAAAAAAAAATATTAAAAAACCAAAAAAAAAAAACATTATGCATAGTAAAGGAAAATAGTTGGTATTTCTTTCTATCATAGAATTAAAAAATAATTACTTATTAATAATAATTATTATTAAATATTTATTTTAATAAATTATTTCATTTGAATATATTAATATGGAAAAAAGCTTAGAGAATATGGAAATACCGAACGAAGCGATTCTGTAACAATCAAACAACATTTGCTGTGTTAAGCAAATCAAGTCGAACACAATTGCGACGAGCGTCTGCGACAGCACTGGTAACATTTTTAAAACCTTCACAATTTTATGGGAGCGTACACAATTGCAAGCAGCACCGAGAATAAGTTGTTCTGTGTTCACTCGTCGATTTAAGTGGAATCTCTAATTTTCATTCCTCTTCGTAGTACTGCCAAAATTAGAAGTTATCCATTTGCTAAGTAAATATTAATTAATGATATTTAAAATTTTATTTGAAATTAAATTTTATAATATTATATTGATTAAATTTTGCCATTATATTGTAGCATAAAACATATAAATTTAACTTAAACAATTGCTACTAGCCTTTTTGTAGAACTAAAACTTTCCTGATTATTGCATTTTGCGCACATTGCTAGCTGTTATTCGACCATTACTCGAGATTTGTTGGGTTTTAACTGCCTTAAAATTTGAAGATTATCTACGTTAATATGATATTTTACATATAAAGGGTTTTCAAAAAAGAGTGATATGATTTCTTAAAAAAAAAAACACTAATTACGAGTATTAAGGAAATTCAAATGTTTTTCGAATTCGATGAACCAAATTTTTTTTCGAGCACTTTTTTCACTAAATCAAGTCGTATATCATGAATAGCACGTTCAATATTAACTTCTAAAGCTTGAAGAGAGTCTAGTTTATTGCTAAAGACCAATGACTTCAAATAAACCCACAAGAAATAGTCTAATGGTGTTAAATCAATGTCACAATTTTTGAAATAATCGAATCTCCAAACTTTTCTCGCAATAATTCGGTTGTTGCACGTGATGTGTGGCACGTAGCCCTGTCTTGTTAGAACCACATGTTGTCAAGATCAACTTCTTCCAATTTCAGCCATAGAATGTTGGTTATCATCGATCTCCATTGCCAGTAACGATGTTACCAGCTTCATTTCGAAAGAAGTACGGACCGATGATTCCACCAGACAAAAAACCACACCAAACTGTCAATTTAGGTGAATGTAATGGGTGTTCATGAATAATTTGTAGATTTTCTTCGCACCAGAATCGACGGTTTTGTTTATTTACCGCACCACTCAGATGAAAGTAAGCCTCATCGGAGAAGATGATTTACTTAAAAAAATCGTTATCATTTTCAAATTGTTCCAAGACAAAATCAGCAAAATCACGACGTTAATGATAGTTTATAATAAAATTGTAAACATTGTTGAATATAATGAAGAAAAAAAACAGATCATGGCACATTATAAATAGCCTAAACGTCATTTAGAAATCATATTGCTCTTATTGGAAAATCCTTTATGTGTATATATGGAAAAGATTAACATATTCAAATTGCATGATCTTGGCGGCCTCTTGACATCATCAAATCTCGAATTAACACGCTTCCTTGTTGAAATTTGTCATGTTGTTTGGCTTATGGTGCCTTTTCTTGTTCAAATCACATATGATCCAAAAAATTCGGTTCTGTCAGACTAAACTGTATAACAAAAGTTATTTTTCGCAGACACAACAGCTTTTCCATAGTCCCTTGTGGTTTTTGAGAGCCCCATATATAAAATATTTGATTATTGATATTTTAACTGAGTGAGAAATCATCCTTATCGGTTAAAAAAAATTTCCCGTTTCTAGAAAATTTTCCAAAAATTTAAACAAGTTCTTCTCTTTCATTATATAAAATGGCAAATTTTATATCAATTGACAATTATCTAATAACAGGGCTGTAAACTTTTCAAAACATAAAATGCAAAATTCTTAACATAAAATCATAAATCAATGATGCTTCTTTACTATGTCCAATTATAATTATTTTTATTGAATTTCCTGTTTGCATGTCGCAGTTGTGTTTGGCGAGCATAAGCCTATAGTTTGTTACTTTAAAGGGAAAAATTGATTTTTTTTTCTAAACGAAACCGATTTAAATTCAGAATTTTTTCATATTTATTTCAAATAAAATTTTTTTTTTTTTTAAGTTTTAAAAGTAAAGAAAAAGTAACATAAATATTTGGAATTGGATTTTTTTTTTTAAATTAACAACTATTCATTACTCTGATAAATATTATTATAATAGAAATGACTGGGTAAATAATTATGTATAATTATTATGATTACCACTATTAAATTAATCATAGACTGATGATGAATTATTATATAATAAATAAATAAAAAAAAAAACAGAAATATTACTAAAACAAAAAAACAAAAATTATTGCAAACAAAATACTAAAAAAAAATATTGTAAAATTATAAAAACCAATTAATTTAATTAAAAACATAATAAGGAAAATTATTTAAATTTCAAAAAAAAAAACCCACTAAAAATCAAATAAAATTTAAAAGAAGAAATTTAAAAAACACAACAACAACAAAATAGATAAAACTAGAAAATATTTAAAAATGAAATTTTTTTGGTAAATTTTTACTAAGAAAAATTTCCAAAAGAAAATTCGAAGCAAAATTTATTAAGATAATAAAAATAAAAAATGAATTCACTTTTTGTCAAAATCAAATTGGCTTAGAGAAAGACTCTAACGCAATATGTTTACGATAAATAAAGAAAATTTAAAGTAAATACAAAATTATGGTGCATTTTCATTTAAGGATATTATAATTAAAGCAAATTTCTTTACAGATAATTTTATTTTTTAAAATGTAAAATTAACAAAATCCAACTCTAGACTACGTGGTTAATGAGCAAAATTTCTAATTGGTCTACTTAAATTAATCGGAACCAATTTCTGGATTAATTATTAAGAATCTATTACAACTTCTGCATTTTATAGTACTGTCCCCGGTGTGTTTCTTGATATTAGAGAATTCATTAGATTTAAATGAATCGAATAAAGGCGCTAATATCTCTCCCATGTTAGCTGATGTTCCACAGGTAAGTCTAATTGGACCCATTCTTTACAATATTACATACTGATATTTGCCACATACACGTCTTGCATATAGTGAAAATCCCCAACATGCGTCCGGAATACTCCGATCTCAAATACAAAACCCTACAGAGCTGGTTTATCAGGTGTAGAATAAAATTTAATAAATATTAAACTACCTACGTGAATTTTACTCTCTACCATGATCCATGTCCTCCCATTTACTTTAATGGCAGCGAAATACCATAACACACCGAAGTTCGGTGACCTTACTCAAACATTTGATAAGGAACCGACACACAAAGCTTAAAAGACAAGAACTAAAAAGACGATACCTACAACATCTTTTACTTCTAGACAAACGTTCTAACCTTACTATAGGCAGCAAAGTACTTTTATACAATGTGCTGATGAAACCCATTTGGACTTATGGACTAGAATTCTGGGATCTTCCCAACGAAACCAATCCCTGCAATCAAAAATAATTTCGATTGATTATTAATACCAATTACCTTTCACTTTAATTAATAATATTATTCAAATTTGTTTGTTATATAGTTGTAGTTGTAGATATCTGCAAAAATTAAAAATAAATATATTAAAAAAATGTCTGCATTTTTAAACTGCTTTAAAACTTGAATTTAAAAAGGACATTAAGAATTTTATTGATTTTAGTAAACAGGAAAAAATGATTATTGGTGATAAAATATTGTAGAACGCATGAAAAATTTAATATAACTCTGATCATAAAAGGATGATTTTATGGTGAGGACGATGACAATATGATGCATCAATGTGAAAGGAAGTATTGAAGATAAGCATACAAGCAGATATTTTATTTTTATATCTCCTTGGTATGCAAAACTTGCAGTAGGCATCCATATAATTTTTGTAAAGGATAAAATTTAATATTTCCTTCATTTCGAAGAATATTGATAGGAAAAATTGCATTCTAAAAAAGTAATTTCCACTTTAAAGAATTTCTTTTTTTTTTAGCAATTTCTTTCATCAAAAGTGACTTGGTTCGAATATTTTCTTTCTGTTTTTGGTATAAAGTTTGTTATTATCTATGCTCGCATATACTTTAAAATACTAAAATATGCCGGACATAAGCATCCATGGCTATCCAGATAAATAGACATGAATGCTGGTATGAATATGGCCATAGATGAGTGGTTTCGATAGAAAACCATTAGGGGTAAATTGCTAAATCCCTTTTGTGAATCGATTTTGCTCACTTGGATACAAAGGGTACATAATAAATTTATATCCGCTTTCCGTGTGTATTAGAATATAACCAAAAATGATTGAAAACTTAATAGATACACGTGAAAATCGTTTTCACTAACCCATGTCCTAATTTCTTTTGAATAGAGGATATTTGTATGGAAATTACCGGCCTTTGGGTATTCTACTTAATATATAGACAAGAGATTGTTTATCTAAATAATTATTTCACAAAGATTTGTTATCGTGTATTACCCGTTCAATAAGCAATGTATGTGCAAATAGATATGAACATAAGAACGTATTATATTGCTCGTTTTTCAAAGTGATTTTGCAGTCGTCTTCAATATAAAAACAAATATAAATTGGGGTAGAAAAATATACTTTCTCATATTAAAAGGAAAATATTATATATACTCAACCTATTTAAGTATAGGAAATTTCATCGAAAAAGACTGTATCATTTAATATCATTATTGTTATGTTAAATGAAGCCTGAACTATGTACAATGAAGAATAATGGAAAAATAAATAAACTGCAATCTTATCGAAGTTGATAAAAAAAATCAATAAAAGTATGTAATTTCTTCTTGAGTGGAACAAAAAAAAGCAAAAACATCTTTTGTTAATGAAAATAAAACATTTTTTATGTGACATTAATCGTGACCATTCAATCGTTCAGTCGACACGGCTCCTAATACTCAATTTCTTCCTTTTTGATATACCTGACCCCGAACGTATCTAGTTAATGTATACTTACAAATAACTGAACAAAAAGGAATTTCAACAGTAAAGAATATAATAAAATCAAAGAAATTAAATACTTGTTTACGTTTTGGAAGACCATACAATTATTTTTTTGACTACTAATAAAATTCCATCCATCAACAAAACACTTAGCAGACGGACATATTATCAACACGTTAAATGACGAATTCATGTTCGATAATTTGATGAATGTGGGTAAGTCTAAAGATAAACTTTTATATCTATAGGAAAATCGAAAATCATAATAATAATAATAATAATAATAATAATAATGGTTTCTAAACCGTCTAAGAAAGAATCGTAGATATTTTTATGGATTTCCTCGTCTAATAAAAATTATGTCATTTTCTGAATAGAAGTTTTATGATTTTTCATTTTCTTATTTTGTTTTTCAAAATAAATAATCAAGTAGTTAATTTTAATTTTTAGATCGAAAAAACAGGAAGAATATTTAAAAGGACAGCACTTAATAAAATTTTTCATGGCTTTAGAAACTCAGGAGAAAAAAAATCGTTTTTGTTTTTCTCATAAATTACTAGTATTTGTATGTATTGGGTTGTTCGGAAAGTAATTTCGTTTTTTTTTTTATGAAAATGAAAAACGAATATCTTATAGTGATTTAATATTTTATTTAATTAAATATTATGCAGTCTAATCCAATACCCTTTGCCATATTTCGCAGTCTAATCCAATACCCTTTACCACGCTCATAAAATTTTTGTTCTTTGCTGGCAAAAAACTGATCCAAGTGATTTTTGACCTCCTCAATTGAATTAAATGTTTTACCGTGTGGTCCATTTAGCGGTTGCATTTTGAACCACTATTTATTTGAAGTACTTTAGTGGCAAATGTCATTACGAATTGACAGATTGTTAGTTGACAAAATGGTAATCCATACGCTGGACGAAAAGTGGGAATTATTGAGAACTTACTTCAACCCAAACTGTGAAAAATTTAAAAAACAAATGAGCAAAGATCGTATGCCATCACGTCAACATTGCTGAAAATATCCGTGATCATCTATCATCATCAACTCGTCACCGTTCTCAGGAATTGAACGTTTCTCGCACTTCACTGTTGAGAATTTTGCACAAAGACCTCGGTATGAAAGCTTACAAAGTTCAATTAGTCCAACAACTAAAGCCGCATGACCATTCGATGCGTTTCCGGTTTGCCCAGTGGGCTTAAGATCAATTGGCCGAAGATGAGCATTTTTACCGAAAATCCATACGTCACCATGGAAAAGCCGATGCATCCACAACGAGTCATGATTTGGTGCGGATTTTGGAGTGGAGGCATCATTGGCCCGTTTTTCTTCGAAAACGATAAAGGAGCCGCCGTTACGATAAATGGTGAGTGTTATCGTGGCATGCTCAACGAATTTTTGTTTCGAAAAGTAAAAGAGAATGACATGGTGACATTTGGTTTGAACAGGACGGGGCCACTTGCCACATAGCCAACGGAACAATCCAACTTTTGGGCACTGCTTTCGAAAACCGAATAATCAGCCGAAATTCTGATCTCAATTGGCCGCCTCGGAGTTGCGATTTGAGCCCGTTGGATTATTTTCTGTGGGAAGCCTTTAAGGATAAATGTTACGCAAGCCATCTAGAGACAATTGACATGTACTGAAAAATTGGGTCGAGCGAATGGGATACTGTAAGGCCAGCCGTGGCAGTCATTTAAATGATGTTGTGTTTCATTCTTAAATATCAAGGTTCGATCTTTCTAATAAAATAGGAAATTTGAAAAAAATATCCACTAGTTTTTTTTTATTTACTTTTTAAAATGTAACTTTTAAATGGTCCACCCTATACAAATGATAATCGGAAGGTACTACGTCTGGAGATTATGATGGATGTGGCAGTATATCCCATCCAAGCTCTAAAAGCTTTTGCCGCGTATGTGGTTTCGCATTATCCTGTTGGAGCACTATACCTTTCCTATTGCCAAATTCTGGCCTTTTTTCTTTAAGCGAATCATTCAATTTGTCCAACTGATGATAGTACACTTCAGAATTGATCGTTATGTTGCTCGATAGAAGCTGAAAATAAACAATTCTTTGAAATCCCACCAAACCGATAGAATAACCTTTTTTAGATGAATATTGGCTTTCGAAGTGCTTTGAGCCGGTTCTTCTTTTCTATTCCAGGATCTTTTGCGCTTAACATTGTTAAAAATAACCCGTTTTTCGTCCCTCGTGATGATATGCTTCAAAATGGATCATTTTCTTGGCGTTTTAGATGCAAATCATAAATGTAAATGCGACGTCACAAATTTTTTTCCTTAAGTCGAGCTTTGAGATTAAACCTAGCCGTTTTAAATGATCATGAATGATCGAGTTCAATAAATTTAATCTCTCAGCGATCTCACGAGTTGTTATTCGCTGGTTTGCATCAATTAATGCCCTTATTGTGTCTTCATCAGCAAACGAAACTACTTTCCGAACGACCCAATACTTTGTCAAAATATAATCAAAATTATGTATGTACTCGTACTTTATCAGAAATTTGTCATAATATTTGAGGCAATCTTTTCTTTTAACAATTTTATTTTATTTTTTTCCATTAATTTAGTCTTTTTTAAAATAGTTTCCTTGCGTAGCTATAAATCATTGGAGGAGTTATTTTCACTGTGCCAGAAAATCAACGAGTTTCAAGAAAAAAATCGTTGATTTTCTGGCAATATCCGATCTAACACGAAGAATTCCATTTTTAAATCCTTAAAGGACTTTTTCATCAGGGTAAAACTCATTGGTTTTTTCACCACATCAGCTTTAAGGGTAAAAACTCATTAGTGGAAAAACCTTTTTTTTATATCATTTCAGAGATTAACTTACCAATTTCCATATTAATAAATGGTCAAACATCACAAGAGATGTTTGACCATTTATTAATATGGAAAATTGGTAAGACTCACAAACAAATTGTTTGTAGCACAGTACTGCCATATCGCTCTCAGTGATGCCAGAATTGTCATTTTTCCTTCACACCGAAGTCTGGAAGTATCTAATACACGTAGTATCAGGAAATATATCTATTATGCTTAAAAGTATAATAAAAGAATATTGTAAAAAAAATTAACGTCATCCATAAATATAATACAATGTAAAGAATATTTTTGAATAATTTACCAATTACCATTAGAATATCAATCCTGGAGGAGTATTTGTACATAACTTGAACTCGTCAATTAAATTTATTTAATTTAAAAGCCATCATTTACTCTTTCAGAATATCATTAAAGGATAGTCAGAACATTTAAGGACATAAAGTACAGAAATTGTAAGGAGCACTTGACTGCATTCTGTATTTTTCCCTTAGTTTTTTTGCTGTCGTAGAAATTCTTTAATGGCAGTTGGTCGGACTGTCTGTTATTTGAAATTCCTCTTCTGTTAAGGGTTTGTTCAAGGGTTTAAGGACAAATGTCTTCAACGTGAGTCCTTGAGACTAATTGCCCATCTTAATGATGTTTTTATATTTGTAAATAGTAAGCTGCTAATTGTATCTAATAGGTAAAAAAACCAAAGTCAATTGAAATAGATTTTTTTTCTTCTGAAAAGTTGTCGGAAATTGTTTTGTTGTTTAACAAAATGTTTATTTTTTTTTATAACAAAAATTTTTTAATTTAAGTAGTTCTGAATATAAATAAAAATGACTGAAAATATTTTTCTATGGTTGATAATGTACATAGTTTTGGGGGTGCGGTTTTTCCGTTAGAAATTTTTATAACCATAAAAATAACTTGTCCGTTTTCTTTTACACAAAAATTTTTGTACCTACTTTGACAAAATTTTCAGTATTTCTGGATGCATTCTTTGTTTTCTTTTCGTCAGGCATACATATCACTTATCTTTACACAAAACAAATACTTGAGTTCGGTTATCAGTAATGTAATATACTCTTAAATAATCAAATGCAATGGAAGTAATTTAATTCCTTACATCTGCGCAGGATGTTTTTTTAACCCTCGCTGTTTTTAGCCAAATCCAAAGACACGCTTCAAAAACATTTTAGCTTAACTCTTAAAATGTAAAACAAGAAGATTGAATAGTCCGCTCAGTTAATTAGGCACCCTTAGATGAAGATAATATGTCCCATGTGAGTTTTCAATATGCATGTGTGTATGGATATATCAAGACTTTAGACTTGATTGCATTATTCTAGTCATAAGGAGTAAAGATCCTTTTTGGGTACTGTTCATGCGGGATCTGATGAAATGAAAATTTATGGTGTCTACGAACATTAGTTATCTCACATGTGCACACTGAGATGTCTGCATGTGGTAATTTGCGTTGGCAATATGGTTTCTCTAGACTTACTCAGAAAAAATTATCTTTATGCCAACAAATGATACAGTCAAATACCAATGACATAAAATATTCCAGATGATTTAACAATTCGTAAAGTTGATCATTGACGACGTCTCGATCGGATAATTCTTATGTGCAACTCGAATGTACTTGGTTACAAATTGGTGAAGATTTTAGATAATTTCCTTAACATGTGAAAATTGTATATTTATACGGGCCAATACAAGCAAACTAAACAATACAAAGAAAGGAAAATTTTATTACTTCTTTTAGAGAGTAAATAAGTACTCTGGTAGGTCTCTATCAAAATCACCTAATAGGAAATAAAATGCTTACCGAAACGATTACAATTTCATTACCAGAAAAAGAAAACACTTTACCATTTAAATTAGAATATATCATACATTTTACCCAGCATAACCGAAAAGGTAATTGATTACTTTTCCATTACCCTGAACTCATTACATAATGCATTGCCCAGTAATCGATGATATAATGTATTCACTGTTTTATATGCAAAATTGAACTTATTTTAATAAAATTAACAATTAATTTCCAAACTCTAAGTATGTGTACAGTTAGAGTTTTGAAATTATTTATTAATTCATAAAAAAATTTACAAAAAAAGTGGTTTTACATAATCAATTTTTAAATTCGTTCTCAAGAAATTAATTTTTCACTAATTAGAAAACGGCTCTTACTTTACTAATATTTACTCCCTTTCGTTATGTGAAATAGTCTCGCATAAAACATATATATAATTGGGAATAATTTTTTTTCATTGTTCTGAGGTCTCTGAGACAAGAGCCAGAGGCCATTTTGTAGCGCCATGATAATGAGGCCATTTCTTGACTTTTTGTGAGTAATTATTTTGTCTTTTAGTTTTAGAATAGTTTTTTTCCGTGGCTTCCATCGAAATATAGGACGAGCTATTTTTTTTCGAAAAGTGATTGCTGTTTATGGATCTTTAGCTAATTCTTTTGTTCCTCTATTCAGGTGGTATCTTTGGGTTTTGCGATGCCTAGAAATTTACAAGCTTTCTTGCCATAGCCTAATGAATGGGACAAAAATCAAAGTACTCTTAATACAAAATGTGGTACTCCGTAGATCGGGTGCCCATGGTGTTGAAAAGGACTGTGGTCGACAATGGTGAGGCGCTCTTAAATTAAGCGCTGTTACTGCTTATGACAACAGAGGGTTTGACAGGTCTCGCCATAAAGAGATTAGATGATCAGTTTAAAACAGATTGCTTAACGATGAGCGGTCATTGGTGCCCCCTAGTAAGATATCTAACGATATGTATGCCACTTGAATTAAGACTATAATCCAATTATTCTATTTATAAATGGTAATTTCTTCCTGGGGCTATCGTTTTTATTATAAATGGACTGTTTTTTTCTTTTTAGAGGGGTTTTAAGGCTCTTGGGAACATCTTAATTTTGCGACTTATAATTTTTAAGAATGATTCCAGCCTTTTTTGTAGTAAGTCTCAATAGCCTATACTAATCAGTTAACTGTTTATTTATATCCTTTCCCAATTTATTAATTATTAGATTATCATAGTCGATATTATGAAATATTATGTCTTGAATTATCATCAACGGTCTAGGCCTGCTGAATCAAAGAACTGACTAATGCCGTCACTCCGCCAAAGGAAGGTCTAGCTCGTCTTTTCGGATCTTAAAGTGGGAACCCGTAAAACGTTCAGATAAGATATTGGCTATAAATACGGTTTAGATGGCCAGCTCAATGCAGGTGCATAATTTCGTCATTAAATAGGATCCGAAATCATCCATCCTTATGTAGGAGGCCGAAAAGGATTCTCGTCTCGAAGAGTTCACAATAGTTTTTTTTTAGTAGAACCCAAGTTGCTGATGAATACATAAAGAGTGACAAGACTATTGTCTTGTACAGCAGAAGCTTCAATATTATCGTCGGAATTTTCTAGCGAAATAATTAAGACTGACTAAAATAGGTGACGAGGTTTGCGAAAAAGTATAGCGAATTTTGAATTTCCGCGGGTTACGTATATTAGATTTTCGATTTTTTATGTATTAAGTGAGAGACATGAGTACCAACATAACGCCACAAAAAAGTTAATTTTTGACAGCTGCTTTGCTTGCACGTGTTTTGGCTAGTCTTCGATTTTTGCCCATTTCAAAAACTGGATCAAAAAATCTGTTTCCGGAACAAGAAAAAGTCACAGGGGGCCAGATCTGAGGAATACGGTAGCTGCGGCATTATTAGTGTGTTGTTTTTGGTCAAAAATTTGGGCACACGCCTTCCACAAATCCGGGCGTTTCTGGCGGGTTGCTTCACGCAACTTGCGCATAACTAACAGAAAATATTCCTTATTGACAGTTCTATCCTTTGGCAAGAATTTATGATGCACCACGCCCCTGCAATCGAAGAAAACTGTAAGCAAAACCTTCACATTTGACCAAACTTGGAGCGCTTTTTTCGGTGTTGGCTCGTGCGGCAGCTTTCATTGGGATGATTGAAGTTTGGTTTCAATGTCATAACTATAAACCCACGATTCTTTCCTCTGAAGCAAATTTCGGTCGTTGCGAACAGAGTCCAAGAGCTCCTTAGGTCGAAAACTGGTAAAAATCTAAGACGAGCCAAAACACGTGCAAGCAAAGTAGCTGTCAAAAATTAAATGAACATTAAAAATGGTCGAACTTTCCGACATAAGTGAGAGACATGAGTACCAACATAACGCCATAAAAAATAATAATAATAATAAAATTGAAAATCGAGCATACGTAACCCGCGGAAATTCAAAATTCGCGATATTTTCGAAAGGAGACCATTGTGTATGTTAAATGGCTCTGAAAATAATTCGGCAGCTTTTAATCTTCCTCTTCCTAGGAAGAGTCAAGGTCGACCTAGTCAGTCTTATCAATTTTTCTATGATGACAATCTCTCTCAACTTTTTCCCTGCCTATGGTGTTATAAGCAGCCACAAAATCTGTGAACAGATGGCGGATCTCTTGAACATATTCCAAAAGTTTTTCCATCGAATGCCGCATAGAGAAGATTAATTCTGTTACCGATTTTTCTGAAGTAAAGACTTTCTAGCATGGGTCAATCGTTTTTTTTTTGGATAAATGGGGCTATCGTGCTTAGTAAGATAACTTACTTATAATAATAGTGAAGCCGTTATGACTTTCTTTGCGGCTGGTGCCTAGTAGTTTTTCGGCCAAACCAATAATAGTGCCCTTTAGCGCATTCCAGGTTATTTCAATATTTGCTTCATAACCAATTTAATAAATTTAGTTCAAGTAAGTCTAATAGTCCAATTATTCTGACATGTACTTTTCCTCTTAACAGTTTTTAGTAGCCATTTACGTACCTTATAATTAAGTATTAAAAAATGTTTACCGACACTTAATAATTTCATAAAAAATAAATTTACTTATTGCAGGATTTATAATTTTTCCCACAAACTATTTTCACAATAATTTACACATAAAATACTGAACATTACCTAATTTCCTATACCTTGAAATCTGGATTCCACAGGGTATAATTAATTTTTTTTTTCAATAATTGCACAAATTTACTAACTTACATATAATTTTCGAATATTTAAATATAATCTAAATAGCAGAATTGTTTCTTATTCTATTCTTATTTTCTTATTTAGTAGACTGCCAAATTACTTGGATTTATGTCAAAAAATTAACGATACAAAAATACTTATATACCTAATTAGGAGAGTCAATTATCATAGGATTTACTCGTATATTATCATTAATTCTTCACGTCTTTTAATTTATCCCCATTAGAATATAGATATTTCTGATCCACATACAAATAATCGGCTTCCTTAGATATTTTCATTATATTTGCCTCTACTCAGACTGATAATAGAAATAAACCGATTTGTTAAAAGTATAGTCTTTCTTCAAGACTGTATCTTTTATGGAGCAGAGTAAAAAAATCTTTCAATTATTTTAGAAAATTAAAAATTTCCAATACTTTAAAGTGGAACCATTCAATACTTAAAAATCCACTGACAAGATTGAGAATAGATATTTTTATATTAATAAAGATTTAAAATAATTTTTTTTTTATTATAAAATTAAAATGTTTTTATTATGTATAAAAGAAGTTAGGCAAATTTTAGAGCTTTTCATTAAAAATTCGTTCGTTTTACGCGGATTTTTTTTCTCCATATTTCCTTGGAGCATACTTCAATTTTGTACAGAAATAATTTTATTCTAATCTTTTTACATATTCTTCCTGTTATATCCTTAAAACCTATAACTGAGTTGGAGAAAATAACTTTGAAAGATTTAACATTTTTTTCTAAAGTTGTTTTTAGTTTTTATTTTAATTTTTTATAATATTTTGTGATTTTATAAAAACTGTTATACCGCTTGGTCGGTCGATGATGTCAATCACAGTTTAACAAAAATGAAAGAATTTTTAGATTGCACAATGGGGAGCAATTTTCAGGTCGTTGACGAGAGTCTATCTTTTTCCTGTTCCAATATTTTTTTTTTTTGCTAAAATAGAAGAGAAAAAAAACAGGAAAATTTTCTTTATATTGTTCGTTGAAGTGCTATAATACAAAACAAAACAACTCATGGGGGAATTGGATGAACAACTGAACTGGAATCCATTTAAACCCTCATAGGTGAAATAAATCAGATCCAAGCAAACAATGACTTCTGAGATAGACAACTGTTCCCCGTTCAGTAGTATGCTTCTATGCTCACGCTCTATTCGAATTCAATGTATTCGATTTTTTAGTTAGTTGTCCATCCATCCATTCTTATTGGTGCTTTTTCAAATATAAAGTCCTACTTGAAGTTGGTCAAAGTTAGTCTTTCAAATGTGCACAAAAACATACGAAAACTTTTCCCATGCAAAAGGGGGTGCGATAATTGTACTCGTATGTGTATAGGTTTTTTCTTTTTTTGTCAATCTGCTAGTAGTTTTGTTTCGAAATGTTTATTCGATCATTAAATTCAGCATTTTGCTGGGGGACCGTTAACCGAATAAGTTTCGAAATGAAATAGCCATTCTGCAGAGATCTGTATACTAAAAGGTACGAATTAGTTCAAGTTTATAATGATATCTACTTACCAATGTACTCATATATAAACGAAATTATTGTATTTGTAATGATACAAGAACATCCAATATTAAATATATAAAAGTTCCCTATATGTTCAGAAAATACAAGATATCCCAATTTAGTCAAGTTTATTCCTAGTTTAAAGCTCTTTAACCCACCATCCTAGCTTATCCCAGCTTAAATTGGTTTTGCTCCGAGATGAGTAATTTCAAATATTATTGATTCTGTCGGCAATTCTCACTTGTGTAATTGTTAGGTCGGTAATGGTAAAAGGATAACGTTGACATTAGTTTCTGATGTGCTATAATTATAATTACTCATCAATAGCCGCGAGCTGTTGTCTGCTTTGTGCAAGTGTTATGCATGCACCTGCCTTTGTCATGCTTCATTCGATGAATGTTAATATTCCATCAATTCCTGATGATTCCTATGGATTTTGAATAATTCCATATACGTTTCCAACCAAATCCATACCTTCCATCTCCACCCAATCCGGACAAAATATAATAATATGAATACAGGCAAATATTCCAGTAAGCAAAAGTATAGATTTATGTACAAGTTAATATCTATACGTTCTTGTACATAAGTTATTCGTGCAATTATTTTCGTATTTCGGATCAATTTTATTTTTGATTGCACACATACGAGGGAGGACTCACGGATCATCCTTTATCTATCGAAAAAAAACTTTTAGGCTATGATTTGGGCGAGAAAAACGGGCTGTGAATATGCCAACTGTTTGCAAAACGCAAATTATCGGACGATTTAATTAGAAACAATTGTTCAGTTCGCTGATTGTAATTTTATTGATCCGAAAGGTATTACGATCGGATAATCACTGTTTTCATATCGACCTCCGAATTTCCATTTAGACAGTGTACACTACTGAAAATTCATCATGCCTGGATTTTGAACTATTATTAACAATAATTTACCTAAAGGCAAAAATTTTCCAATTATTGTTAATAGTGTTTATATCGAAGGTGTTATTTCTGTTGTTATTATCCTTTATAATTTGTCAATTTTTTTTTTTGGAAAATTACTAAGTTTAATGATGATTGTCATAAAACTGAGTATTTATTTTTTTTCTGTGCATTTTAATATTGAAATGATTTTAAATAAAAATCTGTACAAAAGGATATCTGAAATAAATGCTATTATTAAAATACAGAAAATTTAATACCGATCCAGAAATATTCATAGACATTAAGCCTATATTCAATAATTTTTTTTCTAAATTCCCTATTATTTTTATCAAAACAAAATAGATCCTTTTAAATTTATTCGCTTAAAATTTTTCCGCTCTATGTTTTCCTTTCAGATTTTTTTCTATTAAGTATGACATTATTACTAAATTTAAATTTACCTATTGAAAGTATTATTTTTGAAAATACCACTTTACGTTTGTAATTCTTTAATTAGTAAAACTTTAATATTTCTCTTTGTAACTACCACAATTAGTAAAACTTTAACTACCAAGTAAAACTTAAATCCGCTGTTTGGTCATAGATGGCGTGAGTGAGCGTATTAAACTACCATGCGCACGTCATACTTTTTTTTATGAGTTTGACATCTGTCAACATTAATCAATGTACATTGTGAGCAATTTCGTACAACAATATACATTTTTCCTTTTGTAATCATGTCTAGTGTTGTGCCAGAAAAAAAGAATATGCGGGAAGTTCTGCTTGTCTACTTCAATTTGAAGAAATCGGCTGCCGAATGACATCAGATGCTTATGGAGGCCTATGGTGATAGTGCTTTATCGGAAAAACGTGCCGAGATTGGTTTCGTTGGTTCAAAGACGGCAATTTTGACTTATGGGACAAGAAGCACGGAAATCGGCCTAAGAAGGTTGAGGACCATCAATTGCAGGTTCTTTTAGACGAAGACGATACCCAAACGAAAAAAATGCTCGTAGAGCAATTGGGTGCTACTCAACCAGCCATTTCTATGCATCGGCGTGCCATGGGGAAGATTGAATAGATCGGAAAATGGGTGCCGCATGAATTGAACGATAGGTAGGTGGAGCGACGCCAAAACACATGCACTTGCTAGCCAGACAAAAAAGAAAGTCGTTCCTGCATCGGATTATGACAGGCGATGAAAAATGGATATATTTCGAGAATCCTAAACGCAAGAAATCGTGAGTTGGTCCCGGAAAACCATCAACATCCTCCCCAAGACCAAATCGCTTCGGACGGAAGACGATGTTGTGCGTTTGGTGGGATCAGCAGGGTATCGGCTACTATGACATCTTGAAACTTGGTGAAACTGTCAATGCCTACAGCTACCACCAACAACTGATCAAATTGCACAGTACTCTGCGTGAAAAAAGGACGGATTATCAACAAAGACATGACAAGCTAATTTTCCTCCACGACAACGCACCATCGCACACGTCAAAAATTGTCGAAAACTACTTGGAGACACTCAACTAGGAGGTGCTACCCCACCCCACTTATTCACCAGACTTGGCCCCTCCAACTACCACCTGTTTTCGTCGATGGGCCAGGCGCTCGCTGAGCAGCACTTCGATTCTTACGAAGACATCCGAAAATGTCTAGATGAGTGGTTTGCCTCGAAAGAGAAGGAATTTTTTTGGCATGGTATCCACAAATTGCCCGAGAGATGGGAAAAATGTGTAGCTAACAAGGGCAAGTACTTGAAATAAATTTGTGTTTGCTTTCTATGAAAAAAATATGTGTTTTTTTACTGAAAAACAGCGGATTTAAGCTTATATAGCTGGTAAATCATATGCGTTTAAAAGAAGCTTAAATATTTACACAAAAAAATAAAAACCACATAAAAAATATACTTTTAGAACAGGGTTATCTTCAGAATATAAGTTGACACTTTTTAAAAAGCCTCAATTAATTGTAGACAAAAAATCTTTTATTAAATTTTATAAAATACAATATTTTCTTTTGAATTTCGATTAAAATTTGTGATTGAGAATATTGCATGAATTTTACCTAAATTATGACTACTTGCAGGACTCGATTGTGTTTAAGGTAATTTTTCATTATTTTTTCGTAAATTTCACCTCGTAAGTCGGTCATTACTGGTTGGTTTTTGAATGCTCCTAAAATTTAAACATTATCTTTATCAAAACAATATTTTTATGCAATTTTTTAAAAAAAAAAGTTCAACGCCATCAAATCTTCGATGCCAATTAACATTCTTAAATCTCGAAATTTCTAGCACTGGGAACTTTTTTGCGAAATAAAACCAAATATATTTTGTGGATTTTGGCGGCGTTTTATTAAAATCACATAAAATTTAGATTTAAATGTTAAAGGTTAAAAAAAAATCATACGGCCATAGTACTCAAAATTAGTAGAAAAGGTCTCTCTTTCTTCACGATCAAATAGGTACTAGTTAATTATACCTCCAAACCCATATGTACACCAGACATTCTCAGTTTTCGCAGATATAATAGATTTTTTACAAATTTGTTCGGAAAATTTTTTTAATTTAATAAATTTATTTTATCATTTTTAATGGTAGGTTTAAAGCTAAGTAAATTTTTTACTATTAAATATAAATGTTTGACAAGTTTTTAGTGACAAATTTATATTTTCCAAACTACAAAATGAATAACTTTGCATTAAAAATTTTTTTCCTTCAATTTTTCTTCTAATAATTTTTTTTCTTTAAATGTAAATTTTACTAAAGAATTTACGAAATTTAATTTAATTTTGAACTTATTTTATTAAGCGAAAGTTAAAAGTTGCAAAACATTATAAACAAAGTGATACTTAATTCCAATGTGTCCATTTCGTAGTTTAACTATTTAGAAATGAAATGTTCCAAAGAACATAGCATTTTTTTTTTCTTTTAAAATTGTAACATGATAGAAGTCAGTATATTTAACATAAAGTAATTGTTAATGTGATCAAATTCAAAGTTCTATGAGTATAAAACCTTGTAGTATGCATAATACGAGAACATCATTCAGGGTACTGATCTTTACCAGACTAGACTAATTCCGAACATAGTTTATAAAATTTTTGGAACTTGTCCACTTGCACTGTTTTCAACATTCAGTCAATTTAGCACTTGAAAATCAACCCTATTTTCAGAATTGTTATAGAAAAATAAAAAGAATTTGATAAAATTGCACAAAATATCTAATGTCTGGCTGAGAGAGAACAAATTTTCAGCAAGTTTTACTGAGTGGTCTACTGATGCCAAAAATGTCTAAGTAATAGTAAAAATTTGCATAGAAAATAGCTAACATTCGTTTTGAACACCTTAGTGTCTGAAACAAAAGGTTACAAGCTTAGTTATAGAATTTTAAACAAAGACAAAGTCATACAATAAGAAGAGTCAGCTACTCAGTTTTGAAAATAACACCTACTTAAGTGCCCACCCACCATCACCACCACTTCTCTAAAGGGACTCCTGTATATGTATACATAGCCATGAGATAAAATTAAATTTTATCAAAGATTGCTTCACTTAACTTTAGTAGCTTTTTAATATTACCTCAGTAGCACCAGTCATGGATACACTTTACTTTGGTAACTTTTCGTTCTATAGAGTCCTTACCTCAATCATGTGATATAATCGAAAGAATTTCGATTAGTTGAATGGTTGTGGGATATATTCTATATTATTGCATCATCAACACAACCGCAATGATTGAGTACAATAGCAATGGATACGGTATAAAGGATTTTTGTTCAAACCCTTTGAAATCATCAACCACCAGAAGGCCAGTGAATAGAAAGCACGACAAGACGAGATACTCTAATAACAATTTTCACATTTCAGTTCCTTTTAAAAGTTCAATGTTCGTCCAGTCATAGTCGGATATTTCGTCCATCTTTGTTGGTCACTGTCCTTCAGCTATTCCGCACTTGTACTCAAGCATCAACAATATATACGAATATTGATCCAAGCCAGTGAGCAAATAATTGTATTTGGGGAGAGTGGGGCTGTACTCGATCATTTTCGATATGTTCCAAACTTGAATCTATACACATATTTGTCTGTGTCAGAGCCAGGGCAAACGAAAAACACGAATTCTTTCCACAAGCAAAATTGATATAGCCATGGACTTAAATTTTTTATCCTTTTTTGTTGTTGTTGATATTATTTTCTTTATTGGAAATTATGCAACATAAAGTCATATGGTATTCATAATTTCCGCATCAATAGCATATTGATAGTATGTCCTTATATATATATATGACATCATGACAAAAGAATCCTTGTAACGGTATAGTTTAATTAATTTCGATCAATACGAATTGAACAAAATGGAATTCATACATATCCACTTGGATACCTGGACATTCTCTGTTGTTGATTATTAAATTATGCGAATACGAGCCCATCAGATCACACCATTGGCATATTTGCAAATTCATCTTAAATTTTTATCTAGACCCAATCGATAAACGGTCCTTGCACCTCATTCTGTCAGCTGCCTTCGTCTTTCTGTTCCATTTAATTTAAATAATCCAATATGCAAACGATGAGGAGCCTGAAAAAATTCTATTCTAATTCCATTGGTTTTTACCATAAATATTTGCATTCTCTTTCAAGAGCAGTCAACTATTTGATTTTCGCATTTTATATTCATTCGCCTATTAAATCTTATTCCAGATAAATACGAGGCTTCATAAATTTACATCAAACAGGACGTGACAGCTTGAAACGACTTTTTTTTTTGCCACAAAAAGTACAGGGAAAAAAAACCGACCAAAAAGAAAAGAAAAAAATAACTACACCCAAAGTTAACTGTGAATAAAACTCCAAGCATAGTACAGGAATCATTCTATATTGGGGTAATATTGGATCAGATAAAATCAAATAGAAAATCAACGTATATTCGAGGGTAAGAAATTTAAGCATAGCAGAAAGGGGAGTAAAACTGATTTCGGTAAAATGACGTCACTCTAACAATGAGTCCTGATCGGCCGATCAGGATTAAAAACTTCATTTGCAAAGTGAGCTCAACAATGACAAATGGCATTATCTGCTACGAGTTTGGGGCTATATGGATTCTGTGAATTTTTCATTCTCATTCTAGGATTCTGGGATTTTAAAATTTTTGGTTCGTGTGAAAATCGACATATTTCGTATGCATACCTCGACAGTTAGGCTAACCTTTCGAAAACGATTTTAAGTAAAATCGATAATAAAGTCGAAGACACCCCAATCTTCGTGCACTATTCAGTCAAACTTATTTAAAACAACCACCCTTAAAGAGAGAAATTTTTGAGAATACAGATGGGAAAATGTACTCGTAAGCTGTTGGCGTTGTCAATGTTTTATTCGGCAAGGCACATTGGTTAAGCCTTTTAAATATGTTGCGAACTGTACTCCATTGCATTACTTTGTCATCATTTTAGTTGGCAAGAATGTCACCATAGTTGATAATTAAGTTTTATTAAATGTACTCGCAACAGAAAATTTTGTTTTTAATCCATTTACATAACAGTTCGGCTGAAAAGTTTATTCAGTTCGGCTGAAAAGTTTATCTTCCAACTTTTCGATACCATTTTTATAGTACTCTTTCGGTTTTGCCTCAAAATAGGCCTTAGTTTCGGCAATCGGTCTTAAATTTCTTGCCAGCGAGCATTCTCTTGAGGTCTGCAAACAGGAAAAAGTCGCTGAGGGCCAGATCTGGAGAATATGGTGATTGGGGAAGCAATTCGTAGCCCAATTCATTGAGTTTGACCATCGTTTTCATCGACTTGTGACACGGTACATTGTCTTGGTGAAATAACACTTTTTTCTTCTTCAAATGAGGCCGTTTCTTAGCGATTTCTTTCTTCAAACGATCCAATAACGCTATATAATAGTCGCTGTTGATCGTCTGTCCCTTCTGGAGATAGTCAATGAATATTATACCATGCCATCCCAAAACACAGACGCCATCACCTTGCCAGCCGACTGTTGCGTCTTTCCACGCTTTGGATTCAGTTCGTCGCTCGCTCTCCACTCTGCCGACTGCCGATTGGACTCTGGACTGTAGTGACGGAGCCATGTTTCATCCATTGTCACTTATCGACGCAAAAATTCGGGTTTATTGCGCTTGAACAGCTCCAAACACTGCTCAGAATCATCAACACGTTGTAGTTTTGGGTCCACAGTGAGCTCACGCGGCACCCACTTTGCACACAGCTTTCGCATGCCCAAATATTCATGCACGATATGTCCAACACGCTCTTTCGATATCTTCAGAGTCTCAGCTATCTCGCTCAACTTCACTTTACTGTCATTTAAAATTATTTTGTGGATTTTTTTGATGTTTTCTGCCGTAACCACCTCTTTTGGGCATCCACTGCGTTCTGCATCAAACGTGCTCGTACGACCAGTTCGAGATTGACGAAACCAATATTCCACAGTTGAAATAGCTGGAGCAGAGTCCGGATAACGTTTGTCAAACCATGCTTTGGTTTCCACTGTACTTTTTTTCATCAAAAAGCAATGCTTTATCAATACACGAAATTCGTCTTTATCCATTTTTTTTTCAATAACAAAAGTTGCTTCACTCAAAATGCTATATCTCACGAACTAATCGAGCGATTGCTGTCAAATTTTGACAAGAATCATTTGAAGCACGGTGCTTTGTGATAATTAAGTAGATTTTTGCAAGAGGCGCCATCTAGATGTCAAACTTATAAACTTTTCAGCCGAACTGTTATGAGCTTTGCGCGTTATTTTTTATATTTTATTTTACATAGAGGAGGAATAAACACCCATCAGCGTTTCTCCAACTAACTAGAGTAGAAACCATGGTCTCTTTAGTCGCTGATAAGTATTTCCGGAAAGGGTAATATAGGAAAAAGGATATGATGGTAATATAAGTGCAAGTGAACTTTTTTGTTACTTAGATTGTAAGGCCGGGATGCGCGAGGATCTGGAAAGTTTCGTTGAACCCCAAAGTTTAATTATGTATGTCCAAACCAAATAGGTTTTATAATTTCATTGTATGTAGAAAGTTTACTCCTTATGGTTAGTTAAAAATGTTTACCCAATTTTGTAAGAAGTTATAGGTAAAATCTGTTAGTTCCAAGTCCTTTTAAATATTATGGGTTCCCGGTTGATCTTCTATCTTGGTGTAGTCCTAAATAACATACTTTAGTATATTGTGCAATTATTTTATCATTAAGGACCAAAGGTTGTATGAGAATCAACTGTGATATCATGAGTATAATTATTATATAAAATGGGACCAAAGATACTGCCTTGTGAGACTCTTGCTAAAATGTGACATATTTCTAAGGATTCTGAGTTAACTTCAACTTGGAAATTACATTGGGAGAGATATGAATTTATGATAAGGTAGTATGTTGAGGGAAGAAAACTCTTGAGTTTCCAGAGGAGTTTAGGATCAACAAATTGGGAAATATCTAAAAATACTCCTGGGCAATACTCTTTTCTCTCAAGAGAGGATGCAATGTGATCAACAACACGATGGCATTGCTGGATTGTGGAATGTTCAGATCGAAAGCCAAATTGATGATCAGGAATAATTTTTAATCGTCGTTTTAATAAGAATCATTTTAAAGACAGGAAATTTCCAGAGCAAGGGAATATAGGTTGTGCGCAGGATGCCATTGAAAATGTATGTAATTAAAACTAAAGATTTTCGGGAAATTTGCTTCAGAATAGGAGGTGTTATCAGATTTGGAATTTTCAAAATAAATAAAATTATTATACAGGATGTATTTTTTTAGAACTATGTTTTTTACTTCTTATAAATGGTATGCTCTAAAACGGCGCCAATTTATTTTTTGAATTAAATACATTAATTCGTCAACTCTTGATTTTTTTCGTGCAAGGAAATTTTGCTGCACCTCTCAATGATTTCACAAGCCGTGTAACAGTTTGCGCCTGTTTTGCTGGAACTAATAGTTTTCAAGATATCAATATATTATATAATCGTTCTGTAACGCAAACTCCTCACATTAACCTAACCACATTATCATCTTCATTTTTAAAAAAGTATGGCATAATTAAGCCATTAGCCCTAGAACCACAGGAACCACTGACGCGTAGTGGATGTATAGGCTTCTCTTCAATCACTCTTGGGTTCTCCACATTCCAAAAATGGAAATTTTGGTTATTTACGTATCAACTGAGTTGAAAATGTACCTGATAACTGAACAAATTAATTTCTTTGATTTCCGTTCTTGTCTAAATTGGTTCTTGTAGGCATGCAGATTCAGGTTTTTTATGGGAACTCGCTAAAAGGTGCTTCTTGGAGTACATAGTTCTTGTGAACGATAACGAATTGGTAGCTTTGGTTATTTTTTCGAAATGATGACGACTTGATTTCGAACTTATTTTTAATTAATCGTCAGATTGATTACATATTTGGATAATTATTTCGACCGAATGGTTTCAACTGGAATCACTTTCAGATTTTTGATAACACTGCTTTGGATGTTATCAACAGAACCATAATGAGGCTATTTTAATTCTTTTTTTTATCTTGAAGAACAAAAAAAGTCACATTGCTTAAGATAAGGTGCAATGTGGTTGTTGGGACACAACATAAAATCCTTTTTTTGATAAAAAATTATTGATGAAGATGGGCATATGATAAGTCAAGATGGATCAGCAAGGACTTCTTTTTAGTCTTTCGAGGACTTCCTTTTATAAAACTTGGTTGAAAAACCTCCAAGCAAGATGCATATTCCACTGTTTCTTGGCTGTCCAAAAATACTTTCTGCCACCTGAAAACATGTGAACTTAATAAGGAATGGTCACCATAGGTTCTGTGCCTCTTTTTGAACGTCAAACTCGTGAATTAACCAAGTCTAACACAAAATTTTATGGCATGTCGTTAATCCTTTTTACAGTTCAAGGCGGACACTTTTGGGTATTGACCCACACCGAAGGATTCATGACTGAAGTGGGCTACGGGTCTTGGCGAACCCGCGGTCCTGAGCTGGTCTCAGGATATTATAAGTTGCCTTACTGTTGCTCTTTGAGTGTAACTTTTTGATTGAATAGTACTCACCAGGTAATCTTAAAAGTAGAACTGACTGATACCACGGGGGTCGGGATCTTCACGGTAGTTCGACCTCCGTGCCCGGCCTAAGGAGTTTTTGGCTGAAACGTTGGTGGCTGTGCTTATTACCTAAATCACGGGTACAGTCTTAGGACTGAGTCTAAGGAATGGCAGGATTCCGAGTGCTATATCTATAGGTAGGGCTTGTTAACAACAGTTAGGATAATTAGCTTGGAACTGTTTAGCAAATAGACCTACCTGTTATGGATGGACCTGGTTAGAGACAGGACCAGGTAGTTGCACAAATGTGCATAGAGTGATGGGGGAGCGATCTACTGGGTGAGACTGCTTACTGCAACAATTGACGGAAGATTGAATATTTGCCTGCTTCACCAATGGGGCACGAAAGATGGTTATGGAAGAGAAGAAGAAGAAAACAAAGAAGAAGAAGAAGAGGAGGAAGATGAAAAAAATGAAGAAGATTAAGACAATGAAGAAGCTAAGAAAGTTGCAGAAGATAAAGAATAAGAAGTAAATGAAGAAGATGAAGTAAATGAAGAAGATGAAGAAGATGAAGAAGATGAAGAAGATAAGGAAGATAAAAAATGTAAAGAATATGAAGAAGATAAAGAAGATGAAGGAGATGATAATGATGAAGAAGATAAGGAAGATGAAGAAGATGAAGAAGATGAAGGAGATGATAATGATGAAGAAGATGAGGAAGATGAAGAAGACGAAATAGATGAAGAAGATGAAGAAGATGAAGAAGATGAAGAAGATGAAGAAGATGAAGTCAATGAAGAAAATGAAGAAGATGGAGAAAAGAAGAAAAAGAAGGAACCCGAGAAAATGTTCCATGTATAAAGTGCCCCAAGCAGCAAATGATAGAAGAACGAATTACATTTAAGTAGTTACCGGACGAGTCTAGGAGGAACTATGGGCAGTATTTGCAATTCACACCCACTAATAGCAGACTCACCAATTTTCTGCCCCTCTTCATACACAAAAAAAATAAGAGCGAATCATTATTAAAATTATTCATAAAGTGCAAAAAATTTTATCTTAAAATAAATATAGTAAAAAATGTAAACTTTGTAATTGTTTTTTCATCGTAGCTTTTCTGTAAAAGAAAAAAAATCATTTTTAATTTAGTTAAAAGTGTAAATTTAATATAACAATTTTTTACAACAAGTACAATGTAGTCATAGAACTCGGTTTAGTGGCTGTAAAACTATAGAAAACCATCTGCTGTAAAACAGATAATACTCCATTGGGTATCACCAACCTGAACGGTTGACTATTATTACCAACATAAAAGTACGAAAAACTAAAATGTAACAAAAATCATTTTAATTTATGTCATTCCGGATACGTTGGCATATTCCACCGAAGCAATTATCGAAATTAAATCTTAGGAAATGTGCGCGAACGTGTTGTCAATACGGGAGTGTTGAATGAATCCTATTCGGGCCCTAAACATGCCCCTTTCAGATCTGTAGCTGTTGATTGTAGCTATAGCCCAGGAGAATGGTCCCATATAGTGGAAGCCAAGTGACAACGGATTGAAAAAATCCTGAAAATTACTGAAACAGTACTGAAATTTATGTGAGGAGAATTTCTATTTTCCATTTTCAGTGCACATCTATTCACTACTATAGTTAGAGTATTCCTATATGCATGTGCTCACTACTATTTGGGTAAAAAACCTCTCTTAAAACAGAATACGATTTTCTACCCTTAGAATATAATTTATAACAAACGTACAGACAGACACATATACTCATGAATTGTTATAAAAAAATAATTGAACGAATTTTTTTCTGACTTTATTTTGAAATTTTCCATTCTTTTTTTAATTTCATTTTCATTTTTAGAACTGGGAGCACCAAAGCAATTTGAATACGCGCTTATATTCGATGTCGTTCAAAAATAATGATGATGACATTTTTTCCAAAAGAGGATTATCTTAGTTATGTCTATCACAACGAAGGTGGTGTCTATTTTTAGACTCTTATAAATTATTAAAATGAACTGAAAAAAATTACTTTGGGGGTGAAATTATTTTAGTTCAGAGTTTTTTTAATTATGAAAAATGATTTCCCCCCCCCCCTTTAACTTCAATAATTGTATAGCCATAAGAGGAAATTACTATAAGTATAAGAGGAAATTACTATATTTTCGCTGCTCAAGTTTAAAGTTTATTCAACTATAAGAAATAATTTTAAAATTAATCTAAATAAATTGTGGTTAATATAACGTGTTGTCCAATTTGCAAGTTAAAAAATAATATTTAATATAATTAACATTTAATATATATTTTTTTAAAAATTTTATTTAGTTATATTTTTGTAACTTTGCCATTATGTATAAAATATAAAAGATTTCAAATATCTTTCACAATCTCTCTTGTAGGACTCTATATTTTTCGACTAATTTCTGATAAGTTTTTCACACATTTCGGGCTATAATTTGGTTTTTACTTGATGAATCTTAGTTTTTAAATACTCTGTAATTTTTAAGTTATCTCTATATTTATTGGGTTTTTAAAAGTTTTACAAGAAAAAGTTCACCGATGTCAAATCGCACGTTCTTGGAAGCCAATTAACATCACCAAATTTCGATATTACGCTACCTAAAAGCTTTTTGCCCAATAAACCAAAAACTTATCGTGTTTTGCGATGCAAAGATACCTTTTCTGATTAAAGTCATACAATAATCCAATTTAAAATCTTTAAGTTTGGACAAAAAAAAGCGGCATTCATTTTATTGACGATAATAGTTTCTACTTTTTCATTTTCAGAGAAATATGGGCCAATGACACCTTCAGAGCAAAATTCACAAAAGACAATCACTTTTCGTAGATATTATGACATTTTTATATAGCGTTTTCCAATAAGAGTACTATGATTTCTAAGTGACGTTTCGGCCATTTGTAATATGTCATGATCTGTCTTTAATTGAATTCAGTAATGTTTACAATTTCATTATGGAGAGATATACGCAAGAAAAACTTTTACAAATTATTCAATTTTATTATCAAAATAATCGTTCTCCAATTGCAACTTTTCGTGCGCTTTTGCCATTTTATGGTCGTAATAATAGTCCAACTGTGCTCGCTCTTCGTCGAATTGTTAAAAATTTCATAATGTTTAAGTGTCAATAAGATAAAGAACCGCTCGAAGTAATAAAAATATTGCTGCCGCTTAGGCAAGTGTTGCTGAAGACCGCAATTTGTCGATTCCACGACGTTCTCAATAATTGCGACGGTCTCAAATGACACCCTGGCGGATTTTGAGAAAGGATTTGGGCTTGCATCCAAATAAAATTGTTATCAATCAAGAAATGAAGCCATTGGACCACCGTAAACGTCATGAATTTGCTGATTTTGTCTTGGAACAACTTGAAAACGATAACGATATTTTTAAGAAAATCATCTTCTCCTATGAGGCTCACTTTCATCTGAGTGGTGCGGTAAATAAACAAAACTGTCGATTCGGTGCAAATAAAATCCACAAATTATTCATGAACACCCATTACATTCACTTAAATTGACAGTTTGGTGTGGTTTTTGGTCTGGTGGAATCATCAGTCCGTACTTCTTTCGAAATGAAGCTGGTAACACCGTTACTGTCAATGGAGAGCGGTATAGATCGATGATAACTAACTTTTTATGGCCAAAATTGGAAGAAGTTGATCTTGACAACATCTGGTTCTAACAAAACGGGGCTCCGTGCCACGCAGCACGTGCAACAACCGAATTATTGCGAGAAAAGTTTCAAGATTCGATTATTTCAAGAAATTGTGACATTGAATGGCCTCCAAGAATTTGCGATTTAACACCATTAGACTATTTTTTGTGGGGTTATTTGAACTCATTGGTCTTCATCGAATTCGGCCTGGAAAAAGAAGTCGTGGAGGCTATTTGAATAACATTTTATTTAGAACTTAATTGTATCGATTGTACTTTCCACTAAATAAAAAATATTTGAATTTTCTTTACATTTAGTTTGTTGTTTTTTTAAAAGAAATCATATCACTCTTATTTTAAAACTCTTTAGTTATTTGTGAATTTTAAGAGTCTTTTTTATATGAAATTTTTTTTTATTGACGGTAAAAAAAAATTGTTTTCGAAAAGCGTGAAACACGTGGCTTCGGCAGAATTATACTATTTTTCAAAATAAATGCATTTTTCTGTAAATTTTTAATCTATAAAATATAATATGGCAATCTTTAGTTTTAGTAAATCTTATCTTAATTAATACATATCTTAAAAATTAGCCAAATAAAAGGGTTGTACTTTACAAACTGCAAAATGAATAACTTGGTATTATAGTTACGTTTTGAATATAAATATAATTTTTTTAATAAATAAATTGAATGAGCATAGGCAATTATTTTCTAATAATTTTAAAATTATTCTTAAAAAACAATAATTACAAAATAATTTCAAATATATTGCAGAAGGTCTTTTTTGTCTGTTTAAATTTTAAATGACATTTAAACAATAATATACTCTTAACACAAAATGCTAATAAAAATATTTCATTTCTATTGCACTAAAGAAAAATGGAAAAGTTTAAGCAATACTTAACAAAAAATTAAAATTCTTGGGATTTATCTCTTTGTATTTGTTAGAACTTCAAATCGAACAAAATCAAATTATCTTTTAGTACAGAATCTTGCTATTTTTATGTTTAGCAATAAAACCATTTGTTTGGTAATAAAACTTTCCACAATGTAAAGTAATAAACTTTAATATAAATTAATGTTTCCTTTAATAATACATATATTGAAGAGCTGTATAATACCAGGACTGTAGTTTAAGTATTACAAAAAGGATAGATCTTTATATTTTACTTAAGGAAATACAATTAAAATTTATCTTAAAAAAATTGTGGTTGACTTATGTAAACTAGTATTATTTTTATATAAAGAAAAAATTGTTACTTCATATTTCCTTAATACCATTAAAACTGAATCCAGATATGAATATAGAACTTTATATTTCGATAAAAAACTTTTGATAGACCTTATTTATATTGCAATCAATAATCAGCAAGTTTGACTTAAAAAAAAATTTAATAACAGTCTAAACTGATTTAAAAACAAAAATATTCTTGCTAAAATGTCGAAAATCCATACTTTTAGTTATATTATAAGCTGTAATCAAATAAGCAATTGCTTATGCAATAATACATAATCTTACAAAATTTATGTTGAAACTAAGTAGATCGATTATTTTAATTAAAAAATTCTTAGAAATAATTTCACATTTTACCAAATATGATAAATAGAATGAAATTCATATTTTTTTTTGTTGCAATAACTTGAAAATAATTTCATAATAATAATTATGAAAAGTTAATAATACTTTCTTAGCTAACAACAAAAGAACTTTTCCTACAACAAAACCTGGAATTGTCTTATTTTTGTACAATTTTCCAACAATTTTCTTTTAAGTGATTTGAATATTCATGATATTCTATTTTCTTGAATGCATTTATATTATACCATTTAGTGGGAGTGTTTCTCTTTTTGTGATAATTAGTGTCAATTTAGATGGAAAAAGCAAAAACTAGACATGCGACAGTTAATGTGCTAATTCAGTATTCATAGTGCCTAGTTTCGCATTTTCGAGTTTTATCTTCAGTACGTATTCGTCGTTGGTGCAATTGTTTGTTGTATATTAAGTAAAACATTCAGAAAGCGTAAAGTACGAGTATTAGTCGGTCCAACCCCAATTGGGAAGATGCCCCACCAGTTCGAACCCATTTTCCCAACCAGCTACCCAGAAAGAAGAAATACTGCACGGAATGTGGCCACCGTGTCCTCTCTTGATGACAATTTAGCTGTTGATGATGATAATAGTGGTAGGTAGGTGGTACCATTCCGTCACGGATGCTGAGCAGGGAATGACTATAATTTTGTATTCTCATTAAATTGCGCTTTCGTAAAATGCTTTTAACGCACAATACACTCTTGTTTCTTATGCATAATTTCTGTCATTTTATTTTCGTTGTCGTTCAGTGCCTCCAAGAGCACCAAAAAATCGTATTATGCGATATTTTCATTTTCAAGTATTACTTAATTCAGTGTAAAGTCGGCACAGACTTTCCAAATAGATACTCCAGAATTGGTACTAACGATGGTGATATGCTGAATGGCAATGCCATTGGCAAATGTATCGCAAAACAACACGATTATGATGGAGTTGACGACCACCACCGATTCCGATGATAATGATGATGAAGGCACTACCGTCCAATATTATAACTGTTGTACTTTACATACACGAAAATAATGAAAGCTTTCTTCCCCAACCGGAAATGTTCGTTCAGCCATTTTGTCAGGCGAAAGGAAGAGCTCCAATTCTACATCACCGTTCTACGATCTCTTCAATTTGAATCAACATTGTCCTTTCACTTTTGTCATACAAATACTCATATTTGCTACAAGCTCACGTTCAAGAAACTGTAGATTCTGATCTGAAGAATTTTGATTCCTTCCTTACAATCAGTACGCGTTTTACACTGCCGCATGCAAGGTGGTCCAAAATGTTTAAATGATGGTAGCACAATTGAAATATGAAGTAATTTGTAAAGAGTAGCAGCTATTGAGCAAAATGGCTAAGGGAAGAAGGGGTGTGGATACTATGTAGAAAATGCCAGGATAATGACGATAGTATGAGTACCAGTATAGGCATCACTACAGTATGAATTCATGAAAAAGCTCGTAAAACCATTTCCGGAGTAATCTTTTTTTAATATATTTGCATAGGCAAAGGACTTAACAATTTTGAGAGCCTTCAAGGGCCATTTTTATTGTAAAAATCTTTTGCATACCGAGCTCCAAAGAAACCAGCCAATAGGGCGGCCAAATAGAATGGATATCTTTGGTGAGCACTTTACCCATGCACACAAAATGGAGCCATAGTCGATTACAGAAAGTATATTTCTTGGGGTTTTTTTTTAATCATTTTTTATCCCTTTTTATCTAGTTCCTGATATTGCCGGGATAATGTGAACTCCTCTCTTCGGCATAGTACCAAATGTTGACTATATTTGCATTTATTACTATTGCCGGTTTTGCCGCTTCTACAAACGATCCAACTAAAAGATGCTAAAAATTGGATCTATCCTATACTAAACTAATAATAATACTCCTTTACTGTGGAATAAATATCTTTGGAATATGTTGTTGCTCCGATGATATTTATGGCTATGCGGTATTTGCTTTTTATTACATGAAACGACCCTTTTATTGTTGTTCCGATAACAGATGACATTGCCATTCTGCATCGAATCGAACTGACCCAATCCATTGAATCGAACTCAAAATATTGTAGTATCGTACAAGTGATACTGTCTATGTTCAATATCAAAATGCTACAATCCTAATCCTATTAAAATATTTACATTTTAGTCAAATTAAATTTCTTTCTAAATTCAGTTCACATTCATTGAGTTTGAATACATTTTTTCCATTTCAGATTGTAGTTTAGATATGGAAGATGGTAAAAAATATCTTGTGACAAATAGATTTTTTTTTTGGGAAAGCATAAAAATATCTTGAATGAGTAGATATTTTTAAGTTAAATGAAATTTTTAATGGAATTATATTAAGCATTCTGAAAATACAGATACTTTCACTAAAAACAAATTAATATAAAAATACTTTGGATATGTTGTTTTTTGGTATTTATAATTACGTCCAATTTATAATGAGGAGATTTTTTTAGGGGAAGATACAAGAGTATGAATACATCTAGGGAATTATAATCAATAATGTTTTCTTTAACACAGAATAATTTATTTTGTAATTCCACAAAAATCTCGATTCCATCGCCATTATAAGCCTCGATGGGCATATAATATTGTATAAGTGTGGAAAATGACAATTTTTTGCTTACTATAGGAATGAGATGGTAAAATAAACACGAATGGAATTTTTTATAATAAGAAATTCTATAATCATAATAGGGAGTATTGACGATTTTTCATATTTTTTTTAAAGATTCAGGATTGTAAGGAAATTGGCAGGTATAGTCGAGTCTCAAAATTCGAGTTCGTAAGTCCATATTCGTTTCAGTACCGTTTTTGTGTCCTATTATCAGTTTATTATGGTTTATTAACAGAGGGGTCTTTCCTCAAAAGAGGAGTCAATAATATTTGTTGGGTATTGTATGGGAAGAGGAAAGTATTAAAATTTGAAATGTAAAATGAGAGGTATAGCCAGAAAAGTTTCACAAAGGTATTGCCAGTAACGATCATTATTATACGAGGGTCTTTCAACAAGTACTTAGCCTCATCGCCCAAAGAAACTGCTGTCACAAAAGAAATTTACCATCGTGCGGTACACTCATTTAATAGCCTACTGTCAAAGTTTCAGTCGATTCCATTAGTTTTGTTTTGAGAGCCTTTGAAAGCGAGCGTGTCGGTCGGTTGCAGAAAAATGGAAAAAGAACAATATCGTTCGGTGATTAGATTCTTGTTTTTGGAAGGGAAAACGCGCAGCGAAATCAAATATCGCTTGGATGCTGTGTATGGTGACTCTTCTCCTTCGATGGCGACCGTCAAGAATTGGTTCAACGAGTTTGTTCGTGGCCGCACGTCGGTTTTTGATGAGCCACGCCCATGTGCCCCGAAAACGGCTGCTACGGAGGAAAACGTTAAAAAAGTCCATGATCTCGTGTTGGCAGACCGTTGATTGAAGGTTCACGAGATAGCTGAGACTGTGGGCATCGCAGTAGGAACGGTGCATCATATTCTACACGAAGAACTGGGCATGAGAAAGCTGTCGGCGCGATGGGTGCCGCGTTTGCTCACACCGGAAAACAAGCGCAACCGTGAGACCACATCGGCGACGTGTTTGCCGCTGTTTCAGCGCAATCCAGCGGAGTTCTTGCGTCGTTTCGTGACCGTCGACGAAACATGGATTCACTGGTACACACCAGAGACCAAGGAACAGTCGAAACAGTGGACTTCACCCGGAGTACGTGCTCCGAAGAAGGCGAAGACTGTTCGATCGGCCGGAAAGGTGATGGCCACCGTTTTCTGGGATTCACAAGGTGTGATCTACATCGATTACCTCGAGAAGGGTAAAACAATCACGGGGCGCTACTATGCTGACTTATTGGGCCGATTTGACGTCGAATTGAAGAAAAAGCGGCCCGCTTTGCGAAGAAAAAAGTGCTGTTCCACCACGACAACGCGCCGGCTCACACCTCCGCCGTCGCCATGGCCAAATTGGTCGAATTACGCTACGAATTGCTGCCCCATCCACCGTACTCTCCAGATTTGGCCCCCTGTGACTACTTTTTGTTTCCAAACCTGAAAAAATCACTCGCCGGGAATAGATTTGGGTCGAATGAGGAGGTCATCGTCGCCACGGAGGCCAATTTTGCTTCCCTCGAGAAAATGTATTTTTTTACATTTTTTTTTTCTAAAAAAGTTAGAGCATCGCTGGGCCAAGTGTATCCAGCTTGAAGGAGATTATGTGGAAAAATAAATTGCCACCTTTCCAAAATTTTCGTTTTTCTTTTGTAGGCTAAGTACTTGTTGAATGACCCTCGTAGAGCACTTTACTATGCTATGTATGGTTGTCGCTGGCTTCATGGGATGATTACGGGGTATTCTCATACCCATAATAATCAGAAAATCATCATACCGAAAACATTTAGGGGAAAATAGAGCCGGCGAAAGGTGTTAACTTTTCCATGGGAGGGGAAAAAGGAGAAAGAAGAAAGAAAGACCGACAAAAAGAAAAATTTATTCACTTTAATAGAAAAAATTAGAAAAAAAACCATTCTGGCAAAGAGGACGGAACAGAAAATGAGGAGCGAGGCAGAAAAATTGGGAAACAGGAAAAAATATTTAAAAAAAATTAAAAATTAAAATAAAAAATTAAAAAATTAAAACCAATAAAAAGCAGAGGCAACAAAACTGACCGCATACTCCATACTGATTTGTACGCCACCTATTTTAATTTAAGGTAATGTGCAAACCGTTAATACTATGCCAACGTTACCATAACAATTTTTGACTTTTGTTATTTGTATCGTCCATTAAGGTTAGCCTTTTATCGGTAATAAGTTTTAGGCAACGGACTCTGGTTATTTGTGAAATATTGCTGCCATTTAAGGGTACATCACGGTATATTGTAAAAGTAACATGAGCACATTTTTGACCTTTCATCTTAACTCTACAACTTTTAGAATCAGGCTCCTAAAAAGTTGACTGTAAAAAATTTTTTATTGCTGGGTTATGATGGCTGTATCACGGGTTATAATGTTGTATAGAATTAGTTTTAGAATACTACCCTGATAAACATTGGCGGTAATAAGATAAATGTCAATATACTCTATTTCAAAAAAAATTCAGACCTCCATAAACGATAGAAAAGGTGCAAAATTTGAAGAAATATGCCAAGCATGTCCCACGCTATTACGAATACGCCTTTGAAGTCGACTATATATAATTTCAATTTTCATAACGATAACAATAAAAACTTTAGAGTTTACACTATAACTTTATAGTGATTATGGCTTGTCCTCTTTCATGTAGATTAATTGTAATTTCAAAAGCAAGTGCCAAAAACTATTAATTTTGTACTGAAGATTTTCACGATTTTACTTTATTTTTTATTTAAAAAAAAAATTTTCCATATTCTTTGTTTGAAAATTTTATACTTAATCATGATTTAACTATAGTAAACCGTTCAGGGAAATACCTTTTAATTTAATCAAGTAATGCATTCGATCGAAATTGAATACCGTAGCTTGACACCAAAATGTGAAAAACCCACTATTTCTCATTAAACATTCTCACTTTTCAAACGTTCGGGTGACGTTCCATTTATCGGATTAATTAACCTTTCGATTCGTCCTCCAGTATGGAACGCTCCCTTTTAATCTGATTCAGCCATAAACAAATTACACCCCACGAAACGGCAGGACGAAATTCAGAGCTATTGGCTGTGACAAAATTGTCGTAACTATTGATGTATAAGGGGATAGATGTATCGTATAATATTGTTGTGGAAATGAAGAAGTTTCAATTTTTCATTAAGAACAATATTCCGAAACAGTTGCAGAAGGGATTAGTGCATTGTACAAAATTCTATCCAAAACTGGGTGGTTGATATCATATCGTGCTGTTCCGTTCTGTAAATAATCCAGTCGACTATTGCAGGGAAATTCAATAAATTCTTATTCACGGTTTTATAATTATTCAGCCCAAAAACGCAATGAAGAAAAACTTAGCAAGTGTCAGGACTTTCATAAAGGATCCGTAGATCAGAAGTTATTTACAGACGAGTGTCAAGCGTGAGTTGTGACACGCTCATTTTTGGCTATATTTTACGTTTCTGATAAAATCAGTTTACAATCCCGGATTTGATGCAATCGGAAATGGTGCATGACAGAATCTGACGCCTGCATGAGGCGCAACTAAATGGCAAACGAACCAACAAATCCACACTAAACGCAGCGGTAAACTAAACAGTTCAGACGCGAAGGAAATTAGTTTGTCGGAGCGGAAGGTAAACAAGTCGGCCATGATGGCATCACCTGTCATCCAACAGGGATAAAGTCATATGGTCGAACACGTAGTGCATGCCTTACATCTCTTTGCGTAACGTACTCCTTAAGCCCTCATCCCTTTGAGGTTTTTAATTTGTTTACATAATAAACAAGGTGAAATCGAGTTGCCGGCTCGTCTCATATGGGTCAATAGTACGGATATACACCACAATGGGCTGTGATTTGTTTATTCAACTGTACTGGTGTGTGTATGCCGATGTGATTATGTATACCAACAAGAGATTATTTTATTGAGAAAGCTGTTCAAACAAAGTCTTGTTCCAAACCTAAACTAAACACTGTATTCACGCGAACATAAATAAACCCCGAATGGGAACGGCCGCTACTGACTTTCGAATATGTCCTACCAGATTAATCTCTCAGATGGACTTTTGCTGATTATATGCATTTTTTATTAGTTCATAATTAGCAGCACCTGTCCCAGATAAGGTTTACGCTTGTAGGTAAACAGGTCTTAAATAATTCATGCAATTTCTTTTTTTAACGCCGAAATTTGTTAAATCTCACGTGTAAATAATAATGCTCGTAAATGATGGAAAGAATAAATAATAAAAATCTGTTTCTTCGTTATATTTAACGTTATTTAAAATTAGATTCATTTTTTGTAATATTTGAACAATTATGTTTGGATAGTTTTGGTGACATCTAGCGTAATGAAAAGATATTTTAATTTTAATAAAATAAACGTGAAAATGAAGAGAATTTTCTTTTTAAATTATCAATGAGCTTTTAATAGGTTTTTGTTGGAATATTATAAAAAAAAAGAATTATTTTCTACCTGAAAATATTTTTTTTAATTGAAAATTGACAATTAGATAAAATTTGTTTTTTTTTAACTGGTCGAAATTTCTTAAATGATATTTCAGATAATAAAATTATAGTAAAAATTTCTTTTAGCGAAAAATGAGTAAGTTTTTAAAAAAAAAATATTTTTTCGTTGAAGTATCCATTTTATGAAATTATAAAATGTAGCCCCGTCCTTTAGTAGATGGAAAATATATATTATAGTTGGATTTACTTTTAAATTTTCTATTTTATATTTAATATAGTTTAACTATTAAAAAATACGATAAATTATAGTAACTTTCTATGAAATTAGTGACTTTTCAAAAGCTACATTTTCTGCCCTAAGTGGGAAAATTATCTTCATTAATGAGGCTCATTTAACAATTTTTGGATACATCAATAGACAAAATTTTCATATGTGAGGCTCTAAAAATCCACAAATAACCGTCAAAAGCCATTTAGTATCTATTTCAGTATCTGAAGGTGTCATTATCCCATACTTCCTTGAAATTGAAGAAGGAGAGACTGTTATCATCAATTTTAAGTATTATGGGCGTATAAAAAATTTTTTATATTGCCTTGAAATTAAAGACTTTAATTTTGACTATACACAAAATTTTCAAAGCCACAAAACACTATAAATAATAGTTTTTTTTACAGATTATGGCCAACAAATAAAACAAATAAAAAATAATAATTTTAAATGTGTTTTATTGAACTTTACATTCCGAAGCACAAATTTGATAGCCCTCTATAAAAATGCCACTTATACAATTTTTGCCATTTTTTTATTATAAATAATACCATAAATGCCAAAAATTAATATATTAAAATATGATAAAATATATTTAGTCAATATAATCTATTTAATTATTTATAAGAGCAGATTATCTCAGAGTATGTCTGGTTTAAGATTTACAGGAGTTGCTAAGGACATAAACCGCTTAGAAAAAATTCCTTTTTGGGGTATTTTCACAAATATTTATAAAATTTATATAATTTTTTTATTTGCTTTAAACTAACTTAAATTGAATACTTGAAATTTACCAAAAAAAAATCAGAATTTTGTTTATGGTAGCCCGGATAATTTTGTAACAAATGAAAAGATCTCTTAGAGTTTTGTTGGTGTGAGAGTAGGGACGATAATTTTTTTGTGGTTATAATTAAAAAGAAGATGTTCAATCAGGGAATGCCTACTAATACATATCCTTTTAATAGACATACAATGAGATCTGCCTTACTCTGGGTTGTAATTAGGAGTTTCAAATGAAAGACATCCTTTTCTTAGGACAGAGCCTGAATTTGTTCAAATATATTTGAACTGAAAATCCATTCAAATTTTATAAAATTTTTAATGTATGTATGTGTAAAGCTTAGAGAAGGTGGTGTAATAAGAGGAATGTGGAGGCAAATTATAGCTTTTTAATTTATGAGACAGGAATTGATGGGCAGAATTATTGGATCGGTATTAAAAGTGGTTTATTTTTCTTCTTCTATTGGGAGTATAAATGGAAAACCACCGGTTTTTTTTTGAAAGTTTGAGGTTTTATTGTTGAAAAATCCCCACGTTTAAATGCCTTGAAAATTTCACGAATCGACGCAATACGGCCGATGGGGTTGGACATCCCATTTCAGTGTTGCCAGGTAGATTTTAACCACCTTAGCAACATGTGTCTGAGCGTTGTTGCGCTGCAAAATCACTTTGGTGAGGTACAGAACTCTTGCGATGGTTTCATGCGGTTGCAACAACTCATAATATACCACGCCGAGCTGGTCCCACCAAATACATAGTATGCTCTTCGAGTCATGGATGCTTGGCTTGGCAGTCGATGTTGATGCAAAAACCCTTCACATACAGAGGGGTTTTTAGCATTAAAGCAGCAGTCTGCACGTCAAAAAACGGCGATCGACATTTTCCGGCTTCAACTCGTATAGCACCTAATTTTCTTGTTGTTGGATCATTGCCAAGGTTGTTAAATGATAGAAAACGGCTTGTAGAGTCAGGCCATATGAATTTGCATGTCCTTGTTATATTTGACATGGATCTTTATTCACTAATGCTTCCAATTCTGCATCTTAAAACTGTCGGGTCGCTTTTGTAGCGTTGGAACCATTTGCGACAGGGTCTCTTAAGAGGTCTGTTCAAAAGCTATCACGGATTTTGTGTTTTCTTCAAAAATTATTTATTTATTCATAAATCTAGTTTCTCCCCTTCAAGGTAATTCCCACCAACGTTTTTCCAATCCTCGAAGCACTTCAAAAAATAATTCTTTGTGATCTTGTTCAGCTCCTCCTTCGATGCTGTCTTTATATGCTCAATCGTAGCGTAGTGTCGTCCTTTCATGGGACTCATCGGTTTCGGGAACAAGAAAAAGTCATAGGGCGGCATATCTGGGGAATACGGTGGCTGCGGCATTATTAATGTGTTGTTTTTGGCCAAAAATTCGCCCACAAGCAACGATGCGTGAGCAGGGGCGTTATGATGGTGCAAAAGCCATTTTTTGTTCTTCCACAATTCCGGGCGTTTCTGGTGGATTGCTTCGCGCAACTTGCGCATAACTTGCAGGTAATATTTCTTATTGACCGTAATAAGTTGCAGGTAATATTTCTTATCAGGAACTCATGAAGCACCACGCTCCTGCAATCGAAAAAAATTGTAAGCAAAACATTCACATTCGACCGAACTTGGCGCGATTTTTTCGGTCTTGGCTGGTGCGGAAGCTTTCATTAGGATGATTGAATGGCTTTACCAGTTATTTCCAAAAGCTTCTTAGTTAATGCGTTGCTATTAATGGTCGAAAATGGGCAAAAATCGAAGACGAGCCAAAACACTTGGAAGCATAGCATCTAGCAAAAATTAACTAAACATTCAAAATGGCCGAACTTATCGGCATAAGTGAGAAACATGAGTACCAACATAACGCCACAAACAATCTAAAATCGAATATACGTAAAAAATTGATATTTTATCAATATAAACTTTTATTTGCACGAATTATATTTTATATGATATGAAATATCATAAATTTATTCAATATAAATAGAATATTTTTATGTCATCACGTTTGGTTAGTTAAAAATACTATCAATGTTAAAATGTGTATTAATAACACACTATTATTTTTTTTAAATGCTATACAAATTGTGGTAGTAGAATTTTGTTATTATAGAAAATAATAATTGCTTTAGTGTAATTTTTTGAAAAGTATTATTTATTGACGTGGAAAGATGTGGTTATAGTGCTGGGTCACTGATTTTTTTCCCTTTTGTAATTGTCTGGTTCGAAGGTCGGTATTCGAATTTCTATCAAATCAACCCATATGTGTATTACTAGTTTAATTAATGAGCAGTTTTGGGTATATTTGCCATTTTTATACTCCAATAGAAATTTTACATGGAAAAAGCATAATTCTGTCAAAATGAAAAATCAATTGCAAATGATTTGACCCCAAAAAAGAGTGTGAATGAACATTAATACGACTATGATCGGTTCACAACGTTTCGACAAATTATGATATTCTCAAAGTCATGTTATTACTACAAATAATATTCCAAATGGCATGTGTTAATATGGCAGATTTTCTGTTCACCTCATTCCGGTTAAGAACGTTTTGACACCATCGAAATGGTACATTTGATGTTGATTTATGTTTCGAAATTTATTTACTTGAATTTCATTAATTACAAATTAATTATGGTCAAATTCATTTCGTAACTCAATTGTTTGTCCACATTTTAATTAATTAAAATATTTCCAAAGATAAGCTGTTAAATCGATATTTTCCTTAATCAGAATTAACCATAAATTACGTTTAAGGCGACGATTTTTTTTTGTTGGTATAGTTCATTCCTTTTCCAAAATTTAAGTAAATAAACATTAACTAAAATCGATTTTCTTTTTAGTATTTTCGTTTCTTAGGTTTATCTTTGATATTTTCCTATTTCCTTATTTTAGATGAAAATTTAAAGTAATTCTCTTAAATCTATTGGGATTCTGTTCGCCTACGATTTTATTTTGAAAAAAAAAAAAACAACGTTTCTTTTCCCCAATGTTTGTCATATCTACGATTAAATCGGGGGTGGAATTTTGAATCAACTTGAAACTCTAGAAATTAATGTAATTAGCATGTTATTAAGTGAAAATGCGGAAGATTTTTCTGCGTGACTAGCAGGATAACGATTGCTTTGAAAAGTTTAGAATAGCAATAAAAGTTTCACTTAAAACCTATGCGTTCGATTTGTGAATTTTCTAACGAAAAAAAAGAAAATTAGTCTTCTTTTACGCCCCTTTATTTTATTAAATCTCCTTTTATTGGTAAAGTTTGCCTATTTTCTTTATACTTTAACACTTTTTGCAAATCTTTAAAATGCTTTCATAATTTAATATGACTTTTCTTGAAAAGCAATTTTAATTCATGAATTTCATATTTATTATAAATAGTTTCCATTAAATTTTTTATTCTTAATAAGTAAATTATAACAAATCTTAAATGATTAAAAACATAAAATTCATATAAAAAATAAATACTTTCCATTATAATAATTTTGTCAATTATAGCTATTAGGATTAGTTTTGAAATAATAATTGGGATTTACACCTGGAAGGAATATGTTTGTCAAGACCACCTCGATGTTTAGTACAATTTTTAAAATCGTTTGGTAATAAGTGAAGTTGAATTTTTATAATGCGTAACGAAAAATGGAAGGGTAGCATATGGAAACAGGATGTGCCATAAATTTTAAGTTAATCTGTATACAAAAAAATTAGATTATCATAAAATAAAAATGTGCTGGCTCGAATTTTGAACGAGAGACTGTTCGATAGCCAGTTAATACGTGTATGCTAGTTTTTTTTAGATTTTGTGTGTAAGTTGTCTAAAATCACGTTTCTTTCTTTGACTATTAATATATATACTCTTTAAAAAGTAGTGGTTAGAAGAAACAAAATACCAAAAGAAGAAATTTTGTAGAGCTCTAGTATGCTTTTTAACTAAAAAGTAGCGACTTTTGATCCATGTTAAATTTTTTCTGTTAGAATTTTTGGGTCTACTTATCCAATAAGAAATTAGTGAGCTCTCAACTTCAAAAATAAGAAGCCCCCTTGGTGACCGTGGAAATACTTTTGAACACAATATAGGCTCCACATGAGTCTTCAGATTTTATTAGAAACTACGTCACACTGGCGGGACGATAGTTTTTTCGATCCAATAAGAAATTAGCAATTTCAAAACATCAAAATTTAAAAAAAACATTTGCTGTTTTTGGTCGAAAATGGGCAAAAGTTGAAAATGAGCCAAAACACGTGCAAGCAAAGCAGCTGTCAAAAATTAACTGAAGATTCAAAAAGGTCGAACTAGTCGGCATAAGTGAGAGACATGAGTACCGACATAACGCCACAAAAAAAATATAAAATCAAATATACGTAATCCGCGGAAATTCAAAATTCGCTATACATTTTGAGTAGACCTCGTACATCCACTTTGCGATATTAATATTAAAAACAAAGTTTTTAATATAAAACACGGTACGCATTAGGCTTTATCTTTCAAGAAGTTTAGAAAAAACACAATTTCTTCGTTTTGCTCTTTCATTTCATTCAAAACGAAGAAAAAAACATAATTTCTTCTACTTTTCATACAAAAATAGAAGAAAAAAAACCTAATTTCTTCTATTTCTTTAAACAGCAACGTAATTTTAGCTAAAGACACGCAAAATATCACTTTTGATCGCAAAAAAAATGTGCTTAATCTTGACTGAGCCAATAATATGAGTTTAAATAATTTGGCATATTTTCAAAAGCAGTAGAAGAAGGCCTTTGCTCAAGAAGGCTTCCAATATTAAAAATTGATGAAATATAGAATGAGTTAAGGCATTTGTGGGTATCAGACTATCGATTAACGTTAAAGCTTATCAGAAATGAACTACATTGGAATTATTCATCAATTGGAAAAAATCTCACAATTGAACAGCAAAATAGTTGGAAGAAGGTCTTAATCTCGACTGAATCAGAAATGATTAAAATGAAAGTTGATAATTTCAACTGAAGAGAAAATAACTCAGATTTATCCTTTTGTATGATCAATGATGACAATCGATATGAAGAGTGGCATACTGCCAAATTCCCTCGACCGAAGAAAGCCCGATTTATCAAATCAAAAATCAATTTCAAGCATGCTTATTCTTTTAACAGAAAAGAAATCATCGGCAAAGAAAACTCTCCGGAAAGTTATCAACAAAGAAGTCCTCGAAAGGCTAAGAAATGGAGATTCTTACGTCAGATAAGATATTGTAAACATTTGGTTGCTCCACCATGAAAATGCATCTCTGTCATACAGCAATCTTCATCATAAACTTTTTGTTGGAGAAAAGATTTCTTGCAGTTCAACATCCCAACCCCCCCCCCCCCCTCTCTCTCCTTATATAACTCATATTAGTAAGGCTCTGCGGGTAAAGCTTTACTTTTTTGAAAAAATTAGCAGTTCACTTTTTTGGTGCTGCAAAAAAAAGCAGTAAAAAGCTTACTAACGTGTTCAGTGGTACTTTAAAATGATCATACCAATGCAGCACATTTGACACAACACTCTGACGTACTCAGTACATTTGATGAATCCAAACTTTTTAAAAAAAAGTAAGGCAGAACCCGTATAGCCCTACCCTTCCTGGTCTGAGTGCATCTGACTTTTTCTGTTCTCTAAGATCAAAAAACATTGGAAGGGCATCATTTAAGTACTATCGACGATATGTAAAAAACTCTAAGATCGAGGACCTAAAGTTTAAGTTCAAGAATTTTTTAGCTGCCCAATACAACTTCTTTAATGGGAATAACAGCAATACATAAAAATTTATTTTCAATCATACATCAAAGTTTAATCCACTTAAATACCATAAGCAACATGAAATCGATTCTGTAATTACTTTTCGAACATACATTTTTCCACATAATTTCTGTACTGAAACAGTCAGAATATTCCAATTGTTTTATTAAAGAGTATTTCGAAAACAAAACTAAATAATAATACATCAAACCCGCTAGAATTATTTAATGATAATTTCCTGCAAAAAAAAAAACACGTTCAATTGAATCCTATAAGAAAAGATTTCATTTAAGATAAGTTGATGAAAAGTCTTCCGAAATGATGTTTTTTGATGTAACAAGAAGATGCTTTAATAAGAAATTTGCTTATCTACGTCGTCCATAGCTGGCAATTTAGTTATTTGAGAAATGACTCATTTTATAGGTTGACATTTAAAAAAAATGTTCAAACTTTTTTTCTAAGATATCAAACTTTGATGATAAATAATTTCACTTAAGTCTTGGACACGTATTTAATGGCAAGAAGAGTAACAGGCAAAAATTCCTGTTCAAGAAAATGACAGTATTTTCTTATCGAATTTTTCTATACTCTAGAGTAAATGTGGGCGGATAATATAGATAAATAAGTTACCAAAAATAAGAAATTTTCTTGTATATTTAATAGATTTTCTTAAATTTAACGAACAGATGTTGATGGTATAAAATCCATGAAAACAACATTTTGTTGTGGAATAAAAACTTGCTGAATTGTGTCAAATTAACACTGAAAATCTATTGGTTTTTTTTTGTGTGTTATATTGTATGCATACACGTAATAGAAGGTGACAATCTACGAGTATTCATATACCATTTAAAGTTGTTTCAGATACTGACTCATATAAACAAAAGAAATACGCATCACATTACTGGAATCGTGTGCTATTTGTAAGTCTCCAAACATTTGATTATGTTAACAGAAGCTGATTCATGAATTATCCTTAAGATTTTTACCTTTCCCATCTACTGAGATTTTGCTGCACGTACATTTGTCACATTCAAGGTAAATTTCGTTTAAATCCTTGCAAGTATCAGGCAAGTTTGCGGAGGTATTTTCAATTCATCTCAGGAAACGGAACAATTTAACGCTTCCTTGACAGGGTGGCGTAACTAGATTCTGAAACCAGAAACGAAGTAGCATTTCCGCTCTAGTAACAAATCCGAAAATCTTTCCATTGCACACCTACACATATATGAAACCCAACGATGTGGGTGGGTCATTGAAAGAAAAGAATTAATAGGGAACAAGGAGCAACTCAAGGTATCATTAAGCACTGTGGACGGTTAACGGGAATCAGAAGTGATTTTTTTCCCTTTTTTCGTCAAAATCATTTTATTATGTAAAAATTTCAAATAATTCGGAATAAAGAAAAATCTTATCATAAGCCTCAGAATACGTAGAGGAGTGTATATCCAGAATACTACCTCCCGCATTCCATGAATATTTACATAATATCCTGTTACAATAGTATAATCCTATTTCGTTTTTGATATCATTACAACTTTGGGTGCTCGAATCTATCACTTGTCGCCCTTTTCTGTTCATGCGACACTTTTACAAACAAAAGGCATGCAACGAAAAAACCCCTTCCATGCCATAGTAACTTATCTTCACCATAATCATTTCCAGGACCTGCAGTTGATTTCCTTGCAGTTCGCTACTAACCAATCTAGTTGCAAGACGACGTGCTAGAAAATAATCGTAGATTTGCAATTGTATTCGTAGCGACAGCGTGAATATTTTGAGTTCACAATTTTGACCATTCCAGGGATAAAATGAAATTAAATTTTTCTTTCCATGCTGCCTTTTGTTTGTAAAAGGACAAAATCCTATTAGGATATTATTAAATGTATAATGTGAAGAGTAAGAAATGCTGAACGGAATATTTTCCTTCCGTTTTTTAATCAGTTTTCAACTAAGGAGCTTTACGTATTATAGCTAGGCTAGGTGGTGAAGTATAACACGTTACGTTGAGAATCTGAGCATTATTTGAAGTGCTCAGGACTTCATTCAGAGGAGTTCAACCTCAAGGAAGAAGACTCTTGTCAGAGATTCAAATTTTGTTTCTAAATTCCTCTAAACAAGAAAGTAAGTTAAGCCAAATAAATCCACAGTCAACGTGATTCCCTTTTTGGATACTAGCAGAGAAAATGCGAATTCTTTTGTACAGAACCAATCTACTTGAAGATGTATAGATACGGAAGTGTATTTATTTATGCTTGTATTTGTATTAATCCCAGATGGCATCGAAACACGTATGAATTGGAACTCTGTTCCTTCATTTGTTTCGTTTCAACCAATAAGTCGATTGGAATGAGCTACTTTAGTATCTGCGGATGCCTAAAAATAAAACAAAAACAATAGTTGTATATATACACTTTGACTTCTAACAAATACTAAAAATATTCTTAACGAAAAATGGTGCGAATCTGCTGGGAGTTAAGATACTCATAGAAAATAATGAACGGGAAAGAAATTTATCACGTCTCCTTTTCTTCTGCTTTTATTTAAGAAATATTTCTTTCTCTTCAATTTCGGTTATATCTTATTGGAATTTTCTTATTATATTTATTTTGATTTCTTTAAAAATTGTATTAGATTTTGATGAATACAATTGCAAAAGCTTCAGATTATGGCTGATTCCATCTTGACTCTGGGGCTGCAGTGTTGTCAATTATATCGGATTTGCGTGAATCATCTGCGGTAGGCTTTTTATATGTCAGATTAGAAGATTTAACAGATATTTACCTAATACAGATAATGAACCAGTAAAATGCTAATAAATTCATTATACTATTTTTCTATCTTAAGCTATACCAATTATTAGATACGTAATTATAGCTCATGTAACATAACAATTCTTAAGTAAAAACTTTAGTTCTTAGGAAATGAGTGATTTGTTATACGGGCATATATGATACTTAATAAATTATAGCTTTTATAAACAATAAAGAAATGCTATTTTAATTCCTAAATTTAAATCAATATTTAAAAAAAAATACCAACAACAATATTTAATATTCAAATTAATAAAAAAAAAAAAAAACTCTCCATAAAAATTTCAAATTAATTTTAATGTTTTTAGCGTCAACATTTTCGCAAATACACGTATCATTTTTCATTTTAAAATTTTTGCTCAAAACAAAAAAATATCTTCTATCTGAAAGGTCAATTTATAAATGATTTAATATTTATATTAGGCAGTATTAATAACAGTGCATCAGAATGCACCTGCACGAAAATACGTGTTCTTATTTGCCATCGCAGAATTTGCAGAAACAGTGCACCAGGTTTGCGAAGCAAGTCCACTTCGAAGTATGATAGAAGGGATATTGGGGCTAAAAAAAATTCACTTCTTAGACTGCATGCTGAAATCTGTACACCTGGATTTGACAGACTGAAATTTCCATCTTTCAGGCACGTTGGTGCATGTATTTTATTATTTTTCGCCAATAACAGCAGTGGGATTTTAACGTGCCAATTTTATTTATTAGGATTTCTGTACAAGTCGACAGGACACACTTATAATGCAGGTGCTTTAAAATGAATTTTGGATAAACAATTGCACAGTCTTCATATAAACAAAATTTATTTGATAAAGTTTTATTGAAGAAAATTTTGCATTTATATTTGGCAAAAATAAACAGAAATATTTTTAATAAAATCTTACATTTAGATTGTAATTTTCAGAGTATTTACTTATAGTAAACAGTTTTAGATTTTTTAATAAACGGACAATAAATGAAAAATTTTGCTGGTATTTAATATTTTATTTTTTGTAATTATTCCTTGATCCTTTGAGATATTTTCTAAATTAGTAACGAAATAAATAGCAAATTTTTCTGGATTATATTAAAGAAATGATGGTCCCCTTTCAGCTTTATATCTATTTTATAGGCTTTTTATCTATTTTTACAAAATTGGTATTTTTTATGTTGTTATCTATTATTACAAATTTGGTATTTTTGCCAAAGCCACGATTCGAGCTTTAAGAGGAGAATTTTCTTCAGCGATAAGGTTCATTTCTCGCTTGAAGAGCCTCATATATGGGGCTTTAAAATCCATAGGTAACTGTGGAGTAGCCATTTTATCATTGGCCAGTATTTCCTTAAAAATGAAGAATTCGAAATGGTTACCATCATTTCTGAGGACTATGATCGCATATTAACCGATTATGTTTGATCTAAACTTAAAGTTATTAATCTATAAATTTTAGCTTTATTTCGCGAAAAGTTCTCAGAATGCATAATTTTGAAATTTCGTGATATTAATTGGCATCTGCATTTTTTTATTGTAAACCTTTAGAAAAAATCAGATTTACATTGATAATCTCTAAACTATTGAGTAGTTAAAAACCAATATACGAGGTCTGTTCAAAAGCTATCACGAATTTTGTGTTTTTTTCAAAAATTATTTATTTATTCATGAATATCTATTTTGTCCCCTTCAAAGTAATCCCCACCAGATATTATACACTTGTGCCAACATTTTTTTCAATCCTCGAAGCACTTCAAAAAATCATTTTTTGTGATCTTGTTCAGCTCCTCCTTCGATGCTGTCTTTTTCTCCTCAATCGTAGCGTAACGTTGTCCTTTCATGGGGCTCTTCAGTTTCGCAAATAAGAAAAAGTCACAGGGAACCAGATCTTGGGAATACGGTGGCTGCGGTATTATTAGTGCATTGTTTTTGGCCAAAAATGGCACAATCCAATTTTTGTTCTTCCACAAATCCGGGCGTTTCTGGCGGATTTATTAGCGCAACTTGCGCATAACTTGCGTGAAATATTCCTTATTGACCGTTCTACCCTGTGGCAAGAACTCATTATACACCACGCTTCTGCAATCGAAGGAAACTGTAAGCAAAACCTTCACATTCGACCGAACTTGGCGGGCTTTTTTCGGTCTTGGCTCGTGGGGCAGCTTCCATTGGGATGATTGAGCTTTGGTTTCCACGTCATAACCATAAACCCATGATTCTTCACCAGTTATGACCCTCTGAAGCAAATTTGGCTCGTCGTAGACAGAGTCCAACAGCTCCTTAACAATGTTAATGCGATGCTGTTTTTGGTTGAAATTGAGCATTTTTGATACGAATTTCGCGGCGACCCGTCTCAAGACAAATCATTGACAAAAATCGAATGGCACGAGCCAATCGATATGTTTAAGTCCTCAGCAACTTCTCTAATGGTGATTCGACGATTGGCCAATACTATTTTCTTCACTTCATCAATGTTTTCTTCTGTTGTTGATGTGCTCGGGCCCTGACAACATTTTGTACCACAGATAAACGCTGTTTTTGTTCAAGATAGCTTCACCATAAGCCATAGTCAACATTCGGAATGCATCCGCGCAATTAATTTTGTTTTTCACACAAAATTTGATACAGATTCTTTGATCCATTTTTTGGAATGGGCAAAAATCGAAGATGAGCCAAAAAACGTGCGAGCAAAGCAGCTGTCAAAAATTAACTGAACATTCAAAATGCCAAACTTGTCTGCATATGTGAGAGACATGAGTACCAATATAATGCCATAAAAATTGTAAAATTTGCGATACTTTTTTAACAGACCTCTTACATCAAGCAATGGCTGAATTATATACCGAAATTTGGCAAAAATGTCATTTAAAGTTACATCAAAAGATTCGAGTCCTCCAGGAATTTTTGTAGTAGACAAAATTTGATAAAAAATATAAATTTTGCATAATGCCAAGAGCAAACTAATATGATAAAATTGATTTTTTATCAAATACTTAATATCAAATATACTTTTAAAAAAATGTCTATCCAAAACGCATGTTGGATATTCTTTTACGGGAAGATTTTATTCGATTTCTTTTAATTTTTATATTAAAGAAGATTTATAAGTCAAACAGTTTATTTCAATGGAATTTTTTTTTATATTTGATTTGTAAATTGCTGTAATGCAAACGCAGTCAAAATTTCACTGAGAACAACATATTGAATGGCTCCAGGTAGCTCTAATATCAATTATCTTGAAAGGTAAAATTGACTGTTGGGTAGTCTGAAAGTAAATTAAATTGGACAATGTGAATTTATTGATAATACATTAGAAAAGTACACAATGCTTCCAGCTTCGACTGTGGCACATTCAGCATAATTTACACACGAGTGAACAGGATTTGTGGTAATATGCACCGGACCACACCTTGAGCTTAGAAGCGAAGGGTGCGCCTACGCCATATAGGATACAAAGACATTATGCAGGTATCTAGCCCCTATATGTGTGGTTCGTCTAGAGAATTAATAATAACCCTTTAGGACTCTGTCATTTTTGGAAATATGTACAAGCAGTGATATCGTCATTTTGCATTGAAATTGTAGAAGACACTCGTATTCACGTGTGAATGAACGTAGACAATGGTAGTATGCGAATGGGGCACTCTGCTGATGACAGTATGCCGCCATCAATGATGTGGTTTCCAGAAGAACCAACTCTAGGAGTTTAGAGCTATGATAACGTCTTGTCAAGAATAGGCTTTATGTGAGTTTTAGATGAGCGGCAATCGTTTTTGATGACATACGAATCCCGAATCTATGGTAAAGAACAGGTAATACTTGTTTGTCGTTCCTTATTCATGTTCTTGAATGCGATAATTTACATGAAAAACGAAATGAAAAAAACACTTTTACCTTCAATCTGGTTTACTCTGAATATGGCTGCTCTTCACAGTACAACTTGACTACCATTTTTCCTCAACAATATTGTCATTCATGTGGGCTCTTATTATTCCTTCGAATGCATATTTTTTGAATTTTATAGCATAATCTAGCGCATGTTAAATATCAGTCATTTGAATTTTTTTACCTTTTTATGGGAGTAGACATTCTTTTGACATGTGCTCAGACTCGTCTTGTGTTTGCATGCATTTAATACTTTGCCGTGTTATTAGCCAAATGGGTAGTTGTCTGGATGGATTTTTGTGCACCTGGAACACATTTGGTGCGTGCCAAGGTCTACCATTCCAGCCTCTTCTGGTTGATATACAAAGAGTTAGTGAGTGAGAAACAGTATACAAGCCAGAAGGTATTCCGGTCGCGTGCCAATCCTTGAAGCCCAACAATATGCAGTCGTTGCGCGATTCCTTTCCCTTTCAGTTCGTCGAACGCAAACGGAAGCTGAAACAATCGTCGACCTGATATTTCCTTCCCAGCTATGATGATTCAGGTAATTGTGTGAATGACTAATAGAAAACATTAATTTCATACATTTCTGCCCTTGAATAAAACCGGATAGTGAATGGTATTCCACCCTTACGTTGTGCAATCCCCTTAATTTAGTCATTGCTTTTTGATTAAATGAGACACTGTTTTATTTATAAAACTTTTATCTTTTATGCCATCGAAATGAGTTCAATTTTAACTAAAATACATGATAAGATCTTAGAAATAATTAAATTTATGAATAATATTTTTATAAATTGTATGATGATAATATTCTTTGTAAAATTATCAACTCTTTATAAGACTATGTAGGCACTAGGAAATCATATACTATGGTTATGCAATTTAAGTAATTCAGTATAATGAATAAACAGTTTTTAATGTGATTGCGGCTGCAGTAAATTATTTAATTATTAAAAGCGTATACAGTGTAATAAAAACTTTAACTTAGATTTTTTACAAATCTGAGTAAAAGTTTTTATTACACTATGTACGCTTTTAAGAATTTATATTTGTTTAAGTAAATTATAAATTTAAAATATTATTTCCAAATAGTTAATACTGACTTTTCTAAAATATCACCTATCAGGACCTTTACACCTATTAGCATATAACCAAAATTTAGAAAAATCCCATTCTAAAAAATTACATTCTTGAAGATGCCAAAATAAACCCTAATGACCGATTTGATTTTCGATCAGACCACTCAACAATCTATCAATAACATTATGTAGTTGATTGTATTATATTCTTCCTTGACGAATGTTCCTAGGCATATCACACTCCTTGGATTATTTGTGATACTCTGGACCACTTTATAAACTCAAAATCTTCTTTTCTCGACATGCAAAATCATGCATTTTCCAACATGATTTCAGAGCTACAGTTAATCCTAAATATACCGAACCACTTCATAATCCAACAATGTCAACCATGTAGTTGAATATATATAAGACAGTTCTGTAAAAATTTGATATACTTTCTTATTTCCAAATAGCAGTTAAAACTGACTTTTATGAAATATACCCTATTTCAGCTGGTGTTCCTGAAGGTAGTATTATTTGCCACTACTATGTCTATCTGTATACCCAGGATATGCCAACCAAACTCAAAGCTATTATAGTCAACTTTTGATTAATACTGCTTTCTATTCAAATATGTTTGCAGGTGTTTTTTACAATCCCATATCAAAACTTTACGAGGTGGAGAGTGAAATTACAATAAATGAAAAGAATAGTGTTCATATTACGTTTATCCTCTGCAAAGATCTACCAATCCCTCTATACCTTAACGATAATATCCTTCCACCCAACAACAAAGTCTGCGACCTGAAACTTAACTGCTTACATGCGATTGAAAATTTTTAATCCGATTAAAATTGACACTAAAGAAAAACCTTTTAATCTATAATACAATTTTTAAACCAATCTGGACTTATAGTATTGAACTCGGAGTTTAATTAAGCTTTCCAATTTATCTCTAATAAAATTTCTTCAATTCAAAATCCTCCACAGAATAGTAGATTCTCCATTCTATGTTCATAAAAAAATTATTGGTTATGGCCTAAGGGTTATCTTTGTTCATAACTTATGTGTTACTCGTTATAAAAAGTTTTTCTCCTAAAAATGCTTCTCGTTAAAAAAAAATTCATTTCCGAATACCTTTTCACGTTAAAAAATAATTTTCATTTCCGAGTACCATTTTTCGTTATAAAAAAAGTTTCCTTTTCGAATATCTTTCCCCGTAACAGAAAAGTTTAATTTTCGTATATATGATTTCTCATTATAAAAAAAGTTTACATTCCGAATACCATTTTTCGTTATAAAAAAAGTTCAATTTCCGAATACAATTCATTATAACTTAAATGTTCCCTTTATTCATAACTTATGTGTTACTCGTTATAAAACGTTTTTTTTCCTGATAATTCTTCCTCGTTATAAAAAAGTTTCATTTCTGAATATCTTTTCTCGTTATAAAAAATGTTGTATTCTCAAAAATCCTTCCTCGTGTTAAAAAAGTTTAATTTTCGTATACCATTTCTTGTTATAAAAAAGTTTAAATTCCGAATACCATTTCTCGTTATAAAAAAAGTTCATTTCTTATAGTCTATGTACTTAAACTTCTAGACAACTGATCAAAAATTACATAAAAGAATAAACTTTTATCCTAAATCATGATTTCAACACCGATCTTGTACACGGAATATAACCTTAGAGTCCTATTAAGTCTACAAATTCCTATTATATTCAATCCCTTTAATACAAAAATCTTCTGTAAAAAGTTATTCATTGTAACTAAAATGTTCCCTATATTCATAACTTATATGTAACTCGTTATAAAACGATTCTTTGCAGATTATTTTTCATCTTTTCTCGTTATAAAAAAGTTTGCATATCTAATCAGCTCCTCTCGTTATATAAAAAAAATTCCACTATTATAGTCTACTTAGACTTTAAGACAAGTGATAAAAACCTACATTAAAAAATAAACTTAAATTCTCCAATAAATCGTTGATGCTCCATTCGAAAATATACAAGGGTCGTTCAATAAGTCCTTAGAAAAGGATGGAAAAAAACTGTTTTTAAAAAAAAAAACATTTTTTATTTTTCAACATAATCTCCGTTTAGCTCTATACACTTTTCCAATCGTTTTTCCAAAATTTGGAAATACTCATCCGTTTGAGCAATGACGTCCTCGTTGGAAGTCAACCGTCGTCCGCCAAGCCATTTCTTCAGATTGGGGAAAAGAAAATAGTCACTCGAGGCCAAATCTGGTGAATAAGCGGGATGCTGCAACAATTCCATTCTCACTTCCACAATTTTGGCCATGGAAACAGCGCAGGTGTGCACACGCGCATTGTCCTGATGCAAGAGGATTTTTTTCTTCTTCAGATGGGGGCATTTCTCTTTGATTTCCTCGCTCAACCGTTGCAATAACGACGCGTAATACGCTCCTGTTATTGTTTTTCCTTTTTCCAAGTAGTCGATAAAAATGATGCCCTGCGAATCCCAAAAGACCGTGGCCATCACCTTGCCGGCCGATGGCACAGTTTTTGCCTTCTTCGGAGCCCGTTCACCCTTGAAAATCCACTGTGATGACTGTTTCTTCGTTTCTGGAGTGTAGTAGTGTATTCAGGTTTCGTCCACAGTGACTTATCGACGAAGGAATTCGGCAGGATTGCGATGAAAGAGTGCCAACATAGCCTCAGAGTCCACTACACGATTGCGCTTATTATCCTCTGAGAGCAAACGCGGCACCCATCTTGCCGAAATTTTTTTCACAGACAATTTTTCATGCAAAATTGAAGCGACTATACCTTGTGATATGCCCGTGGCCTCAACTAATTCGCGCACTTTAATTCGCCGATCGTTCAAAATCAGATCGTGGATTTTGTCGATGATTTCAGGAGTAGACACCTCAACTGGGCGTCCTGAACGATGTTCATCTTTTGTGGAAGAACGGCCACGTTTAAATTCATTCACCCAATTGTAAACCGTCGCAAACACAGGTGCAGATGTGCCATGAACTGCATCCAACTCGGCTTTGATTTCTTTCATGTTTAAGCCTTTCAAATGGAGATGTTTGATGACAGCCCTAAACTCGCTTTTTTCCATTGTTATGCACAAATAAATGTCGACGATAGAAATTGACCTACGCTATGGATCGAGCTGAAATTTTGACAGCTTTTCTGTCGGTAATGCTACTTACAAAAAAATCTTTACCGACACTACGAGCGCAATTTCTCGGATTTTCTAAGGACTTATTGAACGACCCTCGTACTTTCCCCAAAAACACTCATCAGTCAAGATATTTCATGAATTATTCAAATAATTTGCTAGATAGAGAAATACCAATAGTTTAGAACATAAAAAAAATTAAAGAAACAACTTTTTTGAAGGATAATTTTTTTAAAATTACATAATTGAGAATATTTTCAAAATCATCGATATCGAATAGAAATAATATGAAAAATGTCCGTTGCGCTCTCCCAAAAGTACCATTACTTCCATTAACAATCAGTAAAAGAATGGTAGTCATTTTGATTAATTCGAAATCCCAATCATGTATTAGTTGTTATTTTTGTATTAAATTGTCTTGTAGGTAGGTAAGTTTCGGATATCCTCCTTGGGATCTAATTGTGGGTGGTAGTTTCGAGTGAGAAGGTAATATGTTTTTTTTATGTGCTTCTTACATATTGTTCACTCAAATGCAATGACGCTTTTAACTTGGCCAACGTATCTAGTGAATAATTGTACTAAGGAAGGCCATAAATTTCCAATTATCGGTGTAATTCGTTTGCACAGGCATAAAGCAGCATAACATTACTTCCATAAATCCCAGCTGGCTGTTTCCTTCCGCCAAGCAGATTTATGCTAATGTAGGGAATTATTTTTATCGCCCAAAGGGAAGTGCGTATCCTTGTTAGAGTCTCCAAACAAATTCATACAAACAAGATTCTATACACAATACAATAATACCCAAGGAATAGCTATCCATACTTGGTTATATTTATTTTCGTTTATATTTAGACAAGTGGAGTATTTTGGCTAATATTTGCGTCATCTGTACAAGAATTAGTAAGTATACGATGAACAACAATCGCCATCAAATTTCAACGAAATACGAATAAATAATGACAGCACATTAATTCTGAATCGAATGCAAAATAATATGGAAAGTTACAAGCATACAAATTATCTTTGAAAAACTTTTGATTCAAAATTATTTTCAAGCATTTTATTATTATGATTATTGTTAATGTTTTTGTTACAATCGGCAATCTACTTTCTGTACAATTGACTCATATTCTTGTTATTAAACTCGTTGCCAGTATTAGTGACATGATTTTCTTCTTCAATGAATTTTGTTTTAAGAATAAACATCGTTAATAATGCACAGATGATGCTGTCATCATTATCGCCGTGTATGAGTCTCTATAATTTCAAAAACCATAGATTTTATGAAATTGTTTGTGTTATTATTTATAATTTCAAGTATTTACAAATGATATAAACTCGACTATTTGCTTATATTTTCATTGAGTACATAAAGCAAAACTGACTTTCTAAACAAGTAACATGACAAATAAATATCTTTGCAATATAAACTTTTATTGAAAATATAATTAAGTCATTTTTGCATACACATTTCATGATGATAATCACTTGGATTTATTATTTTCGAACGAAAATTTCGCATATTACGTTGTATTTTCATGAAAACAAAACTTTTTGAATAAAGTGGTTTACTGTAAATGAAAGACACAATATTGTTTCTATTCTATAAAATCATATCCATGTTACCACAGAATTTTGTCCTGACTGTGTTTAGGTACTTTAACCTCACACAAACAATTGTCAACTGAGTGCGAAAATTTTATCCTCAGAAAATCGCAGCTAATTTTAACAATTTCTAATTAGAAACATTTAAAGTGAACTTAACTGAAATTTGGGTAGAGTGTGAAAAATGAATCTAATGCATTCTCATGACATTCATTTTCAATATGGAATTGCATCTGCATTTGTCTCTAGGACTGTGATTTTGGTTTTGTCTGAATGCAAAGAGACTTACCGTGTGCTAAACATTTTGTATTGTGTTCATGTTCACGAAATCTGCTAGTAATACTACACATGATGACACTTTCGTATTCAATTAGATTGCAATTTAGAAATTTGTAGTATAATTGGTGTTTTTAACTGGTATTAGTAAAATTTTTAGCCTGATATAGTCTGCAATGAGTTTTGTGAATACATAATTATATGCGAAATTATTTTTCCAAACAGATAAACTCTAGACTATGAGTTCAATTACACAAGCGAATTTTCGGTCTTAATTTACCTTTTATACACCATACTATCACTAATAAGGTTACCATGTGGTTATGGTTAAGGTCGCTGAATGCAAAAAAAAGTCCTTTTGTAATATATTTTAGTTTACAGTAGCTAGAAACTGAAAAGATTTTCTAAATAAGGCATTCGGCATTTAATTAGCTTGAAGTTTATTATATTGTAAAATGCACTACAAACTATAATGTTAAAAGTTTTATATTTTTAATATGTAATTAGAAAAACTGTCAGAATTTATAAAAAAAAATTCTAATGGATTTTATAAGTTCAGAAATCATTTATAATAATATATTATCCATTTTACTGTTTGGAAACTACAGATCTATAATTTCTAACATATTTAAGATATTAATAAATTAAGATAGTTGTTTCTTAATAATATAATTGCGATATTTAATTTTAAATTTTAAAAAAATAACCTTATATAGAGCTTTAAAAATTTGATGATCAGTACCAGTTTCAATCCTGTCCGGCAACTATTTTTTATTGTATGTTGTTAAAAAATGGAAATAGTAAAATTTGGAGCAATGATGTGCCATTAAATTTTGTGTTAAGGTTGTTGAATCCGAGAGTTTGACATACGAAAAGTTGCAACAAGCTTCTGGGGAATATTTCTTTATAAAAGGGATGGTAGCATATAGCATTTTTAGTGGGCTGAAAAGTACTGGAAATAATTTATTTTTACGGAGACCTTTAACATAAAAAATTGATGAAAACGTGAATAAAATGGAAGCTCTTTTAAGGTTAAACCTTCGATAAATATTGAAGCTACTTAAAAAGCTTAGAAAGAGGGTTTTCTGCGTTAGAACGGACATTGTACACACTTGGATGAAAACGCTTCTGTCACACTGCCATCACCATTGACAAGTTTTGTCGGAAAAGAGGTTTTTTATGGTTTTGTAGCCCTTATTTTCAACTGATCTAAGTCCGTGTGACTTTTTTTGTACCCCAATATCGAAAAAAGCGGTAGAAAACCACAAAAACATCTTTTGCCAATAAAATCTCGTAACAGTGCTGGAAGGATTCAACTGGAATCGCTATCAGCTGCTCGCTTATATTCTTTTGGATCTTATCGATAGTACGAGTATCAAGATTACGTCCTTTTAAACACTGAAATGAGCGTCATATTACCACTGTCGATGACAGTCAAAGGAGTGTAACCGGGTAAGCTGATGGTGACTCCAGTTGAATCTTTGCAGCACTGCTAGTAAGAATGGAATAAACACTTCCTTTCATGTATACCACCTTGATCAAAAAGTTATTCAGAAAATTAAAAATACAAGTTTATTCATCTAAATCTATGTTATATTGTCCCCTTCAAAGTAATCCCCATCGACTTTTACACACTTATGCCAGCGCTTGATCCAATTCTCGAAACATTTTTTATATTCGTTTTTCGGTATGTCCATCAGTGCTTCCTGGGATTTTTCCATTACTTCCTCTCGGCTGTTGAAACGCGTTCCATTACATCCTCTTGGCTGTTGAAACGCGTTGTTGCATTTTTCGTCAAAAAATTATGAATAATGATGGCACTGTGCGACGGTGCGTTATCATGGTGCAAAATCCACGAGTTTTCTGCCCACAATTCTGGTCTCTTTCGGCGAATTGCTTCACGTAAACGTCTCATAACGCCCAAATAATACTCTTTGTTTACTGTCCGCCCTTCTGGCAAAAATGTTATCCATGAAAAACCGTGAGCATTGCCTTCCCTTTTGACTGAAAACGACGTGGTTTTATTGGTCTCGGCTCATTTGGTGAACGCCATTCACATGCCTGATGTCTGATCCTTTTGATGAATGTGGGATCGGATACAGCCTCCAAATCATGTCTTTTGCGACGTCAACACGGTCTCTTTTTTGCATAAAATTGAGGTCTGTTCGACGAAAACCCAAATCATTAACCAAAATGTCTTGGACGGATCCATAGGCAATGTTCAAGTGCTCCGCTATCTCTCTGATGGTTAATTTGCGGTTATTGACCAACATTTCTTTTACTTTATCAATGTTTTCGTCGTTTTTCGATGTCGATGGTCTGCGACTGCGTTCATCACTTTTAAACTGCTCGTGCCACTGGTAAAGGACCTTTTTCTTTATAGAATCGCTGCCGAAACACTTTTTCAACATTTCCAACGTTTTTTACGCAAAATTCAATACAAGTTCGTTGTTGCAAATTTAAATCAATTTCTTAAATTGTAAAAAATCGCCAACACACACAGAGATAGATGTACTCTTGGCTGCGTAACTTTTGCAAATGTCTATGACGTTAAGATTTAGCGGGAATATCAACAACGGATGTTCCAACTTAACAGATCTCAAAATCGGAACGATGGAAGCGCCACACTCCCATCGTTCCGGGAACTTTTTGATCAAGGTGGTATTTCTTTGAAAATGAAGAATAAGTGATAATTTCCTTCACTTTTAAGTACTTTTGTGTATATTAACCAGTTTGCAAAAAGTTCCCTGGACGTATTATATGGAAATTTGGTAATGATAATTAGCCTGCTAAATTGCGCAATTGTAAAACTACATAAAAACGTTTTCAATTGGAGCATTTTAAACCCAATATACATAAAGTAATGGCCTGATTACAATACGAAATATGCAAAAAGTCTTAAAAAATTGTTTTATATAAATTTATATTTAAAATATATTTAGTTTAAACTACTATTAAAAGTTATTACCATTTTTAACATATACAATTAAACATATTTTTTTTAGATTTGTATTATTTATTTAATCAATTATATTATTTTTATCCGTTCTTATAACCTTCTTCCATCTTTCTATCAACTTATTAATACCATTAGTGTAAAAGTCCGTGGATTTTGATAGGAAAAATGTATGATGGTAAGGGATGTTTTTACGTACTCTATTGTATCAAATTTTGTATTATTTAAAAAATTTTGCAATGATCGGAATAAATGAAAATCGGAAGCAGCAAGATCTGGAGAATACGGTAGATACTTGATAACATCCCAATTCAACTCATTTAGTTGATCAAAATACACAATACCCTTACAATCCCACCAAACACAAAGCATAACTTTTGTTTGATGGATTTCGGCTTTCTAAGTTGTTAATGGGGCTTGTCCAGGTATAGCCCAATGTCTTTTTCTTGTCACGTTGTTGTACAAGAGCTATTTCTCATCTCCCGTTACCAAACGATGCAAAAAAGGTTCATGTTTTTGTCTCGCACTCAAAGCAACGCACGGTGAAACACGATCCAATATTTTGGCAGCCGACAATTGATGAGGTATCCAAACATCGTACCGCGAAACCATCCCCATACGCTTCAAATGTCTTAATACGGTTGTTTGGTTGACTCCCATTATCGACGCGATCTCCTTGGTGGTTACACGTGGATTGGTGTCAATTAACTTGTCGTCATCAAAGCCCGGTACGTGGTTTATCAATTAGTGAAAAGTCCCCAGATCGAAATTTTGTAAACCATATTCGTACCTGTCGAACTTTGATGACATCTGCCACAAACACTTCGCAAATATTTTTGGTTGCCACACTCGCGGTATTGTCTTTACGGAATTCATAAAGTAAACAATGACGTAAATGCACTTTATCGACCGACATTTTGAAAAAATACAAGGGCTCTTCACTGTACTCTGACCAGGCCAAAACTCAATAGAAATTAGAGGGAAAACATCCTTTATATAATGGAATCATTTAAAAGAAGATACTATTCATCATTTCTGAAGAAAAGCCTAGGATCATAAAAAAACGGTCATAACTTTTGCATTCACCCAATATTTCCAAAGTACAAATTGGTTTACTCTTTTCCTATAATAAGCTTTAATCAATTAATTAAAATTTATTATATTCTACTTAAAAAATAGTTTTAAATATCTGAAAACAAAAAAAAACCATACCCGTAGATATACAAAATTTTTCTAAACATATTTAAATATTCTCGAAAAATTTACTTTTATTTTTAGTAGAATGAGAATTTTTTTGTATCCTTAGAAAAGAATACTTTTTTTTAACTATAAAGATAATCAAAGATTTATATTTTATTCTATAAATATGATTAGATATTCTGTTACTGAACAAATACAATGTCGAATAAAAAAACAAAACAGAATATAAATTGAAACTAATAAAAAAAATTCTCACCCTATGGAGATATCTTAAGATTGAATCCCCCTCTTAGTAAATGTTGTTGAAAATGTGTTTTTCACGTGCTGAAAAATTACCAATTACAGATGTTGTCAAACATTTTTAATAGTCACAGGGAAAAAGAACACAAAACCAAACATGAGCAAAGCAAAACAAAAACAAATGAAATTTTTATAGTATTTGAACAAGAGGGACTATCCATTCCACTCTTGCATATCCCTTAGGAAAATAATATTACGGAAGTGCTATGAATTTATCCTCGGCATTTAAAGTAGTTTGAATAGGACCGAATTCTTTAAGACTAAACATTTTATTTTGTACCCAAAATAAATAGGATTTTTTTCTATCTAGTGCCAATGATGGTGCGTTGTCGTTAGCGCACTGAGTAGAATATCTGAAATTAAATCACAAGGAAAAAAGGAGATCTCGAGCTCAGCGTAATTGACTTTTCAAGATTCCGTCTATCGATAAGAGTGCGCACACAGGTAATCATAATCCCATTCTGTCCGTACTAACACCAGTGCTGGCAGAGTCATAAATATTAACATAATGCGAAAGGTAAATCACACCTGCCTTATTCGAATACAGATACTAGAATCGTAGAATCGTCCTTATGCGAGCTATAAGTAATAAATACGCAATACTATAGCAAAAGGTATGGAATAATAGATGATGCGAAAAGAATTTCATTGCTCATACAGAAGACGTCATGATATTAGGTGACCCTAATACTTTTATGGGAACATATAATGCTTCAAGGACTCTTTCTTATGAGCACAAACGTAGCATATGACACTTGATATGCAAAGAAGAATTTATACTGACTTCATTACGTAAGGATCCTTACTCGTCAAGCACCTGACATTCGGCTTCCCGGCTTCAGACAGAGTGAGATCTGTGCAAATTTTTCGCCTTCTGGACGTATACATATATCAACCGAGACTAAGAATAACACCAGACATAGTCAATGTCGTTATCTTATAAGGAAACGATTCCATAGTTTATTGCATTCCAGTTCGAACGTTATTACTAGGATGCAGTGAAAGTAAAGTGGAATTGTTATGCAAAAAGTTCTTATGATATTCGTGCAGAGAACTGATAATTTCCGAAGACAAAGCAGGCAAAACCTTTATTTCCGTAGAAATGTGCAATATGATGAACATTTGCACTATAATTCCATCTAAATTGAGTTAGAAATGCTTTCAATAATTGATTCACACGAAAAATTCCATCAGCACCATTGAAATGAACCAGTTGACTCCAGGAAGAACTTTTGTTACGTGGTCAGGTCAAATGGACTTAATTGACAAAATGATAGAACCTAAGAAATTCATATAGCAGCTCCATGAAAGTTCGAATAGGATTTGCTTGCAAGGGGAAAAAAATCAGTCATTGAAAAAAATTGTGGCATCGAAAAGGGCAGAAATTTACGAAAAAATTGAACGAATTTCTGCCATAACATCTGGTAGCCATAAAATTTGCTTAAAGACCAGAAGCAAAAATTGAAAGAACTGAATTCGGATTCAATTGGATTTGACGTATTCACATGATAGAAAAGCGAGTACTTATTGTCATCGAAAAGGATAAAGGAAACCTATTGGTATGCTACCATAAATACTTTCGAAACTGCACTCCATATTAGTCTGTACAGTTTGAAGACCATGCAGCGTACATATTAATCCTAACCACACCTTGCAACGACACTATTCAGTTTAGATCTTATCAGATAACGTAAAATGTGTGCGCATGCAGGTGTACCTAAAATTAATTTTCTTCATTTCCTATTAAAAAATTGCTTTATTTTTATTAATAAAAAGACAACTGTAATTTATACGAAAGTTTGTAAATGCAGAAATATTTTTTAAAAAAAAGTATTTGATAGGTTTTAGATAATTTTCTTAAACAAAGTAATTGCAAAGTTATGAGGACAGTATGATAAGTCAGTAATAAATGAAAAGAAAAATTAATTTATTCGACAAATATTATTTTATTTTTTAATATAGTCTCTTTTAAGCTCGTCCAATAATATTCTATCTTCATTATAGGCAAAATATGGCTCAGCTTCGGCTGTAACTTCAGCATTGTATGTAGATTTCTTATTATCAAGACATTTATCAAAGTTTTGAAACAAGTATTTTAAAACGATTTTATGGATTTTATTAATTATTTTTTCGGAGGTGGTCTAAGATGGACATCCCCGACGGTCAGTATAGAAATATAGTAAACAACTTCTGAATCATTCCATATGATGGTGAGAAGGCCTCACAATACTTTTTATATCTTATTTGCAAAAAATCGGTTTTTTTAATACACAAAATTCACTATTTTCCATATTTATAAAAAACTCAAACCTTGTCTATTTTCAATAGCTGTCAAAACTAAGCTAATGAACAAATGTTTATAAAATTTTATATAGTATTATTTTTAAATAAGGCCAAATGATATAATAAAATAATCAAATTTGTTAATATCAGCTTCATTTTTACATTTGTCACTGACTTATCAAATTGCCTTTGCTCCAAGGACTTCACATATCTATACAAAAAATAATCAAGTTTTGTCAAGTTATATGTTACCCTCTTCTAGACTTCTAGTACTAGTTTCATCCTAGTTTGGTAGCTATTCGGATGATGGTATTGCAACAAATGAGTTTAATTTCTTAAGTTGATGTTGTTGTATACAAGCTTTTGGTAGCATAAATAATTTTTTTAGAGCTGATAATCAGTGGAACATAACATCGCTCAAAGAGACTTTTAACATCAAAATCTATTAAAAGCATAAAATTTTCAAGGACATATTTATGAAAAGGATCCGTTCTATCCTCTCAGACTGGATATGACAGACTCTTGGATATTCTGTCATAACAGCGCCATCTTTCACATGACCATTTTTATCAACAAGTTTTTGTGCATATGATATTTTCTATTCGCCAATGTTGAAGCCTTCCAGCGTTGCTACGAAGAGTAAAACCAACGCCTCCGCCGTTCTATTACAGTTCGGCTGAAAAGTTTATAACGTAACACAGTTTCTACGTAACACAGTTTCTATATTTTTTTGCAAAATTCATTTTTATTATTCAACATAGTTGCCTTCGAGGGCGATACAGACATTATAGCGATCTTCCAACTTTTTGATACCATTTTTATAGTACTCTTTCTGCCTCAAAATAAGCCTCAGTTTCATCATCGGTCTTAAATTTCTTGCCAGCGAGCATTCTCTTGAGATCTGCAAACAGGAAAAAGTCGCTGGGGGCCAGATCTGGAGAATACGGTGGATGGGGAAGCAATTCGTCGCCCAATTCATTGAGTTTAACCACCGTTTTCATCGACTTTTGACACGGTGCATTGTCTTGGTGAAACAACCCTTTTTTCTTCTTCAAATGAGGCCGTTTCTTAGCGATTTCTTTCTTCAAACGATCCAATAACGCTATATAATAGTCGCTGTTGATCGTCTGTCCCTTCTGGAGATAGTCAATGAATATTATACCATGCGCATCCCAAAATACAGACGCCATCACCTTGCCAGCCGACTGTTGCGTCTTTCCACGCTTTGAATTCGGTTCGTCGCTCGCTCTCCAGTCTGCCGACTGCCGATTGGACTCGGGAGTGTAGTGACGGAGCCATGTTTCATCCATTGTCACATATCGACGCAAAAATTCGGGTTTATTGCGCTTGAACAGCTCCAAACACTGCTCAGAATCATCAACACGTTGTTGTTTTTGGTCCACAGTGAGCTCACGCGGCACCCACTTTGCACACAGCTTTCGCTTGCCCAAATATTCATGCACGATATGTCCAACACGCTCTTTCGATATCTTCAGAGTCTCAGCTATCTCGCTCAACTTCACTTTACGGTCCTTTAAAATTATTTTGTGGATTTTTTTGATGTTTTCTGCCGTAACCACCTCTTTTGGGCGTCCACTGCGTTCTGCATTAACTGTGCTCGTACGACCAGTTTGAAATTGACGAAACCAATATTCCACAGTTTAAATAGCTGGAACAGAGTCCGGATAACGTTTGTCAAACCATGCTTTGGTTTCCACTGTATTTTTTTTCATGAAAAAGCAATGCTTTATCAATACACGAAATTCGTCTTTATCCATTTTTTTTTCAATAACAAAAGTTGCTCCACTCAAAATGCTATACCTCACGAACCAATCGACCGATTGCTGTCAAATTTTGACAGGAATCATTTGAAGCATGGTGCTTTGTGATAATTAAGAGGCGCCATCTAGACGTCAACCTTATAAACTTTTCAGCCGAACTGTGAGCTGTCAAAAGTAATTAATTTAAAGGGGAAAAAGTATTGTTCATTTTCTGTCACATTTATTACATTATTAAACTGATTACAATAAGTGATATTTTTATGGAAATAATTTTATAACCTGAACTGTATTTGTAAAAAAAAAAACCGTTATAAAAATATTCAATAAATGAATAATTTTAATCAATTTATTAAAAATTACAAGTATTAAATGAGGTTTTATGGTTTTTTTCAGGAAAAACTTTTAATGGAAGTGAAAATGGTTTTTTTTTGGAAAAACTTTTAATGGAAATGAGCTTAAAAAAAGAAAATTTTAAATAAATAAAGTATATATAAGAAATATCCTACTTTCGCATAATAATCAGAAATTCTGGGAAAACATTTTCCACTCAAACAGTTGCTATTAAAATGACATCAAATAAAAATACTTACGCTTGCAAATATTTTCTTTCCCATCAATATTAAATGATGTATAATCAAATTTGACAGATAATTTAAATACATCCATAAAAAGTACAAAAAAAAAATTGATTATTTAAATTGAAAAATTTAATTAATTATTATGAGGAACGCTCTTCAATTTTTGTAACAAGGATCAATTAAAATTCATATTTTATTTGTGGTATTTTTGGGAAATTCATTAATTGAACGCCTTTAAACATGACACGTAATAAATTCGAATTGAAGTTATAATCAAAAATATTCGCTGTTTTTAAATGGAATAATTTTCATTAATTATTAAGAAAATTTAATGGTTATAAAATAGATTTTAGGAAATTTTCCTTTCAATTAGGAAAAGACGAAAAGAACGGATTCTTTTGAGTATTTTAAAAAAAATTTCTACAAACTTTCACGGAGCTATTAACTTTTAGTTAAATCAATTTTATTAGGTTGTCAAAAATGTATTAAATAATTTATTTATTTAATATTTTGCAGACGTCGACATTATTTCCATAAAATATATAGTAAAATATTGTTTTTTCATGCGAATTAGGTTAAAAAAAATTTACATTTTCACTCATTAGCCAGTCAAATGAATTTATTACTTTAGGAGCCTTTTTTTTGCAAATAAGAGAAAAATTCCCCTAATAGTAAATAAGTATGGAGATTAGGAAAAAATTGGATTAAATCAAAATAAATAAATGAAATTATTTTAATAGTACATGGTTTAGTGATAGTTTTAATAATTGGCAATTAGTACCAGATAATGTATAAAAACCGCACTGTTGTTGACTTTGTATTAATTATGATAAAATTACCATGTTCGCCGTATTATTTTCGCACTTGCAAATGTTTATTTAAATATTATGCAGAACAAACACGGTGCAGGTTTGCGGTTCTGCATATTAACGCACCTTGACGTTAACAAATTAATAAATGGCAATCGTATGTACATCACATGTGTACGAGTAGAAATAACGGGTACAGGGGCTACAGTGAGTAAATATGAAATGGTATATTTTGAGAGTAGTTGGGTTGATTACCTGTAATGTTATGCCATCCATGACTGTGTTGTTAAGATTTGATTACATTAAAAATAGCTTTAGGCGATTTTAATAATTCCAAAGGGAGTAATATTTTTTAGTGAATAGCAAATATTGTTTTAATTACCCGTCACACAAAACACAAAATACATTTTGATTATGTATCTGAGAAGTAAGAGGGGTGCACATGGCGAAGAAAGTCTAAAAGGGGTTAACTATGAACAAGAGGAAAGTTTAAGGTAACAATAAAGCCATGTGTCTAGAATGCTTCGTTACGAGCTAGAAGCTCATTGCACAAATAGATAAGCTCCGCATGGAAGTATTAAAAAGGATTTTGATAGAATCTACTTTTCCCGAACATTTACGATTCGCTTTTAATAAATACGCTTACATTCTTTGATACTTTTCTAGAATCTATTCACACAGATCTAAATCAGCAAAAGACAATGTATGAGTACATCTACATTGAGTCGAGCATTAAAAACGCTAACATGAGAAGCTTTTTCAAAACTCAAAAAAAAACCTTCAACAACAAAATACAATATATACCATCAATGGCAACAGTATCAACTTTGGGATTAAAAGTGAAGCAAACTACCTTTAGAAAGTCTTCTATGTCGCGGAAAATTAATCTTAAGATTAATTAAAATGCTGTCTCCGAAGAGGTTACATGCTTTAATCTAGAGAAAAACGACTAAGGATAAGATCGTATACGTTTGAAAAATTTTCCATATTCGTGTGCCTGATAAGTAAAAGAGTTCTCTGCTAATTAACAATCGGATTTGTCACGTCTGCTATGAGATTGTCTAAAAATGCTACTATAGATGCAAAGGGAGTAACAGATTTTCATTTTGTTTAGATACGTGTATGTAGTTCCATAATTTAATCAATATGACTTTTACTATTTTTAAAGGACTTTTTGTTGCCATAGTTGTTGGTTATTAGTTTGTGAAATTTCCTAAAGAAAAAAATATAATACAAATTATTTATAATGTAATAAGAAGCTTTAACGTTTCGATCCTAAAAACAAAATTTCATACATGAAATGGAATTTTTACTGTTAAAGTTTAGTCTGGAAATATGACTCTTTTTTCTGGATTTACTGTGCAAACTGAAAAATATTCTTTCTTTGAAAAACTATCCTATAAATTAATAATAATAATAATAATAATAATAGCCTTTATTTAACAATCTTAGAAAAAAGCAACTATCACTTATGTTAATTGACACCTGTTTTGAGATTGTCTTGCGTTTTCGCAAAGGCCTCCCCTAGAGCTTGCCACACTTTCCGGTCATGAGTCGTCCTCTTCCAAGTAGCACCGGCTATTTTCCGAATATCGTCCTCCCATCTCAGAAGCTGCCTTCCTTTCTTTCTTTTATTTTGTCTTGGACACCATTCGGTTGCATCCTTAGCCCATTTTTCTTGTTTACTCCTCATCATATGACCTGCCCAACTCCATTTTAGTTTTCTTATGCAGTATGTTACATCGTTAATTTTAGTTTGGTTACGTAATGTTCCTAGTTTTACTTTGTCTTTTAACTTGACTTTGAGCATACTTCGCTCCATGCTGTGTTGACAGGTTTCTAGTTTGTGTAAGTTTTGTTTTGTTAGACTCCAAGTTTGACATCCGTATGTCATGATAGGTAGAATACAGGAATCAAAAAATTTTTTCTTAGCTTTAAGTGGTACCTGCGGGTTTTTGACAATTTCTTTAAGAGACCAGTATCTTTTCCATGCTAATTGTACTCTGTTGTTTATTTCTTTGGTTGTAAGGTCTTTTGGTGATATTATCTGCCCTAGGTATGTATATTCATCGACGTACTCTATTTTTTTGCCGTTGACTGTAATGGTGATTTTGTCGGAATTAGTCATTACTTTGGTTTTTGTATTATTCATGGAGAGTCCGACTTTATCGCTTTCGTACACCAACTGTTCAAGCATTGCTTGTAGGCTTCTCGGGTCTTCAGAGATTAGAATTAGATCGTCTGCAAATCTTAAATGGTTTAGTTGCATTCCGTTAATGTTTAGTCCATATTGACTCCATTCGAGACGTCTAAATATATATTCAAGCACCGCCGAGAAAAGTTTGGGTGATAGTGGGTCTCCCTGTCGGACTCCCCTTTTTAAGGGAAGTATACACCTACTCTTTCTGTTCTTAATTTCGCTTTCATGTTCTTGTATATATTTTTAACAATTTGTATGTACTTGTTTTCAACCCCTTGTGTTGAAAGCGCTTCCCATATTTTTGTATGTTTTAATGAGTCGAAAGCTTTATTATAGTCTACAAACGCCAAATAGTAATTGATACCATATTCTGTACATTTCTGGATAACTTGTTTTATGGTGTGTATGTGGTCGATTGTTGAAAAGTCCTTGCAAAAGCCTGCTTGTTCTCTGGGTTGGTTTTCATCCAAAGTCTTTGTTAAACGATTCAACAGTATTTTGGAAAAGATTTTATATACGTTCGACATCAGGCTGATGGGTCTGTAGTTAGTTATGTTGTCTTTATTTCCCTTTTTATGTAGTAGTATTATAGTTGACGTGGTCCACTGGTGAGGTATACATTCTGTCTCAAAAATTTGGTTAAATAAATCTGTGATAGTGTCTACTATAACATCAGATGTTCCTATCATAATTTCGTTAGATAAATTAATACTGGTGAACAATTATTTAGCACAGTCAGTGAAATCTCAAATGACCTATAAAATATTAACACAACCGATATTCTAGAATGTCCTTATACCCTTCAATAAAAATTCTCAATTTGAGCAAAAATTGGAAAGTCTTCATACCCAAATTTAAATCCTTCAGAACTGTTTTACCAAGTGCAGAAGAGTGAGCGAACGTAAATGTGTCAACGTAACTTTTACTCTACTCCGTAAATTATGTCTTCTTATATAGGGTATCTTAAGATTCATACAAGATTTGAATTTTGTACGGTTAAGTGGCAGCACTTAACCGCACTCTATATTCTCACGAAAAATTTTGACTCAAAAAATGAAGCTTTTTGAATAAAGTTTGTTAAATGGATTATTTTTCGAACAAAATCATCTTCAGCGATGAGACTCATTTTCATCTCGATAGCTTGGTTAGTCGACAAAATTATCGCACTAGGGATTCAGAAAATCTAGGAGTGGCTGTTAAGAAACAAATGCATCCACAACAATTCAATTACTACATAAGTCTTTCCCTAGTCGTGTCCATCTTGCATTTCTTTTGAGATAGGTTTTATATACAAGTATCTTAAAAGAAATGATATAAAATAATTCATCAATTTTTAGACAAACGTTTGATTTAAAATCCTCACGATAATTATTCTAAGTTTTAGCAAGACGTTCTTAGCTGATAATAGACAGCAGATCACTTTTATAGAATGCCCTACTAAAACCAATATGAACTTATGGACTAGGACAATTGGGCAACTAAAATTATATGGAAGTTCCAAGATTCCCAATTGAAAATGTTCGCAATGGAAATAAGATTTCATGAGGAAAAATATCCTAAATAGATGAAAAGATAACTTAAAAAGGAAGTTAGGAGATCATAGAATTTTACGGGATGAAGGAATCCTTTTATGGGACGAAAGAATCAAAAATATATTTATGATTAGCCACATAATTTACACATGAAAATTGAAATTTTTCCAAATAGGAAAATTGTGGGTGAGAGCGGATTTTTTTGCCCAGAATTTTGGAATGGTAGTTGAGTAGACTAGATCGGTAGGCTACTGCCACGATATAACACTATAAAAATACTTAGTTTTGTAGATATATCAGTCTATATATCTACAAAAGGTTTGAGTAGTTTAATACCATTTGGCTAGTAAATGTGTTATGCTGGGAATAGCTATGTAAACTGGAAAAAAATGTCTCCCCAGAAATATTCACATTTCCTAGAATCCAATATCATCCGATACTCTTGCAATTAAGTTAATAAGGACCAAGTTTCTGGAACAATTATGAATAGCTACAGAATGAGTTTAAAGCACTTATCTAAGAAATTAACTGCAACGCCAACTGCCATTTTAAGGAGTCATAGTTCAGTATGCTATGAAGCGACAGCATATGAGAACACTCAAATGAAGGATCATTTAACCTATTTCGAATTTCAGTGAAATGTCCCCTATAAACCAGTGACTGGGTATTTGATTTTTTCTTAAAAATCGATGCTCCTTTTATGTCCTTTATAGCACTATTCATCACAATCTTAAAGTTTTATATGGGACAGTCTATTAAAATAGTAAGCTTAATCTAAATCTACATATTACCAGGTTGTTATTATAGATATTTGGAAAATCATAAAGACAAAAAAATATGCTTGTTCCTTCTAACAATTTTTATAAGTGAATAAAAAAAAATATGTTTTGTTGAGACAAGAGTCAGAGGTCATTTCTCTTAAAATACCATATTTTATGCCACTATTATGAGGTCATTTGGCATTGTCATATTACATATGGGTTGGCATTAAAGCATTCCTAATGAATATGGCTTGAAAGGAAAAATTAGAATTGGTTATATTTTATGGAGCATATTTAATTGCTTTAAAAATTATAAGAGGGGACTCTAAAAAGGAGTTGTTGGCTCTAAGATATTTTCTGCGAACCTATGACCCGCGGGTCGGACACTGACCCATGCGCTATTTTTAAATGACCCACGCGTTGATTTTTATAAATTAATATTTTATATCTTAAAAGAGAGAATAGATAATCCAAAATATTTAAAAAATAAAATAATGTAACAACAAGCGGTGCACCCAATATGAGGGGGGGGGGGGGTGAAAACTTTAGTTTTTATTCAGTGTCTTAAGCAAAATACTACACATTCTTTGATTGAGTTTTATTGTACAAGAGGTCTTAATAAACGACAATTTGCACAATTATTAGAGGAAATTGAGTGCCATTCTTCATGGATTTTGACATAAAACAATGTTGGATGCCATTCTTCATGGATTTTGACATAAAACAATGTTGGCATTTTATTAGAAGAAATGAAGCTATTTTTTAATTTAAAAAAAAACAATAGTTTTGACGAATATTCAAATATCGATTTGTTAAATGATTTAAACTTCATATGCGACATTACTCTTTAAACTTCATATGCGATAAATAGTCCTAGTGTTTTTTTTTAAATATTTAAATATTTGGAAATGAAAATGATTAAAAATTTTCCTCAATTACAAAAATATTTTCGAAAATTTGCTTGACATTAACGAAAATGCAATTAAAAAATATTTAATAATTATATAGGAAATAAAATGAGCTTTGAGGAGAGATTTAATCAATTAAAAAGTTTGGAAAATAAATTTCACTTTAACTAATATCGATACAAAACGGAATTCGAAACAATGGAGTTAATTGAATTTATGAGGCTAGGTATCCATGATTTAGAAATGGAATTAGTTGAATTTTAAAGCAATAGTGTGCGGAAAAATAAATTTGAAAACTTAATTTTCCGAAATAGTATGAAATATATCTGAAAGTTTATTCATTGTTCATTCAAATACTCAGTACGGGAGCAACTGCCGACTGGGCATGGTGTTACCTGGTTGGGTAATTTTTTTTTGCTCTTCACTTGCAAAATTATAAGTTTTAGAACAAAAAGGAAACGTAAGATTTTTAGAGGATTTTAAAAGTGAGAACCAAAAACAATAGTAAGCTTTTTAGAACCAAAAAAGAAACGTAAGCTTTTTAGAGGATTTTAAAAGTGAGAACCAAAAAACAACCCTTTTTCAGGTGACGCCACTGACTTAAAGACCCACGAGCTAGTACTTAAAAAAAAAAAATCAACAAAAATCAAGGAGGTTCGCCATCACTGGTCTTGATGCTCCATTAAGCTTTTACTTAAAGAGAAATTCTGAATTAAGTACGAGGGTCGTTCAATAATTCCTTAGAAATCCGAGAAATTGCGCTTGTCTCTTTTTTTTGTAAGAAGCATTATCGACGGGAAAGCTGTCAAAGTTTCAGCTCGATCCATAGCGTAGGTCAATTTCTATCGTCGATTAAAGTTAACGACATTAATTTGTGCATAACAATGGAAAAAAGCGAGTTTAGGGCTGTCATCATACATCTCCATTTGAAAGGCTTAAGTCCGAAAGAAATCAAAGCCGAGTTGGATGCAGTTCATGGCACATCTGCACCTGTGTTTGCGACGGTTTACAATTGGGTGAATGAATTTAAACGAGGCCGTTCATCCACAAAAGATGAACATCGTTCAGGACGCCCAGTTGAGGTGTCTACTCCTGAAATCATCGACAAAATCCACGATCTGATTTTGAACGATCGGCAAATTAAAGTGCGCGAATTAGTTGAGGCCACGGGCATATCACAAGGTACAGTCACTTCAATTTTGCATGAAAAATTGTCTGTGAAAAAAATTTCGGCAAGATGGGTGCCGCGTTTGCTCTCAGAGGAGAATAAGTGCAATCGTGTAGTGGACTCTGAGGCTATGTTGGCACTCTTTCATCGCAATCCTGCCGAATTCCTTCGTCGATATGTCACTGTGGACGAAACCTGGATACACTACTACACTCCAGAAATGAAGAGACAGTTGATTTTCAAGCGTAAACTGGCTCCGAAGAAGGCAAAAACTGTGCCATCGGCCGGCAAGGTGATGGCCACGGTCTTTTGGGATTCGCAGGGCATCACTTTTATCGACTACTTGGAAAAAAGAAAAACAATAACAGGAGCGTATTACGCGTCGTTATTGCAACGGTTGAGCGAGGAAATCAAAGAGAAACGCCCCCATCTGAAGAAGAAAAAAATCCTCTTGCATCAGGACAATGCGTGTGTGCACACCTGCGCTGTTTCCATGGCCAAAATTGTGGAATTGAGAATGAAATTGTTGCAGCATCCCGCTTATTCACCAGATTTAGCCCCGAGTGACTATTTTCTTTTCCCCAATCTGAAGAAATGGCTTGGCGGACGACGGTGACAACGAGGACGTCATTGCTCAAACGGATGAGTATTTTGCAGAACTTCCAAAATCCTATTTTTTGGACGGGATAAAAATTTTTAAAAAACGGTTGGAAAAGTGTATAGAGCTAAAAGGAGATTATGTTGAAAAATAAAATTTTTTTTTTTAAAAAACAGTTTTTTTTCCATCTTTTTATAAGGACTTATTGAACGACCCTCGTACCATTCGTTTTATATATCAGAATGTTGGGTGCTGAACACCACAGGACAAGCATCAATGACGAGACTGGTTAACGAAAAGCAAATCATGGGTAAGTGGGGTATTCTCGATCTGAATTCTGAGGAGTTTCAAAGCTTTGGAATGATTTTTAAGTCGGCTGGTCTAACGTTAGTTGACCAATATATGCAAGGAAATCTTTCACTGTTATAACAATTTATTTGTCAATGAATATCGAAAATTTATAAGTGCTATTTTGACAGTGGCTGCGGTAATTGTGAAAGTTGATCAGCCCACTCAGTGCCAAGGATACCACCTCGATTGGAAAGATTGAATGCAGTCTCAATTGTCATGCCATGGCAAATCTATGGGAAAAGATTCCACACTTTACTACATATTTTGTTGAGCTTTTATATGATAATTCAATAAAAATATAAAAAAATAATTAATTTATAAAGAATTTACTGAAGAACATTTCCAAAAAACAATATAAATATTTAATTTAATTGCAATTTCTTTACAATTTTAATAGAAATTCTATTAATTGTACGCAAACAAAAAAATGTTAATGAAATTTTCTGAAGGAAAAATTATACTCCTTTTAATAATAATTTGAGGAAAATATCCCAACTTCAAGATTTGACGATAAAGGTTATAAAAATTAGAATCCTTGAATGAGAATAAGGGATACTCGTAAATTTATCAGAAATTTCATAAAGCAAAAGAGAATTTTGAATAAAATATTAAAACGTAATACTATTAGAAATATGAATAAATACAAAATCATTTGTAAAATATGATAAAATGGTTTTTCAAAGTGAAATTCAATTTATTAATTCGAATGGAATTAAATTCTATGAAAATCTGCAGTGCATTTTATTCGTTCATTCATTTTTTTTTTGTTGAGTTTGCTTGATTTTTGCTTATGAAAAAAAAAAAAAAATATAACGTCAAAAGGAAAGCATCAAATTATTCTATCCTTTTCTAAGGATAATATAAAATCAACAAATAATTTAAATTAATTTCTATAATAAAATAGAATTTGCTTGCTTGCTGTTCGGGTGGGGGTACGGGTCTGTTGGTTTGTTGATTCTTAATTTCGGTGCAGAATCTCATTTGACTGCTTGTTAATTCTAATTAATTCAACGATAACATCTTCTGTTTAAAATTTATTTTAGAAAATTGAAACATAGCCAATGAAATGACATATGACTGACTATATATAAGCGATATGATAGGCATTTCCCCAAAAAGTACTTTGGTATCAGTCAAATGCCATCCAAAATTCAAATTTTTTTCTCCGATTCTTAAACTCCCTTTAATCACTGCGTTGTTCACTAGTCAATCGCATCAGGTTTAAAATAAATTTTTTTTTCAATGGGGCCTTGAAACATTGGCGCCTATACATTTTGAATGAAGTGGAAATGATGGCACATTTTCATAGCAACATTCTCCAATTATATGTAGTTTGTGACAAAGCTGGAAAAATTTATGTGTTTTGATGGCAGTAAAAAGAGAAATCCCTGGGGATCGTTCACATTGAATTGTCTGATCCCCTAAAGTTGCCCAGCCATCCCATATGCTTTGGTATTTGATGGTATGCAATAATACCACCAATTATACGCTGCATTTGTCTTCTATCTACGGTTTCGGGATTCCGTCACTCAGATTGAGTTATTTCGGACGATTAAAGTTGCCATTTGTTGAACATAATTGGAACTGATTCCCGCGTAGTCACTCATCAGACATCCTAATTTAATGGCTGTTCTACCATTCGTGTAATTAAAATATATGTACTCTTATATTTTTCATATTACAGCATCTACACAATCTTTTATTATTTCTATTATAAATATACTTTTTTAATTTAATAGGCCAAGTATTGGTAGGTAACGAAATAAGGGAGCATGTTTTTGATTAAAATTAAAATTTTATAGATTTTTAATTTTAAGAAAAGATGTTTATTTTAATTAAACTTAAATTAAAATAGTTTTTTAAATAATCATTATTATATGGAAATAAATATTTATCCTTTTAAAATTTATTATCATATATGAATAATAATGAGTTTAGTGAAAAATAGAATAAATAATAAATAGTTTTTGATGGTAAATTATTTTCATAATTCTTTTATTAAAAAACATTTAGCAAAGGACTATTTTTTTTTAGATATTTTTCTATATTTTATTTTCGATTTAAAATCTTTGAAGTAAAAGTTATTCCTTAAACCTTGATCTAATAAATATAATTATATTATTATCTTTTTAATCTGTAATTTTAGGTATTATTAATCTGTAATTTTAGGTAAGATATTATCCAATTTACACTTTGAAAAGTATACATATTAAAAATATACAAAAACTTTATATTTGACATGAATTTTTTTCAAGTAGTTGCAAATAGTCTTAAAAAATTTGTAGGTAATTTTTTAAAGACTTTTTCGTCCGATTTGAGGCTTTAATCACGCAATTACTTAATGGATTTTGGTTTTTAAAAACTTCAAAAAAATTAACAATTCAAATATAATATCAGAATTATGCACAAAATTATGTGAATGTCATATTGTGGGGTTTATGGGATTATATTTTTGGAAAACCATCATAATTAAGAGCTTTAAGTCACCTATAAGACTAGAAAAGCACACCAAACAGTTGCATTTTCGTGAGTACAATATTTCTTCTAATAGTCACTTGTGGGTTTCTAGAGCCTCATATATGGTAATTTTGCCCATTATTGTATCCTTTGAGGAAAAATTAACCCTCATTGCGGAATTAAAGAATGATTTATAGGTCATTTTTTAAGGCTTTTTCGAACAATTTGAGGCTTTAATTACGCAATTACTTGATGGATTTTGATTTTTAAAAACTTCAATAAAAATTATTAGTTCAAATACAATCTCAAAATTTCGTCATAATGTGGGGTTTATGGCGCTATCTTGTTGAAAATACATCATAATTAAAAGCTTTAAGTCACCTATAAGATCAAAAAATCACACCAAACAGTCGCTTTTCGTGAGTACAATATTTCTCCTAATAATGACTTGTAGATTTTTAGAGCCTCATATATGGAAATTTTGCCCATTATCTTATTCTTTGAGCAAAAAATAAGCCTCATTGCTGAATAAAAAGATAATGTACTTTCACATGATGGGTCTTTTGAGCTAGAGAATAGGAACCCAGGAAACCAGAGGTATTTCCTTTTTTTGATAAAATCTCGTTAATAGAGATGGCCGTTGGGCAAATGTCATGATTTTCAAAGTATCTGTTATGTCTAAAGAATTCTTTTTCTGAACCTTTCAAGGGGCTTCATTTCACATTTTTATCAATTTTCGATATTGAAGAGTGAATAGTTTTTTACTATTTGTCTTTTCAGCATTCCAAAAACCTTTTACGAGGTTTGCTCAAAAAGTATTGCGAATTTTGTTTATTTTATTATGAATTTCTATTTTGCCTCCTTCAAAGTAATCCCCACCAGATAGTATACACTTGTGCCAACGTTTTTTCCAATACTCGAATCAGTTTTTGTGATCTTGTTCAGCTCCTCCTTCGATACCGTCTTTATCTCCTCAATCGTAGGTTAGCATCGTCTTTTCATGGGGCTCTTCAGTTTCGGGAACAAGAAAAAAGTCAGCTGGGGAATACGGTGGCTGCGGCATTATTAGTGTGTTATTTTTGGCCTAAAATTGGCGCACAAGCAACGAAGCGTGAGCAGGGGCGTTATCATGCTGCAAAAGACAATTTTTGTTCTTTCACAAATCTGGGCGTTTCTGGCGGATTGCTTCTCGTAGCTTGCGCATAACTTGCAGGTAATATTCCTTATTGACCGGTCTACCCTGTGACAAGAACTCATGATGCACCACGCCCCTACAATCAAAGAAAACTGTAAGCAAAACCTTCACAATCGACCCAACTTGGCGCACTTTTTTCGGTGTTGGCTCGTGCGGTGGCTTCCATTGGGATGATTGAGCTTTGGTTTCCACGTCATAACCATAAACATATGTTATGATTCATCACCAGTTATGACCCTCTGGAGCAAATTTGGGTCGTCGCGGACAGAGTCCAACAGCTTCTTAGCAATGTTAATGCGATGCTGTTTTTGGTCGAAATTGAGCAAAAATCGAAGACGAGCAAAAACACGTGCAAGCAAAGTAGCTGTCAAAACTTAACTGAACATTCAAAATGGCCGAACTTATAGGCATAAGTGAGAGATATGAGTACCAACATAACGCCAAAAAAAATCGAAAATCAAATATAAGTAACCCACGGAAATTCAATATTCGCGATACTTTTTGAACAGACCTCGTATGCTACCCAAAAACTTGTGCTCTTCATTAGGAATATTTCCAACAGGATCCTTTTTACTTTTCATAAATAAAAATTTCATATTAATCAAACTTAATCATAATTTGATGGCACATCGTTGCTCTAAATTTCACTGTTCAATTTTTTGAAACGTACCACAAAAAACAACTTCACTTTTAATGCTCTTTAGAGTCAAGTAATTATAAATCCTAAAGGATAGTTAATATTTAAGGTAAGTTATAAAAATGTCATAAAGCTTTTATGAAATAAGAAAAAATTGAAGAAAAAAAACTTTTCAGAATTGTGCTTAAGTAAAAACGCATCGCATATTATAGGAAAATTGTGTAAAATTGCATAGAATTCTTAATATTTAATATTTTCTGTACAAGGAAAATAAGACAATACTTTTACAAATAAAAAGAATATAACAAAAATTATACCCTCATTTTGGTTATATGAATTTCTAAAACAAGAGTAGACCAACCACAAACATAAGCTATTCATTCTTTTAGGTATATGTGTCTTTTAGTGGAGGAAAACTTTCAAGTAGTCTTCTTTTTCTATGAGAAAAGAAAAGAACTCACCGAATGAAGTTTCAATTTTTATTTTCCTACAAAAAGGACTAAAAGTAAAAAAAACTATTTGCATCAAATTTGAGCAGAAAACTTTCACCTGAAAACCAACTATTACATAATATAAAATATGAGATACTAACGACCGAATGCGCCTGAAGCTTTTGGTATAAACTTTATTTTTGTTCTTTTTAGATACAGTTTGTATGACAGATCCTGACTTTTGTATGTTATAGTTGCTAACAAGAATTTAATTGTAGTTTCCGCTTGAACTTTAAATTGTTGTTATACTGAGCAAGGACAAGAAATAAACAACATCGAACAATGTCCTGTTGGCAAGAACAATAACTTTCGACGGAGTGAGAAATATATTGTCATAACTTCCTGGATGGAAAATGTTTATTTGTTTGGGAAAAATACAAATATCTCCCTAATGAGTTTGGAGATAAACTTGTCTTGCAAGGATTATACACAGTACAAAGTCAGTCCTGTGGACTACCAATAAGCCATTACATATTGTTTAATACTCTGTGTATCGTTGTTATTATTTTTATATAAGAAGTTAAGGAATTTCAATTTTTCTTGATTGTTATGAGCATTTTTTCAAGTATTTTTCAATACATATCCTTTTTTTTTAACTTATTGACGCTTCAATCTATATAAATACAATAGAATATCAGAATTAAATTATTTCCAAGTAGAAAATTTTCCTAATAGAAAAATTAATTTTATGGAAAAAAAGTTTTTTTTATTTCCAAAGAGTTTTTTTTATATTAATAATCCCATTAAATTGGAAATTATAAAATCTTGCATGGTTTTGCTTTTATCCATTATTATATTAATGTATATTATTTCTAAATATCAAATTTTCATTCATTAAAAAATATAGCAAATAAACTTAAATCTTGAATATCATAAATAATAATAATCATCCCTTAGGGTAAAAAAAAAAGAAAGAAAAAATATTCAACCTAAATTAAATAGAAAATCATTCAACAACTTAGCGTAGAATTAAGAAATTTCAAAGTTCCAAATTTATAAAATAAATAAATTCAAAAGTTTTGAAAAATAGCCGAAACTGAAAAATGTATATCCTGACGTTTAGGACGATCAACGCAGAGAAATTCATGATTTATTTTCAGGCTATCGAAATCATATTCCTAAATGAATTTTGTGTGTAAATAGCAATCATGAAATAAATGGAAATTCGGAATATTTTAGATTCGGTCTCGAATTTGCAATAAAGTTTTCTTGTTGATGGAAAACCATGAAGACGGTTGCTGTATTGAAGTACATAGAATTAAGTATGAATATCCTAAGGAAATTTTACCCAAAATTATTTAAACAATTCAACTGGACTTTGGATTAAGAATTATTGATTGTATATAATTTTCTTCGTTGGTTTTTTTTTCTCTCTATTCTTTGTGGTTGAATTTGGCTATATTTTCTTGTTAATAAGATATGAAAACTGAGGGTATGCTTTAAGCCTTGTCGGCTAACTAATCCCATTTCGAGCAATTTACCACGTGCGTCTGAAACCATTAGGATCTATTAGAGATTTGTAGACTGATTGTTTCCATTAAGCTTCCAAATCAATTCCATTTAGTGGTGGTAACTAATCAGATTATGCATTCGATTGCGTGCAACGACATTGTCTCAATCTAAAAGGCGTGCATCCATCTATGAGTACGATTGCACACATGCATGACTATGGTTGCGATTATGATATTGGCAGGAACAGGAAGTTACCAAAGTCTACGCAAATCAATCTAATCAATGATATATTGAAGCAATCAATAAATTTCACTTCGTTTCAAATTCGAATAATATTCTAATAGAAGTTCATGGATAAATTGCAACGAATAGTGATGTATACAATTTATATTAGGAATAGTGATGCCATTATGAGAAAAGGTGTTTGTAAAGAAAAGGGATTATTTATTAGGCTTAAGAATGTTTTCTTTTACTTATGTTTTTCCATTAGAAAATTTCAAATTATATAATTTTTTTCAGTTTTAATTTTTATATACGAGGTGTGAGAGAAAAGTGAATGAGACTGGAATAATTGAGGGCGGTCAGGTAAAACTGTTGTCCCCCATAACCACCCTCTTTGAGTTCACTTATGTTGTGGGCAGAATTATACCCATCGAAATTCATAGTTCTGGCAGCCGGAGCAGTCAAAGTAACGTCATGTGGCGATGCAAGGCTTTTTACGATGGAATGAAAGGAATCCAGGCGGCAGATACAAGATATCTGGGATATGTGAACCCAATGTCTCATCACGGCGGTAGATTTGTGGACTATGCATGTTTTTGGGCTTACCAATTCTGCGCCAAATTGGACTTAACCTTAATGCGCCTTTTTTATGACGGCACGAAGGAGAGCACAGAGTAAGTGTTCGTTTACTGCACCCGATTCCAAGCGGAAAAAAAGGTGGCACAGAAGTGTATAAGCAGGCTCCTGATGTCGGAGAACGTCGTGGCCATGATATTGGACTCGAGATTGGTTTGGAGGGTTGTTGATGTCTTCGGAAAAATAGTCCTAAAAACACTTAGTCTGGATGAGCAGAAACACGATGGTATTTGTGGTGCACCAGCGTAGTGATTTCAAACAATCCCTGCCCAACGATGAGGTAAGATAATTTTAGTTACTTAACAAAAAAAAAGTCCCAACTAGACAGGCAGTTGAAGTTTCAACCTCGACTCGAGAGAGTGAATTTTTTTTTTGTAGTTTCGTGTTAAACTTTGTGTAAGTTTGACTTATACAATATGCTTCGTGTAAGTTTGGCTTACGGAAAGTTGCATCAATGTCTTTGAGAATATTCCTTATCAAAATTACTCGTTTTTTGGTAAGAAGAAGAACCTCGCTCAAAAGAAGAACCTCACTTAATAAAACCTTGTATATCAAAAACTGATGAAAATTTTTAAATTTTCAAGGACGTTTTTATAAAAAGGATCTTTTTTAATAAAGAAGTTCTTGAAAAGGTTAGAAATAGCTAGGGTTATTCACAAATTAGGTCTTTTGTGATGAATAACCTGAGCTAGGATTATTCATCACAAAAGACCTAAATTGTCGAAGTGGTTTTAAGAATATGTGCCTCTTGCTACCCTCATTATATTTTTATTTGTCTTATTAAAGTCAGCCTTAAAAATTATTATGGACATATCTGGTCATCGTAGGAAACGCTTTAGGACTGTGTTACTGAATTTCGTTAAGGTCATACTAGCTCAAGTAATCCTTAGCACCCAGGATGTTTAATTTTGGTCACCACCGAAGTAATAATTTATAGAATCTATGATATCGTTTTAAAAGACCATTAAATGAACTTGTATGGGATAGCTGATATGGTAAACATCTTAACAGAATAAGTAAGTTACATTTTACATAAAATTGTGGGTATGAGAAATCTATCAGGGACATGATTACCACGTGTTCGTGTATCCACTGCAATTGAGTATTCAGAATTAGAAAGCGTAATTGATGAAATAAACAGGTTGGAATTTTGTGGGATAAAGTGTATCAAGCTAAAATAAGATTATGTTTAGAAATAGTTTAGTTTTTATTATACAAAAAAATTCTCTGTTTTATTTGCCACTGACTTATCATACTGCCCTCATATATGTACTTGAACTATTGAATGCTCTACCATGACAATGCTCCCTGACATACAGGCATCTTCATTATTGACTTTTTGTCGGAAACGGGGGATTCACGTACTTTTCCAGCCTTCCTGTTTCATCTGTTCTTACCGCACGTAAAATTTATTTGTTTCCAAAGGTAAAAACCGAAGGACACAACACCTCCACCGATGTTTAGCTATACAAATGAACTATTTTTTTTGGGGCTAATATTAATTTATAAAAATCAAATAAAATGTTTGATAAAAAAATAAGTTTTATTATTTTTCTCCCATTTTTCGTATGAATAAAATTCTATTTACGTAAATAGAAATTGTTGAAACTGAAGATCAGTTCAGGATTGTGATAATTTGTTATCAAAATATAAGGTGTAGTAAAAAGAAATCCATTATTTTTGCATTAAATTGAAGTTTTTATTTAGCATAGATAGAATGATACGATTTAGGTCAAATATGCACCGTTTTGTTCGATAACTTGTTGCCATTTTGAAGGTAATTTCATAATGCCTCATAGAAACCCTCGTCCCTATTGGAAAAAAACTGGGAGAGTCGATTTTCACAATCTTCTCTTGAGGCGAATTTTTCACCTGCAAAATCATTCGTCATAGGCAGGAAGAGGTGGTAATCACTTGGTGCCAGGTCCGGACTATAAGGTTGATGCATAAGAACATCCCAACCAAGGTCCCGGAACTTCTGGCGAGTCACTATCGATGTATGCGGCCTGGCGTTGTCCTCATGGAACACAATTCCTCTCATATTTGCCAAAGCTGGCCGCTTCTGGGCGATTGCTTCTTTCAGACGGTCCAATTGTTGACCGTATAGGTCCGAATTAAGAGTTCGGCCGTACGGGAGCAGCTCATAGTAGATGATTCCCTGCCAGTCCCACCAAACACACAGCAAAACTTTCCTGGCTGACAATCCTGGCTTGACCACCGTTTGCGCCGGGTGACCGCGATTTGACCACGACCGTTGTCGCTTGACGTTGTCGTAAGTGACCCACTTTTCATCACCAGTAACCATCCGCTTCAGAAATGGATCGAAATTGTTGCGGTTCAGCAGCGATTCGCAGATGGAAATTCGGTCCATGAGGTTTTTTTGCGATAACTCGTGTGGCAGCCATACATCGAGGTTCTTTTTGTATCCAGCCTTATTTAAGTGGTTCCAAACGGTTTTTTGTGCAATGTTTAGCTCCTGGGCAATCGAAACAGTGCTTACGTGACGGTCGGACTCGACGATTTCCATTATTTTATCGACAGTTTCGACAATTGGCCTTCCAGAGTGTGGTGCATCTTTGACATCAAAATTACCGGAACGGAATCGACGAAACCAAAATTGCGTGTGATTGACTGTTACAGTATCAGGACCATAAACACTATTCACATTTTCAGCTGCCTGGGTTGCGTTTTCGCCTTTATCGAAGAAAAACTGTAAAATATGGCGTATTTTCTCTTTGTTGGTGTCCATCTTTGGCGCGTGCTAGAAAAATACTGAGTCAAGTAATCACAAAACTGTATCGAAAGCTTTTTTATTACAAAATCTTATCTTTCTAAGGCCATCTAGTGCAACCGGATCGCACTTTTACAACGGGAGATACAGACTCCTAAAGCCATCTATTGGCAAAATAATGGATTACTTTTTACTGCACCTTATATATGAAGATTCACACCATGTTGCCCCAAGTCCATGTAAAAAAAAAATTTAGTTTGCGTGGTCTAGGTTTTTTTTTACTTTTCGAGATTTTACACAATAAGTAAACTTACTTAGTTTCGTTTTGAATATTTTTTATTTAAATATAATTTTCGATATAATAATTTTTATTTAAATATAATTTTCTAAACGAACTTATTAAAAAAAATATGAGAAAAGAAAAACTTACACCGACTAATTTGATATCCATTCAAGTTTATTTAAAATTATAGAAACTTTTACATTAAGAAATGTTCTTGTCGTAAATGTTCGCATCATTTCACATTTTTCAATTAAAGGGAATTTTCCATTTCGGTTCAAACAATTTAAATTCAAATATGGACTAAGATTATATCGTATCGTTATAAAACTAAAATCGATTTGTTCATCTAACCAAGATGATTGTTAACTGGTGATAGTCGAAAACAACTTTGCATCATCAGTCATAGCATAATTAATTAATTTATAATTAATCAAACTTTTGCGATCTTATTCAATTAAAAGCAAGTCTATCAAAAGGAAAATAATCAATTGAATTCACTTATTTAAATTAGTCGAGCGTATTTAACATGAAAGTACGGACTAAGAGAGTACTTTTTCTTTGCTTTTTGATAAAAACCATGTCACAACTTAATTTCATCGCCAGTTTGTCGAAAATCCAAATTTATCGCACAAAGAACCATCGTTCTATCAGTCAATTTCAAATTTACCCTGTCAGAGGTTGAATTTACAATATACAAAATTTTTGTATCTATAAAATAATAATTTATTATGAAATTTTCTTAAAACAACAAAACTTTTTACTTTACTTTTGGTTGTGTTTTCTTCGTTTTTGTATTACAATATATTGTAGATAATAATTTCGTAGAAGAATGTCGGCGAAATCTGAGCCGCCTAAATATTTGATAATATTAAAGAAAGAGTATAGAATATACAATTATAATTTAAAAGCACTGCTTTGGAACTTATCTTAATAATATAAGCTTAAATTACGCGAATCAAGTACCTGCAACAACTGATAACAACTTCTTATCATACCGCATAGCATAATGAACCTTTAGTAATCTTAGTTGCTATTCATCATGTCTGTTGGGGTATTAGGTTGGCTGGGCACCTTTGGGATATTGTTCTCGGTAACAGTACAGCTGCAACCAATAATCGCAGTCAATCCTGTTTTTATTAAAAATTTGTTTTTTCTTTTCAAGCTTTTCTACTGACTGGTCTCCCCCATCGATCTGACTATACGGAACCCCAATTTCGTCTGTAGTATTTATTTCTTTGCGATAGCGAATCATACAAATTTACATCCGAAATAATACCAACCAATTTTCATATACTACGCTATTCATAATAATTTAGTCGAAAATTCATCTTCATCAGACAAATGTGAATAAGGCACGAAAAATGAAAGAAAATATTTTATTCGAACAAGAACCTTAGGTTCTGTTGTACTCGTATTTTGCAACGATCCACTTGCTAGAGGCAATTATCAAATTAAGTAATTGCATCAAGAATTCTTGGTTCCTTTATCATTTCGGTTAAATCAGCTTTTCCCTAGATCTAACTCGATTTTTTCACTTCAACCGCAAATTCTTCCATGTTTCCACCGACATTACGTTAATGGGGTGAACGTAAGGAATCAAAAAGCTTACGATATCCTGCAAAAATACAATTACATCCATTGTGAACTCTTTCTCATCTATACCGAAATATTTTTCTCTCACAAACTACAAGTATGAACCGCTTGTTCATTGGTATAAAACCAAAAAAAAAAATAATCTAATTAGTTGATTTATCTATTAGCTGCAAGCTATTCAACTTAAATTCATTCGTCTACAAATGAATATACAATACAAGCGAGGAAAAGTCAATTTTAATAACAGAAGAACAACATCACAACCCCTAACTTTACATTTTCTGGTCGCTGTTGTTTTTCACCAAACTTTGTCATTATTTCACAGCCAATCAAACTTTGGAAACTTATTTGAGAGTTCTTTGAAAAATAGTTTCATTATTATTTAAATTAGATGATTTCTTTGATGTTTTCTGCTTGCATTTTTTGAATTCAGTTTTATCTTGTTTATTTTTCTGAGACTATATTCGTCATATATTAATTTTAGTTACTAGTATTAGATATGAGAGCAATATGATAAGTCCATAATAAAAAGAAGAAATTTACCCTAATATCAGTTAAACTATAGTTTTTTTTTATGATTAGGAATTCTCAAAAATATGTAATGTAAAGTTTTATAATAATCTGTTCATACGTTTAGTTTTAGCTGCTATTGAAAGCCGACAAGGTTTGTGTTTTTTATTAATATAGAAAAAAGTGATTTTTGAATGATAATAAAACACAAACGAAAGCCAAGCCTCTAGCGGTTATTCTAGACTAAAAATTTACCGGTTGCCCATACTTTGCTCTTCGGTAAAATCTGGGGTCTGTAACTTAAAATGATAGTTCATATCTAGCAATAGTCAGAACCATCATCACCTACACGGCTGTCGTTTGGTGGCCTAAGTCTAAACACCGTGTTTTCCAAGCAACCTTTCGTTAAATTCAAAGTACTTGCCCCATGATAGCTCTTAAAGCTCTTTAATACCTGCTATATTTGTATTTGGTAGCGGCTAAAGTGGCTTCCGACATTCAAAAACCTTTGAACTAAGTGATCTGTTTGGACATCTTAGTGTTGTACCGGATCTAAAAGGATTCCAGAAAGCTCTCTTGGATGCAATGTCTAGGAATCCAACTTGAAAGAAGAGAGGGGGGGCATTACTCGAAGAAAGTGCCCTCACAGCCAGTTCTAAAGCGGATGTGGGTATTGTGGTGAGTGTCCTTATTAAATCAATCCTTCCGAGTAGTTCTCTTGGAGCGGCCAACTTGAAAGGAGGGGGGGGGGGCATTACTCATATTTTACACAGCCAGTTCTACAGCGGATGTGGGTATTGGGGTGAATGTAGTCGGACCTTAATACCATCAATCTAAGCCCGTTGCTAAATCCCCATCCATTTTTCAGGCAGACATAAATTGCATAGAGTTTTATGCTAGAGAGAGTGTCAGAAGGAACCTACGTAACGCAAAGCTCTACATTATTTCAGACAGCCAAGCTGCATTAAAAGCTCTTGTATCATATGTTGTCCAATCCAAGCTAGTTTGGAATATTCTCACGGTCCTAAGTCAACCTCCTAGATACAACAAAGTAATATTGTTGGGAATTACAGGTCTTAAAGGTGTAGAGAGTAACGAACTAGCAGATAAACTTTCCAAAAGAGGAGGAAATACTTCATTTATTAGATCAGAACCCTTCTGTTCTAGTACAATGAACGAATTATATCCAAATGACCACCTAGGGTCTATTATAAAGTCCTCGGAACGGGGGTTTTAAAATCATACGCTGGGATAATCCCGCAGGCATCAAAAAATGCATCGCCTTGTCTAAAAAAGTACGGCAGAGGAACTTAAACTCAACTAACCAAGCATTTCTCTGTCTTATTCACTGGCCATTGTCTGTTAAGATATCATCTTAACAAGATGGAAGAGGATGAAACGTCGGAGAATTTACTCTGCCTCGGTATCTTGGTTTGGGCAAGAGACCTCGATATCTTGGTTTTGAATTCTCCGATTCTTACGAGATTTTCCGGCTAGCAATCAATATGATATTGAGGTTCGTGAAAACTCTCAATATTACTATTATCTGAGCTAGAGTTATTTACTACAAAAGACCTTATTGGTCGAAGTGGTTTTAAGACTATGTGCGCTTTGCTACCCTCATTATATTATTATTTTAATAATCGTATAGAGTGATTAAAAAAAAAGTGGTTTACTGAATATCGTTAAAGTCACACTAGCTCAAGTAATGCTGAGTATCCAGGACGTCCAATATGAGTCACCACCGAAGTAATGAATTATAAAATCTTTGATATCATTTTATACGAAAGCTGATATGATAAACATCTTAACAGAATAAGTAAGTAACATTTGACATAAAATTGTGGGTATGAGAAATCTATCAGCGAGATGATTGCCACGTTTGCTATTACCTGACCAAAAACGTGCTCGTGTATAGACTACAATTGAGTATGCAGAATTTTTGTATCGAAGTTTGCAATGTACTTTTATCGGCAGAAACGTTATTCATGGTATAAAAAGTTTTAAATTTTATTGGATAAGGTGTATCTAGCTAAAATAAGATTATGTTTAAAAATAGTTTAGTTTTTGTTGAACAAATAATTGCTTTATTTTATTTGCCACTGACTTATCATACTGCCCTCATATGTTTATGTACTTGAACAGTATTTATTCAAAAGACACTAATAAACTATTTTTACGATTTACCATTATTGAGAGTATAAAATTAACACAATATTTTCTTGCAGCATTTCATATTAACTTCAAATACAGTATTTAATATTAAGTCAAGATGCTACGAATATCTTCAGCTACTGTGATAGTATCTAAAACACACTTATTCGTAAATTTCTAAGAATTTTGTGGAAAATTACATTACGTTCAATATAGAATTCTAAATTCAATTTTGAAAAGTTAATAAATTTCTTTCGTCAGACAAACTAAATTAGCATTTGTGTAAATAATTTAGATTTTCTCTTTTCAATTATACGATCAAAGTTGAATACAAATACCGACAATCCAAAATGACAGGTTAGCAATAGTTAAACGTATTTAACATATGTTTTTTATTATTAATTTTTTTTAAGCTAAATATTAGAATTATTTAAATAGAAAAAATAATCTTCACATAAAAATATTAGTATGGATTGTAATGAGTTAAAATATCTGCAAACGCATGGGTTATCCGTTTTGCGTTTTTTAATATAGAGCCCTGTTATTCAACAGCTGTAAAAATATTTAAAATAATATTTAAGATAATATTTATTTAGATTATAGTCTGCCACTTTTTTATATAAATAATGGAATTATCAAAAAAATCCCTAAAGTTATACAAAAAACTTTCTACAACTGTGGTGATTCTGCTGCGGAGACATTTCGCAGCTAAAAAAAAAGATTTTGATCGCTTTATAGATATATTTATTAGTAAAACAATTATATATTAGGCTCTAAAAATCTATAAATAATATAATAATAATAATAATAATAGCCTTTATATAACAATCTTAGAAGAAAGTTACTATCACTTATGTTAATTGACACCTGTTTTGAGATTGTCTTGCGTTTCCGCAAAGGCCTCCCCTAGAGCTTGCCACACTTTCCGGTCATGAGTCGTCCTCTTCCAAGTAGCACCGGCTATTTTCCGAATATCGTCCTCCCATCTCAGAAGCTGCCTTCCTTTCTTTCTTTTATTTTGTCTTGGACACCATTCGGTTGCATCCTTAGCCCATTTTTCTTGTTTACTCCTCATCATATGACCTGCCCAACTCCATTTTAATTTTCTTATGCAGTATGTTACATCGTTCATTTTAGTTTGGTTACGTAATGTTCCTAGTTTTACTTTGTCTCTTAACTTGACTTTGAGCATACTTCGCTCCATGCTGTGTTGACAGGTTTCTAGTTTGTGTAAGTTTTGTTTTGTTAGACTCCAAGTTTGACATCCGTATGTCATGATAGGTAGAATACAGGAATCAAATATTTTTTTCTTTGCTTTAAGTGGTACCTGCGGGTTTTTGACAATTTCTTTAAGAGACCAGTATCTTTTCCATGCTAATTGTACTCTTTTGTTTATTTCTTCGGTTGTAAGGTCTTTTGGTGATATTATCTGTCCTAGGTATGTATATTCATCGACGTACTCTATTTTGTTGCCGTTGACTGTAATGGTGATTTTGTCGGAATTAGTCATTACTTTGGTTTTTGTATTATTCATGGAGAGTCCGACTTTTTCATTTTCGTACACCAACTGTTCAAGCATTGCTTGCAGGCTTCTCGGGTCTTCAGAGATTAGAATTAGATCGTCTGCAAATCTTAAATGGTTTAGTTGTATTCCGTTAATGTTTAGTCCATATTGATTCCATTCGAGACGTCTAAATATATATTCAAGCATCGCCGAGAAAAGTTTGGGTGATAGTGGGTCTCCCTGTCGGACGCCTCTTTTTATAGGGAAGTATACACCTACTCATTCTGTTCTTATTTTCGCTTTCATGTTCTTGTATATATTTTTAACAATTTGTATGTACTTATTTTCAACCCCTTGTGTTGTAAGCGCTTCCCATATTTTTGTATGTTTTAATGAGTCAAAAGCTTTATTATAGTCTGCAAACGCCAAATAGTAATTGATACCATATTTTGTACATTTCTGGATAACTTGTTTAATGGTGTGTATGTGGTCGATTGTTGAAAAGTCCTTGCAAAAGCCTGCTTGTTCTCTGGATTGGTTTTCATCCAAAGTCTTTGTTAAACGATTCAACAGTATTTTGGAAAAGATTTTATATACGTTCGACATCAGGCTGATGGGTCTGTAGTTAGTTATGTTGTCTTTATTTCCCTTTTTATGTAGTAGTATTATAGTTGACGTAGCTCACTGGTGAGGTATACATTCTGTCTCAAAAATTTGGTTAAATAAATTTGTAATAGTGCCTACTATAATATCAGATGTTCCTATCATAAGTTCGTTAGATGTGCCATCTTCTCCCGGTGCTTTGCCTAAAAATCTATAAGTGATAGTAAATAAGCCATTTAATCTACAAAAAGTAACTTTTTGGTGTGAATTTTTGTCTGAAAGTGTCATTGGCAAGTAGTACTTTGAAAATTTATAAAAAGAGGCGCTTACAGTTAATTCTGTATTCTATTGCCCAATGATAAGAAACATTTAAAAAAATTTAAGTTAAAGATATTATACTAAACTATATGGGATTTTAACAAGATATTATCATGAGACAAACATTATTACAAATTTAAGCTTTGTTGAGCAAAAACTTACCAGGACGTATAATTTCGAAATTGATGTTAATCATGGCATTGGAATTTGTCTTGTAAAGTTATGTAAAAAATCATATTTGCCCGGATAATCCCTAAAATCTAGAGTATTTATAATTTAATACCAATCGATGAGTTTAATTCATCTCAAAAATATGCAAAAAATTCTTCAAAAATTATATCACAAAAGATTGAGTCCCTCAAGAAGCCTTGTGGCAATTATTTCAAGGATGTTATATTAGTCCAAATTTATTTTGATAAATTTAAGTAATATAATTCAATAAAATTCTTATATATGAATATATAAAAATTATTTTTTAATAAATTTTACTTTCCAAAGAAAAATTTGGATAACTTTAAATAATTTAGTTTCTGAAAACTCATTGTTAGCTGTGAAACGAAAACCTCCAATTTTATTGAAATTAAAATATTATACTCGTATTTATAAAATCATTAATTATTATTTCTGAAAATTGTGTCAATTGGGTTTATATAGAATTAAGAACCTGTACTGTTATAGAATTAGTCTAACAAAACACCTTACTCAAAATTATAAGGTATCCCCTATACTTTTGAAAATTTTCTAATTTATATTAAATAATACAAGTCTAAAACTAATAATAAATAAATTGTTATATAGAATTTTCTATTGAATATTTCATTCTAATTAAAAGTTTTGGATATATTCCAATTGTTGTGTATGAGAAAAACTTTTCTTTACAATGCCAGCTTATAGTATACAAACTTTAAATTGATCATAAATTCTAAAGGAATTTGGAAAAAAACTTTATATTTCTTTTTGGTTTTCTATTTGTAATTTTTTTTTTTTTTTGAATAAAATTGCTTATTACAAGTTCTTATAGTTGAGCTATTTTAACAAGAATTGAAATTATGAAACAACTCTTAAAAATTGTTTTTTTCTTACCATCAAACACTGTACTTTAAATTATTCACTTAAACACAATAGTTTTAAACATATTTGAAAAATTCATAGATTTTATTAAATTTTATTAGATTTTAAAAATAGATACTTAAATATGTTGATTTGTAATGTTAACTATATAAAAACGATGAAATTATACAACCCTTCACCAGTTTATGTCAATTGATGCATTTTCAATTGAAAAGAAATGAAAATAGTTCAATAGACCTTAGTCGATGCTGTCACTCAAATTGCGATAAATTTTCAACCCTTTCGAGTACGTGAATACAAGTAACAATAATCTGAATGTACTAGTAGAAAGCCAGAATAATTCCCAAGTGGAATGAGATAAAAAAAGATTTCCTAATAAAAATGTCGCTTTGATCCCCCAAAAGCATGAATAACGAACTTTCAATTTCGTAGGGCAAGAAATCAATACAGATTTTGCATGGCGCGACGAGCACATTTTAGGCGACTATTTCTGTTAAAAGCCTAGGGTAAGACCAATACTGAATATATCCCATTAGAAATAAGCTAAGGAATAGCATCCAAAAAGGAAAAATTTAAATATATTTATGATCCGAAAATAACAATGACAAGCAAAGTGATTTGTTAGCAGTTGTCCTCAGTACTCTGCTTCAATTTCGTGTCCTCTGCCATTCAACTCCCTTTAAAAAAAAAAAAGAAGGAAAAAAATTCCTTATGCCCTTAGAGCAAGGAAATCCTTCCTGTCGTTACTTCCCAATTTCATTTCAGGCATGATGCCAACATAAACGACATGGAATTGGTGTTACTTATTGTCATCTTCTCATATTTATGTGTACTACCGAAATATTCGTAGTTGTTGTGTTGAAATTAACAAAAATTTCATATTCAAATCCAGAAAAATGTATTACCTTTTTAGTAATGGTCTCTATTCTGGTAAACCGACATTAATTCAGTATATTGAATATGGGGTCCATATCTGCTTTATCGGTATTGTATAAAGGAATGAAAATAAAGGCTTTGTAAAACTTCCTTTACTAAAAAGAAACTCCAATAATATTTAAGCTCAATATACTAAAGTGCAAAAATGGAAGAGTCAAGAGATCGGTGTATTTGGCTTACCTTTAATAAAGGAAGAAAAATTGAAAGAAAAATGAAAAACGATCATAATAATGCTAAAGCTTTACTTATTCTTCTATTGTATAAAATAATGTGTTATCGAAAACGGTCTTATCTCATAAAACCACATATTCAGACAAGCATAAATTCAAGAGAATACAATTTACTGAAAGTCGAATACAAAATCGAAATTTAATGGAATTTCTTTGGTAAAGAATTTAGAAGGTGTTTCCGATTCCAGAGGTGGTATTTTATTTAAGAAAATTTTCTTTAATGTCTAGTCTCAGAACTTTAGAATTGCCAGCATTTTTTGAGGACAAATCTTCAAATGAATTGACAAAAATACCACTTCAAGACCGACAGAATTCGAATACGCACAAATTTCACTGTGTACTCAACCATATTAGGGCACTAGGGAATATTGCCTTCATTATATTTTGGTTTAATGCTAGAGAAATCACAGTCAGTCTGCGTTTGGGGATCAAAGGACGCTTTGTGAAAATACTCTAATATATATGTGACCCCATGATTTTTATGCTTTTCTGAACATTCACTTGTATTTCAGGATTCGGTCAGCAGCACATTGATATAAAGACTTTCAATATTTCGAAAAGATTTCATATCCTAAAAGGTATTTAGGATCTTTCCCTTTAAAAACAATATTTTCGATTCAGTTTCATTTCTTAAAAGAAATTTAAATAAGATCTCTACTTTCAATAAATAACTAAACGGGGAAGAAAAAAAACTTTCAGCTTCTTCCATTATGTTCATGCTAAAGCAATTGCGTTCACTTAAAACAGCTTTTTTTACTTAGACTATAATCGTTAATGTACAAAAACAATAGAAAAAGTTCTACGAACAGACAATAAAAGGCTGAATATTTCAAGTGATGATAATGGAATTCATTTCAAAATGGGTAAAGTTTTTAAGACATAATCGACATTTAGATCATATAATGGGCCAAACAAAGAAATCGAAGTAAATGCTTTCCACGCCATTAAAAGAGAATAAGTTAGCCAAAAAGCCAATAATCGTGAATTTTTCAAGTTTATATTGACCCATAAGTATTTATCTTTCAAGTGATTTAATATTAAATTGGAAAGTTGCATTTTAAGAAAAGCAATAACAATTTGCGATTTTCTTTTCTATAGTAAAAATTGTAATTTACTCGAAATGCGGCTGATATTCTAGACGAAATCTGGAATTATTTTTATTGAATAACGAAAAAGTGTGGCAGATAAATAATTAGTCTAACAATTTTGTTTTATTTTTATACATTAATGTTATCCACTTGAAATTAGTTATCTTCGGTAGCTTTATGTAGGGCGTGGTATATACTTTTTATTCCAGTACTAGGAATGCTTCAACTGAAATAGTCATCAGCTTCTCGGTATCGCTCCTTTGCATATTATTGGCAGTACCAAAATGAGGTCCTTTCAAGTGGTGTTTAATATTTGGGAATAAAAAATATTATTCCGACCATGACTTGCCAATTTGAATGATTGAGGCGATTAGTTTCTGGATGGTGTTCAGCAGAGTGATTCCCCTCCAGTTTTTGCAATCGCCAAGGTCACATTTCTTCGGGATGGTGCTAATTACTCATTCTTTCCAGCTGTCCGGGAAGTGGCATTGTATCCAGGCTTTTGCGATTATAGGATGCAACAGCGAGGCCAGGAGTGGCGGGTCAAACTTCAGAACCTCTGGGGCCAGATTGTCAGATCCGGGTGCTTTGCTGTTCTTAAGCTTGTTGACTGCTGTTGTGATCTCCATAATCGTAGGCGGTGTTGTTGGGATGGATCATCGTGGGTTTCTGCGCATCACTGGAGGAGGAGGATGGAATTTTAGAGCTACTGGAAGGGATTCTGAGAAGAATTCCTTCCAGCGGTCGAGTTGTTCTTCATTCGTGGAGAGACCTTGACCATCTTTGTCCTTAAGTGGTGGCAGTGAGGGGTGTTCTTTTTTGCGGATAGTTTGCGAATTGATGCATAGACACTGCGGATATCGCTCCGGTGTGCAGCGGCTTCTGCTTCGCTGGCTATTCCGTTGAAGTAGTTCCTCTTGCCATCCCTTGCCATGCGTTTGACCATTTTTTGAGCAAGGTTGTACCTCGTCTGTAGATGGTGCCTTTCCTCGCGGATTTGAGCAGTTTGGAGTAGGACTTTCAGCTTTCTTCGTTTTAGTATTTGAGTCCAGGTTGACTCGCGGATCCACTCTTTCCTCTTGTAGTTCCGAAAGCCCGTTGCTTCCACTGCAGCGGACTTTAGTTTGCGCAGTAGAGAAGACCATGTTAGCCTTTCGGCATTGTCGCTAACTTCTTCCAGCTTGTACGCAAATATCTCGGCTGGCGCTGGATGTCGTGTCGGCGTTCTGCGCGACCTTGTTGTTTAGTTGCGGCAGGCCTTAGTTTGACCACCCCAAGTAACAGCTGATGGTCGCTGTTTATGTCAGCTCCTCGGATTGTCTTGACGTCCAGGAGCGATCCGAGGAATTTTTTGCTTATCAGGATGTGGTCTATCTGGTTGCGAGTCACACGATCCGGAGACTGCCAGGTGTATTTGTGGATGTTCTTGTGAGGAAACTTGGTGCCACCGATGAAGAGTTGATGAGCTGAGCAGAGGTCAGTGAGACCGTTCCCGTTGTCGTTTCCCTCTGCGTGGAGGCTGTGTGTTCCAATGGCCGAGCGAAGATCAGTGTTGTCCTGGCCTATTTTAGCGTTAAAGTTGCCCATGACAATTTAAATGTCGCTCTTCGGGGAAGATTGAATACACGTCTCTAGTTGGTGGTAAAAGCCTTCTTTGTTGGCGTCATTATCTACTTCGGTTGGGGTGATGTTTCGGAACTTTGAGTGGAACTTGGCACTGCACGATGGTGATGTTTCGGAACTTTGAGTGGAACCTGGCTGTTAGAAGTTTGTAGCCCATGACAGATCTCTTTGCGTCGGCTGATAGGATCAATCCGACTCCACAGTGGTAGCCGCTGTCGTTGCCGCTGTAGATGAAGTGTTCACCCATCTGCGTTGTGAGGTTTCCTTGATGTTTCCACCTTGTCTCGGAGATTTCCAGGATGTCGAGGTTGTAGCGTCGCATTTCGGAGGCAGCTTGCGCCAGTCGAGAAGTTTGGGAGAGAGTCCGCACGTTCCAGGTACCTATTTGGGTTGTTCGATGAAAGGCAAATGAGTTTTTGCCTTAGGTATGGTCCGGATGGTTCTTCCTGTGCTATTTCTTGATACGGTGTTTTTTTATAGCTTGCGGCCTATCAGCGAAGCAACCCCCAGTGACGTTGGGGGACCCTACGGACTACATATATATAAGGCTTATAGTCGGCCTCTCACCCCGGCACCAATGCCGGGATGGCAGCAGCGGGAATCGAACCCGCTACCTACCGAGTGTGAGTCGGTAGACTTGACCACTGCACCACACACTCGGCTAAGAATTTTTTTTAGAGAAACAAAAACAATGGAAGAAAAAAATTTATACTCTTATAAATACTTCCAGATAATTGTAGTTAATGCATTAATTTATTAGGGAAAAAAAATTGTTAGTAAACAAAAAATATGCGTAACGATTACAAAATTTTGGGAAAAATGTTATTTTTACTACCTGATCGTAAATTCATTATAGATCGTTTCATCATGCATACGCTGAGCATAAAGGTAGATTGTTGTCGATACAAAATAGCAGTTCATAATATCAATTGGGCCAAGGAAGTGCGAAGGGTGGTTTGAGACATGGCCAGGCAGGACTTTATGAATATTCCGGGACCCCAACCACCGAAAAAATCTCTCTCTTTGACCTCAGTGATGTGTTTAGATGGTCTGTTCTTATTTTTTTTAAAAGAAAGCTATCATAATGAGAAAAATTTTGCACCAATTTTTTTATACATAGTTTCCTACCATCTTTTCTAATTTTTAGATCTATCCTCTGGAGAAATTTACATCTTTACTGGCGTCCTAATAAATAAAACATGAATACAAAGGCTATAGTGGCAAGTTTAACACTCGTTACACCACAATCACTTAATGAGGTCTTGCGTACATGCTCTACCAGTCCTTCAGCTTCTTGCGACCGCAATATTTATTTTTTTTAATTTTATTTTTACTGTTTCTCAACCCCTTTTAAGAAGGCTTTATTCCATAAAAGAAACAAGTGATCTTGGGAAAGCATGCTACAATTTCCCATCAGTCAAACTTGAGGATTGACAAGGATTTACACAAAATCTGATGGTACATGGTTGCTCCAAATTTCGCAATTACATTTTTCGTAACGTAATACAATAAAAATTAAAACTATAATTATCGATTTATATAGGGTTTCATAGCAAAAGGACGAGGTTAAAACTTGAACTTCATATCCGCAATGTTGCCAGATCGCTTTCAGTAATGCCAGATCGCTTTCATTATTTTTTGTCGTACGCCGTATAGTTAAAATATTCTGATAAAAAAAATATTATAACGCTTTGATAGAAGCAGGAATAAAACAAAACTATTCGAAATTATGCTTAAGTCAAAAAAAATCAGTTTATAGTACTGCCAGTTTGCTATCAAAGATTACCAATGTCATTAATTTCTGGTAATCCACCGTACCTTATCCCACATTAACCATTTAAAAGCTTTTAGAATTAAGCTAAAATTTTCATTGACAATAAAAATCAAAACAGTAATTATCGCTTTTTATAAGGTTTCATAGCAAAAGGACGATGTTGAAACTTGAACTTCACATTCGCAATGTTGCCAGATCGCTTTCAGTAATGCCAGATCGCTTTCATTATTTTTTGTCATATGCCGTATAGTTACCATATTCTAACTAAAAAAAATATTATAACGCTTTGATAGAAGCAGGAATAAAACAAAACTATTCGAAATAATGCTTGGGTCAAAAAAATTCAGTTTATAGTTCTGCCAGATCGCTATCAAAGACTACCAATGTCATTACTTTTCTGGTAATCCACCGTACCTTATCTCACATTTACCATTTAAAAGCTTTTAGACTTAAGCTAAAATTTTCATTAACAATAAAAATCAAAACAGTAATTATCGCTTTTTATAGGTTTTCATAGCAAAAGAACGAGGTTGAAACTTGTACTTCACATCCGCAATGTTGCCAGATCGCTTTCACTAATGCCAGATCGCTGTCATTATTTTTTGTCATATGCCATATAATTAAAATATTCTAATAAAAAAAATATTATAACGCTTTGATAGAAGCAGCAATAAAACAAAACTATTCGAAATTATGCTTAAGTCAAAAAAAAATCAGTGTATAGAACTGCCAGTTTGCTATCAAAGATTACCAATGACATTAATTTCTGGTAATCCACCGTACCTTATCACACATTTACCATTTAAAAGCTTTTAGACTTAAGCTAAAATTTTCATTAACAATAAAAATCAAAACAACAATTAACGCGCTTTATAGGGTTTCATAGTAAAAGGTCGAGGTTGAAACTTGTACTTCACATTCGCAATGTTGCCAGATCGCTTTCAGTAATGCCAGATCGCTTTCATTATTTTTTGTCATATGCCGTATAGTTACCATATTCTAACTAAAAAAAATATTATAACGCTTTGATAGAAGCAGGAATAAAACAAAACTATTCGAAATTATGCTTTGGTTAAAAAAATTCAGTTTGCAGTACCTAATCTTCCATTTACAATTTAAAAGCTTTTAGACTTAAACTAAAATTTTCATTAATATATTTAAGGAGTCTAAAGAAAACTTCCGATAGAAAGTAAATAAATAAATTTTCAAGTAACATCTTCAATGTACAATACGTTTTCCTATAATAAACTTAAATATAAGTCGAAATTTTCCATAACCTTGCGAATAAAAATAAAGTTTCCTACTCAAAAAAAAAAATACATAATATGACTTTTCTAAGTATGCATTTTTTTAACCAAAAAAAATCCTTGACCTCTTATAGCTAATATATAAAGTAAACTCTTTAAGTTAAAAAGTAATATTATTAATTTTATTTAACTTCCTGAATAGCGTAGTATAGAAGGGACAATATTTTTCATCTTATATATGTTAGTATAAATACGACCATACGAATATGTCGTTTATAGTTCGAAATGTGTATTTATCTTTCCCATAAAACTTTTAAATGGAAACCATTTGACAAAATTTCATGTGTTACAAAAGCTACACTGACATAAGGAGAAATCTCAAATACTTCTTTCAATTTTAGTTTGCCCTCATTTTCATTGCATTGTTTGCGTTTGCCTCTATGTAGAGATTTTCAATTTGACTAATACCAAAGAAAAACAATAAAAAAAAAGGAAATATTTTAACTTTAAGTAACCAAAAACAGCCGAATCATTCGACTTTTGGAAAGCAAACACAAAAACCAAGGTATCCTTGGAGTAAATACAAGTAAAGGCAAAATGATTTAATATCAAACAGTAAGTATTGTATGTCTTTACTTTTCCAAAAAGTCAGAAATGGTGGAAAAAGTTTACAGGACACCATAGCAAAAACGTAAAAATAAATTCTGATGTTTAACGGAAGTCTTTGAGTAGTGAAGACGAACTCTGGTAAGACTTTCAGTGGTTAAAAATAAATAAAAACGTGTTTTGCAGATGAAATCAGAATCAGAAATGTACGTAAGGTTAGTCCTTCAACATAGTCAAAGTTTTTGTGAACTTCAAAATGACAACATAAATTCTCCTTAAGTAGCAACTTTTGTTTCATCTCAATGCAATCTATTTCCTGTAGAATTTTATAAATTTTCCGATTCGTTGATTCACAAAAAAGGATGAATTGTGAATTCTTCAAGAAAATAAAGTGAATTTCCCTTTTCAATGACGTTAAGTTAAGGTAGTTTTAAGAAGTCTAACAAATATGCATGAATTCAGATGTTAGGAAATCCACAAAGGACAACTTTCTTATCTTCATTATGTTATGCATGATTTTTTTCGATATTTTAGTGAGATTTTTTTTCACTGCTACCGAAATTTTTTTTATAGTAATAAAGTTTCCATATCTAATATTAACTTTATAAGTAATATATAAAAAATTACTTGTTTCCATTGCCGTGTGGCAAAGTTAAAAAAAAACAAAAAATTAAATTAAAGAATTTATTTTGGATATTACTGATAGATTTAATAAATATTTTGTAGAAATTAACAGCAAAGACCATATCAAAATCTGATTGTAAGTATTTGTTGTAAATTTAAATTTTAATTAATAAATATAAATAAACTAAAAATAGTTTTGAATATGTTAAATATTGTATTAAAAAGCATATAAATTTATTTAATAAGAACGATACTTTTGAATTAATTGGTCAAAATTTATTATCAGTAACAAATTGTTCTATGGACACTTAAAACTGCCAAAGTTAAGAGGGCAGTAAGACAAGCCAAGCTTGCGGCTTGGAATGTTTTTACTGCCGGAATTGACACTAGATCATCTCCGAAGATGGAATAGACGGAAATTAGTCCTTCACGGAAAACTTCTCTTTCAGAGTTCAAGTTCATTTAATATCTCTTTCAGAGTCCAAGTTCTTCACTGAAACCTTTGACATTCCATAGTAGAATTCTGAATCTCAATCAATACTGAAAACGTCAATATTTCCAAATATTGAGAATGTTGCTGTTGCGATTTCTACACCGAAACAACAACTCGCGTTATTCAGTTAGGAATAAAAGATACTTTTAGACTTAACCAGATGCTTTCCAAGAACTCATGCTCCACTAACAGTCCTATAGATCAGGCAAAGGGACTCTAATTATACATCTGAATCTACAGCACCCTTTACACAATTACTAAAAACGTAGATTATGTGGGCTACTTATTTTCCTGGACTTAGAAAAGGCATACGATCGTAACTACCGCATACGTTAACTACCTTAATCCTGTTTCGATCATGCATGGCTGCTAGAACCTTCACGGTTAAGGTAAACTGTGATTTTTCGTCGACACGAATGAGAGAAAATGGTATTCTATAAAGTTACCCTCTTTTACTGGCCTTTTTAACATACAAAAAGTTTTGCGAATTTTGAATTTCCGCGAGTTACGTATATTTGATTTTCGACCTTTTTTGTGCCCTTATGTTGGTACTCATGTTTCTCACTTATGCCGAAAAGTTCGGCCGTTTTGAACGTTCAGTTAATTTTTGACAGCTGCTTTGCTTGCACGTGTTTTGATTCGTTTTCGATTTTTACCCATTCCAAAAAATGGATCAAAGAATCTGTTCCGGGAACAAGAAAAAGTCACAGGGGACCATATCTAGGAAATACGGTGGCTGCGGTATTATTAGTGTGTTGTTTTTGGTCAAAAATTGTAAAAGCCAATTTTTGTTCTTCCACAAATCCGGACGTTTCTGGCAGACTGCTTGGCGCAATTTGCGCATAACTTGCACATAATATTCCTTATTTACCGTTCTACCTTGTGGCAAAAATTCATGAAGCACCAGGCCCTTGCAATCGAAGAAAACTGTAAGCAAAACCTTCACATTCGATCGGACTTAGCCCTTTTATCGGTCTTGGGTCATGCGGCAGCTTCCATAGGGATGATTGAGCTTTGGTTTCCACGTATAACTATAAATCCTTGATTCGTTACCAGTTGTGATCCTCTAGAGCAAATTTGGGTCATCGCGGACAGAGTCCAACAGCTCCTTAGCAATGTTAATGCGATGTTGTTTTTGGTCGAAATTGAGGCCATAATCATCGAATGCTTATGGGGGCCTATGGTGACAGTGCTTTATCAGAAACAAAGTGCAGTTGTGATCCTCTAAAGCAAATTTGGGTCATCGCGGACAGAGTACAACAGCTCCTTAGCAATGTTAATGTGATGCTGTTTTTGGTCGAAATTGAGGCCAAAATCGAAGACGAGCCAAAACACATGCAAGCAAAGCAGATGTCAAAAATTAACTGAACATTCAAAACATGAGTACCAACATAAGGGCACAAAAAAGGTCGAAAATCAAATATACGTAACACGCGGAAATTCAAAATTCGCGATACTTTTTGAACGGACCTCGTATACATCCACTCCTTATCCATGACTTTTCCTCCAAAATATGTGTACACTTTCTATATGCGAATAACTGATAGCGGCGGAGATGCTCAATAACATCAGCCAAATTAATTTAACTGTCAAAAACTGAAGAAGTAAAAATGGTGTAATTATAGAAACTTCGAATCCGCCGTATCTCCATGTTTCTAGGAAAAGAAAATATAACCCCAATGGGTTCACATTCTCATCCTACCCTCTCCGTTCGACATATTCCATGAAAATTCTGAGTCTTACCCGTGGAGGAAGACGGAATCTGCAGATTAATTGCATTATCAACCGAATCAACTTCATGCTTAATATGGTGAAGATTTTGGTTGATAGTAAATATAAGATTAGAAAAATGAGGCAATCAGAGTAACTAACGCCATACTGAACGGAACGTTGCCAATATTCTTACCATCACTTTATGCTTTCGAATGACAGTAGTAAGGCGTCAGATAAGTTCAACTAGCGGTCAGTAGCTGCATTTGATTAGTTAAAGGAGCACACCCGACTTCTCTGGTGGACTCTATCCTTATTGACACTATGTTAACCTCATAACTTTTGCTCCTCCAAGTATCTCGTTCTGAAACAAATCTCTTCCACCGCCTATTCCACAAGAAATTCATCCTCCATTTCCTTATTGATCTCTGAACAAGAAAGAGATCCATCGAACCTTTCTTTCGATTTTTCAACCTTTCTCCTGCACCCGAAGCAGTGTCTACGTCACTCACCAGGCAATCACCGATGCATGAAAGTGTTCCTTTTACTGCTGAATGGACTCGGTAATTCAGTTCTAATTTTCACGGATTATGCTGTTGAAGATCATACAACATATTTTACTATCATCAAACTTATTGGTAATATGCACCGTGAACTATACAGTGGAATTTTTTCAGCTATAAGATCGCCTTCTAGTGGGTGATTAAGACGGCAGTGGAGAATGCCATCAATCTCCCGCTTGGGTTGAATTGCATTGGGTTCCCGGTCATGTTGGCATCCTGGGTAATGAATGGGCTGTCTGTTCGGCGGGGAAGGTTCTCTACTATCCGATGGTGACTGTGATTCCAAATTTCCCCCGCCTACTAACCAAATGGCATATAATATTTTTAGCGAACAAATACACAAAATCAGTCTACTCAACAGCCATTCCGGAATTCTGGGCAAAAAAAATTCTTAGAATTCAGATTGGATATACTGCAATTATCCATAATTTTATCTTCCGTAACCAACTTTGGCGATCATGCCATTCCTGTGGCATTCAACTCACCTTTCCCAATATTTTAAATGATTACCAATAAACCCAGAATTTGTTTTTAAGAAGACCTCCCTTCTTCCATTGTTGAGCTTCTAGATCTGACAAATATTTTTCAAGCCCTCTTTTTAATCTTTTCACTCATATTAATTTGATCCGTAAAACTGAGCAATATCTGACTATTTCCTCCTAACTTACCATCGACCAGTTTCATTAGGGAACCTGGCAATGTCAACCTACACGTAACAATTAAGTCACTAAATGACCTCATGGTTGTGGTGCGAGAGAATGGCCTCTGGCTCTCGACTCAAAAATATTGCAGTTCTATGCAAAGTAGTATTGCTCCCAGTAGCTAGAAAATATTTTTAATACTTCCAATTGGAAAAGTTAATATAATTAATTTCGTCCTGTCAATATAATTTCCATTGAGTCTAAACTATTGGAGAAACTGGAATTTAATAAATTAGGAAAATGTTTTAAAAGAAATAACTTAATTTTTTAATATCTGTCTGGATTTAGGAAAAAAAAACAATAATTATAAAGCTTTAATCAATTTGGTAGTCACCGAATGAAAAGTGGGAATCCAGGATTGGTAGTTACTGAATGGTAAATCAATAGTAGCAGTGTTTTTGGATTAGCGTGGAGCATTTGAAACTATCGATCGATAAATTTTATTTCAGAAACTTGAAAAATATTCTATTTTAGGAACAGAACTAGAATTGTTTAAAATATATTTATTTTAAAGTGGTATTAAAAAAAAACCTAAAGTAAACGAGACTGTTTCGCATGTCATTGAAGTTAATTTAGAAGTACCACAAGGCACTATTCTTGGCGTTTTAATTTTTGTAATTTATATTAATGATTAGCACAAAGTACGAGTAGTTGGTGAAACTAATTTAGGGCTCTCTACCGATTTTTATATATAATAGGAGTCTCTACAATAGGACTCTTAGCCTTTTTATTTGTAACAGAAGACTCAGCTGATGATTGAACCTTTAAAAATAAATATTACTTTTTAAAAAATAGCCAGAACGGTTCAATATGAATAAATTTAAACTGATCGTTAATGGTAAATTTTATTCGAGGGTTATTCAACAAGCACTTAGCCTCACCGCCCAATAGAACTGCTGTCACAAAAAAAATTTACCATTGTGCAGTACAATCTTTTAATAGACTACTGTCAAAGTTTCAGTCGATTTTCTTCATTAGTTTTGTTTTGAGAGCCTTTGAAAACGAGCGTGTCGGTCGGTTGCACAAAAATGGAAAAAGAACAATATCGTTCGGTGATTAGATTCTTGTTTTTGGAAGGGAAAACGCGCAGCGAAATCAAAGATCGCTTGGATGCTGTGTATGGTGACTTTTCTCCTTCGATGGCGACCGTCAAGAATTGGTTCAACGAGTTTTTTCCGTGGCCGCACGTCGGTTTTTGATGAGCCAAACCCAGGTGCCCCGAAAACGGCTGCTACGGAGGAAAACGTTAAAAAAGTCCACGATCTCGTGTTGGCAGACCGTCGATTGAAGGTTCACGAGATAGCTGAGACTGTGGGCATCGCAGTAGGAACGGTGCATCATATTCTACACGAAGAACTACGCATGAGAAAGCTGGAAAACAAGCGCAACCGTGCGACCATATCGGCGACTTGTTTGGCGCTGTTTCAGCGCAATCCAGCGGAGTTCTTGCGTCGTTTCGTGACCGTCGACGAAACATGGATTTACTGGTACACACCAGAGACGAAGGAAGAGTCGAAACAGTGGACTTCACCCGGCGAACGTGGTCCGAAGAAGGCGAAGACTGTTCGATCGGCCGGAAAGGTGATGGCCACCGTTTTCTGGGATTCACAAGGTGTGATCCACATCGATTACCTCGAGAAGGTTAAAACAATCACGGGGCGCTACTATGCTGACTAATTGGGCCAATTTGACGTCGAATTGAAGAAAAAGCGGCCCCGCTTTGCGAAGAAAAAAGTGCTGTTCCACCACGACAACGCGCCTGTCCCATCCACCGTACTCTCCAGATTTGGCCCCATGTGACTACTTTTAGTTTCCAAACCTGAAAAAATCACTCGCCGGGAATAGATTTGGGTCCAATGAGGAGGTCATCGTCGCCACGGAGGCCTATTTTGCTTCCCTCGAGAAAATGTATTTTTTTACATTTTTTTTTTCTAAAAAAGTTAGAGCATCGCTGGGCCAAGTGTATCAAGCTTTAAGGAGATTATGTGGAAAAATAAATTGCCACCTTTCCAAAATTTTCGTTTTTCTTTTGTAGGCTAAGTACTTGTTGAATGACCCTCGTATTAATTTTGAAACTGTAGATAAAATGAAGTATTTAAATACCATTATAGATAATCGATTAGTGTTTAAACTACAAAAGTTAATTTTTTAGATAATATAAGAAAGGATATACAATACAATAATCAAAACAAATCAATTGTTTTTATGTGCAATATAAAAAATGATGAAGCAGATAGGAAAAGTAACAAAATAAAACGATGCGAATAATTTTTAAAGTAAATAAAGATTCATCCAGATTTTTAATGCTAAATTCTTCAAAATTTATTAAGTATTAAATATAACATTAATAAATGTTTATATATTAGTATTCAAAATTGAATATCATTTAATATCGGAATAGAATACTTATCAAAGATTCATTGCAAAATAGTAAAGATTTTGTATAAGAATATATAAGAATATGTCAGTGCAAAATGGACTTAAAATATTTACTAAATCACTTAAGGAATTAAAATATAAAGCAAATTTAGTTAAAATTAAATAAATCTACAATTTTGTTAAAGATAAAATTCTTATTATATAAATTTTGTGCGTCATTTTTTTAATTATTTGTGTCGAGAGTTAAAATTATTTTATTGTATAAATAATATTTCGACGCTAAATAAATAAATTATTATTAATATTTATGAGAGAAAAAAAATTTAGACAATAGAAAATATTTTATAAAAATTTCAATTTAACAAGTATTATTATTGATTTTTAAATATATAATATTATGTTGGAAAATTTATTTTATATTTTTTTTAAAGAAATATCTTTTATACACAACTCAATCAAAACCTTATCGATTTTTATATTAATATAACTCAAATTCTCTAAAAGAAAATGTATACAATCTGAATTGTAAAAATCGAAAAATACAGTATAATCGAAATTAATAATAATAAAAAATTCTGAGCTTTATACTTTTGTGCATACAAATATACACATACCACCATCATGTGGGGCGAAGAATCTTACATTAACATGATTAGCATTGAATATTTGTAAAAAGTAAATTTCCATTTTGGAGTACTTTCTTATATTGATTAGCTATCAGGTGTGCCGTTGTCGTGTAGCTGATATTTACCAATCAACGCCTTATAAATCAAAGTACATCAAATCCTAATATGACAGGCTTTGACAGCAATCTATAAAAATTACAATAATCATCAGGCAATACATCATTTGTTTAGTGATATATTGATTATAGTCGTTAGCACCATTCAAGATATTAATCAAACCAATTGAAAATGTTGGCACACCATTACGTTGTGTGTAAAATATGTAAGATTCATGCACACATCCACCATTGATTTTGTATACAAACCGAACGATGGAAATCGGTTTACAAACTTAGTTCTGGATTGTTGAGTCTTTGCCCGGATTTGAGAGTAAATATTTGATACAAAACGAGCACTCGGCAATATAAGCACATTCGAAACGATCTATTGTACTAACTGATGTACAAATTATGTATGAATACTCATCTATATACAATAGTAAATTTGTTTTATTCTCAATAAATATGATTTATATGTACTAGCATCATTGTCTACTTTTATTAAACCAATTTACATTTGTACTCGATGATATTTATTATCTTATTGATATAGTATTGATACTAAAGAGCTAAATTCAATGTAATAGGAAATCTAGTTAGTATTTATAAATCAACAGAATTTACCAGGTGTAAAAGCTTAAATCCGTTGTTTGGTCATAGATGGCGTAAGTGAGCGTTTTAAGCTACCATGGGCATGCCATACTTTTTTTATGAGTTTGACATCTGTCAACATTAATCAGTACATATTGTCAGCAATTTCGTACAACAACATACATTTTTCCTTTGGTAATCGTGTCTAGCTTTGCGCCAGAAAAAGAGCAAATGCGGGAAGCTCTGCTTTTCTGCTTCAATTTAAAGAAATCGGCTGCCGAATCGCATCGAATGCTTATGGAGGCCTATGGTGACAGTGCTTTATCAGAAACAACGTGCCGAGATTGGTTTCGTCGGTTCAAAGACGGCAATTTTGACTTATGGGACAAGAAGCACGAAAATCGGCCTAGGAAGGTTGAGGACCATCAATTGTAGGCTCTTTTGGACGAAGACGATACCCAATCGCAAAAAATGCTCGCGGAGCAATTGGGTGTTACTCAACCAGCCATTGCTGTGTGCCTGCGTGCCATGGGGAAGATTGAAAAGATCGGAAAATGGGTGCCGCATGAATTGAACGATAGGCAGATGAAGCGACGCCAGAACACATGCGAAATCTTGCTCTCCAGACAAAAATGAAAGTCGTTCCTGCTTTGGATTGTGAAAGGCGATAAAAAGTGGATATATTTCGAGAATCCTTAAAGCAAAATCTCGTGGGTTGATCCCGGCCAAGCATTAACATCTTCCCCAAGACCAAATCGCTTCGGACGGAAGACGATGCTCTGCGTTTGGTAGGATCAGCAGGGTATCGTCTACTATGAGATGTTGAAACCTGGGGAAACTGTCAATGCCCACCGCTTCGATCAACAACTGATCAAATTGCACTGTGTTTTGCGTAACAAAAGGACGGGTTATCAACAAAGACATGACAAGCTGATTTTCCTCCACGACAACGCACCATCGCAAACGTCAAAAATGTTCCGAAAGTACTTGGAGACACTCAACTGGGAGGTGCTCTCGCTGAGCAGCACTTCGATTCTTACGAAGACATCCGAAAATGGCTTGATGAGTAGTTTGCCTCGAAAGAAAAAGAATTTTTTGGCGTGGTATCCACAAATTGCCCGAGAAATGGGAAAAATATGTAGCTAGAGAGAGCAAGTACTTTGAATAAATTTGTTTTTGCTTTCTATGAACCACGCCAAAAAAGTTTGCGTATAAGCTTAAATTCGCTTTTTTTTTAATAAAAAACCGCGAATTTAAGCTTATACACCTGATAAAAACTGAATTTTAAATTCTTCTTAAAACTACAACAGATACAAAATTGATTCTTGTTTTTAAAATTTTTTATAAGATATCTATAAATATATTTATTATAAGAAGTAGATTATTTTTGTTGTGGGTAAAAAAGTATACGGTGTCGCAAATATCACGCAAAAAGAAATTGTTTCTCGGGCTGTATGGCATGTGGCACCGTTTTGTTGAAACCACATGTCGCCCACATTTATATCTTAAAATTTAAATATAAAAACTGGTTTATAATTGGCATCACTAACTGTTAATGCCTAACCAGCTACATTTAAGAAAAAGAAAATTCCGTTGATGCCTCCAGCCCGAAATCCACACCAAACAGTAAAAACGTTGCGGATGCATTTGCTAATCAACTCGTAAATTATCTGAACCCCATTAAAATGCGACAATTATGTCTTTTAACCAAGACATCAAGATGAAAATGAGCCTCATCGCTGAAGATAATTTTGTTCGACAACTAATCTATTCAACGAAGTCTATTCGCTGTTTGAGGATATTTTTAAGTATGAAACTGGAAATCTTTCATTAGAATACGCTGTAGAGAGCTTCTCGAAAGGTCCAATATATAACCACGGTACCGAATTGATGTTCCTTGGACATTCAGCAACACTCTCACAAACTGCTTCGATATTTTGTGTTAAACGACTTGTTGAAGGACTTTCAGAGTGCTTAAAATCACTAACTAATCCAGTTTCCATAAGGTTTTTCATAGTTGATGACGTTAAATCACTTTTCCAAAGACATTTTTTATAACAATTTTGAACTATAGCTGCCAAACCTTTATTATTTTAAAAATATTTCTCAACAATGAAAACGCTTGGTTCTTTCATGTAGTTCCCCACTTTTAGTGACCTTGAACGGTCATGCTGTCTTTTCGTTTTTGTTAGCAACATTTACCGCACAAATGGTATCAAATTCAAATATTTCGTAATATTTGGGACACCTTATATAAGAGGACATGGTTTACAGCGGAGAGTAAAAGTTACGTTGATACTTTTGCGCTCGCGCACTTTTATTCTCCACTTGTTAAAACAGTTTTGGAGAATTTAAATTTGGATATGGAAGATTTCGTTTAAAAATAAATGATAAAGTAAATACCATCGGTGTTTTTTTGCTTTTTTTGTTGATTATTTTAAAAAGTTTAAAGATTACGATCCCATCCGATATTTATTAAAGTTCATATGTCAAAATTGGCTTCAGCTGCTTGTATTGTCTGCTCAAATCCTTCATTTTTATTTTTTTTGTGTTTGTTTAATGTCGATACCATGAGACATTGACTAAATAAAACATTCTGAAATACAATTTTGCAGAAAATATTTAAAAAAAGATGTAGAATATACATTATATGGCAGGATATCATACGAGGGCTATTTAAAAAATTTGATCCTAATAAAAAAATAGTTATTACCGTTTACGTTGTTGTTGGCATTTGAATTGATACATTTACTCCAAGGATATTTTATGTAAATTATCGTCTATTTATGGTGGTATTCCTAAGATTTTTCAAAATACTCTTTGACAGAAGATATAAATTCCTAAGATTTTTCAAAATACTCTTTGACAGAAGGTGGTATTCCTAAGATTTTACAAAATACTCTTTGACAGAAGATATTTTTTTCTAAGGTTTGAGACCAAGTGGAACTCAGACGGATGTATCTCTAAGTTCTTGCAAATATGGTAGATGGTCCAGGTACTTATACTATATTTTCAATCTACCGAACTCAAATTCCTTTAAAATTCCAGTTCAAATGTATTTTTTTTGCAGAGTTAATAAATGCAATGCCCATTATATGCATAATTTTTTAATGCCGATTTTCAAATATAATAAATCAAAAGCCGATATATAATAAGATAATGTTAGACCTTTCTATCATCTAACATTATCTTATTTATATGGTTTATAATAAAGTAGAATACTTTCCGTAAGATCTTTCAAAATTTTTACGAAATTCTGTTGAAGTTACAAAACTGTCTGCATTTTGAAAAGAAAATAAATACGTCTGATGCAATTGCTTGCTGAAATCTAGTAAATTAACAAAACAATTCCATACAAAACACATGATTATATGGCACATATAACAATTTAAGAAAAAAAAATTTTAAATAAAAGCAGCACTAATGATAGCTTTAGTGCCGAAAACTTTTTGAATCACTCTTATATAAAAATATTCGCAAAAGTATGAGAAAACCAAAATATACGGTATGGGTAAAAAAGAGCAGAATACAAAATACTCAGTCTCGGTAAAAAATAATAAAACCGCTAAACACAAAAAAAACAAATCTCCACCATAAAATTAGAAGGAGATAAATATACAGTATCAATCAACTATAATAGAACCTCATCTATATACGAGGGTCGTTCAATAAGTCCTTAGAAAATCCAAGAAATTGCGCTCGTAGTGTCTGTAAAGATTTGTTTTCGTAAGTAGCATTATTGACAGGATAATGCTACTTACGAAAACAAATCTTTTAATTTCAGCTCGATCTATAGCGTAGGTCAATTTCTATCGTCGATTAAAGTTAACGACATTTATTTGTTCATAACAATGGAAAAAAGCGAGTTTAGGGCTGTCATCAAACATCTCCATTTCAATGGCTTAAGCTCGAAAGAAATCAAAGCCGAGTTGGATGCAGTTCATGGCACATCTGCACCTGTGTTTGCGACGGTTTACAATTGGGTGAATGAATTTAAACGTGGCCGTTCATCCACAAAAGATGAACATCGTTCAGGACGCCCAGTTGAGGTGTCTACTCCTGAAATCATCGACAAAATCCACGATCTGATTTTGAACGATCGGCGAATTAAAGTGCGCGAATTAGTTGAGGCCACGGGCATATCACAAGGTACAGTCGCTTCAATTGTGCATGAAAAATTGTCTGTGAAAACAATTTCGGCAAGAAGGGTGCCGCGTTTGCTCTCAGAGGAGAATAAGCGGAATCGTGTAGTGGACTCTGAGGCTATTTTGGCACTCTTTCATCGCAATACTGCCGAATTCCTGTCGATATGTCACTGTGGACGAAACCTGGATATACTACTACACTCCAGAAACGAAGAGACAGTCATCACAGTGGATTTTCAAGGGTGAACGTGCTTCGAAGAAGGCAAAAACTGTGCCATCGGCCGGCAAGGTGATAGGCACGGTCTTTTGGGATTCGCAGGGCATCATTTTTATCGACTACTTGGAAAAAGGAAAAACAATAACAGGAGCGTATTACGCGTCGTTATTGCAACGGTTGAGCGAAGAAATCAAAGAGAAACGCCCCCGTCTGAAGAAGAAAAAATCCTCTTGAATCAGGACAATGCGCGTGTGCACACCTGCGCTGTTTCCATGGCCAAAATTGTGGAATTGAGGATGGAATTATTGCAGCATCCCGCTTATTCACCAGATTTGGCCCCCCAATCTGAAGAAATGGCTTGGCGGACGACGGTTCACTTCCAACGAGGACGTCATTGCTCAAACGGATGAGCATTTTGTAGAACTTCCGAAATCCAATTTTTCGGACAGGATAAAAATTTTGGAAAAACGGTTGGAAAAGTGTATAGAGCTAAAAAGAGATTATGTTGAAAAATTAAAAAAAATTTTTTAAAAAACAGTTTTTTTTCCATCTTTTTCTAAGGACTTATTGAACGACCCTCGTAGTATTTACTGAAAAAGTAAATGACCAAACATAACTTCTGTTATTAGCATAAGTTTTTATCATCAAAAGCACTTCAAAAAGGATTTTCGTAGAACCCGAGCCTTTTGGACGCGTTTTTTTAATGTCTCGGTCATGGCCAATGGACAAACTTGGTTAACATGCGCTCATATCGGTTAAAATTGACAGTAAAGGTCGTATTTTTTCATTTATTGTTTAAACAAATACTGGTAAAAAGGGGTATTTATAAGTTACGTGTGGATTTTCAGACCCCCTAACTTTTATTATTGACGTATATACCGCGCAAGAAATGAGTCTGATTTCCAAATCAGGTTCATTTACTCAAAAAATTATTAAGCCCATCAGCATATCTTCTGCACATTTGATGGCCGGTAAACGATCAATATTATTAAGTCAAAAAATGCCACCTTGGATGATATATATGTTTGACCGTTGTCAAATGAATCAAAAAATTGACAAGGCAGTAGTTGAATAAAGGACAAGTAAATATAATTAAATTTTTACTGCACACTAAGCTACAAATACAAAAAGAAACTCTTAAGCAGACGAAATCCGAAAATTTATTTCTGATAATTTAAAAATGATCATTTTTCGAAATCCGAAAGTTTATTTCTGAAATTTTTTATTTTTAATTATTTTGATATTTTCAGAGTGTTTAATAATTTGCATCAATTCTGCTAATACAAAAGTTTCATAATCTTCTGATTCACAATCTTCTGATACATAATTTTATTTAAACTTTATAGAAGATAAAAAAACCATTTAAGCAAAAACAGAAGATATTACCAAAAATAGGCGTTTAATTTCCACAAAATGTATACATGTAATTGGAAATTTTCTGAATGTTGATAAATGAATATTTGAGTAGCTATTTAATATAATATGGTATACATACTTAAACGATACAAAAACACATTAAATATTCTTAAAGGAAGTTATTTTCAATTTGTTTTCTTTACCGAAAAGATCAGCTTTGAATGTCTAGAAGAAAATTATTCCACTGGGAGTATTTTAATGGTGTAAAGGACATCTTTGAATGCTAAATTTAACGTGATTTTGTTTTTCATGTTCAAATTTTTTATATCCCTCCTATTCAAAGAGGATTTAAACTAAATGATCGAAATTATCTGATACTATATTCAGAGTGCAATCATTTGTATAATATTGAATGTTGTAGAATGTCTCCGCCTATAATTATATAAGTTATCGAGTTAATGACTGTAATTAATTGCTGATTGTTAAATTCAGCTTGACTACAGTTCGGCTCATTAAACCTGAACATCGGAATTTTAACTATCAACAGTGCACGGTATGCCAGACTCCAGAAAATCATTTCAACTTTGTAGTTTATCTAACAGAAGGTGTATATAATACTATTTCCTTTCATTTTATACACCTTTCAAGAATTTGAAACATTTCAGACGGTATACTTAAAATACTCCAAACACTTTAAATTCTATTCAAAACGATGAAACTTGTCTGAAACTATTACAACGAAAATGAATGCATTTCATCTATTTTACTAGATAATTTAAAGTATGTTAAAATGGTTTGATACTTTTCCCAAATAAGTAGATATTTTTAGACATTTATAGATCGTATGAATTATCAAATATTATGAATAAACTTTAAAATTATTCTACAATAAAATCACCCTTATTAGGCAGTAAAAAAAAATATTTTGTTTATAAGAACCTCTGTGTTCATATTTTTTTTCAAATGTATAATCAAAATAATGCGATTACTTTTAAATTGATATGAAAATTGTTTAGCATCGAAAATCATTCATAAAGCATATACCATATTTTCCTTTAGATAATTTTTCAATAAAATTATATTCAAATATTTGAAAAGATATTTTGCCCACAAAATATTATCTATTTTATTCAATATTCATACAAAAAATAAAAATTTCCATAAACCCAAATAATTCACATGAGTAATTTTCTATATAATAATTATAATAATAATCAATATTATTCAATAAAATATTATTGCATTATTGAAAACAAGATACATAAAAGAGATTTTTTTATTATTATTGTTTATCTTTTTCCAATAAAACCGCAATTTTTTTTTTATTCATTTCATAAAAGAATATAACAAAATTTAATATAAAAATTATATCGTTTTGGTTTAATTAAATTTCATCATCCTTATGGGGATAGTTATACTGTTGCTTATATATGAATTATATAAAATAATATAATATAAAAGGATAAAAACATTAAAATGAAATGAAAAGTAGCGGAATTTGTGGGGAATTATAGTATGCCCTTTTCTGTTTGTCCATTTATAAAAAACAATACAATTCAATAACGCATTTTATACTATATAATTATTAATTTAAATATGTTGGAATTTAACTAAACTTAAAACTATGGTTCAATCAACAATTTAATGAAAATTTTCAATAAAAAACCACAAATGCAACCTAATATGTGAAGCAAATCAATTTTATTTTCTACTCAAAGAAGAGATGGTGTATTTTTATTATAGTCAATTATATAAAATATATCCGATATATTATTTTTTAAATTTTCAACAAAATTTTGTTTCTAAAAAGTTTTAAAATAATGGCTTAATAGAGTATGACAGCATGAATTTTGGCAATTGTCTTATGAATTGTGAACAAGTTTTACTAAAAAAAATTTCATTCTAAAAAGAAAACTTTCATAAAACATATTTATTTTTAATTAATATTCTTATATATATTTTTTATAGACTAATAATTGAAATTTGTGTACTAGTAAAATATTAAAAATTCTTTTCATGTTCAATTTCATGCTCGATGAATGCAATTATCTAAAGCTTTTGAATAATTTATTTTTTATTTTCTCTCTTTTTTCGTAATGGAGTATAATATTTATTTCCAATATTGAAATATTAATTGTTATTTTGAGTGATCAAATTAATACGAATTATGTTAACAATATTAATATTATATCGTTTACGAAATAAGTGCTCTTATGGAAAATAAAATCGAACAATAAAATTTTATATAAATCCAAATGATGAAAATTTCGTGATAATTACTAATAAAATAAAATTTTCTAATTGATTAATATTTTAATTATGATTTAGGAGATGTGGCATAAAAGTAATGAGACTGTCATCTCTGAGACCCTTCAGGCACCACTGTGAACTCCAGAGAGCTTGTACGTTAGTCTCTTCTAGACGTGCCTTCTACGGTAAAATCACGACCCTACAAATCGTGATAAGTAAAGTTGTGGTTTTGTAGTGCTTAAGGAATATTCATTGTAGAGAGCATAAATTTTTCAGTGACATAAAGCATTTTTGGAGATCCAAACAGCAGTGAACGATAAACATCGCTTAGGAAGGCATTAAAATATTGGTGAATACAAAAGTTATGACCGTTTTTTACATATACAATTAAACATTTTTTTTTTTGATTTGTATTATTTATTTAATCAATTATATAATTTCTATCCGTTCTTATAACCTTCTCCCATATTTCTATCAACTTATTAATACCATTAGTGTAAAATTCCGTGGATTTTGATGCGAAAAATGTAGTAAGGGATGTTTTTACCTACTCTATTGTATCAAATTTTTTATCATTCAAAAAATTTTGCAGTGATCGGAATAAATGAAAATCGGAAGGAGCAAGATCTGGAGAATACGGTGGATGCTTGATAATATCTTAATTCAACTCATTTAGCTTGTGTTGGGTCATCATAGCCACATGTGGTCGCGCGTTGTCGTGATGAAACACTACCCCTTTTTTGTTTACCGATTCTGGTCTATCCTTTTGAAGAGCGATGTTCAATTTAGATAATTGCTGACAATATCGTTCTGCTGTAATTGTCTGATTGCGTTCCAAGAGTTTAAAATACACAGTGTGTCCCAAAAACAACAGGAATTTATATTTAAATCATACAACATGCAGCGCCATCTATTGAAAATTTGTAGCATTAAAAAGCTACATTCATCCTTTTTCAGACGCACCTAAATTCATGTAATCGGATGACAGATGTGAGAGTTACAGCCATTTCAATAAAAAAAAGTGTGGTAATGTTACAAAACAAAAAAGAGAAAATATAAAATTTTGTGTTAAACTTGAAAAAAATTCGCTGACACATACGAATTGATGAAAATAGTTTATGGTGATGATTGTACAAGTCGTACTCAAATTCATACGTGGTTTACACGATTTAAAAATGGTCGTGAGGATTTAAAGGACGACCTAAGGCCAGGTCGTCCAGAAGCTAGTAATCGTGCTGAATTAGTGGAAAAAGTTCGTGAAATCATTGGTATCGATGCAAATTCACATGAATTAAATGAAGACCAAAAAAGTGAACAAATTGAACACAATACCCTTACAATCCCACCAAACACAAAGCATAATTTTTTTTTGATGGAGTTCGGCTTTCGAAGTTATTAATGGGGCTTGTCCAGGTATAGCCCAATGGCTTTTTCTTGTCACGTTGTTGTACACAACCCCCAGATCGGAATTTTGTAAATTTTTTGATGAACGGGTTTATCAATTAGTGAAAAATCCGCGGATCGGAATTTTGTAAACCATCTTCGTACTTGTCGAACTTTGATGACATCTGCTCCATACACTTCGCAAATGTTTTTGGTTGCCACACTCGCGGTATTGTCTTTACAGAATTCATAAAGTAAACAATGACGTAAATGCACTTTATCGACCGACATTTTGAAAAAATACAAGGGCTCTTCACTGTACTTTGGCCAGGCTAAAACTGAATAGAAAGTAGAGGGAAAGCATCCTTTATACAATGGAATCATTTAAAAGAAGATACTATTCATCATTTCTGAAGAAAACATTTTTCTACCTAGGATCATAAAAAACGGTCATAACTTTTGCATTCACCCAATATCAAAAAACGAGTGAGGGCTTTCGTAAGGTCTGACCATCGATTAATATGGATGATAAAACGAGTTCTTTTATTGAAGGTGCTTGGTAAGTTAACCATGATTACACCTCCTTCACACAACCATCTCTATCAACGAGTTTTTGTGGTTTCCCAGTCACTCTTCTTAGTGAGTCCACGACTTTGACTTACGAAAAGTAGCAACAAACCTATAAGGAACATTCCTTATGAAGAGCTCAATTTTCCGGTGGAAGAAGGAATTTCTAAAGACCCGAGAAGCAGTGGATGACGAATTTTACTCAGTGTGGTCTTAAACATTGAAAACTGATGAAGTGTGGACTTTTTCCAATATTGAAATACTAATTTATATAAAGTACTGGTTTTTATAAAGATGTCTTGAAACGCTGAGAAGAATGGTTGCTTGCGTCAGATCTGATATTATAGATACTTGGATGAACCACCCTACCACACGGCCACTTTCATTTAAAAGTTTTCATCCGAAAAAAATGACTACGGTTTCCTAGATCCTTGTTCATCCTATCTACGTTCGTGTAATTAATTTTTGTTCCCCAAGATGAAGAAACGCTTAAAAGAACATCATTTTGGTACGCTCGATAATATATTTTATTAGCCATAATATCTTAATAGAACCAGATAGTTGCACCAAGCTCGCTTAATTCCAACTTTCAGCACTCTATTTGAACTTTAACTTATTGCTTAGATTACTTCATGCAATGGAACATCCAGATCGGTTTTATTTCTATGAAATATTAGCATACCCTTTATGTCCATTTTTTAAGTAACAGCTTTCAGCTAGTCGGTTCCATATTTCGTCTTTCGCTTCTATTCATTAAAATTCTTCGGTTCACTCTATAGCAAGTGACTCAATAAGACAATTTATGCGTTAATTCTACAATAGTGAGTAGTCTTAACTAGTAGACCGTTTCCATCGTTTTCAAGTCAGAGCTCTTGTAATTCCCTCAAGTCTCGCCCCTGTACCAGCTACATCCAGAACAGGTATAACCATTGCTAAGCTTCAGGTATAGCCAACTACCCTAACTTGGTTGGCCGAAATAATACCGATCTAAATACTGACAGATGAGCGGCAGGGGCTGTACCGCCGAAGAGATCGGTGTGCTGTTGTGGCGCGATCCGAGGCTTATACGGCGGAAAAAAATTATTCGAAGAGGAGGTGTCCAAATCGTTGGGATAATTCCCTCGATCGCAGATGGCCTCTCACCTCGGCGGTGGATCTGTAGATAAATCGCCGAAATGGCGATATTGGCTACTACTTATCTCAATTTTTGATCGCACACAGTTGTTTTCGGGTTTACCAACATCGCTTTAAATTGGATACTAGCCCAATGTGTCCTTCTAGTGACGGGATGATGGAGGATATGTGTTGTTTTACTGCACCCTCTTCAATGGGGAAAAAGAAGAGGCACAGAAATACCCTTGGCGGGCTCCTGACGCCGAAGACAGTCATGACCCTGATGTTGCACTGGAGGACTTCTTGGGAGGCTGTTGAAGTTCTTGCTACAATAGCCCTAAAAAGACAACGTCTGAACGAGCATGAAAGAAAACGGTAGAAAACCACAAATAAGGTAGGTTTAGTGGTTTAAAGTCTCACACTTTGTGTTTCGATGATTTCAACCTTATTAAAACAATAATAAAAAACCAAACTATTTATAGTAAAGCCTTCCAAGGGTTTCCTAAATCTCTACTATAACCTGCGGTATATATCACCAGGGGTAACTAGTATCCCTTACCGCCAGTCTTAGGACTATACCCACAATATAGATATTAACTACAGAGACCACATTTTAGGCAAAGTAACCTCATTTCATGATCAAGCACAGAGTGCTTTAATACCGTGGGCCACCTGATTCACGTACTGCCACTTTTTCTTCTAAGAGGTATTCCCACTTCAAGAGCTAACAATTAGTGATCTTGTAAATTCCAGTTACTGCTAATTCGTGTCATGTCTATAGGCACTTCTGTTATTGATCATTGTTGAAGCGTTCTTCCAGAAAAAAAACCCTTTGCGGGAGGTACTGCCGATAATATATAAAAGAGTGTAACCTAGAATCTGAAGGCGACGCCAGATGGTGCCTTCCAGAAATGATACGAAGAGTGAAAACAACACCTCCACCTATATAAAGCTTCCCAGGGGAACTCATTGGAAATGAATAATATTTTTGTACAAAAATAAAATAAAATTGTTCCTCCTTTTCGAATATTATTGACAAAATCTATCAGATATTTAGAGAAACATTTATCCAACAGAAATTTTAAATTTACCCTTTTGTATTTGAATAATATCTATTTAATCTAATAACTCATCTTATTTAGTGACTTCTAGACCAGTTGTTGAAAAATCAGCATTCTAGTATCTAAAGTGCCTATACTATATTATAGCTGTTTAGTATATTTATGATAATTTATTATATTTAAAATTAATTGTTTTTTTTTAAAAAAATACAATTTATCATATTCAATCCTTTTATTCAATGGAATATTTCAATTTTGTAAGTTGCTCTGAGTGCTTATGCATCTGAAATAATTCACAGCATTTGAAATTTATTATCATTCATTTCGTTCATATTCAGCTACAAAGATTACATTGCAGAGTCTATTCTCTGACACACATATAACTAATGACCCATCAAGTAACATGAGCACAAACCTGAAACTCCATATACATTATGCGAAAATAACATTTAATTAATAATTACGTACTCGATTTTGAATGCAGTCGGGAATCGTTGCATTACGCGCAAAATGGCTACGTGAGAAACTGAAACCACAACTACTCTGTGCAGAATAGTGGCTACTCAATGATTCCACAGGATTCAGTTAAATTCTAGCAGTAAAGGATGGCGTACGTCTAATGTCGATATGCTCGTAGAATCGGGTTTAATATGGTGCAGAAACATACAATAAACTAAATGTAAGTGCAACTAATTACTATAAAGCACACTGTAATTGCACTCCAATTAGTATATGGCATTTATTTTCAGGTCATGATGGTAAATATCCTAGAGAGTTTTTGCCAGTTTATTTATATAAATTGAACGTTCATATATAATTTTATGATGACAGAATTTTCGTTCTACTTTTCCGGCAAGTTTCCATTTTACAACGAATAAAGATATTTAAATATTTTGTAATAAAACTGAGCTCTCTGTAATATGTAATTGATATTTGCGAACGCCAGACATTATCGTAACGTGTTCGACAGTATTTCGATAATTTATCCAATAATTCAGTTTAGTTCAATCCCTAAAAGAGTTACCCCCTGTTATGTTACGAGTATAATAACCTTTGGTGTCATTTTTCAATTTTTCCTCATTTTCTTTTCTATTTGATTCGATGTCGAATTGGTCTTGGTTTCGCTGGCAATTCCTCGGCGTCAATTTTATTCTATTCTTGACTGTTCCCTAGAATAGAAATGAAAACTTGGCGCCTTATGCCTCATCCCCAGGGAATTGACAGATGTGAACCACGCGTCCTATCGAGAGTTCCGTTTCTGATTAAGGCACCGCCAGTCGACTTGTAATAATGCCAATTCGATTCTGTCGCCTGATTAGATTTTCTACCTAATTGGATTATTCGATTATTCACACTTAATTATTCCAGAATAATTGTGGTGAATTGATTCGATTCCAACTATAATATAATTCTTGCTATTTGTTCTGTTGCCATTATAATAATAATAATCATTATTATTATTACGACACTGTAAAATTATTTGGATTATAATTTTCGAAATTCGATTTAATTCAAAATATTATCAAACTATCTTAATTGTCTCGTACTAATAAAATTTCCAATTATTATTAAAATAAATCTTTCACATATGAGGTGACAAATGCAATTTTCATTAAATATGAATTTATATTGTATTACCTGATAATCTATGAATTTAATGGTTGTTACGACCAATAACAGCCATTTAACATTTGTTATTAATTATCGAAAAGAAAAATTTCTATAATTAAGTCATAATAACTACTGGGTATTATTTTAGGAGGATTAGAATTTTTTTTTTGAAAAAGTATAATAAAAATTTAAATTTTAGAAAAATATTTTTTTAATATGAAAGATAATTTCTTGCCACTAAGTTTTAAAATGATTTTGGGTATAGGCAGACAAATTTTAATTAAATCCGGCCCTATCTCCGCTGTAACTCGCTCAATGTTAGCTTCTTAAACGTTTAGTTTTGCTGGACTGTTAGCATATAATCGAGCATAGTCATAGTGGAGGATTTTAGAAATAATTTGACGATGGTTTACGAGATTGCTGGAACCACATCTCGCTTGTGTCTATTTTTTCTGACAGATATCTTTATGAGATGGTTTACGAGATTGCTGGAACCAAATATATGCGCGAGCATGTACGCATTTTGCGCGAGCACGTACGCATTTTTAGCGAGCACGTACGCATTTTGCGCGTGCATGTGATTTTGCAAGTTCGTCGCAAACAAAGTTTGCGTATTTGACAATCAGTCTAATCATAGTGTAAGCGCGTGAATGTACATCTGCAAGAATAATAAATTACGATAGACGCACAATTTTGGCAAGCAAAAAGGAATATTTATTTATTTTGAATATTTGAATTGGTTTATTTATTTAATATTTAATATTCCACTGGCACTGTCATTTCATTAAACTTATTTATAAATTTATGCGTAAAACGATTTTTCACTGTACACTAGTTTTTGCTACTTTTTTCAGTTTTCATCAAGTAGTCTCATTTTGTATATACTAAAATAACTTTAACTTTAACAATACTAAATATTAAAATAATAACTTAGATAAAATTATTCACAAATTAGTAGCTGCACATTAAATATCGGAACTGTCTAATATGGGGATCTGTCAAGTTTGCAACGAGTATTTAATATACGCGGTCTGAATTTTGAATTTCCGCGGGTTACGTATATTCGATTTTCATTTTTTTTGGTGTTGTTATATTGGTACTCATATCTCTCACTTATGACGATAAGTTGGGACATTTTGAATATTCAGTTAATTTTTGACAGCTGCTTTGCTTGTACGTGTTTTGGCTCGTCTTCGATTTCTGCCCATTCCAAAACATTAATCAAAGGATCGGTATCAAATTGTGTGTGGAAAATAGAATTAATTGCGCGGACCCATTACGAATGTTCACTGTGGCATACGGTAAAGCTACTTGTTATCGAAGGAACGTTAATCTGTGGTACAAAATGTTCTCAAAGGGCCGAGAATATGCCAACCACAGACGAAAACATTGATGAAGTAAAGAAAATAGTATTGGCCAAGCGTCGAATCACCGTTAGAGAAGTTACTGAGGACTTAAACATATTGATTGCCTCATGCTATTCGATATTTACCAATAATTTGAGCGTGAGACGGGTCACCGCGAAATTCGTACCAAAATTGCTCAATTTTTTAAAAAAAAACAGGATCGGATTAACATTGCTAAGGAGCTGTTATAATATGTCCGCGACGACCCAAATTTGCTACAGAGGGTCATAACTGGTGACTAATCATGGGTTTATAGCTATGACGTGGAAACCAAAGCTCAATATTCCCAATGATTGAGCTTTGGTTTCCACGTCATAGCCATAATAGCTGCCGCTCGAGCCAAGATCGAAAAAAGCGCGCCAAGTTCGGGCGAATGTGAAGGGTTTGCTTACAGTTTTCTTCGATTGCAGGGGCGTGGTGCATCATGAGTTCTTGCCACAGGGTAGAACTGTCAATAAGAAATATTACCTGCAAGTTATGCGCAAGTTGCGAGAAGCAATCCGCCAGAAACGCCCGGATTTGTGGAAGAACAAAAATTGGCTTTTGCACCATGATAACGCCCCTGCTCATGCATCATTGCTTGTGCGCGAATTTTTGGCCAAAAACAACACACTAATAATGCCGCAACCACCATATTCCCCAGATCTGGCTCCCTGTAAGTTTTTCTTGTTCCCGAAACTGAAAATCATTATGAAAGGACAATGCTATACTACGATTGAGGAGATAAAGACGGCATCGAAGGAGGAACTGAACAAGATTGCAAAAAATTATCTTTTAAAGTGCTTCGAGGATTGGAAAAAACGTTGGCACAAGTGTATAATATCTGGTGGGGATTACTTTGAAGTCGATAAAATAGATATTCATGAATAAATAAATAATTTTTGAAAAAAACACAAAATTCGCGATACTTTTCGAACATACCTCGTATGTACAAGCAAGAACAATCAAATCATTAATAGCTTCGCCAAATTTTCCCTTCCCCATTGTAGTCACGAGATGAGTATGCGCGTTCACACGCAAATATCGTGTACTTACACGATCATTGTAATATGCCATCGAACTTTTCGTAGAGTTAAACGATTTGATAGGAAACCATTAGTAGGAGAAAATCGTCTATTAGACACACGGTCTAATCTACGCTTAAGCCTATCAGAAGTCTTATTACAATAAAAAAATACCCAATATTACAGTTATTTTAATATTTGTACAGAATATTAGAAAAAAGGTATCATTAAAAAAAGTAGCTACTGAACATTTGGGATTTGTTGGGTTATTGTAGTTATAAGCATTAAAAAAAGTCAACACCAGCTTAAATATGGGATATTTTGAAATAGTCAGTTTTAACTTCTACTCACATATGACATTTGTACAAGTTTCTAGATCAGTCTAGGATGACATACACCACAAAAATCCTGTGACATGTCTAGAGTGTAAATTAACTTAAATTAATGTTCGCATATGATTTCTAATAACTTTCTTTCCGTAGAAAATATATCTTTTATAAATCCATTTAAGGCAGTATTGATTTAAATGTGGAAAAGGTAATTAAAGGTCTAAAAGCTCCACAACGGAATGTATTTAAGAAACAAAAGCAATTATAGGTATGGTAACATGCCGTTTAAAGATGAGTAATAGTGAGTTGAGCGCCACAGAATGAGCAGACGGAGTAAAAAAAAAAAATTTTCTAATTTCAAACAGATCCGTACCTAAAATTTTATCCTTTTCGAATTCTGAGCAGCTTTCCTGCCACTCGTTACCCAAAATGACCCTACAACCTAGGACCCAACCTGTTAGTAAGCAGTTTATGTCGAATATTGTTGAGTGTAAGATCATTTGATGAACCACGAAGGTGTCGCTTAATATTGGATTTTTTTTAAAGTCATAGTCAGAATAGCAACATAAGTAAAAAATTACTTATTTTATTTACTAACAACTTCTTCGCAATCGAAAACAATTCATTTATGATCTTCTTCAAATAAAAGTATTATTTCTTATCATTACTTTGATCCTAACCCCGATTTACGAATTAAAGTATACTTAAATAGAAATACTTAAAACAATCTAATTTTAGTAGCCATTCATTCAAAGAAACTTATTAATAGTCCATAAATTTTTTTTTTATGTTGCTGCATCTGTGGAAAATTTACTAAAAAAATCCTAATTCAACAAATTATTCTGACACCATATTGCTAATTTCTATTAAACTGATACCCAGAATAGTCCCTTTCAAAAATAATAACCAAATTCTTACTCATTAAAATATATTCTTACTTAAGCATATTCTTTTAAGGAAGTTTTTTAATAAGTGTTTAAAGTGAAAATTTTACGTATTTAAGTAATGGAAATTTCATAAACTGACTTAATTGAGAATTAAAATTTAAAATGTTTTTTTTTTTTGTGTTAAGAAAACATTTCCAACGAAGCATTTTAATTAAATTTAATAAGATTATTTTTAATATATTCCAAAAAAGAGGACTGGAAAAATATTTGAATATAGAAAAAAAAAGTAAATTGAAAATGTTAAAACTATTTATGGGAAGAAGATTTTTTTCATATTCGAATATAAAAAAAAGGGGATGAACAAAAAAAAAAGGCAAAGGACTTAAGATGATGGAATCGACGTTAGTTGAGTGTTTGTTATAATTTCATAACGAATAACTTTCTAGGATCATTAATCAAATCTCAGTCGGCATACTTTACTTATCATAGTTGCCGTAATTTTTTTTTAAAAATATCCCACAGTAGTTTTGTTATTTTTCTGAATTGAATTTGGCCATCATCTTAACAAATAAATATGAACATTAATCACATCTTCTAAGCATTTTTTTATTATATAATTTTTTCTTCAATATAAGCAAAAATGTGTCCTTAGTTTTCTATTTTCTTATTCAAACTTTTCTATTACTTCTATTTTTGTGGTAAACTATTCGAAAAGCTTTTAAAGATTATATAGTCTTGACTCTTGTAAATAAAATATTCTCTCTATCAAACTGGTTAATAGAATGGCATAAACAGGACGCAAACCTAGATAAATCCAATATTTTTAATCTTAAAAACTTATTCGTGTACTTAAACTCTTTCTGAAGTACTATAATTTCTTCGAAAACAATTTTTTTCTTTACTTCCTATTAATAGAGCACTAACGATTTTGCCTATTTGCCATGTCCCAATTCGCCTAATTCTATTTGCTGTCTCCATAGAATTCACAAAATAATCCAAAAGGATTTTCAGTATACTCCCTTGAAATGCAGCTCCAAAGTTCATACAGCATTGATGATTATTTCATTTACCAGTGCATAACGAGAGTGTGCATGGCTCCATAAGTTTTGTGCACATTTATGCACTGGGAAATATCCCTGCTGGAGATATCTTTATGGTATTTAATATTCAATAAAGTTATGGAAAATAGCCAACTTAAGGGATGTATCAACTTCTTTTGGATTGTACTAATATTTTCATATTGTGCAATCAACTATCTTTTGTACATTTTTAGTAGCAATTAATATTTACAAATCAAAAGGATTATTCGTATTTTCTTATAACAATAATTTGTCGGAAATTCTCATATTTATGTATGTGTAAGGATAGATTTACTTCTATAATAATCAATGCCAAAACATGAAGATTTATTAGTACACTATTTTTTTAACAAAAAATTTACAATTAAAATTTAGTAAAAATTTATAATACTTTTTAAAGGACAATAAATTTTTTTTAATAGTACAAAAAAAAACAACTTAGATATTATATATTTAAAAAGATTTAACCGCACAAGTATGACAGTAGAAAAAAGTGGCAAACTTTTGTAAATTGCGAACTCATAGCATCTTTGCAATAACGTGTTCAGGTGCAAAAATTACTCCAAGGAACTCATAATTTGATTCTGTGGTATTTCTAAGTAACGAAAACACTTATCTTGTGGTTGTTGGTTTGACTATTTGCTCCTGTTTCTATAACAAAATTGGAGTACTCATGGGGAATCAGCGACAATTCTTGAACAGATAACTTATTCTCCATATTAAATTTATGTATACATATATACGTGAACGTGTATATGTAAACATATATACTTGTTATAGCCGTTGTTTTCGAATCGGACTTATAGTCGATCTTCAGAATAGAATACGAATGCCCCCCTGAGACTCTATTGTATATAACAATCAAGATATAAAACTACAATATGTAGATTCACGTAGTACTCGTATGTCCTATGTGTCGTTGTGTTTGTAGTCATTTGGTAGACTTTCGTATTCTTTCAGTGGTAAGATAACAACAACTCCCTTTAGGATACTTTCCATTTCAATTTTATACAGAAATTCCATCCACTAAAAACCATTCACATTAACCTTATAAGAATTTAACAGAATTTTGGGGTTCGGAATTTGTCTTTACATTTAGTTTTCATATTACCTTTGAAAGGGTCTGTTTGGTTAACGATAGTATCAGTTTCAGAACGGAATATGAAATTGTTATTTTAACGGCGTCAGTCAAATGAGTAATTGATAGTATCCTGGCTTAAAATTATTTATTTAATTTCACTTAAAATATTTAGCATAAAAATACCGAAAAAAAAATTGCCAAATATCAGTCAATCTTACTTAAAAATAGAAAAAAAATGTACATCGTAGAATAGTCATTTATAAATTCTAACCTATTTCGTTTTATGGAAGAAAAAGATTTTGAATAATTCTGCATTGGAAAAGAGTTCAAAATCGGTTAAGGTATCATGCATTTTTATAAAAATGGAGTTGGTTGCATTGTTGAAAAATTTAGTGCGCTTTTACTAGTTATTTGCAAACTATGCTTGGATGTTTTTACTTATACGTTATAGTTAAATATTTAAATTTTGCAAAGTTCATTTGATATTTTGATATATAATAATTGAAATAAACTGAATAATTATTCAATTTACAGTTTGGAAATAATAGCTACACCATTGGACAAAAATTAAAAAAATATAAAATACAAGACAATTTTATTAAGTTTTGAAAAATGTCATTTTTGAATACTAAGTTGTTACCGTAGCAACATATCGAGCAAAATTTTCTTCAAATGAGTCTCTGGTGTGCATTTTGGTCTGAATTCGTTATTGGCCATATTTCGATTCCAAAAGCTACAAAACATGAAAAATTTTGGTCTTATTGTTCAAATACTTTCTAGGACGCGCAGTTTTGAGATTAAGTATGGCTAATTATCTTCCAATATAATGCGATTTGATACCGTTAAATTTTTTAATGCATGGTGGCCGTATGATAAGTCAGTTATAAATGACAAGTAACATTAATTTATTCAACAAAAATTAATTTATATTTGAATATATTCAAATATATTCAAACTCTTCCATACTATCCGCGTAGTTCGATTTGTCAAAGTTTGAAAAGTAAGCCTCATTGTTGGCTATAAATTCAGAATTAGATGCAAATTTCTTTCTTCTAATAATATTAATAATTTTTTAGATAACTTTAATTTCGGTTGTCTTGCATCAGAATTTTCTGCTAGTTTGTAATAAGACAAGATATTATATTTAAACCCAAATATTTTTTAAAAATTTTTTGCAAAAAAATTAAACTAAAAATTTTTTTTTAAAACTTAAAAGCTCTCGAAAATTAAGAAAATTTTGTCAACATTACATACATTTCCAGCGTTATACAATGCACAACCTCTTTTCACTTACTTTGCTGCTATCTATAGACTTATCAGCTCCATAATAACCCTTGGTAAGATTTCTGAAAAGCTCCTATCAAAACAAGTTGATTTCTAGATAATGGAAGAATTATTTCTGATCACCAATTTGGCTTTCGATCTGAACACGCTACAATACAGCAATGCCATTGCGTTATTGATCACATGACATCCTCTCTTGAGAGGAAAGACTATTGCCCAGAAATATTTTTAGTGGTATCCTGATCTCCTCCGGAAACTCAAAAGCTTCCTTCCTTTAACATACTACCTTATAATAAATTCATATTTTTCCAGCGTCATTTCCAAGTATCAGTTAATTAAGAATTATCAGAAATATATCCTTTTCTAGCCGGAGTCCCACAAGGTAGTTTTCTTTGTTTCATTTTGTATAATATTTATATCGGATTTTTCAATAGCAACTTGACACTTTTGAGTATTTTCATATTTAAAATACTCAAAAGTGTCAAAAGCCTCAAGTTGCTATTGAAAAACCCGATATTATAGATACTATCATTGCCGCTTATGCAGATGACACGCCCATGAGCATAAGACAGTGGATGACATCGGCAGACCTGCCTTTGGCGGAACATAAGACCGAGGCACTCCTTGTGAGTAGCCGGAAGAAAATGGAGACCATCACCATAAGAGTAGGCGATCACGACATCCGGTCGCTACCCTACATCCGGTATCTAGGAGTGGTCTTGGATGCCAGACTCAACTACAAGGAGCACATCTCCAGCGTCAGCAGGAAGGCATCAGCAGTGCAGGGCGCACTTTCGCGGATAATGCCCAATATCGAAACCCCAGGCAAATCCGAAGGCGACTACTGGCAACTGTGGTTACCTCCGTCCTGCTATACGGAGCACCAGTGTGGGCGAAATCGCTAGAGCTTACAACATACCGCAAGACAATGACATCAGTCCAGCGGCTCTCAGCGATCAGAGTGGCGTCAGCATACCGAACGGTATCGCACGATGTGGTCAACATCGTGGCATCATGCCCACCCATTGACATTCTGGCAGGAGAGCGGGAACGCCAACATCGTAGGAATAAGGAAGAGTGGCGAAAGGTCCTCTGTGAAGAGGAGAGACCCGAGAGTCTTCGCCTCTGGCAAGAGAGATGGGACAACTCGACGAAGGGTCGGTGGACTCATCGGCTGATCCCACATGTTACCAAATGGGTTACTCGCCTGCACGGGGAAGTCGGGTATTACATCACCCAACTCTTGACTGGGCATGGGTGCTTTCGGGCATACTTGCACAGATTCAAGAGAACTGACTCCCCAAACTGTCATCATTGCCGAGATGTGATCGAAGACGCAGAACACGTGTTCTTCCAGTGCCCCCTCTATGAGGTTCTTCCAGTGCCCCCTTCCATCAGTCCAGAAAATATAGTGGAGTGCATGCTTAAGAGCCAATCGGCTTGGAACAGAATTGCAGAGTACGCGGAATCCATTATCAAGGATCTCCACACAACGTACAAAGAATAGGCCGTGAGGCGTCATAACATCCGGACAGCAGTAGCATCAGACAAGAACGGCCTGGCGAAGTAGTATATACAAAGAGTGCCGCCGGGGAACCATCGTTCCGGGAGCAAGATCCAAGGTGCAGGTTAGGTTTTAGCGAGGTAAAAATCCCGCATAACTCACCTGGCAGGAAAAACTTCCAGGCGAGTACCTTTTGAAGGTTAACCCCTGTACCTCATTAATCTAAACAGAAAAAAAAAAAAAGATGACACGCCCATACTTACCACCTACCACCCATAAAAAACCCAATAATTTACAAATGTGATCAAACTACTTTTACTTTTTGTCAATGAGAATCACTCTTTACTAAAGATATTCATAACCTTAATGTTCCCTTTGTTTAGGACCTGTACATTTCCCGCTATCAAAAATGTCACTTTCGTTTATTCTATCATCATAATCCACTCACAAAAAAATCGTCGTCCCCGGATATACTCATCGGAGACTCAAGAAATAACAGCCTCTAGATTGATCAAAGTAATCCAACTTTCGTTTATGTTGCACGATATTTCTAATTAAGTTGTTATGTAAATCTGCTAGTTATAATATATTTGTAGTTGTAGATATAAAAAAAAAAAATATTTTTTAGAAAAACTAGATTTTATAATTTTCTACTGATTTTCTAAAGATGTAAATCCACCAACTTTGTCAAATTCATTCGAAAACTTTATTAAGTCAAAGAACTCTTCCCAAATTTATGTCCCTTTAAAATAGTTTAACTCAAGAGAGGAATAAATAATTTTATTATCCTCTTAAAAATGAATTATTTGGAAAATGTTTATACTAGTTTTAGTTTATTTTATTATTTTATAAGCCTTATTATTACACTATCGTCACATATATAAAAGAAAAGATATCACATTATGGTCGACACTTAAAAATAAGATTAGATTCGTAATATTCAGGTTGATGAAGATTATCCTCGCGGTAATCCATTTCGCTTTATAAGCTTTGAGGCAATTTGAAGTAAAATATTTATGAGAGCCAATGTTATTTGAGCATACTTATGTATATTATCTTATGAAACATACCGAAAATTATCTTTTTATCTATAAAAAGAGTAGATAATTTTTTAAGAAGTATTCTTCTGGGTTATCATAATATTTTCGAATGGTAAAACTTGCATATTGAAAAGGTTTTTAAATATTGATCTTATAAATAAATAAAAAAATGTCCTTTTTTAAATATGTTGGCAGCATTTTTCTTTCAATTGAAATTTGCTAGTTTTCACAGGACGAATTTACAAATGAAGAGAAAAACAGAATCGGTTAACCTAAACAAGATGCACTTCCCTTTAGATAAATTGCACTCTAACAGATGATATAATTTCAAAAATAATTTAAGGAATATATAGCACTGAAGATTTAATCCAATATTTCCCTAAATAAAGTTTCTAACTTTGCATCTATTTTTTGAGACTAGTTTGAGTTGTCAGAGGCTTTAAAATTTACTTAGTCGGTCCGGTTTGAATGAAACCAGACGGTTTACTACATTTACAGTCATATAGGAATCGAGCTTTTGTAGGAAAGTCCATGCACTATCGTGTATGTCAATTTTTTATGGGGATCGCTAGACCACACACATATTACCTGTAATTTGTTGGTATGAAAATCTATCTTAAAGTAACAATTCCATGCCATGGAATAGTTTCGTATTTGTTTTGAAGAATTTACTTATTTTGCATCCTTTAATGTAGTAGTTACAGTATCTTACAAAAACGATAAAATCGTCAATACTTGTACTTTTAGTAGTTGAGGTGGGAGTTTTAGTTGCCGGAACCTTAAGTGTTTTCGAGTACTTAAAGTTCAGACAACCACTAACATGACTTCAGACTTCACCTTGTGTCGAATATATGTGATTTCGTTACTCAAGTCGTTGGTATGTACCTACTTTATCTATGCCATTGGTATAAGTCGTTGAACTAACAGAAGAAACTGTCTTTAACCAAAGTGAGGTAAGCTTGTGGGTTGGGTCTCAGATGGACGAAACTTCTGTGGCACGTATATGCGGGGTCCACGTGTAGGCATTGGGGTTCTTCGTACGCATTTGGCAGACCGTAAAAGGTAATTTATCATTTCCACTTGCTGGTTCATAAGGAAACTCATCGTATTGTTGTTTGCCGAAAACACATAAATTTCGTGGTTTTCTTTTAGCGTTGAAGAAAGATCCGAAAACAGTGAAACGAATACCGACATCCAGAAAAGCGTCAAGCCATAGAAATACTAGGAATATTGTTTGTTGGCATCAACCGCTTCTCACCAATTTTATCCTTATATCCAGCTTCCATATTCCTGGAAGGTTTTTATGTCTGCTTGGAGACACATCTTTAACTGTACATATACACATATCTACTGAAAATATTTAATACATTTGAACACAAACACACATACATATAGTAACGCAAGTGTATGATTCGAACGATAAAATTTCGTAGAAAATTTTTGAATTCCCGGCTTGGTTGGTACACGTAAAAGGATGCTGCGATTTGTTCTGGCGTGAGAAGTGCGTGCATACGAATGGGTTTGTATTAAAAGGAATTGAAAAATGTCGAGATTTACAATAGGTGTGCATTGTAAAAGGGAAGCTTTTATGAAGTTCATTTGATAAATTGTTCTCATATTATATTTAAGCTTTCGTTTTAGTTACGGTAGACAGGACATGATTTTTTCCTTGAATTCCTAAAATGAATTCGAGACGTTCTACCTACACTTATCCCAATTCGGAAATTTTAAATCACCACCAAATCTTTTATGCGCTAAGGTTTAGCATATATTCAGATACATTAAGAAGAGCCCAGACATTCTTGATTCTACAACCATCAGACGATCTCATATATCGAAATGCAAATATTTTACTATACGCTTGATTGTGTGTATATTTTTCTCTTTTTTTAAAAGGATAACATTTGCCATTTGTTTGTAATTTCACTCATATTACCAATTCGGATTTGGTAAATTTTTTTTTGATCAACAATAAAACCGAAATCATTTCCTATCAAAATGGATTTTTCCTGTAATGATATGGACTGTTTTTTTTCAATTTGAGGTTTAGTCTAATAACATTAAGCTCATAAAATATGGAGTACCAATGTTGTAAAATGAAATTGATAAATGCATTAATTAATTTAAATGTTTATGCAATTGGAAGAATTTATATAGAAAAGGATGGAAATCATTGAATTGCCAAATAATATATTTTTTTGTTGTTAGCTTGTATAAAGTTAAAAACAATTTTTTTTTTGCAAAACTTTCAATTTATCAAATGGGTTTCTTGTTGAGTGGGCATAAGCTTTAAAATTTATTAAAACTAGTTGTATATAAGCTATAGTGGATGTTATAATAGTAAATTGACGTATATTTAATACCATTATTAGTTTAAAATAATATCTTTTAAATAGCTGTCATGGCTTCGTTTGTAGGAAGTGATGCGAGAGGTTCAATTTTGGATGACTTTTCTGGATAAATTGGGCTGAATTGTACCTTTTAACTAAAAAGGTCTTTGGTATAGACCATTGATTTAAGGTGATCCTTAATTGCATGATCCTGACGCACAGCTGACATCAACAGGTGTCGAAATAATGCAACGTAGAAACTTCGTCTATAATTAGAAACTTGTTTGACCCTTTTCAATTGTATGATACTATAAGATCCTATCATAGTTGTCAGGATGCCAATAACAGAGATTATCCCAGTCAAAGAAATAGCAACCGGTACCTCACCGATAGACTCCATTCTAATAGAAACTGATCGTTCTCCCACTTTCTTTTACATATTCAAATCTCGCATTCACGTCCCATACAAGAACTTCAGTTACAATAATTACCACCTACACAACCTTCTTAAGATAATAATTTCCACCATTTATTCAAAAAGATATCCACCCTCAATTTTCTTAATGATTTTTAACTTGAAGAAGATCCATTCAGTCATCAGTTACCTTTCCAAGCCTCTGCACCTCATCCAAATTGGAAACCGTTGTTTGGACCAGAGTCGCGAGTATCTAAGGCACTAACCAGATCCGAAAAGGTAAACACCGATTTATCTTTCTACAGAATTATTGCTTATTATGCAGTCTATTTGTCTCTCGTAGATAAATAGACTGTATAATGAGCAATACTTTTTTATCAACTTTCTGGCCCACTACCAGTAAACAAGTCTACTCAACGCTCATACCGATATTTGGGGCGCTAAAACTGCTCAGAATTCGGGTTAGACAATCTGGTCTCACCGATAATTTCCATCTTTAAAAACACCCTCACTCCAATCCAGTGGCGTTTATGTAACCCAAAATTTATTTAAAAAAAGGACTCCTTCTATTATGGATTTCCTTTGTCAAATAATTCCATTTCTAAATCATTTATGTAATATGCAGTCGCTCAAATGTCTCACCGTCATGGTGCTTTTTTTATAGCCCGTGGCACCATTCAAAAAACATATAAATTCGTTGTTTTAACTGTTGTGTACCAAATCGGACTGTCTTTTGGGAAATAGGTATTGACCAAGTCTACATCGTTCTATTGAGGCTGAAAAAAAATTTTTATCGTCGCTCAATACGTCTCTCCATTGACAGTTAGCATCATGCTAACCTCATTTCGAAAGCAGTACGCCGACCAAAAATTCACGTCAGTCAGTAAGTTTTCCTGGATGCAAAAAAAGCTCTTAAAAATATTGTGGTTGGCATTCATTCCAGATATAAAAATTTTGCTTGTTTACGTAGGGATTCAGCCAAAAATGCGTATTTGTCGGTAAGATAATCTGACCACCAAATTTGGTGTGGGTTTTCAATTGCTCAAAGGCACAGTCATCGAGCGTTCGACAATTTATATAGTCTTGCATTTTAAGTTTTTGAGGCAATTAAATCTTAAAAGTATATAAATGCGTCTTTCCGCAACATATGCCAAGTTGAAGTCGCAGAAAGCGCAATTTTTGTGAACGACACGGAATTGAGAGGTTATGGTCTTCACGCACACTTTAAGCCACATCCGCAACAACAGCGCGCATTTCGATGACGCACAGGCACTGGCCAATTACAAACTAAACCGTTTTTGTTGAATTTTCTGATTGCACGTTGAATTGTGCTCTGAGTAGAATGCCCACTTCGACCATAAATTCCACGCTGCTTACGGAACAGAGCACAATAAATTTTTGCTATCACAACTCCTTATTAAATCGTGTAGTTCTCCAGTGGTAGGTTTAGCAAATCGCAAAAGTATAAAAATGACAGTACTGCTATTTAAAACGTCAAAGTAATAGGCTATGAAATTTAAATTATATCTCTTGAAAGGCCCCTAATGTACAAACGTCAGTTATGGTACAAAGTAGAGCCCTCTGTAACGGAAAATCAGCAACAGCTTCTTGTCCACGCCATTTTTTAAAATTTGTTGAATTTACACCAAGAAACCAAATGTAATAAAAAAAATCTTTAAAAAAGAATTTTTTTTAAACAAAAAGTTCAAAAAAAATATAAAAAATAAAGAGTGCGTCCAATACTTTTGTCTAAGGCTGTACATGCTCAAAAATTTTCTTGTATTTCGGTACTGAAAATTAATTATTTTTATAAAAAGGTTAGTAATGATTTAACTACGTATAATATTTGTTTTTTAGATAATTTTATTAAGAGTTTATTATATACAAAATTATTCAATGGTTTATTTAATGGTAATTTTTTTTTCTATTTTATTTCGGAGATAAAATTTTATAATTTAAATAATTACAAAATTTAGAAAAAAAAATTACCATAAATTTGCCGCTTTTTTTAAAGTTTAACATTCCTGTTCAGTTCTGAATTGTTTTGCCTACTTTTTACAAAGGCAAACAAAAACATTAAATTATAAACTACTCATAAAAAAATATTTTATAACATTTCGTTAATGGAAATTTTTTGTTACTATATTGTAATATTAAAGATAAAACGATGAGATATAAAATTAAGCTTAGAGTATTTATATCTTTGCATTTTCATCAATAGTAATTAGTAACTTAAAGAACAATTTATTCACATCTGAAGGCGGTTGTACTGTTCGAAAAACATTTTTCCGGAATTTCGTTTAGCATGAATATTGCTTTAATTTACTTTGGAATAAAAGAAAATTACTGTGACATTTTCTGGTGTATAGCTTTTGTTCAATTAATTTCTACCTGGAATGAAAACCGCACACATTTTTATAGAAATTCCTTATTAAATACCAAACCAAATTGTTTATCATTGTTTTAGATAGCAAATAGCTAGAGAAAGAAAATCCTTGACACCTGAAATATGCGGCAAGAATCTACTAAATTCATTTAAAGTGAAGCAATTTCATTTCACATTAACCGAACTCATTCTCTTTGCTATAAACACTTTAACACCTTAGCACATCAGAACATCATCACCACCCGAGGAAGCTACTTTAAACTACAGAATATTCATCAAATCTTGGGAGGTTTCTTGTAAGGCAGAATATAATGCTGCATCGTAGAACATTAATGGCAAACAAAAAACGAAGGGCATATAAGACACTTAAATATACCCTGTGAATAATACCAGTTTCATACACAAGAAGCACCTTTAAAGATTTCTTAGTCTTTAGTTTTTATCTTAAACTCAGGCATTACCCTTAAAACGAACTTCTTTCACCATTTGTTTGTAGTTGTTATTCTCTATATAGTAATCGCTGTCGTTATTCCTGTCGCCGACGCATCATATTTCACTTAATGTACCATTCCAGACATTCTGTTACGCTTCATAAATAGGTGAAGATATGGTAAAAATGCACGATTACAAAATACATTTAATCGCGCATCTTTGATCTCCACCCAAACACAATATCCCCTTGACCTTCTTCAGCCTTTCATGAAATCTTTAAACGAATTATACGCATAAGAATGAGTACCCCTCAAAGCAAAGAAAAATTCCAGTCGAACAGAAAACGGTACAGAAATGATTCCGGAAAGTTTAAATGGATTGTGAATGCATAGATAAATGTTATGCTTTGTATTCAGATTATTTGGCATTTTTGCATGCAGACTTATACAGAAGTGCTTGAAGCCACGAAAAATATTGAATCAGATGTAGCCACCCTTTTGCCATTATTGCCATTATTGGTCTCTGCACACCGCCATTACCATTGATAATGTTAGTGCCACCCCCAACTGTTTCAGCTACAGCTACGCACTGTGAATGGAACAAATTTTTCTATTTACGCTATTAATCGAGCGGAATAAATCTTCCGGGGAGCTTTCTGATAATAAAGCGCCCACCATTAGCACGGTTCTTTATGACAAATAAGTTTTATGAGATGTTCATGAAAAGGAGGCTGCACATCATCACAGCACCCATTCCTGGTACACAAATCGTAGAACAGACCGTTTCCTGAAAGTGATGTAATCAACAATTTCGTAGCGACAACTTTAAAATGTTACGATTGCATTAGATCATAGTGTTATTACTGTTATTATTATTATTATTATTATTATTATTATTATATTGAAAATTTATAGGCCTCACTGATATTCTATGCTCGGTCGACCATTTAAAAGAGCGACGACACTGTCTTCAGCCCCAACGGTTGACGATGCCAGACAGAAAATGAATTCCATGAGAATTTACGATGCGTGCAAGTTCAAAATACAAAGGAAACGATTGCCATAAATCGCCTTAATTATTTACAAGAATCAAAGAAGTACATTAAATTGTTGAAATTGACATGTTGATTTATTGCTCGTATATATGGTTAGACTGTGTACATTCTAAAATCGAACTTTTGGAAATTCATTCCGAAATACTTTTGAAAAGCAGCTACTCAAATTTCAACATTCTTCATAGGCAATGAGCAAAACAAGTGTAGCTTCCTTGCATCGTCCTATTAATTTGTAAATATTCGAAAATTCCAAAAAAATTCGATTGATTTTAATTAGTTAGTTTTTAACAAAGTTTCTATTCAAAAATATTCATTCATTCATTATTCAAGAAATGATATGAGCGGAAGCTTAGAAACCCCATCAAAATTCTACGATATTAATCAAAACATCAATGAATATAGCATATTGGTTAGATAGTCATATGTAGATGGTTCCCCTTATTAATCGGCTTTTTTTTTATTGAAATTGACTGAAACATTAAAGATGTCGAATGTTTTCCTCAATTGACTTGTATAACTCATCAAATGGTTTGTTAATTAAATTCATATCTGTATAGCAGTTCAAACAAAAGCCACCCGCATATTACAATATTATGAACGAGTTGTTCGAGTGCTTACAAGTATTCATTATGCGCTCCGAGCCGAATTGAGAATATGTTTAAAATAACCAATATCAGACGATTGGAATTGGTGGGTTATTTTCATGTTTTATTCTCATTAATTAAACCAACTGAAACGTGTATATGAAAAGTGGTTAACCAGGGGTTGTCCTCTCCATTGTCAGTCGTATCAGCCCCTTAAATGTTGATTTTAAGTAATGTGGTCAATATTGCTCAGCTTATTGAATTACATATTTTCAATGGACTAGCTATGTATACATATTATTCAATAGGCATATAACCACACATTTACTATAAAAATCATATAGAAACATTAATTGAAGAACTTTGTAAGGGTTGATTAGGCAGTAAATTTTTTTTTTTATAATTAGCTATATGGTAAACTAGCCTTTATTTTCAAAATTTAAAAAAATGTCTTTTTGAACTAAGATTGTCCTAATATTCTTAAAAAAAAATACCGAAATTCGATTAAACAAAACTTGGCCACGTAACCCACCGCCATTTTAAATTTAATCCTGAATTTTTAAAAGCATCTAACTTACACTTTAGATTGTTTCAAGTTTCGTATATAATCATTAAGTTCCCTTTTATTTGCCTTAAGGTCATTGACAAATATTTTCCATTATTATCGACAATATTTTGCAATTTATCGCACAGAGCTATGATTCTATCAGTATAGAACTTTAGTGGATTCTGGTTAAAAAGCTGAATCAAGTGGTTTGTATAGACCTCTTTTGGAACTATCTGGGTTCGCTTAAAAGTTCTGTAGAGACCGAAACAACTAGTAGTCTGAGGATGGTATGTCTGGGCTATATGGTGGATAAGTTAAATTTTCCCAGAGAAGCGCTCTTAATTTTTGTTAAGTACTCAAAGATTTATGTGTGATAGGTATTATAGTGGTGGAAAAAGACACTCTATTGATCACTTCTGGCTGTATTCAGTACAGTACTGAGTTAGCATTTTGACTGAGCGGTAACATTTCATAATGGATGACCAGTCCCACCACACACATAGTAGTGTAATATTATTTACATACTATCGTTAGTCATAATACCAACGATAACACGGATTCCGCTGACTAAATCCAGGCATATTAATTACTTAACAATACCCCAGCTTGCTTTAATCCAATGCATTCTTCTATGATTTCCTTCTTGGGCCACTTCATGCAAGTAACATTCTCTCAGGTTCCTTCTTTTTCATTTTTTCTCCTTCTTTTCATTCATCTTCTTCTTCATTTTCTTCATCTTCTTCATTTTCTTCATCGTTTTCATTTTCTTCATGTTGCTCTTCTTTTTCATATTCTTTATTTTCATCCACTTCTACATATTCTGAATCCTCCTCGTCTTTTTCATCTTCTTCTTCTTTTTCTTATCCTTCTTCTCCATTAAATGTTTGCATGCATAAAGCTCTCAACCAAAAGACCACTCTCACTTTACTCAACGGCGCATTTGTGCAACTACCTGGTCCTGCCTCTAATTAGCTCTAACCCTCACAGTTAGGTCCATTTGCTAACAGTCAGTAACCAGCTTTCAGTTAGTTACCCTAACTCTTGGCAACAAGGCCCACCTGAACCTCTACTATAATCTGAAATGATAGCACCTGGGATTCTGCTATCCCTCCTCCTGTCCTAAAAATATACTTGCGATGCATGAGGCAACTACAGATATCCACATTTAGACCCTTTTACCAGTCAGTTCTATAAGTACAGTAAGAAAATTTATAATATCCAGGCAATGCTATGACAGCTCTGGACCACGGGTTGGCAAGATCACTAAAGCACTTCCCCCTTACAGGAGATACCATATACGCACCATAACCTTATTGGCCGTCGTTCCTGGCTTTGAAATTTTGTGAGATCGTTCATCTCTCTCTTGAACGATATTCTCATATTTTATCCAGTTTTCACCGCCAGTCATAATTTGCTTTAAAAATAGCTCGATTTCATTGAGCTTCAGTAGCGTATCGCAGATGTCAAGTCGATCTTTGTTGTATTTTACACACAATTCATGGGGCACCCAAACATCAACCCAATCATTCACAAATGGTTTACCATTTAGAAAAAATTTAGTATGGAAGAAATTATCGCAATTAAAATACTTAAAAATGAAATTCTTTGGTGAGAGAAAAATGCGACATATTTTTAGGGAAGTATCGGATTCCAGGGCGGGCCATTTTAAGAGAAACATTGAAATTTTTTCATGGAAAAATCGAAATTTTTTTGATAAGAAAAGTTGCTACCCGGTAAGATATTTATTAGAAGATCTCACGAGGAGCAACTTTTCTTATCATTTCCATGATTTGTGAGAGGACTTGGCAGTTCCACTGCTACGAAGAGTGGAAACAACACCTCCACCGGTGAATAGCTACCTAAGGAAACTACTTTAACGAAGATCAAATCGATGATATAGAAAAATAAAATAAAATTTGTCCAACAAAAAAATCAGTATCATTACTTTTCGTGTAAGGTATTAAGAGTTCTCTGGAGACTCAGGAGCTTCCAGTTGATACTTTTAATACCAAAAAGCACAATGGCGTCAAATTGCATATTCTTGCTGACCATTTGACATCAGCAAATCTCGAAACTACGTATTCTGAGAACTTTTTTTGCAATAAATTCAAAATTAACCTTGTTGGATGGCCTAAGATTGAGTCAATTAACATTGAGTTCATTAAAATGGCATATGGTCCAGATTAAAATGTTCAAGTTCAGGCTAATAAAAATCCAAAGCTTGTTATTCGGGCACATGTTCAGTATATGGTACTCGTATATCATGGTTATTTTTTAGTTAATTTTAAAATAATAAAAAATTCCGGATTTTAACATACAGAAATGTTAACTTAAGTAAGTATATTTAGGGAAATTTTACTAAATAATAGAGACCAACTTTTCAAACTATCGAATGGATATTTCGGTTGATCCTTAATCAATACAGAATTATTATATCAAGACATATTTTCCTAAATAAGTTTTAGCATAAACGATAAAATCGATATATTAATATAATTTACTAAACGAAAATTGTTCTAGTTTAATAGAAATTGTAAAGAATATTCAAGCCGTCTTAAATTATCTTTATTATCGATCCGGTATTGTTTTATAATTTTTTTTTATTAAAAATTTATACCAGAGTGAGTGGTGAGGATGTTTTAATAAAATGCAGAATACATAATATTGGAAAAGTGAATTCGATAAAGTTAGGTAGTTGTTGACTATGAACTCATTGACCTCCTTTCAGGAATTTGCAATAAATCACGTTCACTACACACAGAATGACGCTGGATTAACCAAACATCCACTCGGGATGAAATTTGCATGTCAACCTCAAATGATTGGACAATAACAATGTAACAGCAATAAACCGGGCACTGATGAATGCTTTGAAACTGCACGAACCCATCGAATCGGTTGGGAATAGTGGTGAATATGATTGAAGTGTTCAGAGCCAGAGCGGCTGGATTAAATTTTAACCGATGAATGATGATTCATCATTGCCATTGGGAAATATTTTATGATGTCCTTGTTCACTGGCCATATCGAGCAGATCTTTTCACGATATAACGATCGTCGAAATCGAAATGGTAGCCGCTCTCATCAACGCTAGTAACCTAACTACACAAGGACATCAACCCAAAAGTTACGACCATCTAACACAGACAGAATGTGGAAAGTATTAAATGATAAATTTCAATGAAATGTCCGTCTTTGTGTCACTTCTCGTCCTGAATACGATATTTTATGGTACCGTCATCATTTTCAGAATTTCAAATAGAATTTTCACGGTTTGAAAAGGCGTCGGTAATTATCCTGTAAATAATTGAATTCTAAATAGTATACGAATTATGACTGTTAAGTTTTTGACACATGAATCCACTTGCATAAATACTCGTAGATTTGGCACGATTGCAAATTTAGCTTGCAATTGACATTAACTTTATTTAATGAAATTTAATGACCCTATCAAATTAATTTTCTTTATTAATTATAAAATTTTAGTTTGTAGAGCAAGGAATTTTTATAAAATTTATGATTTCGATAGTCACTATTAGTTCCTTGATAGGAATTGAGAAAAAAGTAAAAAGAAATTGCAAAAATATTCCTGAAGTTTATGGAGAAAAATCTGCATACAACCCAAAATCACAAGTTTAAATTTTGTTAACACATCGTCCGCCTGTTGACATATGTTGACCAGTCGAGTGGACCACAGAACTGCTTAAAACAAATCCACACACAGGAAGATAGTTTATTTAGAAGTCTATAGGTTTTAGATACTTTTCATTTTTCCTACAATAATGTATGCATGGAAATAGAAAAGTGCCCATTCTTGTGTATACACAAAATCCCAGAATGTTAATAATGCCAACGTTCAACATTTGCTATGTTTTGTAATGCAAACGATACTGACTATTACGATGACAACAAAGACAAAAACGACGATGCTGAAAAGCTCTTCATTATGTGAAAACATCGAAGCTGCATTTTACAACTGTGCTCAAACAATATTTCACTAAGCTTTAAATTACTTATTTTATGCTTTCATTATTTCACTATTGCATTTTGAACAAGTTCTCGATTTGTTTATGGGGTGGGTGGGTGGAGCTTCGTATTCGAGGAATCAGAATCCTTACTATACTCGTTTTCTGTTGCCTAGTTAAATAAGGAATTTTATTATAACTTCGACCATATTCCAAATTATATACTAAACTTATGATTTTTTAAATATTTTATTAATTTTTAAAATTTTTTTATTATTGAGCATATTTTACTTCTAGTTCTCAATTTTTCTTACATCAATTCGTAATGCGTAGGTAACACTCAATGTGACCACTCTGCGTATGCTCTAATCAATCCATCAGCTCAAATTGGCATAGTGTACAGCAGAATTAGCCCGAGCACGGTCGCCAAACAGAGTCCTCCTACTCGGCTTGGGTACCCCAAGGTTCGGCATTAAGCGTGCCAGTGCAATCATTGCCCCAGCAGCCTTCCCACCAATGTGTAATAGGTGTTGCTGACACCGCAGTCTCACATGAGTCATCACACATAGGTACGCCAAAGATGGTCCCGAGATCCCCTCATATTCGCTAATTCCATTTCTGATGTTTTCTCTGTTCTTTCTACGCAGCTCTGTCTTATAGTACGTTAAGGCCAGGAGCCAACTTCGAACTGCTGTGACAGTATCATTGCAGATTTGCTCGACCTCTTCTACACATTTTGCTACTACAACCACAGCCAATGCTATGATGCTCTTCTTATCTGGGATATGGAGCCTAATAGCACCATCATACGAGGTCTGTTCAAAAAGTATCGCGAATCGAAGACGAGCCAAAACACGTGTAAGCAAAGCAGCTGTCAAAAATTAACTGAACATTCAAAAAGTAGCGCGTTATTTTGGTACTCATGTCTCTCACTTATGCCGACAAGTTCGGCCATTTTGAATGTTCAGTTATTTTTTGACAGCTGCTTTTCCTGCACGTGTTTTTTTACTAGTCTTCGATTTTTGCACAATTTCGACCAAAAGCAGGTTCGCATTAACACTGCTAAGGAGCTCTTGGACTCTATCCACGATGACCCAAATTTGCTCCAGAGGGTCATAACTGGTGACGAATTATGAGTTTATGGTGATGATGTGGAAACCAGAGCTCAATCATCCCAATGGAAGCTGCCGCACGTGTCAGGACCGAAAAAGACGCCAAGGTTGGTCGAATGTGAAGGTTTTGCTTACAGTTTTCTTCGATTGCAGGGGCGTGGTGCATCATGAGTTCTTGCCACAGGGTAGAACGGTCAACAAGGAATATTACCTGCCAGTTATGCGCAAGTTGCGAGAAGCAATCCGTCAGAAACGCCCGGATTTGTGGAAGAACAAAAATTGGCTTTTGCAATTTCTGGCCAAAAATAACACACTGAAAATCCCGCAGCTACCGTATTCCCCAGATCTGTCCCCCTGTGATTTTTTCTTGTTCCCGAAACTGAAGAGGCTAATGAAAGGACGACGTTACGCTACGATTGAGGAGATAAAGACGGCATCGAAAGAGGAGCTGAAAAATATCACAATATTTCATTTTTTGAAGTGCTTCGAGGATTGGGAAAAACGTTGGCACAATTATATAATATCTGGTGGGCATTACTTTGAAGGGGACAAAATAGATATTCATGAATAAATAAATAATTTTTGAAAAAACACAAAATTCGCAATACTTTTTGAACAGACCTCGTATATCAAATTCCACAATAGAGGATCCAGAACCGAATTCTGTGGGATCCCCTCATGATCCTGTATGATCTCTTCCCATTGCGTGTCATGTAAAATAGAATTCTACTACTTAGAAAGTCCACTATTATCCTTTTAATGTACTTCGGAACACGCTTTCAGCCCAGGGCATCAAGGGTATGATCTTATCTTGTCAAGTTTACATCAAGGGTTACAATAGCGCAGTAATTTATATAATAGCGCAGATCCCTCTTCACATTAAGGGTTATAATTGCGGAGTACTTTATGGAGTCTCTTCTCCACTGTTTGCCCTCGATAGCCTTACAGGCTGCGCCAATGACCAAATCAATAGCACCCAAGATGCAGCGTGTCCTCCTAAAGCCAATTTGGACTGCAGTAAAGCCCTGCTGTCATTCGGCAAATTCCTCCAATCGATTGCATAGAATGCATTCGAGGATTTTACCCGCCGTATCAAATTGTACGGTGCAAATTGATGCAAATTGATTGAAAGTATGGGTCCTATTCAAACTGAACTAATCCTGTTTAAATTAACATTCACTTTAATCGTCATTTATTAATATTGATTAAAGTCTTGATGTTATTATTTAATAAAATTCTATTACATATAAGCTCAATTGAAAATATAATTTTCGAACAAAAACTATCTAGAAAAAAATAGCAAAAACAGGATAATATTCGCTGAACGATGGTATGATTGTTGATGACAAGAACAGAATTCATAAACTTCATTCGGTATTAACAATGTTGTATTGTAGATTATAGTATTATCTATATTCGTATAATGTTATTTCCTGTTTTTATTTGAACCAAACAAATTTTATATCATTTTCAGTTATGGCCCTTTTCCGGGACCAATTTATTTTTACGATGAGAACAGATATACGAGTACGAATACTATTATTACGACTACGATGACTATTGCCCAACTTGAGAGTTTTATCTTTTGGCCGCTATTTTTCTTAAATGTAATATTTTCTGGAATTCTACGAAGTTCATAATTTCGTAAAAATGTTTATCTAAAGAAAAGTTAGTTCATAAAAGATTTTTATTCTCTTATCCTTGGATACTTTTTCATTTACTTTTGCTAATTTACTCATTTTTTATGAAGACGAAAATTATCTCGAATAACCTGAATACGGTTTTATTTCAAGAAAATTTCCTTTCTACAATTTTACCAAAGCAACGACCAATACTAAGTTGCTACTCCGTTACGAATAAATTAAATTAAAGTTTATATTAAATGGTCAAAACCGAAAAATTAATGACTTAATTTCATATTTTTATGTTCACATTAATTTACGTTAAATTTCATAAGCTATTTAAATTCACAACAAAAATATATATTATATAAAATTAGCATTCTCTTAATGACGGTATATATCTCTTAAAAAATTTAAAAGGATGTTTTTAGACATTTTTTCACAAGATATAGAAATATTTTTTTTCAGTTTTTGAAATTTTATATCCTTAAAAAAAAACCCTCTAAAATTTGATATATTTATTTGAATTAAAAATTATCTTACTAATGGACCTATTTTTTATTCAGTAAATGTACATTTTTTCTTGGCATCAAAATGTAAATGTTGTGAAATATTTACTTTAATTAAAAATACTTGAAAAAATTTAAATTTGTTTAAATTGATAACGTACGGACAATTTACACATATATACCTTAACATATTAAGGGTTACCCAATTATGTGATATGGAAAAGTAAAATTCAATAAAATAGATTTAATTTATAAATTTTTCAAAAAATTTCTAATGACTTGATTAAATTTTTATAATATAAAGGCTGACGGCGTCAAATAGTATAATCTTGGAGGTCAGTTGACATCAACAAACCTGAATATAGACGTACTGTATACTTTTTGCACCATAAAGCCAACATTTGTTTTGTTGTGGCTTATGGCTCTTTTTTTAAATTTCATATGGTCAAGAAAAAATTCTTCAAGGTCAAGTAAAAAATTTTTGTTTATCTCATAGCGCTTGGAATTAACGATAACCGCATCTGATTCTTAATTTTTAACGAAATAGGAGAAAATAATAATTTTATACCAAAAATTCACACCACACAATCACTTATCATGAATATAGTAGCTTCTTTTAAAGCTTCTTATATAATAATTTTTTTAATTGATTTATTCACCGAGTGAGAAATGAGCGTCATTACTAAACATTATTTTTCGAAAAATTACCATTCAAAACCCGTTGTACCATGCTCCATTTGGCATATCTTTTCCGTATTCTTGTAGTAATTAAATAATCTATTATATAAAATGGCAACATTAAATCTAAGCAAATATTTTTTTAATTATATATTTATTAAAAGGTTGATTAATGATACAGGGCTGTACTTTCCAAACTGTAAAATGAACAATTGTTAAAAGCAGTTCACACCGCCGAGCTCGGTTAAATAGAGCAACATGCTAGATGCTCTTGAAAATTCTTTTGGAGTGCCAGAGTATCTGCTCCGAATAATAAGGAGTTATCTAAGCTCCTGTATGACATGGTGGATGGACCTATATATTGTGTGGTGCTAATTTAAGAATGGATATGTCGGACGGATGGAATTTAAGGAGGCCCTAATTTAATTTAAGATATGCTAATTTAAGGATGGAATTTAAGGAGGCTCAAAAAAAGCTCACCCAAATCAATCGCCGAACTACCGCGTAACTAAGAACGCATGAATTAAGTCTAGCAGCTAAGAAAGCCAAGATTTTTGCTCTGCAGTGATGGGGTTAACATTGGTAGACGAGATTATTTCAACTAATCTAGTGATTAAATATGTTGGTGTGCTGCTAGACACGAAGATGACATACTGGACGCAAATTTAATCTGCCCCTGAGAAACCTACCGAGACAATGACACCACTCAGCAGGCTCATGGCCAATATAGGTGGACCTTCGCCAAGCAAAGGAAATCTCCCATACTATACTTTTATACGGCCGAGAGGTCTTAGCTGAAGCTCGGAAAATTATGGCTGCAACACATAGAAGAGGTGTTTCTATAGGACGGTATCTGAACCGACGATTCTAATGATTGCATAAGTGATACCCATCGATCTGTTGGCCCAAGAACGAAAGAGGATATATGATCTACGACCTGAATGAAAACTAGGGAAGAAACGCTCAATAGATGCCAATACCGATGGGATAATGAGACCGGAGCAAATTGGACCAAAACACTGATACGAAATTTGCGGAAATTACCTGAAATAGTTTCTGACTAGATATGGATACTGCCATAAGTACTTATTCTGGATGGGTAAAACTGAAAGCCCATGGCGATAGCACTGAACACGACGCGTGTCATACGTTCTTCTAGTGTAACAGATAGATAGCAGACTGTCTTGAGCCCCGATGCTGCTCGATAGGACCAACTGGGAAAGAGTTGCAGCTTTTATATGAAGCGTGATACGACAACAAAACCAGAGGTAGGAATATAAAAAAAGATGACAAATCAGAAAGAGCCAATAGGTGGTAAATAGAAGCTCCATCCTAAGAAGGAGATTTATAGCATAACGCATTCTTCCCCTTCGATAAATTTTTTTTTAAAAAAGCCAAATTATAGGAAAATTTTCCAAATAGAAAAAAAAACAATTACTTTTATTTTGACTTTATAAAAATATCCTTTAATATAAGTCATTAAATTCTACATAACCTCAACCAAACAGAACTCTTCCTTTTTTTCAATATAAAATCATAAACAAAATTCAAATGCTTCCTTTCAAAATTATCATACAATTCATGTAGATACATACTCGTAGATGTGACTAGATAAAAGTTTCATGCATAAATTATGATAGAGAATTGTTAATTGATATTAAAGTGGACGTATTCCCAAATTGTGTACATTTGCATTTCTAAAAAGTGGGGTAACTGCGTTCGAGCAAAGGAAATAATACTATTCCGCATAGACTGAAGATGGCCTATTACCAAAATTCGTTGTCAGAATGGAATGGAATTTTCTTCTGTTTTTTTTTTTAGGACTATAATTTTATTTTATTTCCACAAATGGCCGATGGATGCTGTGCGATAAGATAAAAATATCCCACGAGAACTGTAGATTTGAGGCAATCAACTCTAACCAAATCATAAATGGATACCATAACCTTCCATGGAACTAAATCCTTTTCAAGATGTTTGCTAAGTCATGACGATTCAACCGATTTAATCTTGGACCCATTTCGATGGTGGTTTGCTGGCGGGCGCCTTTGGTTTTCAACAAATAATTTCGCCCCAAAAATTTACATATTTAAAGCTCAATTTTTATTGTATACGCATCGTTGTCTTTTAAGTTAGAGAATTTCCACTTTTGCCTTCTGTGTTCAATAATATCATCTATCCTCTATGTCCCTTTCTATCATTATACTTCTGTTCTGTATGTATTTTTGTTGTAAGTTTAGCTTTTTCATTTGGTGATTTTATTGACGATTTTTTTTAATTTTTCCATTTTTATAAGCCCTTATTTTCACCCCCATACGTACCAACAAACAAAACTAATATAAATACATACATTCATATACAGCATAAATACAACTTTGTCTATACCGAATTGGTTAGGAAAATTCCAAGAAATTTACGCTATGAAAAAATGAAAACTTCCAACGATGTTTTTATGTTTATGCTGATGGCAATTGCATGGTAATAGTGATGGTGGCGATAGTGACTATGGCCGTAGTGAAAATTTATATATAAAAATTCAAATGAGAGAATATACCATCCTTGAAGCTACCACTAACTTTTTCTTCATCTTCGAAACTATTGTCAGAAGATGGAGTAAAGAAAAAAAAATGAAGGGCAAATATAAAAAGGCAACGTACCATAACATTTGGTGGTAAAATTTGTCGTCTTCTTCGGTTTTTGGCTTTAATGTGCTTATTGTGCTTAGCAAAGAAATCCAAGATAAAAATGGGATAGAAGTCCTTTTTTTTTAAATTGTTGTAAGGAAAAAGCCCCAGTTTATCTTGTAAACCAAACAAGCAAAATGTCACTTTAGACAAATACTAACCGAGATAAATATACTTTGAATACTATAATAAATATGCTAAGTGCAAGACGCATCTGCATTTTATGAAATTGCTGTGCAAGAAGCTCCAGCAATGTTCGACATTTTTTTTTAGAGATTTATGAATTTGCTTGTAAATTTCAATTGAACCAAAAATCAAAATGAATAGAAAAAAAAATATCAAATTCCAGTGGTACTTATATAGTTAAGAACGTACAATATTTCTTCAAGGATTATTCTACCAATTTGTTGTCGGTTCTGCATGGTCGGTCTGGTCTACCTGGAATAATTCAACAAAAAAAAACCAATCTTGAAAAATAGTTTATTACAAAGTGACTTTATCTCTTTCCACCTGAGAACGTATACTGATAATTTTAATGGCAATGGAATAGTGAAATAATATATATTTAAAATTTTGCATTTGCTATGATTGTGATAAGACATAATTTTCATAACTTTTGTCGGAAGGCAATAGATGAAGTTCCGTTGGGAAATCATATTAAAATCACTAGTTGGATGGATAGTCTATTGTTGCACTTAGAAATTATAATTGAAATTTCTTTACTTTGTATTTATCTTATAAACCATCTAGGACTTACTTGATTACAATTAAATTATGGTTTATAATGAAAAGAAACTATTCAAGCAAAAGTTTTTATTATCATTTCCCAATGAAAACTTATTTCAACAAACGAATCTAAGGTAAGACAAACTTTTTTATAAAAGAATATAGTAGGACATTTATTATTCTATATAAAATTTTAAACTGAATAAATAAATATTATTAATAATTTTTTATTACTAGTTTTTAAAGAAAATATTCAAATTTTTTAAAATATAATAAATAAATTTATAAATTAATATAAATTTTTAATTCAGAATATTTAATAAAAAATATTTTTTTTTTTTTTTTTTACTTTTATTGTGTAGAAAATTTTCCCAAAATATTTAAAAGGAGAAAAGATTTTTTAGGTAAGTTTTGAATAAATTCGGTATCAGATTCTTTTTTTTTTTTTTGATTTGAATGGAACCAAAGCTTCAGCAAAATCAAATTCGTTCATGAAGAAATAAGATTCTTGAAGTAATACTGTAAAAAAAAAATATTTTAAATCGTGGGGTTTTTGGCGTAGTCGTTTGGGTTTGTGACTAGTACGAAAACATAATGGTTTTTTTTTCGTGGTTCGGAGAGTATGGTCCGGTCATTTATATGGTAACAGGGGTGAATAAAATTTAAAATAAAATTATTTGACGCAAAATCTCTTCTTCTTCTATGGAACTACAGACCGGCTTCGGGCCTTGTTGGCCTCCTCAATTTTGCTTTATCACGCTGGCCGATCTTCTGCCGCCGACTTTCAGTTTTATTCTTGCAGTAGTATGCAATCGTCTTTTCAGTTTTATTCTTGCAGTAGCTACGGGTTTGTAGCTTCCCTGGTGGTCTCTTCCTATCCACCCGATCATTGAAGACATTCTGGGGAATTGGCGGTTGTCGGATACTTGCACATGGCGGACCCATCTCAGGGGCTGTAGTTTGACATATGTACCAGATATCTAAGCTTAAATCCGCTGTTTTTTAGTCAAAAAAACACATGTTTTTTTATAGAAAGCAAAAATAAATTTTATTCAAACTACCTGCTCTCGCTAGCTACACATATTTCCCATCTCTCGGGCAATTTGTAGATACCACGCCACAAAATTCCTTCTCCTTCGAGGCAAACCACTCATCAAGCGATTTTCGGACGTCTTCGTAAGAATTGAAGTGCAGCTCAGCGAGCGCGTGGGCCATCGACAAAAACAGGTGGTAGTCGGAAGGGGCCAGGTCTGTTGAATAAGTGGGGTGGGGTAGCAGCTCCTAGTTGAGTGTCACCAAGTAGTTTCGGACCATTTCTGACGTGTGCGATGGTGTGTTGTCGTGGAGGAAAATCAGCTTGTCATGTCTTTGTTGATAATCCGTCCTTTTTCCACGCAGAGCACGGTGCAATTTGATCAGTTGTTGGTGGTAGCGGTAGGCATTGACAGTTTCAACATCTCATAGTAGACGATACCCTGCTGATCCCACCAAACGCACAGCATCGTCTTCCGTCCGAAGCGATTTGGTCTTGGACAAGATGTTGATGGTTTTCCGGGATCAACCCATGACTTCTTGCGTTTAGGATTCTCGAAATATATCTACTTTCACCGCCTGCGTTTAGGATTCTCGAAATATATCCACTTTTCATGCGGCACCCATTTTCCGATCTTTTCAATCTTCCCCATGGTACGTAGATGCATGGAAATGGCTGGTTGAGTAACACCCAATTTTTTGCGATTGGGTATCATCTTCGTCCAAAAGAGCCTACAATTGATGGCCCTCAATTCAAAATTGCCGTCTTTGAACCGACGAAACCAATTCGATGCAATTCGGCAGCCGATTTCTTTAAATTGAAGCAGAAAAGCAGAGCTTCCTGGCACAAAACAAGACATGATTACCAAAGGAAAAATGTATGTTGTTGTACGAAATTACTGACAATGTTGACAGATGTCAAACTCATAAAACAAAAGTATGGCGTGTTCATGGTAGCTTAATACGCTCAGTTACGCCATCTATGACCAAACAGCGGGTTTAAGCTTATATACCTGGTAATTATTTTATCGCATAAGTCACTGTTCTTAAGCTTTTATTAGGCCCAATATCTTTAATAGAACTTTCTTTTAAAACAGCTAAGTAGATTTTACGTTGTCTGCGTAATTGCCTAATTTCCACTACCACAACTCAGGACTGGTCTGATAAGAGTTCTGTACATTTTTAAATTTCTTTTTATATGTACCTCCTTCGATCTTATTTCTTTTGATAACGTAAAATAAGCGCTGCTTTCTAGTTTGTGCTGGTCACAGTTAATCCTAGATAAACAAAGCTTTCCGCTATTTTAATATTGTCCTCACTAATTGTTAGGTTTTTTCCTGCTTCTCGGCCATTTCTGGATACCCCAAACGCCTTGGTTTTTACGATGATATCTTTCAGTCCAATTTCCCTGGTAGTTTTCTCCAGTTGAACATAAGATTTTATGATATTTGCTGCCTATCTTCCTATTAAGTTTAGATCATCAGCATATCCTGACAGGTTTCTCCTGATCACATAATTTATAGCGACGGTAGTGGTCCAAGTAAAGAGGAGTAGGGTAGGCACTGATTGGTTTAATTTCTGACCACGTGTCTGCAGTCATCTTCGCTAGAAACTATGCTATCATCAACGGTGGGTAGTGTAGGCCAAAACTGTAGGAACTAAAGCTCTCCTACATCGGGGTGAGCTATAATTTGACAAGACGCTCCCGCATCAAAATTTGATGAATCACTTACGAGGTCAGTTCAAAAATTATCGGGAATTTTGAATTTCCTCGGGTTACGTATACGAGTATTCGATTTTCGATTTTTTTTGTGGCGTTATGTTTGCACTCATATCTCTCACTTATGCCGAGAAGTCTTCGATTTTTGCTCAATTTCGGCCAAAGACAGCATCGCATTAACATTGCTAAGGAGCTATTATGTTAGACTCCGTCCGCGGCAATCCAAATTTGCTCCAGATGGTCATAACTGGTGACGCATCATGGGTTTATGGTTATGGCATAGAAAACAAAGCTCAATCATTCCAATGGAAGTTGGCGCACGAGCCAAGACCGAAAAAAGCGCGCCAAGTTCGGTCGACTGTGAAGGTTTTGCTCTCAGTTTTCTTCGATTGCAGGGGCGTGGTGCATCATGAGTTCTTGCCACAGGGTAGAATGCTAAGAAATATTATCTGCAAGTTATGCGCAAGTTTCACGACGCAATCCGCCAGAAAACCCCCGGTTTTGTGGAAGAACAAAAATTGGCTTTTGCCATTTTTGGCCAAAAACAACACACTAATAATGCCGCAGCCACCGTATTTCCCAGATTTGGCCCTTTGCGACATTTTCTTGTTCCCAAAACTGAAGAGCCTTATGAAAGGATGACGCTACGCTACTATTGAGGAGATAAAGACGGCATCGAAAGAGGAGCTGAACAAGATCACAAAAAATGATTTTTTGAAATGCTTCGATGATTGGAAAAAACATTGGCACAAGTATATAATATCTGTTGGGGATTACTTTTAAGGGGACACAATAGATATTTATGAATAAATAAATAATTTTTGAAAAAACACAAAATTCGCGATATATTTTGAAGAGACCTTGTATCACCAAATAACAATGCAAAATTTGCCATTTTATATTATTAATAGCTTATTTACCAAAACATTATTTTAAAATTATAAATATTTTCTATAAAAAAAGTGATTCTACCGTAGTAAAATTTAGAATACATTTTCGTAGACGCTGAGGCTCATTTCTAGCTAACTAAGCAAAAATCTGGATCCGAAGCCCTAGTATCCATATAAAGTGGTGTGCATTTTATTATAAAGGTATTTTTGGCTCATAATCGATCAAAACTAAAGATGAAGAGAATGTCACGGTCAATTCTGAGCACTATGGTCATATTGTAACAATTTTTTTTGAGCTAAACTCAAAAATTTTAATGTAGGCTATATAAAAAATTTATTCAAAATGATCGAATTCTGCAAGAAATCTTTTCTAATTAATTTTATATTTTATGTACATATAATGGCAAAATTTAAGTACTATAATAAATAAACATATTATACCTAAATAAATTTTCATTAACTTTATTTTCCAAAGCGCAAATTGGATAGCATTTTACTAGAATTCTAATAAACCTGAGCGAATGACCTATTGCCATATGACCTTTAGAGTCAAGGTACCTGAAATTAAAATATTAATACTAATAAAATAAGATAAAGTTATTTGCAATAGTTTTTTCAGTACTTAATTGGTTTTTTTGCATATTCACATTTGATTTTCTAAATCAAAAAATTCTAATTACATCAAAGTAGTTGCTCGTCAAATAAACCACCTACACAAAAATCTAATTAAAATCTTTTCTAAAAATGCTAAATTTACTTGTAAAATTTCACAACTAAATGATTTATAAATAAATTATCAGCTCCATTAACAATTAATCAAACAAACACCATTCATACGCCGCAATGATAAGTTATTCAAATAGTTGAGCGGCAGGGAACGGCACGGGACTATTGGAAACATTTGCTTCCTGGATGGCGCATACGTATTCCGTCAATGGAATTGTAACAATTTTCAAATTTTTCCATACTGATATCCCCGCAGTCAATTTAGCTACAGCAGATGGATGAACTCAAGATCTATTTTGAAGTGGATATGAAGTGATTGTAGAGTGTCGAAGATACATCAAAGTGATGGGATTTTCTTGTTCGTATTCCGGAAAGTGTAGATTTCTGGCAAACTGCCTATCTGGAAATCTTAGTTTTATCTAAAAACGGCTCCGCCACCCGATTAGACCGCTGAGTGAACATTTGGAAACCGCTAAAATGAAATATGACAGACCGTTGCGATATTCATAAATTAGACGTCCGCCCGACAACCCTTTCGCTTTTCCTGTCATTCTTCTCGGTAGTGTATTTATTTCAACCACTTAATAACGTGTTTCAAGTAAGTGTAGTCATACTGTTCCGGGAATAGATACTTAACCATGCTTTCTGTTGAATACTGGATCCGGGCAAGATCTTACATGATAGAGAATGGCATTCCAGACTACATGGCAGTTATTTATGTAAATGCAAAGATGTACGCATATTTTCTGGACTTGTCAAATGGACTTATAATAAAGGAGCATATGATTGATTAGTCCAGGTTCCATTTTTGGGAGAGCAACTTGAATCATGTTTGGATAGGGTGAACGTTGTTGGAATTCTTTGCTATTCAAAGATAGACTCTAGAATTAAGGGGCCACCTCTAGGGAGACGTACTTTACTGTAGAATAAATTGAATATTATTTCTACGATATATCCAATTCAATCATTCTTTTTGATCATTTTGTGATGTTATTATTTAAATAACTACTAAGTAATATAAACCCATAATTGGCTGAACTCGAAATTTACTGGATGATATTTTTAAAGAGTTTGTGTTACCTTCTAACCCGTATAATATTATTGAGCTGGACATTTTATCATTACTTAATAAAACTAATAATTTCGGAGATGTATAATTTATCTAAATGGTAATATTTGAGGGGTAAGATATATATGAACAATATAATCTGGCAATTATACATAATCCTTGTATGGGTACAAAGATAAATTAAATTAAATGGCAAAAAATTAAATTTAATCTAATACATTAGGAACATTTTAAAGTGGTTCATGTTGGGTTTTTTTTGTTTTTTGTTTTTTTAGCTTAAGGACCAAAAAACGAATGTTAATTTGATTTGGGAGACGTATATTTAAATATGAGTAGTTGACGGTAAAATTTTTTTTGCAATAAGTGCCTAAAAGCGGATGTAAAGTAATTCGGCAATTGAATGACTGTTAAATTTACATTACCATTTTTGAGACAATCGCATCGATTTTATTATAATAAAAAATTCTGAAGATATTCATTTAAAATGTATATTTTTACTTTAATGTCATAAAATTTTATTAATTCAGTGACTATATTTGAGGTACCTATAAGGTGATTATGAATCAATATTTTTTACTCTTCTCAGAGTTATTGAAAATCAGCAAGTGAAATTGCTTTCAGCTTCTTTGTTTAGCTTCGATTAGACTATTCGAGAAATAACCGGATTATTCGAGCCAAATTTTCATCTCGATCTGATACCTCAAAAATGATGACATAAGCAAACGATCGTCCAATTGAACCTTCAAACTTTGAACAGTGATTACACATTAGCTCGATCAAAGTTCGCCCAGTCAGAATTTGTTTGAGCTCCATTTTTTTCGTCATCTATTTGACATTTGACATTAGTTTCATTTTCTAGCATTTGGCATCCCAAGAAATTTGGCAATTAAGGATAGGCAAAAATATATTTGAATATAAAAAATTAAAGAAAGTATAATTCGAGCTGTTCTCAGAAGTTTGCAGGGGTAATTACTTCGAGCAGAAATTTTATAGCAATTTTCACCGTATTTGCAAGGATAATTTCGATCACCTTTTGGAACTGTTCTTGCCATTAATCACCAAACAAGATACACCAATGTCTAGACTGAGCAACTCAACGTGACTGATATAGTTGAACAATATATTTTACGACATTTTTTTTGCATAAACAACCGACAAATTAAGACAGAAAATAAACAATTTTTAATATACAAATGTTCTTCACACAAATCACAATGCAAAATGTCAAAATTGAAATAATGTTCGTGCTCGAACAAGCTGATTGAATAAATATTTTCATTCGAGCTGCGTGTTCGAGGTGATTACACCATTCCAGAATATCTACATATCTTGTCAGTCTCGAACATGCTCGATCGAGTGAAACGTATTCGTCCAATATGTTCAAGCATATATTGTACTCTAGCCGAAAATATGGACGATTTTTACCTTCAAATTCGAGAATTTCTGAAATGTTGTTATCATAGCCCTACACTCCTTTAGATATTATCAACAATATAAAAATGGAGTCCTTGAAAGTTTTTTAATCTAAGAGAATATAAAAGTCACCCAACATAAGATCAGTTAAATAGGGAAAATTAAAAAAGCACAAGAATCCCTTCGTCGTGCAAACATTTGCTGATGAAGGGTGGTTTTTTCTCAGTCTAATCCGCATTTTCATCAATTTTAATTTTAAATAACAAACACATCTTATACGTTAAAAGTGTGACCAGTACTCGTTGATAAAAAATGTCATGTGACCGATTAAATGCGCAGCACCTTTTTTGAGCTTTTTAAAGACTCATTCATTAATCGATGGTCTGGCCTCACAAGAGCCCTCACTCATTTCTCATTTTCATCAATTTTTGATGTTGAAGATCTCACTGAGTGTACTTAAACCATCGAAAAGCTTATGTTCTTGATAAGAAATATTTTCCGTTAGTACGTTGTAAGTCTTTGTAAGTCAAACTTACGGATTCTATAAGATAAGATATACCAAATGAAGATGTGAAATAGTGTTCCCACATAACATAGCTACATGTCGTACCTTTCAAAGTACTTCTTACTCTAAAACTTTATTAAAGAATAACTGCTAACAGAATTTAAATCAATAAATTGTCACGCCAAATATCAAATGTTTAATTGCTTCTATTCTATAAAAAAAACTGCTCAGTGCTAAAAAAAATTGTTAACAATCTTGCCAATTTTTTTTTTAAATATTCTTCAAGTTATGAATATTTTTTAGTAAAATATTTTGACATAATTGTCTTGATTTAGCAATACTGGAACGTCTGCCTCTAAGTAATAGTGATCTTGAATTCCAATCCTGCTATTGACATAGATGGAGTCCCATTAAGTTGTCGTCAAATGGTCTGAGTTGTTGTGGCGCCAAATATTAAAATTTCAACACTGATAATACCAGACATAAACTCCAGAAAGAAAATATTTTTTAATATTTCTATTTTTACAATTTTTTATAGCCTTTTTGGGCATTGATTTCTTAATACCAATTTTTTTACATTATTGTTTATTATATGTTATTTTTTAAATTTGCAAATTATTTTTAAGTAAATTCACAAATTATTTTACCAAAACAAGATTGTGAATTGTAAAAAAATTAAAGGAGTTTATAAAGTGCCATATTAAGACTCAGAGCAGATAGTTGAAGAAATTAATTTTTCAAAGAAATTATTTCATTTTTAATATAGAGTGTCCCAAAAAGCATACAAGATTTAAATTTTACGCCATTTGTTCGACATGATAATATAGTTTCTTATACTTAAATTGGAAAATATAGTTATGAACGATATGGGGTTTCAACAAGACGGTGCCATATACCATACAGCTTGAGAAACAATTCAATTACTGCATGCGTCATTTCCTGGTCGTATTTAACACCGGTGATCAGAATAGCCCGCCAAGATCATGCGATTTAACACCGTTGAACTTTTTCCTTTCGGGTTTTTTGAAGTCTACAGTTTATGCCAACTAGCCAACGATCACCTACGCCTTTAAAAATGAGCGCTTATATTAACAAAATCCAAGCATATTTATGCAAACCGGTCAGGGAATATTTCAACAAAAGAATGCGTATATGCCAGCAAAGCCGTAGAGGCCATTTACTCAATATGTTATTTCGTATTAATTATAAAACCCTATTTTCTATCAAAATTACTTCTTGCATATATTTGGGATACCCTTTACTACAAAGGAACTTTTAAATAAAATGTATTCTAATATTACGCATGTTTAATAAATTGTATACATTTAAATACCTACAAAAATGCATAATTTTTATTTAAAATATTTATTTGAAATTTCCCAAAATATTACCCCATTTCATGAAAAGAATATTTCTACATTAGTTCAAAAATAAATTAAAAATTCATTCGTATTTTTTAAGTTTGTTAAAATTATTTACATGTTAATTGAAATGACATGTTCTCTCCTATAAGTGACAAAACTAATGGGATGCTCTTTAAAAATAATATCACAAATTCCCTATAAATAATGGAATATGTTATATTAAATGCAAAAAATTATAATCATATTTGTTCATAACAATTCGTATAATTGTGGTTTGAAATATGTATAACAGAGTAAAAATTTATTATATAATCTTTTTATTTTTTACAATTATTTCTATATAATATCACATAAAAACTGGAAGGTTTGAAAATAACTATAAATACGAAAATAAACAATGTTGTGCAAGAACAGACTAATGTGGAAGTCAAGTGTTTGATGGCGTTGAAAAATAGCAAGTGCCACTTTGCATTGTGATTATTTCCAGTAATAGCAACAGAAAACATTAGTAATAATATTAAAAGCATTGTGGACTTTAATAGCATGTGTAGGTAAATATAAAAGGTTGGAGCGAAATTGTTGCAAATATGATACATTAACATAGGTTGGGTTATGTGTGAACATCTCTATAGTCAACATTTTTGCTGATGGGAAGACTATCCGGATCCGGATACACAAGTACATATAATCGTCTGGGTGCACTTTGCATTTCCACTTACTTTTCATATGAACCGCAAAATGAATAACCATCACTTGAAACTTTTTAACTTACTCACTAGCCTTTCGTGAATATATCATAACCGTCATCACCGTCACCACTACTTCCATCAAAATTTCCGTAACTATCCTCATCATCATCACTTATTTTGCTGTGTAATTTTTCAATAGTATAACAAGAAATTTACAAAGGAAAAAAATATTTTCCGCAAAATATACGCGTTAGCTTGCATCGGTTAAAGGCAATGCTTTGTGGCAGTCACTAACCGACATTAATACCATAACGATAATGTTAACTGCCATCCATCCCCGAAGTTGAACCCTTTTTCTACAACTCTTTGAGGGTATATTTCACCACAGTATGGTAACCGTCTCGGCACGTACCAACGATGGCAACTTAGCCACCGATTATTAATTTTCGTGATATTCCCCCATCTTCAATGGAGAACGCAAAAGTTCTAAATGCAATGCAAACAGACACGATTCGGTTATGGAAGAATGGTAGGTGAGCAAACAAACACTCCCCTTCGTACTCTGGCTCTGTCAAAGAGAATTTTAGTATTCACATCTATTAAAAGTGCTCAACTCTGTTATGGTCAATACGGTGGTGAATGGTCCCCTGTGCTCATATGGGAACCCATGTTTCGGTTTAGGTTTGCATCAATTTATGGTTGTAACACAATTTTCGATGTACCAAAATGCATACAAATTTTGATGGTACAGAAGAGATTTTTGCATGGTCATGAAAATATGGTATATCGAATCAACACGCTGTTCAAAGTCCTCAATAAATTCAACCAATAAAAAAATGTTGGTTTTTGGCAAAATTATTAGGTGGCTACCGGCGCATTTTCATTTGAAAATTATAACAAACGTGATAATTCGAAAGTGGTTACAAAAATTTATTACAAAATATTTCGTTTTTTAAAGTAAACTATATTTTCTAATACAGAAAAAAAATTTAATTCCTTATTTTTGCTGCACAACTAAACGTTTATAATCTGTAGTAAAGACTTTTGTATTTTTATTTATTTTATTAGCGTAAATGGATAGGTACAAAACCGTAATAATATATAATTAACCAATTTGTTAGTTTAAAAATAAAGTCTTGTCATTTAACCGGTATCCAACATATCTATTATCTAAAGTAACATTAATTTTATTATAAAAATATAATAAAAATTAATTTTTTAAATGGGTTTTTGAAACCCACAAATAATTGTTAAATTTTGTAGATATTATATTCACAAAAACTTGTTCTCTAGTGTGCATTTGGATCTAAAGATTTCAGTGACCATTATTTCTTTGAAGATAAAGATGAAGAGACCACTATCGACTATATGTGGATTTAACAAAACGACATCATCAAAAAAGTGTTAGGACTACTAACGCGAAAAATTTATTGATCATAAATGCAGAATCAGGATACAACTTAATGGACAGATACCTTTAATGCTAAATATAATAATTCGAAAATCGAATAATCAGCCGAAATTCTGATGTCAATTGGCAGCCTCTGAGCCGTTAAGGATAAATGTTACGCAAGCCATTCAGAGACAATTGAGGCCTTGAAATACGAAATCAAAGTTGCCATTGAAGAGATACAAGCCCAGACAATCGAAAATGTACTGAAAAATTGGGTCGAGCGAATGGGGTACTGTAAGGCCAGCCGTGGCAGTCATTTAAATGATATTGTGTTTTATTCTTAAATTTTAAGGTTCAATCTTTCTAATAAAATCGGAATTATGCAACTTTTAAATTTTGCACCACATTTATGGTCCACCTTTCAATCGAGTTGATATATAAAATGGAAAACCATTTTATGTATGGAATATATTTTTATTATTTAAACGATCCAACCTAATAAAGAAACCGCAAAAAATTTGGTACAAAATATCTTTATTTCTCAACATAGGCCTCTTTTTAGCTCGATAACCCACTTCTGCCAATATATTCATTAGATTCGATACTCTGTTTATAGTAAAAACCGTCAAGCTTCTCAAAAAAGCCATTGCCGCAGATTCCACCTCTTCATTGTTAGCAGATCTTTTACCAGCGACCCATTTTCTAAAGTATGGGAAGAGAAAATAATACGGGGGGAATAAATCCGGCGAATAGGATACGTTCGCATAATACTCGCCGTTGATTTTTGAAGACAATCAATGAAAATTATACCGCACGCATTCCATGGATCTGTCTTCACCTTCTTTGCAGCTGATTTTCCCCCTTAGTCCATGGTTTTTACTATTACTTCATCTCAGGTGTGAAGTAACTGGCCCATATGTCATCTATGGATATGAATCGATGCAAAAACTCGGCTTCATCGTTGCGTCACATCACCAAACACTTGATTGAAACGATGCTGTTTATGCTCCATTGTGAGCAAACGCGGCAACTAACTTGCGCACAACTTTCTCATGTCCAAATATTCAGTCAATATGCGATGTACAGCACTTTTTGAAATACCTACCATGTTTGCTAGCTTTCGCACTGTCAGTGCAACGTCATCCAAAACCATTTTCTAGAATAGCTTCACCACTATCATATTTTATTATTGTAAATGAAGGAGTTTGTTTGACGACCGTTCACTATTAACTGAAACAAATACCAAATAACGCAGTATTATCAAACTTCAAACTTAAGCTTTTGTAACGTTTGTATCTTCGACCATGGTAATTATTTTCAAACAAAAATCGCCATTTATACGTCAGGTTGGGTACTTATCGGACTTCTCTCGTATATATTTTTTTTTTTATTTTTCCAAATTTTGAACTTGCAAAAACCAAATTTAATAAAACAATTTTCTATGAAATTCATTCTAATTTTTATAAAAATAACTTCTTAATTCAAAATGATTGTAAATGTTTGCAAATAAATTGAGACACATTTCTGTACTAAATATTTTTATTCTTATTTGCAAATCCCTTTGTAGATTATGTTTCCAAATAATTTTGAAGAGATAAGAGGAATAAATTGTTTTGATATAAAAAATTCCGAAATTTGTCCATTCACTTTTGTAGTTAACATGAGACTGTCAAATAAATTTGATATCTACGAATGAATTCCATGTAATCATATTTTATCAATTTTATTTCTGCTTATTTTCCTTAGCTTTCGAATCGATAAATATATAATAAGTGTTGACACTAAACTTTTAGTATCAAATGTATGGTCAAATATTCGGTCATAAGAGAAATCTGAAACGTATTCAATATTCTAGCAATTATTTCATGGTCAATTTAATTCCATATGCGATATTGTATTCAATTTATACATTTTTATTGAGTATTGATTATTTATTCTGATATTTATGAAATATTTGCTAAGATATTTAGTGAATAAATGAAAATTATTAATAAATTCTTCATTTGCGATTTATGAGAATCTGTCCATATCAATGAACATACATATTTATGGATAAATATTAATAATTCTTAGTAATTAGAAACGAAATATAATAGAATATTATTATTAAATTTATGTTCTTTACTATAGATTTTATTTCCAATGGGATTTCTCTTGAAAAAAATAAATATAAAAAGTATAAGTGCTCGTATCTATAAGAAAATTTTTTATTATTCAAAAATATATAGAGTTATCCAGCTTTTACTTTAAAAACTATTAGCACATTTTACGTAAAACAAGCCTACATCAGTTTTTAAAAAAATTCGAAATCAGACTTTTTTCTAAGATTTTATGGGGGAAAAAAACAAAATTGAAGAAAAAAATTTTCCGAAATAAAGGAAATTATCCTGAATTAAATAAAAAAAAACTAAGTGCAACTTAACAGGATTCTTCAAATATAGTAAAACAAAAACTAATATTTTAAGTCCTCTGCTTTGTGGTAGCCGAGTGAGTTTGCTACTAGTGCGAAAACTTAACTGGTCACAAAGCACCGTCCTTCAAATGATTCCTGTCAAAATTTGACAGCAATCGCTCGATTGGTTCGTGAGATATAGCATTTTGAGTGAAGCAACTTTTGTTATTGAAAAAAAAATGGATAAAGACGAATTTCGTGTATTGATAAAGCATTGCTTCTTGATGAAAAAAAGTACAGTGGAAACCAAAGCATGGTTTGACAAACGTTATCCGGACTCTGCTCCAGCTATTTCAACTGTGAAATATTGGTTTCGTCAATTTCGAACTGGTCGTACGAGCACAGTTGATGCAGAACGCAGTAGACGCCCAAAAGAGGTGGTTACGGCAGAAAACATCAAAAAAATCCACAAAATAATTTTAAATGACAGTAAAGTGAAGTTGAGCGAGATAGCTGAGACTCTGAAGATATCGAAAGAGCGTGTTGGACATATCGTGCATGAATATTTGGGCATGCGAAAGCTGTGTGCAAAGTGGGTGCCGCTTGAGCTCACTGTGGACCAAAAACAACAACGTGTTGATGATTCTGAGCAGTGTTTGGAGCTGTTCAAGCGCAATAAACCCGAATTTTTGCGTCGATATGTGACAATGGATGAAACATGGCTCCGTCACTACACTCCAGAGTCCAATCGGCAGTCGGCAGAGTGGAGAGCGAGCGACGAACCGAATCCAAAGCGTGGAAAGACGTAACAGTCGGCTGGCAAGGTGATGGCGTCTGTATTTTGGGATGCGCATGGTATAATATTCATTGACTATCTCCAGAAGGGACAGACGATCAACAGCGACTATTATATAGCGTTATTGGAAAAATTGAAGATTTTAATATTAACTATATGTAATTTTAACAAAATAATGCCAAAAGCTGCATATCAGTTTAAATTTTGTCTTCATATTATGCAAAAGTTTTCAATATCGATTATGATATTTATTAGCAACGTGGTATCGAATTTTAATAGTTCTTCCAAATTTTTAACCAATAACTATTTTGAAAATTTTGTGATATCAATTGGACCCCTAAGATTTTTTTAAATAAATTTTTATAGAAATCTTATTAACGCTAATAAATTTTTTTAACACCTAAAATTTTTGTAATAAATTTTTATAGAAATTTTATTAACGCAAGAGCAATTTAAAACCAAAATCCACCTAGAAGCGGAAAAATTAATTAAAAACTAACTTAATAGATTTAAGATTATCTTTAAAGATTTTTAAAAAAATCATAATTTGAGTAAAATGGCACATTTTTCAAAATATAACAAAAAAAAATTGTCATCAAATTACAAATGTATTAAATTAATTTTTTTTTCTTAAATTAAAAATTGGATAAATGTCTCGTTTATAGAGAAGGTGACTTTATTCAATCGCATTATTTTTTTTTATACTCATATATAATAAAATAGCAATATTAATGAAGTACAAACATTTTTTTTCCAATACTTCGCTTACAGATTTCTTGGAATAATTTCGCTCACCAAGATAATAAAAGCTGAAAATTCACAGAAATCCTAATCAAATAAACATTATTCAATCAAATAAATATTTGACAATTGTCATATAAAATGTAATAAAATATAACGAAATAAAAGTATAAATAATGAATCATTATTTATTTTTAACAACAACAAAAAAAATGAAAGCAAAACTTTGATTTTGTACTTACAACGAATGGCAGTTATTGGAAAAATGAGTAAAATTTTCAAGGAAAATATTGTATTTTTAGCAAATTTATCCTTTTTGCTAAAACAAAAACCAAGAAAGAAAAACTGAAAGGGACCAATGAAGATAATGTATTTGTATCTTCTGATAAGCCAAATTATCGAGTGTAAACTGATAAAAATGTTGTCATTTCAAAAAATGATATTACGAAAAGGCAGAAAATTGTATCAAAGTCATGGATTTCACTTGCTCGTTTATATATACTAACAGTGAATTGACAAATTGATAGGTACGACAACTAAATTCTGGGACCAAAAAAGGAAAACACAACTTAGCACTAAACTTCATAAACCAAAAAGACAAAAATCCATTGGAGCTACGAGTACTCCACTGTAGTAAGAATATTGAGAAAAAATGATTCTTTACGAGTTTCGGAACAAAAATTCATATGTGTCTGCATGAAAAACTAAGGAACAGGCCCACTTACTTCGCATATCCTTTTCGCATATGAGTAATTGTGTATGTATAAGGGGAATATTTTTTTTATAGCCCATGATAAAATGCTCTGATAATGTCACCAGACCTTTTCGATAAATCACCCGTTATCGATGGTTCTTGCTTCCTCTTAAAAAAAACGGAAAAAAAACTGAGGAAGTATTGGAAAAGGACGCATAACAGTAAACATAACAGGCTCTCTGAAGATAGAATAAGCAAAATATCTTAAATATTTCATAAATATGTTAAAGCATATTTTTTTTTATTTTTTTATTTGTATTTTAAAACTTTTTTATCATTGATATTTCTTTTATCTTCTCCCTACTTTTCAGATCATTGCAAAAACTTTTCACATTAAAATTAATTTTAGTTTAGGGTTTAGATCCTTCTCTTCACATTTAATAGAAAGATTTCAAATCAGACCAAATGGTTTCATGTTTTTGGTTAGACTTCTTCTAAAGTATTTTCAAATCTCTAACAAAGGATATTTGGTTGCCAAAATGATGTCTATTTTACTGGGGTCTTGTTATCAAAAAGGGTGCAATGTTCGTAGATATATTTTTCATTCTATTACATCTAAGATTTAATAAACTTTAAGAAGTAGTTTTCTAATAATTTCTTTAATTAAAGTATTATTTTTATTAATTTTTTAAAAAAAATTCACTAAATATAATAAAAAAAATTTCATTTTACTTATAAGCCCAAGTATCAGAAATTATTACCCTTCAGTAATTCTAGGACACTCCTTTATATGTGCTTGTAAGTATTACCACGAATGTTTCTGTAATTTATTCCAATCACTGTCATTTTAAATAACACTCAATAGCGTGTCCAACCTTTGACTATGATAATTATTAGCCACGTGGCATCGAATTTTAATAATTCTTCCAATTTATTGACCAATAAATATGCCACGATGACCGTTTTTAATTTCACAAAACAAATAAGAAATTTTGTTTGCACAGGACTAACAGAGTCTCTCACGTATAACGAACGTAGTCTCAGTAACTCTTAATAGTTAAGTGGTCAAATATGATTTGCAGAAAAATATTATTTTCTTTAAAAAAAATCTTAAAAACAAGTTTACCTCAGAATAAGGAAAATATTAAATATGGAATTAATTTCTTTTTATAACATCCAAAAAATCCGAAATTAATAAAATTCAAATTTTTTATTTACAATCAAATCTTTAAAAAAATAAGTCATAAAAAGTTACATATTTTTAATCTGTCATAAATTCTGAAACATGCTTACAAGAGTTTTTTTTTTATAATTCGTTGCATGAATACAAAGTTATTATTTTTAGAAGGAAAAAAAACCGACCATCAATCAATAAATAATCTGTTAAAATCTTTAAGTTTATGACTATTGTCTTTTGAGATATCTAAAAATATAAACATATTATAGAATTCATTCAATATTTTGTCTTTGAGGATTTTTATTTACGAGTATGCGACAGTATTAGAAAAAATTCCTTATGGATTATGGTAAATTTATCTAAAGAATATTTAAAATCCTTTTATTAAGTGTTGATATGGAGAAATTTTTAAATAATCTTTTTTATACTATAAATAGCTACGATTTTTGTTGTGTTAGTGGATTAAAATTTATTTTGGATATAAATACAAACTATCATATAGAATACGTCGGATGAAATAGAATCAATTTAAATAAAAAAAAACTTAGCACAACTTGATAGGATTATTATTATTAAAATACAGTAAAACAGAAAATATTTTAAGTCCTCTGCTTTGTGGTAACCGAGTGAGTTTGCGACTAGTGCGAAAACTTAACTGGTTATCTTTTTCGTGGTGCGGAAAGAATATTCCTGTCATTTTACAGTGGTGAACAAAATATATAAATTTAAAATAAAATTATTACACATAAAATTTTTCATTTTATATTAATGATAGGGTATTTACCAGACAATGCGTCCGAATTATAAAAATTGTCTACAAAAGTAGTGATTATGTCGTAGCCACGTTTCGAAGAAAATTTTCTGCAGCAATGAGGTTTATTTCATACTCGAAACATACGTCAAAATCAAATTTAAGTCTCTTAAAATGCAAAAATGATTCATAAAAAGCCACTGCATCCGCAAAAAGTGACTGTTATAAAAAATAAGTTTTTATAGAAATTTTATTAACGCTGATAAATTTTTTTAAACCCTAAAATTTTTTTATAAATTTTTATAGAAATCTTATTAACGCAGGAGCAATTGACAACCAAAATTCACCTATTAATGGCCGAAAAAACACTCTGAAATATACGGAAAAGTAATTAAAAATTATCTTAATAGATTTAAGATTATTTCTAATATTTTTAAAAAATCATAATCTGATTAAAATGGCACATTTTTCAAAATATAACAGAATAAAAATGTTACCAAAATCTACGTGAGATGAAATAGAAATAATTCTTTTGGTAATTTTAAAATGGCAATTTTGAAGTGTAGTAGAAAAGTAATAATACTTATTGTATATTACTGAGAACTGTATACGTTAGTCCTTGCTAGATTTGAATCAAGGATCTTGTAACTACGAGACCAAATAGAGCGTGATAAGTGAAATTATATTTTTCTAGTGCGTTACGAACACAAGCCGTGAAATTTTTATAAATCCACCAGTTTGGCTTACTAAAAGTTACCATGACCTTTTTGGGGAATATTTTTTATTAAGAACACAAGGCTTTTGTTTATGACATAAATCATTTTTGGGGGCATTCAATATCAAAAACCCATGAAAATGTGGAAAAAGTGATACATTAAAAATTATGAGGATTGAGTCAAATTTGAACCATTTTATCCTTCATCAGATTTTGACTCAAGACTTGGGCAGCGGAACACTTGAACGCCATCTAGTATATGGTCATCTCCATAAAGAAGTTTTTGTAAAAAAAAACGGACTTTCTGTGCTTTCCCAGCCCGTGTAAATTTATTTTGGTTCCCAAATGTAAAAAAATTACTTAAAAGATACATCGTCATTTTGGTACTGTCAATAACATCCAAAGAAGTGTAGAGTGCAAATGCATTATTTCCACTCCAAATGCATTGGGCCACCAGTACCGGAAGTGGAGTAGAAACAGCGCATCTGCCGAGGTATAGCTGATCAAAAAAATAACATTGATACATTTTTTTCTTTAAATTTAAATGTTATCTATATGCAGGGGATAAAGCCCATCATTATCCCCCTGAACAAGACCATTGCCATTACCCCCCCCCCCCCCCCCCCCCCTCAAAATGCATGGCCATTGCCATTACAAACGTCGATAGGTGCATAATAGCCCAATGGGTGTGAATAGATATTTTGCTAAGGGATTAGAATGGTAGGATAGACGTCAATGCAATTTTTTATAATGGGAGATGCACCGCATAAAAGGGAACATTGACAATTTTTCGAAGGATTCCGGATTGTAGGATTTGGATTGAAAGGGAATTGTAATGCTTAGTCTTTATCGGGTCCAGTACCGTTTTGTATAGTAATAGTTTGCTTTTTATTGTCAGTTTTGACCTACTATTTGTATCGTCCATTAATTTCACTTATTTTAGTTTCCTTATGTGATTTCTAGATTAAAAAAATGAGTAAAAAAATGCCCGTTTTACTCATTTATCCCCTCTCCCTACTTTTGGAATCAGGTGATTAAGGAGTGGATGTTGTTCTGTAGGATATTGATGGCTGTAGAAACACCTTTGTGATGTGTCATCAGTATATGTTGCAGGAAGGATATTACGGTAACAAGAAATATTATGGATTTAAATATTGTAAAGGATTGGACTTAGGATACTTCCCTGAGGGACACCAGCGGAGATAGGTTAAATGTCAGAAAACTTAATATTTTCATCTATATAAAAATATCGGTCTGAGAAATAAAATTTTAGGATGTGGATATAACCATAAAGTAAGACTCGCTATAACTTCCAAAGCAATTCAGCGTGCTAAATGTTAAATAATCCGCCTGGGCACTGCTGGATAGTGAAATTCTCAGCTCTAAATCCAAACTGATGCTGAGGAATCACACTCTCGGCGTCAAAGATAGGATAAAGGCCTAAAGATACAATTTAAATAGATTATGTACAATAAAATAAAAGTCTAATTACTTTTCTGCCATACCTCATCTATGCAGATTTTTAAAGAAAATAAAATTTAAAAAAAATAAAAAGTAGCATTTTTAAATTGAAAGCTTAATTTAGTTTTATTAATTTGCCAAAAATATCCTTAACAAAAAATTGAAAAATTTTAAATCTATTAATTTATTCCCAAAATATTTTTTCAAATCTATTTGTTCATAACATTAAAATTAATCTTTATCAATCTTTGAGTAAAATATTAAAAAGATATTTTCTTCCATTTCTTATAAGAGGAAATAAAAATATTTCAATTAATTTTTCTTCTAACCAAAAAGAAATAAATCGAAATTGATAAATGACTATGTATCCTGTTGCAAAAATGAAATAAAAATTGTTGCCAAATTTTCAATTTTCTTCTCATTTTAAGATTTTCATTTCTGTAAATTTCTCAGTATGAGCATAATCAATACTATAATATTTCTATAATACCAATATCAAAATAAAGGATAATGTACTGTTGCTACTATAGAATAAAACAGAGTGGAATAAATAGTGCAGTAAAGAGGCAATATTGGAATAGGGTCATCATAAGAGAAATGTAAAAGCTAAAAATTTTCGTTCTGATCGAAATTGAATATGTACAGGGAAAAGGATCTGTTAGGGCGCCATACAACCCGTGGTGTTGATAATTTAGTGTTCGAAAGCTTGCTTGGCGTGAATGTCAGAATATTGTCTGCAGAACGAGAACCAACCATAAAAATAAAAATAAAGGAGTAACTCACTTCGAAAGTGTACTTACTTCGTGCCCAATTCAACACATCGTTTTACGATTTGCAACAAAAATCAAGGGAATCCCCGCAATCATGCAAAGCTTCCGAAACGTAGTCATCTAATGCGTTGTTGGCTCTGCAAGTTCGCTCGCATGTTGATGCCGGTGGACGGTAGTCGTTGCTGTCGCCGGCTTCTATGTCGCTGTCGCTAATGCTGTCTTCATCATGCACGTCGGTGACTGCTAGTTGGCAAGGAAATGGCTGGAAAATTGAGAATTTATGTATTTTTGGCAACCGAACCAACCATTGCCAGCTTCCGTTAACAACAAGAAAACTTTTCGGGATGCAATGATAAATTATTATCTTTACGGTCGACAAAACTATGAGATTTATTAATTCCATCTACGGGAGTTATGCTCCATATTCTATATTTGCCACCAAATATCAAATATCCTATATACAGTTAACCATTATATATTATATGTGTATATTTGTAGATTGAAATTGTATTTTTGCACCGTGTCAACGATGAATTTGAACACTAAGCATCTAGTTTGACAAATAAAAACTAGAATCCGAACGAAAAGAACAAATTTGTTATGTGCTTCAGTTTGAAATACTCGTAAAAATTACATTTATGTTTTACTCAACAAACATATAGCTTTCTCATGCAGGTTTTTCCCACCCGAAAATTCGAAAATTATTAGTTTGTGATCAAACAATAAGTGCACGGTCATAACTCATCCAAAAAGAAGAAGAGGAATACTAAGAAGTCATTGCTCAGACATTGTTTATCTCGGAAAAATAACTTTTTGTCAAGTACCTAGATTACCAACTTTACGGTACACTCAACTATAGTCTGTATAGGTTGAAGTATTTGTAAGAGGAAAATAATATGTTATCTTTAAAAATGATTATGACGATATTTGTCCAGGTAAAATCATAGAGAGATAAAATGATTTCTTTTAACGTTCAGAATTTATCTATTATCTTACATGTTTAACAAACAACTCAATTTAAAAAGATAACAGACGAGTATCCTTACATTTATAGTAAGTATAAAGTCTTTCTACTGTATTCTTTTGTATTCAATTAAATTTAACTGTAGTCATATTGACTGACTTTAACACGAGTGTAGTCTGATAAGTCAGTGATAACTGCTAGAAATAAGTTCATATCACAAAAACAATATATATTTTATCATCTAAAATTTTTTTAAATACACTGTCATAAAATTTTATAAACATATTCTAATTATTTTAATTTTGACAATCATTGAAAGCAGACAACCTTTCATTAAAAAAAATTTAATTCCAATAAACATTGTGTTTTGTTGTTAATGCAAAAAAAATTGAGTTTCGTATATTAATAAAACACTATTTTTTTAAGGATATATAAGATCATAACCAAGCTTGGTTATAATTAATAAAATTCAATATATCCTTTTTAAATAACTGTGAATGTATATTAAATATCTGGCATAGTAAACACCTCATGAGAACTTGGAAACAACAGTTTAAATAAAATGTTGGATGTGTTCAATAGAGTGTTTCGACATTTTTAAAATTAATCTAAATAAATTTCGTCGATTCATAAATTTTAATGAAATATGGATTCAGTATTTTATACCAGAAACCAAAGTTCAGTCAAAATAATGAACTTTTGCTAGTGCACGTACATCAAAGATGGCTAAAACGGCTTCATCGGTAGGAAAGTTTTACTGGAATGCACGTGGTATAATATTCATCGACTATCTTAAAGAAGGAAAAACGGTAACAGGATAGTATTATACAGCATTATCAGACTAGTTGAATAGTGAAATCAGGACAAAACGATTGCATTTGGGAAATGAAAAAGATCTGTTTCATTATGAAAATGCACCCATCTTCACATTTATCGATAATTGAAAAATTAAAATGAGTGAAATTACATTATGAATAGCTTCCCCCACTAACCGTAATCCACAGATTTGGCTTTCTATAACTTTTTCCAACTCTGAAGTTATAGTCGAAACTAAGGGCTATTTTGTAGAGTTTAATAAATTGTATTAAACGAATGGTAAGAAGAAGTTAAAATAAAGTGTATCGAGCTAGGAAAAGATTATATTGAAGAATAAATAAATTTTTATTGAATAAAGAAATTGTATGTTTCATTTATCACTGATTTATCAGACTGCCTTCGTAAAAATCTCGGCACATGAAAATATAAATAAAATTTATTTTTATATACAACCTACGGTATACATATAAACTCATATATTTTTAGTATAGAAATAAATTTCACCAAACAAAGTGATTTCATTCTACCAGAAAATAAGGACATCAGAGGACATGTTATATTCGTATTTGAAGAAAGCACCTATTTTTATGCAAGCTTTGTTTGTTAACCTTTAGACATATAATATTTTTGTCACACTTTTTAGCTTTTGATAAATAACATATTCCATAGACGTACATTTGGAATATTTTTTCATATATTATATTTTTTCTTGAAGACAATAAAATTCTTCTAAAAATACTAAAAGTGGAAATATCAATACTGACGGGTTTACGTCAGAGCTCTTGAATAAAGGTTTACGCTTTTGAATTGCTGCTTTAAGTAATAAACTTAAGTAGAATAAACAATAACGTATACGAAATATGTATCTATGCATGTAATATATTTAAAACTATAGTTTAATTTCTATTTTTAATCCTAGATGAAAATCTTAAGTGTACAGTGATAAATGAAAACGAAACAAAAATATATGAAAATGAAATAATAATAATAAGAATAATAATAGAGAAGCATTTATTTGTAAAGAAAGAGCAATAATCCTTTAATATAAATGCGTTTGTACAGAATTTAAAAGCCATTTCAGGATGTTAGGTTTCCTTAAAATGACTTTGCTTACTATTGTTTTTGGCTAGAATTGTTAGACATAAATTGGGATGGTTTTATAAAGACGTAATTTAATTGCGAATCTTTGTATAGAAGGTATCAGCTTAGTTTAGTGTATCCTGTCTGGTATACTTTATTGTTTAATTTTAATATGCATCGCCTTTTCCATCATGTAACAATGAAAAATACTAGTTAGCTAGCCAAATACCAAAGACATTAAGCCTAAACGATGCAGATATATTCGTACAATTAAGTGTTGATAAAATTTGGATTGTACGAATATATCCTATATAAGGATATGTGACTGCAAATACTTTGCCTGCTCTATTGGAAACATTTATTTACTACCTACTTTATTACAAATCTCTACACAAATCCTGGTATTAATATGTTTACACTTCGTTTCTAGCATATGAAAGATTTAATTCTCAGAATATCCTCTTAGTCAAATCTTTAGTTTTAATCAGGGTTGAGTGTGTACAAAATTAATGCATTTAAGGTAAGGGAATGATTGTGAATGGTTTCAATAGGAGCACTCGTTCAGCAGCATGCCTTTGAATCATTACGGATATAATATCGGCATCGTGATGAAAGTTCACACTTCAAACTTAAATCATTTTCAGAAACAATGCAAGGATTATGTGAATACGGGAAGAACTTTTACGTAATGATTTTATAATTAATCCCATCTAAATGAGGTTTACTCTCTACCTGGGGCAGAAATTGCAATCGAACACATGTCAGCAATTTCAAACGATTAATGAGCACCCAAACAGTGCTAACTTCAAATTTGTTTTCTATGTTAAATCCACCCCCTCTGCAAATATGTGGCGATTCATTAAAACTGTTCTTTGATGTAAGTAAAAGTTCTGATCCTTGATTATGTGGTAGCTGAAAGAAATTCCATGTTCAGTTCTTCTTGAGTTTGAGTTCCGGACAGTTATTCCTTTCCAAGTACACAAACGAGTGTTAATGTGAACATTTTTAAGGATACGATAACACTTTCCAAAGTTCGATTTTTTTCTTTGAAGAACATGTATTTGCACCTATAAATTATAACCATTCTAATCACATATAGCTATGAGGGTAGGTCCAGAACTACCCGACCTTAAAATAGAAAACACAAAAAAAATTGGGCTAAAATATATTTATTTCTCAACATAGTCTTTTTTTAGCTCGACACCCCACTTTTTGTAGGATATTCAATACTTTCGACACCCTGTTTATAGTAAAAACTATCGAGCTCCTCAAAAAATCCACCTCTTCATTCTTAGCAAATCTATTACCAGAGAGCCATTTTTTCAAGTTTGGAAGAGAAAATAATCCGAGGGGTCTAAATCTGACAAATAGAGTACGTGAAGAAGAAATTCGCGATAACGGATGTGTTTGTCTTGATTTCATGACTCAAACGGTGCAATAAGTTTGCAAAATACACTCTGTCGATTTTTTTCTTTTTAAAGATAATCAATGAAAATTATCCCATACGCATCTCAAAAAAATGACGCCATAACCTTGCCTGCAGATGGAACTGTCTTCGCCTTCTTTGAAGGTCATTCTCTCCTTTCAGTCAATTGTTGTTACTATTCCTTCATCTTAGGTCTAAAGTAATGGGCCTTTGTTTCATCTATGGTTATGAATCGACACAAAAACTCGGCTTTATCGCTGCGACACATCCCCAAACAATTAACTGAAATATTCTCACAACGCTGTTTATGTTCCATTGTGAGCAAACGCGGCATCCATTTTGCTCATAGCTTTGTTATGTGCAAGTTTTCCAAGTCAATATGTAAAGTACAGCATTTTTTGAAGTGGCTACCATGTCTGCTAGCTTGCGCATTTGTGGATTTTGTGCATTTTGGTGACCACTGTGATGTTCGTCTTGGCAGCTCGTAGGGCCTCGTTTAAACTCTTGTATCCAATATTATATTATTGTAAATGAAGTAACCGATTCGCCCAGAGAAAACTCTACCTTGGTTTTGAAATTAGTTTGGACTGAGACCATTTAAATGAAAGTATTTTATCACATAACGATGACCAATTTTTTGTTCGGTTTTTGTTCGGTCATGTCTAACTCGGTGGATATTCAAAAAATTACACTTAGCATATTTAAGTATCTAAAAAACTATAACTGACTGTAAAAATTAATTATATTTAGAAAAAGTGACTGTATGGCATGCACTTTCGTCTTGAGGTGTCGTTGGCCCATTTTTCTTTGAAAATGAAGAAGGAAAAGCCATTGTCATCAGTTCTGAGCGCAATGGCCATATGAAAAGCAACTTTATTTTTTGGTATAAATGCAAAAACTTTAAACTATAATTTTGACAAAATAACACTACAAGCCAAAACAATTGGCAGATTTTTGCTTAATTTCATGATAAATTTTAGGACGCGTAATTGCTATTGTTAGGACTTTTTCTTATAAATATATATAATCAATTGTGCTTATGCAGACAATTTTTAAACTTTACAGTTTTTATAAATTAATGTCCATCAATTTATTATCGACTGGTAGTTTAAATTGTACAAAAAATTCATCAGAAAAAACCTCAAATGGATTGAGTCCTAGAAGGAGTCTCAAGGCACTAATTTATCATATTTGAACTTTGCCATTTTTAATATAAAATTACAAAGTTCAAACATAATAATTAAATAATATATCTTAACAAAAACATAATTTTAAATCTATTTTATTTAACTTTACTATTCAAACCACAGGATGGATAACCTTTTATTAATGGATTTAATATAACCACAGAGTAAGTAGCTACTCGTAAAGATTAAAAATAAATTTGCTATTAGATATTTCTTAACTAATCTCGGCAGTTCATTCAAGAAAAATATTTTTTTTATATTCTTCTCCTATTTTTACATAGAAAAATTTTATTATTAATTACAAAACCATGAAAAAACATAGAAAAGCCCGAAATTCCTCTGCTCGAAATAATTCAATTTCCCGAAAATAATTCAATTTCAAATTACGTTGATTAGTTATTGTTAAATCGAGCTAAACGAAAGTTTGTAATACCAACAGCAGAACTGTTTTTATAAATTTTTTGAAGTAGCCATTACCTTTGTTGGTAGGTATTACTGCAACTAAATACTTCCTTAAAGTAAGTGTATCGAAATAACAACACCAGTAAAAATGGAAATAAGTTTAAGTTAGTTTGTATAGTTTTTCTAGAAATTAATTTGCCGCAACTAAAATTATAATTGAAAAATACCGAACCACTTTTCCGAATGAACTTCATTATTAATTCCCGACAATTGTTTAAACTTTTCCATTTAAAGTCAAAATAGTGTAAACGCAACGAAACATCGAAACTAACGAATTCAAAAGTATGGAAAACTGGACGATATGTTGAACTTTTCAATTTTACGCGAACAAACAGCATTGCTTTTTGGTTCGAAAGGATATTATTTGCCTTTTACTATTTCATTAATCTCCAAGGATGTATAAATTCTATTAAAAATATTCAAGAGTTCCTTTTACAACAGTTTTCTTTATTCCAACAATACCAATTTGAATGGCTCTGTTATAAAATATAAGCAAACATTTTTACCACTATTTATTATATACATAAATATGCTTTCTTGTACAATCAGAAAATGCAATATTTTTTGCAAAGGAAGCATAAACAATTTACAGCCTTTCCAATGAGGCAATAAAATGTTCACTCCTGGGAATCAAATTCAGTAAAACTTTCATCATATTTTCTACCCAAAATGGTTAGTTTGAAATATTTCCATATGAAAACAAAAAAATAAAAATAAAAACAAATTACTTATATTAATTTTTACTTGTTAAAAAAATTCTGTTCATTTTTGAATACCCGAAAAATTTGCAAAGGTCTCAAAAGAATGTAATCAAATTTTCTAAAAACATTTTTCGAAGATGTATCCTTTTTTTTCTGGGAGTTACAATATATAAAATTTTTATTTTCCATATCATATTTATCTAAAAAGGAAATCCTTTTTCAAAAAAATGATCCTTGTTGAAACATCAAAATCAGATAAAATATGAAATATGACATTTTTTTTAAAAAAAAGTTGTTTTACCTTTCATTATAAACCTTTTATGCAACAATGTTTTCAACATCATTTTAGAATTTTTTTTTAACTTCAACATAAAAGACAAAAATATCCCCGAGGCTTTTTATATAATTTTTTTTAAATAAATACAATATATACAAATACATTAAAACCATTTTTTTTTATAAATATTATTGTTGCGTTTAAGAAAACCTTACTTACAATAATTACTTAAAATTTACTAAAAAAAAAGCGAAGACTTTTTTGAGTTTTTGATTATAAGAAAATTTTGCTATATTTTTAACTTATAACGTTAATATTAATTTATAAAAATAAAACAAAAAAATGAATTACTTTAAAAGTATGTCAAATATGTAGTTGACTTTTTTTTTCCTAGAAGAAGTTGGGGGAATTTCGTCTGACAAGGGTTGATATTATATAATATTTATTGTACAACGGCTTAAATTTAAAAAAAATAATTTTATATGCTTTTGAAACATAATAAAAATACGACAATTACATTGTCGTGATGAAAAATGATAACATCAACTAATATCGTTGGAAAATTATGCCTTTGAACATTGTTCAGGATAATAATATGTTCTGCAATATTTTTCTATGTAAACTTTTATATATTATGATTTTTAATAATTTAATTATTTAAAAAGAAAAATTCTTTACAATTTTTATTATATAGAGTAAAATTGTTTTCATAGAAAAAGATAGGTTATGGCAATAATTTAGCCCATTTCAATATTGAAATAATCGGGGATTTAGCAAATATTATAAGAAATTCTTTAAAAGTATTTTACAATTGGTGCTTTTTAGTAACTTACAAGGAACTCCTGAAAAGTATTGAGACTGGCATCGCTGAGATTCATATGGCAATACTGTGAACTTAAGTCCCTCCTAGACGTTCAGTACAAGTTTTAATCCAGTATGATAACTATGCGACTCTATAGGGCGTTATAAGTAAAATTGTAATTTTTTTCTCTCGTAAGATCAGATGCCAATTTGTAGCGCCATGAACATGAGGCCATTTGGCGATGCCATATCTCGTGGGGGTTTAAACAGCCAGTTTCTTTAACGAAATTGGTCTATAGTGAATTGGAGGATAAAGTCAAAGATTATGCAGGTTTTTGGAGTAAATTTAAATATTTAAGTGGGTTCGGAATAGGGCTTCAAAATGCAATAGTTCAAGCTTAGGAGTTTCACAATCTAAGGACTCCTATTCAAAAACAAATGCGAGGTTTAATGGTATTCATTTAAAGTATAGAGAATGGCTGAACTCCACAGGAATGGTATAAAGGACAAAGTTGGTTATCGAAAGGGAAATCATGGGTATGTATGGCATACCCAATCCGAATTCTGAAAAGTTTTAATGCCCAGAATTTCGGATTGGTTGTTTAGTAGAACATTGTTGGTCCAGTCTTTTTACCTACACATGTCTAAAGATGCTTAATATCATTTGGTTAGTCGATGGGGTAAGTTTAATATTACATTGGGAAGGCAAAGTGAATACTATAACCACCCCCCTCCCTCCCCTACACACCGCTTGGTGCATCTGCTAGTTTAGCTTATAAAAAGTATGAGCGAACATTCTTATCAAGTCTATAAGAACTATTTTAAAATAGGAAACTTATAAAAATGAGAAATGAGTGAAGGCTCTGTTAGGATAGATTGTCGATTATTATTGAAGTTGATAAAAGGTTGGAAATAAGAATTGGAGGAAAAAGTCAAAGATTATGCAGTTTTGTGAAGAAAATTAAATTACTTAAGTGGATTCGAAATAGGGCTTCAAAATGGAATGGTTCAGGCTTATTAGTTTTACAATGGAAGGGCTTCTATGCAAAAGGAACTGCGGGGTTAAATGGCTTTCATTTAAAGTATGGGTAATGGTTGAACGCCATAATAATGGGCAAGGTTGGTTACCGAAAGGGAATTCATGGGTAACTTTGGTATACCCAATCCGAATTCGGAGAAGTTTGTTTGCAATGTTAGCCCAATGTGCGGATAGAAACATTCACAACAGGAATTGAATTAAGGACGAGGTTAGGATTCCTGCCGTTAGGAAAGACTGATCCAAATTCTAAGAAGTTTGTTTGCCCAGAATTTCAAAATGGCTATTGAGTATAACATTGGTGGCACAATCTTTTTATCGAAGTATGCCTAAAGATGCTTAATACCATTTCTTCACTCGATGGAGTAAGTTCAGAATTACAGTGGAAAGGCAAAGTAAATACTACTCCCCCCCCCCCCCCTCCTCCAACTGATATATGTTGACACTACTTATGCTATCAATATGACTTCGAATCCAATGCAATTCGCCGTTTATATTGTTTAATGAATTGTGACGAATCAAATTAAGCACCGGGTCAACTGATGAGCCACGAATGTTTCCAAAGCTGCGAGATTTGAAGTTGTCTATTTGTTTTTGTATGCCATCACATTTTGTGTTAGGCTTGGTGAATCTACTTTCAGACTTACAAAAATTATGACGAACATTTCTTATCAAGTCTACAAATTTTGTAGTCGCAGAAAGCATTTTGGAAGGGTAGATAAGCTATGAGAGATGAACTTTGCTCAGGGAGGCCCTCATGATAGAAAACTTATAAAAATAAGAAATGAGTGAGGACTCTTATTAGGTTAGATGGTCGATTATTATTGAAACTGATGAAAGGTTCGGAAAAAAGGTTCTTCGCACCAGATCGGACATTGCAGACATGTTTCTATGTTTCTACGTACGCTCTACCGGCGTTTGTCCTAAGTGGTACTCAACCCAATTAGTCACACCCTCCCCCCATAACCACTTCCGTGTGGTCATAAACTCGGACATTTTACAACTTCCTTCTTTCAATCTACCCACCCTCGTGGTTAAGCTAAGCATATGTGTGGATTAAAATAGGAAAATTTATGGAACTTATTGGACACTGTGCGAAGCGTTCTAATGTCTTCATATTTAAAACCCACAGCCACCTCAAATCCAATATCAAACCGGTCTGCTGAAGAATGGGGAGTCTCTGACCTCGGGCTCGCAGTTAAAACAGATTACTCTGAATTTGTAGGGATCTTCCTTTCGTATTCCCATAAGAACGCCTATCAGATTTTTAGGGTTCGCACTCCTACAGTCCTGGTAGCCTTTGGGGGATCATATGAATTGCATCTGCAAAACAATCGTATGATGCTATGCTATATCCACTGTTGGATATCCACTTTGGCCACTTGTTAACCACGTGCCATCATTGGGATGATAGCCTGGTATATACTTAATATATCACCGTTGGGGAATTGCAGACACTTGGATGCTCCATCATTGCATTGCACCATGGTACACGCCTATGAGCTTTGACGAAGAAATTAGATCCTGTGGTTTCCCAGCCTGCTTCCACCTCACTATTCCTCTTATCCAAGTACTTGACCTTTGCAAAGACTAAATTATAACATCCTCAACTCAAAAGCTTCAAGCGATTCTAGTTTAAGCCTTCCAACACATCACTGAAGAGTATAAACAATGCCTTTTGTGGACGTATACCTACCCAAGAAAACTATTTTGATGTCTAAGAAACTATTTTCATATCTAAAAAAATTAAAATGAAAAAACTTATGTTAAACTCTTTATTTCCTCTGTTTACAAAAATTTAAAAACTTCGTTTAGAATTAATTAAAATGTACTTTTTTTAATTACAATAATTAAAATAAACTTTTTTTTTATGTAAACTGCTCTTGTTTAAGTATTACTAAGTTGGATTGTTAAATGAAACAAATTTAACGATTTTGGACAATGAATGATCCATTAAGCTATGGGAGCACTGTTGCTTGTGATACGCCAGTCAAATATTTATGTTCAATTATAATACAAAATGGTGCCGAAATTTGTTAGCAGTAGTAAACCGTAAATGCGACCAATTTCAAACTGATAAAACAATTTGTGGTTGACATTTTAATGACTCGGCACTTGCGGTTAAAGCCATATACTTGGACCACGAACTCCTTTTCAAATTTTGCTGTCCATCTGGTTTTGCATCTAAATTTTGTAGGAGTGTTTCGTAATTTCCAATACGTAGAATGAGACCAACTACACGTAAAATTGCAATTTCAGTATTTGGATATTCACCCTCTTTCCAATTTTATAGTACATCGTATTTGTACTCGTATTTATGGCATAAAGTCTCCAACAAGTAATGTTGTATTTGCTAGAGTACGTGTGTGAATTTAAAATATCGACAATCGTAAGCACTCGGATTATATTCTCAATAGCGATAAAAACATGAAAGGGGAAGTCCTGAAACTGTTTTTTAATTGAATTTGGAAACTTTCTCTCGATGAGATGTGCCATCTTATTAAACGATACTGACATTTTCCACTGCTTCTATGGTAGTAAATCTCTTGCTAGGAATTTTCTTTAACTTTTCTGCTTTGGACAGACTTTCAATTTCCATCCTTGCTGAGTCATGAGAAAGTTAGAAATTATGCTTGTTAAAAGGGGCAGTCAAGCGCCCGAAGCCCGAAAACTCCTCGAATCAGTTACGAGTACCACCTTACGCGTCTTCTACCACCAACAATTTAATGATAGTAGAGTGCATGTCTAAAAGTTTTGTTTGACAGTATAGTCCAGGGATTGCGTTGTTTCTTCTTCGAAACCTATTTAGTATGTGGAAGGTAAATATTGCCATGCATGGATATAAGTTTAAGGTCTTGGCATATATTTCGGTCACGTCCTTTCATAAAGCGATAAACGAACGAGTTGAATTGAATTCCGTTCAAATAGTAAGGGGATGTGCAATCAACTTATTGCATTAGTTTTGCCAAAGCTGTCCTTCAAATACTCACATTTGAAGATGGTATCTCCGTCCAGACTCTTTTCTTCACTATGGCAAATATTTACTTTGGCGAAGGAAGTGACTATAAATATTTGTATTGTCAGAAGCTTAACGATAACAATAATCAATGTATCGAAAATTTCAAATACGTACGAATTTTTTAGAATAAATAATATATATTATTATATACAATATAATAAGTATGAAAAAGAAAATTTTGTACAAAATAAATTCTTATGTATAATATCTGACAGAAAAGTAGTGAGACTGGTATTATTGAGAGCAATCTGGCAATACTGAGAACTTTTCGTCCATAAAACTTATGTAGTCGTTCCTCGTAGACAAGTTTTAACTTCGTCCGGTATATAAGCAACCCTATAAATAAGTGAAGTTGTGGTTTTTTTTATGGTATGTTCTGAAAAATATAACATCGAAATTTTGCGTTAGGGCTTGTGAATCTACGAGTTTGACTTCAAAAAGTAAAGCCTTTCTTTTATTTATATAAATATAATAAAAGGCTCAGAAAAAGGAGATCCTATAAAGTCAGACCGTTGATTTTTTGAAGTCTGACAAGCTTTTGAATAGAAATCTCGCTCAGGGAGGTCTAAAATATCGAAAACTTATAAGGTCAAACAAACGATTACCATTAAAATTCATAAAGAGTTCATAAAAATGGTTACTCGCATCTAGCTGATAAGGCCGCCTGTCACACACTTATTTCCATCAACGAGCTTTTATCAGAAAAAGGGATTTCTGTAGTTCCTTAAACCCCCTATTTACCTGACTTTTTTTTTGGTACCTAAAATTTGAAAACACGAGGTACTATCGATAACAAAAGGGATAAAAATTAAATAGAATTTTCAAGGACATCGCCTTGGCACTGCTACAAAGAGCGAAGATAACGCATCCGCCAATAATCTTTTTTTTTTTAAATATAATTTTTTCTGACACATTCCATATACAATTTTTTTTATTAATAATTTTAATTAAGACTGCATTTCAATTTGGTTATATCTGGAAAGTCGAATTTAAGTTTTAATGAAACTTTAACAATCTAAATTATAAAAATTTCCCATGTCCTTCAAGAAAATATACACACTTTTAAAGAAGAGGAAAATTCTATAAAAAGTAATTTTGTGCACCATTAGTCGATATTCTTTCTCATTAGTAAAAGTCCTGTGGTGAAAGGCGTAATATATAAGATCCTGAACAGCATAGCATTTATCCTGCGGCTGGCAGGATGTCCCTGGTTCATTATTTGTGTCACCCTAGATACCTTGTACCAATCTGTATGTAGTATACTGAACAAATAATGGATGACACAAATAATGGAACTTTCTATATCGATAGCTGACACTATAATTACTATACACGTATTGGTGATGCATTTTTAAATAAATTCATATCGGAACGTGCATAATTCAAATATCTTCGACAGATATTCTCTATCGAATGAAACCCGTCAACCACAACCATACAACCTTCTCTGGTAAATATTAATTGAGAAAATCTATACTATATAATTACGAGAGAACCATTTTTTTTTTGCTAGCTAAAAATGTAAATGAAACAAGAAAAAACGATGATATTCTCATAAATAAATAGAAATCCGCAAAGAGTTCCATCATTAAAAGTAAAAATGTCATTTAAATACGACTAGATCCCCTGACATTACTCCAAAAAAAAATTATTTATGTGTACAACTTTGGGATATTTCCACACAGTAGGTACTGTACAATTTTGTTCTGTTTTCCATTTAATCATAATTCAACCAAAGAAATATTATTCCTGCTGTGCCCACTCAGATACTCGTATCTACAAGTTTTTATATTCGGATTTTCTCAACGATTTGTTAAATTTGCCGTCAATCAAACGAGTGACATTCAGTAATTGGTTGACATTAATTTTCATTTAACGAGAACTTTTATGATAATTTCATTTTCAGCCAATATTTTTCTTTCATAAAGAAAACAAGAATTTCATATAAATTTCCAATACACTATCTCAATAATAAGAAGAAAATGTTTACCGAAATATATTTTAATTTTCAATCTAAAAGAAAAAGAAAAAATGTTACTTCTATAATTTAAATCGTGGTGCGGAAAGTATAGTCCTTTCGTGCAAGGAGCACTATAAAAATATTAAAATAGAGGTAAATTTTATTTATTTAAAATAAATGCCATTTTATAATATGAACTATTTTAAATCATGAAATTTTCAAAAAACTTACTGATTGGGTACAGTAGCAAGAAGATAGAATGACTTTGCAAATAAAGAAGAAGAGCCAAGTACTATGAATTCTGATTATTATGGTCGTTTTATTTAACTTAAAGATTTTAATCTGAACCACATGTATATGTGATTTCAAAAAAGCAGTGTCACAAGTCACGGAACACAATAGTTTTGGATTTAATGCACGAAAAGTTCCCAGGATAGCTAATTCGGATATTTTGTGTTGTCTGTTTACCTCCAATATCGTGCAATTTAGTACCAATAGTCTTTTACATACTAGGCTATATTAATAAATATAGTCTTTAAAGCTTAGATCATTTAAAATTGGTAGCCTTCTTTTAATGACCAAATTACAATCCGAAATGTACGCAAAAGCTATCAAAAATTATCTAAAAGTCATCGAGTCACAAGAAAAGTTTTTGAATATATTTCCAAAAACTTTATATTTTTTAATAAATGACATTCTTTTTTTAAAATTATTTTAAAAAAGTTTTATTAAAATCTAAATTTTTAAAATATTTCATTTATGTTTAGTTTCCAAAGCGCAAATTGGAATTCTTTGTCCAAAGTAAAATTTTATTAAATATTCAAAAGATTTGATCAAAAACAAAAATAATTACTATAACTTTTAATATTATTAATGATTATGAATAGAAATAATCTTAAATTGTATAAATTGAATAAAAATAATGATAAAATATTGTATTTATATATTTAATTAAATGAATCAAAGTATTTTATTCATGGAATTAAATTTAGTGAGAAATTTTATCAAGATTTTATTTGGATGATTACATTTGAATGGCCAAAAGACTATAATCTCTTTTGACCAGATCTATTTTAATTATATTTTGTGCAAATTCATCGTCTGTGAATTATTATAAAGAAGGAATTAATGGTACCGTACATCCGAGACAAACCCGACAGATTGATTTTAATAACGTTCGGAAGGATTCATTGCGCGCCCATCACCCAATCTCGTCGTCGCATTTCAACTTGAAAATATTAATTTTGCTATATTACAAAATTAAATGTTAGCCCTTGTTTTCGGAAAATATGCAAGAGGATGAGCAATAATCTTCGTTAAATTAAAGAATTCCTTTGAAGAAGATATTTAAATTTCTTCCAAAGTGAAGTGCACATGCCATGGTCATAGTTGCTTTAAAAGGATGTGCACCGACACTTCTGCGTGTGTACGCGTTCCTTATTCCGAACGATAGTATTATTTATAATGGCTTGAAATATGAATTTTCCGCTTATTTGAATTTTGAATAAGAAAGTTTCTTTATATCATTCTATACCATCTTTAAATGTGAATACACGAGTACATATGTGTATGCATAAAATACTTATAGATTTTTTTTTTTGTAATTTTAATACAACTTGAGTTTATGCGAACTTTTTTTATATAGTATAAAAATTGATATAAAAATAATTTCAAATATTAAAAATATAAGTAAATATTTTCAGTCGAAAAATATTAAATACTATATTTTTTTCAAAATTAAATACATTAACAGAAATCTTTTATATATAAATAAGATATTTTATCAATAATTTTATTTTATACTTTTCTTTGAAAAAAACATTTACTGGCTATCTTTTTTGTATATTGTTAAATAATTATTATTGCAAAGTAAAGATTTATCCAATTTGGGTAATAAAAATTAAAAGTAAAACAACGATTTTTTAATACGAATTTGAAATAATTTTTTCATAAATTATATTAGTAAAATTAAGCCATTATTTTTTTTTTTTAAATTCTTGCAGCTCTCTATCTTTTTGAGGAAATATTTAATATTTTTTTCTTGACGCATATTGGTTTTAAATGCTGTAACGTTTTAAGATTATCTACACTAAATATAATTTATTTTGTATTGTAATAAAAAGAAGTTGAATGGCAAAAAACAGCATGATTTCATTAAATGTAGAAAAATACGTATCCTGGGAACTTTTCCTTCAATTAAGCCAAAATCTATCAAGTTTTGATGGCTTAAAGCACCAACTTATTAATGTGCATAAGATATGAATTTAACTTATCAAGTCTAGACTGGAGTGGTAATAACCACTGCATGTTCGTTTTCAAAGAAATAAGGGCGAATAACATCTTTAGGCCAAAATTCAGACCACACAGTCACTTTTCGAGGATAGAGTAATTTTTTTTTACAATCACTAGTAGATTTTTCAAATCTCTTGTATGAGAATTATACTTAAAAATATATCCACAAAGCAACAAATAACCTTTTTGGTAGCAACAAATAACCTTTTTGGTGAAGAAAATAAAGTCTAAAAAGCGCAAAACTCAGCCGCAGCAGAATTATAACATTTCTAGCCGTTCAGCATTTTATTTATAACTTAAAAATGCGGGATTGACAACAGATGTCATAACTTTTACACATGGTTTGTGTTAATAATAACTGATATGGCATTTTGAAGGTTAAACATCTGTCATTCATTCTCAATTAGTCATTGAACGAAATAGTGTAAACAACAAAGTTTTTTTTTGCTTCAAAAATGTCGAATTTCGTACCAAAAAAGTCCCATTTGCGGGAAGTGTTGATTTACTTCTTTAATTTGAAAAAAAGTGCAGCTGAAGCACATGGATTGCTCACCGAAGCTTGTTCCATCGATTTCAACATGCGAGAGATGGTTTGTGCGGTTCAGAAGTGGTTATTTTGACACGGAAGACAAAGAACGATCACTTCAGCCAAAAAAGTTTGAAGATGAAGATTTGGAGGCATTACTCGACGAAGACTGTTGTCAAACTCAATAAGAAATTACAAAATCATTGGGAGTCACTCAAGCAGCCATTTCAAAACGTTTGAAAGCAGCAGGATTTATCCAAAAGCAAGGAAATTGGGTCCCATATGAATAGAAGCAGAGAGACGTTGAAAGGCGATTTTGCATGTCTAAAATGCTGCTTGAACGACAGAAAAAGAAATTACGACAACCCAAAGCGCAAAAAATCGTATGTGGAGCCCGGCCAACCAGCCAAATCAACGCCAAAGCCAAATATCAATGGCGCTAAAGTAATGCTCTGTATTTGTTGGGATCAGAAGGGTGTGATCTATTATGAGCTATTGAAATCGGGCCAGACGATCACAGGCGACCTCTACCGAACACAATTAATCCGTTTGAAGCGAGCATTGGCCGAAAAACGCCCCGAATATGCGACCAGACACAAAGCCATAATTTTCCATCATGACAACGCTCGGCCTCATGTTGCAAGACCGGTTAAAAATTATTTAGAAAACAGTGGCTGAGAAGTTTTGCCTCACCCGCCTTATAGCCCAGACCTTGCCCCGTCCGACTACCATTTGTTTAGATCCATACAAAACGCCCTCCCCGGAATACGCTTCACTTCAGAACAGGGCATCAAAAATTGGCTCGATTCATTCTTGGCCTCAAAACCGGAGCAGTTTTTTTGGCGCGGAATCCATATGTTGCCAGAAAGATGGGGAAAAGTAGTGGCTTCCGATGGACAATACTTTGCATAAAATATATTGTAACAATTTTTCAAAATAAACACTCAAAGTTTGCCAAAAATCCCGCATTTTTATGTAAAATGCCAATTTTTATGTTAAAGAGATAATTTCTTCAAAAATGTATATGTTTTTAAAAATTATAAAATAACATATCCGTTCTATTAAATGGATAATCCTTAATTAAAAAAGATACATCTAACAAGAGTGATAATAAACAATTTTTCTAAACAAGACTTAAACAAAATTCATACAAAAAAGTGTGTTAACTTTAGCTGTTATATTTATAATATCCGAACAATTAAAATAATTTTGGCAAGCCCGCAATTTAACCACCTATCCTCTAATACCAATGCTAGAGATGGATACACAATCCGAATACCAGCATAGTCGGATGCACTCTTGGGACCCAAAATGTTCTCAAAACCATCAGAAGCCAAATAACTAAAATATGGCAGAAAAGATTCTCCGAGGAATCCAAAGCAAAAACCGTATCCATTATGGGACTAATAGCATACTGGACAATGGTAAATATTTGTTTAGGGGTAATACATGTTCCAGACTCTAAGGACAGGTGGTCAAAAAATAAAGTGTTGCGATTGAAAACATGCCGATAACGATTTATGTGATTCGTGTGGAGTGCTGGAAGCATGTGATCCATTACCAACACATCATGGTTACTTGCAGGAAGCGCGGCATCAACAGACGAAGACTAATTAATAATATGAACTCCTTGGGGATCTAGATCATTTCATAAATATGGACGATGGAGTACCTTTTGGCAATTTTAAAATGGCACTCAAATTCACGGAGGACTCTGGTATTTCGGTTGTTGGATGCCTTTTAGTATTGGGAATCACGTCTACAGGAGTGATCCTTGGATGAACAAGTTGGATATTACGGAGTATAGATTTTATATGGGGGGAAGGAATGGATGAGCACAAATTCTGTTTGGGGTATTATGAGAATTTATATTTATATAGTTGAGGGTCTAAAACAGGTTAATTTCTTGCGTGTAAAATACGTACAAGAAGTTTGGGGGTAGGAATTGAATTTAAAGATGTCAAATATTAATTTTGAAAAATACACCTATAAGGGTAAGTGGCAGATTTGGAGTATTTTCGAATTGGAGCATAGGTAATGGAGGTTTTAATAATATATGGGGCGTCTTTAGGTAAGCAGAGACGGACAAATATTACGTAAGACGGTGGGGGTAGTAGAATTAGGAGGGTTGGGTTGAAAATAGGTGCCGCGATACGGAGGGGATGGTGGGACGTAATATGAGTATTTGATTTTTCTTTTATTTTATTTTTAACAATCTGCGGGGTTTCTGGGTGGACTGTTAACAAAAGAAGAAAAGATGAAAGAAGAACGGTAGCACAGACATTAGCGTACTAAACTACCATCCAAGGGGTTCTAAAAATAAAAATAAATAATAAAAAATAAATTAAAGCAGAAAAAAAAAAATTTTAAAAAGAAAAAAAAAACAATTTTTTGTGTAAAAATATTTATATCTTCAAATTTTATATATACCATATGCTAGTAATTTTTATTTTCTATTTTCCAAAAATATACTTTTGATATATAACCACACTTTTTTATACTTTTTATTTTAAACGATTTTTATATAACTCGTTCCGAAATAAAAAGAAAATACTTTATTATTTTAAAAAAGTTTAAAATAATTTGATAAACAATTATTAAATTTGTTTTTATTAAATTATTTTGTTCATATGGTGTAATACGGGTACATATGTACTTAAATAATTCATTCTTTCAGGTAGCCTAACGATAGTACCAATACCTGTAAATGGTACACAACCCCATATGTTTATTTTTCCATCTTTACAGCTCCGAACAAGTGTATAGTTTTCAGTTCTCTTTCTCATATTGTAAAGAATAGAATAACTTACTTTCATAGAACCCATCCAAAGAAAATAACCGTCAGTCCGAAAAATATTCCACCAAAAATCTCAGGACATGCTCCAGTATTCTAAAGCAAATTTCAGGCTTTTATTTATATTATAGGGTTTTCCAATAAGAGTGATATGATTTTTAAGTAACGTTCCGGCCATTCGTAATATGTCATGATTTGTCTTCTTTTTTTTTCATTGTATTCAGTAATGTTTACAATTTCATCATGGAGAGATATACTTAAGAACAACGTTTATAAATTATTCAATTTTATTATCAAAATAACCGTTCTCCAATTGCAACTTTTCGTGCGCTTTTGCCATTTTATGGTCGTAATAATCGTCCAACTGTGCTCGCTATTCTTCGAATTGTTAAAAATTTCGAGCGAATATTTTCTTTACATAATGTTCAAGTGCCAATAAGACAAAGAACTGCTCGAAGTAATGAAAATATTGCTGCCGTTCAGGCAAGTGTTGCTGAAGACCGCAATTTGTCGATTCCAAGACGTTCTCAAGTATTGGAAATGCCTCAAACCACAACCTGGCGGATTTTGAGAAAGGATTTGGGTGGACCACCGTAATTGTCGTGAATTTGCTGATTTTGTCTTGGAACAACTTGAAAACGATAACGATTTTTTAAAGAAAATCATCTTCTCCGATGAGGCTCACTTTCATCTGAGTGGTTCACCGTTACTGAACTCACTTTCATCTGACACCCATTACATTTAACTAAATTGACAGTTTGGTGTGGTTTTTGGTCTGGTGGAATCATCGGGCCGTACTTCTTTTGAAATGAAGCTGGTAACACCGTTACTGTCAATGGAGAGCGGTATAGATCGATGATAACCAACTTTTGATGGCCGAAATCGGAAGAAGTTAATCTTGACAACATCTGGTTCCAACAAGACGGGGCTACGTGCCACACAGCAGTGCAACAACCGAATTATTGCGGGAAAAGTTTGGAGATTCGATTATTTCAAGAAATTGTGACATTGAATGACCTCCAAGAAGTTGTGATTTAACACCATTAGACTATTTCTTGTAGGGTTATTTGAAGTCATTGGTCTTTAGCAATAAACAAGATTCTTTTCAAGCTTTCGAAGTCAATATTGAACATGCTATTCATGACATACGACTTGCTTTAGTGGAAAAAGTGCTCGAAAATTGGGTTCATCGAATTCGTTCCTACAAAAAAAGTCGTGGAAGCCATTTGAAAAATAAAACTTAATTGTATCGATTGTACTTCAAATTAAATAAAAAACATTTGAATTTTCTTACCAATTAGTATGTTTAAAAAAAAAAAGAAATCATATCACTCTTATTCGAAAACCCTTTATTATTGACTTCTTTATGCTTAAATACGTACTTTATTTTGTTTTTCTTTAAGCCTGTGGTCCAGTAATATTTAGCACATTTTAATGTCGTTGGTTAAATTTACCTTATTCGTAGTATTTTTTTGGTATTATTTGATAGTTGATTTTAACTATTCTACGGTATTATTATTTATTTTTATTTGGTACAATATGAAAATTATATTTATAAACAATATTATTTATCGGTATACTAGCTTTATATTTAGCAAGAATGGTAACTCCTGCTTCGGAATTTAATTCTCTAATTTCCAGTATTTTTAAGTTTTTCTTTTCATTTTTATATTTATGAACTATATGCAAAAGTTTTTTTTTTTTAATTTATTTGGATCTCCTAGATGAAAATCGCTTGAGAAAGAGTTATTTTCATACTGTTTATATTATCCAGAGCAGTATAACCAAGGATATTATATTATTCAAGATATTACATTCCACTTATATTCAGCTAAATGAAGATTATGCTGGGAAATAAATCAAGTTTTATTTAAGAATTTAATTTTTAGTTTAATTTATCACTGACTTATCATACTAACTTTTTATGTACACTTATAAATCAAAATTTTACTCTATTACTAATTTTATCCTTTTTTTAACAATAATATTTACGAATATATTAAATAAAATATGGTTTCATATTATTCCATTGTTTGCACGATTTTTTAGAATAACTTTCACTTCTTACGAGTACATGGTTTTTCTAAGTTCCGGAATACATTCTCAATTTTACTAGATGCAAAATGCTCTTTTTTTGCACAATTTTTTTATACACAGTTTTCATTGGAACGTATCTACCATGTAAAAAGGAATTGGTTGCATTTAAATTCAGATAGTTTTTGTATAAAATTTTCAACATTACCAAAAATAGCTTCATTAAAATTTAAGCACATGAATTTTTAATCTGGTGTAAAGGACTTTAGTTTTCGGTTTGTATGTGCATATATAAGTAATTATATTGAGATTGAATACGTTATATTATATTTAGATCATCTAAGCGGGTAACTAACCATTAGAGGGCAACTAACTATAATAAATAAGAAAACAAACATCATCAGACCTCTGTACAACGTGGTTACCCCATTCATATTTTTATGTACTATTCGCGAAGCCAGATGTTGGGCGGATAAAAGAAAATTTCACTTTACGGGGGAATAACATTGAAAAAACTTTGTTAAAGTATTATCCGACGGAGAATGGTTTGTTTGTTGTAATTTGTGATGTATGAATAGTTATGGTATGGTCCGACCATAGTCTTGATTGCTTCCCAAATTACCCATGCCAGATTCCGTATAAACAACAATCCCGACGACTTTTGTTGCTGCTACCGAATTTCTATTTGTACGCAACATTTTATGTTTATATTAGTATTTGCATCCTATTTAAACATGGACTTTTCGCCCAAAGTCAAAATCGATAATTTTCAATTAACTAACAAGGGTCAGACACAAGAAGAACTTTTCTTTCGTAAAATCTTTGTTTCAGTAATTATTGGCATACAAGCCGGCAGCTATCAGGCTATACAACAGAGCCCTCACGATGCCTTGTCCTTATGCACGCAGTTCAAGTACACGGTCTGATTGTATTTATTCATCATCAGGATTAAGAAGTTCCATGAAGTTTACCGCACCTATGCCTGTATATACGTACATATAGCCAGCGACGACGTCTACATGCTTATTGGATTCGTGCATAATTCACGAAGGGAGCTGGGTCATAAAGAGTAAGTACTTCTGATGAAATGTACACCCACCTCTGGATAAATTATTTATTGCACAGTAAAATTGTTCCATGTAGTCGTTGTCGATGAGATCATATTCATATTCTGTGAAGAATATTTCCTAATAACTTTTCTGCACAACGCAATAGTGTGGCAGCAATGTTCTTTTCAATTTGACGGAAAATTAATAGTTTGAAATGCCATCAAATATGAGATGTATCCATAAAGTGATCCCGGCTATTGCCTGAAAACTCATCAAATAATAGTGGCAGTCGTTCTAAACAATATTCTAGATAACTTTGAAAAAAAAATAGCTCGTTTCGAGATGTGCCAATTGGTGCTCCAACGTATCCAATAAAATTCTATTCACATATACTCGTAACTGTCAATTAAAAAGTGAATATTTGTCTGGCTGTGGCCGACTGCTCAAAGGGAGCCAAACCATTGAAAGACTATGGAAAACTACAGGAGGAAAACACAATTCAAAGTACTGTATTAATTCCGGTGCCATTAAGGAGCCATTTTATGGTTTACATACGAACGTAACTTTGTGGAATTACGCTCAGAAAATAGGTTCAGATCAAATTAAGTCAGTTAATTGGTGATGTTTAACAGTAAAAATCCTTACAACCATACGACTTTCAAAGTTTTCCATCGTAAGTCGTTGTCGACCAGCTTCTGGATTGTAATTAGTTTAATGAAATGTTACTAAATTACTAGCACACATAACCACCCACACCAACTCAGAATGTGTACATGACTGAACTATATACGTTCAGCTCCTCTACTCGCCTACAGGATCGAAATTATTACAAAAGGGAAATAAAATCTTATACAAACAATCTGATTTTAATGGTGGCTTGTGTTTTTGAATATAGATATATGAGTAGTTTGAAAATTAAAAGGAAAACTCAGAATACAAAATATTTTTTTTCTGTATTTATAATAGCTAGAAAAGTACGAAATTTAAAAATAATTACTAAAAAACTGGTAACGCACTTTGTCACACTTTGCTGCATCTTAGAGGAAGCTTAGTTATTCTTTATTAAATTTTCTTATTAAAGATTAAATTATACAAAAATTAACAGGAGAATTTTTTTGAAATAATAATCTTTTTAATTTGGAATTTTAGTCAAAGCTCAATATTTGTCCTTTAATTACGTATGAGTAACTCACATTTCTACCTTAATAGGAACATTATCACCTAGAATAATCTGAAGTCTAACAATAAATAGTAAACTTTCAATATACTAGGTCTGTTCAAAAGGTATCGCGAATTTTGTGTTTTTTCAAAAATTATTTATTTATTCTTGAACTACTATTTTGTCCCCTTCAAAGTAATCCCCACCAGATATTATACACTTGTGCCAACGGTTTTTCCAATCCTCAAAGCATTTTTTGTGATCTTGTTCAGCTCCACTTTCGATGCCGTCCTTATCTCCCCAATCGTAGCGTAGCGTCGTCATTTCATGGGGCTCTTCAGTGTCGAGAACAAGAAAAAGTCACAGGGGGGGCATATATGAGAAATGCGGTAGCTGCGGAATTTTTAGTGTGTTATTTTTGGTCAAAGATTTGCGTACAAGCAACAATACGTGAGCAGGGGCGTTATCATGGTGGAAAAGCCAAATTTTCTTTTTCCACAAATCTGGGCGTTTCTGGCGGAATGCTTGGCGCAACTCGCGCATAACTTTCAGGTAATATTCCTTATTTACCGTTCTACCCTGTGGCAAGAACTCATGATGCACCACGCCCCTGCAATTAAAGAAAACTGTAAGCAAAACCTTCACATTCGACCGAACTTGGCTCGCTTTTTTCGGTCTTGGCTGGTGCGGATGATTGAGCTTTGGTTTCCACGTCATAATCATAAGCCCATGATTCGTCCCCAGTTATGATTCTCTGGAGCAAATTTTCAATTTCGTGCAAGCAAAGGAGCTATCCAAAATACGTGCAAGCAAATCAGCTATCAAAAATTAACTGAACATTCAAAATGGCCGAACTTGTCGGCATAAGTGAGAGACATGAGTACCAACATAACGCCACAAAGAAAATTGAAAATCGAATATACCTAACCCGCTGAAATTCAAAATTCGCGATAATTTTTGAACAGACCTCGTATAACAATATTATAAAACCTTTTTGGACTTATGTAATTGAACTTCAGAGTTTAGCCAAATGTTCCAAGTCCTATCATTTTTAGTCCGTACAATCCAACTTCACACTTTTTTATGTAGGTTTATGGTGAGAAAATACTTCTAATAAAGTACTGAACTCATGAATTTCTTATTGGACGAGTGACCTATTAACCTAAAAAAATCTCGGTGCGGCAGTATAACCTTGTTTTAAATAAAAAATGAAGACCTATTTTGTGTTCATAAAATTTCTTATTAGAGAATTGACCGCTCACAAGGGGACAGTTGTGGGTGTATATCCATTGGTTCGATACCAAAAGTGACTACGAGTATTAACAGCCCGCTGCCCTGTGCTGGGGGCTGTTAATACTCGTAGCCGTATAGGAGGCCAGTTCTGGTGATTGATCCATTGGACACTATACCAGTAAGTAATTATCTTTGCAAAACCCGCGGACCATAGCTGGCTTTGCAGTGCCAAAGGAATTTACAAGCCCCACATCTGATAGCCGTATAGGAGGCCAGTTCTGGTGATTGATCCATTGGACACTATACCAGTAAGTAATTATCTTTGCAAAACCCGCGGACCATAGCTGGCTTTGCAGTGCCAAAGGAATTTACAAGCCCCACGGTGGTTCGTCCGCCCTGCCCGGCCATTGGTGCGGAGCCTTTGGCTGAAACATAGCAGCGGGTGCCGTCTTAGGACAAGAGGTAAGAGATGCCAGGATCTCGGGTGCTTTCATTGCAGGTGTTAGTAGAGGCAGAGATAGGCTTTGCTACCAACAGTAAGGGTAACTAGCTTATATTCAAAATTCGCGATAATTTTTGAACAGACCTCGTATAACAATATTATAAAACCTTTTTGGACTTATGTAATTGAACTTAAGAGTTTAGCCAAATGTTCCAAGTCCTATCATTTTTAGTCCGTACAATCCAACTTCACACTTTTTTATGTAGGTTTATGGTGAGAAAATACTTCTAATAAAGTACTGAACTCATGAATTTCTTATTGGACGAGTGACCTATTAACCTAAAAAAATCTCGGTGCGGCAGTATAACCTTGTTTTAAATAAAAAATGAAGACCTATTTTGTGTTCATAAAATTTCTTATTAGAGAATTGACCGCTCACAAGGGGACAGTTGTGGGTGTATATCCATTGGTTCGATACCAAAAGTGACTACGAGTATTAACAGCCCGCTGCCCTGTGCTGGGGGCTGTTAATACTCGTAGCCGTATAGGAGGCCAGTTCTGGTGATTGATCCATTGGACACTATACCAGTAAGTAATTATCTTTGCAAAACCCGCGGACCATAGCTGGCTTTGCAGTGCCAAAGGAATTTACAAGCCCCACATCTGATAGCCGTATAGGAGGCCAGTTCTGGTGATTGATCCATTGGACACTATACCAGTAAGTAATTATCTTTGCAAAACCCGCGGACCATAGCTGGCTTTGCAGTGCCAAAGGAATTTACAAGCCCCACGGTGGTTCGTCCGCCCTGCCCGGCCATTGGTGCGGAGCCTTTGGCTGAAACATAGCAGCGGGTGCCGTCTTAGGACAAGAGGTAAGAGATGCCAGGATCTCGGGTGCTTTCATTGCAGGTGTTAGTAGAGGCAGAGATAGGCTTTGCTACCAACAGTAAGGGTAACTAGCTTATATTCAAAATTCGCGATAATTTTTGAACAGACCTCGTATAACAATATTATAAAACCTTTTTGGACTTATGTAATTGAACTTAAGAGTTTAGCCAAATGTTCCAAGTCCTATCATTTTTAGTCCGTACAATCCAACTTCACACTTTTTTATGTAGGTTTATGGTGAGAAAATACTTCTAATAAAGTACTGAACTCATGAATTTCTTATTGGACGAGTGACCTATTAACCTAAAAAAATCTCGGTGCGGCAGTATAACCTTGTTTTAAATAAAAAATGAAGACCTATTTTGTGTTCATAAAATTTCTTATTAGAGAATTGACCGCTCACAAGGGGACAGTTGTGGGTGTATATCCATTGGTTCGATACCAAAAGTGACTACGAGTATTAACAGCCCGCTGCCCTGTGCTGGGGGCTGTTAATACTCGTAGCCGTATAGGAGGCCAGTTCTGGTGATTGATCCATTGGACACTATACCAGTAAGTAATTATCTTTGCAAAACCCGCGGACCATAGCTGGCTTTGCAATGCCAAAGGAATTTACAAGCCCCACATCTGATAGCCGTATAGGAGGCCAGTTCTGGTGATTGATCCATTGGACACTATACCAGTAAGTAATTATCTTTGCAAAACCCGCGGACCATAGCTGGCTTTGCAGTGCCAAAGGAATTTACAAGCCCCACGGTGGTTCGTCCGCCCTGCCCGGCCATTGGTGCGGAGCCTTTGGCTGAAACATAGCAGCGGGTGCCGTCTTAGGACAAGAGGTAAGAGATGCCAGGATCTCGGGTGCTTTCATTGCAGGTGTTAGTAGAGGCAGAGATAGGCTTTGCTACCAACAGTAAGGGTAACTAGCTTATAATGGTTACTGATTGTTAACAGATGGACTTGTCTATGATTGTAGCCATAAATACATAAATTTGTATGGAGTGATAATGAATTGACAGATGGAATGCCTATTATTAACGCATGTCTCATAATTGAAGACGAAATTTTGGCGTTGAAACTTCCATGGCTTTTGCTAATATAAGTGAAGTTGCAGTGGAAATCGATATTGTGGCGTTGAAACTTGCATGACTTATATGAGTAGAGTCATAATTAATAACGAAATAATGGCGATTATGACGTTGAAGCTTGTGTGAGTGGTGTCATATCAGAATAAGATGACGAAAATAAATAGCCCCTGATATAGTGTGACATACATGGGGTGACCCAGGCAGGACATCATGTGTGTGATTACGGTTGAGGTGGGTGCAACCGCTTAGATCTAGTCGGCTGGGCTGGCAAAATCCATATTGACTGATCTGTGATGCGCGTTGATTGGGCGTATCTCAATTCCTATGGTCGTAGGCCATAGGAATTGAGATACGCCACGTAAAACAATAGTAATTTACTGAACAAGTGACCCCGACGTCCAAAAAATCTAAAGGAAAAATATTAAATAAATCAGAAATTACTAATTTTTAGTAGAATTAGCATTTTTTATATTATATGTTTCTACTGTCAAAGCACGAAATGAATATTTTAAAGTATTACCTATCCTTCGACCTGGCTCTCGTTCAGAATTGGAGTCACGATTTTGTTCTAGTAGTGAGATTTAGTTATTTCTTGTAAATCTTATAAGGATAAAAAGTATTTATAATGATTATTTTTAAAATAGTAATAAAAAATTTAATATAACTAATAGTAAGTCAATAAATTTTATTCACAAGAAATCCTCTAAAAGCACGACTGTTTAACTTTTGTTAAAAAAATTTTTCTTCCATGATTGATTATTTATATACAATAACGTGCAAAGAAATAATCAAAGTTTACATTAAGAAATTTATTAATTTTTAAATTCTGCAATGCAAAAAAAAGTCTTTTAACACTTCGATAGAACAGTCTCCATAGTACAAATATAATTGAGCATTTTCAACAAATAATATAGAATAATTAAATTGAGATTGATTGGCTATTTTACTGTCGACCTTTATTCAACAAATTTCCCTAATGAACTCGTTTCATCCATTAACCCTTCTGGAGTTAATTGTGACTTCTATAGTTAAACTCTGAAATATCGAAGAAAATACATGCTTGATTTTGAATAAAATTTCACTTGGTTTTGAAATACTCATTGTTTAGTTCAGTTCATTTCCACGTTGGCATAGAAAGGATAGAAAGAGAACCTTTTATGGAGATACTTACTGCTAGTTTAGCCAATACGATTAATTTGGACACGTACGTGTACAGCTGAGGAGTGCCCAATACTAAATATACATATCTACCGAACATATAATAAGAGCGAAATGTTGTCCTACTTAAAATGGAATGACAACCAGATAATAAGGATTTGTAAACAAGAAGGCAAACAAATAAACGTACGAGTAAAAGTCCTCCAAATGAAGTGAGTGCTTGCCCACACTTTACCCCATTTTGTACGTCCACTTTCATTTCACATAACCTATTTCGCTTATATAGTAACTAGTACTTTACAAGTATTATAATATAGCTTAGCTAATAATAGAATTTTAAGATTTTCGAAATCAAAACTTTACAAACGATGAACTGCTGTAAATGATCTAATAATGACGTTGCATGTACAGGACGAAATATAATTTTAATATTAAGAAAATACTCGAGAATATTGCCGAAATAAGATCCATTTGGATAGATTGTAAATCAACAGAGTTATTTTAAATTGTCTTCAGATTTATATGCATTCTTCTTCCTATATAAAAGCCGGTCAATCTGAAAGGACTATTTTGAAATAAAGTAATTTACTTGTGAATAAATAGAGGTAATTAAGGCGAAAGAAAGGTTTCGGTTAAGATTCAGAAGAGAATTGGGGAAAATTTGCAGGATTTGTTGAATTGTTGAATTGTATCGTACAGAAGTTAAGAAAATTAATTGCATAATTATTTTGTTTTGTTTATAGTTTCTATTAAAAGCAATATTATTTTGAAAAAATTGATTTAAATGAATATAAATTATGGTTAAAATGATAATTGGAGAAGAAGTCTCACTTTAATTCTATCGAAGATCTAATGTGCTAGTAGACAATATATGAAGTTGAATTAACTTTAAACATTTATGGTTTCATTAAAATAAGTTACTTTTTGGAAAGTAAATTTAATAGTTTTAATAATTCCTTGATTTTAATAGGATACCTTATTTTGATCGGAAATTTTTCATACGAAAATCAATTTTAATGAAATACTATTAAATAAATAATTTATAGAGTATACAAGGTGAGGCAAAAAAGAAATGAAAATGATTTTTTTCATATAAATGATATGTACTTCAAAATAGTTTCCTTAGGCAGTTATATATACGAGCTCTGTTCAAAAAGTATCGCGAATTTTGAATTTCCGTAGGTTAAGTATATTCGACTTTCGAGTTTTTTGTGGCGTTATATTGGTACTCATGTCTCCCACTTATACCGACAAGTTCGTTTAGTTTGAATGTTCAGTTAATTTTTAAGAGCTGCTTTGCTTGCACGTGTTTTGGCTCGTCTTCGATTTTTGCCCATTCCAAAAAATGGATCAAAGAATCTGTAGCAAATTTTGTGTGAAAAACAAAATTAATTGCGCGAACGGATTCCAAATGTTGACTATGGCATATGGTGATGCTACCTTGGACCGAAGCAACGTTTATCGGTGGTACAAAATGTTCTCAGAGGGCCGATAAGATGTAGACGACGAAAAGCGTGCCAAGGTGTGTGATCGACAGTTTTCTTTGATTGCAGGGGCGTGGTGCATCATGAGTTCTTGCCACAGGGTAGAACGGTCAATAAGGAATATTACCTGCAATTTATGAGCAAGTGGCGCGAAGAACAAAAATTGGCTTTTGCACCATTATAACGCCCTTGCTCACGCATCGTTGCTTGTGCGCGAATTTTTTGCCTAAAATAATACATTAATAATGCTGCAGCCACCGTATTCCACAGATCTGACCCTCTATGACTTTTTCTTATTCTCGAAACTGAAGAGCCCCATGAAAGGATGACGCTACGCTACGATTGAGGAGATAAAGACGGCATCGAAGGAGGAGCTGAACAAGATCACAAAAAATGATTTTTTGAAGTGCTTCGAGGATTGGAAAGAACGTTGGCACAAGTGTATAATATCTGGTGGGGATTACTTTGAAGGGGACTAAATAGATATTCAAGAATAAATAAATAATTTTTGAAAAAAACACAAAATCGATACTTTTTGAACGGACCTCGTACATATATCAGTGGTGCCGCTGTCTCGAAGGCTTCAATTGAAATCGCCTCCGGGTCCTTTGTTACACTTCTCTGAATATTATTAATAGTACCCAAATGTGGTCCTTTTAATTGTTAATTGATATTTGAGAACAAAGGACAGGGAAACCTTTTTCGACAAAAATCTATCTGATGATGACGGCCATATTACAAGAGACATTGTCATATTGGAGCATCAAATTGTTGGCAATATCCGCACTGTTTTTGCATTTTGGGATGGGGGGGGATTGATATCATCGAGTTATATCGGGCACCATTAACGGTAGCATTGCGTCTGGCTTCATCTTTAAAGAAATATAGACCAATGATTCTATAAACCGCACCAAACAGTGATTTTTTCTGGGTGCAATGGTAGTTCGTGTTTCACCTGTATTTGTTCGTAAGACGAAATGTGACAATTTTCCTTATTCACATCCTTACTCAACCAAAAAAGAGCTTCGTCACAGAACTCAATTTTTTAGTAAAAGAAAGAATTTCCCCCAAGTTGTTCCAACACCTCCCAGTGTAGTGTCTCCAAGTAGTTTCGGACCATTTTGGACGTGTGCGATGGTGTGTTGTCGTAGAGAAAAATCATCTTGTCATGTCTTTGTTGATAATCCGTCCTTTTTTCACGCAGAGCACGGTGCAATTTGATCAGTTGTTGGTGGTAGCGGTGGGCATTGACAGTTTCACCAGGTTTCAAAACCTCATAGTAGACGATACCCTGCTGATCCCCCAAATATACAGCATCGTCTTCCATCCGAAGCGATTTGCTCTTGGAGAAGATGTTGATAGTTGGCAGGGATCAACCCACGATTTCTTGCATTTAGGATTTTTGAAATATATCCACTTTTCATCGCCTATCACAATCCGATGCAGGAACGACTTTCTTTTTTTGTCTGGCGAGCAAAATTTCGCATGTGTTTTGGCATCGCTCCATCTGCCGATCGTTCAACTGGTTGAGTAATACCCAATTTTTCCGCGAGAATTTTTTGTGATTGGGTATCGTCTTCATTCAAAAGAGCCTGCAATTGATGATCCTCAACCTTCCTAGACTGATTTTCACGCTTCTTATCCCACAAGTCAAAATTGCCGTCTTTGAACCGACGAAACCAATCTCGGCACGTTGTTTCCAATAAAGCACTGTCACCATAGGCCTCCATAAGCATTTGATGCGATTCAGCAGCCGATTTCTTCAAATTGAAGCAGAAAAGCAGAGCTTAGTACGCTCACACACGCCGTCTATGACCAAACAGCGGATTTAAACTTATACAGCTGGTATATAATTATTTTAAGTGAAACTTGCATTTGTTTTGGCACTAATTTACACCAAAAGCAAATTGTTTTGGATTTACTTTGAAATCTGAAAATTACTTTTGCAATATTCCTTCAACTAAAAAATATTACTAAATTGTTTCTAGGATAATCAAAAATTGTTAAATAATAAAATAAGAATTTTTATTGTTATCCAATTTACATTCCAATGTAATGATGTAAAACGCACAAAAATATAAAATAAATGAAAAATATCTCATCAAATACATATGCTCCTTGTACAGTTAAATATTTAGTCATTTATACTTAATCTTTGTTGCTTAAAGGACTCCAAAAATTTTCTATTTGAAAGCGCATCGGAAAAATATGTTCCAATTGTAAAAAAATATTTTATATTTTGGGAGAATTTCTTTTTTAAAAAAAACTTTGATTATTGAAGCTTATAAGATTTTTCAAATAATATAAGCAGTTAAATATTTTCCAGCTTATTTTTATATAGTTTCTAAGGAATACAATAATAATAAAATATAAATAAATTGTTTTGTTAAACAGTAAAAAGTAAGTTGTTGAAAACTCGGAATAATAACTTTATACAATATAAAATTGTAACATTGATTTTTTTTCTTCTTCTAAAAACGTCGAGAACAAGAATAATATGGCAGAGCTTTAAGAGTCCGATACTATACAAATGTACATACGTGTACATACTTACTGGTTGTATCGAATAAAGAATATACTCGAAAGTTGCCGTGCAATTGTTTTATAAATAGCCTGAACTCCTGCTAAGTAATAAAGAGCATCAGTGGACTCGTAAGCCTTTTCTTTCACTTTATGTTGTTCCAGAGACCTACTTGCATCTATCATATGTCGCAGTCATATAATAAAAATCCACAGGAAGTCATTTCAAGCCTTTGATCTACTATGGCCGTATAGGCAGCTTTATTGCCGAGTTCGGGCTCCTTTTGATTTGTAGCACGCTCAAATAACTCATGTATCCAACAGTAAAAAGATATTCCATTTAAACTCTCTGGCTTAGCATTATCCACAGTTTCCCCATACAACAACTTCAGAAATCTTTCAACTCACTTATAGAAGAAAATATATGAAATTTTCGTTTAAAACTTATTTTTATGACACTATAAACGCAAACGAGTTAAACGAGTAAAAACCAACAGAAAAATGTACACTTTAACAAGGAATGGTGCCATTCGCCGTTAACATAAATCTATGATGAGAAGAAGTGCTCTTTGATAGCCTATTAAGAATGTAATTAGCTTCCGCTGTTGATGAGGATATTTTTATTTCCCTAACAAAAGTGGATAGTCCCGGTAGACAGAATAGGATGCTTATAAAAGTAAACCAGATATAAATTTCTCAAGTACTCTGCACTTTATCTCAAGTTTACAGCACCATTTTTATACATAGTATCTTAACAAGGAGCACAATAAATTTGAATAGAACATTTTCTCATGAAGTAAATATATTATTTTATGGATTATTTCTTTAAGATATCAGTTATAAAAAATCTTCATTATGTATCTTTTATTTTAAAAATAATAAAAATTTATTTAAAAAAAAAACCAAAATTTATTTTTATGAAAATTTTCTGACGAGAATCTAAAAATATTCTTTTAAAAAAATTGTATTTCATAATAAAACATTTTTTGTGACTGCTTTAATTATTTTGATTTTTATAGGAGTATAATTTTCATAATTTTTTCTAATTATAAAATTGCGTATCTTAAATGTAATAAATAATTAATTTCCACTAATTTAATCGAAAATAAAATTGATTATACAATTTTTGCTTTCAAAAGTAAAATTACATAAAACACACCTGACTAAATTTCTACATACATAAAAAAAAACATTATTACAGGATCCTTTTGAAGTAATTTTTGATGATGTTTTTGCACATTTCGGCTTGTAATTCTGCCATCATGTAACGGATGTTGATTTGTAAATGCTCTAAAATTAGAAAACTGTTTAATTAAGAACCATTATTGACATTGCCAAATCTCGAAATTATTTATACTCAGAACTTCTCGCGCAATAAAATAAAAATTTATTGTGTTTTGTGGGTTAGGATTGTAAAAACAAAAAAATTCTTGATTAATATCTTCAAATTCAAACCAAAAAAAATTAGTATACGGCAATTAAGCTCGATTTTTTCTTACCAATAGTTCTATTACAATAATCGTGTAAGTGCACGATGTTTGCGCGTTGGCGCGTAAATTTTCCTCATTGTAAGAACGTGCGAGAGGAAATTTAACGAACCTATACGTGATTCGATCGTGCTTGCTCGTAGATATAATACACATGACGTCATTTCTGCTGCTCGTTCATTCGTATTTATATTATTTGAGATTAATTTAATTTCGTTTATTAATTTAATATTTATTGTTTGAAATAAAGTTATTTGAAAATATGCTTGGTAAAGATTACTTGATGAAAATTTAAAGAAGTTGCAAAAACAACAAAAAATCGTTCATGTAATAATTTCTAAAAAACAAGAAATTTTAATACTGAAATTAATATAGAATAACATACTTATATAAAATATAAAATGTTTACTAAAATAAATAAACGAATTCAAATAATCAAAAAAAAATGCAATAAATATGAAAACATTTTTTATAATACAAAGAATTCACTAATAAAAAATGCATAAATTATCACGCGCTTGAAAAGGTATTTCAACATGTTGCAATTACTCTTTGCTCGCCTACATTGCGCGTGTATGATAATTAATAATTCTGGTAGATTTATATAGTGTAATGATCAAATTGATCGTCAGATACACAAAATTTGTTTCCGGCTAACCCGCACAATTCGTTGCACGCGCAAAATGCGTACATTATACTGTAGATGCGCAAAAAAGGGGAGAGTTGACGTTTAGATCATCTACTAAATGCACGGTATAATGTCAGCTTAACAGTGTCTCTATTATCATTTTTTAAGGAATATGGGCCAATGTCTCCTGCAGACCAAAATGTACACGAAACAGTTACTTATCGAAAATAGCTTTTCATAATTACTTATAGATTTTTACAACCTTATATATGGGCATTTGGCTAATTGACTTACCGTACCCAACCGGCGTATCTTATGCGAAAGAAATTGCGCTCGTAGTGTCGGTAAAGTTTTTTGTAATTAACATTATCGACAGGAAAGCTGTCAAAATTTCAGCTCGATCCATAGCGTAGGTCAATTTCTATCGTCGATTAAAGTTAACGACATTTACTTGTGCATAACAATGGAAAAAAGCGAGTTTAGGGCTGTCATCAAACATCTCCATTTGAAAGGCTTAACCCCGAAAGAAATCAAAGCCGAGTTTGATGCAGTTCATAGCACATCTGCACCTGTGTTTGCGATGGTTTACAATTGGGTGAATGAATTTAAACGTGGCCGTTCATCCACAAAAGATGAACATCGTTCAGGACGCCCAGTTGAGGTGTCTACTCCTGAAATCATCGACAAAATCCACGATCTGATTTTCAACGATCGGCGAATTAAAGTGCGCGAATTAGTTGAGGCCACGTGCATATCACAAGGCACAGTCGCTTCAATTTTGCATGAAAAATTGTCTGTGAAAAAAATTTCGGCAAGATGGGTTCCGCGTTTGCTCTCAGAGGAGAATAAGCGCAATCGTGCAGTGGACTCTGAGGCTATGTTGGCCCTCTTTCATCGCAATCCTGCTGAATTCCTTCATCGATATGTCACTGTGGACGAAACCTGGATACACTACTACACTCCAGAAATGAAGAGACAGTGGATTTTCAAGGGTGAACGGGCTCCGAAGAAGGCAAAAACTGTGCCATCGGTCAGCAAGGTGATGGCTACGGTCTTCTGGGATTCGCAGGGCATCATTTTTATCGACTACTTGGAAAAAGGAAAAACAATAACAGGAGCGTATTACGCGTCGTTATTGCAACGGTTGAGTGAGGAAATCAAAGAGAAACGCCCCCGTCTGAAGAAGAGAAAAATCCTCTTGCATCAGGACAATGCGCGTGTGCACACCTGCGCTGTTTCCATAGCCAAAATTGTGGAATTGAGAATGGAATAGCTGCAGCATTTCGCTTATTCACCAGATTTTGCCCTGAGTGACTATTTTCTTTTCCCCAATCTGAAGAAATGGCTTGGCGGACGCCGGTTCACTTCCAACGAGGACGTCATTGCTCAAACGGATGAGTATTTTGAAGAACTTCCGAAATCCTATTTTTTGGACGGGATAAAAATTTTGGAAAAACGGTTGAAAAAGTGTATAGAGCTAAAAGGAGATTATGTTCAAAAATAAAAAATTTTTTTTTAAAAAAACAGTTTTTTTCCATCTTTTTCTAAGGACTTATAAAACGACCCTTGTATCTGTAAAATTATAAGGCTATACTTTCCAAACTATAATATTAATTTTCCGTTATTTTAAATTTTTCTAATATTTCTAAAATGTCTTAAAAATTATGAATTAATAAAAAAATGTGCACAAGCTTTTACATCCTATGAAACAATTTCATTTATTTTATTAACTCAGAGCTCTCTCAATATCGATTTCTTAATAACCGATTTTCCAACACTCCTTATCCTTTTTTTTATAAATATCCATAAAAGATTAATTCACTGCAAAAAATATTTTTCTAAGTAACTGTCAAGAGCAGAAAACTTAAAGGATTCTAAATAGCTATTGTGCTGGTCAAGTGCACATTTTCTTGGAACTTTTCGGTGATGCTTATAACTAGTAGATAAGCTTAAATGGGATCAAAATCATCAGAAATTCAGAATATGCCAAAATACCAAGAAAAGACAGTAAAATTGGAAAAAAATATTAACCGTACACAAAAAAAATCGCAAAATAGTTTTAATAAAGTTGAACTTAATTATTCAAATATCTTTTCAGCCTCTATTCAATTATAGCGAATCTACTGTGTTATTGACTCACCACTCTTTTTTTTCGAGGATATAAAATAAGTGCCGTCTACAGAAGTCTGCACTAGATTACTTTGGATTTTATTGCCTTCAGTTGCCTGCTTCTCAACTATGGTAATTTTTCAACTACACCCAACTATGATGACGGGAGCCTATTACCATCCAAAGCATCCTAGTTCAATAGTATTAAAGTTTTCCATTCTTTGTCGGTGTAAAAACTTTCAGCTCATCCTTTAAGAAGCGTTGATTGGAAGGAGGTGAGGTATAGTGCGAGATTGTATATAAAATTTTAAACTTACTTTCGAAAGTAATTTGAATATTATGAATGATTAATTTTCCTATTACAAAGACCAACTTTGCCCATATTTAAGTTCCTGGCTAGTGAAACAAATGCAAGATCAGAAAGACTTAGTAATCAGCAGCTTGGATGAAATCAACAGCCGGTGTTCAACGACCAGCAGTTTAAAGGCAGTAAATTAACCGTGTTAAGAAAAAATGTACTCGTTTTTAAAAAAAAAACTTTTAACTGATATCTATAACTACGCATAGTAAGGAGCAGATTTATATAATAGTAATAATTAATATGAATGATTATGGGGAGTAACCATATATTGAAGCTTCTCCTGCTACTGCTAGCGTGTGCTTATGTTAAGCCTCAGTATAATATTTAGTAAATCACACGACCAATGATGCTAAAGTATTCGATGAGTGTTTTTACGAAAGGAAGTGGAGAATAATTCTTGAACAAAGGGATTAGTATGATTGGAGACACGGTAATGGAGCTTTTTATAACGAGACACATTAACATCATGAACAAAAGGTACTTTGAGATTATAGTGGATATCAGTATTGCAAATATAAAATTGTATGGAGCATTTTTGATTGAAGAGATTGGACTCGACGAGAATCGGAAGGCTTAGTAGGACCTCAAAGTTCTAGTTCGTAAGTGCATATCGGTTTCAGTAGAAAATTGTATAAAAGTACTTTGCTGTCTATAGTAAGTTTGAAAAGTTTGTCTAGAAGTCGAAGTGGTTGTAGATATCGTCTTCATAGTACTTGTGTTTTAAGTCTTGTATGTGGGTTCCATGTCGAGAGTTTGTCCAAGTTGAGTTATGGCAGATATGGTATATGTGAGGATATGGCCAATGGCAGAGAGTAAAACTTAAATGAGTTTACTTACGTCCAATAATTTTTATTCTCCACCTGGTAGGCCAGTTCTGTAGGGTTTGGATTTTGGATTGGAGACTTCCGCAAGCATGCGGGGGATTTTTGCTTGATACAAGGTAGGTCGTATCTTCGGCATATGTAGCAAAGAAAGAATTGGAACAGATTGAGATATCGGATGTATAAATGGTGTAGAGAATAGGTTCAAGTATACTTTCCTGTGGAACACCAGCTAATGTGGGAGAGATATTGGAGAGTTCAATGGATTCGTTGACTTGTGAGTATCAGTTTGAATGGAATGATTTAACCAAATTTGTGATTAGGAATTAAATTTTAGGATTTGAGTAGGTGATGCATATAAATGGGGGAGGACTATTTTTTCAAAGATTTCGGAGAGAAATGAAAGGAGACTTATAAGTCTGTACTACGAGGGGAAGTTTATTAATTTATTGGGTGTAGGGATCATTTTTATAATGGAAAATTTTGCAGAGGATTGGGAAATGTATTATTTGAAGGATGGAATTGGATAGTATAGCAAGAAAGACTATTGCTCTTTTAGGAAGTTGTTGGAGTATATTGGAAGTGATCAGATCATATTCAGGAGCTTTATTTTTGGAAAAGAGTTTGATTAAAATGGAAACTTCTTAAAGGGTAATTGCCTTTAGGGAAAGACTCATGGGCAAGGGAATGGATAGTTCTGTTTTGATTTTAGTACAATGAGTCCTGTTTAGTATTTCCGCATGTGGAGTAAAGGTTTGTGCAAGGTGTTCAGCAAATTCGTCTGCTTTATATTTGTCCGTTTAGGTTCAATTTTCGTCAGTTTTTCGTAATGGCTGTTGCCAATGAGCTCTTGCTTTGTGTTTCCCAGTTATTAGTCGTCTTATTGTTAGTAGTTGATTTGCCTGGTTTTGTAGAGTTTTTGTATTTTTACTTTTATGTGAAGAGGCTGTAGCCTTTCATAACAAACGTGTAAAATTATAAATTGCGTCATCTAGTTCTTGTTCGGTTTTTACGATTTGCCGTAAGTCAATATATTGTTTGAACGATTTTAAGTTGATTGGTCCATTAATGGGTCTTATAGCTTTGGCTTTTAAAGTAGGTTAGGCGTCGAGGACTAACTAATAGAACAGGACTATGATCGGAGTTATGATCATGTATGGAATTAATATTTATATTAGTGGAATTCACAAGGATTAAATTTACTAGTAAGAATTTTTTTTAAAGTACTTTTTACAGTAAATATATAATTTTCATATTTTTTGTTTAAAATATATAAGAAAATTGCAATAATTAGCAGGCAAGTATAATTCCACCAACGGAATTGTGACTAGTAAACTGTAACTGCAACTAAAAAAGTTCAAAAAATGATGATTCACACAATCTTATTATTTATAAATTAGGCTTAAAATTGTAGTAAATAATAATAAGTTCATTATTTATAAATTATGCTTAATAAAATTTTAATTTATATAAAAAATTACAAAAAAAAGAGAAAAAAAGCATTTGTTTATAACAAGTTTAACTGAGGTTCGTGCTGCTGAAATTTAAGAACGCCTGTACATATGCAATCAGTAAGTGTTACCGCCATGTTCATCTTGACATTCTCAACTGTTATATTCGGAAGCTATGAACTGTTATAAGCACTTTACTGACGGTATTGCTTTCTTAATAATTATTATAACTATTATTATTAAATTTATAAATAGTCATTTATATGATGAAAAAAAGCACTTTTCTTTATACAGTGAAACCCCATTTTTACTGATAAAAAAAACCTAATTAGAGGAAAAACGTAAATTGGGAATTTTATTTAGAAAATCACGCAAATTGGTTTGGTACATTTTCTTTGTTCTGGACTACAGCTCTTACGATTTTATTAATCGCTAAAAAAAGTTCCGTCTTGAAGGTTTTCAATGCAAGTAAAGTAGCTTTTAAGTCAGTCAATATACCTCATAGCATATTCTTTTGTTGGAATTGCATGTATTAGGTTTACCTCGTCTTCCAGACATCATACTCGTACGTAACCCGCAGAAATTCAAAAATCGTGATACTTTTTGAACAGACCTCGTATACGGCAATTATGCTTATTGTCTATCCACCAAAGAAATACGGACCAATGTCACATTCAAAACAAAATGCATACCGGGCATACACTTTCTACGGATACAATGGCTTCTCTACCATCTTTTGTGGATTTTTAGAGCCCCATATACGGTCATTTTTCTTATTGTCTATCCACCAAAGAAATACGGACCAATGTCACATTCAGACCAAAATGCATACCAGACAGTTACTTTCCGCTGATACAATGGCTTCTCTGCCATCTCTTGCGGATATTTAGAGCCCCATATACAGCAAATTTGCTTATTGTCGTATCCACCAAAGAAATGCGGACCAATATCACATTCACACCAAAATGCATACCAGACAGTTACTTTCCGCTGATACAATGGCTTCTCTGCCATCACTTGTGGATTTTCGGAGCCTTATATACGGCAATTTTGCTTATTGTCGTATCCGCCAAAGAAATACGAACCAATGTCACATTCAGTCCAAATTTCCTTACCAGGCATTTACTTTCTGCGGATACAATGGCTTCTCTGCCGTTACTTGTGGATTTTCAGAGTCCCATATACGAAAATATTGCTTATTGTCGTATTTACCAAAGAAATACGAACCAATGTCACATTCAAACCAACATGCATACCAGGCATTCACTTTCCGAGGAAACAATGGCTTCTCCGCCGTCACTTGTGGATTTTTAGAGCCTCCATATAAGGTCATTTTGCATTTTGTCGTATCCACCTAATAAATAAAAACCAATATCATATTCAGGCCAAAAAGCATACGAGACAATCATTTTCCGCGGATACAATGGCTTATCTGCCGTCACTTGTGGATTTTCAGAGCCCCATATACGACAATTGTTGCTTATAGTCTATCCACCAAAGAAATACGGATCAATGTCACATTTAGTCCAAATTTCCTTACCAGGCATTTACTTTCTGCGGATACAATGGCTTCTCTGCCGTTGCTTGTGGATTTTCAGAGCCCCATACATGGCAATTTTGTTTATTGTCGTATCCATCAAAGAAATACGGACCAATGTCACATTCAACTTCGGTAAAAATTTGTTTCAAGCGATCAACAGCATTGTGCTCCGTAATATTTTCCACTATTATTACCGGCCCGGCTAATATCTTCTAATTCATCTTTTTGTTCCTGAACAATTCCAGCTTTTTTAAATCAATTTTTGATCGTTATTTCTTCAATTTTACCCTATACCTTAACAGTGTTATTTATTGCATCTAAAATAGATAATTTAAAATTTTCGGGATCTTCTCGTCCTTCCAATTTTGATAATAATATTTGTATGAGATTTTTACGGTAGTAATGTTTGAAAGCACGGATTATTCCTAAGTCCAACGGCCGGAATTCACTGGTACAGTTTGGAGTGTAAATGGGTACTTATCTAGGAATAAGTTAATTTTTCTTTATATTACTGTAACGCGAGTTGACAAGATTTTATTGCCATAGGACCGCATTGCATAGCACTTTTCCTAATCAATTCGTGATTTTTTATTATCGCAGCCAAAGTTGTAATGAGTATTGCCAAATTACGCGCATGCAAAACACGTGAACCAAATTATTTGATTAAATATATTTATAAATTGATTTAAATTTTAAATATTACAAATGTAAATTCTGCGAAATAATCACCGTAAATTTGCTATAATAAAACGGAAAAACATGAACCAGGGTTTTATTGTATATCAAATAAATACAAAAAATGTCTCCGTATTAAATCTGACAATAATAATAACATTATACTTTTCTTCACATCATTCTATGCAACATATATATTTTTTTAAATTAATAATTAATAACTATAGACAAAATTAAATGGAAAAAAATCGAATATTTAAGGTGATTTATTCTCAAAGCCTATTGCTGAGAAATTATATTTAATCCCAAATAAATGCAAAGCTACAAATTTCAAAAATTTTTTATTAATATGAGAAAATTTTTGCTCTTCAAATAAATTTCGAAAATTGTCAAATTCCATTATCTTAATAAGTTAAAAATAAATTTATTGTTTCTAATATAAACAAACCAATATCTTATAAACGATAATAAAAAGTTTCTCTATTCAATATTTTCGATTTCTATTTAATTTCTTTCAACATAAAATGAATATTTGTATATATTTTATTACATAGTATCTGGAATATTCTTATATAAAGTTAAGAATATTCGTATATAAATTTAAGAAAATACGGGATCCCTCCCTTAATTAAAGAAAACATTGTATAGATAGGCATATGCTTGTTAAAATATTTTCGGAATTTCTTACAGACATTCTGCAAAAAATATTCGTTGAAAAAGAAAATACGGTCAATGCCGAGGTACATGTTACGCAACATTAAGGAAAAATGAGCAACATTTCTTTTTTACAGTAATCTAGCGACCGATTTGAGTACATTTTTGAAAGTGAAGGTAGTGTGGCAGAAATTTGAAAAGCCCAAATGTCCTTAACAGTAGAATCCACTTAGGCTGATTACATATCCATGGCAGTTTTTCGACATTGAACAACCGAATTTAAGTCACGTCGAGCAGCAACCAGATGTCCCTAAATTTTCAGCTTTTTCGTATTCAACAGATTTAACGAAATCACAATAATCATTTTTGACGTGCTTATCTATGTAAAAGTTTTCTAGCAAAAAAAAAAAAAGCAAAAACATTTTTAAGACTTTTTCTAAAAACATTTTCCTGTCTTAAATGAAAATTACCATCAACACGAAATTTTCGCAAATAAATTATGATAAAAATTTGCAATTTCTAAGAAATTGAAATTTCACAACCATGTTAAGTAGAATAGATAAAATTAATTGTTTATAAAATTTTCTAATTTATAAGTGCAATTGTTTTTAGTTTTTAGAATTTCAACTATATTAACTTTTATAAAAGCCATTTTGCTTATAATGAAAAAATACTGACGAAATAGTAAATATCATTTAAGAAAATAGATTTTGTTGAATGAAAATTACCAATAATAGTCAATTTTTATCGTTACAGAAAATAATTTTTTAACAAAACGTACAAATAGGCACTATTAGAAATTTTCTATTATTATCGGGAAAAAATATAAAATGCAGCAAAACTTTGGATTAGTTATTATGTCAATGCACTGAACTGATCGGTGCACTTATTTTATCACAGAACAATCAACGCATTAGAGGTGGTTAGTGTCTTCGCTAGATAATACCATTTGCTGAAAATTGATGGTAATGCAGTGTGTATCTTTATTAATTTTGATGTGAAATAAGCAAATTTTATGAAATTTTTGTTTTTTTTTGAATTTTTTTACACATTTATATTATATTTTTTTATGGTACCCTTGTCTATAATATTGATGACTTGTTCGTTACCTAAAATTTAAACTGGTGGCGCAGAAATCAGTAAGACTTAACATGGATTGTTCGTTCAGTTTGTAGCCTTTGGCAGCACTACTACCAGAAGATTCCATGGCTCTATGAATAATATAAAATAATATTGAAAACAGCATTTTTTTGTAATTAATTAATATATAAGGAAAATTGAAAATTGAAATTTTACTTTAGAATATTAGGCGACTACGGTTCCTCGAATCAAAGGATGAGTTGAAAGAGATCACCATGGAGTTAAAAGGGGCACTCCTAAATTATTTGGTCGCGGACTGTCAAAAGGGTGGTTTGGGGAAAAACCAGTGAGAAAGGGACCATCTAAGTCTATTCCATTAACGTCAATGGTTGGCTGTACCTACTAATTTTTTTTTTGGGTTATTTAATTTTTTTTTCTTTTTTTTTCTTTTTTATATTTTACGATAAATTTTAACCTCTCTAACTTTTATACCTTTCCTCTCAATTGCTATTCCCTCTATTTTGCTGGACAGTTCTCTATACTTTTTTCCCTTCTAATATTTCTTCATCACTTTTTCTTCCTTCTTTTTCTCGTCCTTCTATAAAGAAATTAATATCTCTAGGTGTCTCTATTATCCCCTATATGTTCTGGCATGATTTTTTTCTAGTTATGGTTTTTTTATATCCAAATTTTAATACCTTCCTTCTGTCTTCAAAAACCCAAACTACACTGGCTTTTTTTAATTATAACAAATAATAGTTATAATAATTATAAATAAATAATATTAAGATGCTATTCGGATTTAAATTTTATTTATTTTTATGATAAAATGCATTTTAATACCACTTTACGGTTCGAAAAATACATTCCTGTCATTTTATTGCTGTTTAAAATATATTTCAGTTAAAATAAAATTTGTTTAGATTGATATCTGTCATTTTAAATTATTAATTATTAAATATACAGAAGAAATGGCGATTATGGTGCAGGATAAATGGGCTTTAGATGTTGATTTTTCGAAAATAATTTTCTGCAGTGATGAGGCTCAATTCTCGCACTATCATATAGAACCTACGAGTGACTCGGGAAATGGCAATATGCAAAACTATCATATATGAGACCCTGAGAACCCACGAGTGACTGAAGAGGAGCCATTGTATCTGAACCATATATGGTTAAAGCCAAACGGCACTATCAGCCACACGTAATTTTGAGATTTTGAGATGTCGATTGGCTTTCAAGATCTACAATTTGACGCAGTTGAAATATTTATGTTAGTGCTACATAAAAAATTATATTTGTTCAAATAATTTGTAAACTCTAGAGCATTTAAAAACCTACATCCAACAAGTAATTGCGTAAAAACATCCAGAAATGAGCGGAAAAGCATTTAAATATTAAGTCAAAAGTATTGAGTCATGCAAAAAAACTATGGCAACTAATCAAGGGTTTTCGAATAATAGTGATATGATTTCGTTTAAAAAAAAACACACTAATTGTTAAGGAAATTCAAATGTTTTTAATTTAATGTGAAGTACAATCGATACAATTAAGTTCTGAATAAAACATCATTCAAATGGCCTCCATGACTTCTTCATTTCTTGAAATAATCGAATCTCCAAACTTTTCTAGCAATAATTCGGTTGTTGCACGAGCTGTGTGGCCCGTAGCCCTGTCTTGTTGGAACCAGATGTTGTCAAGATCAACTTTTTCCAATTTTGGCCATAAAAAGTTGGTTATCATCGATCTATACTGCTCTCCATTGACAGTAACGGTGTTATCAGCTTCATTTCGACAAGAAGTACGGACCGATGATTCCACCAGACCAAAAACCACACCAAACTGTCAATTTAGGTGAATGTAATGGGTGTTCATGAATAATTTGTGGATTTTCTTCGTACCAGAATCGACAGTTTTGTTTATTTACCGCACCACTCAGATGAACGTGAGCCTCATCGGAGAAGATGATTTTCTTAAAAAAATCGTTATCGTTTTCAAGTTGTTCCAAGACAAAATCGGCGAATTCACGACGTTTACGGTGGTCCAATGGCTTCAGTTTTTGAGTGATAATAATTTTATACGGGTGCAAGCCCAAATCCTTTCTCAAAATCCACCAGGTTGTGGTTTGAGGCAGTCCCAATTCTTGCGAACGTCTTGGAATCGACAAATTGTGGTCTTCAGCAACACTTGCCTGAACGGCAGCAATATTTTCATTACTTCAAGCGGTTCTTTGTCTTATTGGCACTTGAACTTTATGTAAAGAAAATGTACGCTCGAAATTTTTAACAATTCGACGAATAGCGAGCACAGTTGGACGATTATTACGACCATAAAATGGCAAAAGCGCTCAAAAAACTGCAATTGGAGAACGATTATTTTGATAATAAAATTGAATAATTTGTAAACATTAAAATTGTAAGCATTATTAAATACAATAAAAAAAAATAGCAGATCATGACATATTACAAATGGCCGAAACGTCACTTAGAAATCATATCAATCTTATTGGAAAACCCTATATTAAAATTATTTTATAACTTATGCATAATGGCAAAATTTAAACAAAAAAATTACAACAAATTTAGCAAAACCATAATCAAAAGTTTATTTTTTTAACTCAACTTTCCTCAGGAAAAATTGGATTATTATTGGAATGTTCTATTTTTAACTATTTGGTAAGATACTTTTTCATTGAAATGAGTCCTTCTTTTATTTGAAGATATGCGTCTACAAATATATACTCTAATAGTTATAATATAATATAAGTTCTATTTGCACAAAGTTTTATTATTTTCGTTGCTCTTCGGAATAAATCAGATTTGAAAGTGTTTTTTTTCTCTCCTTCTCTTTATTCCATATACAATTTCATTTATTACAGAAAAATATGATCTACAAATAAAAATGGAAAACCATAGAAAATAATTTTATTTATTTTTTTGAAATTTTATTTTTACAAGGACTATAGCCATAAGATTTTATGGTACTTGTATTATGTCTATCAGAAAATCTGTTCATATGCAAGCATAAAAATATATATTTTTGTTATCCTAAATTTTTTCGTTTTTTTTTTTTGTGTGTGTATAGAAATTTTATTTTATATTTGATATTTTCAGTTGTTATTCCGATAAACACAGACATTAAATAAGAGTACTTTGGTGAATGAATAAACAAACAAAAGATATTGTGTTCCAGCAAAACGGTGTACTACAAATTATGGGCCATTGGTTAGGAAAGCTAAATTTGCACTCGGATATGTGTTTCGACAGGATAAACCGGATTGAATTTAATAACGGATCTGAACAGCAACATGAATATCGGTAGAGATATGGACATGGACGCGGACATGGACACCGACATAAACATGAACACGGATACAGTCCCGAACTGTGTAAACAATTTGCTCAATTTCTATAATCAGTTGATATTCTTGTATACTTAGTTTGCAATAATCGAATTAATAGATGAATGTACATTGGACTCATATATCAAATATATTATGACTGTTTGCTTACTATTATTATTCCTCATTTAGTATTTGTGTATCAAAAAGGTAGTAACTTGTTAGGATGAAGTTTAGTATAAATACAAAATTTTCCAATCTGAACAGAACTAGTAAGTTCCGGTTTGAGCAACACTTCCTGTTGAATAGAAATTTTTGAAAATAAGTTTACATTTTTAAATTATTATCTACTAAATAATATACTAACTATTGATATAATCTGTTGTTATCAGATAATGTACGTAAAATTTATCGTAAAATTTTCAGGAGTGACTTTAAACTTTATTACGAGAATTATTTTCAAATTTTGGTCGGTGTGATTTATAGTGTATTAAATCGTAAATAGATATTTTTGTAATGCCCATAATTTAATAATTAGGTTTTCCATTTTTTTTTTGCTTTTAAAATAAGTTCAAATCAGATCGACACGATGCAATGCGGCTGTTAACTTTGTTACTGAGTAGTTGATTGTGAGCAGTTCAACAGTGAAAAAATGTTGCCTTTCGATGAGAAATTCTGTTGATGAACGATTTTGTCAGTCAAATATGTGGTTTTTGTGAGAATGAATATTTTCTTCAAAAAGTGTAGACTATTGCAACTATATATATATTTTTTTTTAAATTTATCATATTATTTTATAATGAAATTTTTTAAATTTATTAAAAGTTTATAAGTGATAAAAAAGAATAATCCAATCCTCGATCTTTTTGAGGTTATTTTTGATGATTTTTTGCAGATATTTTATCCTATGTTGCTAAATTTAAAGAATAACTACGAAAATATTATCTTTTGTATAGTTTCTCTCAATTACAAAGGTGTCGCATGATTTTAGAGGTCAATCCACATTACCACTTACCGAATTTTGTGTCCTGCAAAATTTTCACACAATAGAGCCAAAATTTATAATGTTGAACCTTTTGTGGTAGCATTTTATTGAAACTATATACATTTTAGATAAATATATTAAAGTTAAAACTAAGAAAAGTCAGTTATCATATCGCTCTAATACTCAGAATTGATAGTAATGGCCTATCCTTATTCATGTTCAAAGAAATACGGGGTAATGGCATCTTTAGATTAAAATGTATAACAGACAGTTACTTTTAACAAAAATAATAAATTCTCCATAATTGCCTATAGATTTTTTAGTTTCTTTTATATAGATATATTGCTTATTGATATATCTACCGAGCAAGAAATCAGTCTCTAATTGTTACGACCATTATTACCTCTTAAATCTCAAGACTTTATTACGAAAAAATATACGCTTTTATAAAAACTTTTAAAAAAAAAATTTAAATCTAAAATGCCAAATTTAATTCAAAATAACTAATAAATTCTATATTATAATTTTAAATAAAATTTGTCAAATTCTTGATAAGTTCTTTCCAAACCGCAAAATGGATAACTCTCTTCAAAAATACAAAATGTTATTTTGATGTTGGTACCAAAAAAATCATAGGATGACAAAAGATTAAAGCCCCAATAGGCATTTTCTTATATAGTGAGTGTAGTAATAATAAAAAAAAGTATTTAAAATATCCTGCGAATTATATCATTTTAATCGACAACAGGTGATTCTTAGAATAGTTACTGCGGATACATTTTTATATTGTAGAAGGATTAAGGTCTTTGGATTAAGGGGCTCTGAATTTTTTCTAGCATTGCATGGATAAATTATGATTAAAATTAATTTTTTGTACTTGGTGGATCATGTCATTAAAAACATAGAAAGGAGTATTGATAATATTATGATAGATTTTTGACTGTAAGAATTGGAATTAACATATACATAAGTAACATGAATTCCAAAGTTCCCGCCCATAAGTCCATATGGGTTTAAGAACGGTTTTGTTTAATAACATTTTACTATTTTTTGATAGTTACGATCATCCGTCTAACAATATTAGTAAATGTTTGTATTATCCATTAAATTTTACTCGTGTGCGTGCATTTCAAGTTAATAGTTTTTTAATGTTAAGTCCAAAGATGTAGACTTTAATTATCTCCAGCATTGTTTTACTATTGACTATTGACGAAAATGGGAAAGACAGCGAGCAAAAATAACTTGTATATTCTTTCCATCATTTATCTTTACACAGATTCTCTTGAACCTATTATGACTAAAATTATAAGATCGCGTTTTATTGATCTTAATAATACCTTAACTTCAGTAATAAAATTATTTTTCACTATAATTTTAACTTTAAATTACTTCTAAAGCAATTATACTAAATATTGACGTAATATAGCCACCAGATTACGTCAATATTAATTTTGTTTATTACATATTTTTTAGTTAAAAGAAATAAACTCCAATAAATTTTGCGATTCACTTTATAAGCATTGATTTGCTATATCATTCTAATGATACTGCGTATCTTTTTATTATTTCTGTTCTTAGAAATTTGTTAAAATTTATAATTTTAAAAGAATTTTTTTTAAGAAATGAGATTGCAATAAAAATATTTCAGTAAATAGATAGAAATAATTTTTACATGTGACTATTACGAAAGTTATCTACTATTTGTCTTGAATTTTACAAATTTGAATAATAATATTGATTTAAGAAAAATTTAATCATGTGCTTACAAGATATAATAATTTATTCTATCGTAGGGCGTGCATTTATATAATTGAAAATTGTTCTAGCTTGGTTGCACTTAATAGTTTCGGACAAGCCGCCAAATCGTTTCAGTCGGCGCATAAATTTAATTTCCCCACAATGTCGGTCAGCCCATTGAAAAGTGTATTACTATCTGCGTCGGCAAGCATGTCGCTCTGTAAACGCCCAGTATCCTTCTTGTTCGCTACAATTCAATCTGATGGGCCAAAAATTTTCATCTCTCTAGACATTACTCCATACTCCTAGTAATATCGACAGACGAGTTATGCTACACTTAAATACTCCACCATGCAAGCACTATCTGGGGGTAGTGATACGCTGGAATCGGTCGCCTCCAAACAATCCCCTAATCTGTTATTGTGAAAACATTATAAATTATAGCTTAGTGGATTTTATGGCTGGAACTGATTCCTTTCTATCAGTAAAGTTGTCCTAATGGATGCAGGAACTCTAATAGAGATATATGATCAAACGCATTTGCATTGCACAATGAATAAAAGAAAGGAAGCGATCAGCTCGAGAACAATTTATTACATTATTAGAACGATTTTGTATTTAGACCTTATGCAATATTCACCACCTTAGTTGAACCTATCGAAAACCAAACTACAAACTATAAGAATATATATTTCAGAGAACCATCTAGTTAAACGATCAATTGATTTGGAATAGTCTTAAATAGCCTTTGGCCATTACGTATTCGTTTATTTTTGCAAGCAAATTTGCCGACAAAAGTCGAAAATTCCGCTCCTTGTAACCGACGATTGCATTTCACTTCATTTCATTCACTTTGAAAATATTCTACTTTACAGACAAATAAAGAGTCCTTTATGCTTTTAACAATTTGAAATGTTTCCAGTCCAGTACAATATGTAATTGATTTGTTAACCTTCTTATATTTACAAACGGATGATTTTTAACATTTAAGAAAAGAGTATTTTTCCAATCTAAAAAATACTAAGGAATCGTAAATAATATCAATAGACAAGCAAATTTTTTATTTGTGACTAAGTCGATATTATGTCCCATAAAGAAGAATATTCACTTTAATGTCAATTGAATTTATCAAATTCTAAAGTAACTGAAAATCATTTTATCAACTTATAGAATTATTTTTTGAAAGTGTAAAAAAAACGTTATTAGAAGTTCTCCCAGAAAATATCCGATTAGTACTTTATCAGTACTTTAATGTTCTTTCATAGAAGTAATCATTAAAATAAATATTTTGGATTTAAATATATAAGATATGACAATGATAGTACAACATAAAATCACAAAGCACTAATGGACCAAATTTTTTGATATGGAACCCACACACAAGACTCAAAACCTTAAATTAAAAATACCAGGTGTATAAGCTTATCACCTGTTTGGTGATAGATGGCGTGAGTGAGCGTATTAAGCTACCATGGACACGCCATACTTTTTTTATGAGTTTGATGAGTTTGACATCTGTCAACATTGTCAGCAATTTCGTACAACAACACACATATACCTGGTATGATGTGAACAAATATTTCAACTTTTAGACAAATGTTATAAGCTTATGTTAGATAGTAAAGTTTTTATAGATAATATCCTATTGAAACCTATGAGGGCACTATGATAAGTCAATGATAAATATAATTGCATTAACCTAATATTATAAAAAAAATATTTTTTTTTAATATTTTAGATCCTTAAAATGATGTAATATAAAATTTTATAAAAATCTATTAATCAGTTTAGTTTTGACAGACATTGAAAACCAACCGATTTTCTTAGTAATATGGAAAAAATTGAATTTCATGTGTTCTTTATTTTTGAGGTAATAAATAATATTTAAAACCAAAACCAAACTTGAAAAATATTATGAAAACCCTTCATATGGAATAATTCGCAAGTGATGTCCAATTGAGTTTACCACCAAAGAAAGAATTGCTAAGATCTATGATATCGTTTTTAAAAGTCGTCGAATGAAAATGTACAAAATAGCTGATATTGTGAATATCTTAAAAAATGTTACCTATTACAAAAAATTTTGGGAATGAGAAAGCTATCGGCAAGATGGCTGTCACATTTGTTAGCACCTAACCAAGAATGTGTCTGTTTAACGATTGCAGCAGAGTGTTTGGACAAATAAATTCTTGCGTCGATTTATAACTGTTGATCAAAAATAAATTCACTATTACTCACCAAAGACCAAATTTCAGTCAAAACAATGGAAACGTTATAGCTTGCGTTTTCTGGGATGAACATGCTATAATCTTCATCGACTATTTTGAAAACGGCAGAAAATGATAGCAGAACGCTATTATGCAGCATTATTAGACCAGCTGAATTATGAAATCAAGACAAAATAAGCGCACTAGGCAAAGAAAAATGATCTGTTTTATCATGACATTCATCAGCAATTGCAACAGTAAAATTTGTGAAATCACAATTAGCTTCCCTACCCATGATATTCCGCAGATTTTGTTTTAAAGGCTTTAGAATATAGTTAGATAAAGTGTATCAAGCTAATAGAAGACTATACTAAAAACTAAATCAATTTTCGTTGAGTAAACTAATTATTTATTTCATTTATTACTGACTTATCATATCACCTTTGTTAATGAGAAAAAAGTTCGAGTACATATAACGTTTTTTTTTTCCTTTTTAAGATTTTAAATAAAAATATAAATTTATTTTGTCAATCAATAATATCATTAAAAAGTTTATTTTTAAATTTTTGTTAGAAAATTAAAATTTTTAGATTGCTTTATTAAATTTATGACAATGCACCAGCACATTCATCGGAAATTGCAATTATGGTATATTCTCCAGATTTAGCTCAATATGACTTTTTTCCATTCGCAAACATGAAAAAATGTCTTGGTAAAAAAAATTTACATCCAATTCGGAAGTTATAGCCGAAACTGAAGCTTATTGTGTCGAGTTTGACAAATCGTACTACTCAATTGGTATAAAGAAATGGGAATATTATTTAACAAAATGTATGAACGTAAGAAAAAACCATGTCTAAAAATAAATCAATTTTTGTTCAATAAATTAATTGGTTGTTTTATTTATCACTGACTTATCATACTGCATTCGAATATGAATAAAAATTACATTCGTAAAAGTCTACTTTAGAGTCCTTTATGTTGGTTATGTTAATGTGTCTCATTATAAAATGTTTTAATCTTGTCTTTTTAATCATACTTGTTTCATTGTTCGAGACCAATTGTCTACTTCCTGCAATAACTGAATAAATAAAAATAATTTTTATATAAAAATAAATTATTATTAATAAATAACTGAATAAATAAAAATAAATACACTGATGCATAATTTAACTTATTTAAAATTAATTAAAAATTATCTAAATCATATTTTCCTGAAATAATTATTTTTTACTGTATTTAAAAACAAAAATCATTTTAATATTTTATAACTAAATATATGTAGTATCCTCTCAATATATTCACATTTCAGGACAATTACAAACCTTAGCGAAAACCAATTTTCCTAATTTACAAAGCATTCTTACAGTAGAAGCTAACAGTTTCCTTCCAATTAAAACCTCGTTTTTACCTACTAACACTCAGTAATTATATTGTAGAATAATAATAGACGAATACACTCATTCTAATAAATACACACCATTATAAAAAATTTTCTTTAGAAGAACAGAACTTCAGAGTAACACCTCTATTCGAAAGTATTTTTCTTCAATTTTTCACTTTCTTAATGGAATTTTGTGTTTTTGTGTGAATGTAAGTTGAATCAGCTGCCAACTTCATTATTTTTATTTTTTTATTTTAAAAAGAAAAAATATAAACGCTAGCAAAAACCTTATGCTAACACCCACACATTTTTTTGTATTTAAAACCTATTAAGTTTTGGTGCTTGCATCAAGCAGCCCTATTTACTTTTCAAATGCGCTCTTTCATTACGGAACAATTTATGTTAAAGTCGTTTTAGTTCAATTTAAATTTTTCCTTGTTTTCTCCATTTCTGACTCTTATTTTCTGCAATTCTTTATTTACTGTAGCTTAATGAATGCACATTGAAGATATTATGTTATAGAGGAATATGGAAAAAGTTTGACCTTTAAAAACTTCTCTAGACAACTATCTAAATCCAACTATGTTTACAAAGCTTGCCAATCTCAAAACTTTCTACAATTTGTAGCTGCATAGAATAAAAACTTACTGAATAAATTTACCTCACAATATTTCTTTTTATATTACCATACACCCTCTGGTAATTTTTACCCCAACCCCCTTCCCCTCTACCAAAACACACATACACTCACATTGCCTCTACACTCGTATTATATTATTTGACGTGCAACTTTTGAAACAAACTTTTCTAGTTTACTTTAACTTCACCCCCAATCGAGTTTCTAGAAATAATTTTTTTTCCAGAGCAATTATGTATAATAATTTAGTAAGTGAAAATTATGACACATTATTTTACAGAATATAAACTTTTTATTACACAGTATTAAGATGAAACGATTAAAATTTATAATAAAAGGAATTTTTTATAATAAAAATAAATTTTTAATTATTGTCAAAAATTATAGCATAATTAAAGCAAAATTAAATATTTTTTCTTATTTAATTCTTACAAGTAGTTTAAAGTATTTTAAACTTTCTGCTATAAAATACATACTGAATATTAAATATGAATTGTATTTAGAAAGCACTACAGTTTCTTCTAAAAATAATTAACATTTAAGTTAGTTTACTTTAAAAAATATTTCCTATTTTTTTAATAAATAAAGCCCTTTAATAATTACACTACGCTTCCTACGAGATAACTTTATATTAAATGAGGCTTGGCACAATAAGTGGCATATAAATTGAATGATCTGAAGATAATTTGAAGTGATCCGTAAAAATAACGTTTTTTATTATAAAAATTTTATAATTTTTATTTTAGTATAAAATATCAGTTTTTTTATTTTTATTTTTCGTATACTTAAAAATAGTTTCTGAACTTATTTAGTCGATTTATTAGAAAGAAAAGTAAATTTTTCTCAAATAAGTATTCGAAATTATCCATTTAAAAATCCAGCGCATTAAAGATATAAAGAAATTTTTTTTGTCTTTAAGTTGGTACTAATGTTCACCTAAATGTCACGTGGTTATGTACTGCTAATGGTTTTGGTCTTAGATTATAGAAGAACTGGATAGGCCTCTACACAAAAATTGTTGTAGAGGCCTATCCAGTTCTTCAAAAGAAACGGCATCAATCAGTTGGGACCAATTTGAAACTTCAGTATGCGATTGAAGCGGTTTGTTTAAATCCATTTTCATATATGATGTCATTTATACGTAAAAAACTAGATTTTTTACATCAAATTCTTAATAATATATAAGTTAATTGTATACAACATTATAGCAAATACTTTTAAACGAAATTACAAGGTGGACAATTTAATATACTTAAATAATTAGCGACTAATATTCTAAAAAAAATGAAAACATTATTATTTAGTAAATTCATTACAAAATGCTCTAATAGAGCAAGCGAAGCACAAAAATGCAAAAAATTTATTTAAATAATAAGCCTACCGAAGAATATACTTTATTTATTTTAACACAATAAAAACAGCAATGAAAACCATACTGAAAAATACGTTCCGAAAGGCTACAAAATTGAGGCGCTTTATATTTGATTGATATTTACGAAATGAATAATGAACCTTAAATAGAATTTCATTTCGTATTAAAATATTGTACAAAAAATAAAAATTGCCTATCGTTGTTTTTAAATTGTATTTTTGTTGCCAATAAATTTCTATTACGAACACTAGATGGCAGTGGGTGTCATGTCTACATAAAATAATCTACACAAAAGTATAGAAACATTTCGATTTGTCCCACTTTTACAATAATTTAGAAAGAAAACTGTGTATACATATACGAAAATCTGAAGTACGGACCTATCCAGGTATTCTTTAATCTAACGCCTTACCTACCACTTAATCATGGAAAACTACATGATTCAATAACGACTTATAGCAAAAAATTATTATAAAAATTGTGCTCTGTTCCGTAAGCACAATTTTTTTATAATAAATTTTTGCTATAACAACCGTAAAAATTAAGATGTCAACTTACCGAAAGATAGAAATTCCCGGCTTCCTTATTCCGATGAAATACCGGCAACCCTTAATAAAACACTTTATTTTTTGAAATAAGAAATTCTTACGTATATTAAATGTTATCAATACGTATAGTACTCGTATAACTATTTATATAAATACTTACTTTTTTGTTAATACATCAAAATAGATAAAAACTACACTTTTAATGCACTTTCACATAAGTGTCAAAATAAAAACTTGAAAAATGACAAGTAATCGCAAGCATTTCGGTATGCTACCACTTCCATGGAGAATGGCGTTTTCTAAAACTGTCCGAAAGTCTACAAAATTGAGGCGCTTAATTCCATTTCATATTAAAAGATTGCACAAAAAATAAAAACTGCCTATCGTTGTGTTTAAATTGTATTTTTTATTTCCAAAAACTGAATTAAAATAAATATAAATTATGCTTTTGCAATTCAATAAATTTCTATTACGAAAACAAAATGTTAGTGGGTCTTATGTCTATATAACAAAATCTACACAAATGTATGCAAGCATTACGATTTTTCGCCGTGTCTGCAATAACTCAACCAGAAATCTTAGGTTTTGTTATCCGATGTTAAGTGTTGTCTACGATTTTTAATCTTTAAGTGGTACCGAGAAGTTATTGAAAAGAAAGCCAAGACGTGCTTGAAAATTTGCCTTCTTCCCATTGACCTAAAATATCTTCGACTGCCAAAAACACCGTCAAAAATACAGTTTAGGACTTGAGCATATCTTATAAATCCATTCGCACTATTTTAATTGAATTTTAATTAGTATGGTTTATTCCGCAAAAGGTGACTTTTTTTCAGAAAGATCACCGCAAACATGTTGCGGAAAATATTCTTAAGGGAGCTTTTTTTCAGAAAGATTCTATTTTTAATAAATGCATAATAACAAGTGATAAATATTGTTTTTTTTAGTTTGACATATAAGGCAGTCAACAAGCTTCAGAATGAATAAAGATCAAATTAGCTCAAAAAGTTTCATAATATTTTCGGTTTTCTATGATTATTGTAGTGTTGTTAAAATAGAATATCTTTCGACGTTAACAAATAATACCATCTCAAAATTTTTTAACAACTCGTTAACAAATAATACCATCTTAGAATTTGAGAAAGATTGCTTACTCGAATAGGTCAAGAGTTATGGTAGAACAATTTTTGGTATTTAGACCATGATAATGCACTGTCCTATGTGTACACACCAACTATTATTCACGAATTGTTGCTGTCATTTATAAGAAATAGCGTTTTTAACAGATATGGCTTCATGAGACTCTTTTCTGTTTCATGGAAGTCGTTTTGAGTCCATTAAAGTCACATAGAAGCACACGTAAAATGAGCTTACAGCGATACCAACAAGTGCTCATGAAAATTGTTTCAAAGAGACAGTCATCAATATTTTGTTTCAAATGGAGTATATTTTAAAGGTGACAAAATAAATTTATTGTAGATTATTAACTTATATTTTGTGTTTTATTTAAAAATTCTACATACCTAAGAGAGAAGCTCTTTCAATAAGATACGATTATAATATTTGTGGCTTGTCCCAAAGATCATCCTTATCATTTTACTTCATTTCTAAAAGTCATCGTGATTTATCTAATATTTTTTCAATAATATAACTAAATATACAACAATGACAAGTAAATATTTTAAGTTTTCAAATATTTTTTCCTAATAAATTATGTGAAAAATTTAATTGATTTTTTTAAAATATTTTCCTTTAATAAATAATATCAATAACTTATCATGATTTTACTAAAAGTAACATGCATATTTAAGTTGAAAATTCTATTAGGTCCTTTTTTAGTCAATTAGTTCTCTCAAAGAAAACAAAAGATTATTTCTTTATTATATAAATTATCATTGAAATCATGCAAATCAGAGAGTTATTAGAAAAAATAACTGATATTTAGGTATGTACAACTTATTCTTATTGAACTTTACTACAAACACTTCGAATATCCTCAATATTTTTCAAAATTAATATAATTGAATAATTTTTTATAGTTCGTCCTTCTCAAAAGCAAATTATTCGCAACACCATGTTGAAATAATTACCATTAACGGGCATTTGTATTTTTCAAAACTATGTCCTTTCATATTTAGTTTGTTCACGTTTTAATGAAATTTACCAATGTCCATGGAACCAAAATAATGCACTCATCTTGAAATAGTATAAAAAGCAGATTGTTAACAATAGAATTTCACATAATAATATAATTCATAATTTCGTTGATGAGAATCATTATTGTTATAAGAATAATAATTTCAGACAACTATCCTTACTCATACAATGACTAATTTATTTCCACAACGATTTAATGCTTCCTTCATTCGAGTTAATTCGTTCGTTTGGAAATTATGAATTAGTTTGATGCCACTGAATTCTGGTTCCTTTCATAGAAATTCCGAAAGTAAAAATATATAACATTGGATAATATTATAGATTATGACATCTATTAACCAACGCGCAAATATAATAAGACTTATGGACCCAAGGACGTATTCGCATCATACAAGAATTTTGTTGCTTTTTTTTTTGGGTGTGGGAAAAGGGGCTGTTAAATTTTTACTGCAAAGGCTTTCATCATTAATTACGTTTGAAAAATTTTCTTTCATTTTTATCTCCATCAAAGCTAACAAGAACCATTAATTTCCGACTGGTTTACAATATCCTCAAATAATACTTTCGAAATGTATTTTTCTCTCGTCATTCTTTTCTTTTAGAATTTTTCCTTCAATTGTCCTCTGCTTATTTCATTTCAGCTAAGAATTTCTATACTATTGATAAATATACTTTATGGAGTATACCTCAAATTCGCATTTGATAAGAACGACATTTTCTTTTTATTCCGAATAAATAGGCAATTAATCAAATGATAACAAAAAATTACAATTTGATGCTCGATTGTGAACTGTCGTTTTTCCTTTTTTCTGGTATCTTTCAAGCTGATAATGTCCCTAAATAAGTGCTAGTAATTCTTTATTTCCACCCATAAAAACTAACACAATTCTAGATTTAATTTGATGTAATTATACTCTTATTTTCTTTTTAACTATATTCCATTTCTTAGATAATAAGTATTAATAATAAAGATAATTGAATAATATATTATTATAAGATGAATTAAATTTAACATATTATTTTTTAGAGAGAAAAATACCATACTTTATGTATTCAAGTATTTTGAACAGTCCATACAAAAAAAAGAAACATATTTCAATGTTCTATGTTTAAATTTTGAATAGTATGAGCTATTAGGAGTAGATTAATTTTAAGATATTGTTAGAAGTTATTATTAAATTATCATTTCTAGAGTTGTAAAATTCATCTTAAATTTTAAACATAAAGAACATTATTTAAAAACCACAATTATTAAGGATCAGTATTTTTGTTTTAAAGATAAATTACATTTTTTTATGAAATTATTTGATAACAAAATTATTTCATTTAATTTTTAAATGCTTGTAATATATTTTGATATCTTTTAAATATTAGAATGAGAAATTGTCAAAATCCGCATATTAAAATTGTTTTAAACAAATCAATTCCATTTTAAACATGGTAAAGACTCTCGTTGGAAAATTATGTAAGGTCCGTTATAGTTAAGCCCTTAGCGCTACTAATACCCTAAAAGAAGTAATTGTGCTTAAATACCTCACTATATATACCACGGATCCCAGCAGCAGAGCTTTAGTGGGTAAACGGTGTACTAAAATAAGTAGGACAGAACATAGAACTTCACTAGTGGTGTTTCTGCTTATAGGGATTTTTTTAAATTTAAATGTTATCTTTGACTACAAGCGGATTTTTTAAGGGAAGATACAAGGACATATCTATCTGTAGGGGATAATGCTCTTAGATGACCGTACCCCCCCCCCCCCCCCCAAACGAGATAATTTATTTTATGAGTTCAAAAATTCGTGAAGCCATTGCCGTCGATGGACATATAATGGAAGGATGGGTGTGAACAGTTCTTTTGCTAAAGGATTAGGGTGGTAGGATAGATGCAAATGGAATTTTTTATAACAAGAGATTCACAATTCACAAACAAATGGAACATTTAGGTTACGATGGATAACAGTGTTTCGTACATAAAAGGGAGAATTGACAATTTTTCGAAGGTTTCGGGATTGTAGGATTTGGATTGGAAAAATTGTAGTAATTGTTTCTATCGTCCAATAAGTTCACTTCCTTAGATTCCGTATGAGAGTTCCAGGTTAACCGTCGAATATGAGTCCATCCATATTTGTGGTATGTAAGAATGGCTATATCATTAGCATATGTTACGGTAAGGATATCACGGTGACAACGAATATCATTGGTATAAAAAGTGTAAAGGCTTGGAGGTAGGATACTTCCCTGAGGGACACCAGCGGAGATAAGAGAAATGTCAGAATACTCAATATTTTCATCTACCCGAAGATATCAGTCGGAGAGTTAGAATTTTAGGATGTGGAAATAACCAGAGGGTAGGATTCGCTGGAACCAGAGGGTAGGATTCCAAAGCAGTCCAGCATGCTATATACTGTCAAAAGCATGCGAAATATCAATAAATACGCCTGGGCAGTATATATTGGAATGCTCAGCTCAAAATCCAAACTGATACTAAGAAATTACACCCTGAATTTGAAAGATAGGATAATGACATTTTACGATTAATTTTTCTAGTATTTTTAATAAAATGGAAAGAACACTTATGGGTCTATATGTTCGGTTTTGTGATCATTTAGATGATAGAAAACTTTCAAAAGGAAGAACAAAATGATGTGCGGAAAATACTATTACAAATATAAGTTATTAGGACGAGAGTTTAGTTTTGGATAATTGGTTAAGTACTTTCGAAATCATCAGATTATATCGTGGAGCTTTTCTATTGAATTGATGTTGGATTATGGATTTAACTTTGGAAGTAGTGATAAACTTAGAAGGTGGACAACTGCAATGATATCTGCTAGTATTAACTGACTTCCGTGAAGTTTAAAGTATTTTGCGGATGGCGGTTGCTTTCTACTTGTCCGTTTTTGCCCAATAACTATACCTCCTATAATCACTAATGATCTTTTATGCCCAATAATCACTAATGATCTTTTATCTTGAACGATATCCTTCCACTATTAAACTAAATTTCTAAACTCTCTTCCCTTATTCTGACAAACAACCACAGTTGGAAACAGAATTAAGAGTGTTCACATTCTTGGATAGATGAATTTTCTTTGAATTTTATGGCTTCCACATTGGGAAATTTACTGAAATTCCCAATGTAATTATGGAAGCCATTTGTGACCCAGGGAGTGACCTGTTCTTCATAACAATCGGTATAAACTGTTTTTTTTTATTAGATATTTACCCTAAAAGGATCATAATTATTCTTACAATTATTTGGACGTCGCAAGTAGAATATGTTAGACGTGATAGAGAGGTGGCAGTGCTTTTATTTTCGCTTAGCAGATGGTCGATCCCATGAAGCTTAACGACAGCAGTGTGGAATGGCGCTGAGTAGTAATTTTGTCGCGCCTACTTTGAGTTTAACCATTAACTGGTGACAAAGCAGTTCATAACTTGTTATTATATTAAGTGCATCTATCAGGCAACACTATAATTTTGACAGGTTTTGTTTGACATCTGTTATACAGCACGTTTATGAAACTTTAGTATAAGCAGATTTTTGCCCATGAAGCAGTACACGCCACCCAAGCGCACTCAAATTGCTCAGCTATGCATTTAAAATTAACATTACTTTAGTGAAATAATGTCTAGTAGAACTGGACAAATACTGTAACGTTTCTTCCGAAGTCTTCTCCATAACCTCACCAAAGTCTTCTCCATAACCTCATTTTCTGCTACGGAATTTGAATAGAATATTCTGCTCTTAGACATTATTTCAGTTTCAAAAAACTATTATGCTTAGCTCACAGTTCCTCTAACGGAATATGATCAAGCCCACAATTTATTATCTTATAAAATTTCGTCTATTACGGAGCTCTTAGATGCCTTTATACTCATTGCACATCCTCTTTTTAATTTCATAAAGCAAATTAATATGCGCTACAAAACAAAAACTACCCTTAACTGATCCGTCTAACTTTCAAATGACCAATGTCATCTAACTCACATCCTTGCAGGTTAGGTGGTTATATAGTCTTATGAAGAATGTAATGCATTATGGTATTCTCAAGCTCCATATTCCAGAGAAAGCAAAAATTATAGTATTCGCTGATGATGTTTCTATGGTCTGCAATAAGGCAGTTGCTCCTATTCATCATTGGCTTCTGGCAGTTGGTCTTCGGCTTGTAGATTCATAATGAGCAGTGCTCATTATGAACAGAAAATGCGAAGAGAACATTACTATTAGGATTGGTAAAGAAAAGATGTTCGGGACCATCGCTGAAACACCTGCGGGTGATAATAGACGTGAGGCTGTGGTTTCCGAATCATGGGTGAAGAAGACCTCTTCAGCGACTGTAGAAAGGTCAATTCTGCTTTTAACTGCACAGATTTGGATGAATTCACCAATTGGAGCAACCTGTATTCGTAGGGTTATATCAGTCTATCGTAGGAGCACATTGAGGACAGCCTGCGCATTCCGAACAGTGTTATATGAGGCCGTGCGTATTATAGCTGGAATTATACCAATCGGAACCCTGGCAGATGGGCAACAGAGACTATAACATTACATAAGTCGGAGCAACGCGGTGGTGAGATACGAGGCTTAATCGGAAAGAAAACGCAATCTAGGTAGAGGTGGCAAAATCATTGGGATGCTGCTATGTATAGCAGATGGACAAACCGTGTCATCCCTATGGTGACCCCATGGATGGATCGACGCAATGGTGAGATTGGCTACTGCCTGTTGTAACTATTGACGGGACATTAATGTTTTTGCGATTACCAATACCGCTTTAGATTGAACTAAATCCTAATGTGCCCTTCCTTTGATGGGGTAGAGAAAAACTAGGAACACGTTTATTTTTACTGCACCTGATTTTGAGCGAAGAGCGAGGAGGCACAAAGGTGTGCTAGCAGGCTCTCGATGCCAGAGAATATAATGGCCCTAATTTTAGACTTGTAGGCGGCTTGGAAAAAGATGAGCAAGAACAGAGAAATTAGATGGCGTGAGTGAGCGTATTAAGCTACAATGGGCACGCCATACTTTTTTTTATGAGCTTGACATCTGTCAACATTAATCAGTGCACATTGCTAGCAATTTCGTACAACAACATACATTTTCCTTTGGTAATCATATCTAGATTTGTGCTAGAAAAAGAGTATTTTCGGGAAGCTTTGCTTTTCTGCTTCAATTTGAAGAAATCGGCTACCGAATCGCATCGAATGCTTATGGAGGCCTATGGTGATAGTGCTTTATCGGAAAGAATGTGCCGTGATTGGTTTCGTTGGTTCAAAGACGGCAATTTTGACTTGTGGGACAAGAAGCGTTAAAATCGGCCTAGGAAGGTTGAGGACCATCAATTGCAGGCTCTTTTGAAGGAAGACGATACCCTATTGCAAAAAATGCTCGCGGAGCAATAGAGTGTTACTCAACTAGCCATTTCCATGCGTTTGCGTGCCATGGGGAAGATTGAAAAGATCGGAAAATGGGTGCCGCATGAATTGAACGATAGGCAGATGGAGTGACGCCAAAACACATACGAAATCTTGCTCGCCAGACAAAAAAGAAAGTCGTTCCTGCATAAGATTGTAACAGGCGATGAAAAGTGGATATATTTCGAGAATCCTAAACGCAAGAAATCGTAGGTTGATCCTGGCCAACCATCAACATCATCCCCAAGACCATATCGCTCCGCACGGAAGACGTCCGAAAATGGCTTGATGGTTCGTTTGCCTCGAAAGAGAAGGAAAATTTTTAGGCGTGGTATCCTCAAATTGCTCAAAAGATGGAAAAAATGTGTAGCTAGCCAGGGCAAGTACTTTGAATAAATTTGTTTTTGCTTTCTATGAAAAAAAACAGTGGATTTAAGCTTATACACCCGGTATTCCAAATTTTAAATATTCGACTACTGTAATACCAATTAAAAAAATACGGCTGTATTATATAAACAAAAAAAATGACTCATGCATTAATTGAATTGTTTCTCGGGCTGTATGGCATATGGTACCGTTTTGTTGAAACAACATGTCATCCACATCCATATTTTGCAACTTAGGCACAAAAATGCTGGATTATCATACCGAGATTTCGATCACCATTCAGATATAGCCTGACTAGATGCATTTTTGAAGAAGAATGGTCCAATGATGTTTTTAACCGAAAATCCCTACCAAACAGTAACAGGTTGTGAATGAATTTGATTCTCAATAATCAATCACTCGTTAATTTTCTGAACCCCAAATGTGATAATTTTGTCAATTAACCAAGCCATTAATATGAGAATGAGCCCCTTCGCTGAAGATCATTTTGTTCGAAATGTAGCTGCCAAGCCTTCATTATTTTTATAATATTGCTCAACAATGAAAACGAATTGTTCTTTCATGTAGCGCTACATTTTTAATAATCCTGAACTGTCAGCTGTCACGCTATCAACACTTTTTTTTCGTTGGCAAAGATTCAAAATTCAAAGATTTCCTAAATTTTGAGACATTCTATAAAGGGACTGAAAATATCTTATCATATTTTTTTTCAGAATACATAATTTTTAAAATTATCATTATTAATTCTATGATATATAAATAATATTTACGCATATAAATATTTATTGGCGTACTATTTAAGGACTCTTTTTTTATAGTTAGTCTATTTTATATTCTTATGATAAAAATATATTATTACTTAGATTATTAAACTTTATCAAACGGTAGCTAAATTATTTAAAAATATTCGCATATTTTGCTAAAATAATTAAATGATTAAGTATATATGAAAATGTTTGGATGGTTCAAAGTCCTGAATCTTAGAGAAATAATTTCTCTACTACGATTACGTAAAAAATTAAGTTTTCGATAGACACCAAACCAATACATATCCAATATATTGAATTTTTTATATACGTTTACAGATAATTATCTTATCTAATAATCGATCAGAGTAATGATTTCCTCTTGCACGAACTAAGGATAGTTCCTGCTGCACGAACTAATACCTGATAGCGGTTTTTTGCAAGAGTACATAGAAATGTGACTAGGTAAGGTCTTACTATAATTTTCACTATGCCATAACAAAAAAAAATGGTTCTATGATAATTTCATTGCATCATAATCCGTGGCTCATGTCCTAGATCCATAAAAATCAATAAATGACAATTGTTAATATTTTCTATTAATTTAAAATAATAAAATAAGTAATTATATGTGAATAGATTGTCCGCATAGAAATAGATATTTAAGGTACATAATCATTCATCTAATATTAATGTAAGACAATTGAGACCAAAGAACTTCATCCAGAAAAAATGAAAAATAAAAATATTGTGTTCTGCTATATAAGAGCCTATATACAAGGTAGTAATTTGAGGATTTTTTTCTGTATTCAACTTTCTCTCATTCATTTATTCATTCATCTTAGCACAGATTGTAGATCGAACTTCTTCCCTTTGAAAAAAGATTCTAGCATTCATGTAAATACTACATTTGATATGCCAACTTGCTTTTTCCCATTCAGCTACTTACCATAAATGCCTAACGAAAATAAAATAATCAGAAATGGTTGGTATTGGCATGTCGATTTTATTCAGAGCAATAGTTCGAACGCTTTGATTTACGACTCCTTGTGATATACCAGTGATGTCGTAGGCAGAGAAATGCCATTTTCCATGAAAGGGAAAATTGTCTATAAATCAGTTGATGGCGAATTCGGTTAAAAGAATACGATACGATATAATACTATGTTTATATAGATCATGAAAAAAGGCAGTACGGACAAATGTAAGGGATCCAAATGGAAACTAAACACAGAACGATAGAAAATATTTAAGGGCCAACATTTCTTGGAATCTTCTATAAAAGGTTCTATCACTATCACTATCATCATAATAAGATGAAGAGTATTAGTATTTTTAGAAATCAGAAGCACGCGCATAAAGTGTATGTATTCGCAAGCATCATCCGTCTTTATGAAGGAATTATTCGTAGGCTAGACATTCTAGTCTTTTGAATTTATTGACAGTGCAATATAGACGATTACCAGAGGATACATAGATGATTATGACAGGCCGATATAGTCGTAGCGAAAATTTTCTAATAAACATACTTCATACATATAATTTTAAAAAGCTTTTCTATAAGAAAGTTTATTCTTATATTAATACTTCCTGAAATCCAAAAGATAAAATATAAAATGAAATAAAAGAGAAAATAGGGAAAGGACTCAAAAGAAAAGAATCTCATAAACAAAAATAGAAACAAAAACAACAACAATACTTTTATAAATGTTTAGATCCATTGAACATCCTCTAGTAATAAGGACATTATTGGTTTTTTGTCTCTGACTTAACGGGGTGATTTATTGATATACGAGACTCTAATGGTGTTATGATTTAGCGTTTTTTGATATTGACCCTCAATATCTTTTACACCAATCGAGCATGGGCTTATTCCAAGTATCAAGTATTAATGGCAAAATCTACTACACACATACACAAACGTATTCATGTAAACTGTTCAATTGGGTATTTGAATTGAGGACTGATCTAAAGTATAAAGTCAAAATCAGTAATTCAGGATAAACGAAAAGCGAACGAATGAACAATGAATTGATGATAATGTATTGTAGCTAGACGGCGACAAATCATTTCTTCTATTCGAGTCCTTTCTCATGATCCACCATAGAAAAGGAAGATAAAACCTTTAAAAATAAAAATAAAAACTATATGTAAGATTGATGATACCTTCTTATATGTTAATTACTATTATCTCTTATGTAACTAAATTATATTAATGCCTTTCGTATAGACTACATAGTTTTTTTTTTCTTTTGAATTATTTAACTCTATTATGCTCATGTTTATACATGTGGAATAGTCATAAACATTTATAATTTATGTTTTGAAATAACGAATTGCAATTTATATCAGATTAATTTGTTGAATATTCATATATTATTATATGGTAATGAGAAAATTCCGAAATACAGATGGTGTCTATGATTATTTTGCAATAAATCAATAGTAAGATTTCTGCGATTGGAGGAATTTTCATTAATCGATTTGTTGGGATTTTGTGAGAAATTTTATTCGAACAGGAATTTTTTATCTTAAATATATTAAATAATCTAATTTTTATGATATATTATTCAATTATTTTAATTGAATTTATAAAATTTTCTTACACATTTTATGATTTGAAAAATTTTAATTTGTTTTTTTTTCAGAATTAGATTTGAATTTCAATTTTAATTCTACTTTTCTTTTTTTTTTAAATATCAATTCTAGCAAATATTTGTACTTAAATATAAATGATGACGAAGAAATATTCCGACAAATATCAACTCAGTTGCCTATAAGTCCACCTTCTAAGTTTTTCACTCCTTCCGAAGTTAAATCCACAATAGTACACCTTTCCAATAAAAAAAAGCCCCAGGATATGACCTAATAACTTCGAAAATCCTGAAGCAAATATCCAAAAAAAACCCTCGTCCTGATAACCTATATTTATAATAGTATCCTCCGCACATCATTTTTTCCTTCCCTGTGGAAGTTTTCCATAATTAAGATGATCCCAAAACCCAATCATCCCAAAAACTTTCCTACCTCATATAGACCTGTAAGCCTCCTTCCCATGTTATCAAAAATCCTAGAAAAATTAATCCTAAAACGCCTTTATCCCATTTTTGAAAGCGAGGGTGTCATTCCTCAGCATCAGTTTGGATTTCGACCCGAGCATTCCACTATCCAGCAGTGTCATCGCGTAGTCGATTACATAGCGTGTTCGCTAGAGCGAAAGGAATTCTGCCCAGGCGTGTTTCTTGACATTTCGCATGCTTTTGACCGTGTATGGCACCCTGGAATGCTTTGGAAGTTGCAGCGAGTCCTACCCTCGGGTTTTTTCCACATCCTTAAATCTTATCTCTCAGACCGATATTTTCAGGTAGCTGAAAATATGGTGTACTCTGACATTTATCCAATTTCCGCCGGTGTCCCTCAAGGAAGTTTCCTAGGTCCTATCCTATATAACATTTATACCCATGACATTCCTTGCCACAACAACATCCTAACCGCAACATATGCTGACGATACAGCCATGCAGACACATCACAAAGATCCTTCCACAGCCATTAGTATCCTACAGAACCATATCCACTCCTTAGAAACTTGGTTCAAAAGGTGGAGAGTGAAGGTAAATGAGCAAAAATCTGCTCATGTAACTTTCACACTCTGCCGAGAACAAATTCCGGACATAACCCTAAACGGCAGTAATATTCCACAAAAAATAGCATACGTTACCTTGGACTTATATTCGACAAACGGTTAACCTGGAACCTTCATACGAAAACTAAAAGACGTGAACTTAACGGACGATACGAACAATTATTGTGTCCTAGACAGTAAATCAAAACTTACAACAACAAGTAAACCAATATGGACATATGGTCTAGAACTTTGGGGTTCGACTAAGCATTCCAACTCCCTTCCAATCCAATCTCTACAATCCCGAATCCTTCGTTAAACTGACAATGCCCCCTTTTATGTGCGAAACACTGTTATCCACTGTGACCTAAATGTTCCATTTGTTCGTGAACTGTGCATCTCCCGACATAAAAAAATTCCAATCGCGTCTATCCTACCATCCTAATCCTTTAGGAAGGGAACTTTCCACTCCCACTCTTCCATTATACACCCATCGACGTTTAATTTTATTTTTTTATAAAATTGTAAAATAAAATTACCCTGTTCTAGAGGTAACATCGATAGGTGTTTTCCTCCACATGTCTTCACGTCCTTGTATATTCCCTTAAAAAATCTGCTTGTTACTAGCATAAGTAGTTGTAGATAACATTAAAAAAAATATATATATATATAAATTATCGGCATCACCAAAAACTCAGGGAGCTTATCTAAATCACCAGCAGGTTTCGAACTTAATGAAATTACATCTTATTGGCATTTTCATATAGCAAAATTATTAAATCTTTTTGATAAAAAATTAAACTTTCTAAACGTAATTTTTGTTATACAAGTTATGGCAGAAAATTAATGAGACTATATTTATGCAACTTTTTTGCTTTGTTTTTATACATTAATATCATTCCCCTTAAAGTATTGTAGTTCCCCAGGGTAATTGTATTTGAGCGGAAGTCTTATGTTCACTCCTCCTAGAATTTGTGGAAGTTAACAACTAAAATAGCCTTCAGCTCTTCAGTTACACTCCATGAAATATTATTAAAAGTACCAAGATGATGTCCTTTTAGGTATTTTTTTAATTTTGGGGAGCCAAAAAAAATCACAAGTTCTTAGATAGAATGAATATGATGTTGGGGAACTTCAGGCTTTACTTTTCTAACAAGAACTCGTTGATAAAAATGGCCATGTGACCGGGAGTCTACCGATCAGTCTCGAAGAGCACTTTTCTTTACAAAAAAAAACTTATTAATCTATGGTCTGAGCTAATAAGAGCCCTTTTCGGTTACATTTTATTAGATATTATTAGAAGTTATGGAAGGTTGAAGCTGAAATCGCCTTCAGCTCTTCGGTTATACTTCGTTAGATATTATTGGGAGTACCAAGATGATGTCCTTTTAGGTGTTTTTTTAATTCTTGGGAGCGAAAAAAAAATCACATAGACTTACATAGAATAACTATGATGTTGGGGAACTGCAGGAAATAATTTTTCCAACAAGAACTCGTTGATGAAAATGGCCGCGTGATAGGGAGCGAACCAATCAGACTCGAACAACCCTTTTTCGGGGTCTTTGAAAGATTTTTTTTACAAAAAAAAACTTATTAATCTATGGTCTGACCTGACAAGAGCATTCAGTTCTTCGGTTACACTTCATTAGATATTATTAACAGTACTAAGATGTTGTCCTTTTAGTTGCTATTTCAATAATTTGGGAGCCAAAAAAAATCACACAGACGTAGATGGAATTACTTTTTTCAACAAGAACTCGTTGATGAAAATGGCCATGTGCCCGAGAGGTTACGCTCCATTAGATATTATTGACAGTACCAAGATGACGTTGGAAAACCACAGGAATTACTTTTTATAACAAGAACTGGTTGATGAAAATGGCCGCATGACAGGGAGCTAACCAATCAGATCGAACATCCATTTTTCGGTATCTTTGAAAGATTTCCTTACAAAAAACTTTTTAATCTATGGTCTGAGCTAACTGGAGCCCTAGTTTTCGACATCAAAGAACAACCTGACCTAAATTTATAATCCTCTAGTTTTCGGAACTCCAAGTATAAATTGTACCACCAAAAAACATGTGCTTTTGAAAAATAATTCTCAGAAATTCACAACATTCTTCAAGCTACGAGGGTCGTTCAATAAGTCCTTAGAAAAAGATGGAAAAAAACTGTTTTTAAAAAAAAATTTTTTATTTTTCAATGTCATCTCCTTTTAGCTCTATACACTTTTCCAACCGTTTTTCCAAAATTTTTATCCCGTCCAAAAAACAGGATTTCGGAAGTTCTGCAAAATACTCATCCGTTTGAGCAATGACGTCCTCGTTGGAAGTGAACGTTCGTCCGCCAAGCCATTTCTTCAGATTGGGGAAAATAAAATAGTCACTCGGGGCCAAATCTAATGAATAAGCGGGATGACGCAACAATTCCATTATCAATTCCACAATTTTGGCCATGGAAACAGCGCAGGTGTGCACACGCGCATTGTCCTGATGCAAGAGGATTTTTTTCTTCTTCAGATGGGGGCGTTTCTCTTTGATTTCCTCGCTCAACCGTTGCAATAACGACGCGTAATACGCTCCTCTTATTGTTTTTCCTTTTTCCAAGTAGTCGATAAAAATGATGCCCTGCGAATCCCAAAAGACCGTGGCCATCACCTTGCTGACCGATGGCACAGTTTTTGCCTTCTTCGGAGCCCGTTCACCCTTGAAAATCCACTGTGATGACTGTCTCTTCGTTTCTGGGGTGTAGTAGTGTATCCAGGTTTCGTCCACAGTGACATATCGACGAAGGAATTCGGCAGGATTGCGATGAAAGAGTGCCAACATAGCCTCAGAGTCCACTACACGATTGCGCTTATTCTCCTCTGAGAGCAAACGCGGCACCCATCTTACCGAAATTTTTTTCACAGACAATTTTTCATGCAAAATTGAAGCGACTGTACCTGGCGTCAACTAATTCGCGCACTTTAATTCTCCGATCGTTGAAAATCAGATCGTGGATTTTGTCGATGATTTCAGGAGTAGACACCTCAACTGGGCGTCCTGAACGATGTTCATCTTTTGTTGATGAACGGCCACGTTTAAATTCATTCACCCAATTGTAAACCGTCGCAAACACAGGGGCAGATGTGCCATGAACTGCATCAAACTCGGCTTTGATTTCTTTCGGGCTTAAGCCTTTCAAATGGAGATGTTTGATGACAGCCCTAAACTCGCTTATTTCCATTGTTATGCACAAATAAATGTCGTTAACTTTAATCGACGATAGAAATTGACCTACGCTATGGATCTAGCTGAAATTTTGACAGCTTTCTTGTCGAAAATGCTACTTACAAAAAAATCTTTAACGACACTATGAGCGCAATTTCTCGGATTTTCTAAGGACTTATTGAACGACCCTCGTATTTTAAATATTGTACAAAATTCAATGTTCCAAATTTTTTGTTCCAATGTTTGCAACGTACTATAGGATCAGATATATACCGAACGAGGTTGAAACTTGTACTGCACAACTAGTACACTACAAACCATGTGACCCAAAAAATTCACAATGTTGCCAGATCACTCTCAGTGATTTCAGTCTCATAACTTTTCTGTCACACCTTGTATGTTCTGTGACAAAAAACATGTGGAATACTTGATTTAAACGAACTGAAAAAAAATCCATTCTAAGATTTAAACATTTGAGTCTAGAGAGTACGAATAACGTTACGCATTGGTTTAATATACGCACGCGACCAATAATACCATATGGTATCGTTTAAATAAAACTGAGAAATTTGATCATCAAAAAATATTTAATATCATAAAATTAAATATAGCTTAAAGCATACTATAGGTACTTTCATTATTAGTAATAATATTTGAAAAAAAAGTCATAATTACTATGTATAAAAAAATAACACATTAACAAATGGATTAAATTTAAACTCATTCATTCGTACCAAATATCTATTGAAAATTTACTTAGAAAAAAGTTTATATATCTAATAAAAACTCTTAAGCTTAGAATTGCATAAAAAAATTCATTAATGATTTATAGAAAAAATAAATTCCAAGAATCCGATTTCAAAGATGACTTTCAATTCTTATTCAACTCAAATTGATTTTATTTTTATTTAACCATATAATAATTACAGTTTTTATAGTAAATATTAATGTATAAAAAGAGAAGAAGTGCTTCCACTTTTTAGCCTTGGATTTTTATGGTCAAAGTTTTTTTTATATAAGTAGTAATGATGGTAGTCATCAGTTTTTATGGCGTATTAAATTTTTGAATTATTTTTCAACAAAAAAAGAAACAAAATAATCTTTTATGTTTTTTTCTATCTACTTTAAATTAAATATTAAAATTGGTACAATAATTTATTTTTTATTGTAAATATATAGGGTTTTCCAAAAGGAGTGATATGCTTTTTTTTTTAAAACACACTAATTGTTAAGGAAATTAAAAACACACTAATTATTTTTTATTTAATGTAACTTCTTTTGCAGTAACGAATTCGATGAACCCAATTTTCGAGAACTTTTTCCACTAAATCAAGTCGTATGTCATGAATAGCACGTTCAATATTAACTTCTAAAGCTTGAAGAGAGTCTGGTTTATTGCTAAAGACCAATGACTTCAAATAAACCTACAAGAAATAGTCTAATGGTGTTAAATCACAACTTTTTGGAGGCCATTCAATGTCACAATTTCTTGAAATAATCGAATCTTGAAACTTTTCTCGCAATAATTCGGTTGTTGCACATTCTGTGTGGCACGTAGCCCCGTCTTGTTGGAACCAGATGTTATCAAGATCAACTTCTTCTAATTTCGGCCATAAAAAGTTGGTTATCATTGATCTATACCGCTCTCCATTAACAGTAACGGTGTTACCAGCTTCATTTCGAAAGAAGTACGGACCGATGATTCCACCAGACCAAAAACCACACCAAACTGTCAATTTAGGTGAATGTAATGGGTGTTCATGAATAATTTGTGGATTTTCTTCGCACCAGAATCGACAGTTTTATTTACTTACCGCACCACCCAGATGAAAGTGAGCCTCAAAAAGCGCACGAAAAGTTGCAATTGGTGAACGATTATTTTGATAATAAAATTGAATAATTTGTAAACGTTATTCTTACGTATATCTCTCCATAATAAAATTGTAAACATTACTGAATATAATGAAAGAAAAATGATATTATTACATATTAGAGGAATTCTTTAGTTTATGATAATTTTTTTTTATTTGAAGAAAGCTGTCTGAGCTTTGCCGAAAAATGTTTTAATTTTAATTTTATCAAATAAAAGTTATTACTTGTTCAAATTTGTTTGATAAAAAATATTATAAAATTATTCTAAACATGACAAAAATTTACCAACAAAAAAGAAATATTACTAACGAAATTAAAAATTTTATTTATAAAACATGACAATTTTTAGATAATAATATTTTTTTTTTTTGTATTTTTCAGTTTAATAATTTTATAAAAAAATTATTTTCTATAAGGAAACAAAAAATTAAAATCTATTTTATTTGTAAATAATTAATTTGGCATACTAAGTACATGAATAGATAAAATAAAGATAAATAAAAATTCTTCTTATCGCCGTTTGATTAAATAAGTCTGTGGTAGTTGAAGTTGCTATAATTGAGATTAGAATAATTGTAAAGTTAACGCTTTATCAGCATTATAATTCTCTACTACTGATAATGCGGATATTCTATAGATAATTTTTGGTTTTGTATTATTTTTATGCTGTCAATAGTTTTAGTATAATTTTTGTCCTTTTTAATTGACTTCAATTTTTTGTTTTAAGTTTAAAATCAAGTGGTTGTTTTTTTCACTTTAGGAGCTTTTATCTTAAATAGTTTTATATAAAGTATAGATTCGAATATGTGACTTGTCAGTGTGCAGAACTAATACGGCATAATGACACACTTCACTAATATTTTTTTAATAATCAATGATAAAATGAACATCTTCAGCATTATTAATATTTTAAATCAATTTTTTTTTTAAAAGAAATTTTTCTCGTAACTTTAGATGGAATTATTTGTTTTCTGTTTCTGAAATCGAATAAAAACTAAATGGCATTTGAATGATTCTTTTTTTATCAATAAATGAGAAGTGTAGTCAAAAGAACCAATGGCAATTTTTAAAGTTAATGATCCAAAAAATCGAATAGTTGAGTTTGGTAGTAGTAAAAACTATGAATTGCAGGCGTATTCGTATCGATTTCTTGGTGCATACTTTCAGAGGGTTTTTGTCTTTAAAAAAAGAAAACTACAACGGCTTCGTTCATACCCTTTATACAAAACCTTCACGGTTCCGACAAATGAGTTTTTTTTTGGTCTTTCCAAAATTCCAATGGTTTTTTTTTTGGTCATATGAATATTTCGTACATGAGGTCTGTTCAAAAAGTACCGCGAATTTTGAATTTCCGCGGGTTACGTATATTCGATTTTCGATTTTTTGTGGCGTTATGTTGATACTCATATCTCTCACTTATGCTGACAAGTTTGGCCATTTTGAATGTTCAGTTAATTTTTGACAGCTGCTTTGCTTGCACGTGTTTTGGCTTGCCTTCGATTTTTGCTCAATTTCTACTAAAAACAGCATCATGAGTTCTTGCCACAGGGTAGACCAGTCAATAAGGAATATTACCTGCAAGTTATGCGCAAGTTGCGCGATGCAATCCGACAGAAACGCCAGGATTTGTGGAAGATCAAAAATTGGCTTTTGCCATTTTTGGCCAAAACAACACACTTATAATGCCGCAGCTACCGTATTGAACAGAACTTGTATGTAGATAATTTGTTTGTACTAGCAAATCGGTGGCAATATTGCCAAAGTGAAGGCTTGGAGCAAGGAATCTCTACAACAAATCCACCATGTTTTTACGTCTGCAGAAAAAGTAAATATAACATGAACATCTCTTCTCTAAGCCCCGTCAGAGAAATTCATCCTCCTTATCACTAATAATTTAAATATTAGAGACTGATCCTCATAGTCTCTCCCTCCATTTCCAAACTTCCCATCCATATCCAGACTAGATGACGCGGCTGGGAATGGCGTTGAGAATATCTGCGTATTTACATAGATTTAAGAAAAAGGCTTTTACCGACCCGTCCACCTGTAGGCAACTTTTGGACGGGCTCGAAGAATGTGTACTTCTTTTTACGGATACGATGACCGAGATCTTAAAACAACTTCATTTGCAGTTATTAAGACTCCGTTACCTGCATTGTGGAGTATTTCCCTGTAGGGAAGCTCCGTATTATGGGGAGCTGTGGGCTATAAAAGAGTCTGTTTATTATCATCTTAACGGATAGCCAAGCAGCCCTCAATGCTATCAGCGAACCATTGAATGATCCTGTTCTCAATGAGATTTGATGTAGCCTACTCAACAATAGGAGTGTCGAGTTGCGTGTCCTGTGCTCTTCGGTGTCCTGTGCTCGCAGCTATACCGAATATACCTCGCCTATTGAGAGAATGGCAAACAACATCCTCAGCCATATGTGGAACCACAGACTGGACTAACAGTGAAGCCTTTTAGTATCTCATTGGCCAGCTACCAACAAACCATGAAAACTACTCATAATTCAGATAGGCCATACTGCTCTCACCCATAACTTTGTTCTTGGAAACCACACTCGTCCTATCTGCCAATCCTGTGGCGTTCTACTAAATATTCCAAACATTTTGAGCGAATACCAGCAAACTAAAAATTTCTTTCCAAACAGGGTTCATCTCATTGTTAAGCTCCTTGATCGAACAATTTCATTTCCAACTCCACTTTTCAACCTTATCAAATATACTAGCATGCTCCAAAAAATCTAACTAACTCTAGTTGTTCCAACCTGCTTAAATCAGACCAGTTACGTTTAGGAAGCTGGTCACGTCCGCACACACGATACTCATAGTCGCCAAATGACTCCACGATCGTGTTTATATGAATATGGCCCCTGGCTTATCGCTAAGGAACTATACATACAAACAAACTAATAAAAACTACAATAGAAACATGAACTACAGTATCATATAAAATAATACTAAATTAAATACATTTAATCATTAATCATTACTCAAATGGCTCCAATTCAATACTGAATTGACGAAATTTCTGATATTTCATATTAGTTATCTTCGAATACCGATTAAATTCAAATAATAATTCTTATCAAATTTCAAATTGGCTCATATTTTTTTTAATCAATATTATTAAATAATAATCAATAGAATTGAATCAAAATCGAATAATTTTATTTCATAAAATTAGAGTCACAATAATTTGCTAAAAGAAATTTTTGTTACTAATATAATTAACACTATCCTCTTGAATAGTATTTAATTTTTGTTGCTCAAATTACTTAAATAAATATTATGACTACCATAGTAATTTGATATTCATTTCATGTTGTCTACAAAAGTAATACATAAAAAATATGACAAGGCTAATCCATATTCGAAAAAAAAAAAATTTGAATAATTTTCAATTTGGTAGATCTTAATTTTTTGTTAACTGCAATCTTCTTATACAATATTATGTTTAATTTCGACAAAAAAGATAAGAAAATATGATAAAAATTTTGATTTTAGAAATAAATAATTGCGTAAAATTTTTGATCATATTAAAATGAAATAAAAATTTATGATTTTAGATCAAATTCAAACAAAAAAAAATTCAAAATCTAATTAATAATCAAATTTGTAATCAAAATTTGAGTTATAAGAATACATTGAAACAATTTTCAACAAATCATTTTGTACAAGAATAATTCAAAAAAATATTTTAATACTAAAAAAAAAACGAATATCTTTTTTGCCCTTTTAATTCCTACACAAAGTGAACGTATGTTGAAGAACTCTTTTACAAGAAGACAATCTACCATTGGAATTTTGTGCAAAAATTATCGAGTTCAATAGCCCTTAAGTTTTTAGTGCCTTCTGGTCCACACTATTTTTGGACTCTTGTCTTACACTACTACTAATACTTAGTAAAAGGCAATATCTTCTTCCATAATAATGAATATAGTCTGGAAGATTTATGTATTCGAAAGCCTTGAAACTGAACCTTCTCCATCGAAAAGAACAATGAATTTGTTGTTCACAATAGTAGGACCAGATAAACAGGGTGAACTTTAAATAATTCAATTTGATCTTATTTTATATTATTTCTATAATTTACAACAAATTTTTCAATATTCAAAATTTTTTATCAAATTTAAATTAATTTTAAAATGTTCAATTGATTTTTGATAATTTACAAAAACAAAAAAAATATTTGGACTTTTTACGCAAGAAAATAATATTAAAAAATTCTTTTAAAAAATAATTTTTATGAAGTTTTAAATGTTGTTAGAACAATAATTTAATAGGTAATTTATAAAAATCAATTATTATTCAATTTTGACATTAACAAATCATAAATATATTTTCATATAATTAATAAATTTTTAATTTTAATATTATTTTTTATATTAATCTGTTTTACTATTTCATAAAAAAAAATACTATCGCGTTTAGAATGTGACTTTATGTAATATTGATCAAACATCGAAAATAAATAAAGGAAACTGTCGAAAATATATTTTATATGCAAATTATTCTCATCAAACTCTTAAAATTATATGTAAATAATTCACATTATTAATGATATTCTAGACTCTCTCAAGCACCAACACTTACCCCCCCCCTTTCATCCTCCCCTGCTCAACCAACAAAATAAAAACTGTCAATATTAAAATGTAAACGTCTAAATACCATCTAAGAAAGATTATTTTATATGAAAAAAATTGTGTTTTTTTTGGGGCCGATAAATTGCTTTTGTATTTTACGTTTACAAACTTTATATGAGCTTTTTTTTCTGACCATGTGTGTGTGTGTGTGTATTAATAAAAAGTATGACTTTTTATAGAAGTTGGTAATCACCAACACTTTGCTAATTTCCAAAACGTGATTGTGGCCATAAATTCGTATTAGAAAAAATTCAGTTGTGCTCAAGCACCGCGACGTAGCTCGCCAACAAGCGCTACAATAAGCTTTTATCTTTTATACGTTTTTACTTTAATTTTTTTTTGTCGTTTATCTATTAACATATCAAGTATTAAACCTAGATGATCGAGTCTTAATAATGTTAAGGCTTTAGTGGAGGAGAAAAAAGTATTGAAAAAATCTATGAAATTTTATAGTGAAAAGAGTGTTACTTATTCAGCCTTCACTAAATTAAAAACTACTATCAGCAACTTCTGATAGTGTGAATTGTTTTTTGGATTTTTGTTTATTTAAATCATTTGAGTAAAAATCGGCTTACGATTATGTAAAAAAATTCATTCTGAGATTTCATGATTCATTCACCTTTGAAATTTTAACGTCGACTTTTCAAAGGTGGTAACACTACCAAAGGAAGTGTTTTTATAAAAGTTTATCCAAAGAAACGGAATAAACCGAAAAGAAGAAAAATAAAATTAAAACATGTGTGATTATGTTAATGCCGGTCTTAGGACCTCTTCCCGAAGACTGTTTTTGCTTTTGTTTGTATTTGTATGAAGGTTTTTGCTTGATTTTTGAACATTTCGTTTTGTGAATTAATGATCTTCGGTGAGTAGATTTGAAAGAGTAGCTCAAAAGAAGTAGTTGCAGTTCGCGATGCATCATCGTGTATTTAAGATCATTATTATAAGACTTCTACGGAATATAGTATTGTAATTTTTTAAAAAAATATAACAAATTTCACTTAGGATATTTTTCCATACTAATTGAAATTTTCACTATAAAAAAATCTACAAAAATATGCAGTTATTACGTAAAAATGTGTAACCTTCTAATGTGTTGATAAGATTAAAAATATTATTTATTTAGTTGGTTTTTATCTGTTTCAGTAATCTTAAAAAACTCATTGAATTTTTATATACATATGTACACATACATGTACAGAAAAATTGATATTTGTTCTTTTAAAATTGTTATTATAATTGAAATTATTTTTTGTTTTTAAACTTTTGGTTGTTGTTATTAATTAGTTTTTTTTCGCTCTTAATAGATAGTGGTTTTAGATATTATTTAATAAATATAATGTGTGCTAATACAATTAAATTGAATTTTATATATAACAAAACTCAAAGAGTTTACGCATTTAATATATGTTGATTTAATATTATTTTTATATACAATAAATGAAAAAAAAATACACTATAAATAATGTACAATTGTTATATAGTTAATTAGGAAAATATTCCATTTGTAAAAATTCCATCACGAAACTCATTATTGTTGATATTTTTGAGTCGAAAGTGTATTTATAAATGCAAATTTAAAACAAATTATTTTTTATTTAATGGAATAAACATTTGTATTTTAAAAGTGTTCGAAAATAAATAAAATTGGGCAAAAATTCATTTTTATTTAATAAAAGAAGAAAAAAATATATATCAATAAAAAACCTGAATTATATCAAAATTATTTTTAAAAGTACAACAGTTTTTTATTTAATAATTAACTTTAGTTTTCAAATTAATTTAGCGAAAAATATTTTCACTTTTAAAAATGAGTAAATACTTCTTTCTGTTGAATTACTTCGATTTAAGTGAATTAAGTCTGACAAATCTAAAAGTCTAGACTCTAGACTATAAATTTTTGTCTATAAAATGATATAAAAATGAAGTTGTTTTTATAAAACAGTTTTACATTATTCCAAAATAAAGCAGGTGCTATGATTTTTTTCATATATTTTTTTTGTTGAATAAAACCGAATGACGACTAATAAGGTGATAAATGCAAAAAGCATCTGTCTTTATTATAACACCTACTTAAGAAATTTACGTATTTAAAATTAGTTTTACGCAGAATATTTTTTTTAACAAATTTTTTATATTTTTCCCCTTAAAGTTTGCAAACTAAAATAATGGATTATATTTTTTGCAGTTTGGAAAGTACAGTTTTTTTATTTTAACATTTTATTTATTTATTTAATATTTAAAATTAATTTTATTTAGCTTAAGTTATGTCATATTCTACGTTTTATTTATTTCTTATAAAATTTATATTAGATACGCTGATTGTGTGCTAAATACTAATATATATTTGAATGCAAATTTTTCGAATAAAATTTGTCTTCGGCAATGAGGCTCATTTCTTGTTGTCGCTGAACATTTTAATAAGCAAAAACTCCATTTATTTTCCAAAAAAACTACTGTATTCACACAAAAAAATTTTTTGTTGTACATTAGTAGTCTTGAGTTTTCAATTTCTTTGAAAATTCTGAGCGCTATGTCCGTATAAAAACTGGTTTAATTTTTTGTTGGCCAATTCAAAAAATTTTATTTATAAAAACGAGGACTGTTCAAAAAGTATCGCGAATTTTGTTTTTTTTTTCAAAAATTATTTATTTATTTATGATTATCTATTTTGTCTCCTTCAAAGTAATCCCCAACAGATATTATACACTTGTGCCAACGTTTTTTGCAATCCTCGAAGTACTTCAAAAAAAAAAAAAATTCTGATCTTGTTCAGCTCCTTCTTCGATGCCGTCTTTATCTCCTCAATCGTAGCGTCGCGTCGTCCTTTCAAGGAGCTCTTCAATTTCGGGAACAACAAAAAGTCACAGGGCGCCAGATCTGGGGAATACGGTGGCTGCGGCATTATTAGTATGTTGTTTTGACCAAAAATTCGCTCACAAGCAATGATGCATGAGCAAAAGCCAATTTTTGTTCTTCCACAAATCCGGGTGTTTCGGAAGGATCGCATCGAGCAACTTGTGCATAACTTGCAGGTAATATTTCTTATTGACCGTTCTACCCTGTGGCAAGAACTCATGATGCACCACGCCCCTGTAATCGAAGAAAACTGTAAGCAAAACCTTCACAACGGCTTTTCGTAGTTCACATCTTCTCGGTCCTCTGAGAACATTTTCTACCACCGATAAATGTTGCTTCGATCCAAGGTAGCTTCACCATATGCCACAGTCAACATTTGGCATGTGTCCACGCAATTAATTTTGTTTTTCACACAAAATTTGATACAGATGCTTTCATCCATTTTTTGGAATGGGCAAAAATCGAAGAAGAGTCAAAACTAGTGCAAGCAAAGCAGCTGTCAAAAATTAACTGAACATTCAAAATGACCGAACTTGTCGTCATAAGTGAGAGACATAAGTACCAACATAACGCCATAAAAAAATCAAAAATGGAATATACGTCACAATACTTTCTGAACAGATCTCGTATACATGATTTCAATAAAATAGTACCACAAACCATACAACAATACAAATGTTTGTCTAATTGTATAACAAAATCCAAGGACACGTCGTTTCATTATTTAATGATGTAAATTGGTCTCCAAGATCATGCGATTTAATGCTATTGGACTTTTATTTATAAAACTATAAAAAAATAGTATTTTTCAGGCAATTTTTATATTAAGAAGCTTTTTAAAATCAATTAAAAAAAGACCAAATTATATTTCGAAGAGCGCAAAAAAATCATCAAAAATCCTTTCAAATAAATTGAGTTTTAAAAAGAGTATTCTGATAGTAACTTGAATAATATTATATTTATTGACTAATGGCAATAATTAAACCATATAATGATATAAAAACTTTTATCCAAATCTATTTTTCAAATAAATTTGATTTAACTTCACTTTTACAAGTACAAATTGGATAACACCTCTTTCTGGATTTTAAAACTTTCTGTTATTAAGAGGATTTCTCATACGGTAAGCTTTAAATAAATATTCATTATTATTGCCAATTGCAAAACTTAATATGAATTGATAAATTTTTATTTTGAAAATTATTAAACTGAAAAAAACCAAAGAAAATATAAAATACGAGTATAAGAAAGTACAATAATAATTATTCTCAATCGACTTTAAAAAAAATTGTAATATTTTTTTAGTAAAATAATTTACTGAGAGAGCAGTTAATATTATATAGAAACAAATTTAGCATATTTAAACGAATTTGGATATAATATTTTTGTTAAACGTATAATCAGAAAAATCATCATGGAGTTACAACATAATAGAGTGTAAGTAATTAACTGATAATTTTGTTAGCTCTTAAAAAGTATTGAAATATTGAATAAAATTGATTGGTTAGAGAAAAGATGCATACATTTCCGACAAATGATGAAGAATTAACAATATATAAAGAGCCTCCGACAATTGAAAAACCATCAAAATCAAAAAATACTTGGAAGCTTCTATCCGATACTTTTACAGAGTTCTCAGAAAATAGTACGATCCATGGAATGAAATTTTTGGGCGAACGAAAACGACCTATTTATGAAAAGTTTGTATATTTTGAATATTTTTTTTTTAAATCACTTTTATTTGCAAATTTTATTAAAGATTATTCTGGATTATTGTGTATATTTTCGCTCTAATGGGATGCTATTATCTTGTGAGCGGCGTATGGACAAAGTGGCGTGAAACACCTGTTATAGTGACATTTTCAGAAAAGTCAACACCAGTATGGGAAATTCCATTTCCAGCGGTAACCATATGTCCAGCGATAAGTCTAACTACTGACAAATTTAATTTTCAATTAGTTTTACAAAAACTAAAAGAAAATGTCAAATTATCGACTGAGGAGTAAGAGATAAATTATTTTTCCCTAACAAAGTTTTTAAATTTTTAAAAATTATAAAAAAAATTACTGCATTTCTTTTAAAAAACACCAATTTTTTAAATTACTACGTGAAAATTTTATTTTTAGATTAAAATACATTCAAGTGTATAAAAGTATTTGTGAAGGTTCATTTGGTAAAATCCTTAACGACTATAGTCATGCCATACCCGAGAATAATATCAGCATTACGGAAATTTTACCTGAGCTAATGCGTCCATTAAATTTGAGTATTCCTATGCTAATTTTCAAAGATGACCAGTTCGATTTATTAACTGATATTGTGAATCCTGTTTTAACTGATTTTGGTCTATGCTATACTTTTAATGGACTACACTCAAGTGAAATATACAAAAATAATGTGTAAATTGACTAATTTCAATTTAAGCTTTTGACCAATTCGATTTTTTTCCACTATAATAATAATTTTAGTGATTATTTTGGAGAGAAAACATCAGATCTTAATTCATGGAACTTGGAGAGAGGTTACCTTCCGACAGATGGTGCGGAAACTTTCCCTTACCGCGCTGTCAAAAGTCAACCGAACAGTGGTTTATTTATTCTATTGACTGAGCCAAAATCAGAAGATTATCAGACTTGTTTTGGATTATCAGCGGGATCTAAGGTACTATATATGCTGTATTGAATTATTATACTATATATTATAACGGGTTATCCGTTTTGTGTCTTGGAAAGTACATCCCTACCATTTACTATGCATGGTTTAACCACTCACAATTGACTCTAGAATGCGCAGACGATATGCCGTTTTTGTACTGGAACTACAGGCTGATTTTTTTGGATATAGATTTTTTGAACAAATATCTTCAGCAATGAGCATCATAACTTTTGCTTTTTAGATACATAAATAAGCAGCTTTACCATATATTTACGGCTAGTGATGGTGGAAGAAGCCATTTTTTCCGTGAAAATGCTGCTCCGGTGAGCATTTTGGTAAGAAGATGTCATTGGGCTGTGTTTTTTAAAAAGAAGAAGAAGGGATCATTACAGCCAATTCTGAGCGCTCTAGCTCTACGATCATCATCATCAACAGCGCGACAACCGGGAGTGTAGTATAGGCTTCCTGAATCAAAAAACTCAATGCGGCCAAGCTTTGCAATGCGGTATTCCAGTTTGATACTTCCAAGAAGTTTTCGACGTCCTCGCTAACGCCATCACTTTACAGAAAGCATGGTCTACCTCGTCTTTAGGGACCATAAACACCACAGTCCTCTGAGCACAATTTTATTCACAACAGAGTAATTGCCGTAACGCTCCAGGATCTTGTCGTTAAATAAGCTCCGGAATCATGTTGGGGGCCACAAATTCTTCGAAGGATCTTTTTCTCCAATGCGAACAAGAGTTTCTTTGGTTTTTACTGAGAACCCAAAATTTTCTAAGAATACGCTGGGACTAGTCAGACTAGGCTCTATTGGCTGCAAGCAGACGTATACGAAATTCTCTCTTTGTGTTGTTATTGGCTCCTACCTATTAAGGTCACTTGGTCTTCTCTTTAACGCCGACGTTGCCACCATGTACTTTGTTTTGCCTTCATTTATGTGTAGCCAAAGATTTTTTGCCGTCGAATCAATTTGAAAAATAATGTTGATGCCGTTGGCAAATGATATAAGCTGGGCAGAAATAATGAGAATAGTAGCCCTTATCTTATACATACCCCTAAGTCTTAAATAACTTTTTGCAGTGCCGGGTTAACGTGAACGCAAAAAGTGCGTCTACTTGCCGAAGATCATTGTATATGTTAAATGACTCGTAAAGTGTTTCAGCTACTAATAGGCTTCCTGTTACAATATAACCGACTTTTTTCATCTAAACTTAAAGACTATAATCTAGACCGTATGCAATTTTAAAAAGATGATGCCATGAACCACACAACATAAAACAAGTTTTATTGGGCGACAAGTTGCCAGAACGTGTAATTTTGGGATTCAATAACGTCAATTGATCCGCAATTTGATATCGTTGAACTTTTTTTTTAAAGACTAGATAAAAAAATTATATTTAGGTAGATAATTTTTTAACTTTTAAGCTTTCAAAAACTAACATACATCAGGTAACAACCGAATGACCGTCCGAAATGTGCGAACGAGTCATCAAAAATTACCCCAAAAGGATAGAGACATGCAAGAAGTCTTTTGATAAATATTAATATTATATCATATTAAATATTTAATGATAATATATGAGCAATAAAACAAAAGAAAATTTTTATCAAAATATATTACTAAACTATAGTTTTTATAAACATACTTTCTAAAGCATAAATTGGATAAGCCTTCATTATGTTACTCTCAAATAAAAGTAAAAAAAAAAATTTTCTTAAGATCTACGTTCATTCGCCCGATGAGATTCCTACTGAAAATGATAAGTTTTTATTTTTAAAACATAATATCCAAACAGAGTTGAAGATAACACCACAAATGATCTCTACTCACGATACTCTTATAAACTATAAGCCACAAACGTAAGACTTAATCGATTTGATATATTGTATTTTTATAGTTTATTAATGAATTATTAAAGGCGACAGTGTTATTTTAATAAAGAACGCCAGCTGAAATATTTCAAGTTATATACTGAAAAGAATTGTGAATTGGAATGTCATACGGAATACATGCTCAAAAATTGTGAATGTGTCCCAGCCTGGATGCCACGTAACAATAGAATACTTTCTTGAATTCGGTAGATAATCTTAAAACAATCTTATTCTATAAAATAGACTTCTCAGAAACTCCAGTATGCAATGTGAACAATGAATGTGTGGACCTTAATCAAGCGTCATTTTATGCAGACCAAATTCATGCAGCACTACAGGATTCGGAAACTAGTCCCCGAGGCCAAACTGACTGTAACTGCTTGCCAGCATGTACTTCAGTAAATTATGTTTCAGAAACTAATACTGTGGAAATAGATTTCGAAAATCTTTATCATGAAATCGATATATTAAAAGAGTAAGTACATATATACAATAATATTAAATTATTTTTTAAAAAACGTATCACATTAATTTTTCTAGCGGTCATAATGCGGCACTTGTTTTATATTTCCAAGATAATCAGTTTTTTTCATCGAAGCGAAGTGAACTTTATGGAACAACAGATTTTTTTGCTAATTGTGGTGGCCTTCTTGCATTGTTTTTGGGTACATCAGTAATCAGTATTATCGAATTCATCTACTTTTTCACATTACGCTTAATATCGACTGTTAGAAAAAAGGAATGAAAATTTATTCTTATTCGTAATTTTATTATACAAAAATATTATATAAAAAACTATATTTCAGATAAATTATATTATAAATTTTATAAATTAAGATAAATAAATATTTTGAAAAAAAAAACAACTTGAAAACCAATGATCCTTTTCTTTTTTGAAAGAGTTTCTTCTGGTATAATTTTGTTAAGTATTAAAGGAGGGCATTCCTTTACTACTCTGTTAAGAGCTAGAGTGCTAGAAATTATTTTTCAAATTGAAAATGAATAGAAAACAAGAGAAGAAAAATTAAAGCCGTCATAAATCAAGAATCCGTAATTTGAGGATGTCTGTAAATAAAATTTTTTTTTTATATTTTCAATGCTCAAATTACTAGAGTTAAAAAAAAACATTCTCTTTTTAAATATAATTTTTTTATATTCCAATTTTTTTTTTTTAAAAATGAAACTTTTTTTGGTTTAAAAATTATTTCGCGCATATGGCCACCTCGTCTGTTTTTGACGCAGCTCATCCGATATGTACAATTTTTGACCGATTCTTCGCGTAAGTTCGGCTATATATCGCTCAATATTGGCTTCAAAGTCATCAATTTTTGCTAGTTCGTCTGTATACACCAATCATTTAACATACAAAAAGTAATCGAATATTGTCAAATTATAGAATTTTGAATGGCTACATTTACTGAATAATTTTGCGATGGCAGTCTGATAAGTCAGTAATAAATGAAACAAGGTATTAATTTATTCAACAAAAATTATCAGCCATATGTCTATCATTTATCACCGACTTATCAGACTATTCTTGTACTGTATTATGACCCGGTAATATTGTCCATTAATCTTAACGCAAAATATCCGCTTCGGAGTAAAAGCGACAGATTTTTGTGTCATATAATATCTTAACAGGCAATGGCCAGTAAGTAGGCCAGCGACTAGCCTTAGGTCTGGTATATTGAGTTTAAAGACCTCTGCCAACCTTTTTTTTAGAAAAAGCGATGAATATTTTAGAGTGATTCATGCCCGTGTAACTACCCCAGTGTGCGCTCTTAACTGCGCGTTCCCAAGATTCTATAATGGATCCCAGATGGACCTTCGGATAGCTACAACGGGGTTCTGGTCCAATAAACGGAGTATTTTCCGCCCAAAGTTACTTTGTTGTATCTAGCCAGTTGATTAAGGACCGTGAGAATATCCCAAACTAGCTTGGATGGGATGCTAGATATGACAATAGCTTTCAATTCAGCTTGTCTATCTGAGATGATGTAGATCTTTCCGTTACGCATGTTCCTTCTGACATCCTTTCTAGCACAAAGCTCTATTGTATATATTTCTGCCTGAAAAATGGATTGGGATTTATCAAGGGGCTTAGATAGACGGTAATAAAGACCGACTACATCCGCCCCAAAACTCACATCCGTTTTAGAACCGTCTGTTTAAAAGACGAGATCACCTTTTTTGAGTAGCGGTCTCCCTCTTTCCAAGTTGATCACTCCGTGAGAACTACTTTGAAGAACTGATTTAAATTAAGATATCTAAAAAGGGTGCCTTGTTTAAAGGTTTTGGGATATCCTAACCTAAGAGCCCCCTTAGTAGCTTCCTTTTTAACAGGCTCTTGGAGCTCTTTTAGATTCGATAGCTCTTGAGCTCTTTCTTTCAACCTTACGAAGAATTGCTGGAGCAGAACGTTGTTCGGCCTTCGGCTTATATTATTTTCAGTTCCAGACCCTTGGTTTTACCGAAAACCCCATGACCAGCCCAAATAGCTCTAGTTGATATGTTCGTAACACTGATAAAGTATGAGATCCATGTCAATTTTCGGTCCAGAATCGTCCGTAGATATAGATCTCAGTAGAGAACTCAGGTTCAACTTCTAAGTGAATGAAACTTAGATCATTTTATGATAGTTAATATTAAGATATACATACCATATACATATCTGGCATAAAATCTCACAATTTTCGAGGTCAGCTGCTATCACCAAATTTCAAAAATTACGCATTCTGGGAACTTTTTGCTTAATAAAACCAAAATTCGTTGTGTTGTAAGGTATATGGCGCCATTTTGTCAAAACTACATATGTTTTAGATTATAATATTTAAGTTTAGGCTAAAAAACTTTGACGATCATACGGTTATGGTGCTCAGAAGTTAAGCTAATGATCTCTGCTTCTAAATTTTCAAAGAAATACGGCTCTATTACATATTCAGACCAAAATTTAGACTAATCAGTTATTTTTCTCAAATACAATAGCTTTTTTATAGTCACATGTAAATTTTTAAAATCTTATATATGATAAATTTACTATTAGATGTACCCATCGAGTGAGAAATGAGCCTCATCGCTTGAAGTGAGGCACAAAACGTGACTACGGCAAAATGATCACTTTTGTTAGAATTTTTGAAAAATTTATTGCAAGTTTTAATTAAAATATTTGTTATTAAATGGCATACTTTAAGGTAAAAAAATTTTTATTTATTTAATATATGATATTAACAACTTCATAAATTACTGAGTTCTACTTTCCCTAAAGCAAAATGGATAATCTATTTTTACTTTTCAAAAATTATCTATTCCCATTTATTAAATTACAATAATTTTATTAAAAATAAGATGAAAAAAGTAAAAAAAAATTTGCTTCTTTTTCCATCAGATCCTTTTGTTTTTTTCTGAAAATGCTTAAAATGATCAATTTCCAAATTAACCTTTCTCACAGATAAATGTAAGGTCAGAAAATGCTATAAAGTTTCTATTACAATACTACAGATATTACAAAACTTACACTTAAAATGAATATAAATACAATAATAAATTTATAACGAAAATATAAAATTATCAACAACAACAACGAAATGTGCGTCAAATTAAATATGACAATTTCGACCAATTAAGAATTGACATAAGTACTTTTATTACAATAATAAACTAAGAAAAATTACTCAATCCCCGATAGAACAATTATTTTATTCAATATGTTTGCATTGCAAGAAGATTATTTGTTCAATTATAGTATCGTATAAATTAAACTAAGTACACTTTAGAAAAAACAAAATTAATTTTCACAATAAGTACTTATATCTCACTAGTTTTACTACACTTAAATTTCTGATCAATAACATTTATTATTAATTATACAATATCATAACAATAATATAGTTCAATTAAAATTAAGATTTCTTAATTAAGAAACTAAAACACTAACGTACCGTAACAGAATATTTATAAATCATTTGCAATTAATCCATTCGTCTGATGAAATGTTTAGTACTGTAGAAATACTATAGTATCTTGAAAACTTACTCATCTTATTCACTGAATAAAAGTAAAATCTTTTCATTTATCATAAACATCCTATATGAATATTTATTTACTGTAACTTCTAAAAATATATGTACTATTTCTCAAGCTTGTCTATCCAAAAATACACTGAGGCATAGTCTGTCGTAAAGGTACATTATTCAAAACTTTTCCTTTTCCTTTAAGAAAACTTCCAATCATTCTGGGTACACATATATGGTAAGTACAACATTATCTAGAACATACAGCATTATCTAGAACCCACCCATTTGCACATAGATTTATGTATACAGTAATTAAAATGAATCTCTTTCTAAAGAATTTATACCACTTTAATAAATCCGAAATTAGAAATTTTGATTAATTTGTAAGATATTTTAGGGTGTGTAATATTTGAAAACTTCAATCGAATCCTTATATTATTTTGTAAATATGTTCAAGCCGAGATATTGAAGTCAAAAATTTAAATTCATTACATATCAATCAGTGTATAAGTAACAACGTACTCGTAACTAAAATAGTTAAAACTTTGACTTTAATAAAATTAAATAGAGTTTTGGGAATTCTTCTTTATAATATGTACAGATACTCATAGTATGAATGAAGATTTCCTATTATATGTTAATAAATGATATTTCCATTCAAAAAGGATGACGCTACAGTCTAGGAGATTCTCTCATAGTTACAAATTTCTTCCAATACCATTTTCTATAATATAAAATGAATATGAATATAGCGCTTAAAATACGAATGTTGGGTATTTATACAAGTACATATTTATTTATTCTATTCTACAAATTAGTGTGGTTTTCCAGAATGCGGATTATTCTATTTATTTTGTGAGTTCAAGTATAAATGTCGGAGTCTAGCGTACGAAATTCGCATTTATTTATTTTTCGAATTGTGTAATCGTATAAAAATAATCCCTCAGTGATCAAGAACATAAATATGGCCTAAAGTTATATCATTTAAAAAGAACGTTTCTGCATTTGAGTAGAACGGAAGATTGTTAAATTTTTCCACATGGAAACCCACATCATAAATGTTGAAATTCCATATACCTTTACAATAAAATTTCCTATTATTGAATATTTTCTTTCACTCATCTTGTATATGAATTTTTATTTTTTTTTTCATTTCACTATAAATAATAGAAGGTATTACTTTTGTTGGATTTTTTTTCTTTATTTAATAAAAAAAAATAAGGAGAACTTTGCTTACTTGTTATTACAATTCAGTTCACAATGATTTATTCAAACAGATTTTAAATTTCTTATTTCTAAGCACTATAAAATTTTGTCATATCATTTGAAAAATAAATAATATCATTTCGTTTATAATATTTTAAATGCTAAAAATATTTACTTTAAAGTTTTAGTGAAAATATTCGTTAATAACAAGCAGATTTTTAAACACGAAGAACAGTAACGTGACACATAAAATAAAGTAAACATCCATTCGTAAGATTTCAATCCATCTTACTATAATAAAAAAAACCTTTGATACTGAAAAAGGATTTCTTTCTATAAGTCTGAAAAAGCTTTATATCGAGTTTTTCAATAGCAACTTGACACTTTTGATTTCTTACTGCGAACGCACCCTTAAACCAATCAGTGCACTGGCACTGTCAAAACACTCAATAACTTAATAATTTTTATTGTACAAAGACTCACGAACGAAAAACATTTACAAGTAATTAAAAATTACTACGGAAATTCCGTGTCGGTGATTGCAACTTTAAGAGCTAGAACTGATCCGTCCACATATAGGAAATTTTTCCTTGAACAGTTGAACGGATTAAAAGATCATCGACTGTTGTTGAGTGATGCCGCCGCTGACACCGATATTACATATTTTTTGGTCGTTGAACTTTTTGGCTACAGCACCCGCGCACTATGTTGTGGAATCTTCCCTTAAAGGGCCATCAAAACGGCAATTGAAATTGCGACCAATATTTCCAGCCAACAAAACGATATTATTTTTAGCGACAGCCTTGCCGCCCTTAAAGCCATTTGTAGCGCAATTCGTCATAGCCTACTTAGCAGTAGGATTGTCGAGTTGCAGTGGGTGTCAAGGCATGTGGGAATTGTGGGTAATGAAAGTGCTGACAAGTTGCACTTTCATTACCCACAATTCTCACATGCCTTGGCACCCACTGGAGAAACACTCCGTCGACCAGTGATCACAGTCATTCCCAATCTGCCTCGCCTACTAACAGACTGGCAACTAACACCATTAGCCATCCGCAGACACGATGACTGGACCAATACCGACACTTTTTTGTCGACTCATTGGATAACCACTAATCAACCAGTGTATTCAACATCCATACCGAAATTATGGGCGCGAAAGCTCCTCAGAATCCGGATTGGACATAATCGTCCCTTTTGCCTATCCTGTGGCACTCATTTCACTATCACCCATATTCTACAGGAATGCCACATAATCAAGAGCTACTTTGCGAGCAGGATTCCTCCTATTATGGAGCTCCTCCACCCAACAACTCCATTCCCTAGTCCCCTATTTAAACTTCTTCAACATACTAATCTGCTCAGCAAAATATAACGAAATTCTCAACTTTCTGTACTACTAACCACAGACCTGTCTCTCTCAGATGATTTCCCACACGTACTACGAAGTCGCCAAATGGCCTCACGGTCGTGGCGCTATGAAGTGGCCCCTGGCACATGTCTAAGGGACCTTACAAACAGACAAACAACTTGGTGAGAAAATGTGGGTCAACATATTCACTGTTGAATGTTCCCGTGCCAGTGAGACAACGCAGCGGTCGCAGCGCCAAGAACATTGCTGCCGTTGAAGCGTCCGTTGCAAACGCTCCAAATCAGTCGGCGTTCTCAGGAATTTGGCATAAGTTAGGCCACACTATGGCGTATTTTGCGAAAGGATCTTGGCCTGCACCCTTACAAGATCAAGTTAACTCAAGAACTAAAGCCACTTGACCATATGAAGCGACGCACGTTCTCAGATTGGGCTCTAGAGAAGTTTTCCGAAAATAACGACTTTCATCGCAAAATCATCTTTAGTGATGAAACGCATTTTTGGTTAAATGGCTTCGTTAACAAACAAAACATGCGTTATTGAAGTGCTGCAAACCCTCATGTGCTTCATGAAACACCACTTCAATCACAAAAAGTGACTGTATAATGCGGTTTTCATGCCGGTGGCATCACTGGGCCATTTTTCTTCGTTGATGAAAATGACCGTCACGTTACAATCAATGGTGAACGCTACAGAAACATGTTACATCATTATTTCTTCGATCAATTGCATGGGCTGGACATCAGTAATATGTGGTTTCAGCAAGACGGTGCCACATCCCATACAGCTGAAGAAACAATCGACTTATTGAAGTCCAAGTTCGGTGAACGTGTTATATCGAGAGAAGGTCCTGTCGATTGGCCGCCGAGATTTTGTGATTTAACACCTCTTGACTTTATTCTGTAGGACTACGTTAAATCGATGGTCTATGCCAACAAGCCGGCGACGTTAGAGGACCTATGAGCCAACATTGTACTTTAAGGTAATAATAAAATTTTTTATATATCTTACATGGTTTGCAAGATATTTAAAAAAAATTTGTCAAGTTCTTATTCAAAAACCCAAGTTCTTATTTTAGATATTTTGATATATCTTACATGGTTTTCGATATATTTTTAAAAAAAAGTTGTCAAGTTCTTATTTTAGATATTTAAAAAAAAAGCTGTCAAGTTCTTCTTGAAATTTACCTTTTTTTTAGTGTAAAAATACGTTCACAATTGAGACTCGACACTATCACAATAAATATGTTTACCAATGTAATATTTTTTTTATTACGAAATCCTTGATGAATTATTGCTTGAGGACTTTATTCAAATGTTTTTAAAATCCAAAAAGTCATTAACATATTGAAATAATTTTAATAAAGCATAGCATGTTAGTTGTTACGATCAAATGATCGTTTTTGTTGATGCAAACGCTTCTTCGACGAATAAAGTTAATTACCCCAAATTGATTAATTATGGAAGTTTTTCTATCAGTTCATAATCGTTCAAAAATTTTTAATTGAATTTATGATAACTGAATTTAAAAGAATTTTAATAGCAGTGTAGCTAAAGTTGACCTTTGCGTAGTTAAAAGGAAAAAAACAAGCATCACCTAAAGTACTTTAAGTACAATCTAAATTGTTTTATACTTTTTAACTTGAACATCTTAAGTAGAATAAAAATTATTTAACAAAGTGTATAATAAACAAATCAAATTAAAATACTAAATTAATGTAAATAATGCAAATTGTTAGTGAAAAAATTATAAACTGTGGCAAATATGGTATTTCAGTTCTACGTTATAGTCCTACTTCCAGAGAAATATTCTTGTTAGTATGTAGTTTAGTAAGTGATTAAAAGCGTGGTTGTAAAAGCAGGGAGAACAAGAACGTTTTTTTTTCCTACAAGTAAAACATAAATACTTTGAAAGCTTAGTATTTAAATGTAGAAAGTTTACAGAATTCAAATGAAAATTTCCGGGAGTTGATGTTAAGCATGTTTTAGTAGCGTGTAGACTACAGGGTTGAATCGCATTATCATGTCAAGTCAACACGCTTAATCCAGCTGTAAAGCTTTTGAAATGCAAAAGTGTGATGGGGTTTATTATGCTTTCATTAATTTTCGTCTAAATTGTTTTTAGAGATTAGCTTAATGGAAAGCGGGCTCCCAAAGCCGTCCCAATTCAATTCTCTAACTTCCGCCCAATCCTACGAATTTATTGTGTACGCATGACAATATACGAAATACATGTACGCTCTTTATGTATGTAAATTAAATTCTAGCATACCAACACTTTTCATAGATCAATTCTATATCAAGTTAATATCGTATCCAATAGTCAAGTATCTTACTTAATAAATTAGTTTAATTTCATTCTAGACATTGTCAGTAGCATGTGTCATTAAAATAATCCTCATTGGATTCACCTGTTTGCTCTCAGTTTAGCTTAAAAGTTTATAATATTTTTCCATTTTACATTAATTATCTGACTTAGTAGAAAATTAAATAAACTTTTAAAAGGAAATTTTAAATTTTTATTTAAAAAAAAAAATTGATAAATTAAATTTTTGTGTAGTGGTAAAATACGTAATTATGTGCAATATGTTAACCTCAAAATTATGATGAAATCAGTAAAGTCCATTGGCACCCGTTTGAGAGTTGTATTATCTGTAAAGATTTTTGGATAGGATGAGAGACATGGGAGTGTTAGCAATAAGTACTAATAACTACCGAAAGTCTGTCTGCCATAGCCATAAGTTGAGCAATGTTTATCACTTGGTTCTTATGGCGATTTTAATTACTTCAGGTAATTTTCTCACCCACAGTCTTTTAAGCAATGATGGGTTCATATAGGGTGTCCCAATTACCACGCAACATTTGAATTTTGCGCCATTTGTGCGGTAAAGTGTTTCCAAGGTGAGATCACGTGACAATTGACAGTTCAGGGTAATTAAAAATGGAGGGACACAAAAGAACAATATGGTTACATTGTTGAGCAATATTTTAAAAATAATTTTGATGGCTTGGTTTATCGACAAAATTGTCGCATTTGGGGCTCAGAAAATCGACGAGTGATTGTTGAGAAACATATGCATCCACAACGTGTTACTATTTGGTGCGGATTTTAATCTCGTGCTCGCTATCGGGACATAATAATCCATTTGCTTGTGCCTAAATTGCAAGATGTGGTTACAACCAGACGCTGTCACATGCCATACAGCCCGAGAAATTTGATTTTCAATTTTGGTGATCAGTACTGGATTTAATTTCCCATTTTGGTGATCAGTACTGGTTTCTTTAGGGTTTTTTGAAGTCTAAGGTTTATGCCAACAAGCTTACGACCGCTTCCGTCAGAATTAGTGAGAAGGAGGTTGCACCTCCTTTGCGAATGGGAGTGTTTAATATGTTTTTAATCAAGAAACCGCCAGCTGACTTTGAGGAGAAGGTGTAACCAAAGAGTTCGGCCAGCTTCAACCCGCAGAGAACCTGTCAACCGCTGCATAAGGTTAGCCAATGGAGCTCACCGCTTCAACCTGCGATGACCTCCAGGTTGACCGATCCCTCAATTTTATAGATACATGCCTTGGACAACCTAGCACACAGGACATCCTGCTGATATTAATGTTCCTTATGCTTCTGTTGTAACTGTTGAAGGGGTTGCGGTTGTGATTGAGATTATAACTGCTTCTGCTGCTCTTGCTGCTGCTGTGGATTTTACTGCTGTAATTACTATTGTAGTGGTTACTGCAGTAACAACTCCTGTTGTTATTGTATTGATTGAACGGTTATGCTCGTCGGATATTTTTAAATGTTAATTAATTGGGGTCACCAATGTTAAATAAAATATTATATAATAAATATTTCCTTTAATAAAATTATTTTCAACTTAACTTATTTTTTTATCATATCAATTTAATTATTTTTTTAACATTATTTTTTTTCTTGTAATTATTTAATTTAAACCTATTTTAATAATTTTTAAATATTTTCCTCATACAACTTTCTGCCATTTAATTCAATTTTTTATCTTGTGAAGTAATTCTACTATCCAAAATCAACTCACTAACCAACTAACTAAGTAATTTACACTCGTCTAATATATATAAAAGGAACGAATACTATCTCTAGTATACGAGTACACTGTAAGCATCGATCCACTACGTTCGTCCAATATTAATGAAAGAACTGAAAATTTTCTAAAATGTAATAAAAAAGATTAACTAATTCACGCTATTCTCAAGGGTGGTGTGCTATTACTATTAATTTTTTTATATGAACTAATACTATATAAATTAGCTACAATAATTATAGTTGGAATTAAAATTAGATAATAATAAATTTGTTATGTAATGAAACTTTTACTATATGAATAAATATTATTTCTCATATAACTTAATGACTAATTGGGAGAACGGAAAACTATTCTGTCCTATCTATTCTGGAATATTATTAATAAGACTAATACATTTTTTGCACTTATTATTTGAATTTAAGTATTTTGACAATCACAGAATTTCAGATTGTCCATCACTCGTCCGGCGGAGGAGTTGTTTAAACTCTTTGTAATAGTGCTGAAAGCTTGGGGAGGAATCCCCATCGGTTATACTCTACTGGATATTATCGACAATAGGAGGATCCCTAGAGCAGAGTCACATAGATAATAACAGAGTCACACGGACTTAGACCAGGTAAATAAAGAGCGATAGGGAACTGTATAAATCAGTTTTTGTTAATGGGCATGCGAGCAGAAGCCTTCTTCAGAAAATAATCTGCCTTTTATAGAAAATTGCTAGAAGGTATCCATATTTACATCAGTATTCCATGTTGACAGTTGTTGGAAGAGAGGTTATCATTTCATTACTCCTCGGCTATGGGGAATAAAAATCAGTCAGACGGATTAAGATCAAGTAAGAAGGAGTAGGTTAGAAACCACAGGAATTCTAATCCCAAAAATAACTCGTTAATGGAAAAATCTGCGTATTTAAGCTCCTTAACTGACATGAACATTCTTTTTTCTGAGCCTTTCAAGGACTTTTTCATAAGAAATCTTAGTTGACAGTTTGTCCTGGAAGTGGAAATTCTTTGTGAACGATTCCTCTACCATCAGAAAAACAAACGATCATGGGACTTGGTTTTTGGTTTGCTCATTTCAGGTATCTTCTCTCCAGGTAATTTGTCAGTATTATACTTTTCACTTTGTTTCTGGATCATACTCAAAAATCCACGATTCATTACCAGTAATCACACTACTGAAGAAATCTTAGTTACTCTAGATTCTGTCGAGAAGCTCAAGACATACCGATCAGCCCAAATATTATGGCAGAACATGATGAAGTCCTCTACCGTTGCCAACAGCTTCTTCGTCCACCAAACATGCTTTTTTCCACTGAAAACAATAAGCTTTTGACAAGAAATGTTTCCCATAGGCTTATTGCAACTTTTGGTAAGTTCGTAGGAACAACTTCACTTAACAGGATTCCTTAGTTACCTGATGGGACTAACTTACAAATTATGTAGGGGGACAATCCGCGGTGTTTCCAGATTACTCTCAGTGCTGGCAGTCCCATCACTTTTCTTCCATATGTAAATGTATATAATTTTGTATTTTTTTTAATTGTCCTTAACTTATTAGCTGCCTACTAATGTAATTAAACAATTATATTTTATGATAACCATAATAAACTAACAATAAATTGACAATTAATTACTGTTACTTAGAATAAAATATTACCTTTTATTGATCGTTCAACTTAATTTAACAGAAATTTATTTGCACTCCAATAAATTCAATAAGCAGAAAGGAAAATGTTTTGCCAGTTTTTCCGTACACCTTGTCTAAGACGGTTCGTTATTGAATTTTTCTACAATAGCTTTCCTGAAATATCAAATGAAATATTTTATTAGATAAAAAAAACATTTTTTTATTTAATAAATTAAAATTAAAAATACCGTTATAAATATTTTTTTTTATTCCTATAAAAAAAAAAGTATTTTGACATGAAAATTCGATTATTTAAAAAATTTGTGTTTAATAATGAAAGTTGAAAAAAATTTCGTTTTTATCGAATTTTCTTAACAAAAATATATAATAAAAAATATTTTAGTGCTATAAATAATTATTTTAAATATAATAAATAAAAATTAGAGTTTTAGTAATTAAATTTTTGCAGTCTGCCATTTTTTCAAGTTTGAAAAATTCTACAAAAAAAATTGGGAATAAATATTTAAAAAAAGAAAGCAATTTAATCTACGACGGTTGAGCTTAGATTAATAAGAATAATACAACAAATTAAGTACAAAAGAATATCAACTAAAAGTAAGTAAAATCTAGACACTTCTTTCTTAATATGGCCGTAAAGAACAGTTTTGGGTATTCGGAGCTATTTTGGGATTGTCCAATATTTGCTTTGCGAAGTAAAACTAAATAAGACAAATTTTCTATTCGCAATTTGATAACATTTTTATTTAATTATATTATTTATATTTTGCCATTATTCATTTCATAAAATATAGCTACCACAATCATTTTTATGTATAATTTTTAATGATTTTTCGCATATTTCGTTTTTTAATTCGGTGATTTCTTGGTTTTTGGATGCTTTAAAATTTAAAAATTATTGACGAAAATTAGATATGTTAATATTAAAATCACATATGATACAGATAAATATATATTAAATTTTGGGCTAAAAAAAAGTCAGCTTTATTATAATCATAACGCTCAGCATTATCTGTAAGAGTCTAAAAGTCTCTCCTTCTTCATTTTCAAAAGAAATACAAGCCAATGACGATTTCAGACAAAAATATATACCAGAAAGTCACTAAATTGCGACATCAGAATATCTTTTCTACAGCTTTTTAATTTTTCTTATTGAAAGACGTATCTACCGAGCAAGAAATGAGCTTCATCGCTAAAGCATACGCGAAGCTTAAATACAGCAAAATCACTACTTTTATAGACGGTTTTTATAATTTTTTATAATAAAATCTTTCTACAATAAAAACAAATGGCAAAATTTAGTGCTATACAAAAACTATGTTTTATAATATATTGTATTTTAAGGAAACTCTTAAATGACGGGGCTGTATTTTAAAAATTACAAAATGGACAACCATCGTTCATTATTCATATTGAATTTAAGTTTTCTAAATCCCAACAATTCTTTTAAGTATTGAGTTAAATACCCTTTTTAATAAAAAAAAATTCATTATAAATTATTTAAAAGCTCCTAATTAGTATAAACAAAATTCCTATAATAAAATGTTTATTTTCGATCAGTCCATATTCTCTCTTAACACACATATACAAGTATTAATACTGTTTTATTCGATTGATTTTAAGATCAACAATATTATTTTTATGATTGAATGCTATAAATTTTTATTGGGTTGTTTGCTTTTCATTTACATTAAAAGCTTTTTGTGCTATTTGAATTATTGTATATCAAAATTTAAATCAAAATTATTTTTATTACATTTTTTTTTATAGTTAACTAGAAAATGATCTGTTAGTGAAGGTTTTGCTTTTAATTTTATGCTATTTAGAAGATAATTTTTAATAGTTTTTATTTGATTTTGCTCGAAATGAAAATAATTGATCAAACAAAAATATTTTCGAATATTTTTAATTGTAGGTATTTTTACATATGAAAAATAAATATTCTTGAAATTTGGATATATTAATAGTAAATTATTTACTTCAGCATTTAGCTATGCATCCTGAATTGGAAGAAAGGTAAATTATTCTACAACAATAATTTTTTTTTAAATGAAAAAATAAATATAATAATTAAGAAAAATACACTCTAGGAAAGTAAATAATTCTGTTGATGAAAAGCTCTTAAATAATAATAATAATATTATTAAAATAAAAGAGAAATCGAAATGTCGTAGTTTAATTGATTTGTTATCATTAACATTTACGGAATTTTCCGAAATTAGTACTATCCACGGAATAAGATACCTCGGAGAACGTAAGCGACCACTCTATGAAAAGTTTGTAGTAATTTTATTTTTTATAAATTTTTTATTAAATTATCACTTTTTCTTTGAATAGAATATTTTGGATTGCCATATATATTTTTACATTTTACGGTTGCTATTATCTGGTACATGGTATTTTAATAAAGTGGCAACAAACACCAGTAATAGTGAGTTTCTCTGAGAGATCAGATCCAATTTGGCATATACCATTTCCAGCAATTACTTATTGTACAACAATTAAAAGTGACAAAAAAGTATTTGACATCGATGAAGTAATGAAAAAATTTAAGGAAAACCCTAAGTATTTTAATGAAAGGGAAGATGAGTAAGAAACAATTTTTTTTTATTAATCTCTTTTGTATAAAGAAATATATTTTATAAACTTCGATTGAATTTGCAGACATAAAACTTTTCAAGCACTCATGAGCGTTTGTAACAATCATATATTTGAATGGTATTTGGAGTTCACAGAAAACAACGGAATTAACACGAATCTTAGTACTGATATTATTGACGAACTAAACAAAATAGAAAAGTCATCCTATTTCGGATCAAATTGCTTCTGGTTAGGTGAGCAACTAGACTGCAGCAAATACACTCAACCAATATTAACATCGAATGGTGTCTGTCACACTTTCAATGCCATAGATTTGGATATGATCTACAGACACAATATGTACATACTCTTATTAAATATTTAAAGATATTTTTATTAAACAAATTTTCTATTTACAGTCATAACATCCCTTTAATAAATAATAAAACATTGAAAAGAACAAAAAAATTTCAACATCGGTGGTCACTAGAGGATGGCTATAATATGGATGCTGGTATTCACACATATCCTTTGAGAGTTGCGGGTACTATTGATGAAAGTGGTTTCAAGCTAATTTCATATGCATATAAAAATAATACATCAACAATTTGCGAGGAAATTAGACAAGGAGTCAAAGTAAACATTTCAAATACTAATAATAGCTAATTAATTAAAAAATTAAATTAATTAACTATTCCATTTGATAGGTCATAATTCATCCGCCAAATGAGATACCAGCTACAAATAATCGATTTATAATTGCTAGCTATGGGCAGCATACTTCCATTAAAATAACTCCTGACATGATGCGGACTGACACTAAATTAAGAACTTACCAACCAGAACAGTATGGCATTATTTTTCTTTATTTTATTCTATTTATATTGATAATTATCCAATTTGTGCTTTGGAAAGTTAAGTTAAATTAAATATACTTAAATTCAAATTTCGATAAAACTCGATTCTTTTGTGGTAATTTTTGATGACTTTTATCACAAATTTTGGGCTGTGAATAGGATGTGACTTGACGGATGTTAATTCTTAAACGCTTTAAAGCTTGAGGATATTTCGATTAGCCCCACAAGAAAAAGACCAACAGTCTCAAATTGCACCATTTTGGAGGCTGATTGACATCACGAAATCTTGAAGTTACGCCTCGTGATAGCTTAGTCGTGTTATGTGGCTCGTGGCGCCATCTTATTGAAACCACATATATTATATTACAGATTAAAATCTTTCACTTTTTAAGATTTTAAGCACGGAACTGGCATATCTTTTGAGCAATTTCAACGCAATTTTCGGTTGCTAAACAAATGTCATCTAGAAAAAGCAGTGCTATACTTTCCAAACCATAAAAGAGTTATAATAGTAAATTTAAATTTATTGCATTACCAATATTCTAATACAAATTGTGTTATATTATTACAAAGTAATATATTTGTCTATAAACTATTACAGACGCCAATGCTACTTTAATGATGAACGATATTTGCAATTTTTCATAGTTTATACACAAAATAATTGCAAATTAGAATGTCTTACAAATTGGACATTAAAGGAATGTGGCTGCGTAAAGTTTTATATGCCCAGTAAATATTATTATTATCAATAGACTAATTGAGATTTTGATTAATTTTCATTTTATTGTATAATAAATATTACAGAATTAAATACTACCAGAATATGTGATATTTCTGAAATTAATTGTGTAAGAAATGCTGAAAAAACATTTATTAATGATCAGCTTAAGACAGCTCTTCATCATACAAATGATGGTTTAAAAGGGCATATGGAGTGTTACTGCTTACCGGCATGTACATCGTTATCGTATAAAGAAGAAATTTCCCAAATCGACCTCGAACTCGAGCCAGTAAAGAAAATTTTTCCAGATTTTTTAAATGGAAAGTACTTATTAAAAAAAAAATCCAAAATTATTTCATAAACTATACTATCATTTTTTTTTATAGTTTAACATACGCAATAATATCCATATCCTTTCAAGAAGATCAATTTATTCCAGCTAAGAGATCGGAACTATATGGAACTACAGATTTTATGGCAAATTGTGGTGGTCTGCTTGCTCTTTTTCTCGGAACTTCTGTAATAAGTGTTATTGAATTTATATATTTTTTTACCATTCGTTTATTCATTAAATTATATCATTAAAAATTTATTTATATAATATATTTTCATTACATAACGGTTTATCGAATTTGTGCATTGGACTGAATTAAAATCTAGATTTTGAAAACACTAATAACAAAAAATTTTGTTTGATATAAAAATGATTAATAATTTAAAATGGCAAAATTAAGACTAAACAAATCTTATACTTTATAATTAATATTTTCAATAAATTTTAAACACCAATGCCGCACTTTTAAAACTGCAAAATGGATAAGCCTTTATTGTAATTTTATTTGCCAACCACATGTCTAGATTTATGAAAATTTTTTAAGAAATAATTTTTTTAATAATTTTAAATCCTGATAATTAGAATATATATAAAAAATTTTAAGAAATAATTTTTTTAATAATTTTAAATCCTAATAATTGAAATACAATTACATTTGAAATAATTTAATTGCATTTATATATAATGCGTTATTATTTTAAAATCATGTTCGTCAACTTTATTTGTAAATATTGCGTCAATTATTATATCACCTAAAACATTGAGCACAAACAGTACTGAAAAATAACCATAAATATACAGAAAATTATGCATTCCGCCTATAAAATATCTTTAATACTATTAAAGATACTTTTTCTCTTCTAAAATATTTAATGAGACATATTTATACAAAAAATTAGAATGTAAAATAAGAAATTTAAAAGAAAACTAAACAATATTGCAGTTAAGTATCTTAAGAATTATAGAGCTAAGTTATTTTTTTAACTTGTAAGAACCGAACTTGAAAAGCTGTTGATTCATAATAAAAAACATCGAAAAATAGAACCAAAACAAATATCAAACGAGTATTTTTAAAGCGAACAAAGAGTCGGAAAAATACATTTTTGGCAGTCTTTTAATGAGTTTCGGACTAACCGGAGGTCTGTATGCCTAAAATATTCCTTGTCGCACGTGTACACGGAAAAGTTCAAATGAACACTAATTTAGCGCTAATAAAAAACTATTTACAAATTATAATTTAATCAATATTAACTATTATAATAATTTAGGTTTGTAATATTTTTTAAATAAATAAACTAGATTTAAAAACGTAAAACATTATCGTTCGAATGTGTTGTCGATTGTTAATGTTGTTAGTGTTGTTTAAAATGTTTCAATGTGTTTCCGTTGTCGTTGAACCATGAATTAAATAACATGCAAAAGTGTAAAATTGTGTTTTTTTAGGACTTTTTATTCTATTGAACTTTACATTGGATAAAAGTTCTTCGCACTAGATTGAGAATAGTATAAACTATTACAGTGTTTGTGAAATGGTCAAGAAAAGTATCTAATCTAAAAAAATTGTATCTAGAACATTTTTGTTGGTAAAATATAAACAAACATTCATATGGACGCATTGAATGGAGCTTTAAGTGCCTCTGCCAATGGCAACGATTGACTTTTTACATAGTCAGAAACAGCGTCTCTTTTTTCTCTGCCGGTCATGAAATTGCACAATTTTGGGTGTTTTTATTCATGATGAATGCTTAAAGTTTTATATTTTTTGTATTTGTTATTCGAATTATTTTTTTATTTATTATTTGTTTTTTATTTAATAATCATTTCTGAGCAAAGAAAATAACCGGTCAAGTTATGTTTGTGTAAATTTTTTTTTGTGCACTAAACTATTAATGATGAGTTTCTTTTACCATAAAATTCGATAGTTCTTCATAAAATTTTCAATAATATCAAATCATTTTCTTTGATGTTCTTTTATTTATTTACTTCATAAATGTTGATTCTTACTACACCGCTTGATTAAAAAGAAGCTAATTAAGTTAATTATTTTTTCTACATATTCTTACCCCTGTAAACTAACACCTACACAAAAATAAGGCCAAAAAAAATTTTTTTTTAAATTATCAATATTTATTTCTAAGCCATGAAAATTACCAGCTGTTTGGTTGGAGAAAAATAATTTTTCTAAACTTGATTATTAGTGATCAGTTTCTTTTACGATAAAATTCAGTAGTTCTCCATAAAATTTTCAATAATTTCGATCAGGTTTTTTTTGACTTTTTTTTCTATTGTATATATTTAATTTAATTGAATTCTCATAAATACTGTTTTTTACTATAGAGCTTGATCAATAATTTTTTCTATATTTTTTACGCATATAAACTAACAGCTACACGAAAAGATGGCAAAAAAAATATTTTTTAAAGTTATCAATATTTTAGATAATACAATTTTGATAATATTTTATATTCACTTATCAGGTTGATCACTGAAAGACTCAATTATATAAAGCAAAATTAACAGCATATCAATCGTTGCGTTGAAATAATGCGTGTTGTGGCTCCACCCGAACGCTGGAAGCAACTAATTTTCAAGCTTTCTCCTATACGCATTCCGTTGATTCTTTCTGGCTGAGCTTTCTCATTTTCAAAGAAATAGTGGCCGATAACTCGCACCTGCAATCCAAGAAAACTGTAAACAAAACCTTCACATTCGATCAAACTTGGCGCGCTTTTTTCGGTTTTGGCTCGTGCGGCAGCTTCCATTGGGATGGTTGAGCTTTGGTTTCTACGTCATAACCATAAACCTATCATTCGTCACCAGTTATAACTATCTGGAGCAAATTTGGCTCATCGCGGGCAGAGTCCAACAGCTCCTTAGCAATGTTAATGCGATTCTGTTTTTGGTCGAAAATGTGCAAAAATCGAAGACGAGCCAAAACACGTGCAAGCAAAGCAGCTGTCAAAAATTAACTGAACATTCAAAATGGCCGAACTTGTCGGCATAAGTGAGAGACAGGAGTACCAACATAACGCCACAAACAATCTAAAATCGAATATACGCGGAATTTCAAAATTCGCGATACTTTTTGAACAGACCTCGTATATGAAAATGGCCCTAAATGCTTATTATGAAGTTGTTCGAAAAGTTGTTATTATCTCTGGTTAGGTATAATCGAATAGCGTACTATCTTAAGCAGGTATTGCTTATACCGTTTGGGGATATTGTATGGAAACAATTTTAAATTTACTTTTAGAAAAGAAAAAAAAAGATCAAAAATTAATAGCTTTTTTCAACTCCTTTAGTTTATCAGTGCCTACCCTGTATAAAATGTGCTCCTTTTTTATTTTTTTTTTTATTTTTGCATGTAATTATGGTAATGTTTTCCAAATTGTTTACAATAATTTAGTTTTTATTATAATAAAAAATACATAATGATATTTTAGAAAAGTTTACTACGATTAAGCAAAATAAAAATATTCCTTGATAATATACGAAAAACTATATTCAATTCGAATACAATATCTAGCATTGGTTACCTTAATTCAATAATAGATAATTGTGTATTGAAATAATACCAAAACATATTTTTTTATTTAAATTTTCTCTTCCACTTTTCGTTTACTTCGCTTAAAAAATTAGGCATTCACATTAGATTCAAAAAAATAAATACTTTTAATTTGTTATAACTAATTTTAATAAAGAAAACAATCTAAAAAATTTAATTCCCTAATAAAAAATTAAAAAACAAATTTTTAATTAAATTGATGACAAAATAGATGAAACTTGTATCTTTCCATTAAAATATTCAACAGAAAATAATGTATATGAACATGAAATTTTTTTTTATTAACGAAGGCAGTATGATAAATCGGTGATAAATGAAATAAAATATTTATTTATTTTTTTTCATAGTCTCTTATTAGCTCAGTACACTTCATCCAACAATATGTTTATTTCTTTATAACATCTGTGTTGTACGATTTCTCAAAATACTGTACTCTAACTTCAGAATTGGACGTAAACAGTCTTTAATAACGTAGTTTCCCCAATTTTGCTGTTTTAATTACAAATGAATCTACATATGCATTGTTATAATGAAACAGAACTTAATAATATCTAATAATACTGTATATTATTATCCTATTATTGTTTTTTTCCTTTTTTATGATAATCGATACAAATTTTTCCATGCACCTCTCAGAAAATCATATCTCTAAGGTTTCCTGCCGTTAGAACAGTTTATGATTTCTTTGATGCATATTTGGCACTAAAAGTCAATTGTTTTGACTAAACTTTGATTTATGGTATGTAATTGTGAATTCATATTTTTGCTTAAAAATATACAAACACTCCCTTGAAGCCATTACACAAACACATTTTTGGACAGATATTAGTAAACAAGCCACTCATCTCTGTAAAAATAATATTATGCATTTTATTAATCATTTCTTCAGTAGTAAATATAATCAGCGTTACTTGTGCACGTCCGACCACAACGAAATTCAGTTAACTACTTCTGAATCATTCTATGCGATTGTGAAGAGTCTACACAATATTATTTTTCAATCTTGATTTAAGTTTCAGTCATTGTGTTTTTCCTCAAAAAATATTAATTTTAGTTTCAGAAATTCACTTTCTTCCATAATAATAAAAAACGCAAACCTTGTATGTTTTCAGTGGCTGTCAAAAATAAACTAATGAAAAGATATTTAAAAATATTTATATACCGTCTTTATAAAAATGCCAAATTAATTGTTTTGCTGATATTTAATATATTTTTTATATTTATCACTGACTTATCAGAATACCTTTATAGCTTCTTTGTACTTGAACTTAAAATTTTATTTAAAAATACATTTTAAAATGCTTTTCTAGAAGCGTACTTAATATTAGATCTTAATCATTTTCAAAATTTTATTTCAATTTAACCAAATTTTCTTAATAAATTTAATGAATATAAATTTTAAATAATGTTTCCTAAATATTTGTTGTCTTTTATAAATTTAGTTCTATTAACAAAAAATTATAAAATTCAATCACCAATTTAATACTGATGACTTTATTTTAATAAATGTGTTTATACTTAACTTTAATTTTCTTTTCAATCATCTGATATGGTTAAACCATTTTTTTTTATAATTTAAAAAACATATGGTTTGGAAGTGTATACAAACTCGAATAATTCCAATAATATGATGTCATAAATATATATTCGGTTTTTGTTGAATATATTTTCCATATGTTTCTTTTCCAATAATATTAGAAAATAAGAACGGAAAAATTGAATTTAATTTATTACTGCAAAACTCATCAAAACTTTCTTTTAAAAAAATGCATTCACATTTTCATGTAAGCAGTTTATATGTATAAAAATAATATATTTTGTAGAACAAATTGCAAAAAAGAAATGGTATATTAAAAGTTCTTTTAACGATTTTTATATGTGAATTCGTGTTTAATAAATTTCGATAAAAAATTCTCATTCAATAAAAATATAATAGCAAAATTTTAAATATGGATATGGAATTGCAATCTCGGTAATATTATTATTAATTTAAAAAAATTATTTATAAAGTTTTTTCTTCCAAAAATAGTAAGGTAAATTTAGAACACACTAAATTTATGGACAGCGAAAATCCACATAGAAGTCAAACAGAACCAAAAATTAAGAAAGTAACTAATTTACTTTCAACGACATTTACGGAGTTTTCTGAGAATAGTACTATCCATGGTATGAGATATATTGGGGAACGTAAACGACCACTTTATGAAAAGTTTGTATTAAAATAAGTATAATATACAATTACTGTCATATATAATAAATAATCTATTTTCGTTGGTAATTAATTAAGAATGTTTTGGATTGTCGTCTATATATTTGCACTGTATGGGTGCTACTTTCTAGTTCATGGTGTATGGTTAAAGTATAAACTAACTCCGGTTATAGTAAGCTTCGCAGAAAAAGCTGAACCAGTTTGGGAAATTCCATTTCCGGCTGTAACCTTGTGTTCTATAGTTAAGACCAATAGTGATCAACTTAACTTTAGTGCTACACTAAAGGATTTTAGGAATAATGGTAGCCTATTCGAAGAAGATGAACAAACGTTAATATGACATTTTTATATTGGTAAAATTTATAAAATAAATGTAAATTTTTCAGTCATAAATCTTTTCAAGCATTATTGCACGTATGCGGATTTGAAATTGAGGACATTTATCTTAAAATAATTGAAGAGCGGGGAATAAATATGGATTTAAATGTTAGTATCATAGATGAAATCCTTAGACTTTCAGACACTGATGAAATAGCTTACTGCACTTGGAAAAATGAAGACAATATGTGTAATGATGTGGCATTGCGAACACTTACTTCTGATGGCTTTTGCTATACTTTTAATGGACTCAGTTTAAGTTATATTTACAAAGATGACGTGTACTTTGCATCATTCTAATTATTTTAGAAAACTGGCTTAATTTTTTTTTCAATTAGATATCAGAGCGTTATAAACAATAAAAAAATAGAATCATCATGGACACTGCAGAATGGTTACGAATTAAACGCGGGTATCAATACATATCCCAGGCGTGTATTTGGAACTACTGAGAATAGTGGCTTTAACGCACACTATTTGATACCAAAAAAAGATATCGACATGGCTTGTGGTGGACCTTATAATGGAATAAAAGTAATTTCAAAAGTGTCTACTTAAGAACAGCCTTAAACTCTTGTTAATAGGTTTTATTACATGCTCCAGATGAAGTGCCCACCTCTGACAGTCGATTCATGATTGCAACTATTGGACAGCATGCTTCGATTAAAGTAGTTCCAGATATGATAAGAACTGCGCCAGATTTAAAAAATTACAATCCCAAATAGTAAGTATACACTATGTAAAACGATATATCTGTATCGAATATGTATTCTTCTGCTATATATTCAATTATTTTTTAAATTATTCTTCCTATCAAATATTGTCCAGTGAATAACAAGTTTAATTTTGTTGCATTAATTTTGATGCAAAAATATATAATTATAGCCGACAGTGTTATTTCAACGACGAACGATATTTACGCTATTTCAAGGTCTATACACAAAGTAATTGTGAATTGGAATGCCTAACAAACTGGACACTCAAAGAATGTGGTTGCGTTAAGTTTTCTATGCCAAGTAAATTACACTATATAAAAAAAACAATTAAAACATTTTTATCTTAAATATAACTTTTTCAATTTTAAGGATTAGATTCAATGAAAGTTTGTGATATCAGTCAGCACCATTGTTTAGAAAATTCCTCCTCAACATATTTATATAAGCAATTAGAAAATGCATTACAAGATTTAGAGGATAGCCCACGTGGCCATACAGACTGTGATTGCTTACCAGCGTGTACATCACTTAATTATAAAGCAGAAACTACCCAGACAAATATTAATATGCATTCGTTCATAGAAAGCACTTACGGACATTCCAACGGAAAGTAATTATTATTTTTGTAGTGGTTCTATTTTTAAAAAGTTCATACAATAAATTCAATACTTATTTTAATTTATTACATGTACTATTGGTAGCATTGATAAATATGAATTTGTTATGATATCTGTATCCTTCGAGGAGAACCAATTTATTCCATCGAAAAGATCAGAACTTTATGGTGTAGCCGATTTGATTGCAAACTGTGGCGGTCTTCTTGCTCTATTTTTAGGAACATCTGCAATAAGTGTTATTGAATTTATATATTATTTCACCATTCGCCTATGGACAAATACACATCACTAAAAACTATTTTTCATTCATAATTTTATTTATATATTTTAAGGAACAAAAATGTTTACAATTGATTCCATAATATAATTATTCGCATAAATTGTATTTTTTTTAAATATATATATACATATGTAAAAGTATTAATAAATATTATATACAATTACGTTAAATAGTTTTTTTTGTGAATATATAAAAATTCTGATTTTTTAGGAAGACCTCATTTATTTGCAATAGTTGATCCATCCCAACGCACTTTCGTAATGATAGTCCAGTTGTCTTGAGTTCCGGTCCGGTAGCACAGTTATTAAAGTACTGAAATACCGTCTAAGTAGTCGTGCGTTAGATTTCCGCTGAGGCATGGTCTCACCCTTATTCCCGAAATCCACTTTCCTTTCTATTCTAAATTAATTTCCTTATTCAGTTATGACTTGTCGCCAAATGGCCTTTAGTGTTATGGCGCTAAGAATATACAGTTCTGTACTAATTTTACTTGAAATGATAACAAACAAACAAACAAACTCCAGTTGTCAGTTCAATAGATAAGGCCAATTTGCTCGCAAATAACATCTCTGCATCTTCCTCAGTAGTAGGGCTAGGCGGGTTCCATCACACTATTACGCAACCACTAAACAGACCTGTAAGCTTTTTACTGATGCTTTGCTGCTGCTTTACAGTACCAGTGAAGAAACCCGTAAGCCTACTACTGTTGCTATACTGGCGCTGTAAAACGCTCAGACCAATACAGCAAATTTGAGGCAACGCTCTGACGCATGCAGCAAATTTGACGGAACTCGCCTAGCCTTACTACTCTCCTCTCTTCCAGTTTGCGACTTGCTTCCGTTTGTATTAGAGTGCATCAAATATTTTAGAGTCCTTAGAGATTTTGCCACTGGACCAGATGGCAGAACCACTGCCTAAGCTTTTCCACCTATCCTTTCCTTCTGGAATTTTTCCGAATAGATGAGAACCAGCATTCATTCAACCAGTCCCCAATAATTCGAGACCTCTACCCCCTCCAATTACTGACCCATTGCGCTAACGTTTCTTCTTCCCAAGATCATGATATCCTATCAGCTAAAGGAATCCTCCTCAGTCATCGACAATATGGTTTACGTAGCAATTGATTCAATAGTAATTTAACATGGAACCACCATCTTCATTTTTCTTGGGAGTGTATGATTATTCCACTTGTCAAACCGTTCAATATAAAAAATCTTCTAAATGGATTAGGACCTATCTTTTTAACCAAATTGTTTTGGATGTCTGATGTTCCGCAAGGTTCAGAAACAGATAAGTATCCCAACAAATTACGCTCTGCTCAAAAGTTCTTGATTTATGCTATAAAATCGCAAAAGCACGCAGAGCAAGGTAAAAGCGCACAACTATAAAAAAAAAGAGTAATTCAAGTAAAAATATGAGTTTTTTTATAGAATTTTCTCGTAGCTTGTAAAATATTTGAGAGAATATTGGACTAACAAATTAGTTGTCCTCAAATTATAATGATATAAGTATCCATACCTTTTTGAAGGTGTTTTTTGTGCTTTTTTACTAATAAAGGATCGAATATTAATGTTTCGAATTCGGTGACAAAAATTCTGCCTCACTTTCTAATATTTTCGACATTACAAGGTCTGTTCAAAAAGTATCGCGAATTTTGAATTTCCGCGGGTTAGGTATATTCGATTTTTTGTGGCGTTATGTTGGTACTCATGTCTCTTACTTATGCTGACAAGTTCAGCCATTTTGAATGTTCAGTTAATTTTTGACAGCTGCTTTGCTTGCACCTGTTTTGGCTCGTCTTCGATTTTGGCCCATTTCAAAAAATGGATCAGAGAATCTGTATCAAAATTTGTGTGAAAAAACAAATTTAATTGCGCAGACCCATTCCGAATGTTGACTGTGGCATATGGTGAAGCTACCTTGGATCGAAGCAACGTTTATCTGTAGTACAAAATGTTCTCAGAGGGCCAAGAAGATGTGAAAAACGAATAGCGTGCCGGACGCCCGAGCACGTCAACAACAGACAAAAAATTGATGAGGTGAAGAAAATAGTATTGGACAATCGTCGAATCACCGTTAGAGAAGTTGCTTAGGACTTAAACATATCAATTGGCTCGTGCCATTCGATTTTAAACAATGATTTGTTCGTGTGAAGGGTCGCCGCGAAACTCTTACCAACATTGCTCAATTTCGACAAAAAACAGGACGACCCAAAGGAGCTAGTGGACTCTGTCCGCGACAACCCAAATTTGCCCCAGAGGGTCGTAACTGGTGACGAATCATAGGTTTATGTTTATGACACGGAAACCAAAGCTCAATCATCCCAATGGAAGCTGCCTCACGAGCGAAGACCGAAAAAAGCGCGCCAGGTTCGGTCGAATGTGAAGGTTTTGCTTACAGTTTTCTTCGATTATAGGGGCGTGATGCATCATGAGTTCTTGCCACAGGGTAGAACGGTCGATAAGGAATATTATCTGTAAGTTAAGCGCAAGTTGCGAGAAGCAATCCGCCATAAACGCCCGGATTTGTGGAAGAACAAAAATTGGCTTTTGCCATTTTTACCCAAAAACAACACACTAATAATGCCGCAGCCACCGTCTTCCCCAGATCTGGTCCCCTGTGACTTTTTCTTGTTCACGAAACTGAAGAGCCCCATGAAAGGACGACGCTACGCTACGATTGAGGAGATAAAGACGGCATCGAAGGAAGAGCTGAACAAGATCACAAAAAATTATTTTTTCAAGTGCTTCGAGGATTGGAAAAAAAGTTTGGCACAAGTGGTAATCCCCACCAGATTTACTTTGAAGGTGACAAAATAGATATTCATAAATAAATAAATAATTTTTGAAAAACCACAAAATTCGCGATACTTTTTGAACAGACCTCGTATATGATAGTCATTTTGTAATCTACTGTATATTTTATAAATCAATTTTTGCATAGGTATGATTGTTACCAATTTAATGGAAATGTTTTATTTGTATTTGTGGTATGGTAATTTTGTTTAATACCGATACTAAAGGCAACTATTTTAATACCAAATATATTCTGCCGACAAGTAATATTTTAAGAGCAGAAGAAATTTGGACCGCTTTTATTACCTTTTTACTTTAGAATCTCAGCGCCTCTTTTGATATTATAAGATATCTGCTTAAGGAAATCATGGAACCGGTAATTATAGAGGCGTATGCAAATATTTTGGTTATTGATATATGTTGATAATACAAATTTTATATCGAATATTCCTAGTTCAGTACCTCCTTTACAGGTTTCAAAAAGTGGAAAAACTATAAAAGTAGAATATAAAACTCGAACTTGTTTAAAGATTTTTTTCTAATGTAAAAATATATAATTTCTATTTATGATCATATATTTTAATTAGTAATTATGTACATGGTTAAATTGGTTACTAAAATTTAATAATTTAGATGCATACAAGTGAAATAAAATGGTGTCTATCTAGTCAAATATAATGCAATATAATATAATTTTCCTTTAATAATAACTTTTTGCTTATTCTCTTCAAAACCAATTGCATAATATTTAATATCAAATATATATTTTTTTTAATAACAAAATAGTGATAATAAAAAAGTAAGTAACTTATTGCAAAAAAATTTCTTGGAACCGAATAATATGTGTTTTTCTATGCTGCAAGCCAAAGTAATTTCGAATCTGCGTCGAAGATTTTTTTAAATTTTCTAAAAAGAAAATTTTTAGTATTGGTTAAATGTATGGGATTTTCTAGAGAAATAATTGAATGGAAAGCTAAACTTTACATTTGTTAAATTCACTTTGAAGCATAATATTTAAGGAATATGCAATTAAAAAGAAACTTTATGATAAAATTTACAGAATTTGTTTGATTCAACAAATTTTTCAAAGATTAGTAATAGCCTCTGATATTTTTTATGAAAGTTGTAAAGATCATGTTGAGATTTTCAACAAAATTTTGTTGCAATCTTAACATGATCTTTATAATTTTGTTCAGGAGAATACGAAGCAGATTTAATTCTGTACTAAAAAAAAAGTGCGAATTATTCATTTTTAGGGATCTGGTTGAAAACGTTAGGAGTAACACTTGAAAGGCAAAAATTTATCCCAGTTTCTTTTCCAAGAGAAATAGCCTCCAAGAGAAAGGTCAAAACTAACAAACATTTGTGTTTTTCTGTATTATTACATAATATAAAAACGATAAATAATATAAAATGACAAACTTTAAGCTAAATAAATTTTATATCTATTAATAAATATTTTTAAGATCTGTAAAACAACAAGGCCACATTTTTAAAACTACAAAATGGATAATCCTTTATATCATTTTATTTGCCAAGCACATTTCTAGATTTTAGATGAAAATTGTTTAACAAATAAATTTTTTAACAATTTGAAATCCGGATAATTGGAATATAATTGCATTTAGTATAATTTGGGTGCATTTATTGATAATGCGTAATTATTTTAAGATCATGTGCCTGAACTTTATTTGCAAAATTTGCCTCAATTATTATGTAACCTAAAACTTTTAGCACAAACATTGAGCAAAAATAACCATAAATATAGAAAAAAGTGCATTTCGACCATGAACATTATATATATACTATTTTTTTTAATCAAATATTTAATAAGATATATTTATATAAAAAATTAGAATGCAAAAGAAAATTTTTGAAGAAAAACTAAACAATATTTGCAGTTAAGTATCTTAAAAACTATAGAGCTAAAATTTTTTTTTAACTTATAAAAACCTAAGCTGCTGATATGTTATAAAAAACACCGCAATAAAAAAATACAAATGAAGATTTTTGAAGCTAACAAATAGCCGGAAAAATAAATTTTTGGCAGTATTTTGGTGAGTTTTGGACTAACCGGAGGTCTGTACGCCTATAAAATTCTATGTCACACGTGTATACGGAATAATTTACTAATGTTGAAATAAGCGCTTATCTATCGCTAATGAAAATTGTTTACGAATAATAATCTTATCAAATTTAATTTAATTCTGTAATATTTTTAAAATAAATAAACTATATTTTTTTTAAAACGCGCAACATATTCGTTATCGATTATTATTATTGTTGGTGTTGTTTTAAATGTTTCAATGTGTTTCTGTTGTCGTTGAACCATGAATTAAATTACATGCAAAGGTGTGGAATTGTGTTTTGAAGATAAAATAATTTTTTACAACTTTTTTTTTATTCAATTGGAAATATTTTTTTTTTTACGTTGGATAAAAGTTCTTTGTACTATAGTGAGAATAGTATAAACTATTATAGTGTTTGTGGAATTGTCAATAAACGTATCTAATCCGAACCGAAAGTACCTAAAAATTTGTGTCTAGACGATTTACACTTGTAAATATATACAAATATTCATATGGACGCATTGTATTGAGCTTTAAGTTTCTCTGTCAATGGCAACGAATGACTTTTTACATAGACGCCAGAAACAGCGTCTTTCTGGTCTTCTTTACCGGCCATGAAATTATACATTTTTGGTCATCTTTTTTTGCGATAGTTTTTGTTGAGCTTTTTTTCCACATTCCGAATGTTTTTAAATATATTATCAAAAAGCTCCCTTTCTACACAAATATCTTTTAGCTTTATTTGTTATAATTTAAAATATTTTCTCCCAAATTTAATTTTAGAGTTATCCATGAAATTTTATATTTTTTGTATTTATTATTCGATTTATTAAATTCTATTATTGTTAAAATACAGTATCTAATATTAAATATTAATTTCTGAGCAAAGAAAATAACCGGCTAAGTTTCGTTTGTATAAAATATTTTTTTTTAAATTTAACTATTAGTGATCGGTTTCTTTAACATTAAAATTTGGTAGTTCTCCATAAAATTTTCAATAATTTCGATCAGACTTGCTTTAACTTTTTTTCTATATGTTTAATTCAATAGAATTATCATAAATACTGACTTTTACTATAGAGCTTGATCATTAATTTTTTGTTCATTTTTTTTGCGTCTATAAACTGACACCCACACAAAAATATAGCAAAAAAAAAAGTGATATTTTATATTCTCTGATCAGGTTAGTCACTGAAACACTAAATTATATAAACGAAAAATAAAAAATAACAGTAGATCAATCATTGCGTTGAAAGAATACGTGTTGTAGCTCCACCCGAACGCTGGGAGCAACAAATTTTAAAGTTTTGTCCTATACGCATTCCGTTGATTCTTTCTGGCAGACCTTTCTCATTTTCAAAGAAATAGTGGTCGGTAACTCTTTCGGCTATAAACTACTTAATCATATTTAAGATAACGAGACTAAAAGTAAGCTTAATGAAAATATTATTCGATGAAACGGTTGTTCAATTTGTTCTTTTAAAATCATACTTTAATAAAGTAAATTTGAATCTTTAATTTTTATTTTTTAAAAAAATTTAATTATATTACATAAATTATTCTTTTATGTACAAATTATTATATTATTTTAATGTTTACCTTGAGATACTTCGTGTAGAGCTAAATATTTATGGGATCATTTTTGGTTAATTTTTGCACATTTTGAGCGATTATTTAACGGATACTGGTTTTATAAAAAATCTTAAAATTTAGAATTTCCTGTTTTAATACAATTTTTTTTGTAGCCCTATAAGAGAAATTGTAAAGATGTAAAACCAAAATTCAAAATTAGGCGTCCTGAAAACAATAAAGCCTAAATTTTTCATGTAGTAATATAAATAAACATATAGTATAGTCCAGATTAATATAGTCAAATTCAAACGAAAAAATCAGTTGTCAAATGTCCATAGTACAAAAAACTAGCTGTAACAATATCTCCTTCTTTATTTTCAAAAAAATACGGGCAAATGATATCTTGCAATATGCGATTTCTGTTCAAAAAGTATTGCGAATTTTTGAATTTCCGCGGGTTACGTATATTCGCTTTTCCATTTTTTGTGGCGTTATGTTGGTACTCCTGTCTCTCACTTATGCCGACAAGTTTGGCCATTTGGAATGTTCAGTTAATTTTTGACAGCTGCTTCGCTTGCACGTGTTTTGGCTCGTCTTCGATTTTTGCTCAATTTCGACCAAAACCAGCATCGCCTTAACATTGCTAAGGAGCTATTGGACTCTGTCTGCAACGACCCAAAATTTGCTCCAAAAGGTCATAACTAGTGACGAATCATGGGTTTATGGTTATGACGTGGAAACCAAAGGTCAATCATCCCAATGGACGCTACCGCACGAGCCAAAACAAAAAAAAACGCGCCAAGTTCGGTCGAATGTGAAAGTTTTGCATTGTAGGGGCGTGGTGTATCATGAGTTCTTGCCGCAGATTAGAACGGTCATTAAAGAATATTACCTGCAAGTTATGTGCAAGTTACGCAAAGCAATCCACCAGAAACGCCCGAATTTGTGGAAGAACAGAAATTGGATTCTGCCATTTTTGGCCAAAAACAACACACTAATAGTGCGGTAGCTATCGTATTTCCTAGATCTGACCCCCTGTGACTTTTTCTTGTTCCCGAATCTGAAGAGTCCCATGAAAGGACGACGCTACGCTATGATTGAGGAGATAAAGACGGAATCGAAGGAGGACCTGAACAAGATAACAAAAAATTATTTTTTGAAGTGCTTCGAAGATTGGAAAAAACGTTGGCACAAGTGTATAATATCTGGTGGGGATTACTTTAAAGGAGGACAAAATAGATATTCATGACAAAATAAATAATTTTTGAAAAAACACATGCCAGTTTGCTTATTAACATATCCACCGAGCAAAAAATGAGTCTCATCGTGGAAAATTTTACTATTAATTAATGTTATATTAAACTTTTTCAAAATTAATACTTTTCAAAATGGAAAATGGATAACCCTTTTATATAGCATATGCAACCTTCTGCGATTATAAATTGAGCCACAGTAGACTTTTCGTACAAGATCTTGGATATTCATACGGATTTTTTATCTAGCACACCTCAGCCTATTGAGCTTAACGTTATCGATAACACCTGTGTGGCGTTATCGATCCAGATTTTTTTCGTTAATAGGCTCCGAAATTATCCATTCTTATATAGGGGCCTAAACATTTTTTGGACCTTACGTTTTCGAAAAATATGCGCAGACTGGCAATACTAGTATATTGTACAATAGTAGATTTGATATTTTGGTCAGAATTTGCGACCGACATCAAACTAGTCAGTGGACCATCTCTGGTGGAATCCATACTAATAGAGACTGTTCGAAAACCCATCTGCTTCTATCTTCAATAAGCTCGCTTAAACTTAATTTACAATAACCTTTGCCTTCTTAATTACCCCTCCATACTTTAATCTAAAGCATCATCATCTCCATCCTTATTAATATCGTACTTAAAAAGAAATTTCTCCCTACTTCCCCTCGTTTTCCAAGCTTCCCTTTCACACTCAGAAAAAAACCGTGGTTGGGAGCAAAGTTGAAAGTGTCTGCTTCTCTTGTCAGTTTAAAGAAGGCTAGCACTGATCCGTCCACATATAGGAAACCTTTCCTTGAACAGTCGGATGTATTAAAAGATCATCGACTGTTGTTCGCGGATGCCGCCGCTGACACCGATACTACATTTTGTTGGGCCAATAATTTTAAAGCCAATTGGGGCTATCCTGTCTAGTAAGATAGCGGTGAATATCTTATGGATGGTATCCAGCAACGGAATACCCTATTTGGTCGGAAATCAAATACGTATCTTAGCTTTGGCATGATTAGAATTGTGGTGCAAATCGTCTCATCCTGCTCACAGCTAAGTAAAACTTCTGAACCTTGAGCGGTTGTTCCCTACATTTTTCGATTTCAAACCCGTTCATTCTCCGAACCCATTTTCTTTTCTCCACGAGTTGTCTTCTTCTAATAAGTATTATTGCTATTAATTTTTCGAATAAATACGTGCAATTTAAAAGGTTGTTTGAAATTCAATTTTTTGCATAAAAATTTTCTTTATTTTAAAAAAATTGTATAATTCAATCACTAGTTTGATATTTTTAATATTCGTGACTTCATTTTGATAAATAAATTTATACTAAAATTAAGCTTTTTGCAAATTATCTGCTATTAATGTTAAATGATCTTTTTTTACAATTTAAAAACCATATGGTTTGGAAGAGTATACAAACTCGAATAATTTCAATACTTTGATGTCATAAATATATATTCGGTTTTTGTTTCAATATATTTTCCAGAGATTTTTTTTGTACCAATAATATTAACATATATGAAAAAAATAATTTAATTTTATTTTCTCCAATATTAGAATAAATATAATATATTTTGTAGAATAAATTCCATAAAGTATATATTGTAGTATAATAAAAGTTCGTAGAACGATTTTTATATGTGAATTTGTGTTTAATAAATTTCGATAGAAAATGTTCATTCAATAAAAATATAAAACCAAAATTTTAAATATGGATATGGAATTGGAATCTCGGTAATATTTTTATTATTTAAAAAGAAATTATTTATAAAGATTGTTTTTTTTTCAAAAATAGTAAGGCAATTTCAGAAAACACCAAATTTATGGACAGCGAAGATCCACATCGAAGGCAAACAAAACCAAAAATTAAGAAAATAACTAATTTACTTTCAACGACATTTACGGAGTTTTCTGAGAATAGTACTATCCATGGTATAAGATATATTGGGGAACGTAAGCGACCACTTTATGAAAAGTATGTATTAAAATAAGAATAATATACAATTATTGTTATATATAATAATTAATCTATTTTCGTTGGTAATTCATTAAGAATGTTTTGGATTGTCGTCTATATATTTGCACTCTTTGGGTGCTACTTTCTAGTTCGTGGTGTCTGGTTAAAGTATCAACTAACTCCGGTTATAGTAAGCTTTTCAGAAAAAGCTGAACCAGTTTGGGAAATTCCATTTCCGGCTGTAACCTTGTGTTCTATAGTTAAGACCAGTAGTGATCAACTTAACTTTAGTGCTGCTCTAAACGATTTTAGGAATAATGGAAGCCTATTCGAAGAAGATGAAGAAACGTAAATATGACGTTTTTATATGGAAAAAAATTATAAAATAAATGTAAACTTTTCAGTCACAAATCTTTTCAAGCATTATTGCATGTATGTGGATTTGGTATTGAGGACATTTATCTTAAAATAATTGAAGAGCGTGGAATAAATGTGGATTTAAATGTTAGTATCATAGATGAAATCCTTAGACTTTCAGACACTGATGAAATAGCTTTTTGCGATTGGAAAGATGAACAAAAAATGTGTAATGATGTGGCATTGCAAACACTTACTTCTGATGGCTTTTGCTATACTTTTAATGGTCTGAGTTCAACTTATATCTACAGAGATGACGTGTACTTTACATCATTCCAATTATTTTAGAAAACTGGATTAATTTATTTTACTTTCAATTAGATATCAGAGCGATATTATAGATGAGAAAATAGAATCATCATGGACCCTCCAGAATGGTTATGAATTAAACGCGGGTGTTGATACGTACCCCAGGCGTGTTTTTGGAACTACTGAAAAAAGTGGCTTTGGAGCAATATATTTGATACCAAAAAAAGATATCGACATGGCTTGTGGTGGACCTTATAATGGAATAAAAGTAATTTCAAAAGTGTCTACTTAAGAACAGTCTTAGACTCTTGTTAATAGGTTTTATTACATGCTCCAGATGAAGTGCCCACCTCTGACAGTCGATTCATGATTGCAACTATTGGACAGCATGCTTCAATTAAAGTAGTTCCAGATATGATAAGAACTGCGCCAGATTTAAAAAATTACAATCCCAAATAGTTAGTATATATGTAAAACGATATATCTTCTGCTATATATTCAATCATTTTTTTAATTATTCTGCCTATTAAATATTGTGCCGTTTAATTTTGTTACATTAATTTTTATATCATACATAAAAGTTAATATTTTTAACCTATTCAAATATTATTTTACAAAAATATATAATTATAGCCGACAGTGTTATTTCGACGACGAACGATATTTACGCTATTTCAAGGTCTATACACAAAGTAATTGTGAATTGGAATGCTTAACAAACTGGACACTCAAAGAATGTGGTTGCGTTAAGTTTTCTATGCCAAGTAAATTACACTACATAAAAATTAATGTCTTATCTTAATAATAACTCCATCAACTTTTAGGATTGGATTTGACGAAAGTTTGTGATATCAATCAGTACTATTGTTTAAAAAATTCCTCCTCAACATATTTGTTTAGACAATTAGAGAATGCATTACAAGATTTAGAGGATAGCCCACGTGGACATACGGACTGCGATTGCTTACCAGCGTGTACGTCATTAAATTATAAAGCAGAAACTACACAGACAAATATTAATATGCATTCGTTTTTTGAATCAGCTTTAGGAAAATCCACTGAAGAGTAATTATTCATTTTTTAGTGATTCTTTTTTTAAAAAGTTTATACAATAAATTCAATACTTTTTTTAATTTATTGCATGCAGCAATTTTAGCTTCGATGACTATGAATTTGTTATGGTATCTGTATCCTTCGAGGAGAACCAATTTATCCCATCGAAAAGATCAGAACTTTATGGTGTAACCGATTTGATTGCAAACTGTGGTGGTCTTCTTGCTCTATTTTTAGGAACATCTGCAATAAGTATTATTGAATTTATATATTATTACACCATCCGCCTTTGGACAAATACACATCGCTAAAAACTATTTTTCATCCATTATTTTATTTATATATTTTAAAGAACAAAAATGTTTACAATCGATTCCATATAATAATTATTCGCATAAATTGTATTTTTTTTGAATATACGAGCATACACATATGTAAAAGTATTAATAAATATTATATACAATTACGTTAAATCGTTTTTTTGTGAAAATATACAAATGTTGATTTTTTAAGGATACAATTTGAATTCCAACCGGAATGGGTGTATATAGTTTTATTTATTTATTATATTTGTAATTACTTATGCCAAAACATGTTAAGTGATTATGCCAAAATAATCGAAAAATTTATAACGATTAAGAGGTCCACCATCCAACGCAAATTTTATTTTTTAATGCATTTGGAATTTTTTTTCATTTTAATAATATTTGTTTTTATAATAATTTTACCTTGTATGAATTTAAGTTACCTGATTAAAAAGGAGTATCATGAAAAGAAAATAATTCGAAAATACAAGTGGAACATTTTGCGGCAACATAGATAATTTGATCACCTTAAGTTAAATCACTGCAACGCTGTATTATACCATCCGTGCCAAACCGTCTACATGATACCATATAATATAGTACATAACATACGTAGAGCGGTAATAAAAATAAAGCACCGAACACAATTCCGACGTAAATTAACTTAATGCGGTAAGGCTAAAATGGAAAATAAAATTGTTCAAGAATTTCGACAGATTCAATAATATAATCACAATTCCATCTAAACAGTTTATTATTTTTAACTTCATTTATACATTTATCTCGCCTTTGATTTCAATTTCAGCAATACTGCCATATAACCAATGAATGAAATGGGTGGGGCAGTACTTCATTCAAAAAAAAAGTCATAAAAAATATCTAAAGTGATCTGGAAATACTGTCGAACTTCCCCTCCACAAAATTAGTAAGGACCTAAGATTATAGAGTATAAGGATAGACAACTGAAAAGCCAACTTGAAACCAAATAACGGAATACTATTGCCCCAGACAGGGCCAATTTTATGCTCGGATTTTTGTATATTGTATTGGTACAAAATTTTAAAATAATATTGGGGATAATTTTGAAGTTAAAAATTAAAAAAATAATGAAATACACAAAAAAAGTAAATCACAACTAAAAAAAAAACAAAAGATAATAGAAAAAGATAAAGCACACCATTGACATTGATGGGAGAGACTTGGTTATTATTTCATCTCTCACTGACCTTTCCCTAAATCGTCCTTTCGGCACTCTGTAAAATTCTAAAAATATTCAATATAATATTAGCATACAAATATTTTATATAGACAATATATCAATTTTGCAGTAAGCTTTATTAAATTAATCCCAAATCAATATGACATTTGAACAAATATGTATGTTTCAAAAAATAAAATTAAAAATAGAGAGCAACAGTATCCTTAGTGAAAAAATCAGAGGATATGTTCAGTGTGCGGATGACTGATGACCAGTAGGCGTTGTGCAACACAAGCAGTAAAACCAGTTGCGTCAATATTGATATCTGTCAATATTTGGCTTTCGGTTTATTGATTACTTTCCAATATTTTCAATTGTATGAATTTTCTGGTAATATCTGATATACTAACCATACTCATAGACAGAAAAAAAATCTACGAACGGATTCACAGTTTCTAACATTTTTCAAAAAAATTATTTTAAAATTAGATTTTTTGCATTTTTTTTTTCAAGGATAATATTTTGACCATAAAATATGTGATTTTATTGATTTTATTAAAAATTATAATTTTTGTAGATTTTTGCAATTTTATATGCAGCACAAATATTTTTTCCTAATATTTTTATTTTTTTTGTTAATTTATTAGAAAACTGCTTCAAATAAAAAAAAAAATTAAATTTTTGAATTAATTATTTTTAAGTTTCAGGTGTATTTCTTGTTATTTTGCTTGCTTTCGACTATGCATTACATGCTTTGGAAAATGTAGCGAATAATACACTGTGGTTATTTCAACATCCTTAATTCGCATGTGTTTATCATTAAAATGCACTCTCATTATTTCCAGTTCTCATTAGAATTACTCTTGTTCCTATCCCTTATTTTTAAGGCATTCTTACTCGATGTGTCTCTTAAGGCATTCTTACCCGATGTTTATCTTTAGAAATTTGGCTATAAGATGGAGAATAAAAGTATATGAGCAAAAATGTGCTCACGTTACTTTTACACTTTGTTGAAACCTTGGAATTACGAGGTCTGTTCAAAAAGTATCGCGAATTTTGAATTTCCGCGGGTTACGTGGCGTTATGTTGGTACTCATGTCTTTCGAAATTTTTGTGGCGTTATGTGGTACTCATGTCTCTCCCTTATGCCGACAAGTTCGGCCATCTTGAATGTTCAGTTAATTTTTGACAGCTGCTTTGCTTGCACATGTTTTTAATCGTCTTCGATTTTTGCCCATTCCAACAAATGAATCAAAGAATCTGTATCAAATTTTATGTGAAAAACAAAATTAATTGCGCGGACGCATTCCGACTGTTGACTGTTATATATGGTGAAGCTATTTTGAACTGAAGCAACGATTATCAGTAGTAAAAAATGTTCTCAGAAGGCGGAGACGATGTGAACGACGGAAAGCGTGCCGGACGCCCGAGCACATCAACAACAGACGAAGACATTGATGAAGTGAAGAAAATAGTATTAGCCAATCGTCTAATCACCATTAGAGAAGTTGCTGAGGACTTAAACATATCGATAGGGTTGTGCCATTCGATTTTTATAAATGATTTGGCGTGAGACTCGTCGCCGCGAATTTCGTACCAAAATTGCTCAATTTCGACCAAAAACAGCATCGCATTAACATTGCTAAGGACTCTGTCCGCGACAACCCAAATTTACTCCAGAGGATCATAACTGGTTACGAATCATAGGTTCGTGGTGATAACGTGGAAACCGAAGCTCAATCATTCCAATGGAAGCTGCCGCACGAGCCAAGACCGAAAAAAGCGCGCCAAATTCGGTCGAATATAGAGGTTTTGCTTATAGGTTTCTTCGATTGCAGGGGGGTGGTGCATCATAAGTTCTTGCCATAGGATAGAACGATCAATGAAGAATATTACCTGCAAGGTTTGCGCAAGTTGCACCAAGCAATCCGCCAGAAACGCCCGGATTTGTGGAAGAGCAAAAATTGGCTTTTGCACAATGATAAAGCACCTGTTCACGCATCGTTGCTTGTATTCTCCAGACATGGCCCCATGTGACTTTGTCTTGTTCCCGAAACAGATTCTTTAATCCATTTTTTGGAATGGGCAAAAATCGAAGACGAGCCGAAACACGTGCAAGCAAAGCAGCTGTCAAAAATTAACTGAATATTCAAAATGGCCGAACTTGTTCGTATAAGTGAGAAGCATGAGTACCAACATAACGCCACAAAAAATTTAAAATCGAATACATGTAACCCGCGGAAATTCAAAGTTCGCGATACTTTTTGAACAGACCTCGTATAAAAAACAAACGGTTAACCTGGAACCATCACACGAAAATAAAATTAAGTCAGCTTAACGGACGATACAAATAATTGCTATGATTCCTAGGTGATAAATCAAAACAGCAGTAAAGTACCTAAACCAATATGGACATGCAAACTCGAATTTTCGTTCGATTAGCATTCTATTCCTCATCTAATCCAAAACATACAATCGCGAATCCTTCCAAAATATAGCAATGCTTCCTTTTATGCATACATCGTTATCTAAATGTTCAATTCCTTCGTGAACTGTATATCTCCCGTTGTAAAAAAATTCATTCACAAAATTCTAACCCTTTCAACAAGAGAACTGCTCACACTCGTCATTATATTAAGCATTTATCGACGTTTGAAACTGCAATACCATTGAGATTTTTATATAATTATAAAATTAATTATTCTCTTCTGAAAAAGACATCGATTAGCATTATTCACTACATATCTTTACATCCTAGTATTTTTATTTAAAAACAAATATGTTTGTTACAAAATTGTATATAGTTTTAAATTTAACAAAAAAAAATTAAATTTCATAGAACTTCTAAAAGAAACTATTTGCTATTATTTATAGTGTAATCATTCATGATCATAATTAATGATTATTTGGATAAACTAGAAATAATTGCCAAAAATTCACTTCCATTAAACATGGTTTGATTGGGAATATTCATCGATTGATTTATGAAGAAAATTGGACAATAGAATTGTATTATTGCTTGTATATTCATGGCTAGCTATTCATATTAAATTTTGTTTTCCGTTTTCGTTAGAATATTTCCTGATGAAATAATAGGGTTGCAATTGCTAGAGAGGACTTTCAAGTGATGTTCAATAGGGCAGACCACTTCAGAAGATGCGTGCAAAAGGCGGAATTGCAATAATTAACACAGCAACGCTCAAGAGCACTTCTCTGCGTACTTAAAACCTTTTCTTTTCTTTCTGATTTTTGTTTACATTCGCGCCCTACAACTACAAGCAGCCACCACCTTTGTAAACCTGGTGAAAATTTGCACTCCTGACTAGAGGTTATAAAAGTTCCACCTCTAAAAGGGGGCGCCCTCTACAACAGAACACATTGCAATCGATTCAGACCCATCTCAGCAAATGCCATTACCACCCCCCAGTTCGTTGGAACAATAAAGTTTGAAGTGTTTGTTGATCAAACATTGTTTCCTTTATTGTACTGCTTCAGCTTGGAAGAAATTTTTTTTCCGCTTCGAGTACTTTCAGACGTGAATTTGGTATTTCAGTCAAACTAATTAGAAACTGTTGAGGGCGTTAAGAATCTACAGGGTGTGCATTGTGTACAATATTTATGCTGGACAGACATCATCGAATGAACAGTGTGCTTTCAGTGTTGACAAAGAACAAAAACAAAACTTATACTATCCAATTCGGATGAAATTCTAATCCCATCCGGACATCTTATACCATACTTCTTTTTAACATTAGTATATAGTTTTATTTATACGAATATTGTTATTATTTGGATTAATAGGGCTTTGAGGAGAAGTACCAGCATCAACAGTCTTTTATTCGTTTAGCACCAGCATCCTGTCCGTTGTCCTTCAGCTAAAGTTTATCTATTATATTGGACTCTTCCTGCTTGTCTAATATCTTTGTAAGATTGTAAATCACTAGTTCACTCAAATTTAATAAATCTTCAAACATAGATCAACAGATTTATGTATTTAGGAAGGAATTATGCTCAAGAAATAATTTGCTTTCAAAACAAATTCCTATCCGATTAAGAGATATTTTTATTATGAGAAATTTCCTTAGTGTTTATACAGAGACTTTAGTGTAAATATTTTCTTCAATATTATATTCATATTATTGGTAAATATCTATTCAAATCTTGTATAATTTCTAAAGAAGAAAAAAACCAGAAAGTTAATTTTAAGTTTTTAAATTCAAAGTTTTATTATTTATAATATTGAAAAATGATTTTTTAGCCTCTGAAGTCAGCGGATGGGTTTAAGTGAATTACTCTGTCTTAATAAACAATTTAAGTAGCTATTACGAATTTAAAAAAATATTGTATGTACAAAAAAGAATGATTTTTTCAATGAAATTAATTCATTACTTTATTGGTGAAAATTCTTCGATGGATGATGTGAAAATATTTCCACTTTATTCAATTTTCAAAAAAGTTAAGTTACTACAATAAACTATAAATAATGGAACTCTTGACATGTTGTGAATATACCGACAGAACGGTATCAGACCAAAAATTTATGCGTACCAGTAACTTCCGTACCATCCGACAAACAATGTAAAAGAAAAAGAATGACGGACGATGTGAAAATATTCTCAAACTCAATAATTGGACTAAAATTCAAGCGATAGTTTATTGCAAGCATATATCGACTCCCCTTCCGGTATTTTGTGTGCAATAATTCATTAGCCATGTACCTGGACCCATTGCTATTTATTATACGCAGTACAGGACATTTCACAGATTTTCAGGACGTACTAAAAGAATGTACCCGCACTGGACGACACATCTTATTAACAATTCCCCCCCATCAGACATGGATCTAAAAGACCATCATGAAGCGTATCACTGCAGAGGATGATTTGAAACCACATGTGAACAGAAGGGTATACCGGATAATATAGTTGCACTCTAAGAGCAGAAACAGTCAATTTGTATCCTTAATCGATGTGCATGGCTGGTACACCAAATTGATCGCTACTGCAGAAATCTTTACGATTAACGTCTCCCGTGTGACTATTGTGCACTATTGAAGGTGAATACTCCATTATTCTTAACTGTCTTTCAATAGAATTGAACAGTTTTCATATATAATTGAAAATATTAAATTGAATTCACTGCAACAAATTTTATTTGATAGAAATTTATGAATAAACTATCCAAAGTAGATACTAATAATATTTCAAAATGATTTACTCAAATATCAACTGGTAAATTTAAGTTTACCAACGATTTTTTCTTTATGAATGTTTGTTTTCATTTTAAAATATTTTTTTTTTAAAACCAAATTCACTTAAAACTAAAAGTTTTATATATATTTAAATACACGTAACCGGAAAACTTTGAAATGTATCAAAATATTCCTGAAATATATGGTTAGCCATTTCAAAGTTCTAAAAATATAGCTCTGTCATTTAACAGTTACTAAAAAAATATTTTATTTTAAATATTATTTATTTAGCATTAGATTTGCCATTTTAGAAAATATATCTTTTGTTTACTAAACAATGTGTATAAGATAAGTCGTTTGTGTTGCTAGAACAACGAGCTTAAGGATGCTGATGTTTTCATAGAAATTTTTTTACTTCAGGCGTGAAGCTTATTTATTGCTCGGTGAATATGTTAATTACTTTATATAGAGCTCTGAAAATAAATATAAAACTATAAAAATGATTGGATTTGCGAAAAGTGACTGCCAAGTGTGCATTTTTATCTTTGAAATTTAAGAAGCGTAGATGGTTATCATCAATTCTGAGCATTATAGTCCGAACTTTTTTTGTCCGAACTTGAATATTTCACAAAATATGCCTTTATTTAAGCAAAAAATTATTGATTTACTTAGCAACCGTTTTATCATATTCCTGTTTGTGCCATGACCCTCCACAAGTCACAGGGTGGAATATTTGATCATATTGTTTACTCTCATGAAAAAGTACATGCCTCGAAGGACTTTTCATAGTAACACCTACACGAGACCATATCTTTTATCATGGATATAAGAAGGCAGTTTCTACAGCTATGCTGCAAGAAGAACTCCAACGCCTAATGATAAATTCTCTTCACACATACCAGCAAAATGTATTAGACTTTATTCAGGATAAATTTTCTCCCGTTAGCTTCAATTGCCAAAGGCTTAGAGCCCACAAAAACGATTTTGACGACGTCATTTTTCAAAATTGTATGCTACTAATGCTCTATCAATAATGCTGGATAATAACGAATGTATTCCCCACCGAATTTCGAGTGCTTCTTTTAATTCAAACGATCAAGAAGAAGAGCAGCTAGTCTAGAAAACATCTATCGCAATCAGAATAACTCACATGGATACCACTTCTCGTCAAACAATAGCATTAGGTCTTGTTATTCAAGACGCTGAAGATATATGTGCCGCAAAACGCATGTTTTAAAATAGAGAGATAGTGATTTTAGTAGATGTATATATTTGTCCTAATAAACCAATTCAAGAAATCATAGATTATCTTCTACTTTGTGCCATGACCATATACCGAAGGTTGTTCAGCTCTTTTGCAAAAGTATTACCATTTACACTCCTTGATTCTAAGTGATGATTTTAATGTCAACTCCAGTACTCCAGAAATGAACACAGATCGAAAAACGTGAACGAACAAAAATGGCGACGACCGTTATTGAACTCAAGCTAAAAAAGAACACAGATCGAAATACGTGAACGAATGAAAATGGCGACGACCGTTATTGAGCTCAAGCTAGAAATGAACGCAGATCGAAATACGTGGACGACTGAAAATGGCGACGACCGTTATTGAACTGAAGCTAGAAATGAACACAGATCGAAATTCGTGAACGACTGAAAATGGCGACGACCGTTATTGAACTGAAGCTAGAAATGAACACAGATCGAAATTCGTGAACGACTGAAAATGGCGACGACCGTTATTGAACTGAAGCTAGAAATAAACACAGATCGAAATTCGTGAACGACTGAAAATGGCGACGACCGTTATTGAACTCAAGCTAGAAATGAACACAGATCGAAATTCGTGAACGGCTGAAAATGGCGACGACCGTTATTGAACTCAAGCTGGAAATGAACACACATCGAAATACGTGGACGACTGAAAATGGCGACGACCGTTATTGTGCTCAAGCTAGAAATAAACACAGATCCATATGCGTGGATGACTGAAAATGGCGACGACCGTTATTGAACTCAAGCTAGAAATGAACACAGATCGAAATACGTGGACGACTGAAAATGGCGACGACCGTTATCGAGCTCAAGCTAGAAATGAACACAGATGCATATGCGTGGACGACTGAAAATGGCGACGACCGTTATTGACCTCAAGCTAGAAATGAACACAGATCGAAATACGTGGACGACTGAAAATGGCGACGACCGTTATTGAGCTCAAGCTAGAAATGAACACAGATCCATATGCGTGGACGACTGAAAATGGCGACGACCGTTATTGAGCTCAAGCTAGAAATGGACACAGATCGTAAATTCGTGAACGACTGAAAATGGCGACGACCGTTATTGAACTGAAGCTAGAAATGAACACAGAACGAAATTCGTGAACGACTGAAAATGGCGACAACCGTTATTGAGCTCAAGCTAGAAATGAACACAGATCGAAATTCGTGAACGACTGAAAATGGCGACGACCGTTATTGAACTGAAGCTAGAAATGAACACAGAACGAAATTCGTGAACGACTGAAAATGGTGACGACCGTTATTGGACTCAAGCTAGAAATGAACACAGATCGAAATACATGGACGACTGAAAATGGCGACGACCGTTATTATTTCAACCGTTCTTAAATGCATTGCAATCAAAAAGTATCATACTTCAGTTACAATAAATCAATTATATCATGTCTACGGCGAATTGAATGAGAATAAAATAATTATTTAATTCTGAATAACCTGTGTAAAAGTCAAATTCACTTCCATCAATACCGGTCTCCAATATTTTCACGATAATTTTGTTCATTATAAATAACCATAATTTTTATGTTCAAGTTCTTATTTTTAAATGAAAATATTTACAATTAGCTAATAATTTTGTCCTTATAAAAGTACATTTTCTTATTATCGTTGGATTATCGTCTTTTCGAACAAAGACTAAAGAAAATAATTAGGATTTCACAACATAGTTTTCCTTAATAGGTTTCTTATTGAAATCATGTCTAAATAAGCCCCACAAATACAGATACTTTATTTTAGTACATTTATATACAAATAATGACAAATTTCTATAGTATAAAATAAGTAATTCACGCCTGTAAGAACTTTTTTGTACTAGTAAATTTTTGTACGTATAAATGTACACACTGAAGATATATTTTGGTACATATCTAAAATAACCTTAGGCGGCATTTCTTTAAGATATTTTGGTCAGAAAATATACAAAATTCAAGTAAAGCTTGTGTGTACGAGTATGATGAATTTTGTAATCAAGTTCAATTAGAAGTTTGGAAAACTTGTAGGTGACTTTATTCAAAGAATTATTTCACAAAACTTTCACTTTCAAAAAGAACTACTTGCTCTGCTTTTAGCATTATATTATAGTATAATATTATTTCCATGAAAACAGAATACATATTTATGTGCATACACGTATGAACTTATATTTGCTGGCAGTGTAACAGAAATTTTGGAATAGGACTTTGTGAAAGTTGTCATACCAAATCTTCATACGAACTTTTGATCCCTAAACATTACTCATATGGGTTTCTGATTAGGTAAATTAATTTTGAAAAATCCCATTTAATTAAGTCTTTTCATGTATACATATTTATAGATTATATTTTCCACTTGTAACATAAATTAATGTATAATAATACGTCCAAAGATATCTTTCCACATTGAAATGATAAAATAATTACCGATGCTCTTTTAAAGGGTGAAATCTACTAAGTTATTAACGATGTTCATTTTGGAATTTCTTGGTAATATTATGTTAGTACGATTAGTATTTAAGTTGGGAAAATATTCAAATAGATTAAGCTGCTTGTATTAATATGAAAAGGGTGATGATTTTAAATTACCATCTAAGTTGTTTAGTTCAATGCTACGTGTATTAAGTAGAAATTAATTTAATAAAGAAAAAATATTTATAGTAATAATATCATAGGAGTATCTACTTAGAGAGGTTATAATTAAAGTTGATATACAATTTTCGCATATTTGATATTTGAAGCTTTTTATTAACATTTAACGTTCCTATAAAGGAATTACGCTTTTTGAGTTATAAAAAGGTGTTTCATCTTAAAGTGTGAAGAGATGAATATGTCTTCTAACAGAATATATTACTAAAAAGCTTTTAAATATTTTTTTTTTCATTATCCTTATTTTAGTTCCTTTTAAACATATTCACTTTTTATCTTATCTCTATGCGCTTCTTTCTATATTATGTTTGTATCTATTTTTACATTTCTCCAATGGTTTTATTTGCCTAAAAATAAATAAAACATTAACTCTCGAGATTTTATTTTCTTTCTTTCTTTTTCTTTGTTTTTTTTTTTTATTATTCATTTCTCTGTGAAAGTTCATAAAATATTCAAAATCATTCCATATAGCTAAGATGGGTCGTTCGTTGTACATTCACAGCACTCACTTACTTACCTTTTCAAACAGGGTCGATTTTATATTCAATCTTCTATGACGATGTTCCCATTTGCACCCAATCCACCCACTTAATTTTCCGCTTGAAATTTCAAAACTCCCGCGCACAAATCTTTTCTGCATCGACGATATTTTATACTTCAACCGACATAATATATTCTGGAATGTACTTAGTAGGCTGGTACTTTAGAAATAATTTTTAAAGCCGCTATACATAGATTATCGACGAAGCATTTTACATAAGTTTTCCCATTTGCAAAGCATAAAAAAATGATAATAAAAAATATTATTTTCATATACAGGCTAAGGGAGTTGAGTTATATACGATTACATATTAGATATATGTAAAATATGTATACATATAGTAATTTTGTTATAAAAAAAAATTCATCCTTGGGAATTTCATCAAATTTATTACATTCCATTTTTGTTTCGTTCCCAAAAGTATCGAATGAATATTTTTTTAAAAATATATATTTTGTTTAAATTAACTTTTTAATGTGGTTTTAGATGTAAAAAATATAAGAGAAAATTTTCTTCTTATGCTTTCTTATTATTAAAAGGATTATGATAACTTCATTTTTATGCCAATTATATATACAATCTAAGAAAATAACTTATTTTTTATTAAAATTCGAATTATAGTTTAGTCTATATATTAAGGAAAAATTATATTAGACTAATATGTCCTTCAATTAGATTGGAAAAAATTTTTGTTATTCAAAAAAAAAAATTATAAAAATTAAAGTTCGTAATGTATTTTGAGTAAAATAGAAACACTTAAATGAGACTGTTAAAGTCAATTTATTCAAACCAAATATTCTCCATTATTATAGACAATGTTTCGCCATTTTTTTGGTAGAGCCAACATTCCATCAGTATGCAACTTCTGAGGTTTCTATTTAAAAAACTAAATCAAGCAGTTTTTTATAGGTATCTTAATTTCATTAAAAGAGTTGTGTAAAAAAGCTCTCTTAATTTTTAGTGAGTTATTTTGGCGGAGTACAACATTCTTCCTATTAATCAATTCTGGTCATTTTCTCTTAATAGCTTGGCATAATCTCTTCAGTTGCTCACAGTACAATACCGAGTTCATAATTTAACCGAACAGTAGTAGTTCCTAATGAACGATTCCTTTTCAGTTCCACCATACATATAGAATAACATTATTAGCCGTCAATCATGTCTTTGAAATTGTTTGTAATCGTTCATCCAAGATCTCTGTCAAACGATATTCCCGTATTTTACATACTTTACATCACCAATTACGATTCGCTTCAAGAATGGCTCGATTTCATTATGCTTCAGTAGCGTATCGCAGATGTTAAGTAGGTCTATCTTGTTCTTCACACTCAATTCATAAGGTACCCCAACTTCGATTATCTTTTTGTAACCAACCATTTAAAAATGGTTTAAAACTTTTTAATGATGAATATTTAACTTATAAGCTATATTATGACTGGTTATATGTCTGTTTTGCTCACTTTTGTCAAAAATTTGATAACTTTTTTCGTACCATACAACATATTCACTATAAATGCTTCAAATTTTTTTGACACGCCTGCGTTTTGTTGTCGCCTATGTAGAAGAAAATTTTATCTTTTAATGCACTACACTAGTTTTAGTAAAATTTTACGCTACACAAAGCTTAAAGTATCACCCTTCTAGTGTTGTTTAAATGCGACCAATAATTACTAAGTTTTTTACTCCATCTGTCAAAAAGCGCCACGAACTTTTTCAACTAAGCAATATATTTTCAGTATATATTGATAATTAACTAATTATCGTTGATTTATTGAAATAACTTAAAAAAATATTATCTATATATGAAAAATTAACTTTTTTATGTCACAAAAAATTTACCTTTTTAAATATTTTAATTGAACTAGCTTTAAAAGTTAAACATATATTTTTATCTTTAGTTTTTAAGCCTTTCTTGATTTGTAATGGAGACGTCACGTGCACTTGTCCTAATTAATCTCGTGACAACATTCCCATACACGTGGCTAAAGAATTTACAAAAATTGAACTTTGGAAAAAATTGGATTAAAAAAAAAAATAAATAGTTATAGTGTGTTGGTTGGTCTTTTACACATTTTAATTACTAGCTTTGGTTGGACCACCGCAAAACCATTCCCGAATGAGTAACGAGTTACACTGCATCACCAAATGCCAGGTAAAGGTTGGATAAATGGTAAAACCTAGCTGCTGATGTTGAAAATCCAACCAAGTACAAATGTTTTAATTTGTAGCTACAAGGATAAATAAAGAGTCCTTGTTTGTTTAGTTTTTTCCTGTTCGATTTCATTTTATGTAACCTTTAACTAAGTCTGATTTAAAACGAACAAAAATTTCTCTTTGAAAAGAGCAAATTTTTACAATACTATTTTATATTTTGTTTTTTTTTTATTGTTATATAATTTTTTATTTTATATTGGCATGACTGCTATGATTAAAAGTTCACACAGTATTTCAGAGCTTTTTTACATTTTTATTCTCGTTCGCAAATATTCAATTTTGCTATTTTCTAATTAACTATCTACGAGTTAGTAGATAGTAACTATCGTAAATTGAACCGATTTTTTATTTTTTATTTTTTTTAATAGATGTTTAGGATTATTTTTAAGAAATAAAATAAAAATAACATTTTTATAACATAATAACTATTTAAACTATTGATTGTAGTGGAATAAAGTTTTGATCCTATTCGTTATTACTGATAAATTATAAAATGTTTTTTTTACCTATGATTTTATATCAAAATAATGCACATTTTTCTTTTTCAGTATAAAATTATTTAATAATATTTAAAATTTATTTTATATAATACAGATCAAAAAGTTTATTGATAAGCACATTAACAATTAACCATTATTTATTTAAATACAATAACCACACCAGATTATTCATTTTATGATTCTAAAAGTAAGACTTAGTCGTTAGACAACTAATGAATAAAAATATATTATTAAATAAAATTTAATTTTAAAAATGCATATTTATTTTCTTCAATTGAAGGTTTTATTTTAGACCATATGTGGTTTTAAAAAACGATGCTACACAGCAAAAAATATGACAAATGTAAACTTTATAGCACAAAAAAATCCCAGATGCTGTCAATTGGTATCAAGATATAATACCTTATTTAGGTATTATATCTTGGTTGAACTCTTCCAGTAAAACTATATTAAAAGATCATATTAACGCAAACAAAACTTAAACTTAAGAGCTTTTATAAACTAAGATACGTCAAGTAATGGCCGAATTACAGCTCGGTGTGCGAAAAAGTCATCCAAAAATACCTTAAAAAGAATGGAATCCTGCAATCACTTTTGTGGCACCTATTTGAATAATGTTATACTTTTTATATAATGGCAACGGTAAGAAAATACAAAAAAAAATTTCTTACAAAATCCACTTTCCTAAACACAATTTATATAACCCCTTAGCTTCTTTATAGCATGTCTGAATGAACTTCACAAACGCAAATGCTACACAATTTAAAAAAATAATACCCTAAACGAGCTCTACTATAATAAAATCGAACTTTATCAAAAAAAATTTTTTTTTACTGAAAACATTACCAAAATTTTATTTAAGATATTAAAAATAATTGTCTAAGAAAAGCGTTAAAATCTGAGATCAAAACTAATTATGCAGTAAACATCATAATTCGAAAATATCAAAAAATATCTAATAAAATTATAGTTAGAATATAAGTACAATAAATTTGGAAAGAAAATCAAATATTTCTATACTTATAATTTGGCGACATATAAATAATTCCATTTAATTTTCTTCACATCTGTTTATCATTTGCTTATTAATCTTTTTCACCTATTTACCATTGAGCACACTTAGTTTCGGAAGTATTAGTTTGGAAATTATTACAAATAAATCATAATGACCTAATTCTCTTTGTCATTGTATTTTACAAATATATCACCTGCTTCAGATGAAAGTTATATTCAATGTTGCAGATGAGATTTATTACTCTAATAGACTATCGACCATCATAATAGATTATTCATAGCACCAGCTACCTCAACATTCTTCTGCTTTGGTATTTTTCCTAAAAGGACACATTTCTAAAATATTTACGCATCTTTTACTTTCATTTATGATAGCTGCCATTTTCCTTTAAGAACTATCTTAAATCTTTAGTATTTTCAACATAAAGTATAAGAAAAAAATTCCAGCTTAACCTTATAATTTGTTTATGTATGCTTCTTTATCCAAGCAGCAACCCTTACATAATTTCGTAAGTGGGTGGGTACATTCTCAGTTTGTTTTTATTAGATAAGATAATATATTATAAAATGCTTCAAGGAACATTGAAAGAATGAAGAAGATTAAATATTAAAAAAGATGTCTAGTATACATAATACTACTTAGAACAGAAGTAATGCGTGTTTAAACTGATAATTTTTGTTTTTTGCAATAAATTTTTCTGTTCATTAATTTGTTTACTTTAAAAATGAGTTCAGAATACTTAAATTTTATTTTTATTTAAATAAAAAATTATTTTGAGTTTAAATTTGCAACTAAGATTATGTGAAATTTTAATATAGGATGTCCCAAAAGACACGCAAGAGGTAATTGTTTCTCGGGCTGTATATCGTCCACATTCAATTTAGGCACAAAAAACCGGATTATCATGTTGCCAGAGCGAACCCTGAACTATCATCTGTTACTGTCTTTTTTTTGTTGACAGATACCCTATACAAAACCAATTAATACTTATAGATAATTTATAAAAAAACTTCGTATTAAAATCCTACTAAAGAAAACTTTAATTAGAAAAAGAATTTATTATGACCACCAGTAAAACATTTTATTATAATTAGTATTAGGAATAGAAAAATTCTATCAGTTTACAAATATAAAAACATATTGTAATATAATAAATAAAATTACAATAACAATAAAATCGAACAAAAGAGCTTTTTGAATATGCATTCCATTTTATATTTAAAATTTCTGTGGGGGTATTTTTATCGCTTGTCTGGATGGTAATCTATTAACAAAGTATAAATTCAAAGTAGCTACGTAAAAGCATTTAAATTAAAAGGTGGAAAATTCCAGAAAATACAAACTTAAATTTGAGCTTAAAACGTGCAATAAAGCTTATCACTTGGAGCATCAACTAAATGGTCTTAAGTATAGTTAATGTAAACACAGGTGTAGGCAGAATAGATTTTGAGTGGCCAAAATTGGATATACAGGATATTGTGAGGCAAATTTCACATATTGTGAAAGTTTTCAACTTGCTAACATTTAAAAATACTTACCTCGTTGCTATTGAATATCGATTTAGAAGTTCTGCTAAGGTCCACTTTACTGTAAAATCCGATTATCATAGGAAAAAGGTCTTAAAACGTGCAAATAAATAGTCAACAAAATACCATTTGCAACAGCAAAAAGAAAAAAACAATAATAAAATCCAATAATGACTATTCTTAAGGAAACAACAACCTATTTTTTTAGGCTAAAACTGTTAGGGAATTCGTGTGACTGAAGTTTACACGTCAGTTTTTATTAAAATAGAACCATTTTCTTGTTGCAAATAGAAAATGTATCTAAATAAATGAGAAAATTTATTTAAAAAAAAAATTAAAATGGAATTTGATTAAAATCATCCCTAGCAATATAGATTTTATTCTATTTACGACAAGTACTACCGAGTTATTTATTTTAAAGTTTTTATAATATTAATTGGCTTATAAGATTTGCAACCAGTAGACTTTTTCTTGAAATATATACACAAAATTATATTGACGGACATTTAAAAACCAAACTCTGGATGAAAATATGCAAAAATATTTAAAAACCAAGTAATGGATGAAAATATGCAAAAAAGTTATCAAAAATTACCCCAAAAGGATCGAGTCCTGCAAGAAGTCTTATAGTGGTAACGTTTTAGCAACAGAATGAAATAAAATTTTTGTCCAAAAAGTAGTTTATTTAACTTTACTTTCCCAAGCACAAATTTGATAAACTTTTTTTTATGAATACAAAATAACAAAAAAAAAGAAATCATGTAGAAAAAATTTAACATTTTCATTAAAGACTCATTGAAAAATAATATTGTATACCAGCATCAATCCATAAAGAAAATTTTTTATTTCCATTTCTACAAACTGGGAAGGACCAACGTTAACGCGGCAAAATATTGAATGTGAATCAGAAATGTTTGTCACGAATTTTAATGTGACTTCAAGGACGTCACATACAATGCCATCATTTCATTTCGGGTAATATTCCCAAAAACGATGTTGCTTGACGGAATTGATTGAAGGGTTGAAATCTTCAATATACGAATGATAAATTGCTATCAATCAGCATTGAATAAATTCTCATTATAGCAACTATTTTTGTTGTTCAATTCCACATCAGCAAATAAAAAAGAAAACATTTAAGAAAGGAATTTACCTCTGATACGAACGAAGAAGGCGTCCTTTCATACGAAATGCAATAAAACCAATTATACAAACGATGGCGCAAAAATACCATTTCGAATTGATTGGCTGCGCTAAAAATTATCTTTTTCCAGAAAGAAGATATTGGAAATTTGTTTTGATACACTTTGGAAAACGAGTTCATTTTCATCGGCTATAACATACTGGCTGTTCGTATAGTATCTAAACGAACATATTGGATTCTATGTACTATTGTAGTAGAAATGATATTTCGATAGCAACGACAACGAGTGGGTTGATACTTCTTTTATGGCAGACTTGATGCACATAATTGAAAATAAATATAAGAACGTGAAATGCGTAAAATGCTTTTAATAGAAAATAAATAAACCAAGCATGCAAACATAATAGTCGCTCATAAAATCAGATTTATATTCGGCTACGACAAATATCAACACTTTAAACGTATATAACCGAACACATATGTCCATACATATTTGGCTACTAACTGAAATCTGAAAATTTGAAAGAAACACTCAAAATATGCTGCCAGCATACTAAACATGGCAATGATAATAACACTCAAATGGAAAAGTAAGTACTATAAAAATTTTATGGTAACGGCAGCAAATATTGTAGGCTTATTTTGAATAATTTGTTGAGCCGCACTTTATTCGTATTTTAAATAGATCAATATCTGTTATGATAAAGTAGTTAATAGTATAAGAAGTTAATTTGTTTATTTGTTTGTATTTAAGGTGTCTTGGGTTTTGAGCCACCAACTTCATGTCTCGTTTGGGTTTGTGTTACCAGCTTCCACAAAGAATTTGGTCGATAGTTGGTTGGAGGAAAAGCCAAAGTCTGTTCAATTTTTTAGTGCACTTCTTAATAATAAAAGAGACTAAAAAGAGGATTTGGAAAAGAAATGATTGCCATTTTCAGAAAGAAGTTCTTGGTTAGGTGGCATTCATTTAAAATATGGGGAATGGTTAGTTGAACGCCACAGAATTGGCATAAAGGACGAGGTTGGCTACCAAAGTGAAAGCCATGAGAATTTTGTTCACCCAGAATTTTTGAATATTTGGCCAATGTATTGATAAAAATCTTCCACTATCAGTCCAGTGTCTTTGTCTACATATAGCTAATGATCGTAAGTGCTGGCGAAGTAAGTCTGGAATTTTAGTAAGCACAAGATGGTGGAATGTCTCTCCCACCATCTATCAACCCACCCATTATCCAGGATACCAATATTATCGGAAATCTAATGCAACTCGACATTTTCGTTGTTTAATAAATTGAGACCGGATAGCTTAATGATCCACGAATAGCTTCAAGTAATGTCAGACTATATTGTTATTGTCGTAATTCTAATGGGGAGAAAATTTTGCTGTATTGTTCGTGTTGCCAGCATGATAGCAAAAGATAGTATATGGTGACCAACAGCTGTATCCGTGAATACTAGAACCGAATAAATGAGCCTATCCAACAGTTCTAGGATAATTTGACTATAGGAGCGGTGTTTGCCACTAGCTACGAATGTAGTTCGAGAAGTACTCGACCTAATAAAGAAAATACAAAAAATTTGGGAAAATATATATTTTTATTTCTCAGTATAGTCTCCTTTTAGCTCGATACACTTTTCTCAACAATATTCAATAGCTTTGATATCCTATTTATAATAATAACCACCGAGCTCCTCAAAATAACTAAAAACCGCAAACTCCACTTCGTCATTATTGGCAAATCCTTTACCACTGAACAATTTTTTCAAGTTTGGAAAAAGAAAATAATCTGAAGGGGCGGTGAACCGGGTGCGTGAAAAAGCAATTCGAACTTTAACTCGTTGATTTTTGTTAACGGATGCGTGCACTGGTGCACCTTCTTTTTCGTCAAATGCGGCCGATAATAATCAATGAAAATTATCCCCCGCACATCCCAAAAAACTGACGCCATGAGCTTGCCAGCAGATGGAGCCCTCTTCGCCTTTTTTGGAGCTGTTTTCCCCTTTCAGTACATTTTTTTTACGTCTGACATAAAAGGCTCATGTTTCATCCATAGTTATGAATCGCCGCAAAAATTACTTGGCTTTATCACTGTGACACATCACCAAACACTTGACTGAAACATCCTCACGACGCTAAGCTTTCTCATGTCCAAATTTTTGCAGAATACTCTAAAATGCCTATCATATCTCCTACCTCGCGTACTTACAGTCCACGGTCATCGAATATCATTTTGTGAATTTTCTTTACCTCCTTTGGGAAACCACTGCAATGTTCGTCTTTGCAACTCTTTGCAAGTTTAAGCCTTGCTTAAACTCTGGTACGCAATATTTTATTATTTTAAATGAAGGGCCAGACTATTATTTTAAATGAAGGGGCAATAAGCACACTTTAAAATACAATAAAAAATAGTAAAACTGCAGCGTTACTCATTTTGTCATAATTTCTTTACTGACGATTTAGCAATTTATTCAAAAGTTCCCCTAAGGAAGAATTTTCTCTCCACCATAGCTCTTTTTCCTAAAAAAATTATTTGACTTTCCCAAAAATAGAAGTTAGCTATATAAAATCAAACAGCATGTTCAGACGTTATCTGTCCTTACAATAAGCATCCTAGATTAGAAAGTTTTTGACACGCACCAAGACACCAAATGGCTCCAAGGTTATATTAGCACAGATTGACCACTATCCTATTTCCAATGAAACCTATAAAATATATAAAAGTTAAAGAATTATCATTTCTATATAAATTAATCTAAAATAATTTTAATAATACATAAATCATCTGTAAGATATTTTAAAGAGGGCACGACAGCAGCATCACATTAAAACAAGTTGTATAAATAGTTTATTTATACTTTAATAGTAAAGATATTTTAAAGAAATTAATTCATTTTCATATTGTTCTTATAAAATCATGAAATATTATTTTTGTGTTTTATCAAGAATAATATAGATAGTGACAAAAAAAATAATTTTCTCATTTTCGGTTATATGGCACTTCTCTCAAATCAAAAGACTTCAAATCTTAAATTATAAAAGACATAATTGGTAAGAAAAAAATAATTTCTTTAATTTATTGTTAAAAAATTTTGGTGAAAAACCATTTATCCATTTCAATTTGGGGAAAGCACAGATTTTAGGATTTGTTATTTTATATTGCGGTTCCTTTGACTACTGAAGATATAACGATTGGGTGCTGAAACAACAGGCTTTGAATGTTGATTTTTCGAAACAAATTTCCTTCATTCGGTTGATACGTCAAATTAGACATAGTTTCTTCCATATATGAGTTTCTGAAACACACAAATGACTGTAAGGAAGCCATTTTATTTATGAGAACGAACTGTTTGGTGATTATTTTGGTATAAAAATGTATCTAAAATATATGTATTTTTGACAAAACTGCGCGAAAAGCTATACAGCATAATGAATTTCAGCTCTATTGTGTAAAAAGTTTCCAGGACATAATTTCGAAGATTTTACAAAATATTATGTTTTTTTTTATATATTTAAAAATTGGCATCCGACAGCTAATACTACTTTCAAAACTATCGTGTTCTGCAAGTAGTTTGTTTTATAGGAATTATTTGAATAATTTTATATTTATTCCTAAATGTTGATAAGGGCTGTTTTGTCAGCTGTTTGAACTTGAATTTATTTCAAAGTTCATCCAGCTGACTCGTTCGCCGGGCAAGTGTAGGTAGCTACCAGACGACAAGGTTAAATTACATTCACATGGAATATTCTTCCATAGGAGGTCCTGTTAGGACCTGCTTAGTAACTATAGAAAGAAAAACGAGATGAGAGAGTCGGGAGAGAAGTCATTGAGGAGTGTGGTCGTATATGAGTTAAATATTGGACTTTCTTTTTGATTCGGACGTTGGATGGTTGCAGACGTAATACATCTGAGTAATATTGGGTTGAAGGAGAATTCAACCTAACGAAGTGCTAAGGGTGAATTTAAGGATGGCTAGGAAGGAGCAAATAATACCAAAACTCCTTCCGAAATTGCTCTCTCTTCTCAATCCTTGTCATGCATTTTTTGTTAACCCAATTTTTTTTTCCATTTTATCTTAAGCTTCCCATTCCTTAGCCTTTCTCCTTTTTCCCTGATGAACTTCACGTCTTTAGTGCATTCAGTTTATATACACCTTCCGGAATGAATTGTTTTGTTATGTTTGGGTACGAAAGCGATAGTGACAAGATAAAGAAGCTTCCCTACAATCCCCCAATTCTAGCCTACCAGCATGCCCTGTCACTCCCCCGCCTTTTAAAGGTTCTGGTTAATCTAACAAAATCCAATATCCTAACTCTTTTAAAGTTGGGCGAACAAATCTCAAAAAAATTTAAATTGTAAATATCTATAAACAAACTATATTTTCCAAACTTGATAATCTTATATAGGGTTTTCCAAAAAGAGTGATATGATTTCTAAGTAACGTTTCGGCCATTTGTGATAAGTCATGATCTGTCATTTTTTTTCATTGTATTTGGTAATGTTTACAATTTTATCATAAAGATATATACGTAAGAAAAATGTTTACAAATTATTCAATTTTATTATCAAAATAATCGTTCTCCAATTGCAACTTTTCGTGCGCTTTTGCCATTTTATTATCGTAATAATCGTCCAACTGTGCTCGCTGTTCGTCGAATTGTTAAAAATTTCGATCGTACATTTTCTTTATATAATGTTCAAGTGCTAAAAAGTCGTGGAGGCCATTTGAATGACGTTTTATTCAGAACTTAATTGTATCGATTTTACTTCACATTAAATAAAAAAACATTTGAATTTCCTTAATAATTAGTGTGCTTTTTTTTTTAAATAAATCCTTTCACTCTTTTTGGAAAACCCTATAGTATAAAATTATAATTCTGATATAATAATATAAGTATTTTAATACATCTTTTCTAATGAAATACTTTCAAAAAATATAAAAAGAACATTTTTGTACAATTTTCTTATAGAAATAATATAAATTTAAGGATTTTGTATATATTCTATAGAATGCTTAAAAATTAATATTATATTTAGATAAATAATTTTCACATAAGCGAATGAACCTTTTGGTATTGGCAGTTCAACTATCAATAACTGTCCAACTATTTTGGTTTTAATATCTAAAATTGGCGCAAAGAAGATTACTGAAGAAAATATAATAAAAAATATATTATACATATATATACGTACTGTAGTAGAACTAAATAAATTGAATTAATATCCTGTATGGCCCTTTATTACATACTTAAAAGTGCTATCAATGATTAATAGCTTTTTGGCTTGTAATCCAAATGAGAGAATTTTCCACAAAAACGATGATGTTATGATCCTATTCGACTCTAATGAAAATGAAATTATCTTTGTAAAAAAAAATGCAAGATAAATACAATATTATAAAGCAAAAAAAAATATAAATATTAAATATTTAATATTAAGCAGAGATAATAATGCTTCTCATTGTTGGATGTTATACACATAGTTTTCGATATTCCTATATTTTCATCTATTCACTACATTCAAGAATCGTAAAAATAAAGGAATATTCTTAGAAATATGTATATACACGTATATGGTACTCCTAAATTTTGGTTCAATTTTAGTGCAGATGGTTTTAGATGTAATTGTAAATATAGATTAATACATACAGCTCGTGAGTATCCATGGAGATATGTTATACACTTGCATTAATAAGCGGACACACAAACATAGAATTGTATTGTATATGTAAACATCATCCAATATTAATAAAGCTTATAATTGTGAAATGACCCAAGAGACCTCAAATTAATTCACAATCACATTATAGTCTGTTAACGAAGCCGAACAATTTATTTAGTATCCTTCAATGAATAAAAGAAATTTTCATCTTACAATTTTATTAATTTAATAATAAAGTATTGTTGCAATTTTCATAGTAAAAATACTAAGCAAATATAATATCTAATTTCTTAATACATATATGTATTTTTATAATTAAGAAGAATCATAATATTTATAAACTGGTAGATAATACGTAAAAATAAATAATTACATTCATTTACGGATATGCTATTTAAAGCATTTTTTTTTATAATTTAAAATATAATTTTCTTTATAATAAAGGATATATTTATACTTTATATATTTATATTTATTTATATAAAATTATTGACATTCTTTTGTGAGAATCTTTTACTTTTTTTGGGTATGCGAGTATATTATAGTAAAACAGCTAAAAATCTTTTCCAACCAATATTTTCTTTTATACAAATATGACTAGCAAATACAAATAATATCGAAAAAGGATATAAAATTTCAAATTTATGTGAATTTTTATATATACGGTCAGTATAGAATACTTAAAAAGGATTCCGTTTATACTTTTCCAATTTATCCCTTCATATATTTTGGACAAAGATTTCAGCAAATTTCAAATAATGTGTACTTTACTTGGTGTGTTCACCAAATATTTTCAGGACTATAATAAATCGAGTTTATTTTCGAAACAATGTGTGGCAATTCCAATAGAAAATTGAATATGAGAAAAAGAATTTATACTATCTCCATTTAGGTAATTTGTAAATGAAGACTATTTATTAAATTGCAAATGTTTAAAAATTATTAATTTTTGGGTGATGAAAACCCAATATTTTCTAAGGACCAGGATATGATATTTTGTTTCTGGCCCTTATAAAATTGATTAGGCATTCAAAAAATAAGTAACGTTAGCATAAATAAATAGTTAAGAATTCAAAATGAAAATTTAAAAAAAATCGCATAAAAATCGCATATATTGTAGAATAAATCGCTCAAAAATTGTAACAAGTCATCTTTATTTAATTTTTTGTTTGTTTTATATATAAGGTCCTTAGGACATGAGCCAGGTAACATGATGCAGTGCCACGCAATAACACGTTTCTATAGTCAAATATTTTTTTCTGATTCAACAACTTTTTGGTCAGTAAGAATAGAATTTTGATAAAATATTTAAAGATTTAATACTGAAGTTCACTGGTTTTTTGTTCTCACAAGAAAAAAATAAACTTTCCTAAGATATACGAGGTATGTTCAAAAACTATCCTAAATTATGAATTTCCGCGGGTTACGTATATTCATGCAGGGGCGTGGTGCATCATGAGTTCTTGCCACAGGGTAGAACGGTCAATAAGGAATATTACCTGCAAGTTATGCGCAAGTTGCGATAAGCAATCCGCCAGCAACGCCCGGATTTGTGGAAGAACAAAAATTGACTTTGGCCATTTTTGGCCAAAAACAACACACTAATAATGCCGCAGCCACCGTATTCCATAGATCTGGCCCCCTGTGACTTTTTCTTGTTCTCGAAACTGAAGAGCCCTATGAAAGGATGACGCTACGCTACGATTTAGGAGATAAAGACGGCGTCGAAGGAGGAGCTCGAACAAGATAACAAAAAATTATTTTTTGAAGTGCTTCGAGGTTTGGAAAAAACGTTGGCACAATTGTATAATAGCTGATGGGGATTACTTTGAAGGGGACGAAATAGATATTCATGAATGAATAAATAATTTTGAAAAAAAACACAAAATTCGCGATACCTTCTGAACAGACTTCGTATATACACCAAATTGATCTACAGAACAAGTGAGACTTGTACAAATTATAAAATAATTTTTTCTATGACATTAACTGAATATAAAAAAGAATATATCTTAAATTAGTACTTATAAATATAATATTTTCACTGAATCATCAAATAGTATCACCGTCAAGGCGCTACACTAAATTCTCCTGAATTGCAATATTTGGCTCTGAAGTGGATTCTTTGATTTTACTTTCAGCCTTTTATTTTACTTCCAGAATTTTCTTACACCTTCTATCCGAATGGCCAATCAGATATAAAAAAATCCATTTTTATGAGCCTTTCAGAAGTTTTTTTTTTTCAAAAACTTGATTGACAATTTGTCCTGGAGGTACAATCGACCTCATAAGAGCACTGACTTGGATCATATTTTCATAAGTTCTCTATGTGAAAGGTATCCCTGAGCAAGATTCACCTTCAACTACTTTTTCTTAAAAATACATGAAGGCCAAGCCAGAGCGTTGGATTTACCACAAGGTGTAAGAAATTATCATGGGCAGAACGGCCAACTACTTGAAAGATTCATATGGAATCGCCGTCAACTCTTCGATTATACTCTATTAGTTGTTATCGGCAGAACCCAGATGATGCCCTTTCAAGAGGTATTTTATGTTGGTGAACGAAAAAGTCACACGGACTTAGATCAGATGAATATGGAACCAAAGGAATTGACAGAAACTCATTCATGGCGATGGCCGTGTGACAGGGGCCGTTGTTATGGCGGAGTATATCAAACTTGAAGATTCAATAAGCTCCTAAAAGTGCTGATCAATTTTTTGTAACGCACTACAAAAAGTACATATAAAAATTGTCACTTATCACAGTCTATAGGTAAACATAGTTAAGAAACGACTTTGACACTTAAGTTTAGAATACACTGTGTGTTTGATGGACTATCTTAACTGCAAATTTCAAGCGTCTGACAGTGTAATATTGCGCGGGCACTCACGAACTTTGCGCATGTTCGTGCATGTTCGCCGCAAACAAAGTTTATGTGTTTGACGTTCAGTCTAATCATAGTGTAATCACTTCAATGAACATTTTCAAGAATAATTAATTGAGACACACACGCAATTTAGGCAAATTCCTTTTGATCGCGCGACGGTTTGTGCATTTTCTATTGATGAATTTTCAAATTAGTCGCTGCTATTCTTATTTTATTTACTTTTTATTATGAATGACATTTCACATTTATTTTGATTATTTCAATTCGTTTATTTATTTTATTAAACATTTTATATTTTATTGTAATATTCAATTCGTTATTAATTTCAACATTAAAATTTCATATTTAAAATCTACATTTAATACGCGAATAAATTTATTTATAATTTTATAAGCAAACGATTTTTTGCTAATTTTTTTTAAATTTTTATAAAGTAACCTTTACTTTACATATGTTAAAATAACTTTATATTTTAAACAATATATATTAAAGTAATAAATTAAATTAAATTTAGCATAAATAAAATAAATACGAGCAACATGAACGACGTCATATGATATGTATCTAAGAGAAAGCATGACATTGCTGCCACAAGCAAAATTTGCGCGCCTACGCATAGAAATCGTGCAATCACACAATTAGTGTAATATACCAGCGAACTTTTTGTAGGGTTACACGGTTTGGCAGTAACCCATTGGCAAGAGAAAATCATCTATTAGACGCACGGTGTAATCTTAGTGTGAGTGACTAATCTTTTATTTTAGGAAAAGTCCGCAACGCTACCAAATTCCTTTCAATAAAGCCAATCTTGTTATTTTTCCGCCGAACTCCTGTAGAATATGTTTTATTCCATTAACGCTTATTAAATAAATATAATTTGTCTATTTTCTTTACGATATATAATTTTATTTTACGCAGATATTTCATCTAATATGTATAATTTTCATCTAATCGATATATAATTTTATTTTACGCAGATATTGAAATCTAGTTAGGAGTATATAAATTATATCCGATTGAATGAATTTAATTAATTATTTTTTTCAGAATCTAAAGAAGAATCTTTTACGACAATTTCTGGCGGAGCTGGTCGATTTTTTTTCTGCTTTAGTTTCTGTTTCTTTTCATGTCGCATTTTCAAATTACTTATCAATCGTACAGTACAAAAATATAATAATTCCACTAAACTAAGTGTTGATACTCCCATAAAAAGTCCCAATAAACCACCACAATTGGCTAGAAAATCTGTTGTACCATACAACTCCGATCGTTTCGATGTTATGAATTGATTTTCCTTAAAAAATATTGATAAACGTGCCATTTGTAATCTGAAATTTTTACAATTGATTATTGACTATAAACGTGAAAGTTCACGTAAATTTTATTATATTTCATACGATGGATTTTTTTCCAAGAGGTCATCGTAAAAGGACTGGAACATACTCTTGAAGTCAAAATCAGCTTGAGAGATTTCGGCATCATAAGCAATCGATGTACAAGCAGGTAAACAATTGCATTTTGTAACAGCACGCACTCCATCTGCACCAACAGTGAGACCTTCTTTGAATTCTGTAGCTAATAAACTATCTTCCGCATCATTGTAGCATTTGATATTAGCTGCACCACAAATTGGTGTCGATTTAATTCCTTTAATAAATTTTTTTAAATTTCCAAATAAATTAACACAAATTGTACAATAAATAATACTGACTTGGCATAGAAAATTTCACGCAATTACACTTTTGTAAGGTGTAATTTGCTAAGCATTCTAATTGACAATTGGCTTGCGTATAGACTTTAAAAAAGCTTAATGTTCGTTCCTGTTGAAAGAAACATTGTCGTCTACAACATATTAAAAAAAATATATTTAAGTACTATTTTTCCCTCTAACACATTTAATAATCGACTAAATTACTTAATTGAAATTACCTTACTGGAGAATAATCTTTGAGCCCACTAGAAGTTGTCATCATGTTTGGCTTAATAGATACTAATACCTCTTGACCAAATGGAATTCGAAAATATTGCCGTGAGACCTGCGGCATCTCCCCAGGTGTATGCAGTAAAATCTACAAAACAAAATATATTTTGTAAAATATTAGATGAGAAAATGGTATTTTTCTCCTTTTCGCAATTAATGTTAAAAAATTATTTATCGTTTATAAATAATTAAATTATCAGCTGTACATGCTGACATTTAATAGATGATGCTGCACCTTAACAAAATTTTTAAAATTACTTTAAATCCCTGAACGGGACCACGACATATATGGTCGTAGTCCTTGTCATAACCTTGGACAAGTAGGAAAAGACCAGCTCTTGCGCCTGCTCCAAGCACACGTTCTGGATATGTTTCTGCGTCAGCTTGTTTATTGTAGCCACTTTGCACGTCCCATTGTGAACGTCTACTTGTCGAGCTGAACACAAAACCATCATGAATCCTGCAACCAAAAATCAAATAATTTTCAGCTAAATCAGAATCCAATACAAATGAAATTGTGAACAAAAAATATTCATTTACGCTTCCTTCCTGAAAAGTTCGTCTGCAGCCATCATATTGAAACTATAGCAAATTCCTTCCTCGGTTATCACTTTATGATACAATTCCGAACAGTTGGTCATCATATTGCGCCATTTACATCCTCTGAAAGTATCATTGAACGTTGGTGCAGCCTCCTCTAGTGCTGTAATTATCGAACTATCTCCAAATTTATTTTCAAATTCAAAATCATCCACTTGTACAGAGTCGCACACTTGTGACACAGCTTGCATATAGTACATTCTAAAAATAAATTTTATTCCGAAATTTCAAAGTTTAGCTAAGATTTTTTGTTTTAAAATTATTTACTCCTCAGGTGTTGTAGTTTCGTTCTGAGTACTCATTGTAAAATCCCAAAAAACTTTTGTAAAATTAAAGAATGTCTGACGTGCTTTTGTTTCAGGACACACTGTTACAGCTGGAAATGGTATTTGCCAAACTGGAGTAGATTTCTCAGCAAAACTAACGATAACTGGTGTCTGATTCCATTTCACATAAATACTTGTAATTAGTTGACTGCACATAAATATTGATGATACGAATACAAAAATCCAGAATAATCTTTGGTTTAAGATAAAAAAAAATTCTGTTGCTAAGATAGAGAACAAATAATATCAGAACGGCTGCTAAGTACCTCTCTAAAAGTGGACGTTTCTGTTCGCCCAGATATTTAATTCCATGTATAGTACTATTATTACAGTACTCAGAAAATATACCCCAAGCTGCTTGTGCCGTATTCCCATATTTAATTTTTTTTCTTGTATCGAATTCGGATGGTACTTCGCTCGGGGCGATCGAAACATTATCCATATAAGCATCCAAATTGTTCGATAATGTCGAACGTTTCTTCCTTGAATTGAAAATATTTCCATACTGTCATCACCAATAAATTATTATATTATTAAAATAATTTATACCAATTATTTTTAAACAGACTCATTACGATATTATGTATTGACTAACAAGACCGTTCACAAAGTTGTGGAACTTTTGTCGACCGTACGTACGATAGAACACTGTCGACACGGCAGAAACTGTAACTCAACAGAAACTAGTAAAGTGAATGTGGAACCATTTATACACTTTCATCAACAAATACGATATTTAGAATAATCTAACAAATAAACTATCATAAGAGTATTACTGAGTAGTAAATTTTCAAAACTGACGGGCATCCCTTGGGTACGCGACGAACGTACTCAAGAGTGCCAACCGATGAAATCATCCCCTCGGATATTATTAGCTGTAAGGGAAAAAAACAACATAATATGCTGTTCAATTGTATGCTTAGCTTTTTATATATATTCTCTAATATTTTTACACTGTTAAGAATATACTCGTACAATATTAAAAAAATTTAAATCTTTTTCTTAATGTAAAAAGTGAATTCTTTTAATCTAAATGCGTGAATTTATTTTATTAAATTGTTATAATTTTTATTAAAGGTATACGCAGTATTTATGTATTGTAAACAATGCAATAAAGGTAAAGTTGATTGTAATTTGGACTTTATTGCATTAATGCTCCCACTTTTCAGTCCCAGCGAGTAGATAAATTAATTATTTGTTTGTTGTTGTTTTTATTTTAAGTTTGAATAATGCAGTGCATTGAACTAATGCAACTATAAACAAATGTAAATAAATTAATACTCTAAACTAATTGAATGGAATAATTCACAATCGATGTAAATTTTAGTTACTTATTTATTTATATTTTTAAAGATATTTTTATTATTATATTATTATTTAAAGAGCGTATATGCAGATAAATTTACTATAATCTAAAAGATTTATGTCGATTTCTTTGAAATTTATAGGAGAACGAGTCCTTATCTAGAAACATATTAAATTCTTAAATGCTCAAAGTAAGAACTTCCATAACTTTTATGTATTCCATTTAATAATAAAGTAGGCATTTTGTCAATAATCGAATAACTGTATTGAAATTTATGCAAAAAAAATAATAATTCTTCGCCAAAATATTTTTTTTCGAATTTTTAGTAATGGACTCAAATAGTTTTTTTCATTTCGTGATACGGAAAGTACATATGTCCTATCTAACAAATGATATATTATATTGTAATGAAACTTTATTAAAAACAAATTTAAAAATAAGATAAATATTATGAATTTTAAATGAATTTACTGATTTTCAAATATGGACGGACGAGCATTTTTAGATGACTAGAACGTTATTCATATTGTAGTTTGATGAGTGCAGCCCTATCATTTAACAGTTGTTAAGGATATGATATCATTAAAGATAAAATTTGCTTAGCGTAAAATTTGCAATTTTATATTAAATATTAGTTGTAATTATTTTGCTATTACAATATTATTTATAAAATGTTGAGCCGCATGATAACCAACTTTTTTATGGCCTGAACTTAAAAATTGTTTACTAAGATTATATGGGGTCTTAACAAGATGCTTTACAAGCCATAGAACATAACAAATTTTTGCTTTATTGTGTGAAAAGTTCACTAGACCATGTCGAACCATGCAAAATATTATATTTTTTCAGATCATCCTTAAATTTTAAAGCATTCAAGTAACAACATTTACTAAGAAATAACATAAATAATCGAAAAAGTCATTAAAAATATATCCTTGGAGAGGATCAAGTCCTGCAAAAAGTCTTGTGGTAGATATTTGAACTATAGGGTATCCAAAATACCACGCAAGATTTGAATTTTGAGCTATTTGTGCGGTAAAGTGTTGCCAAGGAGAGACCACTTGACAGCTGTGGTTTCATTGTTGAGCTATATTATAAAAATAATGAAGAATTGGCAGCTACAGTTCACAATTTTCGTATGAAATATGGTCGGAATAGTGATTTAACTTCATTAACTGTGATTAATTAAAAAATTTAAGAATCTGGATCAATTAGTAGGCTCCATACTATGGCCGTCCTTCAACAAATCGTTCAACACAAAACATCAAAGTGTTGCTGAGAGTTCAAGAATATCAATTCGGCACCTTGGTCATGAATTGGATATTTCGAAACGCCAACTCTCACGAAAAATTGCCTATTAATTGCTTACAAAGTTCAACTAACTCAAGAACTTAGACTAACTGACCACGAACAGCGAATAGAGTTCGTTGAACGGATTATGGAACAACCAAAAGTGTATGCTGATTCTTTGAACGATGAAGCTCATTTTCAGCGATGAGGCTCATTTTCATTTTGATGTCTTGGTTAATCGACAAAATTGTCGCATTTGGGGTTCAGAAAATCCTAGAGTGATTGTTAAGAAGCAAATGCATACACAATGTGTTGTGGTTTAGTGCGGATTTTTGGCTGGTGGCATCATCAGACCATGCTTCTTCGAAAATGCAGCTGGTCAGTTAAGGGTGCTCGCTATCACGACATGGTAATTCAGTCGTTTATGCCTAAATTATAAGATATAGATGTGGATGACATGTGCCACAAGACTTACAGCCTGAGAAACAATTACTTCTTGCCTGAACTTTGCGATACGCTTTATGATAAATCTTTTAAATAATGACAAAGTTTAAGCAATATAATTAATTTTAAAATGATCAAAGTCTGGATAAAAAACGTGTGTTATTTAACTTTATTTTTCAATATTTTGTAGAAATTGGATAACTCTTTATTTGTATAAAAGATCTAAGTAACAAAATCAAGTTAGGCATAGTAAATGAAACTATTCAAGGAGAAAATAATAATAATCTTAACTCAATATTGAAAATAAAATATTCGATTTAGAATCTAAATATTGAAGTAAAAATAATTATACTCTTTATTATTTTTATAAACATAATTCCAATTATATAAGCATATATAAGTTATAAATAAAAGCATTTGAATTTTAGTTTATTATAGCAAAAATATTAGGAAATATAAAAAACTATTTCTTAATAATATTCTAATAAAATTTTTAGTAGTATCCTGGTTCTAAAACATTTTCAGTTGGTGAAAGTGTTCCAATATCGCAGCTTTCAGTTATTTTACGATTTTTTCGTGCTTGTTCCTTACGCATTTTTATATTGGAAATGAGTCTCATCGTACAGAAATAAATTAATTCCATTAGGCTTAGCGTTGAGAAACCCATAAAAAGACCCAAAAGTCCTCCACAATACGCAATGAAATCTGTACTTCCAAATAATTCAGATCTACGCATTGTTAAAAATTGTTTCTTTTTAAAAAATATCGACAGCTTTGATAATTTGAAGTGTTCATCTTGATCTGGATCCGACTCATTGAAGTTAGTATTATGCGATTGGAAAAGCCGCTTAACATCCAAATTAGCTTGAGATATTTCAATATCGTAGGTGAGAGATGTGCATGCCGGTAAACAGTTACAAGTGGTTATCCCACGATAATTATGCTTCGAACCTTTAACGCCTTCATTAAATTCCGAAAGTAAAATATTATCTTCAGCTTTCGAATAACATGAAATATCTGAAACTGTACAAAATCGCATTCCCTCAGGTCCTTAAAAGGAGAATCGAAAAATTAATTGCTCGAATAGAATTATCAAAAAATTAACAAACTTGGCATAGAAAATTTCACACATCCACATTGCGTAATGGTATAATTAACCAAACACTCATAATTGCAATTATTTTGCGTGTAAACTTTATAGAATCTTAAAAATTTCTCATTATTGAAGTAACACTGTCGTCTGGAAATATTTAACAGAAATAGAATAGTCAAAGTAAATTTTTAAGCAAAATTTAATACCTTTGGGGAGGATAATGCGAAAGTGAATGTGATGTGGTAATCATGCTAGGTATTACGGTTATTATAACCTCCTGGTTAAATGGCACAGTTAAATAATGCTTTACGGCTTGAGGGGATTCGTCTGGTGATTGCAGAAACACCTCAATATGAAAAATAATGAAGATTTTATAGAAAATTTTGTTATTATAGAAAAATTGACAAAATAATACCTTGAATCCTTGTATTGGTCCTTGACAAAGTACATCTAATTCATTGTTCAGACCTACCAATGCAACAAACATGCCAGACCTCAACCCTTGAGCATATACTCTTTCAGGAAACACGTCTGAGCCTGCATCTTCATCATAGCCATTTTGTAGCATCCAGTGTGATTGTTTAATGGAACCTTCCTGATTATCATCATTTCGATTAAGGGGCCTTTTCAAAATTAAAGTTTAGCTTTCTTAATAATAATGTCATCTTATACTCAATTACATCTCATATTTAGCCAGCTCAGTATCATCCAAACCATTAAAACTATAGCAAATACCATCATTTGTAAGAACTTTTCGGAACCATTGTCGACATTGGCGAATATTATTCTTCCATTTGCAGAAAGGAGCTGATGTATTAAATGGAAGGGATAAGTCTTCCATAATTGCGATCATATCTATATTATTTGTAGTACGAATATCAATAAACTTTTTATGTTCTGGAGTACAAAGATGTTCCATAACTTGAACCCTTTCAAAACTGAAACGACACATGAACTCAATACAAATTTTTTTTAGATAAAAAACGAAATTATTAAAACTCACTCCTCATCGGTCATTTCATTAGGCTTTTTAGTAATAATATTATTTTTAGCATGTTTACGCAAAATATTATATGCCTTTGTGTAGTTGAATTCACTTTGTAAAGCCTTGGCTTGTGGGCATAAAATCACTGACGGAAAGGGTATATGCCAGACAGGGGTGGATTTTTCAGCAAAGCTTACTATTACTGGCGTTGAGTCCCATTTTTTCCAAACGCTCATTATAAGCTGTACGCAAAGATAAATCGAGGAAAGAAATACAAAAATCCAAAAAATTCTGAAAATTACATCGGTTATCGCATTAAAATTATCTCCATTTATTAACAATTGATAGGTACTCTTTGGTTATACCTTTCTAGTCTGGGTCTTCCTCTTTGTCCAAGATAACGTATACCATGGATGCTACTATTACTGCAATATTCTGCAAAAATTCCCCATGCAGCTTGCATTGGATTGCCGTATTTGATGATTTTATGACGGAATATATCTGATGGTACCTCGCTGGGTGCCATCGATACTGTATCCGAAGAAAATTGGGATAATTTGGACCGTTGTCGCTCCCTATTTTGATCAAAAAAAAAAAAGAAGAAACATACAAAAATTACAAGTAGCTTTAGAAAAAGTGAAATTATTTCTTAATACATACCATGTTCTCTTAATACTTCTCACCATATTATTATCAGGATTATCCAAAAATTACTTCTTTATTGAATGAGAACTAAAGACCAACTGGCATTTTTTATGACACCATTTATTCCCGATGTTGCGTGTAGACATTTTGGGGAAAACTGTTACTTATGTTATGCGAGAGGATACCCATGGGAGACTTCACCTTGTTTCGAGTTGTCATAAAATTAATGAAACGTTTACGCTTAGTTTAAATATAGCCGAAATTAAATAAACAGTATGTGGGTAATTAGGTTTTTACATTTTATTTATGAGTAAATACTTATATATGTACTATTTGTTAGAAATTAAATATTTAAAATTAAAATTATTTTGTAGAAAATTTATCATTTTGTATAAAGGATTAAAAAAATCCGCTAAAGATACGTTGATTGGGTGCTGAAACAACAGGATTTTAATTCTGATTTTAAAAAAAATTCTTCAGCGATGAGCCTCACTTTTCACTCAATAGTTACGTCAATGCGCAAAATTTGCATACATGAGGCTTTAAAATCCACTAGTAACTATTGAGAAGCTATTGTATTCACAAAAAGTGATTTTATGGAATGCATTTTGGTCTAAAAGTGTGAAAAGTACTCACCAGGTCCTCTTAAAGGGTGAACTGACTGGTACCACGGGGGTAGGGAGCCCCACGGTGGTGTTTTCGCCTTTTAGCTGAAACATTGTGGAGGTTTTAGCTGAAACATTGTGGCTGTGGCTACCAGCGTATCGGAGGTACAAGTTTAAGGTCTGTTTTTGAGGGATGGCAGGATCCCAGGTGCTTTCACTGCAGATGATAGTATAGGTTTAGGTACGCCCTGCTACCAACAGTTAGGGTAACTAGCTTGAAACTGTTTACTGGCAGTGAGCTAATGAACCTACCTATAATGGATGCAGCTGGTTAGAGCCAGGACCAGGTAGTTGCACAAATGTGGGTGGAGAGATAAAGGAAATGGTGTGCTGGTTGAGAATACTTACAGCAGAAATTGATGTAAAATGAAACTTTTGCCTGCTTCATGCATGGGGCAGGAAAGATTATTAAGAGGAAGTAGAGCAAGAAGACAATGAAGAGAAAATTATGGCGTTGAACCTTTGTTTTGCTTATGCTAATATCAGTGGAGTCCTACCTTAAGGAGATGAAGAAGATAAGGAAGATGAAGTAGATAAAAAAGATGAAGAATATAACGAGGAAAAGGATAGTGTCCTTTGCATAGCGTGAGTGAAGTCATACCTGAAGAAAATGAAGAATGCGTTGGATTTGTACAAGCTGGGTTTTCGATTGAGATGCGTGCAACCACCTGGATTTAGTCAGCTAAGGTGGCGAAATCCAGTACAGTACAGGTGCGCTTGCATGTTGATTGGGCGTATCTCAATCCCTAGGGTCATAGGCGGCCAGTGGTATTATGTCTAATGACCTATATGCCATGCCTAGTGGCATTTTGGTCTGAAGGTATCACTCTATAATAATAATAATCAAATAACCAATATAAACTAAATGGTTTCAACTAAGACTATATGTATGTGTAGTTTCAATAAGAATGCACCACAAGGCACAAACTATGACAAGTTTTGGCTCTATTACTGAGAAAGTTTCTAGGAAATGTAATTTTGAGATTTTAATTCGATGTTATAAGACTTTTTGTTATAAAATTATATCGAAAATCATATTAACATATAAATTTTTAACTTTAAACTTTGAAACATTTGAGAACCAACATTTGTCAAGCATTACAACCCAAAATGTGCAACCACGTCAATGAAAATTATCTCAAAAATGTTGAGTACAGCGAGAAGTTTTAAGGTATTTATTTAAATAGTTCTACACTTAAAATATAATGGTAAAATTCATATAATTTAATGCAAGTGTGAATTTAAAATAGAACTTATTTTATTTTTCTTTCAAAAGTACAAATTGAATAACCATTTATAATTGAAATTTAATACCATCTATCTTTAAAAATTTAATTTTTTTATAAACAGTTGAAAAGTACTTACAACTAGTCTTTCTTTAAATATGTTTAATTTTATTCGACAATATTCAAAAGCACACATAAATAAATAGCTTAATTTTTTTCCCCTTAAGCCTAAACTTTTTTTTTAATAAAAACTACAATAATAAAAAATAAAATAGAATACATAAAAATCGATATAGTAGCTATAATATTTATTTTGTTAATAAGAAAATTTTACTAGTAGCTAATAATATGATTTTAGGCATATGGATGGTGCAGCTGACTTGAACAAAGTAGAATCTGTAAGTCCAATTTTCGATCAGTTTTTCGAGCACCTACAGAAAATATTCTGAAGGTGTTAAATAACATGATCTAGGTAGTCAATTCACAAGTCCTTTACGTGAAGTTTTGTGCTCATTAAATGTTTCCTTCAATAAATTGATTATGACATGCGCTGTGTGCCATTTTACGCCGTTTTATTAAAACCACCGCTCTGTTATTTAATTGAGGAACGCAAAAGTCAGCAATCATAGACTATAGCTACATTGACTAAAACGTTCTGGCCGATATACAATAATTTGTAAAGAAATAAGGACTAAAACACATCAAACAGTGACTTTTCGTGGATGTAACGACGTATCAATAATGGCTGGTGGCAAATTCTTCACTCCAAATGCGGCAATTTTAATTGTTGAAGTAACATCATCGCTGTACAAAAATTTATAGTAAAAATGACCATGAAGACCGTATTCTGATATAAGTCAAACCGAAGTGTGCAAAAATCTGCTGTAAGCTGGCAAAATGGCTGTTGCTATAAAAAGTAGTGACAATTCAAGAAAAAAAAACTTCTAAGAAAAACACAATTTAGAATAAAAATTTATGAAATTTTTTAAACAAATTTTTTAATAAAAATTACAATAAATATTAATACATAGAGAGGTAAACGAAATGATATTTTTATTTGAGAATATTCATAATTTTATATGAGTGTGATTCAAGCATTTTAAGCATATATCTTAGATTAATATTCTTTTATAAACTAACTTTAATGGATTATTACTTTATGAATAATGATACCATAAGAATATCTGCTATCATTAAGACCAATATTCAGTTTAGATTTAATTAATTTGGTACAATATTATTCGGGTTTCTCTTTTCAAGAAATGATTTTATACAAAAGAAATATATTATTTCGATGATACTTATGAAGGATGTTCCCATGAATAGTGAAAATATACCTCCACATTTGGATAGAAAACTGCTTATTCCGTATAGTTCTATACGTTTACCTGGAATTATTTCATTTTTTCGAGGAAATATTTTCACCTCAGAATAATAGTATCTGAAAAAAAAATAAACAAATCAGATTGAAATTTATATAAGTAATACTCCAAGCTTTTACATATTTTATTTTAAATCATTTTATTAAATAGTAAATGAACATACTTATCACTGATTCCGCTATCATGAATTTGAGCATAGCTTTCTACATTGAAACCAGCCGCAGAGATTCTTGTGTCATAGGATAATGTATTACATGCTGGCAAACAATTACATTCTATCAAAAATTCCGAATATATTCTATGAAATTTTTCAGGACTATCCAAATATGCCATATCGTTTAATGGACATACTGGTTCTGTAGCTGCAATATATTTGACGGCTATTAGTTAATAATAAGTGTCCAATCTTTGTGTTTAAAATGCATACAATTTACATCTAAAGGTGTACAATTGTATGTTTCCTTCAGTACTTTTCTGTAACACTCTTGCTCACAATTTTTTTGATTATAAATATTATAATACGTTAAATTTCTTTCATAACTGTAGAAACATTTTCGACTATAAAGACATAATATTATTTTATATATTTTCATAAATAAATTAAGAAATTGAATAATATTCAAATAAAACTGGCTTATCCATTTTATGTTTTGGAAAGTAGAGCTTTGTCAAGTAAACTTTTTTTTAGTTTAAATTTTATTATTCAATATAATGTATTGATTAACTACCAAATAATACGTAAAAATTGTAAATATTGCATGAACAGACTTTAAATGATGATTTTTGGAATAAAGTTTCTTCAGCGATGAGACTTACTTTTTGCACGATCGATAAAATTGTCTTATATGAAACTCGAAAAACTTACAATTTACAATGGAAATGTTATTGTAGCCGTTAAAAGTGACTGTTTGGTTGTCTGAAGCTTTCATGAGTCTTTTACGATCAATTCTGAGCACCATGATAAATGACATTTTGTTAATTTAAATTATATATAACAAAACGCAACCACATATCATACAACACAATAAATTTTGGCTTTATTGCGCATGGCGCCTAAATCCAAGCTTCGTTTATGTCAATTTACCTTCAAAATCGTGCGATTTAACACCGCTGGACTTTTTTTAGACGGTTTTATAAAAAATCACGTTAAGGCAGATAATTTTTTAATTTTGAAGAAATAATTCGTTTGAGTTTTATGGCTGAATTAGAACTCAAAATGTGTAAAAAAAAGTCATTAAATATTACCTCTGAATGATTGAGATACCTCATAGCAGCTTAATGCATTTTTTAAAAATATCTTATACATAATAAAGGAATTTAAAAAATATAAAATTTTAAGTAAAATCAAAACTTAAAATATATTTTAATTAACTTAACTAAAATTAGATTAACCTTTTAGCACTGTACTTTTTGAGTTCGTTTGAAGTTACCATTACGGTCGGTAAAACTGATACTAGTACAATCTGATTGAGTGGAATAAAAACAAAATCATTTTTTATTTTCGGTATCTCATCTGGTGAATGTAAGGCTATCTAAAAAAAAATAGGCAATTGTATTTGAATAAAATAAGTGACCTTAATTTTTTTGGTTTCTTACCTTAAAACCTTGTATAGGTCCACTGCAGAAATAATCAATATCATCTTTCTTTGCTTTTAATAAAAGACTAACTCCATTATTTGAACCCATCCCAATCATTCTTAAAGGATATACACTATCATTAACATAACCATTCTCTAAAGACCAATTTATTCTATGAACATATTCCGTAAAAAGGTTTGGCTTCGTATTCAGTGTTATAGATTTTTTCTCACTGAAAATATTACATAATCATAAAAAATATTCACTATTTCTATTATTGCATACATAAAATCTCTTGCTAGACCATTGAGAGTATAAGAAATCCCTTCATCAGTCAACACTTCTATAAAATTATTTTGAATATCTTTGAAATTCCAAAAACTTAAATCAAATATTTCATTTTCAGGTGGTGCTATAGTCTTAAGAATTTCTATAATCCTGTCTCTTTGCAAAGATGTTTCTAATTTATTTAATTGGTCGAGTTCTTCAGAATTTTTAGAACTAAAACTGTTAATACTATTTTAAAAAATTATAAAAAAATTTTTAGTTATTTAATGAAGACTTGTTAAAATTTATTCTTACCTATTGTTTATAAAAAATGCAACTGTTTCAATATCGCATACTTGCAACAAACTTAAAAAGTACTCTCTCATTTCATGTGTAGTTGTTATATTATTATTTTCATCATTAGTATTCATAAGATATTGAAAATAATTTGTAAAGTTGAAATGTCCATGTCTATATTTAATTTGTGGGCATATAGTTATAGCTGGAAAAGGATAATTGTAAGTTTCGACATTTTGTTCATTCAATGTAACTATTGTGGGTGTTTGCTGCCAGGTCTTCCAAATGTTTATTGAATTAAAAACTGCTACACTGATTGAAATAAATACCACTAAAATCCATATAAATCTGGAAAATAATAATATAAATTATTTGATATAATAACAAAAAAAATTATACTTTTCAATATAAGGACGATTTCGTTCGCCTACATATTTAGCTCCATGTATAGTACTTCGATCACAGAAGTTAAAAAATAAAGTTGAAAAAGAGTTGGATGTTCTTAGATCTACATTACTTTGATCAATGTGCTTAAGTTCCTCCTCCTGACTATTGTTATCCATTTTAGCTGTGTTAAAGAATTCAATGAAAAAAAACCAATTTTGATTTATGGTATACGAGATCTGTTCAAAAAGTATTTTGTGTTTTTCAAAAATTATTTATTTATTCATGAATATCTTTTTTGTCCCCTTAAAGTAATTTCCACCAGATATTATACACTTGTGCCAACGTTTTTTCCAATTCTCGAAGCACTTAAAAAAAAAATTTTTTGTAATCTTGTTCAGCTCCTCCTTTGATGCCGTCTTTATCTCCTCAATCGTACCGTCGCGTCGTCCTTTCATGAGGTTCTTCACTTTCGGGAAAAAGAAAAAGTCACAGAGGGCCAGTGTCTGTTTTTGGGTAAAATTTCGCGCACAAGCAACGATGCGTGAATAGGGGCGTTATCATGGTGCAAAAGCTAATTTTTGTTTTTCCACAAATCCGGGCGTGTCTGGTGGATTACTTCGCTCAACTTGTGCAAAACTTGCAGTTCATATTTCTTATTGATCGTTCTACCCTATGGCAAGAACTCATTATGCATCACGTCCCTGCAATCGAAGAAAACTGTAAGCAAAACCTTCACATTCGACCAAACTTGGCGCGCTTTTTTCGGTCTTGGCTCGTGTGGCAGCTTCCATTTTGATGATTGAGCTTTGGTTTCCATGTCATAACCATAAACGCATGATTCGTCACCAGTTATTACCCTTTGGAGCAAATTTGGGTCATCGCGGATAGAGTCCAACAGCTTCTTAGCAATGTTAATGAAATGCTGTTTTTGGTCAAAATTGAGCAATTTTGGTACGAATTTCGCGGCGACCTGTCTCACGCTCAAATCATTGGTAAAAGTCGAATGCCACGGGCTAATTGATGTGTTTAACGGTGATTCGACGATTGGCAAATACTATTTTCTTCACTTCATTAATGTTTTCGTGCTCGTCCGTCCGGCACGCTTTTCGTCGTTCACATCTTCTCGGCTCTCTGAGAATATTTTGTACCACCGATAAATGTTGCTTCGATCCACGGTAGCTTCAGCATATACCACAGTCAACATTCGGAATGTTTCCACGCAATTAATTTTGTTTTTCACACAAAATTTGATACAGATGCTTTGATCCATTTTTGGAATGGGCAAAAATCGAATACCAGCCAAAACACGTGCAAGCAAAGCAGCTGTCAAAAATTAACTGAACATTCAAAATAGCCGAACTTGTCGGCATAAGTGAGAGACATGAGTACCAACATAACGCCACAAAAAATTGAAAATCGAATATACGTAACCCCCGGAAAGGGGGGTTATGTTCTTTTTTAATTGATCAAAAAACAATTATAGAGAAAAATGCTCGTCTTTTAATTAATATTAATAACTATATTCTTGGCTAATCATTTTTTCCTTCTTCAAAAAAATTCCTGTACCATCAGCAGTTGTAAGGCTAGGCCAGTTCTGGGACACTTTTTAAAAAATTATTTACACTTGCAGCAATCGAAGGCTTACTGGTGTGTTCACTGGTACTGTAAAAGGCTCACCCCTATGCAGCAAATTTGACGCAATACTCTGATGAATGCAGCAAATTTTACAGACCCGAATAATTTTTCAAAAAGTGTCACAGAACCGGCTTAGCTCCACAACTGCTGACGATACAGCCATCCTTACCCAGCTTGAAGATCTTTCCTCAAACAAATCCTATTTTACAGATTCTTACGGGGGGTATTCAAGAAGTGAAGAGAAGGGGTGAATGGCCAAAAACGTATTCACGTTTCTTTTTAAAAAAACCGCCTTAAAAATTTATTTTAGCTTATTACCACTATTTAATACGATACTGAAACCAATATAGACAAACAGTCTCAACTCTTGGATTTTATGGAGCACTCCAATTCTTATGAAATCCGAACCTTATAATTATGAAACCTTCGCAAACCAAACAGTGCTATTTATTGTTATCTAAAAATTCAAGTCGTTTGTAATCTCTCGTTATAAAAAATTCTATTCGCAACTATTCTACCATTATAATCTTTTATCAAGAGAACTGTTCAGTCCCATACTTCGAATAAACATTTAACGACGTTTAAAATTAAGATAACCTCTAGATTTTTACTTAAAAATTATAAAATAAATTTTATAATTTTTTATATATTTTTCCTACATGTCTTCGTTTGTGTCCTTGTATTTTCGTTTGAAAAAATCTTCTTGTAACAAATTGTATGTAGACAAAATTTCTTAAACATCTAAAATAAAATATGTTTTCATTTTATTTTTATTAACAATTTATTTATCATAGTATATATATTTAAAAAAATTACAAACTGCAAAAGGACATGTATCTCGAAAAAAATATACAAGTTACAATAGTAAAATATCTTATAAAATTTAATTAATTTTCTATAGCTTTTATTTCTGTTAAGCATAGTCGTATACAACAAAAATATAAAAATTCAATGACACTAATTACAGATATGCCTAAGAAAAGTGAAAGTATGCCACCACACTCGGATAGAAAGTCAGTTCCACCAAAAAATTCAGATCGCTTATGTGGAAGAATTCTACTATCAGGAATGTATATATTAACTTGAGAATAATAGTACCTTAAAATATTAAAAGAAAAGAATAACATATAAATTCAATCGACTTTTGGGCAATTTCTTTCAACTTACTCATTTTTTATAAAGGCCCCAAATAATTTTTCATAACTAATAGTGATAAAATCAGTAATTACTGTTTCTATATCGTAATCGATTTCATTACAGTTTGGCAAACAGAGACAAAATTTTGGACTTCCGCTCATAAATTTCAAAATGGCTGAATACATTATTTTTGAAATACATGATTTCTTCGCAATACTGCAAATCCTCTGTTTTGTAGAGACTGCAAATTATTAATCATTATTACCTATAAGGTTTCAGACTTTTCTTTCATTACCTGGCAGTCCAAATGGAATACATTTGCATGATTCTATTAGCAATTTCGTAAGGCATTCTAACCTACAATTACGCTGTGTATATTTTTGAAAATAGTCCAATTTCTGTTCAGTTGTATAGAAACATTTTCGCCTGCATTTATACGGACATACAAATATTTATAATTTAATTTATATTTTATATACATATGAATATATATAGGGTAGCGCAAAAAAAATATCTAAAATAAAGTGAAAAGTTTCTTAAATAATTTAAAGTCTACTCTAATTAAATTTATCCTATAAGGATTATATCTTCTATTTAAATAGTAAAAAATTCTAATATTATAAAATAACCATTGATCATAGCATTATGAACTAAAACATAAGAGGTGTGTCTAAGAGCGCCATATACATACAAAGTAAATATGATAAGTCAGTAATAAATGTACGTATAATGCAATATGATAAGTCGGTGATGAATATAAAAAATACAACTTATATCAGCAAAATAATATATTATTTATCATTTGGAACTTTTTAAATAATGTCAGACAAAATTTCGTTAATATGAAAAAAAGTTAATTGCGTGTATTAATAAAATACTAATAATTAAGCAAAAAAATAATATCTTAAATCAATACTATGCTTGAAAAGTATCTTTCTCTCACCCTATGAGATAATTCAGAAGTGGTTGACAAAATTTCGTAGTGTTCGTAGGAGCAGAGACGTCTTAAAAGATCCCTAACATCAAAAATGACAAAAAATGGAAATTTCCAAGAGAGGTTTATAAAAAAAAACTCCTTGAAAGGCTCAAAAAAAGTTTTTTACATCAGATAGGATATTGGAGATATAAGGATGCTCTACAAGGCCTATTTCTATTAACAAGTTTTTGTTGGAAGAAGCTATTCCTGTGATTTCCCAGGCTTCCTATTACCTTAATATCAGTTCTTAGAACTTTTTTGCTTTCTCAAGATAAAAACACACTTTCAAAGATGTTATTTTGGAAAGAAGTATAACGGACGACCTGAAGGCATTTTAAGGTAAAGACTTCCTTAAGGTGCTCAAGGCAATTACATTGGCGTATAAAAATAAAATGAAATCCTTCCAAAAAAAATAAGTTTCTTTATTTTTCTGACACATCTTGTTTACTTAAAAAAAAATAATTTTAAAAATTAAATAAAATTATTTTGAGAGGATAATAATTATTGCATTTAAAAAGAACGAAATTTATATGCATGTACTTCTCTGGACTGTATCTTCTAAGCGAATCGGAAGTTATTATTGCATTTGGCATAAGCATAACCATCATATGCTTTTGAATTGGTAGATAAACAAAATTTTTTTTAATTTCAGGTACTTCTTCATTTGAATGCATGCTTATCTATAATAAATTATTGAAAATAGAATCAAAATTTATTTATTTAAATAAATTTAAAAAAATATATCTACTAGTATTTCTACTAGTGCTTCATATTTTATTTGCCTTAAATCCTCGAACTGGTCCACTACATAAATAGTCAATATCGGATTTTTTAACTTTCAATATAATCGATAGACCATCTGTTATTTGACCACCTTGACTACGTTTTGGATAAACATCTATTCCTGATCCTATTTTATAACCACCATCAGATGACCAATTTTTTTCTTTTCTGGTTAAATTCATCGTTGCATTACCTTCATTACTTTTTTTGCAAAACCAAAATAATTCAAAACAATGTTGTTTTCTATTGAAATAATTCACAAAAACGTATAATACCTCACAATACGATAAATTTCACTTGGTTCAATTCCATTGAATGTATAGCATAAACCCTCATCAGTTATGGTCTCAAAGAACTCATCCAAACAATCAATATTTTTCCATTGACATTTTTCAAATACGTCCGTAAATTTGGGTGCAAGGATTTTTATAAGACTGGTTAGTGTTGTATTGCCCACATATTGGTCATAATTGCTAAAATTTGATATTCATTTAAACTGATCGAAATATGTAAAAAAAATTATTAGCTAACCTATAATAATATTTTTCACTAATATTATCTCTTTTAAAAATTCGACCAATAATATATTCATCACAAATAGTAAATAGTGTAAATAAATAACGTATATCCAATTCGTCCTGTAACTCATGCATTAATAATAATAGCTTAGTAGCATTAACTAATTCTGATCTGGCTTTAATTTGTGGGCATATAGTTACTGCCGGAAATGGATAGTTCATAACTGGAGTTGTTTCTTCATTAAAAGTTACAATTGTTGGTAAATTCTGCCAGTGATTCCAAATTTCCATAATATTTAATACAGCAATAATAAGTGATATTATACAAATTACTATCCAAAATATCCTTTTCGCAGGGAATAAATTATTAAATTAGGATTATTTAGTAACACATTTTTCAGTAAAAAGGACGATTAATATTAATATACTTTTCAGCAATAGGACGATTCTTTTCACCAAAATATATGACACCATGCACAGTACTCTTGTCACAATAGTCAGACATAGTATATGAATAGGATTTTAAGCAAGTTACATCTTGTTCGGGCGAATTTTGCTCTATTTTCCTAGAATTCATCTTAAAGAATTTCATGTTTCATATTAGATATTGTTTTTATTTTAACTGGAAAAATAATATTTCTTATTGATATAAATGAAATTTATATAAGGCAGTATGATAAGTCAGTGATAAATGATTTAAAAATTTATTTATTTATCAAAAATTCTATTAGTTTTACACATTTCGTCAAACGACATTCAAACTTTTAAATACTATGCATGTGGAACGATTTGTCAAACTCTGCAAAATAGGTCGCAGTTTTGGCTATAACTTCAGAATTGAACGCAAAAATTTGTGACTTGAATTGGACGTTTTGGTCACTCAGTGTCACTTGTTCTCTAATAACCTTAATAAAATTTAGTAAACCACTTCTGAATTATTGCATACGATAGCTTTTCTAGCTTAATTTTGACTTAAAATATTGTTGTTTTTTATTTCATAAATATCTTGTCAAAATCAAGCTTTTTTCCATATTAAAAAAAAAAGATTAACTATGTATAATTTTGATGGCTGTCAAAACTAAACTAATTTACTGATATTTATGAAATTATGATCAATTTTATCTTAAGGATATGTAATAATACAAAAATGGGTTTTTTGTGATATCAGTTGTATTTATTGTATTTATCACTGACTTATCATATTGTGTTTGGAACCAACAAAATATGAATAAAACATTTATATTTTTCTTGAATTCTTAAATAAATTAAATATTTTAATTATATTATTTATTTTTCTATTTGTCCAACATTTAAAAGATTAAAATTTAAATAAATTACAAAAAAATAAAAATTTTATTAACATTAAAGCTCTATAATTTCGAATATAAATAATTTGATGAACATTTTACCAAAATCAGAATATAAAGATAAATATGAGTTCTACTTCTTATATGAACAGCACTTAAAATGTTCATAAATAAATAATTAATAAACGAAAATTGCTTTACCAATTACTAATATTTACAAGAACCCCGAAATTTTTACTAGAATATCAATAAGATATATTTATAATTTAAGAATCTTCCTTAAAAGTATATATTTGCTTTAACGACTTTGCTTGGAAGTTCTAACGTTTACTCATCTATTAGATTATTTAATTGTTGGAACACGCATTACATACTCTTGCCTATAGGATATTATATCTTAAGATTGATAATATTCTAAAACTTGAAAGCATTTTTTACGAATAAATAATAATACATTTTGTTTTCTTTTAGAAAAAACAATCTTTTCATTTAATATTAAATAAATATATCTATTATATAAGATTTAATTTGTTTAGTGTAATAAATGCCATTTTTTTATTATGAATTGTTTAATCATCAAAATTATAAAAAATCTCTTCAAGCTTTTAGAGGAGATTAGCAATAAAGCGTATTTCTGGCATGATGGATATGTCAATAACCAAAACTATCATAGTATGTGGAACTTTAAAAATCTACAAGTTATGATAAAAAAGCCATTGTATTCACAAAAAGTACCTCTTTGGTCTGAAGGTATCAGTAAACCTTTTTATAAAAAAAATTGAAGAAAATGACATTATTAGCGTTAAAATTTAAGACATATGCCCGTATGGTGACCAACTTTGTTTTATCTCAAATTAAGGATTTTAATCTGTACCACATTTTACTTTCAAAAAAACTTTTTTTTTTATTGTACGAAAAGTTTAGGATGCGTAATTTCAATATTTGATAATCATGATTTTTAAAATATAAAACTACATAAAAATTTGCATTTAAAAAATATTTGGACTACTTAAAAACGAAAAATGCCTTAAAATATCATCTCAAAACAATCGAGTTATGCAAAAAATATTAAGGATTTTAATCTGTACCACATTTTACTTTCAAAAAAACTTTTTTTTTTTATTGTACGAAAAGTTTAGGATGCGTAATTTCAATATTTGATAATCATGATTTTTAAAATATAAAACTACATAAAAATTTGCATTTAAAAAATATTTGGACTACTTAAAAACGAAAAATGCCTTAAAATATCATCTCAAAAGAATCTAGTTATGCAAAAAATATTTTTTTATTTTTTTTTAATAATATTATAGCTACTGCATAATAACAAGATTAAAGTAATTTAATAGCATTACAATTTTATCAAAATCTAAACTTTTTATTTATTTTATTGCACTTTACTTGCCAAAGGTCAGATTAGATAATCCTTAATTTTATCTACTATGACAACACATTTCAAATATATTGTATAAAAATTCTTTTTTCCGAAAAATTTCTAAATTAAAAATTAACACTATTTTAATAAAATAATACATTTTTTTATTGTTGTCCTTTTCATGTGCGAGTTTTTTTTTACCTAACGTTGAAAATAATTTTTATTTTTTACTAGAACAAGTTATTTTTAAATAATTTCTATAACAAATAAATTTATATACCATCATTAAAATTATAAATTTGTCTATTACCTGTAAATTAGCATCCCTTAAATGGAACGATCGAAGAGCTATTTTTTATGAATATGCCATACTGAATATAAGCGTATAGTATGTACTTATATTTAAAAAATGCAAATTGAAAAACTTTTTCAATTAAATTCTTTTAACTACAGTAACAGCAAAAAAAAATATTAATTCATGAAAAATGAAAAAAAAAGTGAATATAAATTTTGTAACAAGAGCTTTTTTCACCATAACTCAATGGGGGTGAATGCTTACAAATCAAACAGAAATGAAAGAAATTTTTTCGCATGGACGATTGACAAACAAATTTCGCCCTTTGGTTCAAATAATTGCCCCAAGCTTTGAGCCTTTTTACACTCCAAGTGTAATTTGTATTCACGAATGTCGGTGGCAAAAATAAAAATCAAAACTTTCTAAATTTACAGTCTATACAAAATCTCTCAAATATTATTTATTCACTAGTTATATTTTCTTTTTTTCTTTTTTTATTATTATTTATTTATTCCATTTCTTTTAATTCAATACGATTGGTCCCTTATCAAAAGCAAAAATGAAAACAAATTTCTTATGATAAATGTTATTTTTATAAGTTTTTGGCGGAACAATTTATGTGAATTAAATGTATTTTCATAGATCCGCAAAATTTCTATTTAAAATTCATAGGAAACTTTAAATCGAAAATATTAAGCAATCTAAAGAAATTGCTTTTTGAGATTTAAGATAAAGAAAATTTTCCGATTATTATAATGAAACTATATTTTTTAAAATTTTACAGTATTTTATGAAATCCTATAATTTTTTATTATTACTAAATTTATATCTTAGTTATTTTTTACTATTTCATGTAAATTCCAATAGTTGATTAAAATATTCTTCCTTTTTTTTAAACAATTACAAATTACGATATATAATAGTACATAAATACCCGTACACAAATCACATAAAATTGACTTCCTTTGAAGAAATCTTTTCCCTCTGCTGAAAGAATATTTATGAAGGAACATACATATATGCACATGATATAATATTTAAATATTTCTAAACCTATACTGAGAATTTTTTTTTAATAGATTATATTTTCCGAAATATCAAAATTCTTATATAAATATATGGATGAGAGCTGAAAATTTAAGAATATAAGCAATAGATTCATTGGTATGACTACATATATGACCACTAAATACAGTTTCAAATAAAAATTTGCACATTCACAGCAGGCCATTTCCGTTTTCATATTTTTTGATATCTAAAATAGACATGAATGAGTTGGAATAGGAAAAATGTCATAATGAATCCTTCGAGTTCATAGTGCTTCAATTCGTTTCCCTTTTATGCAAGCTGACAGTTTTATGGGAAACGAAGTGTGATCTGAATTTTTATTTAGAACAGAATTTGTATGGTATCTGGCAGGCTTTGTAGATTCTAGTCGTACATGCAGAGATATGCTTTGGTAAAACTAGTATCTGTCTAGAAATAACTTTTGCTGAACTATGAATATAAACAAAATTTGTTTTCTTTTCAAATGGACAGCAGAAAAATGAAATAGGACACCACTTTCCTGTATGATTTGAATCTCAACATATAGTAATGTTCAACTGTGTTGATTTCTTCACCCAACTCGCAAAATCATCCTTTGCTTTGATTTTTTGTATCAAACTTAATTGAAACGTATCTTTTCGAAGGATTATATCTTTGAAATGCAAAATATATAAATATTGTAATTTTATATTGGCTATGAGAAAGAGCAGAGTCCATTTCATCTGTTCTGTTTGCTTCAAATGAATTTCTTGTTTTCCCAATTTTTCCACTGCATGAAGGTTTCTTGAAAAAGATTTCTTACTCTGATTTCTAATAAAAATATTATTATTTATAGATATCTACAGAGTATATAATATTATATATAAACAAGACTCTGTACAATGACTGTTTTACATATACAATATCAGAACATATATTAACCATATTGCCACAGAATTTTACTTCAAGTTTGTAATTTCCAATAAAAACAAAACATTTCTTAATTATAATATAAATTATAGAATATCTAATATAAATAAATATAAATAAAGTTCAGCTTTCGACAAGTACAAATATGATTTTATTTAGATATGGTTGATTACTTTATTGCCAAATAATATTTTCATTTAATTGTATCCATATTCTTTAATGTATTTATATATCAAATATAAAAGCAAACTTTTAACTTAAGAAGCATTTCAAATTAATACACATTATTCTAATAAAAAATACGTATATTTAATAAGGGGTATATTTACGTGGGTACAGTCTTTGGTAAAATTTTATTTGTTCTTTTCAGAGACAATGAATAATTAAGAAAAAGCAAACGAAACCTTTGCTTAACTTTGACTTGAATAAAATTCAATTTAAAAGTTAACATTTTCTTCACATCTTCTTGTGAAATTATGAATTTTGAAATATTTATAGATCTATTTATATTTGTTAAGTATAAAGTTTATTATTTACCTTTAATATTTATAATTGAATGTAATTAAAAACAGGGTGGCAAAATGTATGCATTCTGTTACGTAAAAGCGTTTTTACTGGGAAAATATTTTTTTTAATTTGTATGATAAGATTTGAAAGCAATCAAAATAAAGAGTTGCTGTTTATGGGATTATTTTTAAACTGAAAAAAAATGCCACATATCGGTAGCTGAAAATTTGTTATCGAAAATAAAAGTTGAATTAATTACAATATCATTCATATGAACACCACGACTTCATAAAAAAATTTTACCACAATAAAAGTATAGGGTTTTACAATAAGAGTAATATGATTTTTAAGTGACGTTTCGGCCATTTATAATATGTCATGATCTGTTTTTTTTTTTTCATTGTATTCACTAATGTTTACAATTTCATCATGGAGTGATATACGCAAGAACAACGTTTACAAATTATTCAATTTTATTATCAAAATAATCGTTCTCCAATTGCAACTTTTCGTGCGCTCACTTTTATCTGAGTGGTGCGGTAAATAAACAAAACTATCGATTCTGGTGCAAAGAAAATCCACAAATTATTCATGAACACCTATTACAATCACCTAAATTGACAGTTTGGTGTGGTTTTTGGTCTGGTGGAATCATCGGTCCGTACTTCTTTCGAAATGAAGCTGCTAACACCGTTACTGTCAATGGAGACGGTATACACATAGATCGATGATAACCAACTTTTTATGATCGAAATTGGAAGAAGTTGATCTTGATAACATCTGGTTCCAACAAGACGGGGCTACGTGCCACACAGCACGTGAAACAACCGAATTATTGTGAGAAAAGTTTGGAGATTCGATTATTTCAAGAAATTGTGATATTGAATAGCCTCCAAGAAGTTGTGATTAAACATCATTAGACTATTTCTTGTGGGGTTATTTAAAGTCATTGGTCTTTAGCAATAAACCAAACTCTCTTCAAGCTTTAAAAGTCAATATTGAATGTGCTATTCATGACATACGACTTGATTTAGAGGAAAAAGTGCTCGAAAATTGCGTTCATCGAATTCGTACGTGCAAAAGAAGTCGTGGAGGCCATTTGAATGATGTTTTATTCAGAACTTATTTGTATCGATTGTACTTCTCATTAAATAAAAAATATTTGAAAGTCCTTAACAATTAGTGTGTTTTTTAAAAAAAGAAATCAAATCATTTTTTTTGGGAAACCCATAGATCAACCCCCTCCACAATAACAGAGGATTCTTGTTGAATGTTGACCTTTAGATCTTGAATTGTTCTTGGCATACACTTTTTCTTTTAAATAGCCTTTAAGTAAACGGTGTCAAATCGTGAGATCTTGGCGGCCAACTAAAATCGGCATTTCGTGAGATTTTTCCATCACCAAATTTAGTTCACAACAAACCATTGCTTTGACATGTTCAGTGGCTTGTAGCGCCAGCTTGTTAAAATCAAAGCTCACTCACATTCAATTCATTCAATACCAGCCTAAAAAATTTATTAACATGTAACGATATTGTTCAGAATTCACTGTAATGGCCTTTTAACGATAAATGATTCCACCAGTCCATAACCGCTTCAATTACCAACTTTTTTAGAATACATCGGGTTTTTATACATCAAATGAGATACGACAGTTTTTTTGTTAACGTAGCCTTCGTTGTAAAAAATATGATTTGGCTCTGAATGCTGATTTTTGAACAAAAATTATTTCATCGATGAGACTAATTTTTTTTTTAGATGATGAAATAATGGATACGTTTATAAATTAAATTGGGGTTCTAAAAGAAAAATATGGAGCTGTGAAAATTAGTAAGTGGCAGCCACTTGAATAGGTGACTTTCTAAAGTATATTTTGGCCTGAGAGAGTCAATTACCCGTTTTTCTTTAAAAATGAACCAGGAACGGCCGTCCCCGTATATTTGAGTAGTATGGCCGAATGAGAACTGCTTTTTTTGTTAGAACTGGAAGATCTATACTACAATATATATAATTTTAACACAACAACACCACGAGCAACACAACGCCACAACTTTTGGCTTTCTTGCACGAAATGTTTTCTGGAAACGAAAGTTTGATATTCTATTATTAATGTCAATTTGCCTATAAGATCAAATGATTTGATGATTTAAATAGTTCATAAAAATTAGGATCAATTAAATAATGGCAGAATTACAGTAAAAATGTTCGAAAATTTATCAAAAATTACTTCAAAACTATCGAGTTCTGCACATAGTTTTATTAGCAATTATTAAAATAATATTTGTATTTATTATATAATAGTAAAATTTAATTAATATATGAAAATAAAAGTTTCTCAATATTCGTCTTTTTAATATAATTTATTTCACATTACTTTCCAAAACTCAAATTGAATAATTCTTTAGTATGAAAAAAAATTTTAATTTTTCTATAATCATTCTATTTAGAACTGTTCTAAAATTCAAAATCAGAATAAAATTCCAAAAATATGAAGAATAAATGGAACGTTTTAAGAAATATGATGTATTTAAAAGAAAAAAAAAACGAATACTACAATAATATTGTGGTAGTTTTTCGTTCACATTGATAAAGAATAGACGATAATAAGCTAAAGAATAAGAATATAAAATGGGTAAAGGGAATAATCCCGGATAGTATGTATGATTGAATGTTTCATTCTATAGCATAAAAAGAACTGCTAGATGAACGAAAAGTTATTCTTTTAGAAAAATTCAAACAATGGCATTGTTAGTAGAACAGAAATCAACCATCACAATTTATTCGAAAGTACAACCCCTACAACTCAAGTTCTGGTCGCGAAATTTTTGCTCATCCACTCTCTACTTTATATATTTTTGAACCAAATGCACCGCTACTACATGCGCCCACTGAAAAGCTAGTCTAGCAATCTTTTCGGGCAGCCCACCTACCCTTTAACAAAACACCACCATTGTCATGATATCTCGTTGGGAATCCACAAACCAACTAAAAGGTTCAGAATAAAGGCAAGTTTACAATTTTTCTACACAAAACTGACTACTACTACCACCCTCTCTACGTCTATGCATTTATCAAAATTCATGGATTTTAAACTTTAGATAAAACTTTTCGTTTCGCTTTGGATGCGATTACATAAATTTCTCCAGCACCAATTTGCATATTCAGTTCGGTTATTCTTTTTACTTTTTACTCATTTTAGTTATTTTTATAAATTTTTAAGTCATTTAATTTAATTTCAATTTATAAACTGAGATGAATTTCAAAATTCAAAAAGAGATCCAATACCGTCCAACAGCTAAAACTTTCTCGGTTATAGTTAGAACGACAAATTAGAAATGTTTTTATTACTATTGACAATTGTTGGTATTTTCTGCATAATGCATCTAAATTATGCATATTGTTTTATAGAAAATTATCATTTAAACAAGTTTAAAATTGGCTAGGTTTTTGTCTAGACAATTAGAAGAAGAAATAATAATATTATCAAATTTTAGTAGTTTAAGTTTTCGAAAATAAAGTCACCGATAAATGTAAGAAATTAAATTGATATACAAAATTGTTGCAGATAAATTTAATTTTTTTTATTTCAAAAATTAAAATATATCAATTTATTTAAAAATAAATTTGGTTGACAAAAAAATAGTATGTTAACAAACAATTTCAGTAAAAATGGATGTAATTAATTTTATAGAATATTATTTTTCATTAGATACATACAAATCAATCTGATAATTCAGTGATAAATTCAAGATATACTAAGTATATAAGCTTAAATCCGCTGTTTTTTAGTCAAAAAACACATGGTTTTATCATAGAAGGCAAATACAAATTTATTCAAAGTACTTGCCCTCGTTAGCTACACATTTTTCCAATCTCTCGTGCAATTTGTGGATACCACGCCAAAAAAATTCCTTCTCTTTCGAGGAAAACCACTCGTCAAGCCATTTTCGGACGTCTTCGTAAGAATCGAAGTGCTGCTCAGCGAGCGCGTGGCCCATCGACAAAAACAGGTGGTAGTCGGAAGGGGCCAGGTTTGGTGAATAAGCAGGGGGGAGTAGCATCTCCCAGTTGAGTGTCTCCAAGTAGTTTCGGACCGAACGTGACGTGTGCGATGGTGCGTTCAGTTTGTCATGTTTTTGTTGATAATCAGTCCTTTTTTTTTGAATTTGATCAGTTGTTGGTGTTAGCGGTAGACATTGACAGTTTCACCAGGTTTCAACATCTAATAGTAGAAGATACCTTGCTGATCCCACCAAACGCATAGCATCGTCTTCCGTCCGAAGCGATTTGGTCTTGGGGAAGATGTTTATAGTTGGCCGGGATCAACTCACGATTTCTTGCGTTTAGGATTCTCGAAATATATCCACTTTTCATCGCCTGTCACAATCCGATGCAGGAACGACTTTCTTTTTTATCTGGCGAGCAATATTTCGCATGTGTTTTGGCGTTGCTCCATCTGTCTATCGTTAAATTCATGAGGCACCCATTTTCCGATTTTTTCAATCTTCCGTATGGCACGCAGACGCATAGAAATGGCTGGTTGAGTAATACTCAATTAATGCGCGATCATTTTTTGCGATTGGGTATCGTCTTCATCCTCAAGCTTCCTAGGCCGATTTTCACGCTTCTTGTCCCACAAGTCAAAATATCCGTCTTTGAACCGATAAATCCAATCTCGGCACGTTGTTTCCGATAAGCACTGTCACAATAGGCCTCCATAAGCATCTGATGCGATTCGGCAGCCAATTTCTTCAAATTGAAGCAGAAAAGCAGAGCTTCCCGCATATGCTCTTTTTCTGGCACAAAACTAGACATGGTTACGTATACCAAAAGAAAAATGTATGTTGTTGTACGCAATTGCTGACAATATGCACTGATTAATGTTAAGCCATGGTAGCTTAATACGCTCACTCACGCCATCTACACATATAACCAAACAGCGGATTTAAGCTTATTCACCTGGTATAGCTGTTATCCGCAAATTAATATAATATTCATTATTTTAAATTCTTACAAATAGCCGTTACAAATTTTAAAAGTATTTTTTTGTTAGTTTACAATGGACAGCTATATTAGGCAGACAATATTGGTAATTTTTTATTAATATGGTAACAAGTGAATTTTGTGTGTTAATAAAACCATATTTTTTAAAGAAATCAAAATTCAAGATTGAAAAGTATTATGTAGACTCCTCACCATCGTATGGAATGATTCAGAGCTGGTTTATTGAGTTTCGTTGAGGTTTTCTGAGTACAAGCGATGCTGAGCGCACAGGACTTCCGGCGGAATGATTAATACAATCCATAATATGATTTTAAAAGACCCTTCAGTGAAACCTTTTAAAAAAATGTGTAGACAATATCTAACATGAAATTTTGGCTATTAGAAAACTATTGCCGAGATGGCTGCCGCGTTTTCTAACACCTAACCAAAAACATGTTTCTTTAGCAACTTAAACGGAGTATGTAGATATTTTTAAGGATAATCCAAGTGAATTTTTTTATCGATTCATAAGTATTGATAAAATATAGATTCACTATAAGAAAAAAAAAGTTCAATCAAAACAGAGAACTTCTGCTATCGAACATGCACCAAAGAATGAAAAAATGGTTCCATGAGTATCCTACTACTATTTTTTGGGATGCATATTATATTAATTGAGTATCCGCTAGTAGGAACACCTACTGTACTCTCCAATTTTAGCTTCCTTCGACTTTTTCCTATTTTCATACATAAAAAATGGCTTATCGGAAAGAAATTTTCGTGCAATTCTAAAGTTATAGTCGAAACTGAGGCCTATTTTACAGAGTTTGACAAATTTTACTACACAGATGGTTTAAAGAAGTTAGAATATCATTAGATAAATGCGTGGAGCTGAAAGGAGATAGTGTTAATAAATAAAAATTAACTTTTTGTTTCATTTATCACTGACTTATCATACTACCTTCGTACATTCCTTAAATCTGAGAACAACTCGTACAGTATTCAAATATCCTTGTTTTTATATCATTTTAATGTTTTTATAGATATTACAGTAGACAAAACCTAATAGGATACATAAAATGCCCTCAAAAATTATATAACAAAATAAACAAAATTTTATTATCCCATAAGATCATGGTCACTATCTATTCCATTAGAATAGAGGATAAATTAAAATAACAATCAATTCTGATACGCACACATTATAAATATTCATAGTATTAGAATATGTATCTATTCGTTTGTTATCACAATAAAATCCTTATATTTTTGTACACAGAATTTCTGCTTTTGCTAACACATAGTACAAGTCATGTACTCTTTTGACGAAAATGACAAGAGTTAATGTTGCTGGAATTTCAATTGATTCCTAAATGATAAATATGTGTGGCACGAAAAACCCAAATCAGCTCACCCTGTAGGCATCCCTAATTCAAATTCAATCCCTTGTCTGTCATCTGACTATGTTTAAACCAAAACATGGGACTACTCATAGTGTACTTTGGTTTATAGGCTCTGTGCTGAGGTTTTACGATTTTTCTTTTTAGCTTTTCGGCATATTCACAGTGGAATATTTTGTGTAAGCAAAAGTAAACGTAACATTGGTTGAAAAAATAAATAAATAAAAAGCAAATCTGAACAGAAAGAAGGGGAAACATTGAATCATTGCCTAACCGCAATGACAACGAAATCTGTAACAACCAACGCAATGATTCCACTGTAAATAATATACCGACAATAACAACCCTAGAATGGTTGACACTCACTTTTCAAGCAGACTGGGTATCCCATAGAAGCGGATTAAATGCAATAAATGTAAATCGATAAGACATAAGCAATCAATCTTGTCACCTTTAATCAATTTGATTGAGAATGTCGATATCTTACTAATATCCCCCCCAGTATTTTCGAAAATCGTATCTGTCGTTCAAATTCGTCCATTTTCAACTCACCATGTTCACTTTGTTTTCTGCCAAACCAAAAAAAAAACTTCTTAAATATTTTCAATTTACATATTTACAGATCTCATCTCAAAAATTCACTCAAAAGTTCTAATGTCATTGAATATGAAATTGCTATTTGTTAGAATGGAAATTTTCCCTAATACCCAAAAATATTAAAAATGTTCAAATAGAATAAAAAAATTTCACCCTCATAACTTTTTACCAAATAAAATAGCAAATAAATAAAAAATATGATAATGTTGACCGACCGACATTCATTTCAAGTCCAAAAAGATTGACAGGATACGCTTTTAATATCATCCTTCTAAAAATCCTCCCGAAAGACAAATGAAACTGAGATGAGTATTTTATTTAGCGAAAAATATTTACATTTTTTCCATGTCAAAAAGGATTTTTGAACAAATTTAATTATCTGATATGGAAATTATCTTCAAAATAAATCAATTCTGATTTTGGCATGTTTAAATTAATTTATTTCCATTCTATTTTTTTAATCAAAAAGTTACAAATATATTCAAAATGAAAAACATTTTCCAATTGAATGTGAAATTCTTTTACATTTTCATTCGGTAAAAATCAATTTTATGAACTGAATCTAAGCAAAAATATTATATAACAAATTTGATTGATTACAATGATTACATTATACAGTTTATATGTAAAAATGTAACAATTAAACTGAGATTGAGTCAGATAAGCTCTTAAATTGATTAATTATTTTCTTGTAGTACTAAAAAAATCGAGTAATTCAATGAAAATTTTTAAATTAAGTGCATTTGCACATATTTTTTTAGACTTTTAAAGGTTATTTCGATAATTTAGATATATTTTTTTTACAATTAATTGATATCTACAACTTTTGTACATATAATTTAAAACAAGCAATGGAAGGGTGGTAGTGATCAATTTATTTGCTAAAGTATTAAGATGGTAGACGAGAATGGAATTTTTTATAACGAGAGATGCACATTTACGAATGAATGGCATCAGTAGCTTAGGACAGATAATACTGTTTGAAAATTCCGAAACCTTTAAACTAGTTGACCTGTTTGGACATCTTAAGATTATAATGGACCTAAAATAATTCTAGAAAGCCAACTATCTTTCGAAATCAATACCGTGGAAATCTAACTTTACCCGATCCTGCAAAGCAGTTCAAACTTTCCAAAAGGGGAAAAAATATTCAGTTTATTGGACCAGAACCCCGCTGTGGCTATCTAAAGAGTCACCTGGGGTCCATTATATAGTCGTGGAAACGCGGAGTTAAAATCTCACACTGGGGTAACTCCCCGGGCATTAATTACTCTAAAAAACGCATCGCCTTATCTAAAAAAAGGGTGGCAGAGGTCCTTAAACTCAACAAACCAGACCTAAGGCTATTAACTGGCCTATTAAGATATCATCTGACATAAGAATTTGTCGTCTTTGCTCCGACGAGGGTGAATGTCATTGCGCGCCAGAGATTTTGGCTTTGGTTTGAGATTTCCTGATTCCTATGAGATTTCCCGGCTACCACCCAATGGTGGTTTTATGGGAAGCCATATTTTCAGAAAATAGAGGTAGGTTTTAGTAGATAAAATTGTCACACACTGTAGGGATTGGTATCTCTAGAAAGTCTTTAAAAGGTTTGCCGCTGCCGACATTTAAAAAATTTACCCTTTTTCTGATAGTTTTGACCTTTTTTCTAGGAGGTTTTTTTTGGAAAAGAAACATGCACACATTTTTGGCAACTCACTCTTATTCCTCACCTATTAAATCTGGTCCTTAAGGATCTGCAAAATAGTGGTGACTGTGGAAAGATTTTTATGCAGAGTAAAGATGGCTGTTTCGTCGATATATGTTATAGTCCTAACTTTTTATTTTGACAAGGAATATCATGGGTATAAATGTTGTAAATGATTGGACTAAGAATGCTTTCCAAAGGGATACTAGCATTGAAAAAATAAATGCCAGAATTCACTGCAGCTTTCAAAGAAATTCAGGCAGTCTATGCTAAAAAGTGGAATGCAGTTAATCAAAAAAATACGTGGAAAAAATATAATTTGGGAATAATTTTTCAAGAATTTTGGATAAAATAGGAAGCAGACTTGCAGGTCTATATGGGATAGGAAGGATTTTAAGTTCGTAAGATTTTGGAATCATTTTGATGATGTTGATGATGGAAGACTTCCAAAGTGTGAAGGATAGTTTTATAAATATAAGTCTTGAGAACAAAGATTTTTTTTTCTTAGAAATAATATGTTGCCAATATACTTGTACGTACTGTAACTAATCAACATATTAAATCTAAAAAGCAGTAAAGCAAATTTCAATCAGTCATTCTTATTAAATACTAGAAAAACCAAAAAAATAGTAATTCATGAATTTATCAAATCTTTAAGCAAATAATTTTCTTACAAACTACGAGTAATATAAATTTTTTGTAAAATAGTATTTCAAAATTTATTTTTTTAAGGACATTTGTATACTAAATTTTTCTATTTTAATATATACACTTATTATTTCTATAAATTCTCTAAAATAAAAAAGTCCAATATGTAAATTTTTGAACAGACTTTATGAAATTTTATGGAAATAAGAAAAATTTTCATATTCAAATCTTTTTGTGGCCATATTTTTACATTGTTATTACTTTATTTTATTACATGTACGATTTTCCAAAACCTTAGGTGAATCGTATAGAATATTTTTCAAATTTAGTATATCTCAGCATATTTGAAAATTACAAACTAATATCCACCCCTTAGTGTAAATTTAAATATAACGATTTAAATAAAAATAAAATAAATTTGTTTACAGAACGTGCACAAAATAAGAAAAACCTTCACTTTTTAACCACTTGTGTATCCATATTTAAAATACCAAATACAAACGTTTATTTGCCCTTAAAGTCTGAAGTAAAAACCCAAATAGGAAACTTGTAGGAGTATATTGATATTGACTTTTAACAAACCAATAGCATACCTAAAATTAACATAAAATGTAAATTTTCGATAGCTTTATTTATTTTCATTAATTATTGAAAACCTCCTCAATTGTGTGCTTTTAATTTATTTTTAATGAAATTGTACACACTAATAAAGTTTTGAGGTTTTGTTTTGTAATAAAAATAAGGTTGAATTTTGCAAATTAATCGGATTTTCAGTAAAATAATGTATATTTAATTCAAGTTGGTTAAGTTAAAGTTGATAAGTCTTTAGATTTCTCTAAATGAATAAAAATTTAATTTTGAAAATTAGACGTAATTTAGTATTTGTATTACTTGACATAAAGGTAGTTTTTTTTAATTTTTCTACATCTATATTATTCCTTTCAGAGTAGTTTACGCGGGTATATATAAATAAAAGGAAGTGTTTATTCCATTCTTACTAGCAGTGCAGCAAAGATTCAACTGGAGTCACCATCAGCTTACCCGGTTACAATCCTTTGACTGTCATCGACAATAGTAATATGACGCTCATTTCAGTGTTTAAGAGGACGTAATCTTGATACTGTCGATAAGATCCAAAAGAATATAAGCGAGCAGCTGATAGCGATTCCAGTTGAATCCTTCCAGCACTGTTACGAGATTTTATTGGAAAAAGAGGTTTTTGTGGTTTTCTGCCGCTTTTTTCGATATTAGGGTACAAGAAAAGTCACACTGACTTAGATCAGTTGAAAATAAGGGCTACAAAACCATAGAAGTCCTCTTTTCCGACAAAACTTGTCAATGGTGATGGCAGTTATCATCCACGTGTCTGCAATGTCCGTTCTAACGCAGAGAACCCTCTTTCTGAGCTTTTTAAAGAGCTTCAATATTTATCGATGGTTTGACCTTAAAACAGCTTCCACTTTATTCACGTTTTTATCAATTTTTTATGTTAAAGGTCTCCGTAAAAATAAATTATTTCCAGTACTTTTCAGCACACTAAAAATGCTAAATGCTACCATCCCTTTTAATAAGAAATATTCCCCAGAAGCTGGTTGCAACTTTTCGTAAGTCAAACTCTCGAATTCAACAACCTTAACACAAAATTTAATGGCACATCATTGCTCCAAATTTTACTATTTAATTTTTTTAAAACATACAACAAAAAATAGTTGTCGGACAGGATTGAAACTAGTACTGATCGTCAAGGAGGGTCTGACAATATTACCAAATCACTCTCAGTGATATGAATCTCTTTACTTTGCTGGAACAATTCCAAACTTCATAATTTTTTAGTGAAGGGAGGAGGCATTTATAGTCCAAACTATGGTCAATTTTCATGACCAGTTAAAATTCTCTTAATCATAAACTAAATAATCATAAAAAATCGTTAAAAGAATAGTTCAATGAGCAATTTTTCAATTTTAATCAAAATCCACCAACTATAATTTTATATATTCTTAAAATTTGAACAGCCAATATTTCACATACTCTTTAGCTCTTCAGTATTTATGAAATAGAAAGTATCTAATTCCTATAACTCCAAAAATGTCCTGTATATACAACATATTCCTTTATAAATATTATTATATAAAAGATTTCTATCGTCTAAGAATTCTATTTCCATCGTAACTGCAACCATAAATCAGAAAATCTAAGATAAAGAGAAACCGTTCAAGTGAGAAGTTTCCACTTTCGAAACTATTAATCGCTTTTATGCGCTCAACTAGACGATCAACTTTCATAGAATGAAGGGTGTTCTAGTCTTAATAACATTATTAATTTTAAGATTTGAAGCAAAATTGTATACCGACCTTTATGAATTTTCAATCAGGGATTATCAAATTTCAAAGGATACTGGAATTCTTCACAAATATTTCATTCTGCTCGTTAGAGGAAATTTCACGAATCTTCTCCCACGACTATCAATTTTTCATAGAACAAATATTTCTTCAATAAGTATTTATTTATTAAAAATTATTTGACTTATGCATATTTTCGACAGTGATTTACTATATAAAAAAAATGTTATTTAACTTAAATCGACAATTAATGATACCTAAGTAATTATAAATAAATATGCCATAATTTTTGAAGGCATTTAACTAAATTCAATATATGTATGGACAGTTCAGGCTTTTTTTGTAATTTTTTTTAATATCTCTTTTCAAATAATATAAAAATGCCTAGGAAAATTTGTATTTATTATTTGAATATTTACACAAATTTCCCCTTTGTTCTCAAAAGAAAAATATTTTTACATAAAATTTTACAGATTTAAAAAAAAAAGAGAAAAAGGAAAAATAATTCAAAAAAGCTCTGATAAATATACCAAAGAAATACTTTTCAATTAAGCCAACAGCTTTAAATTGAACGTAGCATTTTCCAAATATTTTTGTACAGAGATTTGTTGAATGGGATCAGAACAAGCCAACTAGAAACATTTTTTTGAAACCTTTTAGAATTTGTTCAAACAGAAAATAAATCGAGGGAGGAAATTCCCATTCATTATTTAGTTTCACAAATATTGTGAATCTCCAAGACCTCGAAAAATTTAATTTTATCTGTAAAGAAATATTCGAAAATTTTCATTCAATTTTAAATTGGAAAATGTTTTGTTTGTTTTTTTTCACTGTCATTTTATATGAGAAATTTCAGATATTTTTGTAAGAAAAATTTTTGCGGACAAATTCAGCTTTTTTCCTTTTAAAAAATAAATATAATTATTTGTTGAAAAATCCATTTGATTGAAGTATTATAATGTTAAAAGAAAATTCCATTAATGTTATCAGTGAATACATATACTTTTTTAGAATATAATATTACATTACTAAAGATTCGAATTCAGTCTGATAAGTTAGTGATAAATACGAGAAATTTGGCTAATATCAACAAAACACTATTCATTTTATCATTGAGTATTTTTAAAGAGGTGGACCATAATATTATATAAATATCAGCTAATTAGTTTAGTTTTGATAGCCATTAAAAGCAGACAAGGTTTATGCTTATTTATTAATATGGAAAAATGTTAATTTGGGGTATAAATAAAGCACTATCTTTTTGAGGTAAAAAAATATACAAAAACCAAAAACAAACTTTAAAAGTCTTATAGAGACTTCGCAGAAAAAAGTTCTGTTTCAATATACCAATCTTCGGCAATTGCAATAACAAAATAAGTGGAATTATGTTACGAATTAATAATACGTAGAATTACGCTATAAATTGCTTCCATGACCACCGTATTCTGCAGATTTGGCTTTCTGTAATTTTACTGTTTCTAAAAATAATAATATGATTTGGTGGGAAGAAATTTAAATACAATTCTGCAGTTATAGTTGAAACTTAGGCCGATTTTACTGAGTTTAACAAATCGTAGTATTCGGATCGTATAAAGAAGTTAAAATCGAGCTAAAAAGAGATCATGTTGAAAAATAATGAACTTTTGTTGAATAAATTAATTATTATTTCCATTTATCACTGACTTATCAGACTGCACTCATAGACATTCCCGTCTTATGCTTTCCAGCACTCATTCAAAAATTATGCTGCCAAACACTTTTTACCCAAAATATCGCCTAATAAAATTAATTACGGTCTTTTTTTGCATTTAAAAGAAAAAATCACTGTAACTTTTCCAATTTTGTCAATATAACGAATGACATCAAAGAAATGTTAAACACACCATATTTGAACGAAAATGAAGTAAAGAATTTTTTTCTGCTTCAATAACTATAAAAAAAAATTCATTCATATAAAACAAAACCTTTTTTTATATAAAAAAATGAAAGAAAAAACATTATAAATAAATAAAATAAAATATTTGGGGAAAAAGGGAATAAGAAATTTTACAAAAATAAAAACAGCAAGTAACAAAGAGGAAAATGGAGTAAAAACAAAATTATTTTGGGTATATGGAAAATGGCGTTGCCGCGTTGTGACGACAAAAGTTTCCTGTTCAACCCTAAAATATTCCGCTAAAGGGAAATGAAAATTATACTCCTTTTCCCAGATCGTGCGTATAAATGAAGGCGTTGACATCACCTCTTTAAAGTTCTACTTTATGACGATAGCATTTACTTAAAAATCAAATCTTTAAGTTTGAGCGGTTGATTTTTTGGTATTGGAATATTCAAATGGAAATTGGAGCAAATGTGTACATCGTCACGAACACGAATAGGTGTCAAATTGATAACAAGCAGTACAAATTGAAACCAAATTACCAAAGACAAAGGTTCAAATTCGTTCGAACTTGTCTTGTCTACAGTATCAGCCCGGGCTCACCCGCTTGGCCCGGTTAGCTGCTGCTTCTTGACTGGTTTCCCCTCAGCATAGGGAAAAGTTTTCTGCAAATCGTTTGATAGAAGCACGTTTCCTTTTGTTAACATCAGTTCATGACAGGCACATTGTCGATAACGAGACACCTGACACCATCAGAATTTTGCTACGCATAGCCAACATCTATCCTATCCAGGATCTTTACTCCTCTTTTCATATACGGATAAGAAAGAAAATGTTGATAACTGAAGGCAGTGCGAATTCGGGGCCGATTTATCCAAATGAGATATTTGGAAAAAGCGAATTGTACTCGCAGAAATAAATCTTTTAGTAAGTTTTAAATTGAAAAACTAATTTAAGTTTTCGGCAAAATAAACCTGATATCTAATGTCTCGTGCTCGTCCCGTTAAACTTTCAATTTATGTGTAAGTGTACTACTCCCCAGTGAAGAAGCATTCACAGTAACGTATTCCACCCACCGTCAGCGCCAGCATACGAATCCAAATACTACTACTTACATATACACATATAGTACAATATAAGACAACTGATGCTATTTGTGATTCTCCAAACAGAATTTCAACTAAAAATGAAAATATAACTGAGAAAAAACTCTAAAATTCAAGTGATGATTTGGCATTTTATCTGCAGTATGGATACGAACTGAGAATTTGTAATTTCAACAAGATACACTAGTCGATTTTTTGCGTTTGATTTGCCTAAGGCATTAAGTATTTATTGTAAAAGTATACGGAACCTTAGACAATTTTATGCAAGTTATTCCTCTTGTCACGGCTTGTATACATCAACTATTGAGGAGACTGTGTAATTGTAAGTATTCGTTGATTACTTATTCAAATACTGCATTAAATTTACTTTAAAAGCCTTCTCAATAGTTAAGATGATTTTGCCGCTATAACAAACAAACGAATTTCATTAGCTTTCACCATAAATTGATTCGTAATTAATTAATGATTATTGCGTAATTCATAATAAAATTCTATTCCCGAAAATTAAATTAAATGATTAATTTTGTTTGTTATTGCACCAATAAAATTGGGGAGTATCTTATTTTGAAAAAGCATTTTTCTTTTTGAACATTTTATTAAAAAACCGCACTTTTTTATATACACAATAAATTTTATTAAAAATATAAATTACTTTCTTTTTATTTTTAAAGAGAGAATGTTTATCATTTAAAAGGTTATCCAATTTAAGCTTTGGAAAATGACATTTAACAAAATATATTGAAAATTTATTTTTTTAAATAAATTTTTATAGTTCTATATATCCTAAGTCTTGTCATTGTATATAAAAAATAGAATTATTTAAATATTTATTAAAAAACTTCTTGCAAGACGAGATCCTTTTCAGGTAATTTTTCATGACTTTTTCGCACATTTCAGGCTGCAATTCAGCCGATGCTTGAAGAAATACCTCAAATTTAAAAGTTATGCATTTGAACATAATATTATGCATAGAAAAAAATACCAACGACGTCAAATCGCATGATCTTGGACGCCAATTGGCATTACTAAATATCGAAAAAAGTCGTCATGCGATTTTTTAGAATAAAAAAGCCAAAATTTTCGTGTGTTGTATTGCTTGTTTTAGTGTTTTGTTGAAATTAAATTAAAATAATATTTAAGTTAAAACAACAAAAAATTGTTTATCATGCGGCTATAAAGCTGAGAATCGACGGTAACGATCTCTCCTTCTTCAATTTCAACGAAATTTAATGACATCTTCAGATCAACATGGACAATCCCTTTTCACGGAAACAATAGCTTTTTCACAGTAATTTGTAATATACTATAGCTTATACCACCTTGATCAAAAAGTTCCTGGAACGATGGAAGTGTGGCGTTCCCATCATTCCGGTTTGAGTTCTGTTTTTTTTTGTTAAGTTGGTATATCTATTATTGATATTCCCTCTAAATCTTAGCATCAGAAGTTAACATTTACAACAGTTACGTAGCCAAGAGTACATCTATCTTTGTGTTTGTTGGCGATTTTTTACAATTTTAGAAATGGATTTAAATTTGCAACAATGAACTTGTATTAAATTTTGCGTAAAAAACGGATTTAATGGTGCGCGAATGTTGGAAATGTTGGAAAAATGTTTCGGCAACGGTTCTCTAAAGAAAACGGTCGTTTACCAGTGGCACGAGCGGTTCAAAAGTGGTCGTGAGTCAATCGAAGATGATGAACGCAATGGCAAACCATCGACATCGAAAACCGAGAGGAAGTAATGGAAAAATTGCAAGAAGTATTGATGGACATACTGAAAACCGAATTTAGCCTATTAGCGTATCCACCTAGCAAGAAATGTGTCTTATCCCTGAAGCAAATTTTCACGAAACATTGATATATCAAATCTTTCACACTTTCAGAAATTTTTTATAATTTTGACATATTTTTGATTATAAAAAAATATATTATTAAATGGCAAATTATATTAAAAATTAATTTTATATTTTTTAGTATTCAATATTTAACAAATATTCAACGACAGTGCCATACTTTCCAAATTACAAGATGTATAATTCTGTTTATTTCAAAGAAATTAACAATTTTATTTTGCTGTTTAATACAATTTCATTCGGAATTTTTTTTTCAATCGACTAACTATATTTAATTTTTTCTATTCAAAAAAAACCTTCTTATTACTGAATTAAACAAACAATGGTAATCACACGACTTACTTAAAAACTTATCAACAATATATTACCTCAATGCTATTTAGAATTATGTTTATAGTATCCGTACGTAAAAAATTATGTGAAAAATTTAAAAATTTATTACTACATTAACAACAATCGGCCTCTTCCGATCAAACTATTTCGAAATACTAACTGCTCAGTTCTGGTTTCAATTTAACTATAATACCTGCCTGTTCATCAACGTATCCCCTCATAATTGATAGCTTTGAATACATGGGTGTGACATTTACTTTATTGTTCTTGTTATACCTAATAGAGTAATAGGGTTTTAATTAATTTGAACAACTATTGTTAAAAAAAAAAACAAATAAATTTGCTTTTCAGTAATTATGTTATTTATTCCAAAACTGAAAAGTATCGTCGGGAAAAATAATCCCCTGATATTCATATTAATGGTCAGTTATAAAAAAAAAATGTGTTATGGTAATTAGTATAAAATTATAATTGAATTTTTGGAGGAAAAACTTCACTAAATATTTGGTTTTATATTATTTATGTTCCTGTCAATACGTGAGAAATTCTTTGCCAAAAAATTACGGCTGTCCATTATGAGCATCACTACACATCATACGATAATTCTTGAATATTCGTAGATATATGTATAAATAAATAAACACAATATTTGTCTAAAGGATAGTGCCTGTAGGTATATCTCTATTAGAAAACAAATAAATAAATTGTTAGAAAACTTTTCCATATAAATGAACGAAACAAGGAAAAAACAAAATTACAGTAGCATCCTTGAAGGATGTGTAAGACAAACGATGAATTACGTTAACAAAGTTATTCGGTCATGTACACACTTATACTGCCTTAGGTATGCTTGTGTATTCGTGCAAAATATAAAAGAAAATAAAAGCAAATGAAAAATCCAAGAATATTTAATTCTTTCCAGAATGTTTGTTTTTGAGCAAGGCCAATAAACAATATAGACTTTAGCTAACATTCAGATAAAGATACCTCTAGAAAGAAATTCCTAGAAATCTTATTTCTGGTAAGCTTAGAGAATAACTTACCGGAGAACATGTAAAAAGATGTCCTCAAACAAGCTGTGACAGTTAAATAACAAATAAAATAAGATTACTTGAACTTGAAACTATGAAAAGTGCTCTTTCAAATGTCTTTAATGTATCTGAAAATGAAGAAAAAACATAGTTTGAGAAATTCTGAATGAGATAAAGGTGCAATATAACAACTTATCCATAACATAAAAATATATTCAAACCTTGCTTTGATACTTTATACAATATGTTTATTTTTTTTTTCTTATTATTTTTATTATAGTCTTGTAGAAAGAAACGTTTATTTTTCCATTTAAATCATTTTGAAGCTATAAAATAATCTACCATAATATTTTCTGGTCTGAACAACTCCAATCTTTATACTCACATAAGTAAAAACTACCTTTTTCCACTTCAAATATGTTTACATTTTTAGATACAGATTTGCAAAGAAAAAAAATGGATACGCTCATAATGCAGAATGAGTAAAAAAAAAAATCCTCCTGTAAATTTTTGTTCATCTATTCGAATACTGAATAGATATAGAAATGAAATACTGAATAGATTTCTTTTAGCACTGCTTATGGAGCGATTTAACAAAATAAAGGGAAACTTTTACAAGTACTCGTACTAATACCATTACTCCAGAAACTTATCATCGAGTGATCAACTTGATGTTCAAATTTTACTGTGTATGTACATTCCACCTAGCCATGATTGAATAAAAATAAGGAAAATCTTACTTACAGAAATATATGCACTCGATTATATCATATATGATGTATTGAAATCCAGACCATCTATACCACATACGTACTATGTATATAATGAGAGCAAAACTGACAGAGCAACTTTTTCTAATCTGATAGTCATCCTAATTCTTTTTGAGATGCCTCACGTCTGTAATTGAACTGAACTTTAATAAATGCTTTAATGATATCCGATTCCGTTAGAAGTTTTTTGGCTTGACAGTAAAATTCCTCTGACCGGTTTGGTTTTATCCCATAATCCTTGAAGTATGGTAAACCAATTTAGGTAATTTTTAGATTTAAAAAGTCAAACTAATTCGAAAGATTTTAAAATTAATGTAAATATTTATATTTCTTTTAAGTTATTTTATTAAATGGTTACGTATATAACAATACGAGATATAATGAGACTGATTTTTTCAACAATTTTATTTTATATTTACAATACTACCGTGGCAGTAGTAGTGATGAAATCGGTTACACTCATTTGGATCTTATCGACAGTAATTACTATTGTTTAACGTGCCATACCTATCATTAGAAATAGTACCACGGGTAGGTTACGACAATAGGAATTGAGATACGCAGAATCAACGCATCTTCAAACCTGATTAGCGATTAACAGTAAGCAACCAATGTTTGTGGCGAGGCTTGTCTAAGCGTCCGATATAATAACCGGTATGTCACACCAGCGGTTCAAAGACTGTTTCCGAGATTTGGGTATTAACCACAGCCACAATGTTGCATCCTAAGACGCCTCAATATAGTCGGGCACAGTGTGTTTTAATAACATGGGGCACCCCGTTTTCTGTGGTACCAATTATTGTTTTAAGAGTACTTCGACAAATCAAATACTAACAAAATCATCGAAGAACTAATGTTCCCACTCCCTATGAGTCTTCCTCCCGAAAATTTTAAGCACTCGGTAATTAAATCTATAATTCTGCGTCTTCCCAATAAAAAAGCTCCTGGTTATGAACTAATAACAGCTTCTATTCTGAAGCACATTTTCCGAAAAGGTTTAGTTTTAATCACATATATTTTTAATAGTATCCTGCGCACAACCTATTTTTCCTTACCCTGGAAATATTCTGTCATTAAAATGATTCCTAAACCAAATAAACCCATTAATTCTCCTTCCTCCTAAAGACCTATCAGCCTCTTACCAATTCTTGGTAAGATATTCGAAAAACTCCTATTAAAACGACTCTACCCAGTTCTAGTTAATGAAAAAATTATTCCTGATCACCAATTTGGCTTCCGATCTGAACACTCCACTATCCAGCAATGTCATCGCATTGTTGATCATATTGCATCCTCTCTTGAGAGGAAAGAGCATTGCCAAGGAGTATTTCTAGATGTCTCCCAAGCTTTTGATCATGTGTGGCATCCTGGACTCCTTTGGAAACTTAAGAGCTTTCTTCCTTCAACATACTACCTTATCATAAATTCATATCTCTCCCAACGATATTTCCAAGTTGCAATTAACTCAGAATCATCGCGTCCAGGCCTTACAATCCAAGATCCTCCGTAAAATTGTTGATGCCCCCTTTTATGTTCGTAACACTGTAATACATGGTGACCTAAATGTTCCCTTCGTTCATGACCTGTGCATTTCCCGATGTAAGAAATTTCACTGCCGTTTACCCTATCATCATAATCCACTTGTGAGAGAATTGTCTTGGTCAGCCCTCCCCGGAAACACTCATCGGAGACTTAAGAGACAATGGCCTAGAGATTTTCTAGAGGAATCTAACTTCCGTTAGTTGGAGAAACGCCGATGGGTGTTTAATCCTACTTCATGATGCATAAGATTATTAATTAAAATGTTATGGAAATCTGCTTGTTACAATAAAATTGTAGTTGCAGATAAAAATAAAGAAATAAAAAAAGAGTACTTCGGTTTGTACTCAACTCATTGAGCATCGGTAAAGAACCTTGTAAATTCCTAGGCACCAGGACCCGAAGGTGCAACCAGACACACAAGCACCATACGCCATATACGCCACAACATTCTCACTTCCTCCCTCGAATACCCCATTCCTTACCCAGTACCCTCATTAGACATCCAGTAGCTACTTACAATCCGAGGTGGTCCTAATGGGGTCCAACAATTCAGGCGCTCACTCACGCATCCAAATGCCGCATTCCTCATTCTAACATTTGGTCCTCTACTTGGTCCTACTGTACCACCCAATTCATATATGTACCAATTCATATACGTACCTCAGCTTCTCGGATCTTATCGACTTTCTAAATAGTGTGGGACTCTAACCTACTAAAATCACCTTCCTATAATATGCCATGATTAATTTTAGTTAAAATTCACTTATCTTTCTTTATTAATTTAATGGTATTAGGAATTATTTAGGATAAACACTTAATAAAGTAAATTATCTTCGTGGTTGCTGCTCTGTTAATTTGTAAGGATTGGCCTTTTTCTTTAATATTTCATCACAAACCAAATTAGTTTACAAATCACGTTGATGATCTCTATTCCATAAGTGCCATGGAGCATTCAATATAGCACGTCGAACTTTGTTTTGGAACTTTTGTATTATCTCCAAAGCTTGGATATCGTACATCGAAACAGGCCAAAGTATTTGATTGTAAAATAAAATTTTATTATGAATTGATAGCTCAGACCTCATCTGCAGCAGCCAATACAATTTTATATATATGTTACTAAGCTCGTTTCTTTTGTTCTTCATATGATCCTTCCACTTAAGATTGGTATCAAGCGTCATATCCAAATGCTTAGTTGTATTGGTATAAGGTATAATTTTTTTATAAATAATATTGTAATATACCATATATGTGATCAACTTTCCTGTAGGTAAAAATTATATACGCTGATTTGCTTAGTGTGCCAAAAATTCGTCCAGTTTTGGACATTATTTAATACATTCTACAGCTTTTTTAAGACGCTTTTAATACATGAATGTACCGTCATTATTACGGTGTCATCTGCAAACGTAGCCATTTATGTTTCATAATTCTGTTGAATGTGCCTTGTACAATATATAATAAATACAGAATAGGGCACAGCATGCACCCGTGAGCTATCCTTGCATTTATTTCTTTTAAACTGAGGCAAAGAGCTTTTTAATGAGGTTTTTTGAGCCTTTTAATGATCTCAAATTTTTATCGATGATCTAGCCTTACAAAATTTCACTCGTTCTAGATTTTCACCAGTTTTCGATGCTAAAAGTATTCTTCAGCGGCTATGGCACCGAAAAACTTATAGTCTTAATAAAGAATATTTCCCAAAAATGTATTGCAACTTTTTTAATGCAAAATTACAGATTCACTAAACCTAATACTAAATTTTGACGCACATAGTTTGTCCAATTTTACTATTCTATTCTTCAAAAACACAATGTTACTTATGAGGCTCAATAGGGTCTCGTAGTTATCGGACAAGGTTGAAACTTGTACTGCACGTCTCCCTTTATGGAGAGCATAACTGCAGTATTGCAAGATCTACCTCTGTGCTACCAGTCTTATTATACTACCACACCTCGTGTATATAATCTGTGCCATAATAGTATATAAAAATGTTTAATTGATGAAATATCTAAAAAAAAATAATACTATACCAATTAAATTTGAACTATAGTATTTATGATTCCAAAAATAAATAATTAAAAGTAATTAAAATACTTCCTGAAGAATTTTTTGGCATAAAATGTGCTCGTTAATTACCTTGACTTTCATATTTAAAATATTTCCAATCCAAAATCATGAAAATATTTTTAATTTTCCAATGACAGATAAATGACCTTGAATCATATTCAAATAAATATGTTCAGTGACCTCAGACTTACGAAAAAGACTTAGTTAACTTAAATCATGTGGAAATGCATATTGAATATTAAGATTCTTGCCATATTAAAGCTTAGTGACCTTTATTAAAATGTATACGAATCCAAACGGTAAATAAGGTTTTACATGAGAGGTCAGTGACCTTGATTACAATTAATATTACATAAAGCCTTGCTTTTTATATTAAAATATGTGTTTTTAATATAAAAAAAAAACATATTTTAAAATTTACTTTCGATTTGAATACAGTTAAAAAGCATAAAACTTCTTCTGTTTTATGCTCACATGAAATGTTTTCAGGGGATCCGCATTTATGAAATTGTGCAAGCCATTTATAAAAGAAGGATGAGTACTAAACGAATGCCCTGCAGTCAGATTCGATTTGATTGGTTTGGATTCAATTGAATAGGATCGGATAAGATAGGAAATAATTCTTTTGAAGCAAATAATTTCATTTATATTATGTTAGAATTGTTCGAAGATATAAAAGAGTTTACATAAATTAAATCAACCAGAAAATCAGCAAATAAGAATGCACACATATCTTCAGGGGTCTCTTTGATAAACATAATCAGTAGCGATTTATTTAGTAACTTGTATACAAATGGCTAGTTTTACTTTTTGTTCGCTTATTATTATCAAAATATCCTTCGGCAGTATTCGTTTATTTCTTGTTTGAATGGATAAATATTTGAATTACTTTTAACATTAACCCACACTTTTGATCTACAAAAATATAATATTAACAAATTTAATCTCATCCAAATATTAAATAAAATATTAATACCATGTTATGCTAATTTATTTTTGTAAATTTTATAATGTGTTGATGGAATTTATTATTTTCTGACGATTATATGTTTTGGCTATTCAAAAACTACAAATTTTACAACTATTCTCATTACAAAAACATAATATTTTCGGAAATACGAAAAATATGTTTTCTAAAGTTTTCACTATATATTAAAAATATTTATAGGCATAAAGTAACAGTGCTACTATAGATCAAATTGAGGTCAAATGCAAACTTTTATACTGACCCCCTTTTATATTTAATTATATTTAATTTAAATTATAATATATGCTGAAGAGATAACACTTTTTTTTTAATTTTGTCTTTTTGTGTGGATGTAATGCCCCATAAAATAAAAATTATTAATTCTTCTCAATTCAAGGAATTTCAAAATTCTTAAAAATAGTATATTAAGTCTTAACTACTTTTTATTATCTAATTTTCAAAAAAAAAAATTATTAATTAAATGTAAAATATTGCCTAATTACAATATATTTAAAGTCACTATAAAATTATTAGCCTTGACATAATTCCTGTTTGAAGTCAAGGATTGTAGCCAATAAGAATTGAGCGCAGGGTTGTGTTATTGTGGGAGAAAAATTATGAAAGATTCTGTGGTGCTCAATAGCTTTATACGAATATAGTGGGGGGGTTCGAAGTTTTTAACAGAGATATGCTCACACACCCACCAGGATTATTACCATCGTTTTTTCTGTTACATTAAAACGTACCGTAAAACCGGTTGATCGGCAAAACTTAATTACTTGATGTTAATTACTCAAGTAAACTTTTATTTGATAAAAAAAACACCACTCCATCGATCAGTAGCCCAACACTCAATTATCCTCGTCTCTTTTACGGCTTAACACAAAATGATCGCATTATCGACTGAAAGCGTCATGAGGCCGACCCATCGTATGATCGTGGGGTCGGTTTTGCCTCTGATTCGACGAAGCATCATTCGGTCATGGCATCTTCTGGCAGTAGTGTTACCCGAGGTAATAAACTAGAAGATGGTTTCATACATGACCTTACTGATTTGTGCACCACTTTTTTGGTAATGACCAAATCATCAATGCCATCGATAAGGCCACCATAACAGCGCGGCCACTTTAGTTAATCTTAATTATTACACTTGAAAATTCTGAGCATAAAATCGAAGCTACTACTGGACAGGACATTAGTCTTGCCAGTGCTCATATATTCTTCTGAAACGTGGTACCTTGGCAAAAACCATTTATTGAGATGAAGATTTTTTCATAGTATCTATAGCCTTGAACATGAGGAAGAACAATTTCACAGAATATTTAACGATAAGATTATGAAGCCCTAACACGACCACCCAATTGTGGCTAAGAGGTCAATAGGCTATTATGGATGAGAAATGTCCTGCCACAAAAGTCTGGTGGCATTATTAAGGCTGGCGCTTCATTCGATATATGGCATTAGCCAGGACACCAAAAATATGGTGGGATTGTTGAACTGGAAGATCACAACGCAAATCCGGGACGTCCGACGTTCTTTGAGTTTTTACGCTTCTCGTGTACGCTTAAGAAACTTATGGTCTCAGCCAAAATCATTGTAAGCTCCTGGGCTTGTGTCAGTGGAAGATTCTTCAACGAATCTTTGGTACAGTGTAATCAGGATCAATAAGCTGCGATGGGTTGGACACTATATATAAGGTGTAGTAAAAAGAAATCCATTCTTTTTGCATTAAATTGAAGGTTTTATTTAGCATAGATAGAATGATACGAATTAGGTCAAATATGCACCGTTTTGTTCGATAATTTGTTGCCATTTTGGAGGTAATTTCATAATGCCTCTCATAGAAACCCTCGTCCTTATTGGCAAAAAACTGGGACAGTCAATTTTCACAATCTTCTCTTGAGGCAAATTTTTCACCTGCAAAATCATTCGTCATAGACAGGAAGAGGTCGTAATCACTTGGTGCCAGGTCCGGACTATAAGGTGGATGCATAAGAACATCCCAACTAAGGTCCCGGAACTTCTGGTGAGTCACTATCGATGTATGCGGCCTGGAGTTGTGCTGATGGAACACAATTCCTCTACTATTGTCCGAAGCTGGCCGCTTCTGGGTGATTGCTTCTTTCAGACGGTCCAATTGTTGATAGTATAGGTCCGAATTAAGGGTTTGGCCGTAGGGGAGCAGCTCATAGTAGAAGATTCCCTGCCAGTCCCACCAAAAACACAGCAAAACCTTCCTGGCTGTCAATCCTGGGTGACCGCGATTTGACCACGGTCGTTGTCGCTTGACGTCATCGTAAGTGACCCACTTTTCATCACCAGTAACCATCCGCTTCAGAAATGGATCGATATTGTTGCGATTCAGCAGCGATTCGCAGCTGGAAATTCGGTTTCTTTTGCGATAACTCGTGTGGCGCCCATACATCGATCTTCTTTTTTTATCCAGCCTTATTTAAGTGGTTCCAAACGGTTTTTTGTGCAATGTTTAGCTCTTGGGCAATCGAAACAGTGCTTACGTGACAGTCGGACTCGACAATTTCCATTATTTTATCGACATTTTCGACAATTTCCATTATTTTATCGACATTTTGGCCTTCCAGAGCGTGGTGCATCTTTGACATCAAAATTACCGGAACGGAATCGACGAAACCAAAATTGCACATGATTGACTGTTACAGTATGAGGACCATAAACACTATTTACATTTTCAGCTGCCTGCCTTGCGTTTTCGGCTTTATCGAAGAAAAACTGTAAAATATGGCGTATTTTCTTTTTGTTGGTGTCCATCTTTGACGCGTGCTAGAAAAATACTGAGTCAAGAAATCACAAAACTGTATAAGAAGCTTTTTTAGTACGAAATCTTATCTTTCTAATGCCATCTAGCGCCATCGCACTTTTAAAACGGGAGATACAGACTCCAAAGGCCATCTATTGGCAAAATAATGGATAACTTTTTACTACACCTAATATATGAGTGAATAATATCATGCACAAAAAGCTTACAATATCGTAATTTATTTTCTTATAAGATGACGCAGGTGATGTGGAACTACGACATTCGTCGTCCTTTTATTCAGTAGATCTATACCAGACTCTCGGTTGATGATTATGATAGAAATATAACATAAAATTTAGTATATTCTAAAAATTTCTCTTCTTTTCGATAAACTTGAAAATATTCTGATATGAATAATTTAAATTATTACAAAATTAATTTATTAAATACATAAATATTGAAAAAGTTTTAAGTAAATAGTTCAATAGAATATTGAGCTATTATGAAGAAAAAAAAGCATATTTAAGCTAAATTATAAGAGAGAATCTATGATAAATCTAGCGTTTAAACGTCTACATACACATTACCTTTATAAATAACTGATGACAGTTCATTATTGTGTTCAATTTAAATATCAAGATAATTTGAAATAAATGTTACTCTACATTAAAGAAAATAGATATGCAAACTCGTACTATTTTTTAAAAAAATAATTTGAAAAATTATATCGTAATGAATGAAAGTTAAATAAATCTTAGTGGAAAATTATTTACTTCCATACATATCTTAGGTTGAAAATCTTATCTAAAATGAAAAAGTGCTAAAAACATGATGTAGCATAGAACTTTTTCTTTCCATTCATACTTACGTGTATATAGTCCAAAAACTAAATGAGGCTTCTACCAAGTCAACCATTTAGCCTACCTTTAAGGATCCAAATGAAAATGTGTAACCACCGAATTTCACAGAGTATACACCATGACTCGCTTATTTCTATAACCGCCAACCATTCATTTTGGATGTTTTCCATTTTTTGCTATGAACTTTAAGTCAAATATTTAAAGAAAAAAATATTGTTGTTGGCATTCAGGTAACATGTCAAAAAGAACTTTTAAAGTACACATATTTATTTTGACGTAATCTTGATAGTTCTACAGTTTTTTCCTTTTAAATTTTATTTTGTACTTTAAAAAATCCAAAAATTCTAGTCGCATATTAAAAAAAAAAGAAAAAAAAACTTCATTAAAAGCTTTATAAGAAGAGTTTGACACTCTTTTCGTAAATATTAAGAATATTATCAAGATAAATTGAGGTAAATTTGTTATTCACATAGAAACTTTTAACTAATAAGATACACGTATCACGTACAAAAAAACAAGACTTCTAAATCTTTATACTATGCATGCGTGATGATACAGTCTGTAAAAATTTCACAGGATTACCTAGCGAAAGTTATAAGCTTTGTTACCGATTTTGCGATATGGAAATATCCACAATTTATATATATTATATTATTATTCGATTATATAATTTCTGAGTATACATTATATACTTTAACATCATATATAATTAGTAATTTGCACTATTTTATTGCATCTAAAATTTCTTCAAAAACAAAAATATATAGGTTAGTTATAAGTGTAGTCTGATAATTCAATGATAAATATAATTATAGAATTTATTTTTTATAAAAGACATGACTTATTTTTTAACATAGGTTTTTTTTAGCTCAATAGACTTCATCCAATCAAAATCCAACTCCTTTTTAGCATAATTTATCAAACTTTGCGAAAAAGACCACAGTTTAGGCTTAAACTTGAGAATTGAATGCAAATTTTTTTCCACCAAGCCATACCTTCACGTTTGAAAACGGGAAAATATCACAAAAAACCCAATCTGAAGAATATAGTGGGTGGGGAATCAATTAATAACATAATTCTACTACTTTTGCTGTTGCAATTAACAATAAATTTGAAGGCGCATTGTTATAAGGAAATAACACTTTCATCTTTGCCAAATACGGTTATTTTGTCTTGAGTTCATTATTCAACTAGTTTTATAATTTGGTAAAATACTGTTCTGTTATCGTTTTTCTCTTTTGAAGATAATTAATGAAAATTATGCCTACGAGAAAATAGTAGCCAAAATCTTTAATATTGATGGTACCATTTTTGGTTTTTGCATTCTTTGGTGCATGCTTGCTACTAGAAGCCCATTATTTGACCGAACTTTGATTTCTGATATGGAGTGATGAGTCTGTTTTTTATTAACAATTATGAATCGATGCAAACATTTATTCAGATTACACTTAAAAACGTCCAAACGCTCCATTGAATTTGTTACACGAAGTCGTTTTCGGATAGGTGGTAGATTGCCGATAGTTTTTTTAAACCCAAAATTTTATGTAAGATTTTGCCTGCACATTCCTATGAAATGTTTATCAAATCAGATATCTTATATATACTTACTCGACGTTCTTTTAATATGATATCATGGATTTTATTAATTATTGCTTCTATGGTAATCTAAATGGGACGTCGTGAAAAAATCTGAAAATTATTAAATTCATAATAATTTTCAGATTTTTTGTCGGTTTTCGATATTTTTTCAATGACTGTCAAAATTAAACTAATTAACAGATATTTATAAAATTGTTTACAACATACAACATAGTTTTGCATATAATAGCGACATATCTTGCATGTAATAATGCAAGATATGTCGCTATTATATGCAAAACTATGTTGTAAACAATTTTATAAATTTATACTGCACTCGTAGATCATACTTTATTGTCTATAATAGGTTTTTCGACAAATTTAAATCCCTTTTAATAGATTTTTTTCATTTTAATAATACTTTAAAAAATTTATATGGAAAAATTTATTAGAAAAAATTTGCGATTTATTGTAAATTTTAATAAACATTTAAAAGTATATATCATCTTATTTAGCTTAATAAATCAAATTGGAATTTTTGTTTATTCCTAACTAAATGTATGTATGCTTCTTAGCTTTAAATAGACTTTTATTTAACTTTTTCTGTACCTGTCAATTTTCGAACTTGAAATTATTATCTATAAACCGAAGTATACTTCGAACCTATGTCAATAATCCTAAAATGAATTTAGTAAACTTTCTTTTCAAAAAAAAGATTGTTCAGAGAATTTATGATGTATGTAAATTGCTTTCGAATTTTCTGAAACTTAAACGAAGAAGCACAAAAACCTTTTCAAGAATTTCGCTCTAGAAAAATAGTCAAAGTTTTTCTATCAAACCACCCCCATTTTTGCAAATCTATTACTATATACTAAAGGAAAAAAATAGAACAATCTCATGAATTTTGATGGAATGTTCTGAAAAGTAGCGTAGAAACGATAAATTGAAAATATTAAATCTCTTTCGTTTGGAATCGAAACTTCTTTCATTGAATCTGTCGATTGCCAGCAACATAAAATAGTAGAGCAATTTCTTATTTTCCATTTCTAAATGTATCTACAAACATTGTACAGATCTTAAAATACCTTTCGTTAAAATTGCAAGAGTATATATTGTAGAATATTATACAGCAAAATGCGATACGATAGAATATCAAATCAATTCGAATAGCATAAAATCGGATCTAGTACGATTTTATTATTTTTTACATTAAGTTTTATAGCTACTCATTTATTCATTTACCTGGACTTAAAACATCTGCAATAATTTACTTTAGGCTGTTAAGCTTTCAGGAAATAAGAAATATTTCTCATAGTTCAATACAGAAGCGAATGGACAAACTGGTAAGTTTCATATAATCGAATCTTATAGCAAACTGAATATTTCCTTCGATCGTTTTCGCAAAATCTAAATATCAATAATAATATTAAATTTAACTTATAGTCACCTCTTATTTTTAATCAAAACTAATGCACTCTACTTGACGGCATTGATTAATATTATAATAATAAATATACGCTTCGCGTGCTCTTAAATATGATTAAAATGTGAGAATACATATTCATAAATTAGTTTAAAGATATTTTGCTTAAAACTAATCCTTAATTTCCCAGATAATTTATCACAAATAGTTTGCCCTACATTTCAAATACATACACGTACGTATATTGATAAGAATCTATTTTAAATATAATTGAAAATTAACCCTACTTATTACTATAGCATATATAGATAAGAAAAAAAAAAGAAAAAAACCTTAATTCTATTTAAATAAATTAAAAGCACATTTTATAACTTCTGAAAAAGTTTTGAACTTTGCAAAACAAAATACCATTCAATTAAATTTATCTTTTAATTACAAAAAATTTCTTAATGAGAATACTGCTACCTTGGACGTTTTAATCAACATAAATACGATTAATAATAAAATTGAGAAATTATTAAATACTAATCTTTTAATATAAATTAAGATAAATTATTATGAAATAATTAAAAAATCTTTTCTCTATCCTTAAAGAAATAATGAAAATTGTATATTTTTTAAGAAAATCTTTATTTTTATATAGATAAAAGCCCTGTATCATTTTATTTATAATTAACATACTGATCCTTTAAGGCTTATAATATAAATAAATTCAATGAAAAGAAAAAAAATTTAATATAGGATAAAAAATCAAGATTTATTCATTCCCAACTCTTGCCTTATTTGTGAGTCTTTTGCTCGTTAAATTTTCAAATTTATAATACCCACATTTATTGAATTAAAATAGATTCAAAGTAACGAAGAATCTAATTTTAAGTGAAAACCTTTGGTTTTATGAAAGAGATCTAATTTTGGGCAGTTTTTTTCTTAGATAATTAGGGAAAAAATGTTTCATCTTCATCAATCTCCCTAATTATCCCAAGGCCAATTTTTCCGTTTAGCCAAGTACAGAAATTTTTATCCCTATAAAGTGTAGAAAATATCAACTTCTATTACTTTATGCACTCCCCTTTAAGACTGTAGCAGACAAACTTGAATCTTTTATTTGTTGCAAAATAGTAACGAAAATCTTTTCATCCGTTCTCAGAGCGTTCCATCTGGTCCTGTCAACCGAAATGAATTTTTAGCGGTAACCTTATTCTCTAAGTCATCAATTCTAATCCATCACATTAACGCCCCCTATCTACTATTCCATACCCTATTCACTTTTTTAACGCCCACTCCCTCCACATAACTTGGACCCGTTTTTGTACTCTAACAATTTGCACTAAATATGGCCACCCATCCATCTCGAATATAGCAATTACATCAAATCTTAGAAAGCATTTAATTAGGGAAAAGGCTGAATTCCTTTCAGAGATCTCGTTCAAGAAAAACCGTCCGGAAAACCAATGAATTTCATTAATGACTGAACAAATTTTTCTGGAAAAGGATGACAGTGTAAAAGGCCGACAGACAAAACTTTTCCTACGCCTTTCAAACTGAACTTAGCTGAAACTGAAAAGTTGTCCGATTTTAATTAAGTTTTTTTTTCATTACTGTCGCCTTTCGAATTTTCAGAATTTCCAAATTTTCCACAATTTACTTTAAATTTATGCTATTATTGAAAGTTAAATCAGAACTCTTAGAGTTGAAAAAGTTTTTACACGAAAACAAACTGAATATTTTTCTACAATATTTCAGAATTGTTCAATAATAAAATTATTACTCACTCAGATTTATAAATATAATCGTAAATTCTAATTAATGTTACTTTGATATTGTTTTTATCTTATATTAATTCCAAGCAATGTAAAATTTTTTCTGATAAACTGCAATCTTAACATAAAAAAATTAGTTAATAAAATAGTGTTTATAAAAACTATATCCTCGATTAGACTAACATTCAAAGCTTACAACTAATAGAAAATTTGGTTTTTGTTAATAACATCACTGAAACCCATTTTGGACTAAGCCTTCCAACTCATGGCATATCCATTCCAATCGGTAAAATATCCTTTGTAAAATTATTAATGCTTTTTATTATGTCGGAAGAGTGTCATATATCATGTTCTCAAAATTTTTTACGTACTGTGGGTTGCTCGTTATAAAAAGTTTTATGCTCGTTTACCATATCATCCCAATTATCTTGTAAGATAATTATCCTTAGTGAGCCTGTCCAATTACACCTCTCGTGGCTTGAGATGGCAATGGTCTGGATATTTATTAAGCAAATCAAAGGTTAGCCTAATTAAGTACCAATAGTTGAAGTAACATACCCGGTAGAATCTATCCTTATTGAAACTAGTCAAAAATCTGTCATACATTAGCTCTTTGCTTCCCAAATTTTGCTCTTCATAATTTTTTAAATCAAGTTATTTCCACCACCTTAATTATATCATCGCCCATTTCTCTAATGATCTCTAAGTTAAAAGAAAATCCATCCACTCTTTTGTTTAATTTCCGAACCTTTCTGCCACACCGGATTAGAAATTGTGATTAGGAGTATGATTGAGGGTTTCTACGATACTAAGTATATAGAAAACGTTTTCTTGAATCGGTGGCTAATTTGGGTGATTCCATACTTTTACTCATATATGCTGCTGTCGATGGCTACACAATATCCTTTGCTGTCATTCACCATGTTGGCAGTAAAACATGGCAATTTTAAGCGTGGAATCATATGAACCAGAAGTTCCTCTTTTTATAGCAACCTGTTAGCATATTACAAAAAAAAATATATTAAATATTTTTACCGACAGTCTCGTGGGTATTTAAATAATTTCAATGCTGGTATTATGGTCAATAAGATGACTGATCAGCTACCGGAAAAGGTTCTCTACTATTCTACCCCTACTGACATTAGGCAAAAATCGTCAACAAATATTGGTAATTCTGAGCACTTACCAATGAATTCCTCTTCTATAACCAATATCGTTATGCCCATATCGGAAAAGGATTTTACTAAACAAAGAATTTCTCTTTAAATAAAAAAAAATCCTTCTTCAATTTTCTAAAAAAAACTATTAGGCTTCAAAAAATTCAACTACTTCTGATTCCGCAATACCAATCCACACGTAACATAAAGTCGCCAAATGGCTTCATGGTCATGGCAATACAGAATTGCCTCTGGCTCCTGGTCTCAAAGCCTTCCATACAAAATAAACAAAAACAATGGTTAGGTCTAATTAAGTCCTAATAGTTAAAGTAATATCGACTGGTATTAGCTCCTTCATCATGTTGCACTTGTAGTAGTTATAGATATGAGTATCTAACTCTATTTATGTACGTTACAAGTTTCGAAATAAATCTTAAAATAATATTCTGAATTTGCACCCCTTAAAAATTATTATTAAAATTTGTACATTTTTCTTATTTTTCTTCTTACTTCCCAATTCTTACTTCATATTTTCTACATTTTCTATTTTCTTATTTTCCAAGAATTTCAATAATAAAGTTACTCTTTTGTTTAGTCTGTTTGTTCTTAAATTTTTTCATAAAATTGCCACCCCATTATTTCTAGGGTCGTTAGCGCATTTACTTGTCTCTATCTCTTTCTCCCGTTTCATTTTACTTTCAAAAGAGTACTCAAAAAACTTTAGTATTTTCAACTGTCGAAACGAAATACGAAATACTGAAATCAACGAGATAAAATTATTTATGTAGATAAGATACATTATTATAATCATAATCGTATACGAATAGCATAAACAAAATTTTCTCTATTTTTGCAAAAACTTTGATGTCCTTACATTGAAGTAAATACTCCTCCTTTGCTGTTATCCAAATGATGTTTTAAATTTTTAACTTTTTCCAATTTAATAATCATTAGGGTGAGAAATCCCTAATGCTAAAAAGACCCTTATTTTATCATATTTCTATTACCACAACCATAATATAAATTTTAACGTTGAAATAAAATAAAAAAACCAACGAAAAAATTCCTTTAATAACAAAAATATTTCATACACCCCCCCTAAGTAGATTTTTTTGTACGTTTATCTCAATGTTCTTATAAATATGTTGAGAGTACGAAATAATAATAATTCTCTAAAATTACATTTAAGCTTTATTCAAATATTTCTTTTAGAATTCCGAAATTATTGCTATTTTTTCTTTCATCTGAGTAGAATTTATTAGTTAAAAACTTTTTCTGCCAAAACGAATCATTTTAACAAATCAGCCATTTTCTTAACGTTGAAATTATTACTTTATTTTTTTATAGAAATATTTTCTCTACGATTAGTTGGTATAGTCATAAATTCACTACAATTATCTTTTTTATAAAATTTATTTAAATTGTTACACTTTAAAATTTTTTGCCTAGCAGTAATTTACTTACAGATAAATCAATATTTCCTTCTTAAGATTATTTTTAAAAAATTTTAATCATAACGACCCCTTTTGTTAGAAGAAGTTGAAAAAGATATTTATGCTAATTAAACTACTTACTTAAATTTGTTCAAAGAGCAATAATACATTTGTGAGCATGCAAACATTTTTCGAAGCATCTAATTTATAAAGAATCTAGAATTCCTAATCAAATAAGTATTATTTTTATAGATTTTTCTGACAATAAATATGATTTTTCAATTAAGCTTGTATGTAAATATAATCCGATTGCATAAGATATCCTTATAAATAATTAAGCCTACAAAAATCATTATTCTTATATTCTTCTCATAGAAAATCTCAAAACTTTTTATATATTTTTGCAGATTTTCAATTCATTAAAAATGATTTAACTTACAACGTTTACAACAATTACATGGAATGGCAGTCTAAAAGCGTTGTTCAAAATTTTATTTTACTTTTAAATATTTATACTCTGAAAATATATGAAATGAAGAATATTGATCTATAAAAAAAAATATTTTTAAATCAATCCTATTAATACTATTAAATTTCCGTAAGGTATGAGTGGAGTGCAAAAAAAAATTTATGCAGCTTACATATGATAGGATTTATATTTAATGACTCCTATTAGAAATCATTTAATCCCTTTCTGAGTATTACTACACAACAAAGTATTGCTCATATATTTTTAAAACCATTTTATATTTTGTTTTGATATACGAGATTTGGTAGACAAGTAATGCTACTATTTTATTTTTTCCAACAATTTTATTTTAAATTTTTACCTCTTCAAAGTAGTTCTTTGGGCAGCTACACAGCGGCGGATGCGTTGGTTCTTCTTTTCGTACCTGTGCTGTAAGGCTTCAACTAAAATCGTCCTTTGGATATTATCGACATTAGCAAAATGTTGCCCTCTCAAGTGATCTCCGGGAACAAAAAAGAGGCACGCGGTCTTTGATCGGGTGAATAAGATACTTTGGTAATGAGAGGAATCCATTTTTCGGACAAAAACTTGCTGATGGAGCATCCAAGTGTCTGCAATATCCGATCTGATGCGCAGAACTCTTTTTCTGAACTTTTTAACGACTCAATATATTCTTCTCGTAAAAAACTCCCTGAAATATTCCAAGTTTTTATCAGTTTTCAAAGTTGAAGTACTTTCTGAGAGACGTTGATCTTTCACAGCTTTCTAGACCTCCAAAAATACCAAATACAACCGAAAACTTCTATTCTTGATAAGAATTATTCCCCATAGGCTCATTATAGCTTTTCTTAATTCAAACCTATAATAAGCTTAAGATAAAATTTTATGACGCATTATTACTCCAAATTTTGTTGTTCCATTTTTTGAAAGGTACTATTAAAGCAAAACTTCGCCGGACTGGATTCAAACTTGTACTGTAGGTTTATAAAGGACTAACGTCCAATCTATGTGGAAGAAAAATCTGCTGTACTACCAGATGTCATTATTTTCCTGTCGCTCTTCGTATAGTATTACTTTTTGTATGTACATTAATGTTTATTACGAGGTATCCGTCTTTTTAATTGGGAAAGTATAACTCTGTTAATTGACAGTTATCATTATCAGATAAGACAAAAGTAATATTTATTTAAGTTAAAATTTGGCATTATATTAATATACCAGGGGTATAAGCTTAAATCCGCTAATTTTTAGTCAAAAACACATATTTTTTCATAGAAAGCAAAAACAAATTTATTCAATGTACTTGCTCTCGCTAGCTACACATTTTTCCCATCTCTCGGGCAATTTGTGGATACCACGCCAAAAAAATTCCTTCTCTTTCGAGGCAAAACACTCATCAAGCCATTTTCGGACGTCTTCGTAAGAATCGAAGTGCTGCTCAGTGAGCGCGTGACCCATCGACGAAAACAGGTAATAGTCGGAAGGGGCCAGGTCTGGTGAATAAGCGGGGTAGAGTAGCACCTCCCAGTTGAGTGTCTCCAAGTAGTTTCGAACCATTTTTGACGTGTGCGATGGTGCGTTGTCGTGGAGGAAAATCAGCTTGTCATGTCATTATTGATAATCCGTCCTTTTTTCACGCAGAGCACTGTGGAATTTGATCAGTTGTTGGTGGTAGTGGTAGGCATTGACAGTTTCACCAGGTTTCAACATCTCATAGTAGACGATACCCTGCTGATCCCACCAAACGCACAACATCGTCTTCCGTCCGAAGTGATTTGGTATTGGGGAAGATGTCGATGGTTGACCGGGATCAACCCACGATTTCTTTCGTTTAGGATTCTCAAAATATATCCACTTTTTATCGCCTGGCACAATCCAATGCAGGAATGACTTCCCATTTTGTCTGGAGAGCAAAATTTCGTATGTGTTTTGGCGTCGCTCCATCTGCCTATCGTTCAATTCATGCGGCACCCATTTTCCGATATTTTCAATCTTCCCTATGGTACCCAGACGCATGAAAATGGCTGGTTGAGTAACACCCAATTGCTCCACGAGCATTTTTTGTGATTGGGTATCGTCTTCGTCCAGAAGAGCCTGCAATTGATGGTCCTCAAACTTCCTAGGCCGATTTTCACGCTTTTTGTCCCACAAGTCAAAATTGCCGTCTTTGAACCGACGAAACTAATCTCGGCACGTTGTTTCCGATAAAGACTGTCACCATTAGCCTCCATAAGCATTCGATGCGATTCGGCAGCCGATTTTTTCAAATTGAAGCAGAAAAGCAGAGCTTCCCGCATATGCTCTTTTTCTGGCACAAAACTAAACATGAATACCAAAAGAAAAATATATGTTGTTGTACGAAATTGCTGACAATGTGCACTGATTAATGTTGACAGATATCAAACTCATAAAAAAAAGTATGGCTTGCCCATGGTAGGTTAATACGCTCACTCACGCCATCTATGACCAAACAGCGGATTTAAGCTTATACACCTGGTATTTACGAATTTCCTTATTCTTCGGTGATGAAGCTCATTTCTCCTTCTGCAGATACATATGTTAATATCCGAAATTGGTCTAAAAATGTCCAAATAATTATAAAAAAGCTATTTTATTCCTAACATGTGATTGTTTTATGTGAATTTTGTTTTGAAGTTGTCATTTGCACAATTTCCTATGAAAATGAAAAACGTGTTTGAGTTACCGTCAATTCTGAGAGCTATGGCCATATGATAACCCATTTTTTTGGCCTTAACTCAACTATTTTAATACAAACTATATTATGTATTATGAAAATAGTACAAAAAATTACAAAACATAACAAATGTTAACTTTATTGCGCGATAAACTTTCAGGATGCATAATTCCGAGATATGGTGTTGTAAATTGTCCTCCAAGATCATGCAATTTGATGCTATTAGAGATTTTTTTCTAAAACTGTACAAACTATTAGGTTTCTTTTAATAATTTATAAATTTTAAAATATTTAAAATTTAATATCCATCAAATACTCGTAATAACCGAATTGTATACCGAATATAAGCAAAATTCATTAAAAACTACCTCCAAAAGTAAACTTTTCAATAATTTTATATATTTTACAAAATGAAAAAAATAAAAAAATATACAATAATTAAACAAAAATTTTATCCAAATCTAAATTGAAATTATTTTTGATTTAATTTTACTCTCCAAAACTAAAAGTGGATAATCTTTTTTCTTTTTTTTGGTTAATAATGGAATATTGGAGTTAACTAAAATCTACTTATTCTTAATAATAAATATACAATAATTTAAGGAAATGTTTTATAAATTAATTATTTATTCATTTTTGAAGTTAGGATAACTTGAAATATTATATAATTAACTGTTTATGAAATATCATAAAAAGTGGAGTAATTTCCTATCATTGGTTAACCTGGGACACTATTTATAATAAAACCATTCCAAAAACTTCTCTTATATATTTTCAATTTTTCATAAATGTACAAAAACCTATAGTATAAGTGCAATGACAATAAATACACATACAGTATCTTGTTGTCAAATTATGTAATATTTTTTCTTCTTATTCAACTAAGAACTACTCGTATTTACAAAATTTTATTTTTTATTTGGTGAAAATCGACCATTTTGTGCCTCTATTTTCGATTTATTCAAATTGAAATTGTACGTCAGTCATTCCGGGTTCTTAACCGAATTTCTCTTTGTTGTTGCAAGGATACAGATATCTACGTGTATGTGTATGTCTCTGCAAATAATAAAAAGTTTACAGTATCCTCTGGATGAATGGGCCATCCCTTATTGGTAAATTGTCACTTGTCTGTCAATATTCACTTCCATATTCGAGCATTGAATTATATGGAAATTTCTATTGTATTTTTGCCAAGTGAAAAATTTTTTCGTCCAAATTTGAAGAGCTTTCAATAGAATAGCACTTGAGCAACGAAAAACTGACTGTAGAATATTGTGACGCCGTTCTATTCTACTTTTTCTTTTGTACTTTTTATGATTATTATTATTCTTTCTTTTCTGTTCGATATATTTATTTTTTCTATGATTCTGTAAAAATATTTTCCTTTTTTTTCCGCATCTTACATTTTTTACCAATCCAATATTTTGTTTTAGCAAACATACAACAAAGTATTTGATTCTATTATGCACAAGTGTCGGTTAGGATAAATAGGATATGAAGAGAACAATGATGATTTGAAAGTGGAAAAATTATTGAAAAGTTTTCCGGAGCCATAATCTGAATTTATTTTCAAGTTTTCAAGCTTTAGCTATAGCTGATCCCATAGTTGGTGCCAGAGTGCTTCTCGCAAGAGTACAATCTTCAAAATGAAAACTAAAATCATGACTAAAGTGGAGTTTTATGAGAAAAAAATAACCACCGATGATAGGATGCTTAGATGTGACAAAAATTCCTTCTTTGGCAATCAACATGTGATAATATGACAACTAACACATATTTATTGACTTGAAAATAAATAATTTCAAAGTTGCGATAAAATGTCAAAAAAACCTCGTCTTCAACTAATTTATTCTGTTCTGTAAAGATTCAATCAAAATCGGGTATGTCCTTTGTTTGATTTTCTATTCAATATTGAGACATTTTGATTTTTCGCATAAAAAAATATATTGTTTGTATAAAAGTATATGCAAATTTTCCATCATCCATTATGAATGTGTGTACAGAACGTGGTTTGGCGATAGTGTTTACTCTAAAAAATCACTGAAGTGTTTTTGGCACGATATTAAGGCAATTCTATAGATTTAATCTATTTTTGTTTATATATTTATACAATATTAGGATAAAAATATATTTGAAATTCAAAATAGTATGCTTGTTAAAATAATTTTTGGTGTTTTTTTTTCATACCAATCAAAACATGGTTGAACAATTTCAATTTAAGAAAAATATTTGTTTCAGCATTCGAAAAAGAATATAAATTTTGAATATTCTAAATAAAATATTATATTTTTATATAATATAATCTAGAGTTACCATTATTAGATATTCAATTTATTTTACAAGATACTAATTATTATGTTTAATTCTACAAATTCACAATTTTTTTTTCATAATTTAGCGACGCGAAAACGTATGGTTTTGGATGCCAATCTCAAAATTTCTCATCCTGGTAACTTGTGCCAACATTTTTCGAAAGCCACAAATGGTTCAAATTCAAATCTTTAACTTCAGGCAAAAAATAAGCCGATTATCATATGGCGACAACACTCAGAATTGAAGGTAACAGTCTCTCCTTCTTCATTTTCAAATAAATACGGGCCAATCTCACCTTCAGATGAAAATGCATACCACACAGCAACTTTTCACGGATACAATGACTTCTTGACAGTAAGTACTGTTCTTTTACGTGGCATACCTTTTGTTAGAAATAATACCACGAATAGCCTATGACCATAGGGATTAAGATACGCTCAATCAATGCACCTCCAAACCTGATTAACGAGTAACAGTAAGCCATCAATTATAAACTGATTACACCAAATGTTTGTGACGAGGCCTATCTAAACCACTGCTATCATTAGCAGAGACAGCGTCCGAGATAATTACCGATATCTCCCCACGAGCGGTCCGGAGACCATAACCTCGATGTGTATTAACCACAGCCACCAAGTTGCTGCCAAATGGCGCCTCACCTAAATCGGGTACAGCGTGTTTTCACACCATGGGGCACCCCGATTACCGTGGTACTAATATTTATATTAATAGTACTTCGGTTTGTACTCTGCTCATTGAGCTACGGTCAGGAATCTTGGAAATTCCTAGGCAGCACTAAGCCAGCTCAGGTACGCGGGTTCTCCAAGACTCGAAAGTACAACCGGAATCGACCTTGGTCTTTCACCCGGTTATAGCCACCCTTCATGTCATTCTAACACTCATTCACGCACCATTCTCGCTCTCCTCTCAAATAGTGCCGCGGCAAATATATTAAGGCATTCATACACCCAAAACACCACTCACATCCATATCCTCATCATTCACCAAGATTCCACATGCACTTAAGTCACGCAAATCCCCGTACAGGCCACACTCAATGAGAAGGTGCTCGGCACTCTCCTCCGCCGCCCCACAAAGGCATCTAGCCTCCGCAGCTAGACCACGCCTGTGCAGGAATCCATTCACACTGCCGTGTCCCGTGAGTAAATACCCAAGGTACAGACCAAATTCAAATCCATACGCAGATGCAAAGCACACATCCGAAATGAACATGTGCGTCCATCTGCCACATTGTTGGGTACAGTGTATTTTAACAGCATGGAGTACCCGATTCCCGTGCCATCTATTATTATTTTAACAGAAGAACTTTGTAAATTCCTATGCACCGCTAAGCCAGTTCGCCAGGACCCGAGGATATAACCGGAATAGACCTTGGTCTATGACCCAGTTGTAACTATATTGTCTCTCAAACACTCTTATAGCACACCTATTCAAACATTCGTAACTCTGATGCATACTCAGTGCACCTCTCAAATCCTCTCCATTCTTATTTATTCTAATTCCAAAAGCATCCTGATCTATAAGATAATCATCCATGAGGAGGTGACGGGCACTCTTTCGTGGTGCATCATATAGACACTCTGCTCTTGCACTCAATCCTCTCTTATATATAAACCCATTCAAACTACCGTGCCCGGTTATCAGATATCCAAGGAATAGGCACCATTAAAATGTGTTTGTCGAAGCCAACGTGATATATGAGATAAACCTGTCTCTCATGGTTGTTGCCAGATATCATACATTCTTTCCAGAACTAGAGCCCATCGTTAACGCTCTCTAAGATCCTCAATTTTTTTATTCAGAACTGAATAGAGAATACTTCTACAGAGCACCTTTAGGTCCCACAAGATTTCCCGTATTAACTATTTCGACCTAATGTGTCCTTCAGCAGTGGCTTTTTAACAGTCACTTTTGGGTTTTCAGAGCTCTTTATATGGATTGGTAGTTAAACAATCTATTGTATATAAAAAATTATTAAAGTAACTAAATATTATGTTTAATAATAAATAACCTTTTACATAGAGAGGGGTCAAAAAATAATTAAATTATTTTTGATAAAGTATTACTATTAAGTATTTAATATTTAAACTTAAAATGATTTGTTTAATATCCGATCCCCATCTACATTCTTCAATCGTATTTTTCTACGAAAAAACCACTTTCTTAGTAATTACAGCTATTAAAATGAATAGAATTTTATTTAAGTAAATATTTCACGTTCTACAATTTTGTTGAGGATAATACTTATGAATATGCTTCAGCTTTGCAATATCGAAAAGAAAATTTAGACTCAACTTGGCTAAATTTTTGTTTTCTATCGAAATTCTTTAATGTACGTGTATGTTTATTGCTTCGAACACACAATTTCATTATAACATCATTATTTTCAAAGTTCGGATTTATTCTAATACATGCTACTATATACTTATGGGATTGTGTGTATACCACAACTGAGCTCGTCCTTATCATATATTCAGGCGGAATTTAAGTTACTTAGGATTGAAGGCTTGTATCGATTTTGTAATCTTTTGTACTGACGTTAATGCAAAATTGAAGACTCGGGTTAGTTTAGACTCCTTGTGCACTTGTCGATGCCTTTTAGCGATGACTCCCAACTTGGTACACAGTAGTACAGACTTACATTCTAGAATCCTTCCAACTTTCTCAACAATATCAAATATTTATTCTACTAATATGAGGGCTTCATTAGATTATCCTATATATGCAAGTATATATGTAGATATGCTCATAAAGGAAAGTATTAAAGAAATAAATACCAACAACAAACTTTTCCTAAATTTACTTTATGACTTTTATCGTTTCCAGATCGTAAACAGTCGCTTATTTTGCAATTTCACAAATTCATTTAATACTGGCAGGAAATCCTCTGTTTTTCCATATCATATAGTTATAGAAACTATTTAATTTCATTTTAATCAAAAAGGATTTTTTTTGTTATTTATAAGTTCAATAAATATAGAATCATGTTTTACTGTGAATTCTTCAAATTTAATAATACGTTTTAATATAAATCTTTTAAATAAGTTTGTTTATTTGTCAGATTGTAGATTATTTCTAAAGTGGAGTTGTAGATTTATTGGAAAATTTTCCTTATTTTTAGTATATAAAAATTAAAATAAGTGAATAATATATAATGCTTAATTAAACGGAGTGTACAAGATGCAACGGAAAAGTAATGAGACTGATTTTTTTTGGAACAATTTTATTTTATTTTTATATATCACACTATTATTCCCTTCAAAATAGATCTCTTTGATCGTTATACGAGGTCTCTTCAAAAAGTATCGCGAATTTTGAATTTCCGCGGGTTACGTTTATGGTTATAATGTGGAAACCAAAGCTCAATCATCCCAATGGAAGCTGCCGCATAAGCCAAGACCGAAAAAAGCGCTCCAAGTTCGGTCGAATGTGAAGGTTTTGCTTACAATTTTCTTCGATTGCAGGGGCGTGGTGCATCATAAGTTCTTGTCACAGGGTAGAACAGTCAATAAGGACTATTACCTGTAAGTTATGCGTACGTGTAAGTTGCGCGAAGCAATCCACCAGAAACTCCCGGATTTGTGGAAGAACAAAAATTGGCTTTTGCACCATGATAACGCTCCTGCTTACGCATCGTTGGCCAAAACCAACACACTAATAATGCCGCAACCACCGTATTCCCCAGATCTGGCCCCCTGTGACTTTTTCTTGTTCCCGAAACAGATTCTTTGATCCATTTTTTTGGAATTAAATCAGTTGTCAAAAATTAACTGAATATTCAAAATGGCCGAACTTATCGGCATAAATGAGAGACATGAGTACCAACATAACGCCCCAAAAAAATTGAAAATCAAATATACGTAACTCGCGTAAATTCAAAATTCGCGATACTTTTTGAACAGACCTCGTACATCAACGGAAGTATTTATAGCAGTTATGGACGCCTTTAAATGGAATCGCCTACAGCTGCTCGGTTACACTTTTTTCGATGTTAACGACGGTACGAAGACGTTCTTTTGATTTTGGGGAATAAAAACAGTTAGACAGACTCTGGTTAGATGAATAGAGATGCTGGACGGTCACTGTACTATGGCCAAGTGACAGAGATAAAGCGAAGAACGTTTTCCTGAACCTTCGAATGTTTTCCTGGCTTAAAAGAATCTTCACCCGTTTTACATTTTTCTCAGTTTTGGACCTTCCTGAGCGAGGTTCATCTTCCACTGCCGCTCGGTCTCCAAAAATTCTCTATTTAAACGAAAAATATGTACTCTTCATGAGTAATATTTCTTAAAGGCTGGTTATAACTTTTTGTAAGTTAAACTGGTGGATTCACTAAACTTCACACAAACTTTGATGGTACAAAAACAATTATTCAATTGTCGTGTTCTATAGGGCCGTGTATTTACCAAACGAGGTTAAAACTTATATTAGCAAGAACTAACGTACCAGCTATATGAAGGTAAAAATCGCAGTGTTACCAGCTTGTAAAAGTAACGTGATCCTTTCCATCTCGTAAAATCAATTTTGAATTTAGGGTTGTGTTATTGAAGAATTTTGTCTGCCCGATTGGAATCTTTATCAACTGTTAAAACTTTTGTATTATCAGCAAATGTAGCGATAAGGTAATTATTGGTAGTAAGAACAGCGGAATTGTAAATACTATAAATAATAGGGAAACCAGCTTTATTAGAGGTAATATCGGTGTATATTTGGCTTTTATACATTGACAAGTTACGTTCAAACAGATAGTATTTAATTATTATATAATAGGTAGAAGGAAGGATACACTTGAGTTTCCATAGTACTCTTACTATGGAGTAATATATTTAACAATGCGCTGGAAGGTCAAATGCTGAGTACAGAGTAATTAATATGAATAAAATAAAATACAGTTTAAATTTGTATGATTTCCCATTTGTTTTTTAAATATTTAACGCAGAAAGAAAATCATTTTTTTAAAGTGTGCCATAAAAAGTTGGTATATATTATAATCTCTGCTATAAAATAACAAAATTCCCCGAATTTTTGATTGCATAGAAATTAATGCTAATTTTTGAAAGAAAATAACAATTCGTAAAGTTCCTATGCGTTAAACTTTTTTAACCTGTTCACTTCTCACACGTGTGCTATGCTCATATATTGTATGGAATAATTTTATTCATACCCCTATTATCTTCTGAAATTATATTATTAAACTTAAAAGAAGGGTAAACTTTATATGAGTTTAATTTAATGCAATTATTTTAATTTATTTTTTTTTTGCCGTACTTAAAAAGTATACTTTGTTTACACGAAATAAAGTTTTCTGTTGAAAAATTTCCTCATTTACTTACTTATATCCATACAGAAACTTGAACATAAAGTAAAAGTTACCTTTTAAAGTAATGGATACTTTGTAAAAATTACTTAGTATATTTCAAAGAAAAAAATCTAAACAATAAAATATAGACAAATTTGTAGCTCTGAATATAAAACAGTAAAAACTTAGTTAGAAGTTTTCTCACGTGGAAAATAAACAATGTGTTTTTATTTTTATAACAAATAAAAAATATCGAAATATATTAAAATGTATGTTAGAACATTTTTATAAGCTATAAAAATTGAAGGGAAATATTTTCTCCAGATAACGTAAAGAAAATTATACGTTAGATATTAAATATTACTTAACTTACTATGTTGAGAGATGACAAAAGGTGTCAACTCTTCCTTCATTGTTCATGTGATTCGCTTATTACATATATCAAATTTACTTGTTACTTACAACAAGTAAATTTGTCAACTCTTCCTTCATTGTTCATGTGATTTGCTTTTTACATACATCAAATTTACTTGTGATTTGCTTATTCCAGTTGTTACTACAAATAATGGCTATAAAAAGATGCATTATTTAGAAAAAAAAATTTAAAGGAATAAATTTCCTCCTAAAAAAGAATAAATTTTAAATTTATGTTGTAAGTATTTTTAAATAAATTTATTCTAATAACAGTTTTGAAATAATCAGAAAAGCTTTTACCATTAAAAGTTTTAATCGACTGTTTAGCATTAATTGAATTATTTTAATTTGTCCAAGAAAAACAACGAAACCATTACTTATATACTTTTTCTCATAATTATAATTAATTATATTTTTCGCATCTATTGACGTATATTTATATTACAAATGTTATGGCCCCAATTTCTATAATAAATAACTTCAAATGTATCATCAAAGCTTGTTTTACAACTCCCTCGAGACCTACCCATATACCAGTTTAATTTAATATTTAAAAAGCTTTGATGTTATAAAAATATTTAAAAAATTTAGCCTGAAAAAAATCAATAATCAGCTTTATTAGAGGGATAATTAAATACTACGACTATAATTCTTTTATACGGACTTTCGTTGAAATTCAAGAACAATTTTTAATTTAACAAAAACATCTCGAAAAACATTTCTCAGATGTTCGTCATCCAAACAATCTATTTGATATCATCATAGTCAATTGTATTTTTTTTTCTTCTATTGACTAAAATATTTTTTAATATAAATTACTCACTCACCATCAGAGTACTTTGTTAAAAATTTGAAGAAAAATATTCCAACCTACGTGAAAGTCCTTTATCCTTAGAGGGTGAAATATAATCAATAAAATAAGAAAATATACGGCAAAAAAAATCATAAATTCAAAAAGTAATTAATATTGGAAGTAAAATTAAATTTTGCCTAATTCATTATCAATAATTTCTAAATAAAGTACACTTTAAAAAAAATAGTCATAATAATGGAAAAAATCCATTACATTAATAGGAAAATTTTCTTTTTTATAATAAAAATTTATTGATTTATAAGTAGTAGTAGGATAAATCTACTTTCATCTTTCGTCAATTATTTTTCAATACTATTCAAAATATTTTCTTTATTTTGATAAATATAAATTAATATCATCATCAAAATATTTCAATTCTATTTAGCATATCCTTTTAGAATTTTCAATTAAAATCGGAAAATGAATAAGGATTTTTTCCAAATCATCTTTTTAAATGACGATATCGAATTTATTTATTTTATACCGAAATAACAAAAAAAAACAGTATATTCATATCGTATCAGAATCTAAAAATATATTTTTTTATATAAAAATACTCCGGAGATAATATTGTATAAAAAAAAGGAAACCTTCAACTAGTATACGAATAATTCGACAATTTAATATTTAATTTGTATAGCTTTTGGGAATAAATTTCATCATAAATTTCGATATAAGAAAAAAATTTTTTTTTTGCTTTCAATATTATTTTTAAAAACATTTTATCGTTAATCTATCAAATAAATTTTTGAGCTAATAATAAAATTTGAAAAGCAGAGGGGGGAAAATCCCCAGAAGTCTTTTTAGATGGATCCTTTTCAGATTCGATATATTTATTTTCATTCATATTTCAAATCCCGACGGAAAATTCCTCCATTCTGTCAGATGCCAGTTTCATGATACTAGCAAGAATAAATGTTTAAAGAGTCAGTATCTATATTATATAAACTTCAACAAAAATTGAGAGAACTTTTATTTAGATTTCCCAGAAAAAGGATTTCGTAAAGATTTTATGAGATAAGCAAAAATATACATACTCTTTTTCTTCATATTTTCGATTCTCTTACATTTCAGATAGACAGTGACTAAATTTCTCTTAAATATTTGCACATTGAATTGAAGAGTAACTCATAGAGTTTCTTGTACAAATTTATTTTTGAGTATAATAAAAATTCAAATATAGAAAAATTTTGTCAAACTTGAAATTTACTCAAACAAAAATTATTGCTACGAGTTAGTATGATAATTCAGTGATAAATAAAGGAAGGAATTAGCTTATTCGGCAAAAATTGATTTAGTTTTCAACTTTATCTCTTCTAAGTTCGATTTGTTTAATTTTTTGATACTACATGTATAGTACGATTTGTCAAACCAAAAAAAAACAAGTCTTAGTTTCGGATATAACCTTACAATTGAATCCATTATTCAATTCCTTCATTTTAGGAAATAGAAACAAGTCGCAAGAAGCCAAATCTGGAGAATACGGCGAATGGAGAAGTAATTAATGATGAATTTCACTAATGTTTCTATTACAATTACCAAATGCATTATCATGATGCACCAGAACTTTTTTCTTTGCCAAATATGCGGGCATTGTTCTTTATATGAAGCATAATATTGTTTTGTTATGGTTTTTCGATTGTCAAGATAGTATGTAAAGATTATGCCACGTGTATCTTAGAAGGCAGTAGCCATAAGCTTTCCTGCCAATGGAACCTTTTTGGTTATTACGTTCTTTGGTGTGCATTCGCTAATGAAAATTAATTGTTTTGACAGAATATAAATAACAGTTATGAATGTATTCAAAAATTTATTTGGATTACACTTAAAATCTCTAAACACTCCATTATATTTGTTACACGTTATTTTGAGATATTTATCATATCAGGCATCTCATATACTTTTTATCTACTTTTTTTAAAACAATATCATAGATTTTATTAATTATTTCTTCGGTTGTGACCTAAATTGGACGTTCTTGGCGCTTAGCATTACTTCTAAATTATTACATAATATAATAAGGTGTCCCTATTATAAATTTTAAGATTGCTTTTACTTTCATATATTGGTTTTTTCACTTTAAAAAATAGTATTTTATTAACACACGAAATTCACTTTTTACCATATTAATAAAAAGCATAAAGCTTTTCTGCTTTAAATAGGTTTTAAAATAGAACTAATAAATACATGATATCACTTTATTATTTTCCTATGATAAAAAAAAATATTTAGCTGATATCAGCAAACATCTCTTGCATTTATCACAGACTTATCAGATTGCCTTCGTAAATAAATTCCTCATGAAAATTACAGTACTGAAAATACACATTACCCATTCCACATTTTATAAACAAAAATTTTTGCAATTTAAATTAATAAATTTTATTTAAATTAAAAAATTAGTTCACATAGCATTCCAAAGATATGTACATGCGTTTTGTTAGCAAGAAAATTATACTTTTGTATTATTAACTTTTATTTATAATTTCAAAGTTTACTCTACTTATTTGTTTTTATATTTTTTTTTTCTTAAAAAATAACCACAAATAATAATTTGTAGAATATGTTCCATAAAAAAAAAAAAAACTTCTAAACTTGTAAACTTTGGACAATTTTCGGACATCAAATTATTTTGATTTGATTTTATTTTTTATTTCAGAAATAAAGAACAGAATGAAAAAACTTTATATTGTTGACTATTTGATCCAATTTATGTAGAAGAAAAAAATGTTAACCCTGCATTTTATGGAAACAAGAAGATTATACTATAAAAAGAATTTATCATGAAATACAATATTTGCTATTACAGAATTATCAAAAGAAAGGAGAAAAGTTACAAAATAAGTGACCATAATACGAAAAAAGCCTTGAAGCTAGGATAAAATTGATACTAAAAAGAAAAGCAAAACTGCCCAAAAAAAGGACTTCAATAGAAATTTTGTAAACTTCTTACAACATTTCCACAGAACAAACAAATAAAAATTTTATACAAGAAAATATCCTTTTGATATTTTTCTAACCCTTTACGTTTTTCTTTTTTTATATATTTTATTTTTTATAGATAACCCAAGGGAAATAAAACTAGTTTAAGTAAATAAAAATAGAATATTTACTATGTAAGATATTAAATCAAAAGGCAACATTTTTGTGGTTAGTAAGAGATTAATTTTGTATAGAATTCAGTCTATAGTCGTAAAGGATTGATACGAAAAATCAATTGAATAACATAATACCACAGATGATATTAATTGGAAATCAGTTACCAGCCAATCATGATGAAATCATGTTCAAAGGACGAAGCCTGTATGCCTATTCGTTTAACGAAACTAATTTTCACAAACGCCAAGATATTGAAAGCTAACACTTTTAATTATTATTGGTTTGTTTGGTTAATTTGGAATAGAACTCAATCTTGGATTTATATCGAGAAATGTACTCTAGTCTTCAGAATTGAACTTAATTGGAATAGCTTCTGGATTAGTTAGTTTAGTAAAATACATGAATCGAACTGAATGCTCAACTACAAATATATATTTTGGAGTGCTTCAGGTGTTCGGATAGTAACCAACTAGAATAAATGAAAAATACACAACAATTTACGATGATTGCTTCAAATCTTTCCAGTTATAAATTTGACCTAAAGTCGTTTATATTATAATGTTAACATACTCACTAAAACAAATTCTTTGATTGACTATCAGTCAATTTTTCTTCATACTGGATTAGATTTCTTTCAGGTAATTTGCTTTGTAAATAGAAAAAGTGCACGTAGTTAAATCGAACTCTATATAAATACCTTGGATTTATTTGTATTGATATAAATTTAATTTAATCCTAATCGAATGGATAATGAAATAATAAATTATATTTATTAGAAATCATAATTCAAAAAAAATACTAGATTATTCATTTTTTAATTTGGAAAATATAGCTCTATTATTTGATAGTTGTTGAACAAATATATTATTTAAGATCATATTTTTATAGCTTTAAGTTTGGCATATTGTATTTTATTACAAATATATAGCAAAAAATTACTATAAAAATGTGGCTAGCTTGTTATATATCAAAATATGTCATTGGACAGTATTTCTCTGAAAATGAAGAAGGAGAATTCATTACTGCTAATAATGCTTTTTTGATGTGAACTTAAAAATTTTAATCTAAACTATGTGTGGTTCAAATAAGGTGATACCAAACAAGACCAATTTTTGTGATTAATGCGTGAAAATTTGCCAGGATGCGCAATTTTAAGATTTGGTGATGATAATTAGGCTACAAAATTTTGTGAATTAACAAATTTTTTTTTTTTTGAGCTCTATGAAGAATTGTATTTTTTTATGAGATTATTTTGATTTATTCAAAAAGAACTTTTTTATGGGGCTCTGCAAAAGATTGTATTCCTTTTTGAGAGTTACAGCCCGAAATATGCGAAAAAGTCATAAAAAATTACCTCAAAAGAATAGGGTTCTATAAAAATCTCGCGATGGCCATTTAAATAATATTATATTTTATAATTAATGGCAATGTCCAAACAATATAATGAATTAAAAATTTTATCAAATTCTGAATTTTAAGTATTTCTATTTAATTAAACTTTACTTTTGTAAATGGAACCACATGTGTTTTTGAAAAAACATTTAATTTTGTCTAAATGTCCAATAAAAAATAGAAAATTTACAATTTATTTAGAAGGAAAAAAAATAATCTCTTTAGTTGAACAAAATACATTTAATTTTGTTATTATTTCTTTAACTTTTCAAATCGATTTTCTGCAATAACTTTTTAGATTAAAATTGAAAGGAATATTTCATACCTTTCACGGTAAAATTCCCTTAAGGGAACATTTTTCATCTCTTCCAAAAGAGCGATAAACTTTTTAATCGAATTTACTATAATTCATTCTATTATTAGAGGATATATCTTTTTTCAATTAAGTCCATTCATAATTCATTTCAGTGTATATGAATGATCTTTTCAATATGATATCTTTGAAGATTATTCCAGGATTGAAAAACTACGGAAAATATCACTTTTTCACCAGAAATAATCAGAAAAATTGAATAAACATTGAAGTTACCAGAAGAAATAATTTTTCTACTTGAAGTTTATCTGCATTAAATATCCTTTATAAAGAGAACATTATACTTTCGAAAACTTAAAAACTTATCCGAATCGAATTAACTAAAAGTGAAAAAAACTTTTTTCAGGCATCTCCACATAATTCACTGAATTTTGCTTATTTGACAAATCCTTGGGTTCAATGAATATGTTCGTATTTTCTACATGAAACATTTTCAATAAACTGCAAACTGAGCAACTTTTATAAGAAGGCATCAATTTTCCAAGTTTAGTTATTTGGTCAAGCTAAAAAATTCTACGTTACCCTAAATATGTAGGTAGGAATATTTATTAAATTGGCATCTTTATAAGCATTTTACTTAAAAACTATAATAAATAGTTTAGCTTAATTTTGAATGAACAATAATTGATATAATTTTATTAAGACTCATTTGGAAAGTACAACACGATAAAAAAGCGAAAATATTCATCTATGACGTGATTGTGACTGTATTTTTTTATACTATTTACCATGATTCTAACCACATAATGTTATTTAGAGTAATTTATTTAATAGATTATATAATGCAAATACCTATTTCAAACGGATATCTCTAGAGAGGACACACCTTATATATTTATGGCTACCAGTCCACAATACATTCTGTAATAATTGGCAAAACTATTGTAGTAATATAGTTATTACCAATAGTAACTATGGTAGGCTAAATAAGCAGCTAAAAATACAAGTACACGTATTATAAAATTCAGACATTTTATAGTTTTTTTTTTTTCAAATATATTAATTATTATACTTTTTTCAAATATATTAACTAGATAAACATCAATTTAAAGCGCATTACCAACATTCAAGGATACATAAAATACTGAACCAACCACAACAATAACCGAAACAAGAAATAATAAAATGTTTTTTTATGATTTACTGAATATACAGTATCATTGACAACTAATAAATCACTTTAAACAAATACTTAAATACAAAAAAGCTACGTATATGCTAAATCATAACAACGAAACCTGGACAAAAGAGACAAACAAATGAAAGACAACTTTGGAAAACACCTTTGGTCACCACAATTGCATATAAGTCTACCTTCTTAGTACTTAACTCTCACCAAAATTGAGTTCCCGTCCTGATAACTCAAAATAAAAACACTCTTCATAATAAATAATATTTGTAACAAATTGTCTATCATCAAAATGATCCAAAAGCCGAACAAATCCAAAAACATTACTACCTAATATAGTCCCGTAAGTCTACCTCCCATTTTATAAAAAATATTTGAAAAATTAATCCTAAATCATATTTATTCTATTATTAAAATCGAAGGTATAATTGGTAACAGTTTCCATCAGAAACCAGACTGCCTAAGCGCATATCGTGATATATCATATGCTTTCGACCGTACATGCTACTTAAGACTCCTTTAAAAACTGCACCCTCTGGTTATTTCTATAGCCGAAAATCCTATCTCGCAGACCGATATATTAAGATAGTCAAAAATATAGAGTATTCTGAAATTTATCCTATCACCGCCGGTGTCCCGCAGGATAGCATTCTAGGTCTAATCTTTTTTAAGATTTATACCCACGATGATACTATAATAATATCCTCATCGCAACATATGCCACTGATACAGCTACCCTTACCCAGCATGAAGATCTTTCTACAGCCACTGCTATTTTATAGAACCACTGCAACTACTTAAGAATCTGGTTCAGAAGTTGCAGAGTAAAAGTGAAAGAGCAAAATTTTTTATGTGAAAACTAACAAAAAAAAAATACCGGTTTGAACTTTGGGGTTCGACTAAGCCTTCCAATTTCCATGGAATCCAAACTCTTCAATCCCAAATCCTTCAAATAATTATCAATGCTCTTTTTGATTTATTCATAAACTATGTATCTCTCGTTATAAAAAATTTCGTTCCCATCTATTTTATAATACTAATCCTTTACCAAGAAAACTGACATTTAAAACGGCGATCACCTCGAGATATTTTAAAATTACAAAATAAATTATCCTGTTTTTTAGAAATCATCGAAGGCTATTTTTCCCTATTCTTGTATATCTTTGAATTTCCGCAACAGGGACACTTTTAGGTGTAGATCCGTAACACAAGATCGATACTAGAAGTGGCCTACAGGTCTTGGCGAACTCGCGGTCCTGACCTGGTCTAGCAGTGCCAGGAAACTATAAGTTTCCTTACTACAGCTCTTTGAGTTTAAGAGCACCAGAACTAGCTAATACCTCGGGAGTCAGGACCCCACGGTGGTTCATCCACTGTTTCAGGCCAAGGCGAGGAGCCTTTGGAAGAAAACGTGGAAGACTATGGTTTTGCACCTATATCGTGGGTACAGTCTTAGGACAGGAGCTGAGGGTGACCAAATACAACAGTTAGGGTAGCTAGCTTGTAACCGGTTATGGCCCTACCTGTAATGGATGGAACCGATTAGAGGCAGGAACAGATAGTTGTACGTGGAGTAACAAGGGAGAAGTCTACTGGTTGAAATGACTCACCATTGAAATTGACGGAAGATTGACTGTTTGCCTGCATCATGCATGGGGCATGAAAAATGGTTAAGAAGAAGAAGAAGGAGAAGATGCTGAAGAAGATGAAGAAGATGAAGAAGATGAAGAAGATGAAGAAGATGAAGAAGATGAAGAAGATGAAGAAGATGAAGAAGATGAAGAAGATGAAGAAGATGAAGAAGATGAAGAAGATGAAGAAGATGAAGAAGATGAAGAAGATGAAGAAGATGAAGAAGATGAAGAAGATGAAGCAGATGATGAAGATGAAGAAGATGAAGAAGATGAAGAAGATGAAGAAGATGCTGAAGAAAATTAAACAGATGAAGAAGAAGAAGAAAATAAGAAAACGATGAAACCTGATAGAATATTCCATGCAAGAAAGGGCCCAAGCAAAAAATCAAAGAAGAATGCGTTGGATTGAAGCGAGCTGGGGAGTTGTTAAGTAATTGAGATGCGTACAATTACCTGGATCTAGTTAGCTGAGCTGGCAAAACCCATTACTTGAGTCTGTTTTGCGCGTTGATTGGATGTATCTCAATCCCTATGGTCGTAGGCGTCCCGTGCTATTACCATATGTCCAACGATAGGTATGCCACGTTAAATACAATAACATTACACTAATGCCCTTCAATTTTCGTTAAAGAATTTTCTTGTCGGAAATTGTATTTAAAAAGAAAACATTAGTAAAAATTACAACAATTACTAGGTGTACCAGTTGTAAAAAAATTAAATTAAAAACTGTATAGAATTATTACCCTCTTTTCTGATCTTATTTACTTAAAATTTATACAATATTTTTAAATATAATTAAAAATGTTTAACAAAAAGTTTCCATTATTTTTTTTCCAAATAATAAATATTAAAGCAGTTGGTATATTTAAAAAAAAAATCAATTTTTCAAACCTATAATAGATGAGCTGATAAAAACTTATTAAGCTATTTCGTATTAAAACTTTATGCTCAGACAGAAATTTGTTATACTTTCCGATAAAGCGTTGTATTACACCGGCTCCTGGTATTAATTGAACGACCTCAAAAATTAATTTCCAATAAAAAGTTTCTCCCGGGCAATAGGAAGCTATTGTACTATAGCTATTGTGTAAGTTTATCGGAAGCGGGGATGTTCAAAGATAAATTATACCCGGATGATTGGAAGCCATTACTTCTAATCCCCTTTCTTCTCTTATTGCCTATAGATAAAATAACACGAATCTTTGTACTCACAATGGCTTGTCTATAACCTCCGATAGGAGAATGGAAGCGAAGGGTTATATTTCTATTGTTCAAAGCTTCCTTCCAATAGAAAATTCATTCTATGGATGGTAAAAGTTTTTAATGTGTATATTGCGGGACAATTTTTTTTTTATTAATAAAACCATGCACTTCAGTTTCAATCTGCCGCTTATATTAATTACTAGATCCTCTGTGGTATTTTCTCTTAAAGTTAATCGCTAATAGTTCTGCTTGATTTCACTTTAGAATGACTTTTTCACCATAGTCAATTGTATCTATGAAATTTATGTTTATAGATAAAACTCAATAAAAATAATTGAAGCAATTTAAAATCAATAAAATTTTGTTTGAATTTTATTTGAAGCTAGTTTCAAAATTACAATTTTTAAACTTTTAACAATAATCAAAATAAATAAAAAAAAATTAAATATATTAAAGAAATTATCCAATTGACACTTCGAAAAGTAAAGTTGAATTAAATTAATTAAAAAATCAAATTTTAATAGAATTTTTATTGTTTTATGTTTCTTATATATTTTTATTATGCATCCACTTTAAATAACTACCATAAGATGTCGTGCAGAACTCCATCCTTTTGAGGTAATTTTTAATGAATTGTTTGCACATTTTTTGAATGAAATTCGGTCATTCCTAAAGTTGTATAAAAAAAGTGTCTCGAAATTTCGTGTCCTGGGAACTTTTTCCATAATGGTGGAACTATCTTGTTAAAACCTAATATAATATAATCTAGATTAAAATCTTTAAGTTCAGGTCTAACAAAAAAATTTTATCGTATGGCCATAGAGCTTAGAATTGACGGTAACGGTCTCTCCTTCTTCATTTTTAAGGATATACAGACCAACGATACCTTTAGATCAAAATACACACCAGAAAGTCACTTTTCGTGGATAAAATGAATTTTTCACAATTGCTGGTGTGTTTTTAGAGCATTCTATATGGCAATTTTTCTTATTGACGTATCCACCAACTGAGAAATAAGCATCATCACAGAAGAAAAATTGTGTGCGAAACTTGGCTAAGGAAAATTTAAACTTTTGAAGAAAATTTCCATAATTTTAACGAATTGTTTGAAATTTAAATTATCCATATTGTAAAAATTGGCAAATTACAAGCTTAGTAAATATTATCCTAAATAATATATGTAATTAAAAGCCATTGGATGATAGGGTTGTGTTTTTTAAACTATAACAATTACTAAATTTTCTGCATAAATTTTTTTTTTAATTTTAAAGATAAAAATTCAAAAAAATATGTTGTTAAAATTTCAAATTTTAGTAACAATAATTGGAAAAAGTGTTTAGGTATACTCATTATAAAATTAATGTTCATAATATGCAAACACATTTAACACACTATCATCGATGGTAAAAAAAAAAAAAAACAAACTGATTCGCTTAAATATGGACATTAAATTAACCATGGCCTAATTAAACTGTTAAACATTTCGAAGAATAGAGATAAACCTGTAAATGCGAGTTAATTATTGTGACAAATCGTGCAATTTAAAGAGAGTTCAGATCGTAACTGACAATCGGGTAGACGTAATGTGCGGGTATTTTACGCGGGTACCAAACCATAACCTCAAACATTCGTTGTCGCAGTCATTTTGAATGTCATGCACGTTCAATTTGTTGAGAGATTTATCGCTTTGGCTTGTAGAAATTGCAGACTAGCCTATGGTCATCGATGGATCATCATTGGAAAAAAAAACTATATCTACAAACAGTAAATAGATCCGCTTGTATATACGAAAATTACGCCCATTAATACAGACAGAGTGGATACAGTACTATTAATAATGGCTTGGTCTCGTAGGTAAATCCAACTCGTTGATTTGATTGTCTGAGCTATCCTGTCCAAATATTGCCTTTTTCAGTCTGATTCGGGTTGGTTTTACGAATAAAACCAGGTAGACCCGATTATTGGTATGGCCCCAAGTATTTTAGTCTGCTTTAAATGAACACAACCCTTTTCTGGTATTGGAATGTTTAACGACTACTATCGCTGTTCAGATTCAAACTAGCAGCAGACTCAACCAATATTCTTTGCAATATAAAATCGAACTGAAAAATAGCATTCGAAGCGGGTAAGGACACCTCGTTACCAATTCTTCTTATTCGAACAAGGCCGTATGTCACACTAAATGGGCACAATAGAAAATACGACCACGGCCTTTCGCTGTTGTGTAACTCTTGTGAGAACCCTTACGACATTCGACCGCCTTATCATTATGAATTAATTGAACTAGAAATTATATTCTAGGTTGAACTAAATAAACAGTATGTGTGTATGAAATTAATAATTATAATAGTCAAAATTTGTTGTTGTTTTTTTACCTTCATATTATGAACGAGTCAAAGTATAAAATTACATTTACTTTTTAAATTATGACCATTTAATTAATGCAGTAGCAAAACTCCAGAATTCTATTAATTAATTTAAATATTAAACAAAAAATTGTGTTACAATTTTAAAAAGACCTTCGGTATTTAGTTTCCTTTTTTAATATATGTTATTATCAGACAAATTATTTTATTAACTTACTCTCTTTGACTTTGATACCTTAAAAGATGTTTGCATATAAAACTAATATAGTAAGAGAATAAAATATTCGTAATTCTGGAGCTATTCTTTTTTATGATAAGTAATTTTTAGATATTGATTTTAATTTTTATACATTGCATAAATTTTATTATTATTATTTAATATTATCTAAATAACTGGTGGAAAGTTTTTTGCAAGATTCAATCTTTTTGAGATAATTTTTTTCGCATATTTTTTGCTAGACAGATTTTGTTTTGTGAATGCTATAAAGTTTAAAGTTTATCTGTACGAATACAATAATTTACATATTTTTAGAAGAAAAAGTCCAACGGCTTCAAAGCATACTATTTTGGAGGTCAATTGATATTACCACGGTAACAAACATTTATTATTATACGTACATAACACTCAGAATTTATGGTAACAGTCGATTCTTCTTTATTTTTAAAGAAAACTCACTTTTCGTTAATACAAAGGCTCTTCATAGTAACTTAAGGGTTTTAAGAATCCCATATAAGGCACATTTACCTATTGGCATATTTTTTGAGCGAGAAATTAGCCAAAGCAGTGAAGAAAATTTTATTTAAAAACAACCATTGAATGCCCTTTCTTTCAGAACTAAATCGGTGTATCATCTACTCATTGTTTTGACTCATTATCTTATATTGTGTAATATTATAATGAGCCATAATATAATATGGCAATATATAAAATAACTAAAACTTATCTTATTATTATATATTTATTTAACAATTAATAAATAGTAGTACTATTTTTTCCAAACCATAAAATGGATAATCCATTTTATTATAATTTTGGTAAAATTAATTTGAACTGCTTGAAATCTTTTTTAAAAATACATGTTATTATTTAAATTAACTTAACTTGAATGAATTTTAAAATAAATAAAATGTATTCGAATAAATTAGGAAATTATAATTAGGCAAATCTCAAATGAATTGAATCAAATTACAGATTATTTTGAGTTTTTCCATACTTTTAATTTATAAATTTTTTCATAATTCAATAGAAAAAGGAACTTATTCAGAAGAACAAATATCTTGAAAATTGAAATTTCCTGTGGTAATATTTTTTTTATATTTTCTAATTTAATTATTAAATGAATACAATTTTTCAATTAAAATTAATGAAGGTGCAAAATTCACGCTAAATAGCTAATAGACCACTTGAGGTGTTGACCATAGTTGCAATTTTATTGAATTACTATTGATTAAGGTAAATTTACTCAAACAAAATCAATAAATAAAATCTTTTCAGAAAATTCCATCGTGCATTATCGACTGCAATTAATCTTATGCCACCCTTATTCAATTTGTTAAAATTTGAAACTCGTTTTACCTTTTCAGACGTTCCATTTCTGTAGTTAACATTGGGTCATCACAAAATAAACAACCCCGTCCTTGTTGAATGAATACAATATCATCATCAATGAGTAAATTTGAAATTTTTTTCGCTGGAATACTTTCACGTTATTATTTTCAATCTGGCAATTAAAGTCAAAATTAGCATTTCAACATGATTGGAAATCTATAACACCAGCATCAGCATCGGTAGGAGCAACAATAGCAACAACCATACCACCACCCGCATCAGCTCTTACTATTATCTGTAATAGCAACTGAAGGACCATCAGCAAAAATAGTAGCATCAACAACACCCGAAGGATCAGCAAACAGAAACACTTTAGCACCGTCAGTCTGGGTCCTTTTTATATTCATTGAAGTGGCATGCACTATCGACTGGCAAATATTATTATACACTCACAGAAATATAATACCCTAGAATTGGCTACTATTTCTCTGGACATCTACTAGGCTTTCCAAAAGAATTTGCATAAATTTTTGCATTTGGTGCTATTTCAGGTAGTCAAACTGCAGCACACTGGTAGGTTCAATAAATCCTTCCATAACAAGATGGAATATTTTGTTTCCAAATTTTTCTACCGTCCCCTAAATTTCCTCTTATATACAAGCATATACGAATATGTATGCATACTAGTATTTGTATTCATTAACAATTTTAAATCTTTTTAATTATCTGAAGGTACAACCGTGAATCATTTAATTGTGATGATGTACATCATAAAACAGAATGTTTCTGTATACAATATCGTCTTTATTTCATCATGGAAATATTATGTAAAAATCAAAAAGGAACTTAATCATATTAACAAAATAAAAATCGTTAAATTAAAATTCTTAACTTGAAATTTTACAGTAAAATTATTATTGAAAATCAGATAAAAAAGAGTAAATTTGCGATACGGAAAGTAAAGCTAAATATAATAAATTTTATCAAATTTCTTATATTTTCATATTACTAAAATTTTATCATAATTCATTAAGTATAACATTACATAAATAGTTATCACAAAATTTCTTACAGGAAATTTTTGATAACTTTTCCGCATATTTCAGACTGTAATTCGGCTATTACTTGACGAATGTTAGTTTTTAATAGCTTTAAATATTTTCTATACGATTTTTGTATGAAATTAAGATTTTTATAATGAATTAATTAATATTCCAATATACTGAAAATTTTATTTTTATAAATCACAAAATTTAGAAAAAAATAAAATTCTTAATATAAAAGATGACTTTTTATAAAACCATTTATAAAAATAAATCGAAATGTGGTCAAAAAAAAAAAAGCAACTCACAATCAATTTGTAAAAGGAAGTTTTTGAAAAAACAATTTGTTCATAATTTCTGGTATGTGCGAAATATTAAATAATTTATGTACCCAAATTAAAACATCCATTTCTGTTTGCATTTAAAAAATTTATTCCTGCATATCCATTCTGTTTGGCGAATCAATTATTCACAAAAGCTCTGCAAAAAGTGAATTTCTCTTGCGAAATTATATTGGTTCTGTGTCCATCGTCAAATCCTTTTATTGCGTCCATTCTCTTCCTTTATACCATTTATTCCAAATGGCTAACTATGCGGGCAAACCGACAAGAATATGAATCGATATAACCATCACCATCACCATTACTACGAATATAAACTTCTCCATCGCTATGACCATCTTCATGACCATCACTGTTACCATCGCATCGGCATGCACTATGATTCTACTGAAAGGAGCAAAAATTGTGGAAGAGCTGATGCCGTTTCGTATGAAATGTTAACTGTGGTGTAATGCAAAAGCTTTCAAAACAAAATGAAAATGTACATTCAAGAAAAACCAAAATAAACAAAACGACAACAGTCCAAAAATATAGATATACTATGGAAAATGCAAGCAAAAACAATCCAATATGCACAAAAAAAAATGTATACACTCATAAGTAAATAAAACAGGAAAGGATGCAAAACCGGAAGAGACAAAAATCGAGTGCGATTTTATTTGTACACATTCAGGACATACATAAATTATTTATATTTGCAGGAAAATCACTCTATTGGAAAACGATATTAGACTTGATAGGCTGCTGTACTGTACAGACATTTTTAAAGCTGTCAAAATAAAAAATTATAAAAATAACCAAATAAACATGGAAAAAGGATATTTGTTTTAAGGATTTTCTATGCTGATTCGCCAACTTTTTTTGCGCGAAATATCTCCAACTATATTGAAAATAATCGCAATTTTATATACTATAAATTTCATAAAAATATTGGAAAATATTTATATTTAAAATGGTTTTTAAGTATGCATTTTCAAAATGGATCATTGGAAAATACGAGGTCGGTTCAAAAAGTATCGCAAATTTTCAAAAAGTACCGCGTGTTACGCATATTCGATTTCTACGATTTTTTTGTGGCGTTATGTTGGTACTTATATCTCTCACTTAAGCCAATAAGTTCGGCCATTTTGAATGTTCAGTTAATTTTTGACAGCTTCTTTGCTTGCACGTGTTTTAGCTCGTCTTCGATTTTTGCCCATTCCAAAAAATGGATCAAAGAATCTGTATCAAATTTTATGTGAAAAACAAAATTAATTTTGCTGCAGCATTCCGAATGTTGATTGTAGCATATGCATATGGTGAAGTTACCTTATACTGAAGCAACGTTTATCGGTGGTACAAAATGTTCTCAGAGGGCCGAGGAGATGTGAACGACAAAAAGCGTGCCGGACGACCGAGCACGTCAACAAGAGAGGAAACATTGATGAAGTGGCGAAAATAGTATTGGCCAATCGTCGAATCACCGTTAGAGAAGATGCTAAGGACCTAAACATATCGATTGCCATTCGATTTTTACCAATGATTTGGCGTGAGACGGGTCGCCGCGAAATTTATACCAAAATTGCTCAATTTCGAACAAAAACAGCATCGCATTAACATTGCTAAAGAGCTGTTGGACTCTGTCCGCGACAACCAAAATTTGCTCCAGAGGGACATAACTGATGATGAATCATGGGTTTATGGCTATGACATGGAAACCAAAGCTCAATCATACCAATGGAAGCTGCCGCACGAGGTTTTACTTACAGTTTTCTTCAATTTCAGGGGCGTGATGGACCATGAGTTCTTGCCAGAGGGTAGAACGGTCAATAAGGAATATTACCTGCAAGTTATGAGCATGTTGCGTGAAGCAATCTACCATTAACGCCCGGATTTGTGGAATAACAAAAATTGGCTTTTGCCATTTTTGGCCAAAAACAACACACTAATAATGCCGCAGCCACCGTATTCCCCAGATCTGGCCCCCTGTCACTTTTTCTTGTTCCAAAAACTGAAGAGCATCATGAAAGGACGACGCTAAGCTACGATTGAGGAGATAAAGACGGCATCGAAGGAGGAGCTGAACAAGATCATAAAAAATGATTTTTTGAAGTGCTTCGAGGATTGAAAAAAACGTTGACAGAAGTGTATAATATCTGGTGGGGATTACTTTGAAGGGGACAAAATAGATATTCATAAATACATAAATAATTTTTGAAAAAACACAAAATTCGCGATATATTTTGAACAGACCTCGTATTAGGTTTTAACTTGAAAATTCAATGTATTTACTGAAAACCAAAAGTATGCGACCACCTTAATAATAACCTATATTATAGAAAGCCTTTATGATCAAGAACTCATAATTTATTCGAATATATACTATTAAATATAATTAATAACAATAAGCAACAGCGCAAATTTAAAAGCTTAGAATTTAACAAAAGGAAATTGAAGCATTTCCTAGAGAGTTAGTATAAAATTTCTAGAAGTTGCGTTTCATCGTCAAATCGGAACTAATACTTAGAATTTAGCATGGTTTCATAATCCTAAAATTACAAGTTTAGACCAGCGTCGTTTAATTTTTATAACTTGTACAAGGAAAAGACACTTACAGCACCTAAAATTTATTTTTTCGAACCAGTGGTAAGGATACTATTAATATGCTTTCAAAATAGGAAAAATATTAGATTGGACTTTATTGCATGAATCCGGTATTGCTAAGGACCTTAAAAATGCATTTTAAACTCATGATTAAAAATTTCAAAACGTCGTGTCTAAAATATAAATTTACGTGCCTTGCAGTGCTGGAGGAAAATTATGCTAGTAGCTGTAGTGTCAACCGTGGAGCAAAGTGGTTATTTAATTATAAATAGTTTGGAGTGGCTTCTCTACGGATATAAAAATAAAAGTTAGTAAGATTGATTGAATTTAAAAAAAGAAATACCAGAACTTCATTACTTTAGAAACCAGCAATTTTCTATAAGCCTTCAATTGATGAAGGATTCAAAACTTTATCCAAAACATAGCTAAAAATTACGTATAGATTTTGTACAAAATTGAAAAAGGGAAGGTATTTTGGAAATTATGAAGACTTGTGGAGGATCCAGTTGAGCAATCGAACGCCTAGAATCGTACAAACTGTCATCAATTGTAAAGAAAATGTTGTCGACAAAAAAAATAATTTGATCATTTTTTTATAAAGTATTATGCATTTTATATGGCAAAAAGTAAACTTCTATCATTTGATATCTGTTATATAAATATATCACTTAATATAATATTGGTTTAGACCATAATTTGCCATTTGATTGTTATTATAAAACAGTAAAATTATAAAAATTTTCAATAAGCAAAATTGATTTAAAATTCCACAAGTGCCCGCAATTGTATCCGTGAAAAGTTACCCCCTGATGTGCAATTTGGTCTAAAAGTGTCCTTTGAAAAGAGAAAGACCGTTACCGTCAATTCTGAGCGCTATACCCATATGGTAGCCGATTTTTTTGTAGCCTGAACTTGAAGAATTTAAATTTGCACCATATGTGGTTATAAGAAGGCGGCGCCACAAGCCACAGTGTATTTTTAATTTGATTATAATAAAAGTTAACAATTTTTCTTATATATTTAATATTAAATTCATGTAATTTTAAAAATATAATATTTTTTTACTCGGCCATCTTCAATTTCTGAGCTTTATTTAGCCTACTATATGTATGTATGCTTAATTGATTTAAAAGAAATTAATTTAATAATATGAATTTTATATTTAATATGGTCAAATTATTGCAAATTATTTATTTATTCTCTCTATTTCTTTATTCACAGATATTGATTTTTCTAATATTCTTCATTCGTAAACATGATTTTTCAGCATTAAACAAAAGACATTAAAATAATATACTTTATTACGATTTTATAGGATATTTTTTCCAAGCACAAGTTTGTCTTTTGTCTAAAGATAATATCTAAAATAATTTATTAATATGTATGGTGTATCCTATAACTACGCAAGATTTAAATTTTGCGCCATTTGTGCGGTCAAGTATTGCGAAAAACAACAACAAAAAACGCGTGACAGTTGGCAGTTCAGGGTTATTAAATCATCTTCAGCGATGACGCTCATTTTCATTTTGATGGCTTGGCTAATTGACAAAATTGTCGGATTTGTGGATCAGAAAATCCACGAGTGATTGTTGAGAAATAAATGCATCCACAGCGTGTTGCTGTTTTTTGGGCTTGAAGGCATCATTGGACCATTCTTCTTCGAAAATGCAGCTGGTCAGACAATAACAATTAATGGTGCTCTTGATAATCCAGTTTTTTGTTCATAAAGTGCAAGATATGGATGTGGAAAATATGTGGTTTCAAAAAATCAGTGCCACATATCATACAGCCCGAGGAACAATTCATTTACCACATGAGCGTTTTCCTGGTCGTGTACTTCTTGCGTGTCTTTTGTGTCATCTTATTAGGTGTTTTATTTACAATATTTGATGACAATTTTAGTATTTCTTCCTTTTTTATAATAATTTTTATATGACAAAGTTCATATGATTTTTGGATAAATATTTATAAAAATGAAATTTTCTATAGATTTTCTATTTTCATCATGTTAAATAATAATTAAATAATTATCAAACATATATTATATTATAATAAGTCAATCTATAACTATATTAAAGTCAAAATTTTCATACAAGATGCGAATATTGTATAGTAAAATGAAGATGTAAGAGATAGAGAAAGAGAAGAAGAAGAAAAATAAGACGAAGAAATTAATAAGAAAATGTCACGACTTGCTAATCTGTTTACTTTCTTAGAATTAATTTTACAGTTATTAATAATCTCCAAGTACAAGGATCAATTTATGTAAATTAAAACTTTTCGATGTCGTGCACCGCGAATTTCTGTCGGTCTGAATCATCATTTTCCATTTGAATTGCCAGAGATTCCATTGGCACCGTATGGAAATTTCAAACTTAATAATATGCTTAAAAGCACAGGTATCAACATAACATAAGAACAGTTAAGGTGAATGCTATTAAGTTCATTGGACACTTTGGCATTGGCCCTGGCAATGGTACTCGTACTGGTATTGTTGGTGTGACACCGCCGCCACCTTTGGCATCCAGGTATCTGACACTTGGAATCTGACTCTGGTATTCACACCCAGTACCATCTATGCTTTGGCATTGTTACAATTTGGGAAACCAGATCAATTTTAGATACCGAAAATTGGTTTATAATTTAAATAAACCATTATAAGATGAAAGTTTAATGTCATCGGGCTAATAAATATTTTTTTCTTTTTTTTTTTGTTGATCCTGATAGGTAAGAAAGTAACATGTTATGATTCAGTGCTTTTGTTTACAGATAAAATTCGGATAAGAAAATTCTTTTCGAAATTCTCGTTAGTAAGCATGTAGGCTTGTTTGTGATCAGAATTTTAATCATCTTGTCTAGCTACTTGATAAATCTTGTCATTCTACAATGACAACCTTAGCTAGGTTTCGCAGTAGTCTTTAAATAATCAATTAATATACTTTATTTAGTTATGATGATAATCAAATAAATTTTGTATTCGATTTTGACAAAAGACTGCATGAATTTTTCTGTTTCACATTCGACTTTAACACATGAGATAGTAAGTTAACTTGTTTAAACTACTTGATTTTTTCCTTTACATCAACCAATCTCATATTATTTATTGCTATGTTTTTAAAAATTATTTTTTAATAACTTTTACTTAATTTTCAAGTAATAAAATTTTATCGAACAGGTAGGAGATATTACGTGCAGTTTTTCTGCACATGCGAGCCTACAGCAACTACGCCAGAGCCAGAGACAATTTTTACAACATTTATCCATACCTGCAAATGGAGGCTGGTCCACTTTTTTTGTCTGCATATTGCCAAAATTTATACGAATTTTTACATTTATTTTAACCGTAACAGACGAAGTAACTTTTTCACGATTATGCCGTTTATAATATAAAATCTGGGACACCAAAAACTGATCTTGTTGTAATAATTAAACAGGCAATGGATGTGTTGTTTGCAGGTAATATGCAGTATCGTAAAATTTTCGGAAAAAGTGTAAAGAAAGAAGATATATATTTTCAGAATTTTGTACAAAAATTTCTCTTTGCAATTTCAAAAAAAAAAATACTATAAAAGTAATAAATTAATAAGAAAAAAATGATTTTTATTAAATGACGATGAAATATTGTATTCAATTTTGATCAGCAATAAACGCACTTTTCGATTACATACTATAATTCATGCAAGGAAGCTATAAATTTTATTGAATGCAGTATGAATTTCTCCATTGCACTGTTGGTTTTTTTTTGTTTAAATATGTTTTTATAAAGCATTTAATATTGCCCAATGAAAAGAAAGCTACCATTTCTTTTGCTTATTTTGTATACCCCCTTTCCTTAATTTTACAATTATGTATTTATACGTTTTACAAAATAAACAAAAAAAGTAAAAAACAAATCAAATTACATATTATATAGTAAGTAGGGAAAAATACAATAACACACCTTTTAAGACAGTGCAGAAAAATTTCTTAACTTATAGTAGAAGTAAAAACAAGACATATTACGTCGACAAAACAGGATGTTTTCATATTTATTCATATTTTAAATTGAATTAAAATCAATTTCATTCAATATTAAGCTAAAAATTCTTCTTATTTTTATAAATCAATAAGTTTGTATACTTTTACCGCTTTTGATTAAAAATTATTGCAATAATTCATAAAAAAGAAAAATTATAAAATGTTTAATTGCATATATGACGTCAAATAAAAACATTTAATAATTTATAAATTGTAATCAATTTAATTATGTTAAATATATTTTATTTTTAAATATTTCTTTTTCGGCAATATTTTTTTGTCTAGAAGATATTAATTTATTATGTTTTTTTTTAAATAATTTTTCACTACAGTTTTAACTATAATTTGTTTATGTTAATTCTATTATAGATTTTCAAAGGCTTATCCAATTTGTACTTTGGAAAGTAAACTTAAATAAAATATATTTTCAATATAGATTTTAATAAAATATTTAATTGATCAAATTGTTTGAGTTTTGCAATTATTTAAAAAATATTATATTATTTAAACATTTATCTACAAAAACTTTATAGGACTCAATTGTTTTGAGATCATTTTTAATGACTTTTTGGCTGTAATTCGACTCTTACATGACGGATATTGGTTTTTAAAATACTATAAAATTTATCTTTTATCTAAATAAATACAATTATTTTCTTCAGATTTATTAGGAAAAGTCCAACGGTGTCAAAAATTACGATCTTGGAGGCCAATTGACATCACCAAATCTCAAAATTACTCGTTTTGAAAAGTTTTTGTAGAACAAAACCCAAAATTTGTTATACCTTTTGGCTTGTGGTGCTATTTTTCTAAAAGTACATATAGTTCTACTTAAAATTTTTGAGATCAGGTCAAAAAAAGTCAGTTATTCTTCGAGACCGTCACAAATATATTGTACGGTAATTCTGCTTACTGACATATGCAGTAAGCGAGACATAAGCCTCATTGTTAAAGAAATTTATTTTTCTTTCTCCTGCTTAAAAAAATTCCATCTTGAATAATATATATGCTTGACAGCTATCAAATAACCGAGCTGTATTTTCTAAACCATAAAATTAGATTTACTAATCTTTGATAAATATATTTTAACCAATGATTAAAAAAGATCAATGGTTTTATTAAAGAAAGTAAATTTTCTAACCGGTTTCAAAGTTTTAAATTTAAATAGCATTTTCCTATATAAAAATATTTTCATCCAATATTCTTGTAATTAAAAAAAAATAAACTAAGAATAGAGCTAATGAGAAGCTCAAAAATAAATGTAATTTTACTAAATATGAAACGAAACCAAATTATTTAGGTTCTACAAAAAAGAAAACAAAATTTTTTTTTTATGAATATATTTAAAAAAACGCAATTAGTTATCGTAATAATTTTGTCTTCCAAAACATTCCAACAACAAAACTATAAATTTATACAAATTCATAATTCGAATAATAATCCATGACCTATAGTCTTTATTTAAACTATTGCAAAATTATTGATAATAAACAAAAACAAATATTACGTAAAATAAATTGGGACCCATTATTGCTACCGGCACGATAAAGCTACCATTAAATTACTACCAAAATATTATCAAAAAAAACTATAGTGAGTTTAATGTTGTTTTTTTTTGGAAAAACTTTTGTTTTGCCCGCCTCCGCCCATTTAGCATATATTATAAAATGAGATAATACAAACAACACCAATAATGAAGATATTATTATAATAGTTTTGCTTTATTTGTATATATTTTATTGAGAATGTAGACAAATCAGCAATAAGCTTAATCATTTTTTTTCTTTCATTTTTACTTTGATTTAAATCAGTTCAAATCAAAATTCTACAATAATATCTATAAATGTAATTAACTATTCTAATCCTAAATTCAATTCCTGAAAATATAAGCCCCACCTTTTATACATAGAGATTCAGAAAATTTACAAACAGAAATAAAATAAGATGAAAGAAATGAAAAAAGCTTCAACAAAAGTTTTCCAATCGTCCCATATACGATCACTTGTACAAAAATTCCACAACCACCAACACCCACCCACCCACAAATCCAATTGAATAAAAATGAATTTTAATGCACTCAAATAGCAGTGATGATAAACCGAAAGCTCTGTAAAAGGGGAAAAATTCAATTAACACTCTTCTACAACTGATATAAGATGATGTGATAGACGAAGACAGAAGAAAGTATTTATTAAAGATACAATATGAATAAAATAAAATAAATTTAAAAAAAAAAGACAAGTGAATAAAAATAATAATAATGAAAAGTTTTGTATTAAAATTATATATTTTTTTAATTCCCCACCTCCTTGTACGTATGATGATCGTGGCACGCGTATAAAGGTACAAACAACGCCGTTATATAAAAATCGATGCAATGTTAAATTTTCGACCAGTTTTTTTCGGAAGTGTGGCCCGTTAAAATTTTTTGACGAGATCACATTCGGTATAAGCGTTTTGCACGAAACGGAAGCAGCTAACAGACCCTCGTTGCACGATATCGTCAATTTTCATTAAACTCAGTAAATCGGATTTAAGTGAAATCGTTTTTGATCCTTTAGTAAAAAAGGGATTTACCCTTCATCAATTCAGTGTTTCGATTAATTATTATCCTTAAAGTAAGATATTAATCGATTTATTTTCATATTATTATTTGTTTTGTTTATTTTGTTTTTTGTTTTTTTTTTGTTTTTGTTTTTTTGAAAAAATTACCTTTTTATTTCAATAATTTGTAAGCTTTTTCAAAAAAAGAAAAAAGAAAAAAATCAAATAAGAGAAAATCGAAAATTATTGACAGCAACTAATGTAAAAGATATTAAAAATTTCGGGTTAAAAGAAAAATCTATATTTTGTGTTGGCGTATGTATAATAGTGACAATTTTTCCTTGTATTATTCGTCCATTGCCTAAAGAAGATACATTTACTATTATTTCCCTTTAAAAATGGGCAAACTTCTGTGAAACGGATGAGTTCTATTTTAATTAATCTCCGTTAGCGATGTTGTTTAAATTTTAATTAAAAAACTTTTGCTCTCGTAAAGTTTAGTGCTGTGCCAGTGTCGGTTGTGCTGTTACATCTGAGTTCTGCTTCAGCAACATTGTGAGATGCGCTCTCATTAAATCGACAAGTAATCCTAAAAGGACACATCTCGTTTTTGCTATAAAAGCTGCGCTTGGTTGAAATAAAAGTAGAAGGAAACTTTTAAAACGATAGGTATTATAGATAAATACATAAACAAATCTATCTATAATCAGGTAGATACGAGTATCTATAGTTAAAGAAACGTGCCAAGAGAAAAGGAGACTCAAAATATTGTTTGTACATAAGGTGCCTGTACGTAATTTGGAGGAATTTCGCGACATTTGGGTTGAACCACCGATGTACGGTTTATGAGATTGCGATTCACAACCAAACGACAGAGCTTAACAGTCTGTAGTCGACAAAGGTTATTCGTCCATAATCGACAGAGTATATAGTAGATAATAGACTATCATAGAAATTATTAAATGCGCATTTACCCACATCCGGAGTGAGGAGGCACGACAAACACCTGATCCGAAGCTAAGCAAAACAAACAAATAAAGATAATCGCGCGCTCAAAAACCAAAAGCTCATATTTTGAATTAATTAATTTAGCAAATTTACGTTTAGCATATTCGCGGCCATCAGGTATGAAGGTAGCTTTTTCATAATTCACGTTCGAGGAGGCGTGTTATGCGAATACCTCTGTAAACTCGAGCACTCATACATGCATACTTCGTATTAGTTAGTTTTTCGACACCTCAGTTGATAATCATTGAAAGCAAATACAATAACTTTGACGGATCGAACGACACATCGACCTCAACCACCACTACTGACATTAACTTCTCCATCTCGAACCCCACCATCATCAACCATCGTTGGCATAGCACGCTGTGCAGATAAACAAAACAAGAGTTATAACGAGAGTAAAAGTAACGTTCGGGTAAGTGGGTCAACTTTTGTTATTGATAACACGTATTCCGTGGAGCAGTGCATTCATCGTATGCGATTTTTTCATTTTAAATACAAATATTAACAATATAACCATTATTATTATTATTATTATTATTATCAGTACGGGTATTATGCCCATCATTGCAATGATCATACGTGCTATACTCGGATTGTTTATGTCGCATTTTTGTATAATCATGTCCATTTTACGATGTTTTTTCTTCAATTTTAAGATTTTTTTTTACGTTTATCCCTACCAGAAAAGATGCATGTAAGATAAGTATCTTACTAAGTGAATCAAAAAAAAAAAGGAATAAAGTAACTTCAACACGGATATTTAACTGTTTGTGTTATAATAGGCTCTTATAGGTATTATTTCTTCTCCTTTCAAATTCGATACTGTTACATGCGTACATTTTCAATATTTATTTTCACTTTTCATAAAAAATTCAATTGAAATTCAATTTTTTTTTCACAGTGCCATATTTTTTACCATTTACCTTCTCTTCATTACACAGCCTTTGAAAAATATTACCGTAGGTCCAAAACTTTTACCAAAGGTAAGAAGTACTATATTCGGATCATAATTAATTTTGAGATATTTTAAATAATAACAAATTAATATTATATAAAAAATATTGTATCAAATTGTCTTAAAAAAATTTCAATACTTCAAAAGATAGCTCATCAAAAATTAAGTGAACATTCAAAATGGCCGAACTTATCGGCATAAGTGAGAGACATGAGTGCCAACATAACGCCACAAAAAATCGAAAATCGAATATACGTAACCGGCGGGAATTCAAAATTCGCGATACTTTTTGAACAGACCTCGTCTATTAACATTGTTACAAGTTGATTTTAATGAAAATGACGCCACGATGATACCAATTAACGTTTCTATACGTTAAAAGTTATTAGACGTTTCAACAGATCTCTTGGACAATAGAAAATTATAGTGTTAGGAAAATCGGGAATGAAACTTTTTATAACGAGTAACTTTTAAATCATGAACAAAGATAACATTTAATTCATAATCAGTAACTTTTTACAAACATAAAATAGGATTGAATTCGAAAGAAATGGAAACAAAGAGTGGAATTCTTTAGTCATTTATCATAAGTCCAGATTGGTTCTGAAATTAGGTAGTAAATTAAAAAGTTGTTCTATTTATGTCAGTTAGATGGATTGTCCAATAGCCTAAGTAGTTGTCGATAATATCTTCTATTCGTAGATCATCAAATAATCTTTTTAAAAAACAATATTAACATTGAGTTGCATTGGGTTCAGGGTTACTCTGGCATCTTTGGAAAAAACTGGATTGATAAGCTTGCGGAGGAGGCTCTCTACCATCCTGTTTTACCACTGAAATTTTGAATTTGCCACATCAACTAACCAAATAGAAGATTTCTTTTGATACATTGGCCAAACACCATAAAACCAGCTACTACTCAACAACCATTTGGAAATTCTGGGCACTAACCCATGATTTCCTTTTCAGTAACCAACCGCATCCTTTATTCTATTCCTGTCAGGATACTCAGCATTCCCCATATTTTAAAAGAATGTTATTTATCCCAGAATTTGCTTTTGAATAGGACTCCTTCAACAACTTTTTTCCTAAGTCCTATCTTTAATTTTCTCGGAGAGAATATTATGCTTCAGATAATTTAATAACTTCAGATTGCTGTCTCCAAATAACTATTATTCAGTTTCATTAGGGAAGCTGACAATGCCAACCCATACGTAATAGGAAGTTGCCAAATTGGCTAGTGGTGATCGCGCTACATTTACTTTTGGGTCTTATCTCAGAGACCTTACAACAAATAAACTGTTTATAACGAGTAACTCATAAATCATGAATAAAGATAATATTTAAGTTACGATGAAATAAATTTGCAATTTTTCGGAGGATTTTAAATTAGAAAAATTGGATTCGAGAGGAGTTATAATCCATAGTAGAACCCTAGAGATCAATATCATACGTCCAAATCGAGATTGTATTATGAATTAAAAAATTGGCCTTTAGTATCACCTATGATCGGTTGACCAGTATTCTAAGTAGATTTATATAACGTCTGTCAAGTTTAAGTATTTTCATTCTGAATGATGTTGCCATTAAGATTCGGTGGATTTTTGCAAGGGGTGAAGGTAACATGAACACTTTTCTGCGCATTTAACATGAACACTTTTCTGCGCATTCTACTCTCCACCTTGTAAGTCAGTCTTTGAAATATTTTAATGGGAAGTTAGAATAGCCTATTTATCCATTAAGATAGCTGTTATAGTTTTAGGATTAGTTGGGATATCATATTGTAGATATAAAGATTGCATAGATGTAAATCAAGAATATTGCCCTGAGGAATACCAGCCTTAATAGCAATTATTTTGGATTAGTAAGAATTAACTAATTCTTACAAATGGCGTTACCAAATGTATAATTATAAAATGACAAAGTACGTGGAAGAAAGAATACTCTTAAGTTTCCAGAGCAGTCTAGTATGGAGAATACGATCCAAATCATGTATAACTCAAGAGAAGACACAATCTATTCAAGTACAAAATGACATTGTTAGTTTGTGGAGTGGTCTGATCAAAAATCAAATTGGTGGTCAGGAATAATTTTGTCCTCTATAAGAATACTATAATTTTTGTAAGGATTGGTAATAATATAATAGATCTTTAGAATTTTGTAGAATTTACTTATTGGTTTGGTTTGGGAGCCATTTTAATGATGGTGGTACTATGGATCGCTCTTAATATTCATTTGGAGATATTTTATATGATAGGAAATACTCTTAAAATATAGAAAAATCAAAAACAATTTTCACAGATTAAAAAATATAAATTTTGCAGTTTGAAAAAAAAATTAGAAAATCATTAATAAAATCTACTGCAATCTTTCGATTTTCAAAAAAACACTAATATTTTAGCCTAATTTTATTAATAAAATTTTATATTGTAATATCTTATTTTGAATCTTCATTTAATAAAACGCCAATCAAATATTAATTATCTATTTAGAAAAAGGTGTGCCTATTTCTAAGAAACCAAAAAAAAATTGTATTATAAATTTTGTTTTAGAAAAGAGACTCCCCCATTGGTGTTAGAATAATCATGTATCTAGGTCATACCGAATTAAATACCGTAAGACAAATCAGTTACTGCAAATCATAAAATTCAAAAAGAAATTATATCTCCGTTATAAAAAGGAAGGTGTGCGAATTTAATAATCGACTTAATAAATTAGAATTGATTAATTCGACAGAAAAAGTTCCCTTTATTCGTGGTTACTCAGACTACAAATAATTTCCAGGTATATCCTCTTTACATAATTGTATGAATGTACAGAGAGAACAAAAAAAATAGTAAAATAGTTTTTAATTCAAATGAACCACCTCCCTTCGTATTATTAATAAGTAAACATATTCGTCACAGCTTTCTTCGCTTTCAAATATAATTTTCAATTCTTAGAATTCAAAACTATTTGGTTTTCGATATTAAATAAAAAAAAATTCAATTGTATTTTTTTGTGGTGGTGCCAATAATTAATTATATTCATATGCAAATTAATAAAGAAAATAAATGATAATTGCAATTTGCGAGGGCGTAGATCAAAAAGTACTTACTTACTTACCTTCGTGTCTTATTGGAGACATTCTGGCATCATCACTTATGAGTATGGGACAACACTCAAAAATGCGTACTAATAACAGCCCCTCATATGGAGGCATGCCGAGTATTTGAGTCCATGAATCATTATTTAAAGACGGGGGATAGTCTCAACAAAAACCGTTCACTAAATAAGAATGCACTGATGGAGCAACAAGAATTAGGCCAAGTATCTGTTTTGGGTGCAGCATCAAAAACATCATTTACTTCCCAAAAAATAAATGAAGAAAAAAAGAAATTAGAAAAAAATTATAAATAACAAGAGTGCGATCGCACAGCCCAACTGTGCCTTACACAGAATATCTGATGATGTTTTTGTAATGATTTGTTTTGAAAAATCGACTCAACCAAAAAATGTTCATAAATATTTTTATTTGCTTATAAATAAATAAGATAAGAACTTTTAAATTCATAAACATATGCGAAAAATTTTAATTTAAATTCACTTTGCCAATAATTGTTCCTCAGTTTTGTGTTGTTATTGTCGCACCTACAAAAAAAAAGCCTACCTCAAAACAAGTGAGTACAGTACGACGATTAGCTAGGGTAGGTACATATGCCAATGGCCGTAGCAACTTAAATTTACATTTTTGCAATTCACGATGCCAAAAGTAAAAAGTTTACAAGTACTAAAATGTCACAGTACAAGTACCTCTATTGCATTGTAAATAATTCACTGCCAAATTCAATATGAACGAACACCAATTATTGCTAATTTTGATCAATCGAAGGAAACTTTCTTTTTATGGAAATCCTTAATTGCACAAAATTACTAAATTATTTCACTGTGAATAATAATTGCATTTCATTGCGACTAATTGCATTTGAATAAAATCGGAGCAGCATAATTCTCTGTTAAAAAATAAGATGTTATGAGATGAAACGAATGCGAAACGTTTGCCAACTTTAACAGATGCTGAGCCGACTAGCCCCACCACTATTGCTCTCCAAATCCTTGACGTAATTAATAAAAAGCTCATTTGCCTTCTGCATGCATGCATCTTTAAATGGAATCGCTTTAATGTGTAATTTCGGTTAATTTAGGCAAATTAAAAATAAATTTTCCGAACCATTTAACCATTAGTTTTGGCTCATTCAACAAATCAATTATGCTGCGCCATCAATAATTTAACATAATGAAATCAAGTCAGTAAGAATGTTCCCTGGCATTATATGCAAACTGGAATTTTTTTTCGGTATTTTGAAAAAAAAAATTTATATTCTAAGCGACGAATAATAAAATAATTACGATTTAAATGAATATTTATTTTAAGATGGATATTTTTGTGAGGAGATTTTTATCATTAAACCTGAATTATCTTCGGAATGTTGCAGCGAAAAGATGTGACAGAAAAGTAATGGTTAAAGTTTTTTTTTGTTTTTTTTTAACTAATTTATTTTGTTTTTATATATCAAGGCCATCCTGTTGAAAAAGGAGTTTGCTTGGGCAGGAGGTGTTTATTTCCACTCTTCATAGTAGTGCTTGAAGGCTTCAACTGAAATCGCCTTCAGCTCTGCGATAACACTCCTTTGAATTTTATTGACCTTACCAAAATGTGGTCCTTTCGAATATTTTTTCATCTTTGGTAACAAAACAATGTCACACGGACTTTTATCAGGTGAATAGGGGATCTGGAGAACCAAAGGAATACCTTTTATTTCAACAGGAACTCATAGATGGAAATGACCGTGTGACTCGAAGAGCCACTCAAAAATTTCTTTATAAGAAAAAACTTCTTATTCGATAGTCTGACCTCACAAAGGCCCTCACTCGTCCCACCTTATAACATCCCTGACTTTTTATCACTTTTCAATGTTGACAGAGCGAGTTATCTGATGCGAGCAACCTTCTTTCTAAGACCTTCAAGAACTTTCTTTATAAAATCAAACACTTTTTTTTTTAAATTCATCAGTTTTCGATATTGAAGGACTCCCTGAGCTAGATTCATCTTTCGCCTGACTATCATAAATGCCTTCTCTTACCGGAAAACTAATGTTTTCAATAAGGAAGTGTTTCTAATAGGCTTGTTGAGGATTTACCAAGTTTAAGACAATATTTGATGGAACATCGTTACACCAAATTTCGGTGTTTTATCGTTCAAAAACACAACTCCACTTACACGCTTTATAATAGGGTCGCGTAGTTCTACAGCGACGGGTTCGAAACTTGTACTGCATGTCTAATTACAGTATCATAATTTTTCTTATTATTATAGGTAATTTTATTATGTTAAGCCTCTTTCATAGAAGCCCTGGTCTCAATTGGCTAAAAACTCGGCTAAGTAATTTTCACAATCTTCTCATAATGGCAATTTGTTATTACTAAGGAAGTTTTGCAATGATAAAAAAAGATGGCAATAGCTTTGTGCCAGATCCGGTTTCTGGCGTTACTATAGACGCGTGTGGCCTGGCGTTGTCCTGATGGAACTTAACACCTCTCCTGTTGGCCAATTTTAACAGTTTCTAGTTAATCGCTAGAGATCCGAATTTAGTATCTGGCCATATGGAAACAGCTCATAGTAGATGAGTCCTTTCCAGTTCCACCAAATGCACAGCAAAATCTTCCTAGCCATTAGTCCTTATTTGGCCACCGTTTGAGCTGCTTCATCGCGCTTTGACCACAATCCTTTTTCCACAATATTATTGTTTGTGATCCATTTCTCATACGCAGTCCCGATAATGTCACATTCCAAAATGTGACAGTATCGGGACTATAAACACCACTCATAATTTCAGTCGCCTTTATCAAAGAAAAATTGTAAAATATACCGAATTTTCTCTTTGTTAACTTCAATATTTTATACCCTATAATGCACACCTGAATCGGCAATCAAAAAACTATAAAATAATTTTTTTTAGTACGAAATGTCACTTTTCCAACGAACACAAGTTTTAACTTGCTTACGAGAAATATTTCACAACAGCCATCTAGCAAAAAAAAATAGTGGATTTATTTTTCCCTTAAACAATAATTTAATTAAAAAACAATTATATCACCTTAAAAATTAGGCTTCTTGGTTGAGTCATTAAGAAATTGGAAACTTTTAAGAAAAAAGCTCCTTCTCAACCGTGGTGATACAGTGACATGGTCCTGTAGTTTTTATGACTTTGGTTTTTTGGATCATTAAATTCAACAATTCTATTTGGTTTCTATTTTAGCTTTAATTTCGTAAATGTGAAGGAAATGCGTAACAGGAAGTATTTACCAAATGATTTTTACATGAAATTAACTTAAGCTTTGGAAGTACGCCATTTTAAAAATGTTGAGATGAAATTAAGCTAATTTGCCATGAAAGAAATCTGATGTCAATTTTATCCTTTGAATTTTTCTTGAACGAGACAGAATCAAAATAGGATTTTGAATACAAAAAATATAATAATTTTCAATATTTTGCCTTGCTGTTAAATGGCAATTTTTTTTCAATAATATTTTAATAATTTTATGTATACTTTAAAAATTGTTCCTTTTTTATTGCCAGATGTACTTTTTTATTGTATTTTAAGCAGATCATTTTTTTATATTATAATACTTGTTGTGTTCGTTATACGAATTCATTTCTGAAAGTTATTTAGGTAAAGTAAGTACACGTATTAGCAAAAAAATTAGTACTTAATATCTGAAATGACTTCAATCAATAACCCAACTCTAATATTGTCACGATAACCGAGGTTAGATGGTACACATTATTGGCGACTACTGTAAGACTCGCTCTTTTTTTTGCATAAGGATTTATCTTGTTTTTTTTTTTCTTTAAAAAGTGTTTAAGAATCCTGATTTGAATTAAGACAATGGTAATAAATAATTGAAAATATTAAGAATTGTTTTTCCTAAACATTTTTTTTCTATAATATATTGAAAGCCCAAAATTATTTACTGCCTTAATAAAAAAAATATTGACAATACCAGGTTTATAAGCTTAAATCCGCTGTTTTTTAGTCAAAAAAAACGCATGTTTTTTCATAGAAAGCAAAAACAAATTTATTCAAAGTACTTCCCCACGCTAGCTACTTATTTTTCCTATCTCTTGGGCAATTTGTGGATACCACGCCAAAAAAATTCTTTCTCTTTCGAGGCAAACCACTCATCAAGCCATTTTCGGACGTCTTCGTAAGAATCGAAGTGCTGCTCGGCGAGCGCGCGGCCCATCGCCATAAACCGGTGGTAGTCGAAAGGAGCCAGGTCTGGTGAATAAGCGGGGTGGGGTAGCACCTCCGATTTGAGTGTCTCCAAGTAGTTTCGGACCATTTTTGATGTGTGCGATGGTGCGTTGTTGTGGAGGAAAATCAGCTTGTCATGTCTTTGTTGATAATCCGTCCTTTTTTCACGCAGAGCACAGTGCAATTTGATCAGTTGTTGGTGGTAGCGCTAGACAATGACAGTTTCACCAGGTTTCAACTTCTCATAGTAGACGATACCCTGCTGATCCCACCAAACGCACAGCATCGTCTTCCGTCCGAAGCGATTTGGTCTTGGCGAAGATGTTGATGGTTAGCCGGGATCAACCTACGATATCTTGCGTTTAGGATTCTCGAAATATATGCACTTTCATCGCCTTGCGTTTAGGATTCTCGAAATATATCCACTTTTCACCGCCTGCGTTTAGGATTCTCGAAATATATCCACTTTTCATACGGCACCCATTTTCCGAGCTTTTCAATATTCCTCATGGCACGCAGACGCATGGAAATGTCTGGTTTAGTAATACCCAATTTTTCCGCGAGCATTTTTTGTGATTGAGTATCGTATTCGTCCAAAAGGGCCTACAATTCATGGTCCTCAACCTTCCTAGGCCGATTTTCATGCTTCTTGTCCCACAAGTCAAAATTGCCGTCTTAGAACAACGAAACCAACCTCAGCACGTTGTTTCCGATAAAGCACTGTCACCATATGCCTTCGAATTGAAGCAGAAAAGCAGAGCTTCCCGCATATGCTCTTTTTCTGACACAAAACTAGACATGAGTACAAATTGTTGTACGAAATTGCTGACAATGTACACTGATTAATGTTGACAGATGTCAAACTCATAAAAAAAAGTATGGCGTGCCCATGGTAGCTTAATACGCTCACTCGTGCCATCTATTATCAAAAAGCGGATTTAAGCTTATACCCACGGTAAAGGAATCTCAATAAATGTCTTTTAATCAATTCGTCGATTCAGCAAAATATAAAAATTTCTAAATATTATAAATACTATCTTCAAAATAAATAAAGGGTGTCTCAAAGTTCACACAAGAAGTGGGCTGTGTGGCGTGCGGTACCGTCTTGTTGAAACCACATGCAATTTAGGCGTAAAAAACTGGATTATCACATCGCGATAGTGAGCACCATTAACTATTATTGCCTAGCCAGCTGCATGGTGCGATGTTGCCTCCAGCCCAAAATCCACATCTCTAGGATTTTCTGACCTCTAAATGTGACAATTTTGTCGATTATCCAAGCCATCAAAATCAATGCGACAATTTTGTCGATTATCCAAGCCAGTGAAGCCTCATCGCTAAAAATGATTTTGTTCGAAAAATTAACATCCACTTGTTATTATTTCATAATCCATTCAACAAAGTCTATTCGGTGTTTGAGGTCAGTAGGCTTCAGTTCTTAAGTCAATTGAACTTTGTAGGCATGAAAATGCAAATCTTCCGCGAGAATACGCTATAGAGAGCTTCCCGAAATGTCGAATCCATGGTCAAGGTGCCGAATTGATGTTCCTGAACTCTCATTAACACTCTAACGAACTACTTCAATGTCTTGTGTTGAACGACTTGTTGAAGGACATCTAGAGTATTTAAGATCACTAATTGATCCAGTCTCCCTAAATTTTTTAATTAATCTCTTAAAAGTTGATGAACCATATTTTATACAAAAATTTGGAACTGTATCTGCCAAACCTTCATTATTTTGAAAATATTGCTCAATAATGAAAAGGCATTATTCTTTCATGTAGCACACCATTTTTAATAACCCTGAACTGTCAGCTGTCACGCTGTCTTTCTTTTTTATTGACAACACTTTACCGCACAAATGGCGCAAAATTCAAATCTTGCATGCTTTTTGGAATACCGTTTAGAACAAAGTAAAATTAAAATAATTTTTGTCTATAATTGAGCAAATTTAAACACTTTTAGACTAAAGAAAAAAATATGCTATTTAGCTAAAAAAAAAAAAAAAAGATTAAAAACACCTACTAGAAAATTAATGCTCTTAATATAATACAAACTAATGGAGAAACTACTTTTCATGGGGTGACTTTCAAGCTAAAGGCCAAAGACAAATTTAATTTCTTCAAACACTGATTATTCTTGCGATAAACGTAAAGTTCAACAAAAAGTTTTAATCCAATTTCAAATCTTTCCATGCTTAGTGGTAGTTGGGTTGTCATTAGTCTTTTCCGTTACCAAACTAATACATATAAGGAAGGACATACGAGGATGTACATGGGTAAAAAATTTATATATTATATGACGTGCTTAAATTATTAAAGCTATTAACGAACAGTATACTTTCCTCGAACATGTTTTAATATGTGTATAACCAGCACACTTCCTTGTATATCAGTAAATTTTCGTAGAGCCAATAGAAAATAATAGATAAAAAGGATGAACAAGGACCAAGTGTATAGAAATAATTAGCTCTTCAAATTGATCTATTAAGTATTTACAAAATACTTGCAAGAGATGATTCCGAGAATTAGATAAATTTTATAAGTAAACTTTCTACTTAAAGTAAACTTTTAACTTTTGTTGTTTGATCGTTAAAAATAAATTGTTTTTTAAACGAACTCTAACGTTCTATGTATCACAGTAAATATTGTTGAAAGTTAAATAGATTTGATGAAATAGTCTTCAATTATTTTTTTTTTTTTATTTTCATTAAAAAAAATCCATTGTGTTTATAGGGTTTCACATCTGACAAGTTAAGGATTTTTATTAGGTTTCGTTTTTTTATTTTGTTCTTCTTTTCAAACGGATTATTCGAAGCTTTTAATAAAGTTAGCAAAAGTTAATTTTCTAAGATTTACGATATGCTCAAGAAAAATGTCAATAATAAAAAAATTTACTTAAAAATACAATTATCAACTTTTAATTTAATACAATGTTAACAAAGATTATATTTAAATAAAGATTTTGAATATTTTTAATTTTGTTTTATTGTTAAACTTAAGATTAACTAATAAAAAATTTTATTTTCATTTTTTTTTTTTAAATCAGTTTTAAGATGCACTTATAACAATAATAATGCTCCATGCTAAGAATACAGAAATCAAATCAAATTTGACCCAATATTAATTAAATAATACGTAACGAAAATGATGTGAAAAAATAATTAATAAATTAATTTTGGGGCAATGAGCGGACAGATCAACTGGTGGGAGGAACTCTTTCTGTATTCAAAATTGTGAAAGTAAGGATATTCTGCTCTCACCCATAATTTTTTTTTTTGAGGAACTGCCCCATCTGGACATTCTGTGAAGCTCAACTTACTATCACTGGTCTTCTAACGTAATATCACCTAAGGCAACTTTTTTTTTTGATGCAATTCCCTTGATTATGGTGCTTTTAGATTCATCAAAACTTTTTCCAAGTCCTATATTTTTGTTCTTTAAACAAACTAACATGCTGTAAAAAATCTAACCAACCCTAACTGGTCCATCCAACTAACCAATGGCCAATTTCATCTAATCCACATAACTACAGGTCGCCATATTGCCTCACGTGGCGTTGCATCATACAACATGGCTCATATCCTAGGGGCCTATAATAATATAATAAATAGTTTATTTTGTTTAATTTTTAAATATGATAAAAACGACTACAAATCAAAATCAAATTTATATCTGGAAAATGAATTATTCAATTTATAGTTTGGAAAGTAAAACTCTGTTATTTGATAGATATTAAATAAATATATTATTAAAGAAAATAATTTTTTATATTAAAATTTGCCATTTTATATTTTGAATTATATAAATATCAAATAAACGTTAAAATTGTACAAACGTTAAAACACAGCAGTGGTGATTCTGCCAACTGTTTTTTTTTTTTGTAAAACCATGTTTCACGCTTTTAGAGGAGATTGTGTTTTCCATTATTGAATACGTCAATAAGCAAAATTACTTCATATAAGCCTTTAAAAGCCCAAAATTAACTTGTGGAAAAGCCATTGTATCCGTAAAATGATATACGCGTTTAGATCCGAATTTTTTTGAATATAAAGAAAGAAAAACGGTTACCGTCAATTCTTAGCACTACAACTGTATGGTACCTGATTTTTTTAATCATATTTTGGGTTTTCCGGAAAATAATTTCGTTTCATGACGAAATTACTTTCCTAACAACCCAATAGTTTATTTATTGGCCTTTTTTCTTTAAGTGAATTTGTCTAACTGTTGCTCGGTAGAAGCTCAAATAAATGATTCCTTTGAAATCCCACCAAACAGATAACATAACCTTTTTTTGATGAATATTGGCTTTTGAAGTGCTTTGAGCCGGTTCATCTTCTTTACTCCGGGATGTTTCGTGCTTAACATTGTTGTAGTCAACCCATTTCTCATTCTCAGTGATGATACGCTTCAAAAATGGATTATTTTCTTGGCGTTTGAGATGCAAATCATAAACGTCAATGCGACGGCATAAATTTTTCTTCCGTAAAAAGATGAGGAATCCATATGTCGATCTTTGAGATTAAACCTAGCCGCGTCAAATGATCATGAACGGTCGAATTCGATAAATTTAATCTCTCAGCGATCTCACGAGTTGTTATTCGCCGGTTTGCATCAATTAATGTCTTTATTGTGTCTTCATCAGCTTCAACTGGCCTTCCAGAACGTCGTGCATCTTCGAGATCAAAATTGCCTGATCGAAATTTTGCAAACCAGTTTTGAAACTGGCGCTAACTTAACACATCTCCATACACAGCGGATAATATTTTTTCTTGCTTGAACAGCATTTATATCTTTTCTATAGTAAAAAAGTAAAATATGTTGAAAATGCTGTTGTTCACTTTCCATATTTAAAAGGATATCAACCAAAAACAACTATGCAGAATCAATAGAATTATTTTTACAAGCAAGCCTTGCTATGTCAGCTGTCAAAATACATATGATTATGCGGCTTAAGTGTGAAGTTTGTTATGAAAAATACAACGAAACTACTTTCCGGACAACCCATATAACTCAGATTATAATCTTCAAGTTTTGAAGTGATCTGGATTATATGTGATTTTAACAAGATTTCTGTACAAGCTGCACAACATGATAAATTTTCGATTTATATAGGGTTTTCCAATAAGAGTAATATGATTTCTAAGTGACGTTTCGGCCATTTGTAATACGTCAGGATCTGTCTTTTTTTTTCATTATATTCAGTAATGTTTACAATTTCATCATCAAGAGATATACGCAAAAACAACGTTTACAAATTATTCAATTTTATTATCAAAATAATCGTTCTCCAATTGCAACTTTTCGTACGATCACTTTCATTTGATTGGTGCGGTAAATAAACAAAGCTGTCGATTCCGGTGCAAAGAAAATCTACAAATTATTCATGAACACCCATTACATTCATCTAAATTGACAGTTTGGTGTGGTTTTTGGTCTGGTGGAATGATCGGTCCGTACTTCTTTCGAAATGAAGCTGGTAACACCGTTACTGTCAATGGAGAGCGGTATAGATCGATGATAACCAACTTTTTATGGCCAAAATTGGAAGAAGTTGAACTTGACAACATCTGTGGTTTCAACAAAACGCGGCTACGTGCCACACAACACGTGAAACAACCGAATTATTGCGAGAAAAGTTTGGAGATTCGATTATTTCAAGAAATTGTGATTATTTCAAGAAATGTGACCATTCAATGGCCTCCAAGAAGTTGTGATTTAACACCATTAGACTATTTCTTGTGGGGTTATTTGAAGTCATTGGTCTTAAGCAATAAACCAGACTCTCTTCAAGCTTTAGAAGTCAATATTGAACGTGCTATTCATGACATACGACTTGATTTAGTGGAAAAAGTACTCGAAAAGTGGAGGCCATTTGAATGACATTTTATTCAGAACTTAATTGTATCGATTATACTTCACATTAAATAAAAAAACATTTGAATTTTCTTAACAATTAGTGTGTTTTTTTTTTAAAAAAGAAATCATATTATTTTTTTTTTGGAAAACCCTATACTTCGAAAATAAGAGGTTCTCAGAACGATAAGTTTCGAATATAGGTAATGTCCGCTAGAATTTTTTTTATATAGCCTCATAAAGTATTGAAACTTTAAAGCATTTAAAAATTATCATCCGTCATGTAATGGCTAAATTACGGTCCGAAATGTGCGAGAGAAAAAAACATGAAAATTATTTGAAAAGGATCTAGGCTTGGACGTAAATCTTGTGGCAACTATTTGAGTAATGTTATATTTTGTAAATAATAGCAAAATTTAGGCAATATAATCAAAATAAAGTTTTAATTTTATTATATTTCCAAATCGTAAATTGAACAAAAGCACCTTTTGTGTCATCAAAATAATTTTTTTTTTTTTTAAAAAAAACCCAACTAAATACAGAAGAATTATGAAAATTTTATTAAAAATAACATGCATCTCTAAATAGAGTTTTCTCTCTTGTTTATTTGCAGATCTATTTACAATTCAGCTAGAAGATAATAAAAATTTACTAAAATTAAGATAATTCAATAATTACTGTCCATATTTTAAAAAAAAGTCAAATTAAAAATTCCCCCATGATAGTACACATATATCGTTATAATATAATCAATAAAATCGTGAAAAAAGGACTATTTTTATATAAAACCAAAATATACTAAAGTACAAAAAACCAAATAAATAAATGATAAATATGAAAAAATTACCAACAAGAACAAATCAATCGAAAATCGAGACGAGATTCGTTTTGCTTCTCGTGTCCGTGTTTTTGTGTTACTTCGCCGAGAATGCAATTAGAATAACGCAGGCCGTCAGAATTGAAGACAACAACGGCTACGGCTATGGTGGCGGCAACAAGAATAACCGCCACAGCAGCATTAACAGCAACCACAGGGGCAACAGTCAAACGAACGCCAAAGGTTCGAACCGTCCGAAAAAGTTTCGGTACACATACTTTGACCCGCTGGTTGATGTCTCGAATGCACAGTACATTGACGAAGAATTCAACGACAATCCGTACGAATGCGGCACAAGGCATATCACATATCAACCCCAACGCACCGCCAGGATTATTGGCGGCCAAGAAGCGCCCTATGGGGCATTTCCGTGGCAAGGTAAATATATCAAATTTCCAATTACAAAAATATTAGAATTATCGAAAATTTCTGTAAATGCCACCCAAAAAAGCTTTCACCAAATTTCCATTGCTTTTTTTTTAACAAACTTTTTTTTTCACCGAACAAATTTTTATATTTTGCTAGAATTAATTTTGTTTGATTTTTATTTAAGTGGAAATTCAAATATTCAATTTCGAGAAGAAAAAATTCGAACATCATTGTGGCGGGGCACTAATTGGGGACCGTATTGTGATTACAGCCGCGCATTGCTTACAAGTACCACAATTGGAATATTTACGATTAGTTTTTGGTAATCACTTTTTGGCCGAACGGGATTTATTTGAACATGGATTTCGGGTAGATACAATTGTTCTGCATCCGGATTATAGGAAAAGTAATATTGAAAATCTGAAGAGAGAAAAATTTATTTAAACCAAAATTTTTTATTGTTGATGTACGAGAACAGATGGGCCATACAGTAACGACATTGGATTATTGAGAATACGCACTCCACATACAGTTGGTATCTCTTTCAATACACACATTAGATCGATTTGTTTACCGGAACCTAATGAGATGCCTCCACCTGGAACTTGGTGTTCAGTATCTGGATGGGGTGCCCACAAAAGTACGTAATTCAACATTTATGAGAGCTAGAAAGCTGACGTTGAATTTCTAACCTTTTATAGCTGAAGACCTTCGGAATATTGCCGGTGCTTTACGAGCTGCGGCTGTTCCGATTTTAGATTTGGATACATGCCGTATGACTTCTGTGAATGGTGGTCGAACTCAAGAGATTCTAGACACAATGTTATGCGCAGGTTTGTACAATTTTCCATTCGATAACGACTTTACAGCCAACACAGAGAAACACATAAAAAAAATGTATTCTTTTTGAAATTTGAAATTTATTTAAAGGCTTCCTCAAAGGTGGTGTAGATGCTTGCGGTGGTGATTCGGGTGGTCCACTAGCATGCGAAGAAAACGGACGATTTGTTCTTGCCGGAATCGTATCCTGGGGTGATGGATGCGCGAAAAAAAACCGTCCCGGCGTTTATACTAGAGTTGATGCATTCATCGACTGGATACATGAAGCAACGAAACAATTGCAATAATATTGTACACTAAAAATTCTTTCGTTAATTGTAGCTAATTTTAATATATAATTATGTGATGTGATTAAATAAATTATTATTTTATACTTAAGGCAAAAAAAAAGGATAGTTTTATTCATTTTAAATTTTGTCCAACTGTTTATCCTATCGTTAATTCGATCTAAAAATCTTTTTTTGTTTTTATAGAATTTTGTTTCTCTTATTTTAACTAATCGAATTAGTGCCGATAAGAAATTTGAATATTCGTTAATGTCTTGTATTACTGGAAGAACTCCAGTTAATTTAGAAATTTTATTATTTTATCATTAAAATAGTGAACAAATATTTATTGTACTTAAAAAAAAGTAAGGGAAAATAGGCCAATAAATACAAAAATGTTGATTCGTTTTCAGCAGTGTGTAATACTAGCCGTACGAGTAGGTACAAACGTTATACATACAAGCATACAAGAAGATTGATTACGTACGAGCAGGTTATCTATTGTAACTCTGAGAGTTAAACGCCAGCGCAAAATACATAGCATAAAGCACGGGGCATTATTAGAAAATGTACTAACTAAGTAAGGAAGGGTGAAAAGTTCTCAGAACGAAAGTCAGATGGGTGCATGCGCACAATGAAGTAGTCATTTTGAGTTTGTCTGATTGAGAAAATGGGAGGAGGAAAACAATCCTGTTCGTGCGAGCACGTGGCATTTGAGAACTTTCCCCTTCTGAGCAAGTTGTTTATACACGCGGAGCGCATGCGGCCTAATATCACACATCATTCAAACGTGTGCAGCTGCAGCCTTGCAATTTCTTGTTTGCAATAAATCTGTAAGCCTGGTTAGCACATGAGGCTATATTCGAATAGTTCTTACTTCCGGACTTAACAGGAGCCCATTATCCAATTGAATTTTTCGTAAATGGACATTTTAGGCCGCATCGCCTGAGTCTTCATAGTCATAAGTCTTGTGCGACCAAATGTCACAATGCCTGTCCCAATGCGCATGTCAACGGACAGTGTCCTTGCCTTTCCCCTTAAAACGTTCTTGCTTAACCAGATACATGTATGCGTGCCCCTGTACGAGTTACTGGCTGAGTGGGTGAAGCTTGTAACGCTGCTTAGTTTTTTGGTTTAAACGAGTCAGTCTTTCTTGATAGTTGTGTTAAGGGTAGCGTGCGCGCATATCGGTTTCGACACAGTTGCCATTTGAAAAATCAATAATCCGCTTTAGTCTAGTTCCATTTATACTTGAGTGGTTTTAATAATTTCAAAATATGACTACACGACGAAAAAGCGAAATGTGGATATCGAATAATCGCGTCCTGGTAGGTGGAATCAAAAAAGTTCATGGACGTAATCCAAACTTTGAAACGGAAGAAACAAAGTTATTAATATCGTTATGGGGCGATCCGAAAATACAGAAGACACTCATAACAACACACAAAAAACATCCAGTAATATGCCGACTGGCAGATAAGATGCGCGAATTTGGCTATGTCCGCTCACCCGAGGAGATCAACACCAGAATAAAAAATTTAAAATGCTTTTATAATCGCATCAAAAAGGATTTGGATATGGGATTGATGACTGAGCCGACTTGGAAGCATTACGCGGCAATGGATGAAATTATGACTAGACCGATATTTAGTGTTCGGCCAGATGAAATTCCGAAACCGTCATCTCGTTACAAGCAAGAACAAGAAGCTGAAAATGCGGCTGAAGCTGAGGCTGAGAAAGCTTCCGAAAAAACTGAAGATACTGAGGATGAGGATGATGAATCTTCAAAGCCAGATTCATTATTTGATGAAGCGCAAATTCAGTCGCGAGATGAACCCGACGATGATGTTGAAATTGAGGAGACAACATTAATAGAGCCAAAACTAGAACCTATCGAAGTGGACGATGATCCAGAGGATGAGGTCGAAGTAAACACAAAGTAAGTAAATATTCAATTTTTTTTTATCAGCATCAGAATAGTCGCAAGAAGTTTTTGCGCACTTATTATATATGTTTGCATGTGTATGCATATCTGCGGATGTAGAAATATTTAATTATTAGTAAAATCTAAACTAAACTTTCGTTGGTAAATATAGTCTTTAAAAAAATCAATGCACATTAAAAATTATAACTTGGTCTGATAGTATAAAAACACATACACAATCATTAGTATAGAAAAATTTATACGGAAAAAAATCATTTCGTAGATGCGTTAACGAAATCATTCAGATGCGTGAATTTGTGGCGATAGACGTAAGGGATTTTCCCGAAATCACCATTTAAATTCTGTTGGGATTGTGGCCGTAAGCAACCGTCCCTGCGCTTTGTTATCTGCACACTTCTCGGCCCTTATCCCTTTTACAACTGCACCGACTCTTTTTACATTTGCGCAATAGATAACGCAGTGTGCATTTTCTTTGGATACGATACGTTGTAAGAGTGAATCGTCGAACTTCTTGTATGACCAAGTAAGCATACTCTAAACCGAAATGCGCATGTGCCTCTGGAAAGAGTAGCCGGCATACATACATCGACACTGATCCTTTATACTCGTATCACCTACCCTACTCAACCCAGCCAGTGGCTTTGTTAAATGGAAATGCGTATGGACAGCAGGCGACTTAGCATGTGCCGTTTGCAGCGATAGAATAAAGATTAAAATTCTGAAAAATGACACGAATTTGGGTGGTGGTCGATATTGATTTGTTTTCTGTTCTCCTTCTATTAATTTTCGCCCTCAAATAAGTACAATAGAAATACGTTTTCTTCAAGTGCGTGCGCCCTTTTAATAGTATTAGTACGCGATTTCTGTTGACAACATTTTTTGTTTTCGTCGGCAAGAATTAAAGCAGTTCGCTATAAATGCAAATTCCCATCGTATAGATTCATTTCAAGAACGCCATTATTTATTTATAATTATTAAAAAAAAATTTAAATATTGAAAAAATATCAAAGTAATTTTAAATATTTTTTAAAAGATAAATGAAATTTTAGAAATTTGTTATTCTATTGTAAATTATTAAAAAATACTTGAAATTTTTTTAAAAATAAAATGCTACTAATTTAAATTGAACGAATGATTTTTTCCCATAAAATTAAAATCAAAACCAGATGAAGTGGAGCGTTTTTATTTGCTTTATATTGTAATGTTCACAAAAAAATGTTTTCCATTTTTTATACATAAATATTTTTTGCACTATCGAACAGTGTCGTCGCGTAGTCGACTATAAATGATCAAACGTATAATATTCTGGATTGCTTTGGAAGCTGCCAATAAATAACCTTCTGGTTAATTTGACACCCTGAAATCCTACCTCCAATAACGATTTTTTGAAATTACTGAAAAAATAGAGTATTTTTACATATATCCTTCCACTGCCATGCTATTCATAGTCATAACGATATCCTAACCGCAACATATGCTGACGATAATACAGTCGTCCTTACCCAGCATAAAGATCTTTCCGCAGCTACCGTTATTTTACAAAATCACATCCACTACCTAACATAGAAGACTGGTTCGAAGGTTTTAGATTAAGGGTAATAGGGCAAAAATATGTTCACGTTTCTTTTCAGCAAAAAAACCTCCCAGACAAAAGGTCAAAACTGACCAAAAAAAACAGTAAATTATATGTATACTATCCCGAATCCTTTGAAAAATTGTCAATGCTCTCTTTTATGAATAAAACACTGTTAGCCATCGTAATTCATTACGGGCAATGAATAATCGTTCGCCCGTAATAAGAAATGCCGTTCGCGTTTACCTTTCAGCGAGAAAACTGTTCACTCTCTCTTCCTGGGAATTATCCCGTTTTTGGGGAGACATCGATGGATTTCCCATACAATTTTTTATATACGTGAAAAATGTTATGTTTCGCATCTCCGATTATGGAAATTGAAATTCGTTTTTAATCGCGTGATGGCGCAAACCATCAACATGTTGAAATACCTTTTTGCTCGCCTAAATTGCGCGTTTGTCTCAATTAGTTATTATTGCAGATGGTAATTGAAGCAATTATACAAGTGTATGAGTGCTCACGTATATAATTTACGTTTACATCGTATATTATACTGTTAGACGTGCAAAACAGGGAAATTTTCAAAATCCTTCCCTCCTCTTGCACGTTGGTACATCCTCCTTAATTAATGATTCTCTCTCCTCAAATTGGCTAATTCGTCGTCATTAAAACATTGCAGGCATTGGAAATTTCCCATAAAAAATCTGCTTCTTAAAAATTGTATGTATTTGAATATATTATTTAAATTAAAAAAAAAAATTAACTAATTCTGCTATTAATTAAAAATAAACTTAAATAATAGCAGAATTAGTTAAATTGTTTTTTTTTTAATTTAAATAATATATTAAAATATATTAATTTTAGTACTTAACTTTCAAGGAAAAAGTTCTCTGTATTATCGTTTTTTTTTTTTTATGACCTAAACCATATGGGCCAATAATAGACACATCACCTTGTGCCCCAAACGTTTTCGCCACTCATGTGCACCAAGCACCCAGCTAAACCCAGAATTAAAAACTGATTCATAAAGTAATGTTTTTTTTTAATTTTCAGAGCTGTAGCTACATTGAATTCGACTACGCAGCCTAATAAATTAATCACGACCAAAACTAATACAAATGAAGTTAATACTGCAAATACACTATCGAATGCACTCAAGTTAGCACAGCCAATAATGTTTACAAGCCCGCCACAAAATCAGCAACAACCCCAGGGAAAAATATCACTAGTGCCAACGAATTTCTTGATGCAGCAGCCACAATCACAAATACAAATAAGACCACCTGCACAGCATATTCTCTATGCGAAACCGTCAACAATTCAAAACAATCAGGCAATAGCAACATCGGTTCAAGGGGGGAATATGCCAATGAAACTTCTGTTCGTAAACGCTTTACAGAATAATTCACAGAAGCCAGTGCCATGCAATACAACCGATACAACTCCTCAGACTATCAACACTGTTAAAACCACTGTATTACCTACAAACACAACCTTCTTAACTAATGGAAATTCTGATGTTAAGACAACTACATCAGGAAAAGTTGAGAAAAAGCGCAATCGTTGTGGACCAGGTATGTTTTTTTCTCATCGTTTTATAAAAACTTTTAATTTTATTAATTGAAATACATATTATAGCATTTCGAGCTTTATTGAACGATTTGATCCGACATCGAAAAGATGAAGCGCAAATAGCTAAAGAAAGACTCGAACTAGAAAAGCAACGCTTCGAATTTGAAAAGACAATCGGGGCAAAGATTCTGGAGGCTATCGAAGCATTAAAACCATCATCATCCGCAGCTATTAATAAAATTGATGATCCTGCTGTTACAGAAAATACAAACATTACAACAATTCCATTACTTGTGCCGAAAATCGAAAAAGATATATAAGCCCAGCATTTGTATAAAGTATATTCCATCAAGCATCTATTAAGCAGATATATAAGTTTAATTTTAATATCATTCGATTCCAACATAAAAATAAACATTCCAAAATATAATTAAATTAAAAACAATAAGAAAAAAATTAACAAATGTGATAAGAAAACGAGTCATTCAATTTAAGACTATTTTTAATATAATAAATAAACCGTATAAAAAAAGAAAGTTATATATAATAAATAAGATAGTATAATTTTGTAAAATTTGTTTGGTTTCATTTAATTATAATCAAAATCAAGTTGCAAAAAACACAACTTGTTCATTTATTCGGGCAAATATAAATCCTTTAGTACATGTGCATCCGTTCGAAATCCCGAATTTCCATAATGTCTGTTCTCAGTCGCTGTTTAACTATTTCTCGCCAAATTGCTTCTCTATGCTTATTATTGGTTACTCCCATTCGCTGTAGCGTACTATCTGTTACCCGCAATAAGGCTCGACCGTTTATTTCATGCTGAAATCATAAATACCAATAAAAATTTTACATTTGTACAAAAGCAAAGAAGATTTTGAAGAAATTATCAATGTTATTGTTTATATACCAATTCAGTATTTATATATAAATGTTAGTCATCTATAAATTGGACGGCTTACTTTTAAAAAGAGCTCCGCGTAGTCTTTGTAATCACCGCAGTGTCGAATGAACCATTTCTGAACATCGGGAACTGTCCAAAGATAAACAGGCTTTGGTCTGACGTCCTTCGTACGAGGTTTATTCGATTGCACTGTTTCTTCTACCATTATTATTCTCAATATTTGGTTAATTAACTTTCAAAATTATAAGCACATATTTTTCTGCGTATTTTTAATATATTTTAGTACTACATACCATATAACCTTCTCGTCAAACCCAACTAATAATTAAGATTCCAATGGATGAACAGCTGTTTTGAGCAGGAAAACACAATCGGGAAATGTCAAAACAATAAACAAAATTCTGATGAGTTTAGAAACGGCAATAATATTTTCCCCACACTCACTTCAGTTGTCATATTCAACATCGACACTGTCACATAGACTTTTATTTTAAATTTTTATTAACATTTTTATTCTTGTTTGTTGCAGTTTCACTTTCTTGATTGTAGATAGGCATTTATTTAAGTATGAATGATAGAGAATTTTTAATTGAAATATTACCGGAAAATGATGAAATAATAGCAATTTCATCTGATGAACCAGCATGTATTTATATTCTTCAAAATTTCGTGGAATATGTTCGACAAAGCGGAAAAGAAAAAGTATTTTCTAAAGACCATTTAGTATTAATAGACAGTTTAATTGATAAAATGTGGGAACGCATCAATACTGGATCCTTTAGTGAAGTTGCAATAGCAACAAGGAATTTGTATTCAATTGGATGCTATATGAAAGTATTACTGAAATAATATATTTTAAAAAAAATAACTATAAAAATCAGATTAGATATTATATATTCTTTTAGAAAATACTAATGCAGAAAATGTTAAAATGTGCCATAACATTTTGGATAAAAGTAAATTAATCGGTAGTACAGAAAGCCTATCTGAAAACTTTAGAAAATTCTTTAAGCAAATTGAAAAGTTTTTAAATAGTTTCGTAGGTAAGCCAATAAGCTTCTTTTATTAAAAAAAATACTCAGGCATAGAAAATTTAATTATTTTTTAGTGATTGAACAGATAGATACCTTGTTACGCCTGAAGCCTTTAAATTTGGAGAAAGACCTAATATGTGATGTTACTGTGCGTACATTACCAACGGTAGAATATTTTCAAAAGAATTTTTTTCAAGAAAAACAGCCGGTTCTAATGCGTGATTGCTTGAATCATTGGCCAGCATTAGAAAAATGGCGAAATATAAATTATTTAGCAAATATAGCTGGTCACCATTTGGTTCCGATTGAAATAGGTTCAAATTATACAGGCGAATCATGGACACAGGACGTTGTTAGTTTAAAGAATTTCCTTTACCGACAGTTTACAGCAGAAAAACATTCTCCCACTGACGTCGAATACTTAGCTCAACACAATCTATTCGATCAAATTCCAAAATTAAAGGACGACATACGAATACCAGATTATTGTTTGGTAAATGATAAAGAACCAGATGACATTGATATTAAAGCATGGCTAGGTCCAAAGGGCACAGTTTCACCGATGCACTATGATCCCAAAAATAACATATTTTGTCAAATTTTCGGTAAAAAGCAAATAATTCTCGCATCCAATGAACAATCGACAAATTTGTATCCATTCGAAAACTTTTTATTAAAAAATACGTCACAAATTGATGCAGAATCTATCGACTTCTCAAAATTCCCACTCGCCCGAAATGTGAAATTTCATCATCTGACAATTCAAGAAGGTGAATGTTTATTCATACCCGTTGGCTGGTGGCACTTCGTTAAATCGCTAACGCCTAGTTTCTCTGTTAGTTTTTGGTGGTAAAAAATAAAATTGTATTTGTAATTTTGTTTACATATATTTTATTTTAAAAAAAGAATGATAACATAACCTATACTTCAATTTTTTCAGGGCCACGTAATTTATAATATTATGACTCATTTGTTTAAATTTCAAATTTTCTTGGCGACAAAATGTATTATAATTTAAGAAAATAAAAAAAAATAAGTTTAAAATGCTGATTAGTATATAATGCTTAGCAAAAATTATTTCCTGGGTGATAAGACACTATTTTGATCATAATTTTAACGTTGAAATGAAATTAATTTCGTCCAACACCTTAGAATCGATAATTATTAGCATTCTGCCTATTATAAAATTTCTTATTCATCTTTTTTCTCATCCCCTGCAGTAATTGTTACTTTCTTCTGCAATTTACTGTACTCCTCAGTCAGTCTATCGTACTCCTTGTTTAAGCTATCAGCCTGCGATTTGAGAGCTTCTTTATCTTTGCGTTCTCTTTGTAATTCCTTCTCTAACTCAGCGATTTTCGTTTTGAATCCTGTTAACTGTAATTATAAAAATAATTAAAATAGAATTTTACAACTTGGAACGAAAAGATGTCAACTTACGTCTGCAGATTCTTTTGTGTCAGTTTTGACTTGTTCCTTCATCAAATTTCTGGCAACTGCTGTAGCACTTTGTCCCTGTTTCATTAGGGCTTCGGCCTGTGCGAGTAAGCTGGCTTCATTTGAAATAAGAACAATTAGGCGTCTGATGACCAATGATAAGAAAATTGAAAAGCCAGCAATGTAAAAATTTCTTTGAGCTCGGAACAAACGCATGCTGTGTTGCATTTCCAAATTCGGATGGCTTTCTCCAGATGGTGAATGTTGTGAATACTTGTTCATTTCTCGAATAGCTTCAAGCACAAATAAAACCAGGACTGCTAATAATAAATAGAAATATGTTTGTGCTTGATTTCGCAGCATCGCCAGAAACCGGGATTTGAAAAATCTCTGCCATCTTTGAGGGCTGAAAATTGGCAAAACGAATAGCAAAACTATTGCAATTTCAGTATAAAGAAACGAAGCGATTAATGTCCAAACTAAGCTCATCTTGGCTTTTTGCGATCACAAGAATGCTTTTAAAACAAAAATAAAAATTCAACTATTTAAGAAACTTCGCGCTGCGTAATTTTATATACTAGCCGGAATGACCCCACGGAACTACCCTGCAATGAAAAAATATCTTTACAGCTTGCTATAAATAAGACAAATCGAACTGGTGTGAAATTAGCAGCGATTCATAATATCGAACAGTTTATTTGTAAATTCACAGAAATTCATTTTTCATTTATTAATAAAATAAGAAACTGTTAAATAATAATTATTGTGTAAATATGTGAACGTTTCAGTTGATTAATAATAATTTTTATAAATAAAGAGAAATATCATGAAACTTTGCAAATGTGATTTTTAATATTTTACTGAGTATGTTTACTTTTCTCACAGATGAATGTATTCCAATCTTGCGTGGCTCCACTGAATTTGGTATGACTCATTCGTATAGATACTGAAGAAATAGTTTTTCTGGCGAAATATTAAATTTGTAATAAATTCCAACCTTATAAAAATTTTCCAAAAATAAACGATATTAGTTATTCCTCATACAATAATTTTTAATATTTTTATTATTAAATTCTATAACCGCCAAGTTCTCTTTCATTCCTATACTATTCTCTCTGAAATATATAGTTTGTAATAAAATAACTAAGTTATTTTATTTATATATAAAAAAATACCAATTCGATTATTATTAGTCCAATTAGCAAATATTGTTGATAATTTAATGAAATAAAATAATTTGGAATTTTTTAAACAAGTCAATTTTTATAACAGTTAAATATGTTCATGATAATTTTTTGTATCTTCTAGTTGTTAGCACTGTTGAAATGACACATTTGCTAGAAATAAGCTATTTGTGAATGTTTTGATTTATTTACTGCGTTTTTTGTAATATATTTGTTGATCCAAGAAAAATGGATAAAATATTGGCAGCTGAAAAGAAAATGGCTGAGCGGAAGGAGAGGCTACGTAATTTGCATAAACTTCGTAATGAGGCACGAACTCACAATCATAAAGAAGTAGTGGCTGAGGATGCTAGGAATAAGCTCCCAAACAATTGGGAAGCTCGAAAACGGCAAGCAGATTGGATTTTATCAGATGAGAAGGCGAGAGAAGAAGCAACAGGCAAAGGTGAAGACTACGACCGTCTTAAATTATTAGAGGTTTCGGCTATAGATGCAAATCGTATTGAAAAGAAAAAGCGGAAAAAAAATCCAGATCAAGGTTTCTCCAGTTTTGAAGATCAGACTGCTAGACAATATCAGCGACTAGTGCGAAGTATGCCACCTCGAAATATGGAAAAGTATGAAAAACAAAAGGCTGAATTAGGAGAAGCATTTTACGGTACACCACATACAATTTTGCATGGCCTGCATAAAGATACGTCAAATGCCATCAACAATATGGTAAAGGATCTTGAGGCACAAATTGAGAAACGTAAGAAATATTCCAGACGGCGAACGTACAACGATGATGCTGATGTGGATTTTATCAACGAAAGGAATTCAAAATTCAACAAAAAGTTGGAACGATACTATGGCGAGCATACAGCAGAAATCAAACAAAACTTGGAACGAGGAACTGCTATTTAGCTCATTATTATTTCTATCTGTTCATATCGTTTTACTTATGCATACTTTTATAAGATTTTATTAGAAGTTAGTTTTTTAATCTCTCTCATAATACATAAGAAATAAATCCTGTAAAACTGATGTGTGTATAAAAAAGAAGGGCAATACATATTCGATGGAGTATGTAAATAAAATAACAAATCTTATATAATAAAAAGGTAATATTTTTTTTATTTAAAAATTAGTAAAATAAATAAAACTATAATAAAAAAAAATTAAATTTTTCAACAGTAAAAAAAGAAAAAACTAGATTAACAATAAATCTGACTTTAATGTACAATGTAATTTTATTATTTTTTAAATTTGTTCAGCATTCCATATATTATATGTATGTATATGCCGCTATTCGCATCTAAATAAAGTTGTTCTGTTCTGTTAATCAAGATGCTCATCGACACGGAAGTATTTACAAGCTTGAGGGGCGTTCCCCGATTTTTCATCATTAATTCTCTGTCTGGTTCGGCCTTGCAGTGTTCTTTTCATCAAAAATAGTATCGCATCATCAAATACATACTCAAACAACCATTGTAGCGAAAAGCGTATAATTTATTTTTATTTCCAAAATGAATATCTTTAATATGTGTTTATTCTACTTAGGACTATCAAGAAACAATCCACGAATGTATTACTCCTGAAAAATATCGAGAAAATCCAATTTTACTTTTAGATTTGTTATCTTAAGTTAAAAAGAGGCAAGCGCAATTACTATTTTGTCCTGGTGATATGTGTATATGAATGTCCTCTCTACTGATGACTAATTGACGAAATTTAACCACCACCAACAGTTGAAATATTGTAGCATCAAATTGATGTTTTTTTTTTTTTTTAAAAAAAAAAGGAAACAAAACATTACTTTTTTATTCAAAATTCTATTTTAGTATTTGGCTGCAGATCCAAATCGGTTAAATAAAGCAAAACACACTAGTTTTATAACATAACAACACCGTTTATTTCATTCAAATAATGATTAAATTGTTCAATTAGAAGAAACATGAACAGTATACTTTTCTCCAAATCTTATTTTTTATAAATCTATTATGGAAGAAGGCACTTACAGATTATCTGATAAGTAATTAAAAGTAAAACAGTCTCATTGGTATGAACGAAATCCATTTATATTGTACGTTTCTTAAAGACAAAATCGATTTATAGTTAATAAAGCATTGCCAGTTTAAAATAAAATATTTTTTGAAAAAATACTTATTTTAATATTATCGATATTTTGAAACGTGTACAAATATTGTCAGAACATACACTATTTTGTTAATTATTCAATATTTCTTTAATTATGCTTTAATTTTAATAATCGGAATTATATCATTAATTATAGCATTTTGTCTAATTTATACATTTTTATATTTTATATTATTTTCAAAAATATATTATACTCTTTAAAAAAAAAAATCCTTTCACATGCGAAAAATTCCAAAATTTGTTAGTGAGACTTTATAAATCAACATAAATATAAGAATAAAAAACACTTAACAAATTATTCGCAAAAAAATCGAATAATTTAAAGTCGTCCGAAATTCAATCAAAATCTAGATTTTTTACATGTGGGGGATGATGAGGAATGTAAAAGATTTTCGGTTTCGAGGTTGAATTGTGTTAATATAAATAAAATTGAATTTTGATTTTTTTTCTTTATATTTACATAATTTCTTTAATTTTTCTATTTATTTCTGTGTATACGAGAGTATATAATAATCTATGTCATTATAGATAATACCAATCATCATGTAAATTGATTCCATAGAATTTGAATCTCACGTAACTACAATATTTAATTAAATACAAAAGAAAACAATCAAGATAAAAACAAAGAAGCAAAAATTTTAATTAATATAATTTTTAAAATAAATTGTTTTTTTTTTTCGTTTGTTTATTTGTTTGGTTTTATCGCCAATTTCATCGAAAGCCTAATTTATGATTAACTAAAAATAATGAAAATAAATAAATAAAAACACACATTAAAAATTAAAATTAACTAAAATTAGACTTTTAAATAAATAAATAATAGTATATATCTAATTAAGTTTTTTTTTGTTTTAATCTTGAATATCGAACACAAAACAATTCAATCAAAAATTAAAAAAAATCGAATGATAAGGAATGGAAAAATGATTAAAATAATGTGCAATTCAAACAAACACAATAAAAGTCTTTAGCAAGAAGCGATGGGCTCATATTTTGTTGATATTATTTCTATAGTACCAGGTGGTATTCTGCGCATTCCGCACTCTTCACATTTGTTCAGTAAGGGATGATTTTGGAATGTACACGAGCTGCATATCCAGTGCGGGCCATCTTCGTCATCGCTCGCAACTGAATACTCGCTCTCATCCGTATTGGCATTTCGTTGTGTTGATGCTGAAGCTGCAGCCGCTGTTGTCGGTGTTGCTGTAGCCTCTGCCGTGGTCGCATTTCTTACGATCCTGGCTGTAGCTCCCGCTTCGCCTTCCATATTTTGGGGCATTAGCGGAATTTGAGAAAACGGTTCTCGATGTGATGGATGCAAACGAGCGGGATTCTGGTGTTGCGACGATATACGTGAAAACGTTTGCGGCGCCGCCATCGACTCTTGTAGCCTTTGGGATTGCCAGTTTCCTAATTGTTGTCGCCGTTGTTGTTGCTGTTGCTGTTGTGTTCTTAACCTTTGAGCAGCTAATTCTACACAATAAAACAGTCAAGAAAGAAAACAGTTCCCTGTCGAGTCGAATGCTTACTAAAAAAACTAATAAACAAACCTTTCTCTCTTTCGATATCCTCGATAATTTTTAAACAATCACAGCATAATTTTTCTATTTCGCTATCTAGCACAGCCACATTATCTGGCGTTACTGAAGACTCTAAAACTTTTATTTGATGCTCTATTTTTTTCAGCCTTTTTCTGTCCTTCTCCACTTCAACAGATAATCGCTCCTTAGCCGCTCTCTGCTGGCTTAATACCTCACCTATAAAAAAATCAGAAGCGTTATAATTGTGATGTTTAAAATATAGCAATGCGAACGCAATTAGTTTTAGTTACCTTCTAATTGGAAGTTCTCGGCAGCCGAATGTTTGCGAGCAGGAACGTTTTCAGTAGCATTACTTGATAATGAACTAAAGGGATGAGTGTTATTTCGCGTTGGAGTATTGAAATCTACGTCTGAATGGCCTACAGTCATATTGTATGAATTTGGTGGCTTGGTATGACTTGCACTGAAGCAGCCGCCGTTGCCTGAGACTGTGATGCAGAATTCCTTTTGGTAGCCTCGTCGAGCATCAAATGATGAACTGGAATAGGTTAAGCTCGGTCCAGCCGTAATATCGATGGGTGATTGTGGATTAGTACTTGGATTTCGTAAAACCAAATTTACGGACGTGTAACTACGTGGGCTTTGCGGTGTGATGTGTCCTGAATACGCGGGCGCTGGTTGAACGGTTAACGAGGATACGTGTCGCGTGGGCGGACCGCGCGAAATATCTGAATTAGGCGATAGTGATATATTAACGGATATTTCTGATTTTCCCGAATCTGAGAAGCTCCCAGGACTTTGAATAACTGTTGAGCTAATGTTCTGAATCGGGGTAGCCAGTGGAATTTGTGAAGACTGCGGTTTGGTTGACGGCGTCACTGCATTAGATAACGTCGTCGTTGGTGTTGGAAGAACTATCGAGGTCGGTTGCGCTGATTTTTGCGATAACACAGGTGGTGGTGGTGCCGTCCTAACTGGTCGACATACAGGTCTTTGGTTTACCGTATTACCGATATCACCCAGCGATGGATTAGGCGTTGCCTTACGAAAGTGTAAAGTTGTCGGTCTCTGCGGTGGTGTATTTGGATCGTTACCGGTGTGGTTATGGGTGTGGGAGTGGTTGTGGTAATCACTCGATTGACAGTTTGTTTCACTAATGCAATTCTTTTCAATGTCACTAATGATATTATTATTATTATTATTTATATTATTGTTATTAATATTTGTCAATTCTTCAGTTTTGTTTATATTTAAAGGACAATTAACTTTTTTAACCAATCCGGTTGGTTCGGGTGCCTTCCGTGTCGGAGTAAGCACCTTCTTACACATTAGGCCGTGATTGTTGCGTAACACTTGGGATGGATAAGCTTGAACTGTATTTGGTTGTGCTGCCAAAACTTTTTTCAAACATTCAATACAAGTTTCGCGATCGTGGCAATTGTCCGTTACGTATTGATTTACAATATAGTCCGGTACTGTCGGAAATTCCTGTTTCATTTCATGAAATAATTGCATAATACTTATATTTGTACAGGAACAATCCGATTTTTTCCTTTGTTGACATCTATCAGAATCGTCCTGATCTGATAATGACGACAATGAGTTACAATTTGAATACAATCCTGAGCTGTCTGGCGGCTTTGGAGGTTTAGCCGCCATTTTTTGCCATCATATACGCTTGCTCATGCCTGAAAATAAAAATATTTAAAACAAAATGAAAATTTCCATTTGATTTCTAAACAAGAATGAAAAACAAAATTCTATAAAAAAAAAAAAATTGGAAAATCAACAAAAAAATTATTTGTTGGATTTCTATTGAAAATGTTTTCCAACAATTTGAAAAATTACATTCTAAATTATGACAAAATTATCGCTTAAGAAAACATTTTATATTTAAGAGAATTTCTAGTTTTATTAAAAGACGAGATAATTAACCCATATTTCTTCTTATTTGATTGAAATTAAAAAAATTTTTATGAAATATTTCACTGGATGACATTTTATTAAGTAATTTAACAAAAAAAATGTATAAATTACATTTAATAAAATATTTTTAATAAAACAAAATAAAATGTATAAATTAGTATCAGTTTTTTAACTATTGTATATTTTTCTTAATTAAGTAATACTTGTAAGGAAATTATTTACTGATAACTTGGATTTATTTTTCCTATAAATTTACTAAAACACATTGAAGCTCGCCTGCACTGCATGTAATTTAATCGAAACTGTTCTTTTATACCAAATATTTTTGTATTTTTACTATTATAAATGTCCAAAATTATTTCTATCTATTTGCCAATTAAATAAATTATTATCGAAAATAAGATATAGAAACAAAATTTATACTTTCGTTAAATTCCAAATTACAATCTTTCAATCTTAAACCAATTTTCCAAAATGAAAATCTATTTTTGCGGAAAGAGGTGCAAATTCCTAACCGAATATACACAGATTCGTATAATGGAAATTTTAAGATGGTGTCGAATGATGTTCTTAATAAACTCACGGCATAATATTCTAATAGTAGAATTGCTACATCTTTTTATACTGAGCTTATTTCTGAATGGACCAAATCAATCTTAAGAGTTTTTGTATGTTGAAAGAGTGGATAATTTGCAAACAGTAAATGTATCTAAAACAACAACAAAAAAAACAAAAAAAAACTATTTTCTACCGTTACGTTATGATTTAGTTTTTTTCTCCATCTTATTATTATTATTATTAATTTTTTATCTATTTTAAGAAACGAACATGTAGGCGGGAGTAAACATTTCAATTTTAGACATTAGTACTGTGTTATCATTGAACTGTGTGGGCAGTATTCTTTTGTTATGATATTTAAGTAAATTTGAATCAATTTTTTTTATTAGCATTTTTTCTTTTTTTCAATTTGATAATGAAAACTCTTAAGAATATATAGCTAAGTCGTAAGAATTTCTCGTTATATATATATAGAAAAACTACAATAGAATCGAAGTAATTTGGGTTAATCATTAAAAGTTCCTATCTAAAATTATGAAGGGACAACAAATCTAGTTCGTAGTGAAAAGGTAAACATTTTTTTTCCATACAATTACGTAACCACAAGATGAGAAAATTTACTAATTTAAATATTTCACGGTCAACATAAGCTGAGATGGTTTTTAACTTTATGCATTGTTAATCATAAAAATAAAATCGGTTATACTAAACTCATCTCTCAAGAAAATTTAATTAAATAAAATAATTAATTTTTTAACAACAGATAAAAGAAAAAGAAAAAATAGTAACCATTCTACCTGAACAGCCATCTTGTTCATACGAAGAATATTGCTTACGCAAATTGTTGATTTTCAGGTGTGAAATGTAATTTATTTTCTGTTTCACAATATTTTTTCCACGCCAAAAAGAATGAAAAATTATAAATTCTCTAAAGAAATTATAGAATTTCATTTATATACTCGTATTTTTAGACATTTTTATTATTAATATTTTTATTTACAATTTTCCTATCGTATCTTTTGATATTTTTAAAAATATTCGGCGTCGTTTTACCTGGTAAAATACTTTTTGATTTATAGAAAAATTTGTGGAAATATAATAATTTTTCTTGACGAACTTTTAGCTCAAAAAAAAAAACTATTATAATTATAATGTGAAAATTATATAATGACAAATTCTTTAGCACTTTTATTATATAGAAATTCTAATAATTTATTAAAAATTATTTATTAAAAAATGGTTTTTTTTACTGTCGCAAGCGCAAAAATTAACAAAAAAAATCATCGCTGAGATGGACGATTTAAGTGATAATATGCGAAAATATTATACGCCCGAAATATTTTAAGATATTTCTATTTTTGTAATTTGTTTGGGAGATAAAAAATATATATCTATTTATATATATATATATATATATATTTTATTTTTTATTTAACTTAATACATTTTAATATACAAATAGAAACGTAAGCAAAGTTAAAAAAAATTTGATTTGATACAAAAATTTCGATTTTATTTTAAAAGATTTTATTGCAGAGACAGCGCTAATTTTAAATTTAACAAAAATATGATAGATGTGTGTCGAAAGATTTTTTTTATTACATTTTTTCTTTCTTTTCTACTACTTCGACTTCTTTTTTGGGGGAGGGCTTTCGAGAAAAAAGGAAACAGCGCGCGCCTAAGTGCGACAAGAAGCACAATTTTGACAAATTAACTAAAATAAAAACGAAAATGAACAGAAATTTTGAATTTGATGGGAAAAAAGTGTCAAAGTTACACATTACAAAATATAAAAACCGGGTGTTTATTAATATAAAGTTATTTAAAAAAAAATATATTTATATATTTATGTGAAATTTTCGATTTTTTTAAATATTTAAATAGCTGGTTTTGGTGTTCACTTTTTTTTTTGTAAAAATAATTTTTTGTTGTTGTGAAAGCTTATTTTTAATTATTACATTTTTTTGGGGACAATAATAATTTTGCGATATTTTTTTTATTAAAATAATTATTTACCTTTGTTATAGACTAAATGTATCTGGTTATAAAATTATTTGCTTTTTTCTACAATCAAATAATCTATTCGGTCTACTTAATAATGAGTATCAAAATCCTTTCCTTATAATTTTCAATATTATATAAATATAAAAGGTATTGTAATTTTAGTGAAGACTTATTATTTAATTATATTTTGAAAGAAATAAGAACCAATTACAACTCTAGACAATAATGATCAACAGACAGTTACTTTTCGCAGATACAATGGCTTTCACATGACTACATGCGGGTTTTCCAGAGACCCATATACGACAATCGGCCTAAATATTTTACAATTTTAGCACAAAATATAAAACTAAACAAATTTAACGTCTATTGATATGTGTTTGACAGCTTTCAAGTGACAGAGCTATACTTTCCAAGCCACGAAATGGGTAACTCTGTATACGAGATCCAGAATTTGTGAATATAGTATTTCGAATTTTATAATAAAATTAAATTTATTATATTTAGAATATGCCAAAAGAATAATGAATTCATATAAAAAAGCTCCAATACCAAAAGTTCAAATTGAGAATAATTACTTTCATTTTCGTAAAAATTTAGTTTTAATAAATACGTTAAAAGTAACAATTGTTTCGATAAAAAAGGAAAAAAGAAAATAATTTTCAAATGTTTTATTTCTAATATAAGTTCTCTCCTATTTATGAATAATGTAACACATAAACTGAATGTAATAAAATTCTCAAAAAATATTTTATTATTCTTAAATTCTTTTAAAAAAATATATTTAATTATTATCACAGATTTATTAAAAAATTTATATAATAATTATTAAATATATGTATAGTCAACTTTGGAATTTCCGAATAATTAAATATCAACAAATTATAGAAGGCAGACAGGCATTTTCAGTTTCCAACGTACGTGCATGTGTACGTTTATTTCGAGGTGATAATGACAAAAATAAAAATGTCCTCCAAAAGGAAGAACAACTTTTAAAAAATTATGTTAAAAATATACTATTAGAGCTCAGTCTTCAGATTGAACCGTAGAATAAGAATGCACACATAATTGAAAATTCACTTGTATCAAAATGAACATAAAAAATGAATTATAATACATAGAAAATTTAATAACGTAGTAATTATAGTAAAAATAATTTTTTACTATAATTATAGTAAAAAATTATAGTGTTTTCAGAACATTTGTTTGTAGGCCATATGCAAATTTGCAGAACAACGTTTTCAAATTTTTGACATAAAATTTGTTATAAAAATGTGAAAATTGTATAATCGCTTAATTTTTTTATTGCAAACATTGTCAGAACATTTGTAGGCATTGTCTGACAATAGATACAGTAGTCATCCTGAACCGTGTGATCATACTTTGGAACTATTGTCAGATTATTTGTAGGCATTTACATATTGTCAGATTATTAATTTGTTTCTATTTTTTTCTGTTTCTTAAATTCATCCTCATTGTTATTATTGCTGCATTTAAAAATATATGCTCTTAAAATTGTATTGTAGTAACAGATAATTTTTAATACAAAAATTAAAATCGTATATTTCACAAAAATATCCAAAACAATAACCTGTTCAACAAAAACAATATGGCGCTTTTGTCTGACAACAAGTGCACAAATTTTTTATTTTCCATTATATGACAATCGTGTGATTGGAATATTTTTACTTGAAAACGTTGCCGAACTAGATTATTGTCAGACTATTTGAAGGCTACCAAAATTTCATAAACAAATCTGGTAAGCGTTTGAACACTTGTCAAATTGTATGTCTGGCAATGCCTATTGTCAGCTGATTGCCTGACAGTCATATATATGCAAACATTGGCAGATTCTAACAATTGTCTAATCGTTCCTGTATGGACTGAAACTGTAAAATGCGTACAGTTCACACTGTCAAAATTTTAATATCTTCGGAGTCTTATAGGAATGCACAAAAATCCAACAGTTCAATCGCCGAATTAGATCTGATTTTATATTTTGCAGTTGTAGCTCAAATACTGCCATACATTATAGTGTTTGTTATATGGCAGGATTATTGTTTGACAGTTGAAATTGACATAAAAATACGTTATTAGTAGTTATATAAAAAAATTTAGTGGAACATCATTAATAAATATTAAATTTAAAGTATGTGCAGTTCAGTTTGCAGTTGCCGTCGGAATTATATTCCTAACATAAATCTAGCTGTGATATTAGCGGCAACAAGATCCCACATTGAACAGAATCAAAAAAAATTAACCATAAAACCTACCCATTCGTAAAGTTTATGTGGTAAACATTTAATACGTAATCGACATAGTTTAGTTTACAATTGATATTTTCCAAACAAATAACCCACTCAATAAATTTTTCTACCTTTTTCCGAATTTTTATAAAAAAAATTTTTGTGTGTGCTTTTGTTAATTTCAAATTCTTAGCTTTTAATTTCTCAGCTGACTATTCTATTTTCGTAACATGAACTTCGTACAAGCTTTCATATATAGTGAAACTACCTGCTTACACAGTCAAACTGAGTTTTCGAGCCAAATTCTCAACAACAATTTCCATAATCATTTAGCAATGATTGGAAGAACTTTTTCTTTAAAAAAAACACCAAATTGAAAAAAATTATATATAATTTAGGCTATTGAAATAATCTTCAGATAGCCAAAAATCAATTACTTGAAATATTTGAGTAATTGATGATGTTCTTTCAATACCATTTTCCGAGTCATTTGGAAACGGACAATTTTTCGTTTCAAATTCAATTCTATTTTCAGTGAATTATTTATGAGAAAAAATTCAATATATTTTAATGCAAAATGCGAAGAAAACTTAATGTGAAGGTTAAATAATATTCTGTAGCAATTAGCACGTTATTATAGGTTATTCTTTAAAAAAATGAAAGAAAATAAATGAAAAAAAAAAATACATTTACAAATATTTCAGTCATATACTCTTAAAAGTTGGGTCCTCTCTCTTATAATACAAGATTATCAACTCTTATACGAGTTATTTGCAGTGATATACGCTCTTATAAGTATCATTCAAATAAAATACATTTTTTTAAAAATAATTCGGTTATCGTAAAATTCGATAACCAAAAATATTTTTTTAACAATATATTTGGATAATATTTTTTTTTTAAATTTGACAAAATTTGACAAATATAAGAGATGTGGCAGTAAAGTAAAGCTTTTACTAACTTTTTTGCTGTTACAATAATTTTATTTTATTTTTATACATCATATTGTCCCCTTTACAGTAGTTTCTTTGGACAGCTAAACATTGACGGAGATCAACATTGTTTCCACTCTTCGTTGCAGCGCTGGAAGGCTACATTTGAAATCACCTACAGTTTACCTTCTTCCTTACACTCCTTTGGATGTTATCGACGGTATCTATGCGGATATCCTGGATCTGGGAGTGAGACAATGGTGGGCTGTAGTCCTGGAGAGAATGTATGAAATATGACAACAGCGGTGGAATGACTGTATGAATAACGGGATCATCTCGAGCGATAGAATTGATTCGATAAACAGGTTTGAGGGTGGCCTGCGAGGATATGAACGCATTTTCGAACAAGTGAGCATTGAGAAAGGCCTGTCATCTCCTAAAGTGTTGTTTGTAGTGATTTTAGGAATCTGAATGCATGTGGAATTCGAGTCAATAAGAGAGGAGTGGATGTGGGAGGTGCACTGCAAATGCGGGGAAGTATGAATTCTTGAGTAGGTTTGCCATAGCATTCCGGTGGTAGATGCGATTTTTGGCGTATTCGCGTACCTGAGCTGGCTTAGCGGTGCCTAGAAATATATAAGACTCCTTACCATAGCTCAATGAGCAGAGTATAAACCGATGTGGTCTTCAAACAGAAATTAAAACCGAAAGCACAGTGTGCCCGACCATGGTGAGGTGCTTTTGACTGGACTGTAACATGGTGGGTGGCTGTGGTTAATATCCATATCGCGGGAGCGCTATATAGGCCCATCTCTTTTCTCTGGCGCACTCACTCTTAAATACAGCCGGAGTTTAAAGCAATTTTTTAAATTGAATATTCTTTAAACATTTTCATTTGACAAGAAACTTATCGAAAATCAATAGCGAAAGTGAGTTTTTTTTTTGATAAGATCATCATTTTTAATTAAATGTTTGGAAAAGTTTTATTATTAAATGAGAAAAAACGCAACAACAATTACCGACTTTCATAGAATTATTGTAAGTACTTCATTTTCTTAGAATTCTTATTTCAAAATAGCAAAAAGTACATTAATTGTGGTTTTGAACTGATAAGACAAAATGGCAAACGAAACTGATAATTAGCAATATTTATAAAAAGAAAAGTTAATGTTAATATTGAAAAAGTATTAAAAAAAAATTCAATATTTTTACACGTTCTAACTATAAATATTGTTCTAATCCGATTGAACTTTGAATTATTTTTATGCTCACATTATTTTAATCATAATTTTTTTTTACAGTAAATCTTAATGTATTTGTAAGAAAACTTAAAAATGTTCCATGTTATATTCTGTATGGTATTATCTTTTCCATTAATTTGCTAAAAGAACTTTTCTAATAATTGATTAGTGAAATTTAAAAGAATAAGCTTTTTATATACAACGTTATAATATTAAAACGGAGTATAAGAAAGAGTATTTTAAATTTGGATATTGTTTTTACTTTATTTGACATGCAGATGCCTACACATTTCATGTTTTCTTAGAAATTTTCAAAATATTATAGGAGAGAGTAAAGATAGCCAAACAGAGTTTGCCATTACGAATTGAATTCAAACGACTTTATTGTAAATTATTCTCTAACATCGCACTTTTGTATTATTGAGAAAAAAAATAATTAGAACAGCAAAAGAGGTACAATACCACTTAGTACACATGTCAGAATCGAAATAGAAATTTTTTTTGCAAATATTTGAACTTGAAATAAAACTAAACTAATAAATAATAATAGAATTTGCGAGTAACAATGTCAGCACTATGCCAAGAGGAACTAAGAACAGAAATAGAGACTTTGGAAAGCTCATTCTCGTATGGATTTCCGGCTATGAATTAATTGGCGGATTTTTGAGGAACACTGTAATGGGAGGACGTAAGACGGGTGCTAAAAAAATAGCCGACTCTATCTACTAAACGATTTCAGAAGCTAATGATCCTAAAAATATGAATTTTCCTACTACCCCAACTTGAATACCACTTATTGTTAGTTCTGATAGTCGATCCCTACAATAATATACTAGACTATTTGTTTTCATGTGCGTCACACCACACACAACTTTAAATAGTTTTTCGGTACTTTCTTGATTTGAAATTTTTTCGATGATCACATTTTTGTATTTTTACAATATTTCAGTCACAACACCACTAATGAATGTCTTTCTTCGATAATTATTTTTATTCATTAATTTAGTCGTCCATAGATAATGGCCCAGTTGTTTTTCGCAACTGCCGATGCCATACAAAATATCGCATTTTCGTTTCCATAGTTTTTAAGAAGGCATCGGATATTATGGCACATTCCTGGCATTGTAGATTATCCTAAATACAGCAGAAGAAAAAAAATTGCCAACAACAGAATACAGAATAACAACTAAAAACAAAGAAAATGAAAATCTAACAATTTTACGTATGAAGTTGAAAATTCATTCAAGATTGTCACAAGATTTTCTCTGAAGAAAGATTTTCAAGTAATTATTGTGAAGAGACAAATGAAAATTATTACTCGTATGTACTCAAATAAATGTGCTTCTCTTTCCCCCTCTCTTTAAATACACGTATCATTGACTATTTTCGATATTTTAATCAAATTTTTGCTCTCTGACATTATTAGCTGTGCGGTTTTTCTCTGCACTGCTCCCAAAAGAGCCTCTTCTGTATATATTTTATGATCAAGATCAAGGAAACATTATCAAATATTTATTTTAGTCAATAATTCTCGATAAATAGTTACAATTATATTAAAATCGCTCATGTTTATTTCAGAGAATTTCGGTTCATTTTAATATTCATTTTCGTTTGTTTCATTTGGAATAGAAAAAAACTTTTATTTTTTCAACATTCTATAAATTCCACAATTTTTTAATTAACAAAAATATGTGACATTATAAGATATTTACTTACGATTCTATGTGTACACATTTTTTGTTAGTTTTTCTCTTCATTTTTTTTTTATAAATACATTTATTTATTTTGAAATACTTTTTGGCAATCCAAAGAATTTTTTGTTTCAAGTACGCTTGAAATCCGAAAAATTTTAAGTAAATATTTTTGCTGCTTTCAAATTTTTAATGACTTTTCTATATGGGTTTTCTTTTCTTTTTTTAAAAATTTTTTTTATAAAACTTATTATATACAATATAAAAGAAAACAAAGATGTACGATTTTGCTAAAAGCTAAATCAGTAATGATTTATTAGTATTTTATGATGTAAATCTTATAGCGATAATAAATTATTTCTGATTTGAGCGAAGAATGTATAATTTATAATTTTATAAGCTAAGAAAATTAAATGAAAATTTTTCGTTAGTCTCTAAGAAATTTTTTAAGGGAGAGTACTATTGTTGAAAAGTTTCGATTTTTAAAGTAAAAATACATAAAACAAAAATATTCACTTTTTTTTAGAAAATTATTGTTTTTTTCAGGGATCTTTTAAAAAAGAAGAATCAGCCAATTACTAAGCAACATCCTTAATACATAAATATGTAAAGGCTTCACGATTCGGAAGTACAGTCCTGCCATTTGACAGCTGTCAAACATATATGTCATCCGAAATGGCGTTTGCTAATTTTGATTTTGCCATGTTACTACGTATATATAGCATGTTTTAAGAATGCTTGATTTGGATACAGCTTACTTAAAAAAAATGGATACGACAATAAGCAAAATTGTCAACGAAAAGTGACATTCTGGTATGCAATTTGGACGAACGACTTCATTGGCCAATATATCTTAGAAAATTATGAAGCAGAGATCATTATCATTAATTCCGCTTAAAGATTTTAATCTAGACTATATGTACGTTTAACGAGACGGCGACACAACTCCAACAACACTACAAATTTTGGTGTTATTGAGAGAAAAATTAGCTGGACGCGTAATTTCTTGATGTTAATTGGCTCCCAAAATGGTTTTGCTCTGTTCAACTTCATATTTTGGCGCTACGCAAAAATCGTGTTTACGCAGACAATTACTGAAGTTATGGGCGAATTATAACCCGAACTTTGCGAAAAAAGTTAATGAAATTACATCAAAAGGATCGAGTCCTGCAAGAAGTCTCGTGGTAGTTATTTGAATGATGTTATAATGGATGAATAATGGGTAGATTAAAGCATTATGATAAAATAAAAATCTCATTGTTTTTATTTAACTTTACTTAACGAAGCATAAATTGGTTAACGCCTTCAATTTAAAAATCTAGTAAATTTAATAGTCAGCGCCATCTCGTAGCAAATTAACGTACTTAGCAAAAATTTTAGTTAGTTTTAAAATATTTTTGATAAACTTTTTACTAGTGAGCTTTTACAAATTTTTATCAGAAGTTACATTTATAAGATAATACTTAACAAAATTTCGATATTATTGAAAAATTGTAAACATTTTTTTACTAATAGAAATATAAAAACAAATCTTATCCGAAGAAGTTTTGCATAATTTATTATTATTATAATTTTTAATAATAAAGAAGATGTAAAAATTCACCGAAAACATCACACTTTGGAGAGTAGTCTAACTTTAAAATATTTTAAACTAAAAACGAAATTAAAACAAGTTTTAAAAAAAAATATACACAAAAAATTTAGATGGCCGTAAATTAGAAGACATCAATATTGGTTATCACGGTTACTAACATCTATCTTGACTCATTCTAGGAATGAACTAATGGAAGACTGGTTTATGAAAACAAATATATAAATTGTAAACAAGTTATTATATCTGATGAGTATATTGGAAATAATTTAAAAATTTGTAGAAACAGTTAATTTCTAAATTTAAAATTTTAATGAAAACATCTATATTAAATATTATTTCATTTTTATTGTTTGCAATGTGCTTACTAATAAAATTAATAAAATGTTATGAATGCAATGAATGCTAATTATTGCTTTTTATAGAATAATTTTGATCGTAGCAATTATGTTGTTTAATTTTAAAAATAGCTTTGGTCAATCGAAGGGAATTTTAAGCGATTTATTTTTCTGCATAAGAAATTCCTTCAGTTTTAATGATATATCTACACCATCAAATGTGACTAGATTCCATCGTTTATTTATATTTACATTTATATTTGTTGGTTTTTAATTGAATTGTTAAATATAAAAATTTTAATTTATATAAAAATACTCTGATTGTGTGAGTGAGTTTATATCAAATTTAATACATTTAAAATGAAAAGAATTTTATTATTCGTAATATATATACAAATGTTATTATGAGTATAATAATATAAATTTTCATTAATAAAAATTATTTCAAAATATTTGTACATAATCTGTTGACGCTTTAACGTGTATCATTTCCGCCCCCAATTTCGATTATTGTATAAATAAATTTTGTTCTTATACCAGTCGACAAATGCAACATGTTAACACAAGCGTGCAAAACTTATGGCAAATACCTGTGAATGTGAAAAGGCCTCAGATATTTATAGAGCACAATAAAAGTAAAAGTAAAATGTATATTTATAAGGTTGTGTATAAATTTTTGCCTGACAAAAATAATTTTATTTATCTATTCATCCATTCAAGATATGAATGAGAATTTCACACACCAAAAATTAAACGGTGTCGATTTATAGATGAAATAATACTTTACAAAATGAACGAAAAATAAAAATACACCTATTTATAAATATCAATATAAATAAATCAACAAAAAAAAAACCGAAATAAAATTAAAACTTTGTACCCATGCTGTATAGTATACTACAATACGATTAATGGTACTGACAGTACGTCACTGGTCTTATTCTCCTGATTCTCTAATTTCTGAGTTCTCTTGCTTAATGGTTTTAGATTCGATTTTCATTCAAAGCTCTCTAGTCACATTCTCTTGCGTAAAATAGCGACAGTCTCTCTCGAACTGCCGTGATTGATTACATAAAACACAATCGACGAGATTTTCCGGAAGTCGTATTTTAAATCAATTTTTATCGGTTGCAATCGTTTCTAAATTCAATTATTCTATGTGGTAGGTACGTTAGCATATACTTATGTAAATATGTACATTCATACGTATATAGTTGTGTACACATTTGGTTATAAAATGCAAAAATATAAATCACGTACTTGTAATTTACAAAATCAAATTGAGTGTAAAAAATATGAAAATATCTAAATTAGTATTTCTCAGAATTGAACATGTTCTAAAGAAATATTTCGAAATTTCATATAAAAATATTTGATACTTTATATGAATAATTGCATATATGAAGGACATTCTGGTATTTCTTATTTTATTTATGAAAATAAAATAAGAAATACCAGAATGTCCTTCGAATAAGAACTATAATCTGTGCAGTTAAAATGCAATAGAGTCACCATGACTGAAAGATAAGAACTTCCTCTAATTTTTCTGATTTTCAGTATTTTTTTATAATAGAAATGACAAAAATCTTTGTACGTTCCTATGCAAAAACGGTAGTGACGATTTTATTAAAGACGAAAAAATATTTACAATATTTACTTTAATGACGTTTCAGGTGTAAACAGAGGTCACGAACTTTTCTGTATAATGACCCAAACACTTAAATCGTTCACGAATCTCGACCGATTCGGCAAATTAAACACAACTGCAATGATCAGTTATACATTTATCTTTCCTTTAATTTAAATATCAACAATGCTACCACATAACCAGACGCTGAAATTTGTGGCCGTACTTCGACAAGAACAATTTTACTTATAGTTATTACATAGTTTTCGTCGGAATTGCGTCCGCAAACTGTTGTGTACATAAACATTGCCTAGTTAGGCTTTGCGGTATCACTACATTTGAAAGCACGTGTATAGTGCCTTTTCACACATAGCTATGAATTTGTATTTGACATAATAAACATGTTATTTTGGATATTGACAAATTAACGAGGGGTCAATAGTCAGTTAGTGGGCTTTTACAAAAATTTCTTAGCTACTTATTTATATACCACCTTATTTTAGATGTATTTTATTTAAGTTTACTTTCCAAAGCACATATGTGCATTGGACAACCTTTTATTTATAAATGTACTAAATTTAATGGGCAGCGCCATCTCTTAGCAAATAAACGTACTTAGCAAAAATTTTGATGCATCGCATAATATATACACATTTTTTAGATATTGACAAATAACGTGGGGTCAATAGTCAGTTAGTGGGCTATTACAAAAATAATAAAAAAATTCTCAGCTACTCATATACCACCTGATCAAGTGTTTTAATAAGCAAAGATAGATTGTAGCAAACTAAATTATCATGATCAATCGATTAAACTCACTAATTTGAACAGAAGTGCATTTGTAATATTATAAAAACGCAAATATCATAAAATATTTCTTCGCTTGTAAATGTTTTCAATGGTTGGAATTTAGTCCCAAATATTTTTCCATTAGATCATCCAAATGAGAAGCAGAAAATATTTCATAAAGTCAACATAATCTCCTCATATATATTGCAGGTGTATTACAAATGCGTACGATGATGTTTTGAAAATAAAACTTGTTAAAATTCTAAGATATTTTTAGATTCTTTCGTGGGAAATTACTAAATCGGTCATGCATCTGATTTTTTTTCTTTTCATTTGTGCTATTTACTTTAGTAGTAGAAATGCTCATACCTGTGGTTTAAATATTCGGTAAATATCATAAAGGATGCTTTAAACTTTTGAATATTGATCAAGTATGGGTATCTTATTTCAAAAAATATTTATTTAACAAAAATATTTAAAAATGTTTGTGAGAATATATCAACAATAGGGTAAGGGGGTTGGTGGGTCAATGAACATTGTTATATTATACAATATTTAAAGAATATTCTTTTTTACTAGAATTATGAATAATTTCGAATTGTTTTTAGAGAATTTCTGAATATTTTAGTCTAATGACGAATGATTTTTTTTCACCGCTGTCAAGATTTAGAACTTCGATAATCCGTTCATGCAGTTGTTTTTACAGTCCAATCTATACCAAAACCATTTATTATATAGTAATTTCAGTGGGTGTCACCAACAGTTTTAACTGTCTAAGAGTAGATATTTAGGTGACCAGCAATTGGTCATCATTACTTAAAATACACACCTATTCAGATTGGATATACTTTGAAAATTTTGTCAACCAACGTATTTAAACGTTTGCAGATTTTTCTCATAAAATTTGTCACAAAAGTGTCTGCAAACGTTACCAGACAAACCATTGTTAGACCATTTGAGGGCATTGTCTAACAATATTTACAGGCGATATCTGACAACCGTTGATAACACGTTGGGATCATTTTAATAACGTTTTTAGGCATTTGAAATTTATAACATCTGACAACGCCAAAATAATCGTAGAAAATTTTTTTGGGACAAATTCACTGCGTTTTTCTCATTTCCAGAATTCAAAACACAAAAAATGGTGTGACGGCAATGCCCATTGTCAGCTGATTACCCTGACAGACATATATGTCAGATTTTGACAGGCGCCTAATCATACCCTAACCTATTAAATTTGTAAACAACAGGTGGTTAAATAGAGTTCAAGGTCATTTTGTAATTAATATTTTTGATATGATAACATCTAAGTTCTGATAATATAAAATTAACTGATAATGTAGATTATCAATCTTGAGCGGATTTTTCTACAGAATTCAACGTACTAAGATGAAACTGTAATAATTTTTGATAAAAATAATCCATAAATCGTCATATTAAAAACATAAGAGAAAATTAAAAAAAAGAAATCTCCATAAATTCCATTTCATAAAATATTGTTTATCGCTAATGCTTTCATGTCTAATGGGGCGTTTTATCAAAATAACGATCTGCACAACAGTGCAAGGCAACGGAAGTTCGTCTGATAAATGAAACGTTTTTCCTATGACGGAGACTTATCCTGATAAGAAAGCATTGTACGACTCATATATGGTTAAAGGCAAAAGACGCTTAAAAATAGTTTAAAAATTTATTTGTATCGATAACGCAAGCAATTCATTTTGCTTAATGGTATAGAAAACTGTATTTTTTTTCGAATTTTTATAACCCATGTTATTGCATTTACAAAAAAATGTCGGAACATTTAATATATATAAAAAAAAAAACAACAGCGACTATTTGCACGAAATTTTTATTTTTGTCAAATTGGTAATATTTTCTGTTTGTGCCAATTCATGAAGAATAATACAAATTTGAATTGAATACGAACATTATAAATTAACGATTCGCTGGATGGTATTGGTGACGGTAGTAGCAGTTGTGCAAATAGAGGGTGGATAAGCAAAAAAGAAAATTACAAAAAAATAAATAAATAAGAATTCCATGTTAGAAAGAAAACGGATTTGATCTTTATCCACTACCACCGACCGGGTCGTCCCGTTTTAAGAATTTTTTAAATGACGTCAAAAATACTCGTATCTGACGTCTGCATTCCGACAACGCCTCCTCATTTTCGTCGAAACTTTCTTTATCTGTTCTCCCTCTCGTCGGACCATAGTCTTTATTTAATCCAAAAATTTTCTATATTTTTCTGCGATTTTTCTTTGCGCTTTTAATATTTTCAATTTTCAATATTATTTTCCCTTTATCTACATTATTTTTAAAAATATGACTATACAACGAAACTGACTCCTACATGCTCGTAAATAAGATTAAAAAAAAAAAGAAGAAAAACACATTTTGCTCTCGAATGAAACAAAACAAAAATTTATTTCGATATATTCGTACGCAAATGAAAAACTCACACATATGCCGCATTTATATATGTGCATACATATACTTATGCTGATTATCGAATTCATTCACGAAGAGGAAAAATTCATATTTATTCTTGGTCATATACGTAAGTGATCGATCGGTCCATCCATCCACCTTCACCTTCTTTACTGGTACAGTCTGGGGTTTTCCAATTTAATTTTTAAGTTGTTTTTTATTTATTTTTAAAAACACTTTTTTTTCTTGACGCGATTTTAATAATATCGCATGTTATCACAACGATTTTATTTTGCAAAATACAAGTGGATATTTTGAAAAGTTAAATTACTTTAAATGAGCATAAAAATTGCATGAGTATTGAAATGCGTTCAAATATGAAATTATAATTATTAATATTCATAAGAATAACACACACAATTACAGAAATTATAGAAACATATGTTTGCACTTGTATTCTGAGAAGTAAACAAATATACCGATACTAAGCAATCAATAATTTCTATTCTATTTATAGTATTATCAACAGTAGATAAGGGAGAAATGATATTTTTATTTTTTATTTTTAATGCGATTCTATATACTTTTACGCTTTGGTAAGGTAGGTACGACGATATCAGTAAGACATATTTTTTCTTATATACAAAAAATCGTTGTTTATTTAAACGGTTAACTAAAATAGTAAAAACATAAATAAAAATTAAAATTTACACAAAACGTGAAATTGAATACAAAATTAAACAGAAACACTCAGTATTCTACTTATGAAATGGAATCGAAAATGAATTCGGATGAAATTGAAAATGGGCTTGGACTGAATCTTCATAGCACAGGATCTTGAACTTTTTCCGAGCTTTTTAAGTTTTTCTTTTTCCTTTTAAACATCGTTTTCTCCTTCTTCTTCTAATTTTTTTTATTTAAATTTGTTTTTTTTCCATGAAAATCTTGGAAATCTTTTTAAGTAAAGTTAAATAAAACACATTAAAAATTCAGATTACCATGAAATTTTTTCTTAACTATATTGCATTGAATATAGTTTTTAAATAACTATAATCTGCATGCATAAGAAAATGTGCAACGACGTCAAATTACATGATCTTGAATGATAATTTGACATCACCAAATATCGATATTATGCGTCCTGGGAACTTTTCCATAATGGTGGGACCATCTTGTTAAAACCTAATATGATATAATCTAGAATCAAAATCGGTAAACATACGGCCATTGGGCTCAGAATTGACGGAAACAATCTCTCCTTGGTCATTGAAATTCATGGCAATGTAGTTTTTAAAAAAAAATGATGATAATTATTTATAAAATTTGTGTAATTAGATTATGAGGAATATACTTTATAAATTAAAAATAATAGGGGTCATCCAATTTGTGCTTCGAAAAGTAAAGTTAAATAAAACACACTAAAAATTCAGATTTCAATGAATTATATTGCTTGAACCTTGCCATGATACATGGAATATAAGATCATTCAAGTGATCACCACAAGAATTCTTACAAGACTCGATCCTTTTGAGATAATTTTTTTTATTATTTCGGGCTGTAATTCCGGCATTGCTTGACGTATGTTGATTTTTAAATGCTCTAAAGTTTGGGGATTGTCTACTCCCATAAGAAAACAGCCAACGGCGTCAAATCGAACGATCTTGGATGCCAATGGAAATTAGAAAATTCCAAAATTACGCGTCCTAAGAATTTTTCGCGGAAAAAAGCCCAAATATTTCGTGTTTTCTGGTTTTGTTAAAACCACATATAATTTACGGTCAACAAAAGTTGGTTAACATACGGTTATTGAGCTCAGGTAACGGTCTCTTCCTTTTCACTTCCAAAGAAATACAGGCCAATAACACCTTCCGAGCAAAATGCATATAATATAGTCACTTTACTTGGATACAATATCTTCTACATAGCCTATTGTGGGTTTTCATATCCCCATACAAGGAAATTTTCCTTAACGACGTATCCTGTGAACGGGAAATGAGCGTATTCCGCTGAAGAAATAATCTTCTCTGAAAGCAAGAAACGTGACTACAATATAACTACCACTTTTATAGAAAGTTTTTACAATATTTTCAAGATGTAGCCACGGTAAAATAATGCAAAATGGTAAATATTAAACTGAGCCATTACCACTTTTTGTGAAATATTTCTTTAACACCTGTCAAATTACAGGGCTGTAATATGATAGTAATATGAATTGTATTGTGAAAAATTAAATTTATTTGAAAATAGCCAGAATGTTTCTATAGGGAAAAAAAAATAATTTCTATTAAAAATTATTCATATTGTATGTACCATACAATCCATATTTTTTTAAATTCTCAACATTTTTTCCTCTGAATACTGACCTTTACATCATTTCATTACTGTTCTATATGATTTAGATCAAGATTTTGAACAAGTCAATTCAGAACAGAAATATTTTCGTGCAAAACCCAATCTTTTATTGTGTGGGCTGCATGATTTGGATCATAATAATACATGAACGTCCAGTTAATGGGCAACGATTCAAATACGTATGGTTCCAAATGAGTTCTTAATATTTCCAAAATATTAGATTGAGCAAGTTGTCCATATAATAAAACCAAGTCCACGACAGGAAAGTGCACTCCATTTTTTAATATTTCCAACCAAAACATTTGATTGCTTTTACATTTTGGACTACAAACAAAAGTTGTCTCATTTGGTACAGACTTATTAAAAATGAATTTATCACTACAGGCATTTTTTCCCCAATATTTTGAATGACTCTTTATATTATTTTTGATATATTATATGTTGGGCCTCATTTCTACATCATACTCTTCACCGATTTCATTCCGAAATTCTCCCGCGGACTTTAAAAAATCCTGGACACTTTAACACACGTTTACCTTCTCAAACGCCGATGTTTGTTCTTCTTTTATACGTACGGGCGCCATTTTATTTGAATTTAAATAGGAACAATCTTCCCTTTACTAATTAAATGGCATATTCTCGAATAAAAAAAATTATTTTGTAACTTTATTTACGTGATTATAGGCATATGCCCTGAGTTTATATCGAACGCAGTTACGTTTGCTTTTTAGACAACTGGTTAAATATTATTTTAGCAATAGTAGTCAGAAGCCTTATATTTTTGTTATATTCATCACAATATGAAGAATGGTTATCATATATAAAATCAAAGCCTACACCTCTAAAAAAAAAACATGGATAAATCAATACGCACGTATGTGAAACCATTTAATTGGTTTATAAATTTTTCGCTTTCTCTTACGTGGAAATTTTACAATATTAACGTTTATTTACATATAAATGACCTTGGACTTTATACTATTGTGAAAAAGAAATTTTACACATATTGCTACCAGTAGGTATATGCAACATATCAATTAACTACAATAGGTAAATTAATACTAAACTATTAGACGCAAAGGGTTATTTTAAGTATAAACTTATTCGAATGATATGTAACTTTTTATGTAAGGAAGGGTTTTTACTCCCCTGTAACTATAGTTCTACATCTACTATTTGAGTGGAAATTGTAAATTCTAGAAAATTGCTGAAAAAGGTGAATCATGTTCGTATGTAGTTTTTTTTTGCTGTTCTATTAGAGTTGTTAAATTAAATAAAAGCTTTTTAACATCACCTGATAAAATTAACATTAATAATTTTCCATATTTTTAAATAAATTTCATTACGATTGTTTATATAGTTATCGTATAAATGTAGTTAATTTTTTTTAAAATATTTTAATTTTTATAGTTTTGTATATTATATGTTCAGGACACTTTTATAATTTTTTGTCCTGCCAAATTTGCAGATTTTAATTTATAGCTTACAATATTAAGAGTTATCCAATTTGTGCTTCTGAAATAAAAATAAAAAGAAAATAAATAAAAATGCAGACTTTGATGAAATGATTATTCCATTAAACTGTTTGGACTTTACGCTACGAAACTTCTTGCAGTACTCAATTCTCTTGAGGTAATTTTTGGTGACTTTTTCACACATTTCGGACTGTAATTCGACCATTACTTCAGGATTATTGTTTTTTAAAGCTATGAAGTTTGACGATTATCTGCGTAGACACGATATTTAATGTAACACCATAAAAAATTCGAACGGTGTTAAATCGCACTATCGTGCATGCCAATTGAAATCAGCAAAATCAGGCCAATAGTGCTCAGAATTAACGGTGAGTGTCTTTGCTTTTTTATTTTTAAAGAAATGACATCTTCAGACCAAAATACAGACTAAACAGTTACTTTTCACGGATATAATGGCTTCTCCTTAGTTACTTGTGGGTTTTCAAAGCCTATTTTTTAAATAGACTTTTTGCTTATTGATGAATGAACCGAAGGAAATTTGGTATTCAAAATACGCGAAAGGTTTTGTAAAGTTAACAATTTTAACGTGTCGTTTTGTGATTTGACAGTTATCAAATAACAGGGTTGATTTTTCCAAACCACTAAATGGATAGCCCTATATATCTTTTAGGGATAATATTTTTACAAGCATAAAATTTTATTAATTTTTTTTTTAAGGAATATGTCTCAGTTTTTATGATAAATAAATTGTTTAAATTTATCAAAAGTGGTTATTTAATGCCAAAAATATGTATAAAATATTATTGAGATCTTGAAACTCTACTTTGAATTTAATTTGATTAAAATAGTAACGGTGAAGAAAATATAATTTCTTTGGTTCAGACAAACTGAATCCGATGTGTCACAGGATTGGCTTACTTGGGAAACAGCACATTAAATGAGCTAAGGATGCATAATTCAAATTCTAAGCTTTTTTTAAACCATAATTTTGGAAAGATTGACTTATGATTCAACAGAATCGCTTTTGTTTTTAATTCATTTTAGCAAAAACATTAAAGAACGATTTTGGCGTTCGAAAAAATGTTTCGCCTACAAAAGGTATTCCGTTTACCCTTTGGCAACAATTCCGATCAAGAATTAATAAAAACAACTACAATTATGCTATTAAATCCTATTTTTTTATAATAACTATAAAGTATAGAAATCATATCTATTCAAAGTTTCAATTAAATGTCCTCCTGAAAACGTATGAACTTTCTCCAACTTTTTTTATATTTAGTTAATTATTTTTGAAGCAATATTTCTGTACTACTATTTATGATTTTGTAAATAAAGCTACTGTCGAAATAGCTATTTTATAAAATCAGTAAAATCCAACTTGTTGACTTTTTCCTACACACAAATTCTTTGTATTTAGCGACTCAGCACCGTCATAACCAAATATTGACTTTTTCTTACAAAAAAATAATAATAATAAAAAATACTTTTTGGTAAAATAATTACCATTTTTATATTCAGTAGTTAACACGTTTTAGAAGCAATCAAATTAGATCTTCTTCACAACGACCGATTATTTCGATGACAAATGATTTCTATGTCAAAATATAATAGCCCATTAAAAATAATAAACTCTTCAAAAGTTCTGTGCAGAAAGAAACATTGGAAAAGCACACAGAAACCTGCCATTAGTGTTCAAAATCACAAAGCCACACGACCACACTCTTGGAATTAAGCCGCAGTCACATAAGTTAATTCCAAGAATTCATTAATTTTTTGTAAAAGTGTGCTTTGCGGTTGTTTGGATGAGTAAACAGAATCACTAGGCATGGAGACAAAGTGCGTCGTCGATGAATAGCGTTCGACGTTCTTTTGAGAGTGTCTCGTACCAATGAACCCAACAGACTCCACTGCACTAAACTTAATCCGAGATTTCCTTTCGAAGCTCATATTTTAGCGCATTCGCTAAGCACTACACCACTTAATATTTCATTGGTTTTGATTGATTTTTTTAGGTGTTAATAGAGAATGTAAACGTTTTGTGATGTGAAAATGGAGATTGTTTTCTTAGCAATTATTTTTTAGATATTTTTTTATCATTCAAATGTTATTGAATTTGCTACAGAAAAAATACGAAATCAAAAATATTATCGAAATACTTAATAAACGACTTTTTACTGGTTGGAGACCTAGACAGTTGTACTTTTCTAGTGGCTACAATTAAATATGCTATAAAGAAAATTTACTTCTAAAAGATTTTACAGAAATTAAAATACCAGACTATCCATTTTACGGCTCGTAAAGTACAACCTTGTTATTTGGCAGCTATCGAAGCGATATGTCACCCAAGATTGACAATTGTTTAGTTTAATGTTTGCCATACGTGGGCATTTGTTGAATAGGTACTGAAAAAACAGATTTTTTGATACTGATTTTTCGAACAAAAAAAAAAGGTTTTCAGGAAGAAGCAAAATTAGGGCTCTGAAAGGTAAATAGCGGCCTCTGAATGCTCACAACTGTGCAGAAACCATTGTATTGTATATGCACAAAGTGTCTGTCTAGAGTGCATTTTACTCTAAAGGTGTCATTGGCCGGTTTATCTTTGAAAGGCGGGTCTTTACCGTCAACATGTGAGCGCTATGGCCGTATGATAACCGGCTTTTTTTGGCCTGAGCTCAAAGATTTTAAGCTGTACCATATGTGGTTTCAACAACACAACGCCACAAGTAACACAACACGAGACATTTTAGCTAAATTGTGCGAAAAATTCCCAGAACGCGTTATTTTACGATTTGGTAATATCAATTGGTGTCAAAGATCCGCGTTTTGACGCAAAGTAATGGTGAAATAACAGCCCGAAATGTTCGAGAAAGTCAACCGGGTTAATAACTCTAATTAATATTTGTATAATACAAAAATATAAGATAATCGAATAGAACGTTGCTGGGAAAATAATTATTTTCTTCTTTTATAGTATTTTTAAATAAATCTGTAAGAATTCGGATATTTTATATTAAAAGCTTAAATTTATAGCAATTTTCCAAAATGGCATTATAAAAGTTCTTATGCATCAAAAATTCATTTGATGAATTTAACTATAAAAAATTAGAATTTCAATTCATCTAAATCATCAGTTAAAATAAATTTATTTCGCCTCTTTAAAATAATAATAATTTGTTAAGAATTTGTATGGTTAAAATTCTATAAATTATATTTTAGATATTTTGTATTTTTAAATAGTTTTAAAAATTTTGTTTTTGAAATATTATGGAAAAATATCAATTGTACAAATATTTATTTATGAGGCACGTTTATCATAAGCAAATGTAAATTGATAAAACAACGACTTCATTCGAAAATATGACCTCAAAATTCATGTCACACCTTAATTTTTTTTTCAAGAAAACACATACACCCGCAATTTTTGGGTAATTTTTGTTTTGGATAAAATCAAAGTCAATACGTAAGTATTTTAAATTATTTTAAATGAGTGGATGATATTTTTTTTAAGTGTATGAGTTCAGATAAAAGATACTTTTTATATAGTCTGACTCCATAGCTAACTATTATTGCTGCATAAAGTTTTGATAAGTGTTGGCGCCTCTCAGGGTTTTTTCTTATCTCCCTTCCGATTTGCCATTCGAAACCATAACAATTTTAATTTTTATCAAACGTTTAAGAAAAATATATGCAACAACAGTTACAGATAAGAGCACCATGCTGTGAAGAAACTCATCTTTTCTCATAGTCCGTACACACAATCAATAGCAGGCACTCGACTTCGCAGTTATCCGAGGTAGTGTTTACCTTTTAAAAATCTTATCTACTTTAGCAGATAAACAGCGCAATTTTTTTTTGCCCCATTAATGGATTTTTTTTTCAAATTTCGTTGAAACACCGTTTATGCCAGTGATTTTTCAACGAGAGTTTTACATTCATAAACATCGAAAACAATGAAGCTCAGTGTTCAGACCAGACAACTTCCGTGTAACCATGGCAAAAGTTGCTTATACGAGAATATCATCGATAAATGGTGAAATTCAAATTAAATGAAAATTTTGTTTAATCAAACAAACGACCGAAATGAAAAATTCCAACCAAAAAAAAGGTTTATTGAATCGATTAAATACGTTGTTAACAGATGCGGAATTTTTATAGGAAAAAAATTAAGAATTTAAGTAAACACGATGCGTTCGGGACTCTTTCTTCAAAGTGCGAACAACGAAGAAATGCAGGATATTGCCCCAATTCAGATGCAATTACATGTGTATTTATAATATTCACCGACAAGTGAAGGTTGTTAAGTTGTTTAAAAGACATTAAGTTTAAATGATATTTTTCAAAGTTTTTTTTATCTTTTTTCAGAACGCAGCTTTTGAATTGCTAGTCCAAGAATTGGTCATCTAATCATAAAGGATTATACAATTTATGATCAAAAAAAGTAAAATGAAATAAAACACATTTAAAATTTTTTATTTTTAAAAAAATTTAAAATTTATTGATTCAATCTTGCTCATATGGATAAAATAAAGCATTAATCAAATAACCGTTACGAAGCTTCTTGCAGGACTAGATCAGCACTAGATCCTTTTGAGGTAAATTTTGATGATTTTTTCTAAAAACTTCGGGCAGTAATATGGCCTTAAATGCTCTATAGTTTGAGGATTGTCTGCCTATACACGAATTTTGCATAGTTCTATAAGAAAACGTCTAACGGAGGCGGAGTCCAATTGACATCATTTGGAGGTATCTGGGAACTTTTCGCTCAATAAATTCAAAATTTGTAGTGTTGTGTGGCTTGTGGCGCCGTTTTGTAGAAACAACATACGGTCCAGATAAAAATCTTCAACTTCAGACCAAAATGCACACCAAAAGAGTCACCTTTAGCAGACACAATAGTTTCTCCACAATCAGTTGTGGGTTTTTAGAGCCCCGCATACGGAAATTCTGCTTATTGATGTATCCAATGAACGATAAATGAACCTGATTGCTGAAAAATCAGCATTAAAAAGCTATTTTGTTCCTGCACTTAATCGGCGTATCTTTTGCCCATTCCATAGTCAGCCGACTTTAAATCTTGTCTGAGTTGAACATAATGAGGATGTAGATGTAAGTTCAAATGCAAAATGCGCCATAATCTTCCCTAATAGCACTAATATTTTCCGTATGGCTTCGTTAAGATAATTTGCAGATTATCAATTTTTATAAAACTAAAAAAATGCCATCTTAGATCACATATATATTTGACAGCTGTCAATTGATTGGTAACATATATCTATTATTTACCTTACTGAGTTTTTTTAAATTACAAATTTCTGTACTATTTATTTCTCTTTGAAAAGAGTTCAAATATATTTTCATAGATAGTATGCAATAAGCAAAACCCGTTGACCGAAGAATAACTAAGATTTGCGCAACCAAAAAATTTTGCTAATTTCATAATATTTCAAAGTATATATTAAATTAACCAGATAAAAAAAAATCATCACAAGGTAAAGATAAAATAATTAAAAATTCAAAACTATATTTTCTTGGAATATTAAAAGTATTGATATTCAAAACGAGTTAAATTTTGCTTAAAATTTCCTTTTAAAATCTGCAATATCATGTTATGAATAATAGCGTACAAACAAAGTGACTCTTCTGCAAAGTAATCCATTTATAATTTTTGCTATCAAATTTAGTCAGCTTTTTAGAAAAAATTATCTTAAAAATAAGTGAGTTTATATGAAGTTAAAATACAATTTTTTAAAGGTAATGCAAAAAAAAATTTTTTTATTGATATGCAAATTAGTACAAAAAACTCATTGCATTTCGGACATAGGCTAAATTATATTTTGACATCGATTTTTTCTATTAAACTACCTTAAAAAAATATATTTTTGAATAGGCCAAAATATAAAAAAAAAGCTTTGCTTGTATGTTAGGTCTTTAAGACAAAAGTCAGAGGTCAATTTGTAGCGCCACTACCATGAGGTCATTTGAGAAATCATGTCAACGTGTGGGTTGGCATTACCAGCATCTCTAATGAAACTGATCGAGCATTAGACGTTGTTAAATTTGGTGAAGCAAATTAATTTCTTTTAGAAAATTAAAAAGAGGACTTGGAGGAGATGTTGTTAGATCTATGAGAGCCTCAATAAAAGTAGTCCTATTCAAAAAGAAATTATAGATTAAGTGGCATTTATTTAAAGTATAGAGAATGGTGAGTTGAACGGCACATGAATGGCAGGAAGGACGAAGTTGGTTAGCGAAGAGGAAACGTATGTCAAATTCGAATTCTGAGAAGCTTTCTTGCCCAGATTTTTGGAATAGTTGTTGAGAAGACTGGTTTTTTTTATGACTAAAAATGTTAAATGCAATTTGGTATGTAGATGCAGCAAGTTTGGAATTTCAGTAAAAACAGACCGATCTCTTCCGCCAGCTGATAAGCCCACTCATTTCTGAGGATATTAGCGCAATGCAGAACCCAACGCTTCTGGACGTTTCTATTGTTTAGTAGATTGCGACGAATCTCCTTGAGCACTGGTCCAAGAATGGATTCCAAGGCTGCGAGACTGTCGGTAAAAATATTTACGATGCAATTTTTGAGGGGATTAATTGCAGTCTCAACTGCCGGAAAGTGGAACTTTATTGGATACGATTCCAAATTTGAAATAATTCACGATATTTACCGCCAACAATTACAACAAAGGCTGTTTAAGAACAAAAGTGTGATATTATCCAATCTATCAACCAATTCAAGCAAAAGCTTGTTGTTATAATATGATTCTGATAAAATGTCGTGCAGATACTATTTTCTCAATCCAAGATTATAAATATCAACAAGTATTAAAACAAGCTGTAATTTTTTAATTTTTGTATTTTTTTTATAGTGCAATAATCGGGTAAAAGTATTTTGCCTTTTTTAGATCATGATAAACTCTACTGATTTTTTCTATATTGAATTTAACAAAAGTACCGAATCTATGGGGAAAAACTATAATCTGTGTTTTTTTTTCTATAGTCGATTTATTATATGTTAACTATACAGAAAAACACTCTTCTTTTTGACAAAAAAGATATATGTGTATGGTAAAATATCTACAATCTATCACATTATACATATGGTTGCATGTGTGAACGAGAGTATATAGACGAATATAAATCATGTGATTCTTTTTGTGTGGGTGAATAAAATCACACAATCATAATTTGATATCGTCACGCATTGCGTCCGTTTTCTTTATTGCCACAGATCTCTTTCCACTTACGGAGGCGGAAAACCCGCGCTTTGCATATTAGCATAACTAGTCCTGACGTAAAATCTCTTTTAAGAATTTCGACTCAATTTCTTTTGGCCACACAATAAGTTGGGTCTACAAGTGTTGTTAATATTTTTCCGTTCACAAATATAGCATTTTCTTTATCACAATACAGAATATACACAAATATTAATCAAGAATTGTAACTTGTTGATAGTGGTTTTTTTTCTTTGCGTTTCCATTTTTTTCTTTAGAGAAGATAATCAAAATAAAATGTCTTTTTCATTTCGAATTGTGAAATTATAATCCAAATTTTCGCTCTTAGAAAATACAAACTTTGATGCACACACATTTGACAATAGCACTAAATAGTGTATGCTAATGTATGATAGTGCTCCGCAGCGGGTTCGAAGGAGAATTGCGCATGTGTGTGCCGCTTATGTACCATCATCGTCTATGCCAGAAACACCTGATACGACTTTATCTGGCGATTTCGTGGCAGACATTCTCTTACCTGGTGCATAGAATTTACAGATTGCCATGCAACAAATGGAAATGAGAAGGACGCTTTTATGATGTTCGAAATTGACCTTGTACGCGCGTAATTTCTTTGGTGAGAGGATGCACCTATTTAAGGAAACGATGAATACCAAAAGAATAACAAGAACAACTAAAATCCGATGACCCAATTTTCTCTAACGACGACAGAACGACTAAACGAATACCTTCCACTATATACTAAACACTATGACGTTCGAGGCAGTAATATACGATTTTTAATAGCGATAAATTCAACTCACAATTTTATGTGGAATTCTGCAATTTATGGCGAAACTCCAACTAAAAAATAATTTTATATTTGCATGCACGTCACTGATATAAAATATATAAATACATTTAAGTATATTTCAGATTATATTATTTCAAAAATTTCTCTTCTTCTCTTTATATTAAACAAACAAAGTTAATATGTAAAAAAAATGTTTTTTCACAAAATTTTTAAAATTAATTTACTTCAACATATAATTTTTCTTTCTAATTTTGAATTTTCTTAAAAACTTTTTTAAAATTGATAATTTTTTTTTGGGCTTTTTTATTGAATTTTTTTAAATTTTTTTTAATTTTTATAAAACTATTAATTTTTTGTTAAAACCAAATTTCACAAAAAGGCACATACATCAGATTTGATATTTTTGATTTATGTACACTGTATAGTAAAGAAAAAAAATTCACGAAATAATTGGAAAAGTTGACAGCGAATGTCAAAGGCTCGAATATTTTTCTACGGAAGACATTTTTTCACCTCTTACAGCCGCGGACTGAGATAGTGTTTGTTACTACTTTGTGCTATCGTACTCCACAGTTCACTATTGTGAATGGCAAATTTCACTGCCCGATTAATTTTCGTGCTCCTAATGGTGTTGTGCGTTCGAGTGATGAATTTACGAACGCCAATTATAATTTATATTCTCATAAACTATGACCATTTTTGTAAGAATTTCTTCTTATCATTATTAAGTTTTATAATTTAAAATTTTAAACCTTCCAAATTATGGAAAAATATTCTAAGGAGCAATATTTTATCAAAAACTAACTAATTAATCTAAGTTTCAAATATTGACACAGTACTGCCAATAAGAAAAGTCATATTGTTTTTCGATACAATCAGCTGTTAAACGCCAAATATTTGTGTTTACATTGAAATTGAGTCTGTTTTATCATAACTTTTAAATAAAGTATTTTTAATGATCATAACGTTCAGATTATTCATATAAAATTGGATTCAGTATATTTCTTTGAGGAAAGTTTTTTTTATTTCTGTAAGTACATATGTGGTTTTTCTCAAACAAACAATTGATATTTATTTAATCCTATTTGTAATTCAGTTGAACCTTTTTTAAAAACAGGAAGATATGAGGTTATTGAGTGCTCGTGAAAAATATAATCTCTACAACAGTCTTTTGGCATTGCCAACAATGTTAATTAATCAAAGCATATTAATTGATTTAAGGAACGAAACTTCTGTAGCAGGAAAAATGGTATCGGTCGATGGCTACATGAATGTTACACTAGAAGAAGTAGTATTTATTGATGAAAAGAATCTTACTTATATGTTTGATGAATACTGGATACCAGCAAGACATATAAGGCAATTTCATATACCAAATTCTTGTCGTGTTGTATCGGAACTTAGTGCGTACTTGCAATTAATAACTAAGAAAAGAGAAATTGGCAAAAATAAAGAACCTAAAATGAGAAAAGAATTGATGAGCAGAAGAAATCACATGGAAACATTGGTCGAGTTAGCTCAAAAGAAGGAATAATATTTTCTTTTTGTATTTTCTTTTAATAAAAAATTCAATATTCTATAAAATCCAAAAATATGTTTATCATAAAAAAAAATAATGCCATTTTTTTATTACTTATTTTAAAATGAAATATAATCGTTTTCATTAATAATGGATGTGTTATTTTGTTTGTAACATCGGAAAGTAAGTAGCTTTATTCTGAGTGAAAAAATTGTTTATAAACATCATTATTTGCTGATAGAGCTTTTCATACAGAAGTAACCAGAAAAAAATAATTTAATTATGTTGCATAGACTTTTTTATCCCGGCAAGAATATACTAATTTTTAGTATTTTTACAAAAATAAACAGATTAACAGCGTTATATGAGGTATTGCGGCTTAGTGCACTGAAATTATTGTGATGTGCATTAGTTGCATACCTACAGGCGAATCTATAATATGTAATTAGGATAACTTTAGTTTCGCCCACAGTTATGCAAGATTCTGTATTTCTTCCAATACATTCTGAGGATTTTGCTTGGATATAAAAATCTTTTTTACAAAATTAATGCAATTGAACAAATAGGATTCTTTATACTAACTAACAATTTCATATCAGCAAATACATCCAAAGAAAATATTATTACTTAAATAAGAACTTGTTTAGAATTATTTCCTTTTCGATTTTTCATCTCTGCTTGCATTCGAGTAACATCGGAAACTAGTATATTTGGTATCCTAATTGAGTTTCGGCCGCAAAAAACCAGTTTAAATATATAAAACTTTAAATTTATTAACCATTTTGCAAAAAATATATTTTCAAAAGTGAAAATACTAAATATTTACCGGACTCAATTATTATACATTTATAAAAATAATAAAGAACAATTAATTATTATATTTTCAGTCATTTAAAAAATATTATTAATTTACTTAAATAGTGCATTTATAATTTATATTAGGACTAATAGTAATAAAATTATTATAAGTGGAACTTTAAATTCATTGTTAGTGAAATTAGATAATGAAATACATATTTTTATAATATTTGCAAATTTTTCTGCAAAAATTATAGATTTCTCGATATTACAATATATTTAATTTATTTTGATACATAATTTTATTCCCTAAATATTTATTACCTTTACAATAGCCCTAAAAATTAAAAAAAAGAGAAAAATAATAATTTCTGCCCAAATAAAATGTTCATGCTTCTATTAGCAAAAATGATAAACGCTGATTTTTAAATTAGAACATATAAAAACTTGGTTGTAGCCGTCAACACTATCGATAGTGCTAATTAAGGCACTAAAATTTTAGGTAAATAATGACTAATAATTTGAAAAAAAAATAAACAAATAATATAATTTTTATAAATAAAAAAAAGCTAATAATTGAAAAAAGGAAAATGAAAAAATTGTTTTCTTTATTAAACATTTTCTTTAATGTTATCATAAAGTAAGACACCATGAAAAACGGCCAATTGGGAAATAACAGCTCAAAGATTGACGACAATAATCGTTATTGATACCAGTTTGACTTCTTCATCCACGCAGTACGTCCATTCCTCAATAGTTAACGGAGTTTGTTTTATTCAACTTACCGAATGGAGGGATTCCCCATTTCCAGATTCAGTGCCATCAAACTTGATTGCACGTGGGCATGCTACTAACAATATATACTCGTACGCAAATTCTCTATGCATTTTATTCGCCGGTGTTACGTACTCGTATGTTAGGGAATTTTCGTATAAGTTTTGTGAAAATATTCAACCTAAATTCTCGAAGATCAATGTGATTATACCAAACTATGTTTACGTAAATAAATAAATTCCACTATAAATCGATTGGTATTTTTCCTCAAATCTGATTCATCTGCATTACGAAACATCTAATACCGAATGACGTCTTTATGAAATTTGAATGAAAATATTAACCTCTTAAAAGAAGTGATTGCCATACTTGTGCCTGTAACCTGTGAATTTGTGGTAGCCAAATATTGAAATCTTGAGAAGGAACATGTTGATTTAATAGATCTTTTCCGACACTCAATTGAATAATACGACTATTAATGGGATTAAATTGAAGTAAATTTTTTTTTCAAGTTCAATGTACAGTGATTACATATGAGAATTTCTAATTTTATTAAAATATTTGACCAGAAGAAGCCTTATGGGTTATGTTTGTGTTTAATTTTTTTTGAAAAAAAAATGACCGAATAGTTAATTAATGTTTTTTTTGGATACCGAAGAGTTATTTATAAAAAAAAAAATTTTATGAGTAAATGCATATATTTTTTACTAAATTTATTATTATATTTTTAAGTTAAATTCAATAAAAAAATATATTAGATTTATTATAATTGCTACTAAAGTTCTCCGAAAAATGTTTTTTTTTTTAAATTTTACTACTCAAATTTCAACTAATATTAAAAATAATTTAATGAAATTGCAAAAAAATTTTTATGAGTGATAATGTTTATAGATAATGTTTTTTTAACCAAATCACAAGATAAAAACTATAAAATACTGGTTTTATTTAGTTTTTATTTTAAGTCAAAAAGTATATCGTTTGGGATTTTCTGTAGATAAAAAAAAATTCTATATAAATTTTGATATTAATAAAAATTATGAAAACTAACTTTCGAGTAAATAACAACTGAAATCAGGCATTGGCAAAATTATGCAAATGAGCATTTTCGAATCATCTTGTACGTTTTTTTTTAATATTGTAGATGAAGAAATTGTTAATAATTTATTAAAAAAATCTAAAATGTCATATTATATAGAAAAAATCATTTTTTAAGAGAATTGTTTTTTTCTGTTTATTTTTGATTTGCAGGATTTCTTTATGATATGTTTTATTTATTTAGTGAAAGAACTATTAACACGATGTGGTATCTTAATGAATATATGTACATTTTCAATTTGGTGAACTGGTTTTTCCCAACAATTTGGACTTACAATCAGTAAAAGATACACATTGGTGACGGAATGGAACTTGTTTGAAAATAAATACACAACGGCAAAGACACGAATCGGAACACTATAAATATTAATACTTAACAATATAAAAATACAGAAAACATTTTAAGTAAACATTTTCCGACATAGTTCAACGAATCACAAACTTATTCCAGCGATCATGTAGTATCATTCTACAATACACACCTAAGACTGAGGTTTAAGATCATGGGCAATAAGTTGGGGTTGGGTAGTGTTAAGCTACAAGTTACCTTTAAGAATTGCAAACGGGATGGAGCTGATTAGAGTTGAAGATAAATTCGTGATCAAGCCAATATCATTCGAGAGCGCAACGGACAAACATCGAATAGATTTTATGTCCTCCTAATAAGTGCATTTTCTTAAAACAAAGTGTTTAGTGTTAATAATATTAAATTTGAATAAAAAAAATTATTTCTATAAATTTTTTTTATTTTTATTGAATTTAGTTAAACAAATTCAAAAAGCATCTTTAAAATAAAAATTAGGTGAATATTCTTAGTTGAATTTATAAAAAATCGTTATAAGCTCTTAAGTGTTTTGGTATTTAATAAGTGCAAAAGTTCTATTATTTCTTAAAATAATACGTAAATTTTATTTAATAATTATTGTAATTTTTTTCATTTTCATCTCTAAATACCACCACTCATTAAAAATATATACAATATGAATTTTTTGGTATAAATATACAAAAAATGTTTACGAAAATTAACACATTTTAGATAAAGTTTAAATTTAATTTCTTTGATTAGAAAACTATGCTAATTAAAGCTTCTTTTTTTGCAAATTAATTTCTTAACATTTGTTTCTCGAAATATTAAGATAAATTTGATACATAAATAAGTTGTAATATTGTTTATTATATAAATAATGGGAAAGATATTAAATTTGATTAGACTTTAAAACAGGAAAAATATATTATTTTAATAGATATTCTTAAGATTTTAACTCAAAAAAATTTTATTTTGAAATATAATTTAGATAACCATGAAATGAAAAATAAAAATTTGGTATTAAAAAAAAATTCCTGAAAATGTCTTCTTGTTTTAAGTAAACAGTTTAATTTGAGTCTTTCTTTTTTGATTAACAATAAAATCGACAAAAAAATAAATATTCAATTAAAATTGTAAATAAAAAGAAATTATTTAAAAAAATAACCTTGCACTTGCAAATAATTAATTAATTTTAATTAAAAATTCACCATAATTAACTAATTTTAGTTAGAAATTCGAAACAAAATTACTTGATTTTATTTTTTTGGTTAATACTTTGGTTTTTTGATTGTGATTTTAATTTATTGCCAAATAAAATAACTGATTTCATTTAATTTTGGATTTTTTTTTTGAGAGCATGAAACTATTTATTTTGTGTACTCTTTTTTTTGGAGAAAAAGCAATTTTTTATATATGATCAAAATTTTATAAGAAATACATTTACTGGTACCTTAAAAAATATTAGTTTATCTAATTTCAAACTTAATTTTTTCTTTAGTTATTTTTTTTCCCCAGTAAATTTCAGATATTTTCCATTTTCATGAATTTTTCATTTAAAGTTTCTAAAATTTACAGTCAGTGTTAAATATGGTAGTTCAAGACTAAGTTTTAAGTAAACATATTCTAATAGTCCAAGACTAAGTTTTATAAAAAAAATATTCTGAAAAGGATGTTAAATTCATTAATAAAAATTTAAAAAAGAAATTCCCTCAGAAAATATATAGTTTTGAAACAAATAAATTTTTTTAATTATTCATTTTTAATATGGCATAAATTATTAATTATAATATATAAAATAGTTTAAAGATAAAAACGATTTAAGAAAAATTAATATAATTACAGTAAAGCATTCTACCGTAATTTTTTAATTACTCGTAACACTGTAAAAAAGTTTTTATTTTATCATTAGTTTGTCCCTGTAAAATTTATTATATTTAATAATATAATAATTATTGAAATTTTTATAGGATATATTTTATCATTATTGAAATTTTTATAGGATATATTTTTAATAATATCATTACTTAATATTATTAATTTCATACTACAAAATTTTGAAATGAAGAATATTTGTTAACAAGCTTAGTTTTGTTTAAAGATTCTTTAAAAAAAAGAGTACGGCCATTACTTGCGTAAAGTGCGTAAAAGTAAAAAAAAAAACTAAATTTTCTTGTTGAATAAACAAAAAAAAAGTAACAAGAATTTTCAAAAAGTTAGTGTTAACCTTGCATGTATTTAAAATAAGTTTTTTTTAAATGGTTTTAATTGCATTAACTTCCGTGTAGTACATCCAATTGAAATTTATTATTCATTTACACCTTAATGTATATGCTTTAATTTAAATTGAATTTGCAATAAGAAATCTGTATAAAAATAAATTATTTTTTAAACTAAAAACAAATTATATCAATTAAATATAAATTTCTGTCAATAAGCAGTAGTTTTGAAAATTAAAAAAAAAGTCGATTATTTTTGTGGAGTCCACCAAACAGAGTATATGTAATTTTATCCAAACTGCATTGTGTAAATTGTTGAAAAAAAGGTCTATTCATGGCCAAATGGATTACACATAATTAATCTATTCAACAAAAAAAAAAAAACCAACAATAATTGAATTAATACTTTACCTTTTATGCCTACCGGAATCTGAAAAAATTACTTTCGTAACGAATGATTGGGTCTCAGTTTTTTTAGTGCGTTTATTAACAATAGTAGATTTTTATTATCTCTTGCATGGCTACAATGAAAAAAAGAACACTCTTCCGTAGTATAAACTGAAAGATACTTTAACTATTTAAAATAATTCTTGTTAGTTAAGCAGAATATTTTTAAAAAAAGAACAATTTGTCAAGGTATTTGGAAAGTGCTCATAAAAATTCTGACAACTCAATGTGGCTTATTTAAATAAAATTAACACCATTGCATTTTGATTAATCAGATACAAACGAAAACTAATAATGCTAAATAATTAAATTAGCATTTTTAATATTTTAATTAATAACTTTCTCATATATTTCATAACAATTAATTGTGTATTATTTATAAAAAATATTCATTCATTATAAGACAAATTTACAATAATTTATTAGATGATGGATCATTCGTGATTAAGGAAAAAAAACTTTTTTTTATGAACGAGAGATAAATAATTTTTTTAATACAATGAAATTTCCCATGCGATTTAAAATGTCATTTATTAGATTTTTTTTAAGTTTATTCTTTTAAAAATTATTAAATTTTTACTTTTCTTTATAATATTATTGTACAGAAAGTGGGTTCAATTGCCGTATTATTTTGTGGTTTCAATTTTGTTTCGTTGTTTGTATGTAAGGTCCCAAGGTGTCATTTTTATACCACCACGACGATGGGACCAGTAGTTAAATTTTGTGAAGCATGTTAGAAATAATATTGTTGAATCTAGAAGCTCCACAATGAGAAGAACTCTGCTCGGAAAGAAATTTTTAGTTTGCTGACATTCGCTCAGTATATGTGGAATAGTTTGTTGAACGCCACAGGATGGGCAGATAGGACGTGTGTGGTTTCCAAGAAGAAAATTGTGGGTGCGATAGTACTCTCGTGCTCAGAATTTGGTAAGGATGTTGGTAGGCTAGGAGAATCTCTCTAGCGTTCCTTGATTTGCCTCGATTATTAACCTCCTCACGAAAAGGTTCTGCTCAGAATTTTCTGTTAGGTTGTTAGAAGGCGAGAAACATTAGGGATAGATGTGAGCACAGAACTTTCTAGGGTTTTTCGAGCCAATTGATCTGTACCCAATGCAACTCGGCCCTCTTATTGTTGAGATGGTTATGTCGAATCTCGTTGAGTACACAGCATTATTCCTGTATTACATCGTAGAGGCAGCTTGGCTACCAGTATTATTGCGATTAAAGCATCTGATAGCTATTTTAACTGTCGCTTTCATTCCCCACCATAGTACAAAGCTGATCTTTACGGAAAGACTCCAGAATTCAGATCACGGATTTGGAAGCCTTTTACCTCGATAACTGCAAATTTAGTTGTATCTAGTTCAGTCACCGAAAAAAAGCTACCTGTAGATAGGAAGGGTCGGTATTTGCCTTTTTAGACCTATCTAGAGACGTTTATACTGTCAACACCGCTCTCAACCACGGCTTCCAATCTGGATTTAGAAGGGAAGTTTTGAAGTGGAGAGAGAAAGTGTAAGGATCTATTTTTAATGTAAAAATTTTTCAAAATAAGGAGAGTGAATTTCTTTTCGAGTTGGGGGTACTTATTATAATTTTAACTAAATAATGAAGGGGATAATTAGCAAAGCAAAGATTATTATTATTAATTATTCGAGTAGGATTGAAAGTTACAATATTCTTTGAACATTTTAAGGTTGCATAAAAAATTTATCAATTTTTATATCTAAATTAATATTTCATTATCTTTTTATATAATTTTGTTATTTTCAAAATATTTTATTACTATTTTTTTATTGAGCTATAATCTTAGTTCCTTTTAGGTCGTACTATAGAAATTTGAATTTTTTAGCTATATTAATAGTATCTAAATAAAAAGACTTTCTAGAAAAAAGAACGCTCAGGTATTAATCCTTTAATGAGTAATTAGAACCTTTTAATAATTATTAATGCAGTATTATTTTAAAAAAAATACTTATTATCTTTAATATATAACTTTATGAAAAAAAATTAACTCATTATAACGATAAAAATATCAAAAATGGAACTTTAAAAAATATTGATAGTAAAAAAGAATTTGTAAACAAAACTACTGGCACGTTTATTTCCATAAGAATGTTATGTAATAAACCGGAACTATTAAATATTATGTAGATGGAATAGTAGTGGCCCGAAAACGAAATATTCTCGGAGTTCTTTACACTATTTCCTTTGTAAACATTATGACTAAACTTGAACATCAAAAAAATATTAAGAAATGAATGAATTTTATCGTAAATTTAACTGAATAATTCAAGACTATTAAGCTTTTATTAACCAATTTAATAAGAAGAAGCTTCAAAAATTTGTAATCCTTGAACTTTATCAAAAGGTTCTTGTTTTCTTTTTGAAATTGATTTGATTAAATTTTTGTTTCAATATTATTATATATTATTTTTTTCTAATGATTCAAATCCTAGAAAATAAAGAGAATAATGGTTTTTTAAAAAATTTATTTAACTTCTTGTTAATAATAGAAGTTGTTTTTTTCAATTGAATTTTTGCTTATTTAATATAATTTTTTATAAAATTGTATGGAGTTTTGGATTTTTTTCGGAAATAATTGAAAAGAATTTTCGTATTGCGCAATAAGTTCTGATATTTATTTTCGTATTCATATGCAAAGTAAAACCTATCCAATTTGTGTTTTCGGAAATATTATGAAATAAAAATTATTTAAAATTTAAGTTTTAATAAAATTTTAATTTTTATAATTTAACATATTTTTGCCATTAAATTATTATGAAATATCATAAAAATTATATTTTTATGAATTGGCCACCAGGAAGTATCATTCAAATGGATGCCCCGAAACTTCTTGCAGTAGTCGATCCTTTTGAGATAATTTTTTAAGACTTTTGCACATATTTTTGGCTATAATTAGTCCATAACTTGATGCATCTTAATAAATATAGAGAACTTTTCGCACAAAAAGGACAGAATTGGGCATTTTCTTCAAAAAAAGGAAGTTATCGGTTTATTTATGATAATTTTTGCATATTTTTTTTTAAAAGTAATTTATGATATTGATATTGCAATATATTTAAATTTAAATTTTATAGTGAAATAATTCTGAATAAATACAAATTCATCATTAGTTTTATAATATAGAAAAAGATCTGCTATAATAAAACCTGTCGACTAGAATGATAATATCATGTAAATCTCTTGATTAAGTAATAAAACTTTAACTTTTATTTTTAAATAGAATTTTTAAAAAAAATTTATAGTAAAACTGTTATTAAAACGAAAATAAAGATAAAAGATACTTAGCAGAATTACACATAATTTAAAATATACTGAATATTATACGACTTTTCGTTTTGATAACAATTTTACTACAAATTGTCGACTGTATTTTCAAATTAATTAACATATTGTATTTATCTAAATAGTCATAAAAATCATGTAGAATTTCTAGTCTTTAAATATATTTACTATACTCTACTTTACGCAAGTAAAACCAAAATTGTATCTGCTTAATTAAAGGATTTTATTTGCAGTCGCATACTCTACGCATATTGTTATCTAAAGCAATTAATAAAAATCTTCCAAATTTAGCTCTTAACGTTCTATTCTAGAATAATAAAACTGATTTATTATCGACACATTTAGGTTAAAGCGTATTTTTGCCTCAATAAATGAAAATATATACAGACCCGATCGATGTAGTATTTTGGTAATAAATTGTGGTTTTAATAAAATCCATTCGAAGAGTAACCAAAAGTTTTTTTTCCCTTTTCCATTAGATTTATGCAGTCAATAGACTTATTTTAAGTATACATTCTACGTTACTCATTAATAGATAACGTCTTCAAAATGGTATGAATCAGCTTAAATAATTAGCACAATTAATTTCCTACGCAAAAGATGTTGTCACAGAGATTTTTCTTAAATTACATATATAATATTAAATATTCATAATTGCAGTTTTTACAGAACATGTGGAAAATAGTAGTTCAACAAACTTTTAATTAATGCAACTAACAATTTTCCACATGTTAATCCGACCGGTTATCATCCTTGACTTTGATAATGAATACCAGAGAAGAGTTGCCGCAACATTTTATGGTTAATGGAAAAATTACCGCCAGCACATTAATAAGAGTATACATTTGGTTATTTAAGGTTGTAGCTTTCCACAAATCTTTACCTTCAAATCCGCTATTGTCTTATGATATTTCTTCAGAGTTGGTGACCTTAAATTGGAGACTAGTTCGAAAATGAAAGTTGTTGATCTCTTAGCTAATGACGCATAAATGGTGCATTTATACAAACATTTAACACATTAAATGGGAGTGGAACTGTCTTTTATTAGGTTTTCCGCAATTCTTTTTTTTATAGGATTTTGTCACCAATTTTTTTAATTTAATTTAAAATTGCCAATAATAAAAGCAAGAATTAATTTGGTTATACTTATTTTGATTGAGATTAATAGTTTTAGATATATTTATACTATTCAAACTGAACTTGGATTTGATTTTAGTAAAAGTATTGTAATAAAATAAATTCATTTGAAATTATTATCATTGATCAAGGAACAATATTAAAAGAGCAATTCTATTTAGAGTCTATAAAAATACTATTAAACACTTTATATTAACATAATTCAATAAGATTCTCTTCTGATTTAGGAAATTTAATGTTTTGGTCGCAAGTTTATGTGACCAAAAATTGGAATGTATTTTTATTACGGGAAGTAAACATAAACAACGAGACTCTTAATATTCACTATCTATTTAATAAAAGAATTTAAGATCTAAAAATATGGCATAGTAATATCTAACACGAATTCATTGGTCATATATGAGCCTATAATCAACAATGGACATCGTCATTTAGCCATTTCTTACGACTATTATTGTTTGAGGTTAATTTTTATTAAATAGTTTTGCGTCGAACAGACAATTATAAGGTTTTTATGAGGAGGTATTTAATACTATTTAAGAGGTTCTACAAAAATAATTTCAATAAATTTTATCCTCCCCGCCAATAATTATTATGTAAGTTTTCGAAAACTGAAATTGATAATTTTTTTTGTATTTTTGTTAAGTAATTAGCAATATTCAGTAAAATATTTCCAAGATAAAAAATTAGGTTATATTGAATATATAAATATAAATAAACGGTTAATTATATAATTTTATATAATAAATGATCTGTAATAGTGATGCGCATGCATGAAGTCAATAAGAGTCGCAATACAAAAATTTAAACTCAACGAAAAACCGTAAAAATTAAATTCGTATTTTTCTAATTTTCATATATTTAATAAAATGGCAAACTTTTAGCTAAAGAAATCTTATTATAAATTAAAAAATATTGTGAAATATTATGATAAAACAGGCTTATACTTTTCAAACCATAAAATGGATAATCCACACAGGATTTACCTCGTAACTACGTGTGAACTACATTAATCAAAGTGTAGATTCTAGGTCTACTACTAAACTATCCAGTGTAAATCAAGATAGTCTTAAACTTTTTATTTTCAAATTGGCTTACAGTTATTTTCAATGAAAATTCAACAAGTTTTTAAATAAACAACCAATCATCTTATTAAAAATGTAAATTTTAAAAAAACCTTTTTGGTTAAATAAGTTTTAGAAAATTCATTATGAAGTATCTATCTATAAAATATTTCTTGAATACAAGTATATAATGTCTTAAATATAAATTAAATAATTATATAGATTAACTTACGTTTAAAAAATCAATAATATTAAATTTTCTGATATATCAGTCAAAGATGTATGTTTATAAACATTTGCAAACTTATAAACATGTTTATAACCTGTCAAATGTTTAGAAAAATTTCAGTGCTTACATTTATTTACAATTGTTTTTTTTTATATCTTTGAATATTAATTAGTAGTTAATTGAATAGTATATGAATAATAATAATATGCACATGATTAACGAAAAGATATACAATCAATCTTGGAGTGAATTTCGTGTTCTTAAGACACGACAATGTGAAGAGAACAATATTCAGATTCAATTTAACAATACTTTAGATACAATGATCCTAAAACAAGGCCATTACTTGTACTGTTTTTATTAAAAATATATTAAATATTCCTATATTCAGATTATAGTTGGTGTTTGCGGTTATAAAATAATATTAATATTAAAATAGACGTTCCATATACACGGATCTTTATTTTATCGAAAGAATATACTTAAAAATGTTGGATGCAAATAAATTTTATTGACCTTCAGAAATGTTGAAAGTTTAGAGATCATTTTAAAATTTTTAATTATTTATTAATTTATAGTATAGAGCAAAAGTTTATTAATTTTTTATTGATTTTATGGAAAAGTTATAGTTTTAAAAAGTATTTTTAAATCGCATTTTTATAATTATAGTGCTAATCAATTTATGCTAATTTAAATAAAATACATTCAAAATTCAGACTTGAATTGAATTTTTATTTAATTATACTATATAAATTTTGCCATTACTTAAAATAAATAACATTATTCAAATTTTTGCGCTCAGATTTCTTGCAAATTTTTTTGTTTTTGATTCTTAAAGGTGTTTTTTAATGAATTTTTCACATATTTACGACTGTAATTCAGCCATTTGAGAGTTGTCTACATAAATATGGTATTGTTAAAATTATGTGATTTTTGGTATAGATTAATATATTTAAGTATAGTACTTATCTTCAGACCAAAATGCACATCAGACAGTAACTTTTTTTCGGATATAATGGTTTCTCAACAGTCATCACAGGGCTGTACTTACCGAACTATTAATTGGATAAGTCGGTATTTTAACTTGTGAGTTTTCAAAGCCTCATATACAATAATTTTGCTTATTGAGGTATCCACCAAGCAAGAAATAAATAGGCCCCATCGGTGAGAAAATGTTGTTCAAAATATGACTAGGGCAGAATTATTACTTTTGTAGAATAAATTTTATAATTTTTCTAGTTAAATGGTCATAATAAGGATTTAATATTAATATAATGAAGAACCTTATATTAAATAAATGTTAACTTAGCTTAATAAATACCAGGTGTATAAGCTTAAATCCGCTGTTTTTTAGTCAAAAAAACCACATGTTTTTTTCATAGAAAGCAAAAACAAATTTATTCAAAGTACTTCCCCACGCTAGCTGCACATTTTTCCCATCTCTCGGGCAATTTGTGGATAATACGCCAATAAAATTCCTTCTCTTTCGAGGTAAATCCCTCATCCATTTTCGGACGTCTTCGTAAGAATCGAAGTGCTGCTCAGCGAGCGCGTGGCCCATCGACGAAAACAGGTGGTAGTCGCATGGGGCCAGGTCTGGTGAATAAGCGGGGTGGGGTAGCACCTCCCAGTTGAGTGTCTCCAAGTAGTTTCGGACCATTTTTGACGTGTGCGATGGTGCGTTGTCGTGAAGGAAAATCAGCTTGTCAAGTCTTTGTTGATAATCCGTACTTTTTTCACGCAGAGCACGGTGGAATTTGATCAGTTGTTGGTGGTAGCGGTGGGATACCCTTCGATACCCTTCTGATACCACCAAACGCACAGCGTCGTCTTCCGTCCAAAGCGATTTGGTCTTAGGGAAGATTTCGATGGTTGGCTGGGATCAACCCACGATTTCTTGCGTTTAGGATTCTCGAAATATATCCACTTTTCATTGCCTGTCACAATCCGATGCAGGAATGACTTTTTTCTTTGTCTGGCGAGCAAGATTTCGGATGTGTTTTGGCGTCGCTCCCTCTGCCTATCGTTCAATTCATGTGGCACCCATTTTCCGATCTTTTCAATCTTCCCCATGCATATGCATGGAAATATCTGGTTGACTAACACCCAATTGCTCCGCGAGCATTTTTTGCGATTGGGTATCGTCTTCGTCCAAAAGAGCCTGCAATTGATGGTCCACAACCTTCCTAGGCCGATTTTCGCGCTTCTTGTCCCACAAGTCAAAATTGCCGTCTTTGAACTGACGAATCCAGTCTCGGCACGTTATTTCCGATAAAGCACTGTCACCATAGGCCTCCATAAGTATTCGATGCGATTCGGCAGCCGATTTCTTCAAACTGAAGAAGAAAAGCAGAGCTTTCCGCATATTCTCTTTTTCTGGCACAAAACTAGACATGATTACCAAAGGAAAAATGTAACATATGTTGTTGTACGAAATTACTGACAATGTGCACTAATTAATGTTGACAGATGTCAAACTCATAAAAAAAGTATGGTATGCCCATGATAGCTTATTACGCTCACTCACGCCATCTATGACCAAACAGCGGATTTAAGCTTATACACCTGGTACGGTTAACAGCTTTAAAATAACAGCGCTTTACTTTCAGAAATATAAAATCGATAATCTTTTAATACTAAAATAAGTAGATTTTTTTAATAGTATTAAAAACCTATTTTCTTCATAAAGTGTTAATGAATAATTTTTTTTTAAATTTATTCCTCTAAGTTCTTTTAACGTAACTGATATTAGGAGAACTTTGAAGAACATTTTTAAAAGAGAATTTTTAATTAAAGAAATCTTTATTATAAATTTATAATGGATAAATATATGAATTAGCGAAAACAATTTTGTGAAAAAAGCATATCGACCAATTAAAGTGTAAAAATAAAATCTTGAAAATAATTTTAAGAAAACGATTTACTCATAAGGTGATAAAATGTTTTGGTTTAAAAATAAAATTTTATTCTGTATTTTAGATCGGTTTAATGACTAGAAAAGTACACATTCATTAAACATGTTTAGATTTTGAGTAGATTTTTATTATTTACATATAATATCATTTCCTATTATCAGTTACTAGAAAATAACATAATCGAAACTTAACTGATAGTTTTTTTGTTGTTGTAAAAACACATTTTAATGTGAATAAAAATGCAAAAACATTCTAGCTAACGTGCGTATAAATAATTTTCTTTTATAAATAAAACCTTTAATACCAAATTTCGTAAGGTAAAACTGTCCAATTCGAAATGTTTAAGGTCATTACAATGCGGAAATATTATTGCTTGTTCATACCATATACTCTTAAAATAGTTATAAAAGTAATTTCTGTGGAAGTATGAATGTAAATAACTTGTCTATAAATAAGTTAATAATTTAAGAATATTTTAATGCATGTCTGATTATAAATTCTTATAAAATGACTTAGTAATTTACGATAATTTTTTAATCATAGTCATATGATTAATATTTCTCATTTGACTTACATAATAATTATGAGTGGACTATTAGCATTATTCACCTACACATCCTTTTATATATACACATGCATATATATAGTCTAGTTTTTTACGAAATGGTTTAATATCGTGGGATGATAATTGGGATTGTATTTTTTTATGTGTGAATTTCATGATATCTGCAACCACAATTTTGTTATAACAACCAGATCTACATCATTAATTGATTAATAATATTGTGCTGGATGATGTGGGAGTGAATACCCCACAGGCGTTTCTCCAACTAACGATAATTAGATGACTTTAAGAAATCTCTAGGCCATTATCACTTTGGTCTCCCATGAGTGTTTTCGAGACGGGGTAACAGAGGAAAGTTCTCTTACGAGTGGATTATAATAATAGGGTAAACGGGTGTGAACTTTTTGGTAACGTAAAATTCACAGGTCCTGAACACGATATGTTATATATTTTTTAAAGATCTAAGCGTCAATTCAAAACACCCATTTCAACAAAAAGAGTTGGGAAACATTCAAACTAATTCGATCTACAATTCAGGACAAAAAATAAGCCTTTTCAATGGATCCTGCAGTGTACTGGTGCCTACAGTGTATACTGTAGTGCATTGTTTGTTTGTTTAGAGTGGCTGTCCGTTGTTTTTAGTCGGACAAACTTAGACCAAATTTAGGTCTATTGCTATAGCGCTTTTGGAATTAATTAATTAATTAAAATTTTATGAAGATCGAGTAGGCTTCGAGTAGTCTTCGTGTAGGCTTAGATGAGAACAATTTACAAATTAAAAATTAAAAGTGAAAGTATTAAATATAAAAAAAATTACAAATAAAAGATATCACGCTTAATCCAGATGCACAAATTAAAGTTATAAGATTAACTTTTTTAAAAAAAATTCAAGGACGCTTGTAAAGAATGTAGCTGTTAAAATAATATCACTTTATTTTTTAAAATTAATCTTATAATATTAACTTGTGAATCTTGATTTAGCTTGGAATTCTTCTATTTGTATTATTTTTTCATTCTTAATCTTTTGATTTTTACATTATTTACAATACATTTAAACCTACGCGAAGCCTATAACAGATCCTTAACAATAGTAAGGCCGAATTCCCTAGAGGCACTAACAGAAACACACGCACAGTTAATTGGGTCCTGTAATCCTTAATTAGACATAGAAACTAAATCTTTTAAAGTTGTAACCCTATTTGTAAGACGCTGGCAATGAATTTTTAATTTCAAAGATGGTAAATGCAGACCAAATCAGCAGCTTTGCGTCTTATTTTTAGTGTAGATATCTTAAGTAAATCAAGCAGATTTGTGTAAGATGGAAGTTTTAGGCTGCCCAGATAATAAAAATCTTTCAATGTAAACCTGTCAAAATTGCATTGCATCGATTCAATTTGCTTAATATATGTGATCAAACTACAGATGCATATTTTCTTATTCAGTTTCATCATCCAAGTCGGTAACAGATTGAACACATTTTAAATTATTTCGTTAAAAGTGCCAGAGTTAGAGCCTCAACAAAATGTCATAACTTCATATTTTTCTAGGTTCAACATCAGGCCATTCGAAATACACTAATTATAAGAGTTGTTTAAATCCTCTTGTATAAAATTTAAATTATTATTCATACTTCAAATGCGTGAAAAAGTTACTTTTATAATGCTATCAATTTCATGAATAAAAAGCAAGGTACTAAGATTGCTACCCTGAGGCACCTCAAATAGAACATTAATACCTCATGTGTAGACTTACTGAAAGATATATTGTAATTCCTATCTGTTAAATAGGAACTAAGCCAATCAATATGTATTGAAGGAAAGTAAAATTTCTTAAGATTTAATAGAATAAATGAATGAGGAAATTAATTCAAAAGCTTTACTGAAATTATTGTTAATTCAGTCAGTTTTCATACTATTAGCAAAATTTGCGAATTATTATGTTAGCAGTGAATGTTAAAAGGTTTATTGTTGTTGATCGGAAATAATTAAACCTTTCTGGCTAGGTGAATTAAGAAACTCTTGGCAAAGAGTCCTTCTGTTCACTTATCTTCTTTTTACATCTCTTAAACCAGGATTGAAGATTGTAGAAAAAGCATTGTAAATAATTAGAAGCTATGTCAGCATTTATATGGGTAGTAAGTAAGTAGCCAGGGATAGGCTGACAATCAGATAGAATGTCATGAGTATAAATATTATATAAAGTAGGACCCAGAGATACATATCTCTCCCAACGTCATTTTGTAAAAAAGTGGATCAAGAATACTACCTTCAGGAACACCAGCTGTGACAGAGGATATTTTAAGTATTAACAGCTACTTGGTACTGACGTTATGGGAGATATGAATATATTATAAGGAAGGAAGCTCTTGAGAGGAGCCCTGGATGCCACACACGATCAAAAGCGTGGGGGATATCTAACAATACTCATGGTCAATACTCTTTCCTCTCTATAGAGTATGCCATGTGATCAACAGCATGATGGATTTGCTGGATTGTGGCGTGTTCAGATGGGAAGCCAAATTAATAGGCGATTAGAAATTATTTTTTATTACCAAAGAATAGATAAACTCATTTTCTACTACCTAGTAGAAAGCTAACAGGTGTGTAGAAAGAAGAAGAATTCACCATTTAAGGAGCGAATGTATTTTATAATTTTGAGTATTGTTAATAATTTCGAAATCAATTATAGATAATATCAGTTCTTAAAAAATAATAATGCAAATTGATTTGAATTAATTAACATTTAAAAAATTGTGATTTCTCGCAATAGAAATGCGCATAAAATAAATAAGATCAAAAAAAATTTTAAATAATTAAAAACAAAATTAACAAAAATTTATTTAAATTTTAACTATCTGTCAAGTGATTTTAATTTATATCAAAATGAAGATACGATATTATACATTTTCAATAGGAAATGAAGAAATTATTAGTTTATTTTTGGTAGAAAAAATATAGAAAAGTTTTTGATAGTAAAACCATTATTTAAATATTCAGTCAACATTAATAAATTGTCGCTTCAATTCCAAAGATCAAATAGATCTGTTAGAGAAAAAGTTGATTCGTTGGACAATAGGTGAAAACCAGTTGAGGGAATTTTTTTTGTAAAATAAATATAAAATTATTTTTAGAGCAGGTGTTTTCCGGCATTAAATCCGTTCTCTTTAAATGCACTAGTGATTTATTGACAGGTCAATTAGCATTTTTCGATTCTGACTCATAAATAGTGGAGCTACTTTTAATCCGTAACATTTCTCTACTTCACCTTGAATATAATTTGTAACGGACTTATTGCAGTTTATAGTAAAATTTGTAATTTTCAATGATGACAATTTGTTGCTATAATTTGTAATGATAAATTAGAAAATGTTAAGTACACTCTATTGTATAAAAAATATCGGGTAAATAAATCTTTTAGTCATTTTCACCTTTACGGTGCGTTATTTAATTATAGCAAAAACTACCAAAATTGATTTTAACATCAATGTGAACATTGAGCTGACTAATGCCAACAGCGTTTTTTGTTCAAATAATTTAATATGCTTATTGGATGAATTAGTAAGAAGAAAAATAAGCAATTACGTTTTCTCTTAAAGCATAAAGGTGTTACTTGATAATAATAAAATATTCCCCTGGGATTCTATATAAAAAATACTATTTTCACTTGAAATCAATAAAAGTTTTTGTGTTTGTTATTCTGCCAATAAATTTGCTCAGAAAACATACCAATTCGGATACGTGCATTGATTATTTATTAATCGATGAGGGTGGTTTTTGAATATCTTGAAAACGAGAGTTTTAATTAATTATAGAGAAGACTGAAATTATAATTTAAAACTATAAGTATTACTGCAGTCATTCCGCATATAGAATAATTTATTTAGTATTTTTTTTTTGTAATTCATATTTGTTTATTCTGTAAAACCTTATAGTCCTGTCATTTTTGGCAAGAAAGAGTTGGAATTTGTTGTGCACATACCTACACATATATTCGACATTATAAATAACATGTAAAAATTCCATTCAAAAACTATGTACGTGGAGTGAATTATTTGAGATCAATGTCAGAATATCTCGTTTTCTATTGGTTATTTTTTGCGAATATCTCGCTTATTATTGGTTGTACGATAATTTCAGTTCTAAAAAACTTATTTATTAAAAAAATTTCTATAAAAATCTAATAGACGAGAGAGTATAATTTTTAAGATATTAAGACGAGAGAGTATGAACTTACGCTGTAAACATTACTGCGTAAGCGCATCACTATAAATCATACTATTACGACTGCATTGCATACACGATCTTGTTGTTGTTGTTTATAAGGTCCGTTAGACATGTGCCAGGAGCCACTTCCTAGCGCCACGAGCATGAGGTCATTTGGCGACTTCATAGTACGAATGGGAAGTTATCTGAGACAGATTGGTCTATGGTTAGTAGTATACAATATTGGGAATTTTGTTATATTTTGTGGAGCAGATTAGTATGTTGTAGAAGTTTAAATAGAGGACTAGGGAATGGAGTTGTTGGGTTCAGGAGCTCCATAATGGGAGGAATTCTGCTCGCGAAGTAATTCTTGGTTATGTGGCATTCATATAGAATATGGATGATAGTGAAATGGGTGCCAAAGGATTGATACAAGGGGCGATTGGTGTTGCCAAAAAGTAAATTATGAGTGAGAGAAGTATGTTGATTAGACTGGTTTATTGGTGGTTATCCAATGAGTCGACAAAAATGTGTCGCTATTGGCCCAGTCATCGTGTCTGCGGATGGCTAATAGTGTTAGTTGCCATTCTGTTAGTAAGCGAGGCAGATTGGGAATGACTGTGATCACTGGCCGACGGAGTGTTCCTCCAGCCAACTTGTCAGCACTTTTATTGCCCACAATTCCCACATACCCCGACACCCATTGCAATTCGACACTCCTATTGCTAAGTAGGTTATAACGAATTGCGATAAGTACAGGGTCACTCGATGGGCCACAAATGGCATTAAGGGCGGAAAGGCTGTCGCTTAAAATAATAGCGCTCCGTATCGTCCACGATCTTTTACATTACCATTATTGGTCGGTCTCTGTGAGCTCTGTGAGGTCCATCGCTGCATATAAATCAGCAGTAATATATGAAATTGGTTTTCTGTATCACCTCAGTTAGGTGCTATCGTACAGTAAGCTGCAAACAATGCACACATAAATGTTTATACATTCGATGGGGAAAATACCCTTTATTTAATATTATGGGTTTCATAAAAATAGTAACTGCAAAAAGAGCAGTTATTGACGAAATATCTTTAGCGAACTGTCCAAAAATTCCACGTGTATAAGAATTAGATGCAATGGCTTAGGTACCACTCGAAATATACGAAAATAATGGTATACGAGAATTTTAAATTTTCGCGGGTTACGTACATTCGATTTTCGTTTTTTTTTGTAGCGTTATATTGGTCTTATGTCTCTCACTTATGCCGACAAGTTCCGCCATTTTGAATGTTCAGTTAATTTTTGAAAGCTGCTTTGCTTGCACGTGTTTTGGCTCGTCTTCGATTTTTGCCCATTCCAAAAAATGGATCAAATAATCTGTTTCGGGAACAAGGAAAAGTCACAGGAGGGCAGATCTGGGGAATACAATGGCTGCGGCATTATTAGTGTGTTGTTTTTGGCAAAAAATTCGCGCACAAGCAACGATGGTGCAAAAGCCAATTTTTTTTTCTTATCCAAATTCGGGCGTTTCTGGCGGATTGCTTGGCGCAACTTGCGCATAACTTGCAGGTAATATTCCTTATTGACCATTCTATCCTGCGGCAAGAACTCATGATTCACCTCGCCCCTTACCATTCGACCGAACTTGGCGCGCCTTCTTCGGTCTTGGCTCGTGCGCCAGCTTCCATTGGGATGATTGAGCTTTGGTTTCCACGTCATAATCATAAACCTATGGCTCGTCACCAGTTACGACCCTCTGGAGAAAATTTGTTATTGCTATGTTAATGCTATGCTGTTTTTGGTCGACATAGCAACAACATAACGCCACAAAAAATCGAACATCGAATATACGTAACCCGCGGAAATTCAAAATTCGCGATACTTTTTGAACAGACCTCGTATGTCAATTCAGTAAAATTGAAGTAAAAAATGTAACGTACAAGGAAATATCAACAGAGCCAACTTTTAATACAGTTGATTTGCTGTAGATGTTCAGGAAGTCGAATGGTATCTCTAATTTTCTAGGCTGAAATGGTTTTATTGAGTATCCAACAAAAAAAATACAATTTTCAATGTCTCTGATTATGCATTTTCACGTCACCTTTCAAGTAATATCAATACAAATCTCACAATATTAAATTGCGCTATAGAGAATGGATTCCCATAAAGTATGTAGTGTGACTTTTAATCAGCCCTTGTACATAAATGATAGCTGCACCAAAACCTAGTAACATATAGAATTGTCGAAAGTTATTATAAAACGTGAAGCTTTTCACATGCTTCTAGCGTTTATAGGAATTTGTAAGGAAAAATACAATTTTTAATATTAATACTCTTCTTTATAAATATTATCGGGTTTTTCAATAGCAACTTGACACTTTTGAGTATTTTCATATTGAAAATACTCAAAAGTGTCAAGTTGCTATTGAAAAACCCGAAAGAATCAGATTTCATTACAATAACTTATATCTTATTTCTTCGTTTAAAATTGTTATCATTTAAGATTGTCCCACCATTTTAGTGGGAAAATTTTCCCAATTTGTGCTTTAGAAAGTAAAGCTAAATAGAATACACAGAAAATACAGATTTTGATAAAATGTTTATGTTGCCCCTTTACATCAAATATAACATTATGTCGTCAAATCGAACGATCTTGGAGGCTATTTGACATTACCAAATATTGAAATTAAGCGTCTTTGGAAACTTTTTGGGAAATAAAGCAAAAATGTATTATTTTGTGTAGCTTCTAAAGTGATTTTTTGAAAACAAATAAGATCCAGACTAAAATTTTTTAGTTGAAGGCCAAAAAATCGGTTATCAGATGACCGAGGAGTTCAGGATTAACGGTAACGGTCTCTTCTTCTTAATTTTCAAAGAAATATAGACAAATAACACCTTCAGATCAAAATCAATGGTTTTTTGCGGATGCAACGGATTTTTTATAGTCACTTGTAGATTTTTAGAATAGCCCTTTTATGAAAATTTTGCTTATTTATTTATCCATCGAGAGACAAATTAACCGCATTGCTGAAGAAAGTTTGGAGCAAAATGTGGATACGACAGAACCACAACTTTTGTGAAAGTTTTTATAACTTAAACATATTGGCAAGCATTACACTAAGCAAATATATCCTTAAATGGCTTAAATATTTTTAACTGTCAAATGACTGAACTATACTTTCCAAACTATAAAATGGATAACTCGGCAGTTAGATATATTATAACATTTCGACTCAATTCATATTTGATTGTAGTAAAAGTATTGTAATAAAATAAATCCATTTAAAATTATTATTATTATTCAAGGAATAATATAAAACTAGTAATTCTACTAATGTTGAGGTTGCAAGTTTAGATGACAAAAAATTGGTATGTATTTTTATTATTGGAAATAAACATAAATAACGAGACTCTTAATATCCACTATCTAGTAAATAAAAGAATTGCAGATCATAGTAATAACTAATACCAATTCATTGGTCATATATGAGCTTAAAATAAACAAAGGACATCGTCATTTAGCCATTTCTAACGACTATTATTGTTTGAGGTTAATTTTTATTAAATAGTTTTATGTCGAATAAACAATTATAAGGTTTTTATGAGAAGGCACTTTAAGAGGTTCTACAAAAATAATTTCAATAAATTTTGACTTCCGTTTAATAAGAGCCATAATAGAAAAATTTAAACTCAACGGAGATCTATTTAATTGCTGATCTATTTAAAAAAAATGGCAGACTTTTATCTAAACAAATATTATTAAAAATTAATATATTTTAAACTATTATAAAAAGACAGACTCATGTTTTTTAAACCATAAAATGGATAATCCACACAGGATTTTCCTCGTAACTACATGTAAATTACATTCATCAAAGTGTAGATTTGAGGTCTACCACTAAATTTTCCAGTATTAATTAAAATAGCCTTAAACTTTTTATTTTCAAATTGGCTTATAGGTATTTTCAAAAAGGATTCATAAATTTTTTAAATAAACTACCAATCATCTTATGAAATGTAAATAATATGAATCTTTTTGGGATTTTTTTTCAACTTTTGTAGATAATTGAACAAGTAAAGAAGAAATTATGGGTGGAAAAAGGCAACCGACTATTGTAAAAACCAATAATGTGGAAGGCGGTGAAATACCACCACGCTTTGGTAAAAGGGAAGGAGTTCGGATTACGAAGAACGTAGTCATTATCGGAATTGCGTTCATGATTCATTTTACTGCATTTCACGGAACTATCAACTTACAGAGTTCAGTCAATTCAGATGCTGCTCTTGGTACTTCGACGCTGGCTGTGATGTATGGATCCCTGATCTTATCGAATCTTTTCCTACCATCCGCGGTGATAAGGTGAGACCTACTTGCATTTAGGATGAGTTCACGGCATCGCAATAACTATTTTCTTATTAATATTCTAGATGGTTGGGCTGCAAGTGGACAATAGCATTCGCGTTCCTCTTGTACATACCGTACATGGCAGCACAATTTCATCCGCGATTCTATACTTTTATCCCGGCAGCATTTGCAGTGGGCTTTGGTGGTGCACCTCTTTGGTGTGCCAAATGCACTTACCTTTCAGTGGTAGCCGAAGCTCTGATTGGCTTTAGTGGTAAGGAAACTAAATCTGATGTTGCGGTTACCAGATTCTTTGGATTATTCTTCGTCTTCTATCAAATGGCCCAGGTGTGGGGTAACTTGATCTCATCTGCCGGTAAGTTATATTGAAATTAATTTTTATTTTCTAAAATTAATATAATTTTTATTGTAGTGCTCTCATGGAATGCTAATGTTAATGTGACCAGTGTAGCTGCAGAATTCGCTAATGGAACCGTTGCTATAAAGAATGTTGGTGAAATTTGCGGAGTTCAGTTTTGTCCGGGTGTCGATGCTCACGTCAACCCCAATTTAACACCACCTGAACCAGCTAAAATTCAAATGCTGTCTGGAATTTTCCTTGTTTGCATGGCCACCGCATCTCTGCTAGTGATTCTTGGAGTTGACTCTCTAAAGAGGTAACTATTATTGTTTCGAATAATCTTTACTAAACTTAAATTCACCTCAAAATGTGTTTACAAATAATAATCGTAAACATTCTCTGTTATTAGTAAAACAATTCCCAAAATTCTATTCAATTCGAAAAGTTTTAATCCTCTTTAAAGTACAAGAAAATCGACGATTGAAATGTTGAAAAACTTTCTTCAGAGTTTAAAACTATAGAATGGAAATTCAGAATCCTTTGTACAATGTTTATTTATGAAAATGTTCCATTAAATGTAATCAAAATGAATAAAACTTATCAGAAATACCTGAATTTATTTTGCCGAATTTCTTGAAATATTTATGGCAAAAATAAATGATTTTCTTTTATAGAATACATTGAATACAAGAAGGACTTATTCATGAATAAAAATAGGGTTTTCGAAATCAGTTTATTATTATTTGATGGCATATGAAATGATTGCTTTTTACCTTTTATTGTAGATACGGAATGGATCGAAAAGCAGCCTCTGATGGTCTCTCAGGACGGAAATTACTTTCTGCGACACTAAAACTCCTATCGGAAAGGTATCAGTTACTGCTACTGCCAATAACAATGTTTATCGGTGCCGAAGAAGCGTTTATTGCTGTTGATTTTACTGCCGTAAGTTGCAATCGTGGTCCGTTTATGAATTACAAAAATTTAATTCTTTTCGTTCATTTCATCTATTTATTAGGCTTTTGTTGCGTGTGGATGGGGAATATCAAGAATTGGTTATGCTATGATCTGTTTCGGTGTTGCCAATGCAATTGCGGCAGGAGTTGCTGGCGCTCTGGCGAAATTAGTAGGACGAATCCCTATAATGATAGCTTGCTTTCTGATGCATGGTGGCCTTCTAATATGGATGCATGAATGGGTTGCGGTTGAGGATGATTACATAACCTACTGTACAATGGCAGCCCTGTGGGGTATCGCCGATGGAGTTTGGCTGGTCAACGTCAATGGTAGCTATTAAGAAAAAAATTATTTAAATAATTATTGCGAAATTAAATTTGTAATTAATTTTGCAGCATTTAGCGGAATTTTATTCCCTGGTAAGGAAATCGCCGCATACAGCAATTTCCGATTATGGGAGTCGACAGGATCTGTAATAACTTATGCTCTTAGTCCATTTTTGTGTACCTCAACTAAATTACAAGCTTTAATGGCACTCATGATTATTGGTATTGTTGGGTATGTTTTCAAATATTATAACTAATGACAATTTATTTAAAATATTTTAATATAAATAACTTATTTTATTCGTTTAGATATGGTTGGATTGAATGGATGGAAAGAAAGGAAAAAGGTAACACTGAAAGGAGAGATGTTGAACTGGTGGATACTTTTGATAGATCTGATAAAACGGAAACACAAAATATGCTTTAATAGTAATTAGTTTGAATCAAACAGGACTTTTTATTTAATGATCATTGACTCTAATGTAAATATCAAGTAAACATAGTGCAGGGACATTTCCAATTTGATTTTTCATTATTTTATACTGAATTTAAATATAAGTTAATATTTTTTAAGATTTAGTTTGAATAGCACATTTGTATTTAGTTTTAGTTTAATTTATAGAAAATATACAAAAAATAATTATAAGTAAAAAGAAACCTTTCTAAATTTTATGTATATATTGTAAATAGAGCAAATTTTTTTAATATCCGAAATATAATATATTTTTATAAATGATCGAATTTTTATTATAATTATACATTTTATCTTTTTTTTATATATAGTTAAGTATTTATTATAAGTGGTTAATATAAATTTTTAATGTTTAATTATTTTTATAGTTTATGTTTAAAGAATTATCCAATTTGCGATTTAAAAAATTAAGTTAAATAGGAAAAAATTATTATGCAGATTTTTATAAAATTTTTATTTTATAAAATTTTTTAGATTTTGCCATTATTTATAAAATAAAAAATTATTCAAAAAAAATGCCACAGAACTTCTGGCAGAACTCGATTTTTTTAGGGAATTTTTTAAGATTCTTTTTCATAACAGATCGCATGAATATAGAGGCCAATAGACAATGTTAAATTTAGAAATTACGCGTTCTGTAAATTTTTCGATGCAATAATGCCAAAATTAAAAAATTGTAAAATTTCTTGTAAATTTCTTTAAGCTTAGACTAAAAAAAGTTGATTATCATCCCGCCATAGTGCTTAGAATTGACGGTTAATGGACCAATAAAGCCTTCAGATCAAAATGCATATTTTTATATATCAGAGCCTTATATAGGGCAATTTTGCTTATTGATATATCCATCGAGCGTGAAATGAGCATTAACGCTGAAGACAATTTTGTTTGAAAAATTAGCATTCAAAGTTTTTGCACCAATCGGTATATATTTTTTATAATACAAAATGCCAAAATTTAATTTAAAAAAATTATATCCTCAAATAAATATGTGTTAGGTAATTATCAAAAAATGAGGCTATACTTTGCAAACTAAAAAATGGATAATCCTTTATAAATCCATAATGTTTGGACAGTACCCAAATTATTAGTAATCATCAGAAAAAGTATTGTGACCATTTAAATATAGCTTATTGATATAAGTTTTTATTAATATACCATATTTTTTCAAATAAATTATTAAAAAAATGGTTAAATAAATAAAAGTTTATATTTTTTCAAAATTTTCCATTCGAGGAAATGTTGAACTTTAAGAGGAAAAATGAAAACTGGGCTAATACTCGATTTATTAGTGGTAATATTTTTATTTATTAATATATGTACACTTTTAAAAAACTTAGCGACTAATGGAAGTAGAAGGCTATCTATCAGTAAGTAGATCGAAGGCATAAATTATTATATTGATAGATATTGTATAAATATACAATATTATATGCAAAAGTAGATGAATCTCTTACAATAATAAATTAATATTACAAGAAATTATTATTACAATGAAAGATTTAGATAATTTTCATAGTTTTTATTCAAAAAAATTCAAGGTAAAAATATTTTAAATTTACTAAAAAATTAATCAAGAAAACAAAAATGTATCAATAATATTATTTACCTTGAATTAAGTTCGTTTATAAAATACTCAAAAAAAATTTTCTTTTAGAGACATTTCGAATAAAAGCATTCATTGGAAAAATTAATATTTAATTATTAAAAAATACAAAAATAAAAAGATCAAATATTTAAAAAAAAAAATACAATTAAGAAATAATGTAAAAAACCTTGCTTTAAGGTAAAATGTTTTTCAGTTAATTTGGTGGAATATCAAAGCCAATAGTCAGTATATCTTTTTATCTGTAATCGCGAGTTGATAAATAACACTGAGTCAATAATTTTTGAATAGTATACGATAAAGTAAATGGAAGTTAATTTATATTATACTTTTCAGTGGATATAGTATAAGTGAATATAGTATAAGACAGAGAAGTTTGAACTGATTCATTCGCGAAATTCGATTCATTTAATTGACAGTTTTTTTGAGTGATAATATTATATATAATCAGCCTAGTAGACTCTAATTTATCAAAAAGGATGACCCTAATAATTAATATGTGACAATAATTATGTGTTATAAATTCTATTAAGATAAGCTTTTATACTCAATAAAAGAAAAATGGGGTGAATAAACTATAAGAAATTGTAATAAAAAAATATTTAATAAGAGTGTGCAAAATATTTAGAAAAAAAACTATTTCTAAAAAATTCAACATCTTTTTAATATATAAAATATTTTTTCCTTCAAATTCTGAATAAATTTTAATTTTTGGAATTTTATTTTCATTTAGTTATGTTATTTTGTGCAAAAATATTGGATAGTACGTGCTAAGAAAAGTAATGTCAACTTTACGCATGATATTATTTAAAGATTGTTACCTAATATAATCGAAATTTCAATTAATTTTTGTGAGTAAAAAATTTGTGCTTAACAAAAAAACTAATAAAAATTCTCATATTAAGATTATCTAAATTAATAACATCAGTCAGAATATTATTTTTATAATTAAGTGATTATACTTACAAAGTTGCTGCATCATTTTCAAACAATTCTATGAGAGTAATAGTAGGATAATTTCTAGAAAAAAATCTTAAAAGTAAACAATATTTATGAAAGCGTCAAAACATTATGAAAACAATTCAGTAGAATTGAAGGAACAAATTTCTTTTATAATTTCTCATACTATTCTAAAACGCAATTTTCCCAGAAAACAATACTTAAAGCTTTTGTGTCATGTAAATTTTAAAATATTAAAATATGATGTTGACCTTTGGATTGGCCATTTATTTTAAATTATGTAAGCTTTCAAGTTAATAGCTTTCTAGACAATTTCAGTTGGTAAAATACAGTTGATATTTAAACATATTATAAGTGAGTATTGCCTAAATTTATGATAGTTTATTCAAAAAATTGAATAGTGAAATTGGTAAGCAAAACACAATAATCGGGCATATATTAACGAAGTTTCTATAATGGTTTTCGAATAAATTAGATTAAATTTTTATTTACAATAAAATATAATTTATGGAGACTTTGTTCTGTTGTGATTTACTATAGAAATTTCAGAATATTTAACAAACGTGAAAAAAACTGTGATAATTCTTATTTATTATTGGATACTTCTAGTATAACATCTATTATATCTAAGAAAATTATTTTGATCTAATAGTGAGTTTTAATAATTATTAGTATTTATATAATTTTTCCTGCTTTTATAAATGCAGATTAAGAAAAAGTATTATAGTAAGACACTATCGAAATTGTGCTTTGGAAAGTAAAGTGAAATAAAATTTACTATTGTCCATAAAATATAAAATTGTTTATTCGATTTGCAAAAAATTTCTCGCAGGATTCGTTCCTTTTGAGGTAATTTTTAATGACTTTTTCGCACATTTCAGGATGTAATTTGGTCTATATTTGATGGCTATTAGTTTTCAAATCGTCTAAGATTAAAAATTATTTGCGTAAATATGATTTTTTATATAATTTACATCAAATCCAAGGATTTTGGAGCTAAATTGACATAAAAAAATGTCGAAATTACGCGCTCTAAGAACTTTTCTTGCAATAAAGCCAAAATTCCTCATGTTGTATTGTTTATAGTGCTTTTTGTTAAAATTGCATAAATCTCTGATTAAAATCTTTAAGTTCAAATAAAAGAATTGATGGTAACGGTATCTAATTCTACACTTTCATAGAAATACGGACCAATTACATCTTTGAACCAAATTACAAACTAGATAGTTACTTTTTGCAGATATAATAGCCTCTCTATAGTCACTTACAAGTTTTGAGAGCCTCATATTTTACTTACAGAGCTCGTATTTTGCTAATTGACATATCCACTATATAAAAAATGAGTTTTATTAGTGAAAAAAATTTTGCTCAAAACATTAGCATCTAAATTTGTTATTTTAAAACCTAACCAGCGTATTTTCTAAAATTAAATTTTAATATAAACAAATTTTATTATAGATGATATGTAAGTTTGACAGCTAATGATAGGGATATACTTTCCAAATTATGAAATGGATAACTCGATTTTTGTAGCTACCCTTAAATTTATAAAATGGATTCCCCATAATCAATTGTGGGTTTTTATTGACTAATCCACTAAACAAAATTTTGCATAAAAAGTGGGTACGACAGAATGATTATTTTTGTAGAAAAGTTTTTGCAATTTCATAACATTGTTTTGTAACTAAATAATTTATTATAAAAATGGCAAGTTTTTATCTAAATAAATATTATCTTAAATAACATATATTTTTAGTTAATATCAAATGACACGAAAAAAAATTACTTTCGAAATAATAAAACTGATAACCTTTTATAAAATAGTACATTATAGAAAAGATATACTAAAGGCTTTAGTAGAATAGTAGTCTTGAATCATACCAAAAATATTTTTCAGGATATCTAATTGTTCAGGCATTATTAAAAAAAAATTAATATCGAAGCAGATTATGTAGAAGAAACTAAATATTGCCAATATTATGCATTTTTTAAAAGCTGAACATTTGGCTTAAATATTAATTTTATAGTTTTTTTTTGAATTATTTTTTCAAAAAAGTCCTAAATCTGTTATTACTTATATATCTTTTTTTTACTATAAATTCCTACATGTATATTTATGGATGATATGGATGACATATATAAAAAGCCTATAAAATTGACTATGCAGATAAGAATATTTTTAATTTAAAACAAATTATTAAATAATTTCAATACGAGGCTATAATGTTTTAATAAGAATTTCGCAAAAATACTATAGAGTCAGTCTAGGTTTTGTTGCATTGTTCATATTGATTGCGAAATTATGAAAATAAAATTAATTAAAGAAAAAACTTTTACATTGCAATAATGCAAATTTCCAAATAAATACTTTCAAATGACTTGAAAATTGTGACATTTCCAATATGGTTTTTGGCACATATTCAAAATTTTCCTACTACAAAACATATACAAATAATATTATTACTTTTATAATATGTATAATAAATTTTTAAAAAATAATATACAATATAACTATATATTTGAATTATTAGCTTTTTTAAAAATTTTATATGAAAATAAATTTATTAGTTGGATAAAAAGTATTGGTTTAAAATATTAAGTAAAAATTTCACACCTATTCAGATGTGTATACATAAGTGTAGACTTATGTATGTATTTTATGATTTGTTTATTGTTTAAAATATCTTTTTCCATTAAAAAATTAAATAAGATAAAACTATTGACATGGTGTACTCGTATTTAATTGATTAAAGTCATTTTTTTTTAGATCAAACACAAGTAATTTTTTTAAGAAATAAAAATAGTTCATTTTACCACATCATGTCCGAGATAAAATTACATAATTTAAATGTAGGGTTTTTTCACTGATATACGAATAAGTAATATTGGTAGTAAAAAATTTCTCAGATATTACATGTTTGTAAGTTGTACTTACTTTTAATGTTAGTTGCAATATTACGTTCGTAAGTTAAGTTTAGTAGCTGTGCACCTTCTAATCCGTATCGGTTTGCTAGCTGATCAAGTGCGACTCGCTTTGGCGCAACGTGAATTTATGGTTTATTCGTTGATCTTTACTCAAACGTTTCTGATGAAAGACAAGGAGTATCTTTTTTTGGAATTTTTATAGATTTTTACTAATAATGTGTTTTTTAAAAATTAAGTGAAATAAATTTGAAAAAAAAATTAAAAATTTTCCAATATTTTGAAATTGTGATTGATAGTAAATATTGTAAAAAAATACGTTCTTTGAAAGTAAGAAAAATCATAATTTTTTTAAAAAAATAAACCTTATTTAGATAATGTACAATTATAAAGACAAAAATAATTAAATAAATCATCAATAAAAATGATGGCTTGATTCAATGGAATAGTAAAAATAATCCCCACGTGAGCTCATTATCATACTTAAAAAAATTAATACGAAAATTTTTAATTACTGTTGTTTGAATATAAAAACAACCTTTATGAAAAATTGTGTACTTTAACTGATAATAATACTGATTATATTTGAGGATTATTAAAATTGACATTATATTTTATGAAGTTTTTAAAATTCATAATTTGTTAATCCCAACATACAAGTACGTACAAGAAAATATTCCATTTTAATGGGGGTTGCTATAAACTAGTTTTCAGTTGATCATATAATTTTATTGTACTACATTAATATAATAATAGTATGCTATAATAATATCTTATTATTGTATTATATTTATTGATATCAATTAAATATGTACTTTGAATATATGAACGAAAAAGAGATCATTTTTATTAATTTGTGTCGTTGGCAATCATTATATGTTGTATATCCGTGCCAACAATTTGAATACTGAAATTATTTTAGTACTAATTACAAATATTTAATATTGAAATAAATTACCATTCAGTCTGAATTTTAAGTGATAATTAAAATATTTAAATTGCATATAAAATGTATTCTGAATTACAAATATTGAATTAAAATACTATTTCCTATATTTAAAATTTGATGAGTGAAATTATAATTATATGTGGGGTGGGGAGGGAGACAGAGATGAGGATTAAAATTAATTAATTTCGGTACAAATAAGTCTGTAAAGTTTATTTATTGCACATGTATTAAATAGAAAATGATAGCTTTTGGTACACGTAATAAAGAAATTTTAATATTTCATATTCAGGTGGTCATTTATTTACACTGCAGACGGAAAGTCTGCGACCACTTTGGTTTTTGGGGAGAAATTTAAACAAAACTCGGAAATCTAAATGAACAAGTGAATAAGATATTAATTTTTTTATAAACTATATAAATTTTGATCTTAAATTTCAAAAAAAATACTTAAATTATTTTTTGGTCGAAAGCCCTTTTTTTGCGTTTGATGTTAGCTTGTACAATTCTAGGCATTCGGTCGATAAATTATTTTATTTATTCCATAAAACTTCTATGGTACTGAGATCGGGTGATTGTGGTGTGCCTATGACATATTTTGAAAAATGCCTGCTTGTTTTTTATTTGTTATATAGTTTCTGAATAATTTTGAACTATTATATAGTCTCTAAAATATTAAGATACGGCTCTTTTCTTAAAATTCCATTAATCCCCTAGTAGCCTACTTCATTCATAAAGAAGCAACCCAAAACTATAATCAAATATTTTAGAGACTATATATAAAAACTATAACCTGGCACAACGGCTTCCGGCAGCATTTTTCCCAGCACTCCGACGTACGCAGATTATTCTTTTGGACCCAAAGATCTAAAAATTTGACTCATCCATTCATAGTATATTTTTAAAAACCTCAACAGTCCTGTATTGATCGAATAAAGCCCAATCTAATCCTTTTTTTATTTTGAGAGCATAGTAATAGGTTTCTTATCGCTATGCGCCCAAATAGATTAGAAGCTCACAAACGGTTCTTCGCCGTTGTTTAGTTATAATGGTTTGACGCAGTTTTTATTCGGTCCGAATTTGAGGTGCTGTAAGTCTCCGGTTTTTTTTTAACTTACATGCAAATTTATATATCCTTGCTTAAACTATTTTAGTAATTTTGGGCCACTCAGACCGTGGTAAACTCTGATGACCTCTGGTCTGACTGTAATGTGGTTTGATGAACGAAATTCTTTGAAATTTTAAACTAAGCCACTATAAATCGCTCCAATTTATGGTATCTACCTTAAATTAAGCAACAATAGCCGAGCCTACTCCTAATCATCATAATATCATTATATTTAGAGGTAGCCACACAGCCATAGAATCCTTAAGTAGGGCATCGAGTTATCCTATTATCAATAATATTCGACATTACTTGCGTAACAATAGGAGTTAGGTTCTACATATATAGTAACCAAATAGCAAAAGGTGTCAGCCATTCGTAAACACACGGACTGGACAAATTGTGAAAGTTTCTTTTGGAATATTGGCCAACCATTGCCTAATCAGCCTACTCGACAATCTTACCAACATTATGGGCTCGGAAACCGCTCAAAATTCAAATAGAATATTCTGTTCTCACACATAATTTCCTATTCGGAAACCATCCCCTGCCCATCTGCCCTTTTTGTGCCGTTCAATTCACTATTCCTGATCTTCTAAAGTAATGTCACCCATTTCAACATTTCTTTTCTAATGCGATTACCTTAATTATGGATCTTTTAGAACCCACAATACCACTTTCATATTCTACTTTTAATTTCTTAAAACAAACTTACACGCTCTAAAAAATCTAAACACCCTCTAACACCCCATGATCTTACCCACACACTTACTGATTGCCAAATAACCTCATAGTCGTAACGCTGCATCGTGGTTTCTAGCTCATGTTTAAGGAACTGTACATTCAGCCAAACATAACATACAATAGCCGAGTGTATTTCAACACTTTTATTCCAGGTTATTAAATTGTTAGTTAAATAGATCTTAATGGCTTCAAATTTAAATAAATATTTTTAAAAAAAGGACGAAATTTATCCTTCATATGGAAAACATACAAGAAAATGTTTAGGCTTAGTAAGAAAATGAAATACTTGAACTTCCCGAAATAATATTAAAAAAATTGAACATTTATTTTTATCTGCTGCAAACAAGGGTGGGAACACTTAGTAACTGCACTTGGCCTGTTTTGGCAAAAAGGTGACATAAATGGAAATCAGGACTTCTTTTTAAAAAAAAAATATTTTTGACGCAAATAAAATATTTTCTTTATCGGTAATATATTTGAATTTACTTTATTATATTGTATATTATGCATAAGAAGATATAATATAAAATAGGTTTTCGATTTATTATAGATTTTAATTAACCATTTCTCGAAATCTCAAGGTGGATCGCAGACTTTTACTACAAAATAATGTCCTATGAAAAATGCCAATAATTTTTCTATTTTAATTGATTTTAATATAATTAGTTTGTCTTAAATATTAATAGCATTGTTTTCATAAAATTATGTCTATCTTTAGTAAGTTTTCGTATGATTTCCTTCTAAAGCTAACTATTTTCTATTCAACTTTTATTTACTAAAAATTTTACCTTTTCTTACAAATTTCAAAATTTTCAAATTGTTAAATTTGGGAAGAAAATTTATTTGATTTCTTTCATGAACATTGGACACATAATATCAAAACTAATGGAAAAGTTCAACCATGTCTAATTGTATATTATGCGATATTAAATTGGAAATTAAAATGCCATTTCATTATGCTTCTAATTGCCACTAAATAATAAAATAGTATAAAGAAAGTTTATTTATCATAACAATACATATCAAAATTAATTTAATTTAATAAAAGATAAAACTTTATCAAATTAGTTTTCGGGCAAATGTTTTTGAATAAAAAATATAATCGAAAATTCATTGGATAATTCGCTTTTTTAGAAAGAAAGAAAATTTTTTTTTTTCTAACTACAAAATATGTACATAAAATAGGTAAGATTTATAAAGATTACGAAAACTTATAAAAGATAAATTACACAACCTCATAATATTGCTATAAAGACTGTAACAATTTGGAGAAAAAATATCTTTTACGGCCTTGACCGACTAAAAGCTTTGGTTCACAATCATTTTTCTTGTAATAAAAGATAAAAAATTATTGTTAATTTGTGGTTCAAAAAGTTTTGTTTTTTTTTCTTTAAAAAGATACTCTTTAAAACTCGATTAATTAATTATATTTTTATTTCGTTTACAATTATTAAAATACTTTTGCTTTTAATGGAGTGAAAATAGAGTGAGATATTTAAAAAATAAATCACTATGGCTTCTAGGGTCATAATAAAACCAGAATGGACATTTTATTTTCTCCATTCTGGTTTTAATATACTTTATGATTTTTACAGCTGTATCTGGTGTTTCTCAGGGTAGCCTTCTTGGTGCCTAACTTTGCATTCTTGCCATTGGTGACATTGTTAAACTAATTAGACATTTTGAAATTCTGCAATATAAAAAATTTTCTAGTATTGGAAACATGGATGATATAAGAATGTAATAATCTTCTACAATTGGTGCATTTCAAATGGCCTGGTATTAAACCTAGAAAAATGTACAGATATGACATTTTGTAGAGGTCAAAATCCTCCTCCGTTTGCCTACAATTTTTCGGGGACTTATATTAAACATGTCAACGACTTGGGGGTTAAACTTGACTTAGGGAAGTTAGAGTATATTTTTTTCAAAAATAGTGCAGTTTTATATCTCGTAAAGCGTTGGTCAAGGGAACTGCCAATTCTAAATACCTCGGGACACTTATATTACTGCTTAGTTAGAACAAAATTAGACTGCGCATCTTTTTATTATCTGGGCATCCTAAGACTTCCATCTTACACAAATCTGCTTAATTTGCTTAAGATACCTACACATACGCTAAACATAAGACGCAAAGTTGCTGATTTGGCCTGCATTTACTAACTTTGAAACTCAAAAATTGACTGCCAGCCTCTTGCAAATAGGGTTAGACGGCCCAAATACGACTTAAGAAGATGGCCTCTTCTATACGCCACCTCTTCTACGTCTAATTATGGATTACGCGACCCAATTAACTATGCGTATATTTCTGTTAGTACCTATAGGGAATTCGGCCTTACTATTTGCTAAGGATCTGTAATGTGCTGGTGCTTTCAGTGTATGGCTGTAGAGCATTAGCACGCTGCAATTAATTAATTTTTTATGAACTAATTCACTATAACTTTAATTTGTACATCTGAATTAAATGTGGCATCTCTTATTTGAAGTCTGCTTTTTATATTTAATGTTTCAAATTATAATGCGCAAATTATACACAACTAAGCCTACACGAACACTACTCGAAGCCTACTCGATGTTCATAAAAATTTCATTGATTACTCGTAATTAATTACTAAAGCGCTATAGTAACAGACCTAAATATGGTCTAAGTGTGTTCGACTAAAAACAGCGGACAGCCACTCTAAATAAACAAACAATGCACTGTAGGCACCTGCACACTCCAGGACCCATTTAAAAGGATTATTTTTTCTCCTGAATTGTAGATCGAATTGGTTTAGTTGTTTTTGTCTGGAAGTGCCACTTTTATTTCTTTACTCATCTCCGCCGAATTTTACTGACCGGTGAATTTTTCCCAACGTTTGTTGTAATATAATCTTATATTATCAATCATTTAATAAATACAACTTTGCCAAATAAAAAATATAATAGTTCGTTTTCACTGAATAAATCTAAACTTTGTTATTATAAAATGATAATTTCATTGAACGAAATTTAAAAATATAGAATTCTTTAAAAAGAATAGAATTTGACTGAACGGTCTGCCAATATTAAAGGTGGGTGATTTTTAGATACTTTTTTAATTAATTTTTGGTTTTTTAATTAAAAATTAAATATAATATTTTGATATTTTAGAAAAACTAAAACCAATAAATAAGAAAGAGCATGATTTTGTTAATTTGTTAATATCTTATCCTGATTTGATCCATGCTCTTATTAATTTAAAAAAAAGTGACATACCTTTAAAATAATATATATTTTTACTGCTTTCATAAATTTATGAACATTATGTATTAATAAGCGATTTTCATAAAGGCAGCTTTATCTTAATAATTTAATAATATGAATTGCATATAAGCTATGGAAAATATCTTAACTGGAAACTAAAGTAGATTCAATAATATTCTAAATTAAAAATAATATCGTTCAGATGGCCTCAACGACTCGAGTTTTTATTATTAATTTGATAAACAGTTTATGTAAATGTATCCCTTGTGTTAAATTAAAAAGTTATTAACAAAAAAAACAACCTTGGTTTAAAGTAGCACAAAAAAGTGCAATAATTTAATATCATATTTAGGAGTCTGTAAAAAATACTTAAAATGTTTAATTAATAAAAATATCTACAAATTTACATTATTTATAATCTTTAAAAAAGTAAATTTAATTGTAAATGCGTTGAAACCAATTTTTTATATATTATTTGTACTATTTTGTTAAATTTATAGAATACTACTTACTGGATTATCCAATTAGTACTTTGAAAAGTAAAATTGAATAAAACGAACTTAAAATTTCGATTTTTAATTATATTTTTTAGAACTTATTATTATTTATAAAATATAATAGTATTCAAATGACTTTTTGCAGAACTCGATTCTTTTAAGATAATTTTTGATGTTTTTTTCGCACATTTCGGGCTGTAATTAATTGACAGATATTGACTTTTAAATGCTATAAAATTTAAAAATTGTGTTAATAATTTAAAAATTAAAGCTAAAATTTGTCCTACTGTATGGGGCTTGTAGTGTCATCTTACCACGTATAGTCCAGATTGAGATCTTAAAGTTTGGACCAAAAATAGTCAGTTATCATTTAACGTTAACGGTCTCATCTTCTTCATTTTCAAAGAAATATAGTCAAATGATACCTTTAGGCCAAAAACACAGTTACTTTTCACAGATACAATTTTTATTAAGATACCGGCTTATAATAATTATTTTAGAGTTTACAAAACTTTATATATAAAAATTTTGTCTAATAATCTCCCCATCTATCCAAAATGAGCCTTATTGCATACAATTTTTTTTTTAAAATCATCTTCCAATGTTATTTATTCCGCCTCACGATTGCCGTATATTTTTTGCATAATAGCGTATTTTTTAATAGTAAATTTATCCACAATATAAAATGGCATATATTAAGCTAACGATATTTTAAATTTTTTGATAAATCTATTTATTAACTGTTAAATGACAGAGCTACAATTTCAAAAATTTAAAATGGATAATCCTTCATTTTTGTATTCATCTTTAAAACTTCTATAATATTTAGTATTTCTTTAAAAAATAAACTATTTTTTTAAATACATATAATAAAAAAATTATTAAAATTAAAAAAAAATATTTTTAAGGTTTTATTTAAAAAAACAAAAACAAATGATAATAAAATATAAATTGGAATTTTTAATGAATATTTTTTTAATAACTATTCATACAAAATTTGAAATGGAAAATTTTTCTTATAAAATTCACATTGTCAAAGAATTATCCTTGAAAGATTAAACTGTATGTACTAAAGAGTGTAAGCATATTAAAAGAATTCACAATAATTATTCCAACTAAAACTTGTTTAAAATAATATGAGTAGAGTTGGTTTATTCCCAAACCATAATCATACAATAATTATTATAATGTGTTGAATATTAGATACAATTAAAGCTAATTATTTAAATTACTGCTTAACAATTAAAATGAAAAAAGTTGCAATTAGTTACCAAGAAATTAGCTCCACGTTTGTGTGAGGAAAAATTCTTGTTTGTAAGCGCACATCTGCATTTTCCAATAATAATGGAATTAGTATCCTTGAGCAAGTGGTATTGTGTGTGATTGTGGTGTGATTTTCTTTATGCTCATTTTAAAAACAGAGCACATCCAATTGGAATTTAAATTCGTTTTCAATGTAATCACTTTAGAATTAGATTATTGGAAATATTTAATTTGCATAATAGAAATTCTGTACTATTTGTTAACAAACATTTATGATTTTTATAGATTTTGAAACCATTTTTTTCCAAAAAAAAGTTTAGCTCTTAATATAAGCTAAAATCAAATTATTTTTGCAGTTAAGAAAATAATTCCACCAGGTGCAATATGGCGGGGAGGGGGGGGATATGTATTATGGATTACAAATAAACGAAAATGTGTTCACAGAACTTTTACAAGCTGCCGAGAACATGATCCTGACAGCACCCTAAATGGCAGTATTATTCCGAATAAAACTTATAATTGAGAAATGGCTAACCTGTAACACTAACGCAAAAATAAAAAAAAAGTTTACTTAACGGGTGATCAAAACTATTACTCTGACTATTATACAATAGGTCAAAACTGACAATAAAAAGTAAACTACAATATTGCCATCCATTCTACAGACTAGAAATTTGAGGTTCGACTTAGCATTCCAATTGCCATCCACACTAAATCTGAGAAAGGAAAATCCCTCCATAAATTGTCAATGCTCTATTTTATATACGACACAGTGTTATTCATCGTGATATAAATGTTTCATTATAAATGTCGTTATAAAAACTTCCATTTTCGTCTATCTCACCATCTAAATAATCCAGCAAGAAAATTGTTCACTCTCGTCCTTCTATTGTTCACCAATCAACGCTTAAAATGGCATTGGCCTCTAGATTTTTTCAAATTATAAAATAAATCATTCCGTTCTTGAGGAAACATCAATTGGTATTTTCCTCTCCATCTCTTTAATGTCCTTATTCATTTGAAAAAAATCTGCTGGTTACAAATTGTGTGTAGTTGTAGATATCATTTAAATTTAAAAAAAAAAGAAGAATATAATTACTAAACCACATTTCTGAGGTTGTTTCTAGTATTTTTTAATATGAAAACAGAAAAACTTTCAAAACAAAAATAAGTGTTGTGTGATAAACCAAAAAGAAAAAATGATAGCTTGTCACGAGAGACCTATTTTTTTCAGTTTAGCCATAAAGTGACAAAATATGAGCTTTTAAATGCAAGATGAACTTTAAGAAAATATTCTTAAAAAAATCAACAGAAAAAACTTTTTGAGGAACTTTCTTAACAACTGGTTTGCTACAGTCTAACTTACACCTTAGCTGTTTCTTATGTAATATTGTAGCATAAAAATATTTGTTTATTGCCAACTTTTATTTTCTGTGGTTAGGCAAAGAGAAAAAAATTTATTTGCAATCTGTTTGAGTTTACTTGCAGAAAAGTTTTATGAAATTATCCAACTGAGTGTATAGTGTGGATAAGTAGTAACTGTTCTAGTAACCACTTTTATCAGGTAGCAATATTAGTGCGTAAGAAACAAGTTTTTATTCAGTATTCAAAATTTGTTAATTCATTTGCCGGTATTCGATGAAAAACACTTCTGCTTCAATGATATAGATTCATGTCGGTCGTAGACCCACAAATATCTAACAAGATATTTATTAAAATTACCTTTCAATAAGTACAAGTTGATTTTCTTCGAGGCTCATGCTGCTATCAATACTACAAAATGTCAGAAACATTTCGAAAGCATGAAAAGTCCTTGAAAAGTTTTGTTCACTTAATTGCAAACTTTATAATTTGTAAATCTACGAATTAGCTGATTTTTTAAAAAATATTTTTAATTATATGAATTAAATATTTGTAATTAAAAAAAAAATTATTTATACAAAAATAAAAAATGCGAATTTAGTAATCAAAAAAAATATAGCAAAATTTCGTTAAATTTCTAAAACTCTGTTTTTTTTAATCAATTTCCAAGGTCCTAGAATGGGTTAGTATAAGAAAATATTTTCAGAAATCTTTTATATTTTATATATAAAATTTAATTTTTTCTATTTGAAATTTTATTAAAAAGGAAATTTAAGATTTCAAAAACAAAAAATTATTTCTGGACAGATTGTTTTAGTTGACAAATGTTTGATGAACTGCAACTGAATATGCCGGTATTTTTGGTCTAATGCACTTTCATTCTCAATACATAGTTTACATGAGTTTCTATATAATAATGTACTCTTTAAAGCACGCATGCCAATGTGATAAAAGCTCATATAATTTAAAGAGAGTCTTCTTTATTGTTGCTATTGGAAGAGAAACCAATTTGATACTCTTGCGGAAGACTCTTAAATTATGAGAGCTTTTGGAAGACTGTTACATTTTTAAAAATAGAAAAAAAATATATACTAGAAAAAAAATTAAAAGAGTATACGTGTACAATAAAAATATCGTTAAAAATATATAAAACTAGGAATATACCATAAAATTAGGTCAGTTATTACAATATTCTTTAAATAGAGATATTATACTAATTGACCTATAATATATACTTGGTAATTTCGAAATAAAAAATTTCTAATTAAGTAACGAAAAAAATATTTTTAAAATTAACTTTGATTAAAACTATTTTATGTTTTATTTTTAAACCTTTCTGATAATATTTATTTTAATAGAGTAACATTTAAAATTCCATAATTATCTTGATGGGAACAAATTACTTTTCTTATAATAAAAACTATACTTTTGCTTTTGAGCATGCAAATTTATCAATTTTTTTATAACACTAAAAATACACTTTGTACCAACTGTTTAAAGACAGCTAAAATTTTGGTGAACTAATGAACTTCATGTACTCTTAGATATGTCCAATAATTAGATTTTTTTATAACTATTTTTCTTTCATAAAAAAGAGTACATAAATATGTGACAACTGTTTACATCTACTAAATAGAGCTGGGGGCTCTTTAACATGGTTTAGTGCAAAAGGGAATGTTCAAATTAATAAAACGTAATTTGACAAGTATTTTTAAAAAATTTGTTATTAATGCCTACATTTGTCTTTATTACTAATTATTTCTTTATATATTTTAGGCATCAATTAAGTTTTTAATCAGAACATTTTCCAATCCAATAATATCATCGTTTAGTTGATTATATTGCGTTCTCTCTTGAGCGAAAAGAGTACATATCACATGCCTTTGATCCATTGCTGCATCCTGGACTGCTCTACAAACTCCACAGTTTCCTTTTTTCTATTCTATATTTTATTTTTTATTTTAAAATCATATCTCTTCCGGGATCATTTTCAAAATGCTAAGATATAGCCTATCACAGCTGGTGTTCCGCAAGGTAGTATTCTTGGTCCACTTTTATACAATATTTAACCTTTGATATATCAAATAACTTTAAAACTATAAGTGGTACCTATGCGGATAATACCCGTATTCATTTTAGAGGTGAAGAGTGAAAGTAAATGAATAGAAGATAAAATCAATATGTCTAAAAATTCCGAAATTATTCAGATATTTTACCATTTTTGAAATCGTTCTATCTACGAGGTGTGGCAACAAATTACTGACACTGGCATTCCTGAGAACAATCTAGCAATATTGTGGACTTTCTCTCTATGTATATTGTACATTCGGCAATATTTGGACGTATATTACAAGTTTCAACTTCGTCCGGTAATTATGCGATCCTATAGAGCGTGCTAAGTGAAGTTGCGTTTTGGTAGTGCGTTACAAAAAATGGAACAGCCAAATTTGAAGCAACGCAATACCGTCAAATTTTACGTTAAGCATGGTTTGACTTACGAAAAGTTCCTGTGGAGAATGTTCCCTATCAATTGGACAAGTTTCTCGATGGCATTAGGCATTTTGGAGGGTTGAAAACGGTGGAAAATAAACTTAGCTTAGGGAGGCTTTCTACACTGAAAACTGAGGGAAATCTTTCCTATGTTGAAGAAATGAGTAGGACCGACAATTGATTGCGCCTTTAGCATAACTGTTGACTAAGTTTTTTATAAAAAAGTTCTTAAGAAGTTCTTCATGTCAAATCGGAAGGAATTTCTATGTACTTTACACCAAATACACCCCCCCCCACCTATTACCGCTGATCTTATGTTCTTAGTCAGATGTAAATGAGCGGAGGTGTGGTACTTCAAAGCACGTAATCTTAATATTGTCGATAATATTCAAATGACTGTAACTATACTTCCAGAACTGATAAAAAGAGTAACAATAACGCCCCCACCAATATACGAGGTCTGTTCAAAAAGTATCGCGAATATTGTGTTTTTTTCAAAAATTATTTATTTATTCATGAATATATATTTTATTCCCTTCAAAGTAATTCCCACCAGATATTATACACTTGTGCCAACATTTTTTCCAATCCTCGAAGCACTTCAAAAAATCATTTTTTGTGATCTTGTTCAGCTGCTCCTTCGATGCCGACTTTATCTCTTCAATCGTAGCGTAGCGTCGTCCTTTCATGGGGCTCTTCAGTTTCGGGAACAAGAAAAAGTCACAGGATGCCAGATCTGGAGAATACGGTATCTGAGGCATTATTTGTATGTTGTTTTTGGCGTGAGCAGGGGCGTTATCATGGTGTAAAAGCCAATTTTTGTTCTTCCACAAATCCGGGCGTTTCTGGCGGATTGCTTGGCGTAACTTGCGCATAACTTGCAGTTAATATTCCTTATTGACTGTTCTACCCTGTGGCAAGAACTTATGATGTACCACACCCCTGCAATCGAAGAAAACTATAAGCAAAATCTTCACATTCGACCTTTTCGTCGTTCGCATCTTCTCAGCCCTCTGAGAACATTTAGTATCACCGATAAACGTTGCTTCGGTCCAAGCAAAGCACCTGTCAAAAATTAACTGAACATTCAAATTAGCCGAACTTGTCGGCATAAGTGAGAGACATGAATACCAACATAACGCCATGAAAAAATCGAAAATCGAATATACGTAACCCGAGGAAATTCAAAATTCGCGATACTTTTTGAACAGACCTCGTATACGTCCCCAACCGAACAACTTTGATGAGGATAACATTGATGTATAAAATTAAAAAAAAATGGTTGAGAACAGTCTGATTACTTATGTGCCACACCTCATAAGCTCGTGAAAATCTCTAAGCCTTCTTTTTTCTAGACTGGTGTTCGATAGTTTAAAAGTAACTTTTTTAAATCTTAACTTAATTTGAAATAGTCCAAAAAAAATTTCATAATTTCGAGCAATAATGCCTATATATGGAAAAATGTTTACAAATGGTTAAAAAATTCAGCACATTGAGTGCCTTTCAAATTAATGTTAAACTTATGAGAAATTGTGAACGTTTACGCAAAATTCTTAATTACAATTAATGTACTTGAAGCTATAATTTAATAGTCAAGTTCATCTGCATACTTGTATTTTCATATTCTTATACTCAATACTAATAATTATATTTAAAGCCAAAGATTCATTACTTTTTCAATAGTAAATAAACACTATATTTTCTATCATTAATTGTTAATAGTACATCGACAAGTAAATGTCAAACTGAGAAAAGCTTACCTTTTATAAGTCTAGATCAACTTAGTTTCTGTCAAACTATTAATCAGTTAGAAGAATGTCCAATGTAGTTTCTTCTTTCGATGGAAGCATATGATATCTTCTTGTTAATTAATATTTTATTATTTTCATAATAGAAAAAAAAGTAAAGTGGGAAAACTGGTATTAAATTAATATCATGGAAAAGTAATTTATTTCACAATCTTACGATTATAAATTATAAATGAAATTATTGTTTAAGTATTTATACTTTATTGTAGGTATTGTTATTATTTTTTTTAAAATGAGATAAAGATTAAGATTTTATACAATATTCATCTAATTTAGAAGTTCCTCTAATGAAAATGGTGCTCAATGTCATAGTAGCACTTAAAAAGAACATTTATATTTTTAAAAAATCGATTGTTTTATAATCCTTGTGATTTGTTCTTATAAAACTATTTTCCATGAGAATATTCTAAAATTATTTTCAATTGAATCGAAAAAATAGTAAAATAAAATGCATCTTTTAAGTAAAAATTTAGGGTTTGAATTTTTTTAGAAAATATTATTTACGATGGCAGTATGATAAGTCAGTGATAAATGAAATAACAAATTGATTTATTCAACAAAAATTGAATTATTTTTTAATATAGTATTTTTTTTTGCTTGATAAACCATGTCCAATGATTTTCTAACTTCCGTATACCATTTGTGCAGGACGATTTGACACACTATGAAAATAGCCGTAACTTTTTCGTCAAAACTTCTTTAGTGCACATCCGCTAGTAAAAGAAGATTGTTTTTAATAAATTCAGATTTCTAATGTGTAATTATGAATAAAAATTCATCTAGATTAGCTTAAAAATGTCCAAACACTCCATTGAAGTTGTTAAATGAACACGTTTTTGGTCAGGTATTAGCAAAGGTGACAGTCATCTCGCCGATAGCTTTCTTATACCCAAAATTTTATGTAAGCTGTAACCTACGCATTCTTTTAAGAACTTTACCATATCAGCTTTCTCGTAAAATTTCGTTCGAGGGTACTTTTCAAATGATATGAAGGATTTTATTAATAGTTTCTTCGGCGGTGACCTATATTAGACGTCCTGAGTGAACAACGTCATAACAGAATTCAGTAAACTACTTCTGAATCATTCCATAAAATAGTCAGGAGTTTCCATAATACTTTTTAAGTTTGGTTTTGATTTTAGATATATTTTTTTTACTGCAAAAAATAGCATTTTATTAACACACAAAATTAATTTTTTCCATATAAATAGAAAATCATAAACCTTGATTGTTGTTAATGGTTGTCAAAAAAAACTAATAAACAAATTTCTATTAAATGTTGTTTAGTATCTTTTGAAGAATGCTAAATGATAAAAAGAATATTGTTTTGATGATATCAGCTAAAAATTTTACATTTATTACTAACTTATCATATTGCCCTCATAAATAAAAAAATATGTTCTTAGTGGTTGAAAATATTAATTTAAAAATTAATAATGAAAAATTTTGTTTTATAAACTTGTTTATACTATAAAAAATAATGATGATCTGCGTAAGTATTGTATTAATCTTTACAAAAAAATGCTTCAAGTATCTTTTTAACCGAATATAACATATTTAAGTATTTTTTTCCTTCACTTTATCATATACGAGTACATACAATAATATGTACTAATATATTAAATTAAATATAAAAATATATCAAATCAGAGTTGAAGTTGTTCTGGTAAAATTTAATAAAATTCCAAGAAAAAAATTGTGGTTATTTGGGTCACCAAGCAATTGTACGTCAAAACAAATCTTATCAAGTGGAAATTTCTATAACATACTCGTATTCTAATAAGAATTCTTTTGAATAATTTCTTATTAAACTTGGTAGGTATTTTTCCTGAATACTTACTTGCGTTGAGAGGCTCATAAGGAAACTTATCATATTGAGTATATCTTCTAGGAAAAAAAACTTATCAACATCGAGAATAGTTTTCTTTAAATTTACCAAAATTATTTTCTAGGGTCCTTGTGATTTTTATCGTTACTGTAAACGAAATTTTTCTAAACAAATCTTCCCCAAAATTTTGCTTATTCGCGCAGGTATAAATTGACCAATAATTAAGATTTGTCCTTTGAATATTACATCCAAAAAAAAAATTATAATGCAATTTCTATAATTCTTATTATAAAGTGCAAATTTATTATAAATTTAAAAAATTTATTGAAAAATTATTTAAAATTTATAAAATTACTAAAATATTTCGAACTGATTTATTTTTTACGTTTTCAAACTAAAATAACGGATTATCCATTTTGTATTTTAGAAAGTGTAGCTGTATATATACAAAAAAAATAAATTCATTTAACTTTAAATATTTCATTTTATATGTTCAAATTATCAAAACTATTTTTTCTTGTCAAAAAAATATTGTGATTCTTCAGTACCCATGTTTTGCGCGTAAAGAGAAACTTTTTTGCTCAATGATAAGGCTTATTTCTTACATGGTGGATACGGTATCAAGCAAAATTACCATATCCACGAGTGATTATAGAGAAGCCATCATTTTGGTCTCAACTCGAGTATTTAAATTTTAAATATAGTTATTTTAACAAAATTTTTTAAATTTTGTTAAAAATATTATAGTATTTAAATTTTAACTTTAGTAATTGAACAAAATAGTACCATTAGTGACATAAAACTAAAAATGTTTGCTTTATTGCGTGAAAAGTTCCCAGGATGCGTAATTTCGAGATTTGGCTATGTCAATTTGTCTCAAATATCAAAGGATGTGATGCTGTTGGCCTTTTTTTATAAAACTAAATAAGATATTATATTTATATAAGTAATATTTGAATTTTAAAATAGTAAAAAATCGAAATATTAGCCAAATTGTAGCCGGAAATGTGAGAAAAATGGTTATAAAATTACCTTAAAATGACTGCGTCCAGCAAGAAATGTCATTAAAAAATGTTATATATTATATGTAATTCATATAATTAAATAAAAATTTAAGAAAAATCTTTCTTAAAAATATATTTAATTTAATTTTACTTTGCGACCCAAAAATTGAATAATTCTTTAACAAAAGTTAAATGTTTAAGTCAAAACAGTTTAGTGAAAATTCGATATTTTTTCCAAATTTAAAATTTATTATAGTTAAAAAGATTTTTTTTCCATTTAAATTATATTTTTAAATTGTTCTTAAGAAATATTCAAAATACTTTATAGTCAAACAAACATTTCACTACACGTATGTTAAAAAAGACTAACAAATTTCAGACTTTAACTACATTTTTTTTGTCAATAAAATCATTCACTTTTAATAAATATTATCAACAACAACAACAAAAAATTAGCTATAATAAATTTAAAAAAAAATATATTATAAAATTTGTTCCTAGACTTTTTACGTAAAATATATAATATTGTTCATCAGATATTTTCCATAAAAATTTCTAGATTATTTTATTCAAGGAGTTCGGCTTTTCTTTAATATTTCCACATTTTGTTTACATTTTCTGATAAGGTTTTTAATTTTCTTTCTGTTTTTTTTTAGTTTGCTGAAGGCATTAAAATAAAAGATTTTTGCACTTTTATACATAAATGCGTACAAGATTGATAAATTTTTAAAATGAACTTCAATATAGATACTTAGCATACTTGCGTGAATATACATTAAAGATTTCACCTTCATTTTCTTTTTATGAGGAAAATATTGAATACCAGATTGCGTACATACGAGTATCATGTTCGTTATGATCTGGAATTGAATGCATAATTAAATATAAAATATGTGCAAATGTTGATTCCAATTAGATTTGAGACTGATGGACTTAGTAGATATATTCCAATCGGTAGTAATATTACTAATAACACTCGATGATCTTGATCGGATTGTGAAGAAATACTTTCCTATGATTGCGTGATGTTATTTTTCGATCATTCGTTTGATATGACAACTCATAAACGATTATTATTTTAGTGTTTAGAATTAGTTTAACGATAACGATTGTTCAAAAATAATACCAAAAATTAATTCCATCCAACACTGATTCAATTTATTTAAAAAAATAATATTTTTATATTGTATTAAAATATTGTAGTTCAAGTGATTTGCGTCTGTAAATTTGCATTTTCAATAATGATAATTTTTATGATTTTTAATATTTAAATAAAATTTACTTGATAATAAAATAATTGTAAATTTAAATAATTATAAAAAACTATGATTAATGTACTAATACTATACAAAAAGTGATAAATATTAAAGTGTGAATTTTGAAATTATTCTTCAAGAAAAACCAAACAGATTTTTTTATTTAAAACCAAGTAAGTACTACGGTTGACTTTTATAAATTAAAGCTTGTACAACTATTGTATATTCACATTTTTAACGAGTATTCTAAGATTTTTTAAGGTCCAAACAATACAGAAACACTAAAAATCCATATACTGCTGAAAACTGCATCGACTTTCACAGATTTTTTTGGGGAAATTTTTTTTCTGAAAAATGCAACGATAATTGATAAAGTTTCTTTTCGGACCCTTAGAAGATTTGTGATTTTAATTGAAAATTAAGCTCTCGTCAATGCGCAGTTTTTGTAGGTCCAAACGGTACAAATTATTTTTTTTGCGTAAATTACTATATAAATCGATGTATTTTTTGTAATTTAACTGCTTAAATTACAAAAAATACATCGATTTATATAGTAATTTACGCAAAAAAAATAATTTCTTAAAAAATGTAAAGAAAATTGAGAATGGGTCCTTTACGGACACTTGAAAGATTTGTGATTTTAGTTGAAAATTAGGCTCTCGTCAATCCACAGCTTTTTAGGTCGAAAGTATACAGAAATACTCGAAATGTGTAAATTACTAAAAATTGCATCGATTTTCACAAAAATTTGCGCAAATAAACAATTTTTTAATAAAATTCAATGAAAATTGAGAAAGTTCCTTTTGGGACCCTTAGAAGATTTGTGAATTTAGTTGAAAATTGAGCTCTCGTCAATGCACAGTTTTTGTAGGTAGAAACACTCGAAATGCGTAAATTACAAAAAACTACATCGATTTTCATAGTAATTTACGCAAAAAAAAACAATTTCTTAAAAAATGCAACGAAAATTGAAAATGTAACTTTCTTTCAATAGAGTTGAAATTGGCTTCGTTGACATTTCTATTATTTAGTTTATTAACTTGTTCACAGTTTACTATTTTTTAATCAATTTTGCTCGAAAATGATAAAAATCCAAATAAAATCCATTATGTGTATGACACCCACGATATTTCTTTCAATGACAACACCTTAATAGCTATAAATGCCGATGACATTGCCGTCCTATCACATCACAAAAACCAAAATACTGCCTCCCACCACTTACAAACTAATATTAATGCCCTTCAAAACTGGTTCAGAAAGTAGAGAGTAAAATTAAACGAAAAAAAAGTGTCCACGTTACTTTTACTCTTTGCCAAAAACCATCTATTTCCATACTTGAAAATTGGCAATATTATTCCAGAATAAAATAAATACGTTACTTAGGACTTTACATTGATAAACGTTTGGTATGGAACGCACACGCAAAACTGCAAAAGAACTTAAACGAACAGACGCCACAGACAACTACAAAAACTTTTCGATAAACGCTCAAAACTGACAGTTGACAAAAAAGTAGTTCTATGCAATACGGCAATGAGACCCACATGGATATGCGGAATAGAACTTTGGGAGTCACCCAAGCATTCCAATTACATTTGAATCCAATCCCTCCAATCAAAAATTGTCCTGGCAATTATCGATGGTTTCTATTGTGTGATCCATCGCGACTTCAACAAAAAAAAGTTTCATAGTCGACTGTATTTCCATAAATGTCCCTCCTCGAAACCATACATAGACGCTTGAAAAGACAAAGGCCATGAGACTTCCTAACTTTATAGAAGTAAACCTAGAGTAAATCTGACGATTTAGAGAAGCGTCAATGGATGTGGTTACTCCTATCTTATGTGTATGTGTCATTTTACTGTTCCTCAATTTTTAAAAAAAATCTGCTTATTATTGTCAAATAGTTGTAGATAACAAAAAAAAATCCATTATGAAAATGGTCGATCTGTGAAAGCTACATTTCGTAAAATTTGTGATAAATTTTGATCCTAATGACCGTCCATCTGAGATTGCAATCGGGAATTTGGTAGATAAATTTGAGTCTACTGGGTTGGTGCAAAACCTGCCTTCAGTGAGTATTTTGAAAATATTGCTCCGGTGAGTATCTAAAAAGTATTGCAGAGTAGCCAGTTTTATCGGTTTCACGACGTTCTCAACAATTGGGCTTGTCCACATTGAACACATGGCGAATTCTGCACAAAACTTTGGCTCTTAAGCCTTATAAGGTCTAATTCGTACCAACAGATCATTAGAATTAAAGCCACCAGATCAATTTTAACGTCGAAATTTTACTGATTGGACCAGCGCCATGGTTTTTCTGAAAAAAAGCATCTTCTTGGATGAAGCTCAGAAGGCTATGTTAACAAGCAAAATTATCGCAATTGGGCATCTGAAAATTCAGGAGTAGTTATTTAAAAACCATTACATTCATCACAGATCCTTGTTCATATTTTTTTCGAAAATGAAGCTGGTGCTACAGTTCCTGTCAAAGGAATGCGCTACAGAGACTTGGCTACCAATTTTTATGGCCTATTTTTGATGACATAGGTGTCAACGAGTTGTGGTTTTAACATGACAAATCTACGTGCCACACTGTCCAAAATTATGTGATTTAATGCTATTAGACTGCTTTTTGTAATGTTATGTGAAAGATAAAGTTGATGTACCACGTGTATAAGCTTAAATCCACTTTTTTTTCATAGAAAGCAAAAACAAATTTATTCAAAGTACTTGCCCTCGCTAGCTACACATTTTTCCATCTCTCGGACAATTTGTGGATACCACGCCAAAAAAATTCCTTCTCTTTCGAAGTAAACCACTCATCAAGCCATTTTCGGATCTCTTCGTAAGAATCGAAGTGCTGCTCAGCGAGCGCGTGGCCTATCGACGGAAGCAGGTGGTAGTCGGAAGGAGCCAGGTCTGCTAAATAAGCGGGGTGGGGTAGCCCTCCCAGTTAAGTGTCTCCAAGTAGTTTCGGACCATTTTGAACGTTTGCGATGGTCCGTTGTCGTGGAGGAAAATCAGCTTGTCATGTTTTTGTTGATAATCAGTCCTTTTTTTTTAATTTGAGCAGTTGTTGGTGTTAGCGGTAGACATTGACAGTTTTAGCAGGTTTCAACATCTCATACTAGACGATATCCTGCTGATCCTACCAAACGCACAGCATCGTCTTCTGTCCGAAGCGATCTTGTCTTCTGTCCGAAGCGATCTTGTCTTGGGGTAGATGTTGATGGTTGGCTGGGATCAACCCACGATTTCTTGCGTTTAGGATTCTCGAAATATATCCACTTTTCATCGCCTGTCACAAATCGATGCAGGAACGACTTTTTTTTTGTCTGGCGAGCAAGATTTCGTATGTGTTTTGGTGTCGCTTCATCTGCCTATCGTTCAATTCATGTGGCATCCATTTTCCGATCTTTTCAAGCTTCCCCATGACACGCAGATGCGTGGAAATGGCTGTTTGACTAACATCCAATTGCTCCGCGAGTATTTTTTGCGATTGGGTATCGTCTTCGTCCAAAAGAGCCTGCAATTGATGGTCCTCAACCTTCCTAGGCCGATTTTCACGCTTCTTGTCCCACAAGTCAAAATTGCCGTCTTTGAACCGACGAAACCAATTTCGGCACGTTGTTTCCGATGAAGCATTGTCACCATAGGCCTCCATAAGTATTCGATGCGATTTGGCAGCCGATTTCTTCAAATTGAAACAGAAAAAGCAGAGCTTCCCGCATATTCTCTTTTTCTGTCACAAAACTAGACATGATTACCAAAGGAAAAATGTATGTTGTTGTACGAAATTGCTGACAATGTGCACTGATTAATTTTGACAGATGTCAAACTAATAAAAAAAAAGTATGGCATGCCCATGGTAGCTTAATACGTTCACTCACGCCATCTATTGCCAAACAGCGGATTTAAGCTTATACCTCTGGTACAATTTCAGAGTTCAAAATCTATATTAACCACTTAATCCGTGAAATACTCGTAGAATGACAATAATGCAAAAATAATGCATAATTGTTTTGTTTTTTTAAAGAATTACAGAATTTTTATACAAAATTTGTATTTTATTAAAAAAATTAAAAAAAAAGTTCTAATTGGTAGACCCTGTATTAGAAAATTCTACATGCATTGTCACAGTCTTACGAATTCTTAACTGTTTTACTTAGATTCTTACGTATATTGTTAAAAAAATTATTTAAGTTTATAAATAAGGATTGTTAAACACAGAATATCTTTAATTTGAAACAAAAATGTCAATCGCTAAACATTAACATGAAAGTGAAGAAATTTTTTAAAGGAAATATCGCTTTACTCACTTGAATAGCTTTCTGTTCTGTACAGGTTACACTCTTCAAATTAAAAAAAATTAACTAAAACATATGTAAAATTAACTGTTTCTTTTAGAAAAAAATTTTTAGAGCTGTTTCTTTAGAAAAAATTTCCAAGGTCTCGAAGTTTTTTTTTTAATTTTTCAAGGTTTTGTTTCGATTGAAATGTCTAAAATTATCCTCTTTTAGTTTTTCTTTCATAAGAAACCGCTCAATAGTCTCAAGAAATTTTTTTTGTCGAGTCTGTTTAATGTTTAAAATTATTATCGGGGTCTCGAACCGAGTTTGTTTACTTTTGAAGTTTTGATTTGAAAATTTTCCAATTGAAGGTCTCACCCAGTTCGAAAAGAAAATCTCATCTAACCGGTTTGACCTAATTTCATACGGAATATCTTCGCATGTTTCCAGTCTATTCCGGGTTGAAAAAATTTTTCGAGGTCCCAAAGTGGTTTTTTGCATTTTTAAAAACTTTGGTTTAAAAATTGTTTGATTGGAGGTCTCACCCAGTATAAAAAAAAATTTCACCTCGCTGGTTTGATCTAATTTCAACTGGAATGTCTTGCGCGGTACGAGCATGTTTCGCTTTGTTCAAGGTCTTGAAGTAGGTTTGTTAACTTTTGAAAGTTTTGATTTGAAAATTTTCCAATTGAAGGTCTGATCCTGTTTGAAAAGAAAATCTCATCTCACCGGTTTGACCTAATTTCATACGGAATATCTTCGCATGTTTCCAGTCTATTCCGGGTTGAAAAAATTTTTCGAGGTCCCAAAGTGGTTTTTTGCATTTCTAAAAACTTTGGTTTAAAAATTGTTTGATTGGAGGTCTCACCCAGTATAAAAAAAAATTTCACCTCGCTGGTTAGACCTAATTTCAACTGGAATGTCTTGCACGCTACGAGCATGTTCCGCGTTGTTCAAGGTCTTGAAGTAGGTTTGTTAACTTTTGAAGTTTTGATTTGAAAATTTTCCAATTGAAGGTCTGATCCTGTTTGAAAAGAAAATCTCATCTCACCGGTTTGACCTAATTTCATACAGAATAGCTTCGCATATTTCCACTCTGTTCCGGCTTGAAAAAAGGTTTCGAGGTCTTAAATCTGTTTTTTTTGTACTTTAAAAGCTTTCGTTGAAAATTTTTTCAGCTGAAGGTCTCACTCCGTATGAACAAATAACGCATCTCGCCGATTTGACCTAATTTCAAATGGAGTATCTTGTCATGTTTCCGTGTTGAAAATAGTTTTCAAGGTCCCAAAGTGCGCTTTTTTCACTCTTGAAGTTTTGGTCTAAAAAAATTGTAATTGGAAATCTAACCCCAGTTAAAAAAAAAACTTTTCTAATGTAAAAAATTTTTTTTAAATATGCACGATTGCTGATTGGATTTGCTTATTTTTAGTCTTAATTCTATAAGAAACCACCCCACAAATTCAACAGAAATATTCAGAAATGCTCAGATTTGAAAAATTTAAATTGTTATATTTTAAAATTCTCAATACATTGGTTAAAATAAAAAAATAAAAACTATTGATATGCCTTTCAGATTGATTTTGTATTAAAATGCTTGTTAATGGAACCAACGAAGCCAAAGCATCTACTCCAGCTCCAAATGGATTGGTTGCATTGGAGAATCACAAAGCAGATGCTGGCCGAAAGCCGGGAAAATATGAGTGGCTTCGAATCTACAAGAACATCATTGTTATTGGTCTGGCATTCATGGTACAATTTACAGCTTTCTATGGCACTATCAATCTGCAGAGCTCAGTGAATATAAGTGCAGGCTTGGGCACATCTACACTTGCCGTCATGTACGTGTCCATAATTGTATCCAACATGCTGATTCCGACCATGGTAATCAGGTAAACATCCAATCATGATGATGGTAGTGGTAGTAGTAGTAGTACCGATATAAGTCTAGGATTTAGAATGTGCTAAACTCGTAATATGCCAGCTACACGTGGACTGCGGCCATAAGGTGCCACGGGAGGAACGCGGACGTGTACAATTTCGTTCTGTAAAAAGTTTCAGAAAATAGCAAAATAATTTGCGAGAAGTGCACTCGACTAGAAGTTTATTTCAAGTTTTTCTCTTTTGAGACAGAAACCACTTCTTAGGCGATGGAGGGTACTTTCGGAACTTATCATAAAAAAAGAATTTCGAATACGAGCGGATAAATGTAGACCGAATCCCGTGTGTACTTTATGCATAGTTGTACGCTTCGAGTGCGAATATGTAGTTTTGGTTGCATGGATCATGAAAAAAGTATCGTCGGAAACAGCCACCATGCATTAGAACCCTTTCACGATTCTACCTCTGGTCAGCAGTGCAGATAATATGTTTATGGACGACAGGATAACAGAAGATAGGAAGGAACGGAAACTGAAATGGTCCAGACACCCGCAACGACCTCAAATATTGACAGAAGTTGCTCAAGTAGCTAATGCATTCACGCAATTTCTTTTTCCAGATGGTTGGGCTGTAAATGGACGATAGCGCTCGGCCTCATAGTCTACATGCCGTATATTGCTGCTCAGTTCTATCCCAGCTTCTACACGTTCATCCCGTCGGCTATAGCCGTGGGACTTGGCGCTGGCCCTCTGTGGTGTGCTAAGTGCACTTATTTGTCGTTGGCCGCCGATGCGATGAACTCCTTAAGGAGTAGCACGAACAGCAAGGGTGGCAGCAGCACGTCGACGACTGGTGGAGATGTTACTGTCATTAGGTTCTTTGGATTATTTTTCGTATTCTACCAAATGGCTCAGGTGTGGGGTAATTTAATTTCGTCATCGGGTAAGTACTGTGGCTCTCAACACTTCCGTTGATCTGCAAGAAAATGTTCTTCCTTGCGTTGCTTAAGAGCATAAATTTTTTTTTTTGCAGTTCTTTCATCAAAACTATTCAGCACTATTCCAGAGGCAGAACCACTGGGCAACTTTACGGCCATTACATTGGCACTTAGTAGCAACTTGGAAGTTAACCATGTTGATGAGATTTGCGGAGCCAAATTCTGCCCTGGTGTCAGTGCGGACGTGAATCCAAACCTGACGCCACCGGAACCCATCAAAATACAACTGCTGTCAGGTATTTTCTTGGTCTGCATGGCTGTTGCATCGCTTCTGGTCATGTTTGGGGTTGACTCCTCCAAAAGGTAAGAACATATTATATTATTCTATATTCTGTATGGCTCAATCTTCCGCAGTTTATCTATCAAGCAAATCTGGTAAAATTTCAATTTTCGAGTTTTCATTCTGCTCTCAGCTGAACTGGATGTAAGCCAAAAACTGAATCGTACAATAACCGAGGTTCTCGATAAGTTGGAGTATTCGTATTTCTATTCGATGTCGAAAGTTTGTAGTAAAATGCTTTCAACAAAATTTCCATCTGCCTTCCATTCTGCCAAGCAGTTTTAATATTGAAGTTCACTAATGTTCATTGTTGATTATTATTTTTAATAATTTATGCAAATAATACTAATTTTTCACACATTACATGCTAGCGGAACATAATTTATTCTTGCAGGAATATTGAAATTATTCTTATTGAATTTTTTTTTATTATTTTTAATAGTGATAAAGTTGGCCAAATATTTTATGTTTACTTAATTTTTTCTGCTAAAATACACCAAAAACTTATAACCATTTTTTTCTCTTTAAAAATTATACGAAACTTAGTATTTATTTCATCTTTAACATTAATATTTATACGAGTAGTATTGATTTTAAAATAAAAAAAAACTCAAAACTGTCAAGAAAATTGCAGAAGGCGACAGAAAAATTAACAGAAATATATTATCCAATTTATGCTTTGGAAAGAAGGGTTAAATGAATTATATTTGAAATAAAGACTTTGATTAGATATTTATTTTGTTATAAAAACATATTAGCAAAATGGTAAAGTTTAAGTAATATAACAAAATAAATATATAAATTAAATAATTGCCGTAAAATTCCTTGCATGACTCGATTTTTTGAGGTAATTTTTGATAACTTTTTCGGGTTGTAATTCGGCCATTACTTGGCAGGTGTTGATTTTTAAATGCTCCAAAGTTTAAACAAAATCTGCGTTAATATAACTAACTATCTTCATATTGCGCCTAATTTCACGATCTGGAAGGTTAGTTGACATCACTGAATCTAAAAATGACCCTTCCTGCAATATTTTATAAAATAAATCAAAAATTTCTCGTGTATTATCGTCTTGTAAAAACCACATATAGTCTCAATTAAAATCCTTAAGTTAAGATAAAAAGAGATTACTCTTCATATGACAATAGTGCTCACAGTTGATGGTAACTACCTCTCCTTCTTGATTTTCATAGAAATATGTACTCTTGACACCTTCAGACGAAACTAAACATCCGAAAGCTACATTTCGCGGATACACTTAATTTTTTTATAGTTTTTTAGTGCACTATAAATGGCTATTTTGTTGAAATTTCGGGCAATTATTCGAGCGTTAAATGCTCCAAAGTTAGAGGTTTGTCTGCCTATACACGAATTTTACGAACTTCTATAATAAAACGTCCAACGGAGGCCAATTGACATCTTCCGGCCAATTAACACACTGAATCGCAGGATCTTGGAGGCCAATTGGCATCACTTGGAAGCGTCTAGGAACTTTTCACTCAATAAAGTAAAAATTTATAGTATTGTGTGGCTTGTGGCGCCGTTTTGTAGAAACCACATACGGTTCAGATAAAAATCTTTTAGTTCAGACCAAAATGCATACCAAAGCATCTCTACAATCAGCTGTGGCTTTTCAGAGCCCCGTATACGCAAATTCTACTTATTGCTGTAACCGGTAAGCGAGAAATGAGCCTCATCGCTAAAAGTAGTTCATTTGCAAAATCCGTATCTAAAGCCAGTCGGCGTTTTGTGTATCTATTTTATTGTAACGGGTGATTTTTTAAGTGTTTGGTTTTTAAGTTTCTAAGAAAGCATAGAAAAATTGCAAAAGCTTATAAAATTTTTATTTGAATCAATAAATCAATTATTTTTAAAGATTATTTCATGTAAATGTAGGCCACGACTACGATTTAAGTGATCCTTGTAAGGAAATCCAATTTTGAACGACTTTTTCGAGAATCTCGACTGGTATTTCGATAATAACACGTGTAATGTTGTCTTTCAAGACTGCAGCAAGTGCCGCTGGTTTATCAACATAGACGAGTGACTTCATGTAGCCCTATAAAAATAGTCTAGAGGTGTCTGCTCACCAGTCCGAAACGTAAGATAACGTTGCGGCCAGTGTCATCTTTAAAAAAATATGAACCGATGATTCCACTGGCCCATAAACCGCACCAAACAGTGCATTTCTTATGGTGCAATGGTAGTTCTTGTTTTGCCTGTGGTTGTTCATGCGACAATTTTGCTTATTCACATACCCATTTAACCAGAAATGAGCTTCGTCGCTGAACGAAATTTTTTGGTAAAATACGGATTCTCCTCAAGTTTTCCTTTGCCGGGTCATCCCGAATATTTTCCCCTGTACGTACTCTACGCACACAGGTTGACGGTTTGATATCCAATAGCGTAAAATCGCTGCGAAATTTTGGCACTATGTCTTGAGTGGCTTGCTCAGTAGCTCGATTATGACGACCATAAAATGGTGAAAGTGTGCAAAATACATTTTTCACAAACCACGGATTTTTATAATATCATAAAATTTAATAATTTGCAACTGTTGTTCGGGACTTAGATTAAAGAAGATCTGAAATAGGCCCGTGCATCAGATTTTCGTATATGTACACGTATACGTAATTTTCTGTCTGAACTACAGTAAAAGCGGCAAGAAATCGTAATGCTTGCATACTTTTGTGTAAATTTTTTTATGTAGCCATGACATCCATTGACATCTAGTTTTCGTAAAAGAATTTTTTTGATAAATATCCATATTAACTTATTCATACCAAAGAAAAATATAATTTAAACACGACAGAATACTACATTTATTTTTTTTCTTCGCATCTCCTAGTATTAAATGCAAAAAATAAAAATTGCCTACCGTTATGCTTAAATTGTATTTTTGTTTCCAATAAGTGAATTAAAATGAATAAAAATTATGCTTTTGCAATTCAATAAATTTCTATAACGAAATCTAGATGTCAGTGGGTGTCTTGTCTACATAAAAAAATATCTAATAATTGCCATTTCTCGCCGTCTCGCAATAATTCGTACACAAAATTGCGTATACATTTACGGTAAGGGCCTATTCAGGTATTCTTTAATCTAAGAACTGAGCACTCTTGACTCTGACACATGTCACCTGTCAAAAATAAAAATATGAAAAGTCAAACAGCAAAAAAAAATCACCCGATTTTAATGTTGCGAAAATTTATTTCAATTTACTTAATTGTTATAATTAAAAAGGCAATTTTTAAAAATTTATAGATCAAGAATTTACACATATTTACACTTCAACTTTTATTATTGGTTATATTAACAACGTTAATTGGGATGCCCAATCTCTCAACTGATACGCATGCACTAATGATTTCACTCTTAATTTATCATACTTTCTTTACTTGGTGAAGAATGTTGCGTTGATCTCGAAGTTAAATAATAGTAACAGTTTCCGCTGTCGAGGCCCCCCCTATTTTATATAATACCAACGACAGCAAATTTCGTTTTCTTAAAGAGCGCTGTCATTGCGACTGAGGGAACTATACCGACCAGTCTACCATCTACCGATCAGTGGAGATAATATTGAACGAGAGCGGAACTTATTGGCCACTTTCGTCAGCGAATAAATAAATTATAAAATTACAAACGTAAATGCTTAATTAAACCTTTAATATTATATGTCTTGAAGATCTTTTAAATAATACGGTTGTATTTTCCAAACCATAAACAGAATGAACCTTTATTATATTTACATCTCCGGTATTTATACCAATCCTAACACATTTTTGGCTACATGCACATATGTGTATGCGTACGGCACTTTTGCATAAAAATGTCATGAAATCCAATCTTTACTTCAGCAAATACTTAAAAACTATTGGGTTATTCGGAAAGTAATTTCGTTTTTTTTTTATAAAAATAAAAGACGATTTTCTTATAGTGAATTAATATTTTATTCAATTAAATATTTATCCAGTCTGATCCAATACTCTTTGCCATCTTTCTGGCAGTAGCATGATTCCACGCCCATAAAATTTTTGTTCTTTGCTGGTAAAAAACTGATCCAAGTGATATTTAACCTCCTCATTTGAATTAAACGTTTTACCGTCTAAAAAATTTTATAGAGACCGGAACAAATGATAATCGGAAGGTGCTAGGTCTGGAGAGCATGGTGGGTATGGTAATATATTCCGAGTGGCCAAACTTGTATGTGATTTCGCATTATCCCCTCATTCAACTGATGACAGTAGACTTCAGAATTGATCGTTGTGTTGCTCGGTAGACGCTAAAAATAATCGATTACTTTGAAATCCCACCAAACAGACAGCATAACCTTTTTTTGATGAATATTGGCTTTCGAAGTGTTTTGAGCCGGTTCATCTTTTCTACTCCAGGACCTTTTGCGCTTAACATTGTTGTAGACAACCGTTTCTCGTCCCCAGTGATGATGCGCTTCAAAAATGGATCATTTTCTTGGCGTTTGAGAAGCAAATCACAAACGTCAATGCGACGGCACAAATTTTTCCCCGTAAGAAGATGAGGAACCCATATGTCGAGCTTTGAGATAAAACCTAGCCGTTTCAAATGATCATGAACGGTCGAATTCAATTAATTTAATCTCTCAGCCGGTTTACATCAATTAACGCCTTTATTGTTACTTCAACAGCTTCAACTTCATCAGCTTGAAAACGAAATTACTTTTCGAACAACCAATACGAGGTCTGTTCAAAAAGTATCGCGAATTTTCAATTTCCGCGGGTTACGTATTTTCAATTTTTTGTAGCGTTATGTTGGTACTCATTTCTCTCACTTATGCCGACAAGTTCGGCCATTTTGAATGTTCGGTTAATTTTTGACAACTGCTTTGATTGCACGTGTTTTGGCTCGTCTTCAATTTTTGGACCATTCCAAAAAATGGATCAAAGAATCTGTTTCGGGAACAAGAAAAAGTCACAGGGGGGTGGGGGGGTCAGATCTGGTGAATAGGGTGGCTGCGGCATTATTAGTATATTGTTTTTATAATTTTAAAACAACAACAAAAAATTCTCTTCCTGTTTTTACTTTTTTTCCGAGTCTTTTATTAATAATTTTTGAGTAGAATTTTTTTTTTTTTAAGAATAAATTAAGAATTTTCCAAATAAAGGTCCTGAAAAAATAAAGGAACGCACTTTTTTTTTCCTTCAAGATATCAATCGAAAAAGGATAATGACAAAAAAGAACCGTCAGCCTGTCAACTGCTCCTGATAACGTTGAAGCAGCTTTCGGAAAAATATCAACTCCTCATTTTGCCGATCACAATGTTCATTGGTGCCGAAGAAGCTTTCGTAACAGTCGATTTCACTGCGGTAAGTTTACAAATACGAATTTAAATTTTTTTACTAAAAGTCTTATATTTTTTACGAATTGAAACCTTATCCCCAATTAAAACGTGGTTTCGTTTACAATTCCGGTAGGCGTTCGTTGCTTGTGGTTGGGGAATCTCCAAGATCGGATTTGCGATGATTTGCTTCGGTGCAGCTAATGCGGTGGCAGCTGCAGTTGCAGGAATCTTGGTAAATCTGGTTGGACGTGTTGCGATAATCATGGTCACATTCGTTCTGCACGGAACGCTCCTCATTTGGATGCACGAATGGGTGGCTGTGAGCAACGATTACTTGACGTATTGTGCAATGGCCGCACTCTGGGGCATTGCTGATGGCCTCTGGCTTGTGATTATAAATGGTTTGTGCTCATTTCTACTTTTTGTAATTAATTGTTTTAGCATAGAATTTTTTTATCATATTTTGTACAATTTGCAGCTTTTTATGGTATTCTGTTTCCGGGCAAAGAAACTGCCGCTTACAGCAATTTCCGGTTATGGGAATCAACTGGATCTGTGATAACATACGCGATCAGTCCATTTTTGTGCACGTCATACAAATTGCGTGCCCTAATTGGACTCATGATAATTGGATTTTTCGGGTAAATTATTTAATTCGGATTTTGCATTTTCTTTAGGTTTTTTTTTACCCTTACTCATTTCAGTTATATAACAATTGAAGTATTACAAAAGCGCAAACTGAAAAAAAGTACCGAAAGTGACTTGGACAAATCTGGTCGCGATGATACCAACACAATCGATACGATTATGTGAATAAGAAAAAGTATTTCTTTTTTTAAATATTTAATTTTGTAAGTTTTATTTTTTATAGAATTAGTCTTAATCAATTTGAAAGTTTTTGTTTCTTTTATAATTAAACTTTAAGAGAATTGAAATAAAATGTTAGAAATTATTTTTGTTTTGGTTTGTTTTTTTTTTGATTTGTTGGTGAATTTTTATATATAGTTCAAAAAGTATCGCGAATTTTGAATTTCCGCGGGTTAAGTATATTTGATTTTCGATTTTTTGTTCTGTTATATTGGTACTCATGGCTCTCACTTATGCCGACAAGTTCGGCCATTTTGAATGTTGAGTTAATTTTTGACAACTGCTTTGCTTGCACGTGTTTTGGCTCGTCTTTGATTTTTGCCTATTCCAAAAAATGGATCAAAGAATCTGTTTCGGGAACAAGAAAGAGTCACAGGGAGCCAGATCTTGGGAATAAGGTGGCTGCGGCATTATTAGTGTGTTGTTTTTAGCCAAAAATTCATGCACAAGCAACGATGCGTGAGCAGGGGCGGTTTCATGGTGCAAAAGCCAATTTTTGTTCTTCCACAAATCCGGGCGTTTCTGGCGGATTGATTCGCGAAACTTACAGGTAATATTCCTTATTGACTGGTCTACCCTGTGGCAAGAACTCATGATGCACCACGCCCCTGCAATTGAAGAAAAGTGTAAGTAAAACCTTCACATTCGACCGAACTTGGCGCGCCTTTTTTCGGTCTTGGCTTGTGCGGCAGCTTCCATTGGAATGATTGACCTATGATTTCCACGTCATAGCCATAAACCCATGATACGTCACCAGTTATGACTCTCTGGAGCAAATTTGGGTCGTTGCGGACAGATTTCAACAGCTCCTTAGCAATGTTAATGCGATGCTGTTTTTGGACGGAATTAAGCAAAAAACGAAGACCAGCTAAAACACATGCAAGCAAAGCATCTGTCATAAATTAACTGAACATTCAATATGGCCGAACTTGTCGGCATAAGTAAAAGATATAAGTACCAACATAACGCCACAAAAAAAATCGAAAATCGAATATATAGGGTGGGCCATTTAGCGGTTGCATTTTGAACTACTATTTATTTGAAGTACTAGAGTGTTAAATGTCAACACGAATCGACAGATTGTTAGTTGAAAGTCAGAATTTTACGAAAAGGTAATCCATACGCTTGAAGAAAAATGGGAATTATTTGAAAATGGGAACTTACTTCCAAAGTGGTGAATCTTCAACCCAAACTGTGAGAAATTTAAAAAAAATGAGCAAAGATCGAATGCCATCACGTGAATTTGTGAGCAAATTCGTGAAGTGAGTTCGCGAAACTGGTTTGTTGGTTGTCAAAGCAACTCTTTCCCGCTCTAGGACAGTGCGTTCGACCGAGAATATTGCCGCCGTTGTTGAAAATGTCCGTGATCATCCATCAACATCAACTTGTCACCGTTCTCAGGAATTGAACATTTCTCGCACTTCTCTGTTGAGAATTTTGCACAAAGACCTCGGTATGAAAGCTTACAAAGTTCAATTAGTCCAACAGCTAAAGCCGCATGACCATCCGATCCGTTTTCGGTTTGCCCAATGGGCTCAAGATCAATTGGCCGAAGATGAGCATTTTTACCGAAAAATCATCTTTTCGGATGAGGCCCATTTCCATCTCGGTGGGTACGTCAACAAACAAAATTGTCGCATCTGGGGCTCAGAAAATCCACACGTTACCATGGAAAAGCCGATGCATCCACAACGAGTCACGGTTTGGTGCGGATTTTGGAGTGGATGCATCATTGGCTCGTTTTTCTTCGAAAACAACGAAGCAGCCGTCGTTTCGGTCAATGGTAAGCGCTATCGCGGCATGCTCAACGAATTTTTGTTTCGAAAAATTGAAGAGAATGGCATGGACAACATTTGGTTTCAACAAGACGGGGCCACTTGCCACACAGCCACTGGCCGCTTGCAATCCAACTTTTGGGCACTGCTTTCGAAAACCGAATAATCAGGCGAAATTCGGATGTCAATTGGCCGCCTCGGAGCTGTAATTTGAGCCCGTTGGATTATTTTCCGTGAAGAGCCATTAAGGATAAATGTTAAGCAATCCATCCAGAGACAATTGAAGCCTTGAAATACGAAATCAAAGTTGCCATTGAAGAGATACAGGCCCGGGCAATCGAAAATGTACTGAAACATTGGGTCGAGCGAATGGGGTACCGTAACGCCAGCCGTGGCAGTCATTTAAATGATGTTGTGTTTCATTCTTAAATTTCAAGGTTCAATGTTATTAATAAAACCAGGAAATTTGACAAAAAATAAACCAGTTTTTGTATTATTTACTTTTTAAAATGCAACTTCTAAATAGTCCACCCTGTACTTAACCCGCGGAAATTCAAAATTCGCGATACTTTTTGAACAGACTTTGTATAACAACGACAATGCACTTTAAAGATTTTTAATTATATTTAATGGAAAAATATAATAATAGCAAAATTAGAAGAAAACTAACTGGTAAAAAAAATGTATTTCATAAAATTAACAAATAAACAAACAATCTTAACAGCAAAATACAGTTTGAGAAGTATAAGTGTTTATTATGTTGTGGAGAGTTCTGTTACAATTCAGTACGTACACACCCCGTTTTGGAACGTATTCAGTCAAAGTATTGTACAACAACCAATGGTAATCTTATACAATAACCAAGTGTATTGGGAATAATTTATTTAAGTTCATAACCGATAAACTTCATTTTTACGATGAAATTATTTAGTTTGTGCACATATGATGTGAAATTACTAAAAATTGGTTTAAATATAGCGTAAATAGTCACCAGCGATGTTTTTACCATTTCTGGTTGTGATTCCTGGTTTTATCATGTTCTTATCCAGACTAAGTTTTATTATTTAATTCTAGTCCTCCTCAAACTGTTCGCACTGTTTTTATTTAGGAATAATTTGATTGCTGGGCGAAATTTTCTATAAATATTACGCGGCAATTATTGGAGGGAGTCCAATTATAAATTGGAAAATATTTATTATTTCCAATGTCGTATTTTTTTTTTTTTTATATAAATTTTTACACAGAATTTTCCGTTTTTAATTTTTTATTGGATGCTAAGACTGTTGTGCTCAAGTTTCTTTTGCATTTGAGTCAAAAAGACGATTTGTTTAAGGTTCTGATATGTGCAAATTTGAAGGAATTATTTTATAACGATTGGCCTTAATTTATCTGCAATAAAAATATATTTAAAAGTAGGGTATTTCTAACTACCCCCACCCCTCTCCCACAAACGCCTCCTCTTATATATCGATATGTGTAACTAAGCAGAGTAAATATTGGGTTGGCAACTAAGTGATTGCGGATTTTGTCAATAGATGGTATTAGCACATTCTTTTGTTGTTATGTTAACGTGTTTAAAGCACCTAACCTTAGATAAAAGAATACCTGGATAGGCCCCTACCGTATATGTATACGCATTTTTGAGTCCAAATTATTACAAAGGAATAATGTAATATAATGTAGACATGACACTCACTGCCATCTAGTTTTCGTAACAGAAATTTATTGAATTGCAAAAGAATAATTTATATTTATTTTAATTCACTTACTGGAAACAAAGATACAATTTAAATACAACGATAGGTCATTTTTATTTTTTGTACAATCTTTTGATACGAAATGGAATTCTATTTTAGGTTTACTATACATTTCGTAAATATCAATCAAATATAAGCCGCTTCAATTTTGTAGACTTTCGGAGAGTTTGAAAACTTTCATTCTCCATGAAAGTGGAGACTTGGGGGGGTTAGCTTTGTCATTTGTGAATCCGATGTTGACAGTTCAATGTTTACCATAAAATAGTACAGTGCCGGTGTATACAAAGTGTGTGTAAGAAAGTTTATGGGACCGAATTTTTCGGTCTATTTTCCATTGCTGTTTTCATTGTGTTATAATAAATAAAGTTTATTCTTCGGTAAGCTTATTATTTAAATACATTTTTTTTGATTGCTCTATTAGACCATATTATAATGCATTTACTAAATAATATTGTTTTCATTTTTTTTTAGAATATAAGTTATAAACATTAAATTTTTCATTTTCTATTTTTGTTTTAAAGCATTTCCTTTAATGTTGTATACGATTAACTTATATATTATCAAGAACTTCATGTATTGTAATGTTCTATGTAATTAATACTTTATTTTTTAATTTAATTTAAATGCACAATGCCTATTTAAATTACCATTTCCATTCATAAACACACATTTATATTATAATTAAGGTTTTTCCATCTATGGTACTTATGCTTGTTTAAGATTAAAATTTATATTTAATAAGTTGCGGTGTAGTTTTATTTCAACATAAACAAAATATCACATTTTCTCATTTAATTCATTTTCCATTTTTGAAATTAATTTAAATTTGTACACATAATTGTTTTCATATAATCAAATAACTTACAATTCATATTTTTATATACTATTCCCCACTTTCAAAATTCTGTTTTAATAAATAATATACAGTGAAATAAATAAAATGAAAATACATAATAAATAAATAAATATTTACAAAACTAATTCCATCAAACAAGACCCGCAATATTAAAAAATCTGCTTTTTTACGCATACGTGTATGTGTAAATGATATCACACATGAAAAATGGTTTTAAACGAACCGCTTCAATTGCATACTGAACTTTTAAATTGGCCCCCATTGATTTACGCCGTTTCTGTTGTATTGCATGTGTGTGCGTTCTATGAATGTATTGCCAACAAAATTTGCACAGAATTTTTGTGTAGAGGCCTATCCAGTACTTCTTTAATCTAAGGGCGGAGTCAATGGTTGGTAGCTGAAGTTGGCTGTGTATGGGCAAGTTGTGACAACCGTATGTCAAAAAATCATTTGTTTTTCGGTTTTTGTGTTGAACACATCGCAGTGTTCGACAAATGGCTGTTTGCCAGTGTTCGATAAATGGACTTTGGAGAGAGTTTTTGAGGAGAGTTTTACCATTGAAGTATTTTTTACCATCTTTTTTTTTACCCCATAGAGAGGTGTCTGCTTATTTAGGAATTTTATGTGTCCAACTCTCTTAATATGGAATAACGAATCTCATTGAGATACTATAGATGCAAATAAGACAACAATTCTGACATCATCCCTATAAGGTTATGGAAAGTTTTAAAATGTTGACAATTTTAGCAATTTTGTTCTTTCCTCCTGGTAAATATAGAACACAATTCCGACGATAACGCTCGGTATATCAAAACTATGAAACCTTATCATACAGAAATTTTTTCTTTCCAGATGCTTTTTAAAGAAAATTAGCTTACGTACAAAATTGGCCATTCTATTAGATGCATTTTTATTGAACCAACTAAAAAACTAATTTCAAAAATTTCTAAACATAAAAATAAATATTGATACAATATGGTTAAAGGCTGTAGAAAAATGAGTGCGTTCCAAAGTTTCTTAAAACTCCCTTCGCATTGGATCATAATAGACAATTAATTTGTATTTGTAAATATTTATCACTTTGCGTAGATAGTGCCGCTTTTCAACCATATTTGATTATTCTGCCAAAGGACAAATAAAAATCTTTTTTGACAAATCTGCCAAAAGACAAATAATTTATTGCATATTTTCCATATTTAAATAACAAATAAAAACATAAGCATGCACTTTTTTGAACTGGTTAATTCTGAAGTAAATAACTTCTTTACTTAATTTGTTTTTTTTTTATATACCAGAAAGAAGATATACCAGAGAATATAGTAAAAATAAACAATAAATGATGAAGAGATTTCTTCCGACTAAAACATTCTACTCATTATTCTGAACACAAAATTTTTGACGTTTCAGCCGACATGTGTTCAACACAAAAACCGAAAAACAAATGAGTTCTTGACATATGGTTGTCAAAAATACTTGAATGTTTTGAAAGAAGTTGGAACGTGTGTAGCTTGGTCGGCCGACCAAGTTGGCCTGTGTATGGGCACCTTTACTTACAATCAATATACTGGTTTGATTTTGATTCGATTGAGAACATTTTCCTCGAGAAGAGTTATTCGATAAACATAGTGGGTTCTAAAGCAAATATTCATCTATTATGTCTTACTTCCTGTAAACCCTTACTTCCAACGGCTTTATATTATTTTAAAATTCGAAATAAAACGGAAATTTAAAAAAAAATACGTACTCGTAATTAGAATGTTAGCACATTTGTTTTGGTTCTATATAAAAAATATTTACATAATTTCCGCCATCATTATGTAATCCACTGTACTATTTTCAATATTGCGCTCACTAGGCATACCCGATTTTTTTTACCCATTGCATTCAAAGTTGTGCATGAACTTCTTATTTACTCTCTGAGCTTTCACAAGATCTGAGCGCTAAAAAGAAGCTTTATGATGAGCTTGAGTCTCAGCAGTAAATTTTGCTGCTGAAATTAAAAGTTTCTTCGATTTTTGTGTACTGAGCTGGTAATCTGTATATTATCTATGGTAGTACTTCTATTATATAGGCAATATAAAAATCCCTTATATTTATTATACCACCCCATCGCCCTTTCCTTTCCTCTAACAAAAAGTAATAAAACTGAAACTAAAAGTAATTATTTTTAAAAAGCACAAAATAAAAACAAATTAGTTTTTTTTAAATCTTTTCATATTTATTTATTACAATGATGTATACCTTATTTTTTGTTGTTTGTTCTTATTTTTTTTTTTAATTTCTCTTTTTATACTTATAATTGTTTATTTTTAATTTTTATTATATTAATTGATTTAATAATTACTTATTCTTTTATATTAATTTTAATATTTTTCTCATTTTCTTTCTTTTTTTTCAAATCAATTTTTAATATTATTACTAATAAATTTATTTTCATTTTTACTTTCACTTTATATTATTTGAATTTATTTTTATTTAATTATATTTTTTACAATAATTTCGTAAAATTTTCATCCTAAAAACTATTCATTATTTTTTGTTTGTTTGTTAAATGTTTCTTAATAATAATTTTTCTTAATTTTTTAAATTGTTTTTTTTTTTTAATTTTTTTTCTCTAAAATTTTTTTGTAAAATCCTTGGAGAGTATACTTGTCTAATCACATCCAGTCTAATTTGAATATTTTTTTCTTCTAATTAATTAATGCTCGTATTGTTTTTAAATATTTTACCTTTAATAACTTTCTTTACTGATTTTTTTTTTGAACGGTTTTTTCGTAGCTATTTTTTATTTAATATTTTTTTTATTAAGTTTTTTCTGGTTTTGATAATTTTTTTCTTTATTTTCTTTTTCTTATAGGTATGAGTTGTTCTTTGTATTTTTTGATATTTTTATCATTTTTTTCATCTACTAATTGTTTTTTTTTGAATTTTTTAAAATAAAATAAAAGTTTTTTTTGTTTTTTGGTGGTCTTTTTTTTAATTTTTTGATATTTTTAACGTTAAATCAAAATATGTTTTATACTTACATTATTTTTTATGGATATATTTTATATTTTCAATTTTATTTTTATAATATTTTTTTTTATAAAATAAGATTTAAATCTTAACTGAAATGTTGCTAAAGTAATTATAGATTTTGTTATTTTTTTTGGGTTTTTGTGGGAGTCAGACTCAATTTGTTAGAAAAGGACAAAAAGTGATGGTTTTCTTTCGACGCTAATGTCATATTTTGATAGAGACACCGGAGTTAATTAAAAACAGTTTGATAATTTCAGCTAAAAGATGGTGTTGGTTGGGATCTATTGCTACCTATTAGGTGTTTGATACTAGATTTAAATTTAGTTCGTACATTTTCTTTACAATGTGATATTATATAACTTTTGGCGCATAATTTTTGATTGATTTTATTCAAATTTATTAATTAATTTATTTTGAAAATAGAAAATTAATCCCTAAATAATTTTTATTGATTTTAAAATGTTTTTTTTTTTTTATTTTCGGTATAATTTTCCTAATTTAGGAAAAAAAGTTTTAACTTAAACAAAAATGTCTATAGTAAATGACAGGAATTTTTTGTAGTTGTTTCTTTTACATTTTAATGTAAAAATTTAGAAATATTTCTACTCAATTGTAGCGAATGGAAAATGAATTTCTCATGTGCAATATTATTTATTGGATAATAAATAATAATTTTTTTATTCTTTCAGCAAGAATTCAAAAAAAAACTCCTAAACTTTACTATAAAAAAAACCCAATTTTTTGCAATAAGGAAACAGTTACATTTCTAAAGTATTCAATTTTATTTATTTATTCGACACTTTGACCACCCCCGTTTTTTTATTATATATAAAATCGGCGATTTTGAAAATAATACGAAAAACGTTAATTTTTTTGAAAAATCGAAATCAATTATGAAAAAAATTGTTTCTTTGTAATATTTTTTTTTGTATTTTAATTTTTTAATAAAGTAATTTTAAATAATTTTTTTTAAAATAAAGATATTATATAATTATTAGTTTTATATTTGAAATTTAAATTTTATTCCATTTTTATTTAATTTTTTTTTTATTGTGTAGTTTCATTTTGTTCATAATTAAGGCCGAATAATTCGTATAATTTTTAATACCAAAACAAGTGGTTTTTTTTATTTAATTTCCAATTGGAATTATTAGTTTTAATTTTTTTTGTTGATTTTTTGATTATCTTTATTGTGTAGAATTTTCATTTTATAAATTTTCGTATATATTTTATTATTAAAAGTTTCTTTTTCTCATATTAATTGGCATTTTGCCATGAAAAAGGAAAAATGTCTATTTTTCCATTTAAAAAATAAGCTCTTTTAGGCTCTTAAGTTTAACTTAAACCTTAACAATATATCTCGTATTTATAACTTTTACGTTAGTTAATTTCATCGTATTTATTCTACTAGATTTCTAAGAAAGTTTTTCTTTTTAATTATTTTTTTTTTTTGAAATTTCGTTTTGTGTATTTTTAAGTATTTTTACTTTTTTTTATTTAGTATGCATAATATTAAATTTACAGTTTATTTATTATATAATTTCTCTCATTGTTGTAATAAATTTTATTGAAAATTTTTTATACTTTCGATGAAATGAGTATTATTAAAAGTACTCAGTACGTTGTTCATCTTCTACTCTGTTCGGTTAATAGTAAAATTATAATATTCCCTTTTATGGGGAGCTAATTTTTATTTTTATTTTTACGAAGTTTATCACATTATTTACATTTACAGAATATCTTAATAATTATTATTTAGATTTTATAACTTAATTCATTCCATTATGTCATTTTTTTTTAAATTATTATTAATTAATTAATATTTACAATCAGAACTAATCAATATTCAAAAATTATAAATTATACTAAATTCTAGAAAATAAAAATTTCTTAAAAAAAACTTTTTTCACTTTAAAGTTAAAAATTAAGATTGGAATTGAAAACAAAACAAGTATTTTATTTTATTGTATGATTTCCATTTTTATTGTTCAGATTTTAAAGTTTTATTAACTTTCTTTTCTTTTTTTTTGCTTTTCATTTTTATTTTTTTAATATTAATTTTTTTTCAATTTTTTTAAAGCTTAACTTTTGGCATAGCTTTTAAATCTTTTTATGGGAAAAGCCTTAGACCATGCCTTTTGACATCATTCGAACTGTATTTTTTAGGGCCTGCCGTTTATTACAGAACCAAATTCGTATAACTTCGCGTTCGTATCCTAGTTGATGGGCTAGACCAGTAATTTCGGTTCCTATTAAATAAATGATTTTGGGATCATTTTTAAAATAATTTTCGAAACTTATTAAAAAGAGAAATGCCTTAAAAAGCCTACCTGATGGATGTGTATTCCTTTCGAAATGTGCATTCAACAGTTCGAGTGCCTGAGGTGTAAACGATGTGCGCCTTTTTCGTTTTTTGGACGGTTCAACGCCAATAAAATCGGTTAAATGATTTTGTCCAGTTTTATATCGATTCCAATGACTTAAATAAAGGATTTTTTTTAAATTTTTTACTAAGCACGTTTTATTGTAATTGGTCAATTTGTTTAATGTTTCTTAATAAGTTAGATAGGAGTTTTACAACTACTTCTTCAAGGTGGCATTACAATATCGAACAAAATAAAGTAGAAGCCAATAACCATCGATCCTACTTCAACTAACCTTTGATTAGCTTAATGAGTCCCGTGACCATTGTCATCTCTTATAACGAGAAACAATTAGTTCACGTACAAAGGAAACTTGGAGATCACTATGTATGACAGTGCTACGAACATAATAAGGAATATTCACAATTTTACAAGGAATTTTTGACTGAATGAATTGAATACGACTGGAATTGGAAGGTTTGGTAGAACTCCAAGCTTTGAGTTCGTATAGGATTAAGTACAGTATTATAAAAAAGTAAAATTGCTGTCGGCTGCAAGCTTTGAATGTGGGCCATTAAAATTATGGAAGGGTACAAAGAGTAAAATTTATGTGAACGATTTTTTGTACGTTTACTTTTACATTCCACTTCGAGAACCAGCTTTTGAAAAAGTTAAAACCAGCGTTGGGGAAAAATAGCGACACGCTTGTTAATATGGTTGTATCGTCTGCGTAAAACAGCGAGGGTATTAGGATATGTAAGTACGCGGTCTGTTCAAAAAGTTCATATATATCTATTTTGTCCCCTTCAAAGTAATCCCCACCATATATTATACACTTGTGCCTACATTTTTTCCAATCCTCGAAGCACTTCAAAAAATCTTTTTTTGTGATCTTGTGCAGCTCCTCCTTCGATGTCGTCTCTATCTCCCCATCGTAGCGTAGCGTCGTCCTTTCATAGTGCGAAAGTCGAATACACGTAACCCGCGGAAATTCAAAATTCGCGATACTTTTTGAACAGACCTCGTATATTGACACTGTAGATATTATACAGGATATAGCCAAGAATGCTACCCTGATGAACACCCGCGAACATGGGGAATATTGTGGAGTATTTAAGATTCATAAACACTTAAAAATTTCGCTGTGAGAGGTCTAATTATGTTATCAGGTAGTAAGTGGAGTGAAAGAATTGTTTCAATTTCTAGAGTAAGAAGGAGTGCCAGTCACGGGCAAATGAATGTGTTATGTCGTAGATGCACATCTGAGCAGTACTCTTTACTCTCAAAAAAGGTAGAAATATGATGTATGAAGTGCGGGGTTTGTTGGATAGGTGAATGTTCTGCTCTGAAACTAAACTGATGGTCTGAAACTAAACTGATATTATATTAGAGCATCCAAGTATGGGATAGAGTAATTTCAGGTTTAGTTTCTCAAAAAGTTTAGTTAGGATCGGGAGTAAGCCTATTGAGCGACTTATTGCATTTGGAAATCATTTTTATGAAAAATACGCGGAGCGATATTTAAAGATTATGAACAATAATTATAAGGATTAGATTTTTATGTTGTCATATATAAATAGATACTAGAGTACTATATCAGCGCCAGCTATATCACCAACTAGATTTGAATTCAGAATCGCTGAGATGTTCTAGGTATCACCAAATCAGGGCACTTCATAGGAGATTGATTCATTTTTATTATAATAGCAAAAACATATTTTGCGAACATTTAAATCTTGTGATTATATTGTAGAGAGTAAGGTAACGAAATGTTAATAAATTTACTTTCTTGAGAGAAAAGGAGCAGTCCTACTCGATAAGTTACTTTAGATGAAAAAAAACTTAATTATTTAATGAGAGTAAGACGATTCTAAATTATTTTCATACTAATTTTAATGATAAAACTATATTTTGTATTTTAGTTTTATTTTCTATTAAAATTATTTTTTTAAAAACTACTTTTTAATTCGAATAATTGCGATCAAAAATAAATATACTGACCTCTCTTCAGCTTCTTTCATCCATCGTTCTAGTACTGGTTTAATTTTTTGTGCACTCTTTGGTGTAATATCTAATTTTTCAAACCTAAATAAATTAGAATAAATTTGAAAATCTAACACGCAAAAAAATATTCATAAAATTCTTTTTTAATTTGATTTAGTTTTAATTAAAATTGTTTTTTTTTCGTTAACATGAGTTATTTGTTTGTAAAAGAAAAATATGGAAATCGGATGGGAATTTGTAACAGGTAAACTTGGTTTTGCAAATATTTGAAAAATTACAGATAAATTTAAAGTACAAAGAAAATTATATGGTATAAAATCAAAAAAAAATCTATAACATAACTTGTATCTTTTTATGGACGTTTTCTAAAAAATAAAGATTCTTTTTTATTTTTTATAAAATTAAATTAATTTTTTTTTTTTTGGATTAATTTCTTTTTTCTGTATTAATGTATGTACGAATATTTTGGGCAAAACAAAGACAATGAATGCCAGGACATTGACATAATGCAACAAACAGAATCAATTTATTCGATTTGATTAAAATATTTTGAATAATTCATCAACAAAATTTTGATATTTTCAAATTTGTAATATTATTAAAAGTTTTTATTTTATAAAATTTGTTTGCGTTGTTTTTTTATCGTTCTCTTTAAAAATAACTTTTTTAGATTTTCGTTTTTTTCTTTCGACGTATAAAAAATATTTTACAAAAAAATTTTTATTTCAACAAATAAAAAACTAAATAATTAAAAATGATTGAAAAAATTTACTATAAAAAATATAATTTTGTTTTTATTTGTTTTTAAATATATTGAAAATTATAACATTTAAGTACATGTTTTATAAAAATTCGAAATAATTAAATTAAATGATAGAAAAAGAAAATTATTTCAAATATAGCCGATTATTTATAATTAATGACAATGCCCTGGCCATTGTGTATTTTATAAGCGCACATACATACATTATTTTTTAATAATTTTATTTGAGATTTTTTGTACATTTTTAGTTCTTAATTTAATTCAGTTTGAGATATTTATTTTTTGTTAGTTTTTTTATGTTAATTATTTTGACCTTATTAACTAGTAGTACGATATCAAAAATAAGTAAATTATTGGGAAAATTTTTTACATACATGTAAATACTTAGGATTTTTTATATTAAGTATATTATTTTACTATAAAAATAAAAATAATTATAATAAACGACTGCTTAATAAAATACTATTTCATAAAAAAAAGCTAACTTAATATCTCAAAAGTGATTTCGTAAGAAGTAGTCATAATCAGAATAGTAACTACCGATTTGTAAGTGTTTAGACTATGAATTTACGCAATAATTTCCATATTGTTAGCATTAACAATTTACTAGTAATTGAGTCCAATTAATTTATTGTTAATATTAATTGTGAATGATGACAATGATGAAAAAAAAGAACATTTTTTTAATATCAATTTGCATTTGTTTATTGATGATATTTAGTATCGAATTTAAATCTAGCCGCAGTCTTTGATTGTTTTCTATTTAAAGACAAGAAAATAGTGAGAGAGAGAGAGTACGAAAGGAAGAGTTCATAAATTAATTTCTTGAAATTGTTTTTTTTTGTATATTACCAGTGAAAAATAATTTGAGGACAATTATCAAATATTTAAGCATTGCTTAATAGCTATATTATAGTGTTGGTGTAGAGGAATAAGTCATGAGTTCTATTCTTTATAAAATTGTTTAAATCCTTCGTAAACATAAGGAAAGGCACTAAATTCCGACGACTGATGTCAACTACACCGAATAAGATGTGTTGTAATTTTGCCGTTGTTGTTGAAGATTTCAGTTGTTGATTCAGGCGAAATTAGTGCACAATTGTAAGTGCAGTTGTCGTCGGAATCGTGATCGGCGCTTAAAGGTAAAAACGACCACTACGATTGCTGACAAAAATTGGTGACTTTCGTCGGAATCAATAAATTTCATCTGAACAGTTTATGATTTTTATTTATGCCTAGTTAAATTTTTTACTTAATATCACTCGAATTACACCTAAAAATGCTGTCACATTACAAAACAATGAAATTCGTGGCAGTAGTACAATAATAATGACAAAATTAGTTGTTGTCATCTATCGTCGGAATTTTGTCCATTCCTATAAGATTGTGAATGTTTTAATATGTTGACACTTTGCAGTTTGTGTCGTAGAGGGTGGAATGGATCATACCGTTCACTGTTCACAGATGGAAGTGCTGAAATATTATTGAGAGAATCGACTCTGGATCATATATTAATAATAATAAATTCAAATCTAAATGAATTGATTGTTGTAAAATGATCATATGAGATCACTCGATCATTAATCATTAATCATTAACAATGGAATGGCCTACAGTAGCCGCCAGCCTCCACGGAAAGTGTAAGAGTGTAAGTAAATGTTAGGCGGTGAGAATTGATTCAAGAAATCATTTTTATTTCTCGATTTTTTTTCAATTACGGACTCTCTTCAGCCTTAAAATAATATAATTTCTCTTCCTTAGATTCTGATATTAGTAGTCGTTTCGAAAAATCTATAATGAGTGTCTAGTTGGGTGTAATTGTGTATTCGAGTGATTATAACAAAACGATTTATCTTCGAAGAGAACATTTACCATATTATATCAGTTGAAATTGGGTGCGCAAACTGTTCAAATTGTTATTGACTATTAACCAACATTGATGTTAATTTGATGGTGACACATTTTCAATTGCAATTGAACAATTTCTCATCTGATTGTAGACAGATTTCAATTTTACCCTAATAGTTATTTGTTACCCTCCATTTTTTTTCTCCAAAGATATTTTTGATAAACTATTGGGAAAATCTTTAATAGTTTACTTTTGTAATATTTCTTTCTGATTTTGATTTAATTTAATCGTTTTTTAAATATGAAATTATTATTAATTTATTTTTATTTTGATTTTTGACTATCAAACTAAGTTTTTTAATAAATATTTTTTTTAAAATTATTATTGTATTATTTTAGGGTGTATTTTTTTCGCAAATAAATACCAGGACTAAAAAACTTTTTCCTAAAACCGTGAAACCAAATATTGCATTTGAAAGTAGTTTTAAATTTCAAAAAATTAATTCTTTAATAATGTTTCAAATAATATTATTTTTTCTTATGCTAGAAAGAGTTAAAACATTTTTATCTCAATTTATTAGGCATTCCATTTTATAATAAAAAAAGTTAAGTTTTTGTATTATATGGTAATTAAAAGAATTAATAAAAATTTTGAAATAGTTTTTAGGAACAAAAAAAATTTATATATTTTTGAAGTTTTTATTTCTAAAATTAAGGTTTTTTTTTATATTTATTATTTTGTTTGTTAATTAATATGAAGGCATAAAATTATTTTATTTTTTTTGGAATTAATTTCCTATTTAAAAGTTATTTACATTAAAATTTCATAGGTTATTAATTTTTTTATTAAATACAGCCTTATAAGTTTAGTAAGATGAAAATAATATTATCTAATTTTGTAAATAAAGTTCAAAAGTTCTCTATATAAATAGATAAATAACACTAACAAAACTAATTGGTATTACATTCTAAGCATAAGAAAAAAAACCAAAAAACATTTTAAAGTCAATATAATTATTTTAAGCTAGTATAACTAAAAATATTAATTATAATTTAACTTTGTTTTATATAGCAAAACCCCAACAATTGTTGTTTGAATATAATAAAAAAAAAACCATAAACCAGTTAATAAAAGTTAAATAAAAAGGATTGATTATTCAATAAGGAAGGTGGGATTTATATTAAAAATTTGGGAAAATCAATTTCAGAAATTCTGGATTTAGAGTGAAAATAACTGAAATTCATAATTAAGGAACCTACATATTTTGTTGCTGTGATGAAAGTTGAGCGGCATACATCTGCGCAGCAAGGGCACTAATCATGATCGTAGCATTAAATACCAGCCAATCAACAAATTTCATTATTTTCAATTACGATTTTTATAGTTTATTATTGTTTTCATTATGATTAGTAAAATAATTTTTGTTTTTATTGTTTTTGTGTAGTTATAATTTATTATATTTTAATTTTAATAAACAAAAATGTCCCAATCGATTAACAAATGTCCATGAAAAAATACCGAAGATGATCACGCGCGCACAGACACAATTGATCAACAAAGAATTTTTCGTTCAATATCATCAACAACAATATCGATAATTGATTCAATTCGATATTGATTTTGATTTTGATTTAATACAATGATTTAAATTATTAATAGAGGAAAAAAAATTTTGTTCGATTTTGTTATTGTTGTGTTGTTTATAAATTATTTTTAATTTTTGATTTTGATTATTGCAGATATCGTACAATCGTGTTCATTTTGTTGAGTGTACATGCAGATCAGACCGATATTATATGGTTGACGAAATATGATCAAGCCAAGACCATGAATGACCACAACCAATGATCATAGTACCAAAAGACGACCAACCAACCAAGTTTTATTGACGATGGCACACATAAACACCGAAAAGAAACAAAAATTTGAACATAATTTAAATATTAAATAATTTTAAATAGTTTAACTTTATAATTTTTAATAATTATTTGTAAACGTTTTTTTCTAATACGTTTTATTAATAACAAACTTTACATTTACAATTCAAATCATTCAACAACAAAAAAATATGATCGTTTATTGATTATATACTAAATGTCCTGGCAAATTTTAAGTAAATAATTTTTAATTTTTTAATATTTTTTTTAATTATTTATAAAAATTGATTATAAAATGCAAAGAGAAAACAGCACCTACAAGTGAAAATTACTACTAAAAATCACTAACAGTAGTAGATCGTCTTTCTTTTATAAATCTAATGTTTTTTTTATAGAAAATAATTAATTTCCTTTTAAATAAGATTTTTTCTAAATTTTTTCATAGGCAAATTCATATTCTAATTCAGCAGTAGACCTTTTATTATTTATTTTAGATTTACAAATATTAAAAAAATATTTTTCTTTGCTTAACTCTAAATGATATAAAAGTGCGTTTTTATTAAAAATAAAATTTTTTAATTACTTGGTATAGAAAAATATTTATTTATAAAGAGAATTTAGTAAATACTTACCAATATCTGATTAGGTTGTTGATAGATTTTCGGTTACTATTTTTTCTTATGTTTGAAATATTTATTATTGGAAATTTTTTTTACAGAATTTAAAAAGAAGAGCTTTAAATAAAAAGGATAATTTTTGATGAACGAATTCAAACTCGTAGTTATTAAGATAAAAAGATTATGAATAAGTAAAAAATTGTATATTTTGTAAATAATTTTAATAGTTAAAAAATATTTATTTGGCAAAAAATATATTGTAAAATTGCAATAAAATATTTTTCCTTTTCAAACCGAGCATCATTTTTAATTTTTACATATTAGCCCAGCTATTTTTTCGGACTATAGATATCTAATAGATAGCATCTTTCATTTTAACTTCTATTTCACCAATAATCATTCTTTGAAGGAATAATTTTGTAAATTCAATTTGATACCAAAATTCAAAGTAGGTTTTTCTCTTTGCACTCAAACCATATTTCTATAATAATTAATATTATTTTTTTTTCTAATCCTATCCTTTCATAATTGACTTGGAGATAGAAAAACCTTACCTGCATATGGCACTTTGACTGTAAGCTGGTCCTTCCGTCACTGAGAGTGCTTGACCGACTTGCGTTTGAGTTAATCCTAATGACAATCGACGCAATTTGAAGGCTTTGGCAAATTCTTTAATTTCGTCCAAGTCGATTCCGTCCACAACATTGCAGTTGGTTTGATTTATTGTTGGCTCATCTGCAAAGAAGTACGATTTTTCATCAATAAGTATAAATTGTAAACTTTTTTTTTTACGAATTAATTTCTAACTTTATTTGATAAGTGCTGCTAAAAGATCTTAAAACAGTAAAGCCATATTCTTAATATTCCTTTAAGGTATTTTTCAACTTTTTTAGATATAAGTGATGTCTAGGGCAGAAAAGTAATGAGAATCACATAACAGGGAGCGATATGGCACTACTAATTTTCTTTCATAAAACTTGTTCGTCAGACCCTTTTAGATGTACAGTATAAATTTCAATTTCGTCCGGATTAGCGAAATTTTGTGTTTAGTTAGTGAATCCACGAGTTTTACTTATGAAAAGTTGCAATGAATTTTCAGGGAATATTTCTTAACAGGAGTAAACGATTTTCGGCAACTTAAAATATTTTTGGAGGTCCCAGAAGCAGTGGAAAGATAAGCTCGCGTTCAACATTGAAAATTGATAAAAGTGTAGAACAAGCAAGGTCAGACCGCGATTAACTTTGAAGTCATTCTAATTTTTCATAAAGAAGTCCTTAAAAAGCTCAGAAACGGGATTTTACACGTCAGATTTATTCGTGGAATAAAGCATTTTTGGAGAACCAAGAAGTATGAAAGACAAATCTAGCTGAGGTAGGTTTTCAACATCGAAAAACTGAACGAGTGAGTACTCTTCTAGGGTCAGACTGTCGATTAACATTAAAGCTGATGAGTGAGCTCTTGAAACACTCAGAAAAGGATTCTTTGCGTTACATCGGACTTTGCAGACACTTAAATACCTTACAATAACAACATCCCCTGTCACACGTCCATCCTCATCAAAGAGTTTATTATTGGAAAAAGGAATTCTTGTGGTTCCCCATCCCCTTTTTTTATTATATCTAATTTTTTATTATTTTTTAAGATCAAAAACTACTTAAAACAACTTTATTTTGATACTGTAGATACGAGTAGCATCCAAAAGAGTGTTATCGAGCAGCTGAAGGCGATTTGTATTGAAAACTTCCAGCTCTTATAAAACGAATCGAAATATATCCTTCCTCGATATATAACTTTCCAAGAAAACTACTTTGAATGGAATAACATTGCTGTATAAAAATAAAATAATATTGTTGCAAAAAAGAAATCACTCTCATTATCTTCATAAGTATGATATAAAAGAATATTACACGGCAGGTTTTTTTCAAATACAGCAAGGAATATTCTAAGGAATATGGCAATTTTTTTTAAAAATAAGGTTAATATTATCGAAAAAATATTATAACTGAAAAATTACAAAAAAGTAGGCATGGAAATCTGAAAAAAAAAATTTAGAATTTTTCTAAATTAGTAAATAAAATAATTTTGCAATATTATTTTAAAAAAAAATTCAGTAATGTATTCCTGATTACTATTAAATTAGTTACTCGAAAAATGTAAAGTTCCTGTTTTCAAAGAATTTAAGTCTTGGAATTGAATTAAAAATAAATTTTTTTCTATTCTGAGCCCTTCTATCAAGCCAACAAATTTAAAGAACAATTTTCAAAATAAGTACACGAAATGACGACAAGTCATACCTACAAGATACACTCAAACTGAACTAAAGTCAACTATTTAATTTATAATATGAATATTTAAATAAATAAATAAATTTTAATAGAATTTTACAAACTTATAGTATGCGGATGTATGTATATTTAGTAGAAGAGTTTTAAGTGAAACCTTCAATATTCCACTATTCTCGTACGTACTATGAGGATAAATACTGTCATATAATTCGCAGCGAGACACACAAATAATTATCCTTGCATGTAGGAGTGTGCATACGGGATGAATACAATTATAATTAGTGAACTAATTGATGGCGTAATGCATATTTAATTGTATAATCGAATATCGGTTGTTCTTGTTGCGCATATAATTAGTGCATGTCAAATATGGCGATATTGTTGTATTTTTAACTGTTTATGGTTCACTCGTTCACTCATTCACACGAATTGGCCTTCGTTCATTCTCCATCACCCATCCACCTTCTATCAACCCTTATCCTCATCGATATCCACATCCTATCCAACTTTTGTCTTGCTTTCTGCCTACCACCCACACATTTATTAGCCAGTTCATTTGTTTATTTCTTCGTTAATACGAGATATGGAATAGTAAATGCAAACCGACTCCAGATTCTCTAGACTTCGGTATCTTTATTGCCGATAACAGAGCGAATGCATATCCTTTTTGATTGGCGCGTTTCTGTAGATCTCAGCTTGAATCTTGCTGATGAAGATTGAACTTTGTGGCTACTCCGTACAGTAACAACGTTGACGATAGTTGTGCCTTGTTTATGTCTGTCGCGACGTAAATACTAGCACATTGTAACCAGTTCTATGAATTGAATAATTTACAATACTATCAATGTGTACTATTCAGAGATGATAATAATTATTATAATATTATGGCGTATTCGCTGTGGTATATGAATAGTTGCAGAATAAACATTGCCCAACTCTTCCTCTAGAATATGGACTCATTCGACTTTTGTCCTTTTACGATGAGCTCATTTAGCAGTAAAATATCTTGAGATTAGGCAAAAACACTTGCATTAATATAAGTAAACATGCTTAGAAACAGAAACTGTCTACTATCTGCCTACTTGTCAAAGACGGAATGGGTAAAATGCGAACCCATCAAATATAGAAAATATACTCGTATGATTCGAGACAACCACTTGCAGTGGAATGTTTTATGCTCGTGCACATTCATAAATTAGTATTTTGAATTAGAAAATTTTCTAGTTTAACTTAAATGGTGTAGTAATGCTGGTGCATATCTATTTCAATGCATAACGTGTTCGCTTGGAGCCCGTCGCATCCCTTCGGTTACATGCGGTCTTGCATAGTGGCTCTTCTCAACTTACCATGCCTGCGATGAAAGACAAGACAAATGAGGAACAACATGTGCACAAAAGATACAAATGGGGTTGGGGAGGGGTATTGTTGTTTAATTGTGATATTGCCAAATTATATGCGATATGTGAGACATGAGAGCTGTTAGTTTTGGAACGGTAAGAGAGGTAAGGGTTGTGCGGTGTAGTCTATGGGGTGTATGGATCGAGGGTGGCTCAATTGAGCACCAGATGGGATATTGTTCGCCTCCCAAGTAGACTTTACCGCAAGTTTAATAACTTATACAACTTTGTCTTTTGGTTAATTTGGATGAGTGCGTTTCATGTTATGATGACGTCAGTCTAGATTGCATTACCATCTCATACTAAATTGTTAGATTAATCATCTAATCGATGCAAGACATTACTTCATAATTCATAAAGTGGTTGTGCTTGCATGCGAATAGATTGAGGCTAAATGGGGTGAATAACGCGATTCATGTGAAAATGTTATCATAAACAGTCTCAATTTTATGAATACGTGAAAAATGATACTTAATCAATTTTTATTTAAAAATTCATCTAATAATAATAATTTTTATTCACATTTATCTTTACAGAAATATTAAATTAATACTTAATTTATTGGTTTTGAATTTAAGTTTTTTTAAAAAATTTACACAAGTAATTTTTCAAATATTTATAATAAAAGCTACTTCACAATATTATGTTGAGTCTATTTAATCCTTTAAGTCACCTTTTTAAACCTCGTTTTAGTATATAATCGGTATTTTTGAAACAAACAAAAAATTCCATCAGATGCTCGTTGTACAACGTTCATTTAATAAACTGAAATTTTAATACGAGGATTGTATGATTAATACCTAAACCTCGGCAAGAGATGGTGCTGCTACTATCAAAACAACTCTTTATTTCGTAAATTTAACTAATCACAAGAGTACAGTCGAATTTTCAACCAGCTGCGTCATTATGTTTGCGAATGACAGCAATTTTAATTGATAAAATTTTATCCGCTGTTTGGTCATAGATGGCGTGAGTGAGCGTATTAAGCTACCATATTTATGAGTTTGACATCTGTCAACATTAATCAGTGCACATTGTCAGCAATTTCGTACAACAACATACATTTTTCCTTTGGTAATCATATCTAGTTTTGTGCCAGAAAAAGACCATATGCGGGAAGCTCTGCTTTTCTGTTTCAATTTGAAGAAATTGGCTACCGAATCGCATCAGATGCTTATGGAGGCCTATAGCGACAGTGCTTTATCGGAAACAACGTGCCCAAATTGGTTTCGTCGGTTCAGAGACGTCAATTTTGACTTGTGGCACAAGAAGCGTGAAAATCGGCCTAGGAAGGTTGAGGACTATCAATTACAGGCTCTTTAGGACGAAGACGATACCCAATTGCAAAAAATGCTCGCAGAGCAATTGCGTGTTACTCAATCAGCCATTTCCATACGTCTCCGTATCTTGCGGAATATTGAAAAGATCGAAAAATATGTGCTGCGTGAATTGAACAATAGGTAGATGGAGCGACGCCAAAACACATGCGAAATCTTGCTCGCCACACAAAAAAAAGTCGTTCCTGCATCGGATTATAACAGGCGATGAAAAGTGGATATATTTTGAGAATCCTAAACGCAAGAAATCGTGGATTGATCCCGGCCAACCATCAACATCTTCCCCAAGACCAAATTGCTTCGGACGGAAGACGATGCTGTGTGTTTGGTGGGATCAGCAGGGTATCGTCGACTATGAGATGTTGGAGCCTGGTGAAACTGTCAATACCCACCGCTACCATCAACAATTGATCAAATTGCACCATGCTCTGCGTGAAAAAAGGACGGATTATCAACAAAGACATGACAAGCTGATTTTCCTCCACGACAACGCACCATCGCACACGTCAAAAATGGTCTGAAACTACTTGGAGACACTCAACTGGGAAGTGCTACCCCACCCCGCTTATTAACCAGACCTGGCTCCTTCTGACTACCACCTGTTTTCGTCGATGGGCCACGCGCTCGATGAGCAGCACTTCGATTCTTACGAAGACGTCCGAAAATGGCTTGATGAGTGGTTTGCCTCGAAAGAGAAGGAATTTTTTTGGCGTGGTATCCACAAATTGCCCGATAGATGGGGAAAATGTGTAGCTAGCGAGGGCAAGTACTTTGAATAAATTTGTTTTTGCTTTCTATGAAAAAACATGTGTTTTTTTTACTAAAAAACAGCGGATTTAAGCGTATACACCTTGTAAATCTAGAGGTGGGTACAGCGGTACCCTGACTATTGAACGACGTTGGAAAGATTGGTTTTATAAAATATTCGTTAATCAAAAGCTAATATACCAGCATAGTGTGAAAAAATTGTCAAATATTTTCAGCTCAAATACATACTGAATAATCTAGTGAGTGAGATTCTAGTTTTTATTTAAGAATTTATAAACAAATAAATACATTTGAAGGGAAAATTCTTTAAGGCCTCTTAACTTAAGATTCAATGGGTAGCTTTTTCAACAATGGCTATAATAGACTTTATGTTAGATGAAAACAAAATTTTCACAGGAATTTTCTTGAAATATATTTTTTAATATTGTTTTATTAATAGAAAATTTTCGTTAACCTAAAAAATCTTATTTGAATTTATCAAAATTTGCCCATTAAAATAAGTTATTTGTTCTTGAAAATTTTAATGATCCAAATTAGATATGTTAAAGTAAATAAAATTATTGACTTTAAACATTTTGTTAGATAAGAAAATATATTATTTGAAAAAGGAATTAAATTTACGATCTTCGAATATGCTTTTTGTGTACATAGAATTTATGTGTTATGCCAACCTGTGCATGGGGCTACGATGCCACAACGAAGAGTCAAGAATTTAGTTAGATTCATATTGATAGGCTTAGAAAATAACATTTTAGATAAGAAAAAGCGTTCATTTTGAAATATTGCATCGATGAACCATTTCGATAGATGGATTTGTATTCCTATTTGTGATAAATACATTCTCATATACCCGGAATAATATGCGTAGCCGGAAAACGTAATTATTCATACTGAATTAAGATAAAGGAAATAAACACAACGTGGCCTAAGACATGGCAATGCTATCGAATACTCTAAGTATTCCTTCCATATATATACAATAGTTATTAACGAAAACGTAGCATTTCTAATAGCAATTAGCTAAGTATGAATACAAAAAGGAGTGTTCACATTCGAACGAAAAGCACTGGGCTGATCAAAGTGTCGCGGCATGGGTATCCTCATGTTTGAAGGTATAGAGAAGCTTTGGCAAATATCAAAATTAATGTAATCTAAAATTGCAACAAATATGAATGCACTTTATGCACAGGCGCATCCATTAATGCATGGACGAGTACAAGGAATATTCTTGCCACTTACCGTATGATGAACAGTAAAAGCATTGCAAATTCTCATATGTCCTTTTCTTGATTATTAGGCTTTTTGAGGTCTTCAGTAAATATATTCGTTTATAAAATTAACTAAATATTCATTCTCGTATAATATGCATATTTCTCTACATTTATAATAGTGTTGTAGTATGATATTCGGAAATAACATTTTATGAAAGGATTTGTTTTAATATAAATATCAAGTCTGGCACATTTTACATATACCACCACTTCTGACCCTCTTTTCATAATTTCCTTTAAGCTTAGTTAATATCCTTGCCCTGAATGCATACAATTTATCTTTATATGAATTTGAAAGGAAAGTATTGGTTGTAAGTTCTACATTATTATAAATAAAATGAGTTCATGAAAGTGTTAAATTGAGTTTCCATGTCGAATATAAAGGTCCACTTTCATAGACACAATTAGCTAATTGAATTTAATTAGATGCGCAGTCAATAAAGAAACTATTTGCCAAATACACAGCAAAATAAACGACGACAGGATATACAAGGAAAATTGAACAAAGTGCAAATTATTATTTCGAAATGCGAAAACAGTAAAGTCTCGATTTCTGATGGTAATTGTGAACTACTATTTGCACTGAAAGGTGTTCTTGATGGGCTAGTGGGAGCAATAGGCTGACCTGTACTCTGTTCTATGCATCAGAAAATGAAGTCAACATTTGCATTGTTATCCATCGTTATAATTATTAATTTATCCTTAAAAAAAAATAAACATTTTTTGCAAATATTCATTATATATTTAGGATTCATACATTCTAAATATAGCAAAGTTTTTATTCAAACATGTCCAATTTTAATGTAGTTTTTTTTAAATTTTATTTTTATAAATTTACATATTTGCAAATTTTTTTTAAAAATTTTATTGACATTGATCGAAATGAAAGATTTTTTTTTTCAATTTAATTAGTCAGAATATTTTGAAAAGTATTTATTTTGAAATTTAACTTAAATAATATAAGAAAAATTTACGAGTAGCAAACAAAAATTATTCAATTTCTTGTTCAGTTTTTATGAACAAATAAATTTGTTGAATCTTTCATTTTTAAAATAAAATATTCTATTTAAAAATGAATTTATTAAATATTTTCTTCTATTATATTATATTAATGCAATATGTAATTCCTCTTTGAGGTTATAATTGATTTTGTATGAATAAATACAGGATTATCCATTTTGAAGTTTCAAAAGTACAGTCCTTTCATTTAACAGTTGTTTAATTTATAGATTATTAAAGTCTAGTGCGCAGAAGATACGCCGACTGGGTTGCATCCAAAACTGTGTTTAAATGCACAAGCCAAACTCTATTCTTAAGCGATGATGCTCATTTCTGGCTCGGTGGATATATCAATAAGAAATATTGTAGTATATAGAGCTCTTATAACCCACACGTAACTCTGGAGAGTCACCATACAATATATAGCGTTATTAGGAGAAACCTTTTCTAGAATGCGTAATTTCAAGATTTAGTGATGGCCTGCAAGATCGCGTGATTTGACGCCGTTAAATAATTATCTATAAAACTAGTGAAACTTTTGCCTAATTTAGTAGATTTTTTCTATCAAACTAGGCAAAAGATTGTATTTACACAGATAATTATCAATTTGTCCAACTGATGACAGTAAACTTTAGAATTAATCGTTGTGTTGCTCGGTAGAAGCTCAAAGTAAACGATTCCTTTGAAATCCCACCAAACCGATAGCACCTTTTTTTGATGAATATTGGCTTTCGTAGTGGTTTGAGCCGGTTCATGTTCTCTACTCCAGGATCTTTTGCGCTTAACATTGTTGTAGACAACACATTTATCGTCTTCAGTGATGATACGCTTCAAAAGTGGATTATTTTCTTGGCGTTTGAGAAGCAAATCTCAAAAGTCAATGCGACGGCACAAATTTGTTTCCGTAAGAAGATGAGGAACCCATATGTCGAGCTTTGAGATTAAACCTAGCAATTTCAAATGATCATGAACAGTCGAATTCGATAAATTTAAGCTCTCAGCGATCTGACGAGTTGTTATTAGCCGGTTTACATCAATTAATGCCTTTATTGTGTCTTCATCAGCTTCAACTGGCCTTCCAGAAGGTGGTGCATCTTCGAGATCAAAAATTGCCAGATCGAAATTTTGTAAACAAGTTTTGGCACTGGCGCTCACTTAACATATATTCTTCATACACATCGGATAATTTTTTCTCTATAGTAAAAAAGTAAATTATGCCGAAAATGCTATTTTTCACTTTCTATATTTAAAAGGGTATCAACCAAAAACTGCTGTACAGAATCAATCGAATCATTTGTATTTTGAGAACTGACATAGCAAGACTTATTATTTTCACAAGCAAGCCTTACTATATCAGCTGTCAAAATACATATGATTATATGGCTTAAGTGTGAAGTTGATTGTGAAAAAAATACAATTATTGGATAGATCGTCTGTATTTTTTCACAACCAAAAAAATTAGTTAACTAAATTACTTTCCGAACAACCAAATAATTAAATGAAAAATTTACTCAAATTATAAATTTTAAGTGTGTTTTTAGTGAACATTACTTACCAATGTACAAATTGGATAAAGTCCGATACTCGATGATTCCTTATCATTAATAACACATATAAATACTTTTAAGAGATGTATACTCGTATTTTTAAGAGGATATTTTTCTTATTATAATATTTGAATTTAAATCGTAATATTTCTTCAAAACCTATAAAAAAAAGTTATCTTCAAGATAATGGTCGTCATGTAATAGAGGAATGTTTTTTTTGTTGCTTTAACCCATTAAGTATGAGTATAAATAATATATAACAGAAAACATTACGACTTTAGAAAAAAACAAATCCTTAATCCTGTCTATAAAATCAAAGATGCGAAGATCATTAAGTTCGAATGTTATTCGAATCCTTTATCGCATTGTTTTTTTTGTGTGTGTGCAGATTTCAGTTTATATTAATTTGTGTTTTCGGTATAGAAAATAAAATAGCTGAGCATTAATCTACACATATGCGATTTGATATTTTCATGTTACTCAGGATATATGATAATATTTTTTAATGACATGACAGTATTCGGGGATATTATTGTTATTATGATAAATATTTGAGTAAGTACTTACTTGGAGAATCTACTAGTAAATCTGTGGTCGATGCTTCTGTACCCGTTGGAGAAAGATGCATAGAAGATGGACTAAGCTTCATCGGCTGGTTCTGGTGGTGGTGTGTTGAACTCGGTGACGGCGAGGACGATGACGCTGTCATTGAATGGCTCGGTGGAACGTGTGATTTTGTTATCGTCAGCTCCCCATTTGTAGATGTGAGTCTGTAATAGAATCGGACCAGTCAATATACTGATTTGAGAGAAATCCGAGATTTAATGACGGACTGGCTCACCTATTGATGCTACTAAGTACACAAGCCGAAGACGGCGAATTAACTTGACTACTTAAACTATGTGAGCTGGATGTCATGTGACTATTTGGCGAGTGGGTATGAAATAGTTGAGATCCTGATGGGGATGCATAACTATTAGTTGCGGGCGGCGAGGTGGCCGTCCGAGATTTCTCTTGCGCTTGAGCCTGAGCCTGGACTTGAGCCTGAACCTGACCCTGCGATTGCGTCTGCGCTTGTGCCAGATGCAGTCCAAAACTTGAACTTCTTGTAGGACTCTCCTTTGGATGCTGAACAGTACTCAGATTCGCCAATGGAGAGGCTCGCATATGAAGTGCACCCTGTGCAATTGGACTAGGTTCGCGATGGTGAGATTGCGACTGAGAAGATGATGGTTGCTCCACTTTGGGCGATACTCTGTCCTGCTGGTGAAGATGATTCGTGATCGATTGGTGTTTACTAAATTGGGTTAAATGCGATGACTGCTGTTGAGTTTGCGACTGATGTGGTGCATGGGAATGTGTTTGCAGCCCCTGCTGGGCGGGAAACAGATGAGGATGCAGAGCAGCTAAAAGTTGCTGAACGCTCGTCGAAAATAGATTAGGTTTAAAATAACTCGGCTGTGTTGGTAATGGAATTTGATGAGGTGCAAGCGGTGCACTATTAAAGGGCGATGGAGCTGTGGAGCCGCTCAAGCCAGCATAGTTTTGAAAGAATGATTCGCTTGCGTTTACTTGTTGGCTAACTGGAATTGTTAGAATTGTTTGCACAGCAATACCTGCAATTATGAATATAATATTTCAAGGAAAATTTAAATTCTAAACTTATAAGGTTATTATTAAAACAGGAAAAATTATGTTACAAAATATTAGGAAGAAAAATTAGGTGGAGAGTGTTTTTGAATAATATGGGTAGGTGGTAGGCAAAAGTATATTAACAGTTATGGATAATGGGTTTTGGAATAAAAGGACTAAGAAATATAAAATATTGCTTTGGACAGAACTGTACAGTAAGCCTAAATCCGTACACGTTCTCTAATATAGAAATTTGCTTCCTAATCGTTTGTGTCCCTATATAAAGTATAAAGTATTACCTTGCGACGTTGGGATTAGTAATTGTGCACCCTGAACGCCTTGAACTAATTGTCCTGAAGCTAATATTAATTGTGGCATTTGTGATCCAGCCGATGGGGCACATCCAGCTAACGTTCCTCCGGTTCCGCCCAATGCACCAGTACTGGACGGCATTGTATCAGCAGTTGATAGAGTTGATGAGGAGCCAACGCTTAAATTCAAAGGTGAGTTTAATGCAGCTGCGGATGAAATTCCAGCTAATCCCTGAAGGCCTGCAAGTGCTGCTACCGGAACTGACACATGCTGATGCTGCTGCTGCTGTTGCTGATGCTGCTGTTGCTGGCTCTGGTGCTTATGTTGCTGCTGTAGTGATGCCAGATTTTGTAACTTTTGCAAATTTATCATGTCTTGCACTATTGAATTAAATTGTAGACAGACATTAATATACACATACACCTAAAACTGAACGAATATAATTTATTGTCACATAGTTTTATGTTTGTATTCGTACTGGACCAGGTTTATTTGATAGGAACCTGCCCGATATACTTGGTAACTACACAATCCATATACGTATATACACACCACATATATAACGTACAAGTAAACGTAAGTATGTGTTATCATGGAATCAGTGTTAAGCACACTCAATTCGTTATCATGTCTTTGGATATCATTTCAAATGGTTTAAGTTCGTTTAATTGAAACGATTAACTTGCCTTGTCGACTTCAATTTAGAATTTGCCTGTGGCTAGGTTAAGCTATAAAAATATGCCCAGCCTCATGTGATGAAGGTGTTGCAGGAAGGAGATATAATGTGGTCTTTTCGTTTAAAAAGAATGCCAATAAAATCTGATCAAATGGCATTGTTAAAAGCAAAGCAGATGAGAATTGCGAAGCTGTAGTGACGAAGACGATTCATTTTTTCCAACTATTCTGAACGGAACTTGTAGGAATAGTTCCATATATCGACTATAAAAATGCGGGCACGTATCGTCAGACTCTAAAACTTTCAAGGATATTCTTACATTTAGTCAGCATTGCGGAGATTTAAAAATCTGGCTTTTGTTGAAAGAATAAAAGTTTGCCAGGATAACTAATTGTAAGAACAAATCGATTTCTATTGAAGCCAAATAATTTTAATCATAAATTTTTGTGTCCTTGTATGGTGTAGAAACGTTTATTGTCATAGATAAATCTAAGGCTGTACATATGACATTTTCTTTGTGTATTAAAAAAATATTAACTAAAAACTAGAAGGATAAATATTTAAATTGGACTTCGATATGTACTCACTAGTTCCATTCAAATGGACTTGGGCGGCGGCGGCTGCGGCAGCTGCAGCTGCAACTGCGGACACCTTCGATTGGTCATGTGGTGATGATCTATCATTGTTGGTAATATTGCCCAGGCTCTTATAGTACTCAGAGCCAGTTCTATCGTTTTCATTATCCGTCATTGATGCGGCTGGTGGTGTTGAAGATTTCGCACGTAGTCTACTACAAAGCTCTTTGTCACTTTCCTATAGAAAAATCAAATTAATTCAATGATTTCGATACTATCATGACCATAATGGTTATTATTATAATTATTATTAGTTTTACAATAGAAAACCTTACAACAGAACTTTTTTTAAGTGGATGCTTCACTTATAGTAAATTCAAGCTGATATGACCACGATACGACTATAGTTTTTTACACAATTTATACATGTTCATTCAATTATATACAATATATAATATCCCGTTCTTCCATATAATCTACATAATCAATTTGGAAAAATCAGATCTAGAAAAAAAACTAATCCCATAATTTTTTTAAGGCCTTCAGTAATATCATTATTAAATCACATTATTATAATCGAGGACCGACTGGACAGGAGCTGTTATATTGCAACAGCCGCGGATATACATTGGAGTAAATATTTTTTCTAGTCGTCTTTTGTACATTAGTGTAGCAAAAATGCAAAACTGACAACAATTTAATTAACAGACAAACGAGATCCTGTAAGTGAATGTATTTTTTTTCAGCACAATGTGTTTATATCGAACAATGAAACTCATTTCAAAACTCCATCATAATGTTAGACTAGTTTTCCATATTTATGATGAAGAAAAATGTGGTGAGGGTGATATGCTATTACTAATGGCATTGGAAATGATTATATAAGGATGGCAAGGTAGACTTTAGTGTAGTGGATGGGGTTAAAGAGGGCGATGGACATCCTTGTCTAGAATTACAAACCATTATCAGGTATGCCAAAAACAATCCCAAACCACCCCCCATCACGTGTTCAAATCGGATTCCCAATCGAAATGGCAATCACTGTTTCATGCAGAATCACAAATTCATTTCAATAAACAGTGACTTTTTATTAAATTAATTTCACTTCCATTTTTCTATAATGGTTTCACTTTTTTTCTATTACATTTATCCTATTTGATTTTTGTATTATTATATATTTGCACATATGATAGCCATTCAAGTGTGGAGGTCAAACTCATGATATCATGTCCATTTTTGTTTGTTTTTGTAAAATATTATTCGAGTTAATATGTTTCTTATTCGAATTCATTGATTTTTCCATCATTCTATTATTATTTTTTAAAAAAAGTATATTTTTTTCCCCAATATAATGTCATTGTCTACCTGCAGTAATGTATGGGCATAGAAACAACTCATCAGATAAATATGAAATAATTTTTTTCCAGATTTTGTTTGTCATGAAAAACATTTTTTTTTTAATCAGAACATTAGCTTCTAAGGATGATATAATAAATTTTTAGTAATTACATTTTTTTTAAAATGCATCCTTGGGAAAGGATAAACAAGTGCTTTGAATTGAAATTCTTGAATGATAATTGCTTCCTCAGTAATAGGTTATTTGTTCTGATTTTTTTGTGAATATTCCGGTTGCAGCTTCTATAAACGGTTAATATATCGATTCACAGACGCCGTAGAAATTTTTCGCAGATAATATTTCTTCTAATTTTTAATATAATGCATTAAGGAACATGAACGAAAATCTAAAATTAAATTTGGTAACTGATATCTGCAGAATAGGAGCCTAATCGTCCACTTTTTCAGCTCGAGCGGTCTAATATAGGGTTTTCCAATAAGTGTGATATGATTTCTAAGTGACGTTTCGGCCATTTGTAATATGTCATGATCTGTTTTTTTTTTCATTGTATTCAGTAATGTTTACAATTTCATCGTCAAGAGATATACGCAAGAACAACATTTACAAATTATTCAATTTTATTATCAAAATAATCGTTCTCCAATTGCAACTTTTCGTGCGTTTTTTCTTCTCCGATGAGGCTCACGTTCATCTGAGTGGTGCGGTAAATAAATAAAACTGTCGATTCTGGTGCGAAGAAAATCCACAAATTATTCATAAACACCCATTACATTCACCTAAATTGACAGTTGGGTGTGGTTTTTGGCCTGGTGGAATCATCGGTCCGTACTTCATTCGAAATGAAGCTGGTAGCACCATTACTGTCAATGGAGAGAGGTATAGATCGAAGACGGGGCTATGTGCCAAACAGCACGTGCAACAACCGAATTATTGCGAGAAAAGTTTGGAGATTCGATTATTTCAACAAATTGTGAAATTGAATGGCCTCCAAGAAGTTGTGATTTAACACCATTAGACTATTTCTTGTGGGGTTATCTGAAGTCATTGGTCTTTAGCAATAAACCAGAGTAAATGACTTCAAGCTTTAGAAGTCAATATTGAACGTGCTATTCATGATATACGACTTGATTTAGTGGAAAAAGTGCTCGAAAATAGGGTTCATCGAATTCGTTCCTGCATAAGAAGTGGTGGAGGCCTTTTGAATGACGTTTTATTCAGAACTTAATTTCATTAATTGTACTTCATACTAATTAAAAGCATTTAAATTTATTTAACAATTAGTGTGTGTTTTTAAAAAAAGAAATCATATCACTCTTATTCAAAAACCCTATATATGCTCGAGCATGTTGAGCGAACACCTTCCACTCGGTCGAACATGTTCGCCACAAACAAAAAATGTAGGTTTCCTCGAATATGTAATCGCCAATTTTGGTGGTTGTTCGCGTTTGTGTAGTAAAAATTCTTTGTTTTGTGATTTGATTTGTCGGTTCCTTTTAAAAATGTCGCAAAATATATTATGCAACGATGGCCCAGTTCAACGAATTTCCGTACCGTTTTTGACGATTAATGGCACGACCACTTCCGAAAGATTATCAAAATCGTTCTTGCTCGAACTGATCACTGCCGCAAAGGTCCTGCACTCAGGCGCTCTTGCTATCGTCCAATATCAGCTACTTTGCTGCAATTGTTGTGCCCATTGCCGCAATACATTTCCGTTGTTTGGTTCTCATGACTTATTCTTTTTTCCATTTTTTAATATTTTTATTAATTTATTTTATATTGTCAAATATTTTATCATATTCTCTTAGATTGCCACATTAAAAATAGTTCATGAAAACGAAACAAATGTCAACTGTCAAATGGATGACGGAGTCGAACAAAAGTGTTCGAGATGAGGTAATAAATCGTGCATTGTTCGAATGGTGTATACGGTGTTAAAAAGTTCCTCCAATTGGACGAATTTGAAATGCACATATGGCTCGAATAATTCGAGCATTTCTTAGAACAATCTAATCGTAGCCTAACTTTTATTGCAACAATTTTATTTTATTTTTGAACACCCTTAAAAGTAATTGCCTTGAATTTGTTGTTTCCATTACTTGTGGTAGTGCTGGAAGGCTTCAACTGGAATCGCTATCAGCTCATGTGCTACACTAATTTGGATATTATCGATAGTCCTAAGATGATCTTGGGGAACAAAAAAAAATTACCCGGGCTTAGGTAAGGTAAAAAAGGGTCCGCGAAACCATAGGAATCTCTTTCTGCAGCAAAAAAAAAATTGGTTTATAGTTTGTCTTGGAGATGCTTCTTCCACATTTTTCTCAGTTTTCGTAATGAAGCCCTCTCTGAGCGACTTTTGTTTTACAATGCTTTCTCGGCCCAGTAGAAATGATTTTATACAAACAAAACTTCATTTATTACACTTTATAGAGACGTGTAGTTACCGGACGAGTTTGAAACTTGAAGTTCTCAGTGTTACCAAATTGTTCTCAGTGATGTCAGTCTCTACTTTCTTACCGCCCCCGTACCTTATCACAAATAAAAGTTCTTTTTTAACATAATTTATTGAAACCATTAAAAAAAATTTACTTATATTAGAAATAAGCACTAAAAATAGTTTTCAGACTTATTATCACTATTGAATAGTTTTCAGAAGTAGAAAAACTTTCCATAGAAAAAAGAACCAAAAAAAAACAAAAACTTCTCCAAATTTATGGTATTTAAGTTTGAAACTCTCAAAAAAAAGTTGCACATTGGATAAAATTGAATGCTGCAATGAAATCGATACAGATGTATGTATGCTTTCCTTTACGTAAATTAAATTAATTAACTTAACCTACAACGTTGGTCTATCTAAATTTCTCATATGCGTCCCAATGCATTTCGGGCGAACACTTATTTCGAAAAGAACGAAAACAAATGAAAAAAAGGACAAGAAACTTAAAAAAGGAACTAAATCCACATGAATTTTTACCATTTTCCATTTTCGTCTATATTGGAAATTTATTTATCGAATGCAATGGATCCAATAGTGGGCAAAACTCATTATTTTACCCATCAATGAGTTACGGATAGGATCGCTTTGGTCAATTTTCCAATCCATGTACGTATTGTATATGATATAGTCTTTGGCGTGGTTGTGGACTCATCAGATAGTGTTAGTATGCGAATATATGCGGAAAAGAGGATAGGAGCCCATAACGAGGATAAAACGCATTTTTATAGGAATGTCGTTCTGTAAATCAAAGAGTCGCTTTGGGAAAACGAACGGAGTATTTTTTATCGAAGAGTTTATCGCTCAGGGGTAGATAATTCATCCTAATGTTTTAGTTGGGAAATTTTTTTAAAACTTTTCGTAAGCAGCGCGAAAGAGAATTCAGACGCGCGATGGGTGGGATTCGGCCAACCCGATATGGTATATTATTCGGCTCCAGTTTTTTCTCCACTAAAATAAAAACATATCGGTGGATTTAGTAGCTTAGTATCAATGTTGCCTCCCACAGCAGTACGTGAGATAATGCTACCATAAGGCGGAGCTTATTTATCCAGACTCTTAATGCAGAAATTAAAAAAAATAATTTTTTTTTGTTATTAAAATAAAACTAAAATAAAGAAACGGAAATACTTATCATTTGCACGGATAGAAATTTAAAAAAAACTGATTATATTATGTCGCTCTTTTTATTGCCAACACTTTATCCATAAGGGTTGATACCTTATGCTTTTAATTGAATAGAAAATTTCCTATAAAAAAAGCTGAATATTTTTATAATTGATTTGATAGTTGAGAAAATCAATGAATTGTTTTTGAATAGTTCTATAAAAAAAAGAATGTTTTCCCTTGAAGTACTAATATTGTAGTTTTCTACTTTATTGATTAAGGATTTCTAAAATTTTCTTTCAATCTTTTTAATATAATTAATTTTTATATGTAAATAAATTTTTATCTAAGCAACCTATAAAGTCGTCCATTTATAACAGAGATTCATTACAATTTGTGAGCTGTGAGAGTAGATCTATAATAATAAACTCTTTAAAGTTATTTAGTATAATTATTTCAAATAACTTTTTGATTTAATAAAATTAACTAAATTACGAGATCGATATGATAAAACAGTGATAAAAGCAAGAACGATATTCTATTTTACATCTGACATTCTCAAAAAGACGGTATACAAAAATTTATAAATATCTGTTCATTAATTTAGTTTTGAAAGCTATTGAAAGCAGACACAATTCATGTTTTTTTTATGAATATGGGAAAAAGTGAATTTCGTGTGCTAATGAAATACTGTTTTTATAACTGAATCCAAAACCAAACTTGAAAATGAAAGTTTATGAGATAGTTGACATGCTAAAGATCTCAATAGAATGCGAAGGCAACATCTCACATGAAATTTTGGGTATGAGAATTCTATTGGTGAGATGGGTGTAACAACTTCAATGGCGTGTTTGGAGATTTGTAAGCGTAATCCAAATAAATTTTTTCGTGGATTCATTACTGTTGACATAACAGAAACCAAAGTTTGGATAACATAATAGAATTATTCTAGCAAACGTGCAACAAAGAAGGAGAAAACCGTTCCGTGCACGTGCATATAATCGGCAATAGCAACAGCAAAATTAGTGGAGTTACGTTATGAATTAAATCCTCCTCCATCATGCACTCCAGGAATTGGGTCTCTGTGACTTTTGTCTTTGGATTAACATAAAGAAATTGCTTGGTGAAAAAAAATATTCATCCAATGCTAAAGTTACAGCCGAACCTGAGGTCTATTATTAAATCGTAGTATACGGATGATATAAAGAAATTGGTATGCAGTTGGAAGAATTTTTTTAGGTTAAAAGGCGACTATGCTAAAAAATAAATTAATTTTTGTTGAATAAATTAATTCTTTATTTCAGTTATCACTAACTAATCATACTGTCCTCATTAGTCACAAGACAAGATAAAGTTCACAGAACTTGCATTTGTTATATGAACTTTTTGATTATAGTATTTTCTAGAATTAATGTTATTATTTACTATAAACTTATGTAATTATAGGTGTTAATAAAAGTATCAGCTATGAATGTGGTTTTGGTACAAAAAAAAATTCGGTTCGAATTTGATGAACATTTTCTTACTCCAGCTATAATCTTGGAAAGATATCTTCTCCAATATAAAATTTTTATACAAAAATATTTCAAAAATCCGTTAACATTTCAGCTTACATTTTCATGATTTTATTGTTGTCGGTTGGTTACCAAAAAATGGCTCTGTGAGCTGTTAGACAATTTGCATATTTTGAGTTGCTTGGATAGTTTTCTACCTAAGCCGCTGTTCGAAGATAATTTTATTGCTTATTATTAAATAAGTGTTATGCATTTCAGTTGTTGAAGTTATTTAAAGTATACGAGTATATAGTAAATAGTGAGGAGGAGAATTTTTTCACAAAACGCAATAATTAGTGATATTTAAATTGAAAATTATGATTATATGGAAATTTTAGATTTTTCTATTACACTACATATAAAGCCGAAGAGAAAAACGAATACCAATTCTTAAACAATTTGGGCGCTTCAAGCTATAGTGTATCATGTAACGCCTCATTACTTTATCACGCGGTACATTATAATAATACGACGACCCATTATATGATATGCCATAGCTTGTATTGATCATATTAAGGATGCTTTATAGTTTTTGTTTACGCCTGTCTATGGATCAAATAATCGATAAATACACATAGGTGAAAAAAATTTTGCGACCTTTACAAGGATTTTTTGAATGCTTACATCAGTATTTTGCGTTCATATGGGAAACAATTCAATTAGTTCTTGTTTATTTATTTAAAAAAAAGCGAAAGGCAAATAATTTTCTACATTTTTGGAATGTTGGAAATTCTGAAGTTAACAAGAAGTGCCAACAAAAGCTAAGAAAATAGTGGAAGAATAAATCCTGGGTCCTTTAAAGAAAAAACTACAATTTCGGTTACAAATCGAACTTTGGTGGATAGATTTTACACTAATATAAAAAACGATATACACTACTGTGAAAATCTATCCACAAAGGTCGGATTAGTAACGCCGATTCTAAGGTCATATAAGGCTTCAAAAATAGTAGAATCAAAAATAAGCTTTAAACTCGTTCGTAAAAATAATATCATATCAACTTAAAATTAACATCATCACTAGTATTATACTTATAAGTCCTAGTATCCTTGAATCAGGACAATAACTACATAATTGGCCTCGTTATTTCTGATATTTATAAAAACTATAAATTAAGAATTTTCAATTATTTTTTTTCTCCATAATCTCAATTAACATTTATTGCTAATATGATAAAATTTTGAAAATAAATAAAACCTTATCATTTATTATGATTATAATATCCTTTTTGAGTTATAATAATAATAAAAAAATTTATATTGTTACAATTACTATAGAATGTTCAGGTGCATCCATAGAAATAGCAGAATAGGTGTTTGTATAAAAATATGTACGATGAATACACGACGAATAATTCATGCACCCATCAATTGGCCAATACTCTTTAGTTGGTAGTCGATTTTGAAGACCCATTACCACTAGACACTAGAATGCGCAGAACTGATAACATATCCACCACTTTTGTAGGCATAGTGATCCATGGCTAGTGCATCTGAGCTGTGCTTGTAAACGCATCCATCCTAACACCAATTTTGATCCTGTTCTTCCATTTATCCTTCTTTATACTTTTAGTATCCAAACAGAACAGGATCGGTCAGTCACATTGAAATGATTTTTTCCCGTTCTTTGTGTTCAAGCTTTTGTTAATGTTTTAACATATTCTTATGCAGTCGTGGACCTGAGCAACATAGCAGTTCGATATATCAAGTATACAGTGTCCAATATTGAAAGCCAAGTGACCAATACCCGCTTTCTCCAATGCCAGATGCCCATATCTGAGCTATTTTCAAATAGGATAGGAGGTGTGGATCTGCATCGCTTGTGAATTATTTTCGCGAATTCAGCCAATCGTCTGCTGTCTCGGGTTTTTTTCCTATTTTCTGAAACAACGATGAATGCCAAGAAAACAAAACAAAAAGCGCCCAAAGAAAAAACTGGTAGCCAACTGAGTCCTGCTGGACTGAGAAGAATTTGCCGATTTCACCAATACCCGACCAATGTCCACGGAAATCTATTCCATTGCTGCGTTCGAATCAAAAGATATCGCACATGTGTGAGAATCGGCAAGCATGTGAGTCAGGATGGATCGGCGAGGGTGTACAGCCTTCAAGCCTTCAATGCTTTCTCCCATCCGGGAATATCTACCGTCCGGTAATTTTTCCGAATGGCAATGTGAGCAAATCAAGAATTTAAAAAAATCCCAATTTCGTTTGTTATTTTTCCTATTTTTCTTTTCTTTTATTTTCTGAAAAGAGGAAAAATTCGGAAAAAAAAGAATAGCGTGAAGTAGAAATATTGCTCTTCGAAAAAAGTGACCATTGAGGAAAATGAGAAAAATTTCAACATTTGTAAGCGGGACTTTGTAGTGGGAGTGGGTGGTTCGGATAAAAGTGGTCACTTGTTTTCGTTTCAGTTCAAATGCAGATTTTGACCGCGCATCGAACGCGAAATTGGAAACTGACTTCGTTGCGGCTTCAACTTTGACTTCAGCCGCAGTGATGCCCTTGGTTCCAGGTTCGATGTGGAACCATCTCATCTCTCAAGCTTCCATATTCTATACACGATTTCGTTCACAATCGCACAGAATTTGCCATTTCGGAACAAGACTTGTTTCGATATTCGGATGAAATGGTCCTGGAGAGGTTCTGGAGAATGGGATTGCCAGACTGTATCATTTGGCCTGGGTTGGTGGGTGAATGCTATTTTTTCGATAGCAAAGCCGATGGTTATACTATTGCCAATGCTTATGCTGATACGATGGTCGATTGTCGATGGTCGCTGATGTCGATGCTATACGACGTATTTTTTGCGATTTTTTTGGAAACAGGAAGCGACCAGCGATCGGGGTGAATTTTATATGTACTTGGGGATACCCATCACATACCCACATGTGGACCTGTCCGATGTACCTCGGATGCGTTCTGTTCTGTATGCAATTGAGTGTTTACTCAAATGTGTTTGTGCACAGTTAGGGGTGTAAACGAAGTTGATTTTTTTAACTTTCACGATTTTTCCGTTTTCTCTTTAGTATTTGTGTGTGTCTTTTTTCAGTTTTCTTTTTCTTCTATTTTGGTGCTTTCGCGGATTTTTTTGCGTCTTCCTTTTCTGACGTGCACAGTCCTAGTAGAATGGGAAATAATGACAGCATGAGGATGAATATTGTGCAATTTGCTGAATGAGCGGTGAAATAATCAGTAGGCGGCTGAGGGTGCATTTTTTCGCGGTTTACATATACTCTTTTCGAGAGGCATTCGCACAACGTATGGTGTGGTATGGACCGGTCAGCGTTGGTCGTTTCATTTGTCTGAAATCGGCCATTGATAGAAATGGAGTAGTGGAATTGGTCACCGCGCACCAACTATATAACGAGTTAGACATAGAACTGGGAAGGTGAAATGGTGTGCTGCTCATCATCAACCGATTCAGGCATATTTTAGGGTGTCGAACAGACCAAATTAATCTACAGAGGCGCTGCTGCATTCATGGGTAGGTTAAATCATTTTTTTTCTATTTGATCTCCTATACACCCTCTTATACACCTTACCTAATTTTCTCTAAAAAATGCAAATATAACTCCGTGTATAAGAGCATCCGAAGCAATAACAAAATAAAAGCTGGTTGCCCTGCAAAAAAACCAAGATGCTTGCTTAAACACTTGCTGAGGCTGTAGACAAAATCTGGCATCGTAGGCTGCGTTCACATAGGCTATTGTACATTGTATTTGGATGAATCCAATACGATTCGATACAAATGGGTCCAACCCTAGCCATATTCTCATTTTTGTTCATTTACGTTGGAATGTGAACTTTGGCTGAGCTTAGCTTAAGTTAGCACCACCAGCCACCATTTGATCCTGTTTACCTTAAACTGTACTTCAACTTCGGTTGTTCTATTGCCATCTAGATAAACCATCCCAACCTACCTTATCACCGTAGTGATATCCAGTTGGTGTGAGTGTAAAAATTGCATGCGCTAGAAACGCAATATTGGAACGAGTTAGAAACGTTCATTTTTTTTTTGCTGTCATCAATTTTTCCTTTTTTGTTATTTAACACTCATGGAATCATTCTTTATCAAATGGGCCCATTTTAAAAAAGAGATTTGGCAGCATGGGTAAATATACGAGCACATCCCTCCAATAAAGTTCTATTGCTTGCTAGAAAATTATTTCGCTCTGCAGTATTTTTACGCTGTCTTCATTTTGTAATTTATTTTTAATCGCATATGCCGGGGTATATCGTTAACTGTGCGAATATATTCATTGATCTATTTGCATTTGATATGCTCTTTTTTATAAATGTAAATTATTTTCGATAGCTAACAGCATTACGTTTTTTTAGCATAATTTCTTTTACTTTCCGGCCAGTCCAATTTAAGTAGTTCCAGTTATAGTAGATAGTTTGAAGGTAAGCTAATCATAAAATAAAGTATTATACTTTTTTATCTTGCCTTAAATTTAACTTTTGTGAGAGTTTTCTTATTATGAAGGATTTAATTTTCAACCCTTTCCTTAGCACACTATTCATTATCATTGCAATTGTCTTAAAGGCTACCTTGTATGATAGAATATGTAGTCTATACGTTTTACATAATTCAATATTCGAAAATCTGAATATGAATACTGTACCTACATTAACAGAATTATTAAGTTTCTATTCTGAAATAACGAACAGGTCCGATAGGAAGTACATATATTGTGAGCTAAACAAAAGCTAGAATGCAAGATGGAAATTATTTTATAAAATTTAGGTTAAAACTAATCATTTGAGTACATATACGCTCCCACATATATAACTGAATATGAAATTTACGTACATGTTTCGAAAAAGGGCACATGCACTCATGTTTTAATTGAGTTTACATCAGAATATTGCCGAATAAAAGTTAGGCAAATTAGTTTTCTATCGGTTAGGATGTAAGGTCTCGATTTTCCGATGATGCTAAAAGGATGCCAGCCAGCCAGCCTATTCATGACGCTATTGCATTTTATTGTAAAAAATGCGACTATATTTACAGTTCTTCATCATCGTTGACAATTTCTCAATTTCTTACATGTCAGCCTCAATAGTCTTTTGGTTTCGTTCTGCCAAATCATTCTACATGGACGGGCGTCTTTGTTACCTTGTAAATGGGCTTGCAGACCTTTTTTGATGGTGAGTAGTTTTTGGTTTCGCACTCTACCAAAAAGCCAAACTATTATGAACAATTTCAACGGGGATTCTATTGCCGGTTGTTTTATATGTAACAATGCATCACGAACGGAGCAATGAAGAATCGTTAGGAATTGTTGGAAATTGTGAAAGCAACACAAACTCGCACATTATTGAAAAGGAGACACATGCAAGTGCTTAATTACCCGGTCTATTGATGTTTAGCATAACTTAACCTGTTTTAGTAATTAATTTACTATTGTTCGTTTAAATTAGTCTTGCAACACGAAAACGAGATTACCATTAGACGATGGTAAGTAAGGAGACATCTAGGATAGAAATTGGTATTATAAAATAAGTGTATCGTTTGCGAAAGGAACCAGAGGAGTATGTCGCTTTACGGGTGCCACTGCAATAGCTTTCGAGAATAAAATATTTATGGAATGGGGTTTTTCACTATAAGTTCTTGCTTTCCAGAGTTATCACGAGCCGCCTGTTTGCTTGCCACAAGAAAACTCTATTCGCCAGTTTACTCGCTGAAGGCTGGAAGTTTTCGTGTGCACACGATAACTAAACTTTGCCGTAATTACATTTAATTCTGTTTGACATCAAATTTTAATTAGTGTTCGTAACTGAAATGGGCTGTATTCCTTTTAATAATTTTTCTTTTCCGTTTTATGATAAGCGTGCCATTCTTTAAGAGGGCGATTCAAGAAGATTCACCATCAATTTAACCATCCATCCCCATTTGTTCACAATGCTTACATACTTTGAACGTAAATTAATTCTAAAATGTTATGGGGTCAGGGACAATCAACCTTCTATGGGTAAACACGTAATACATATTTTACTATGCACAGTCGTTATATTATAGTTTTCTGGCTTTTATTTAAAATATGAAAAATTAAGATAATCGGAAATGGATAGTAATTAATAAAAAATTCATTGCCAAATAATTTTGTATTCTATAAAATATATATAATCGTCAGTAAAATATATATTTTTATTAAATAATAATAACAAAAAATCAATTTTTAATAATTATGCGTGTTGTAATATGGAAGACATTTTGTTGATTTTTTTTCATATTTCAAATATGCATTCATGAAGGCTCCTTTTTTTTGGTAAAATCTCAAATTATTATTTCTATTTTTTATAGTACCAGGCTGACATTACAGAATTACAAGAAATACAGTGGACAGGAACAATTGTGTCGGAACAGGCTTCTTTGCCAGTCAAAAGAAGAAGCCTGTTATTATAGGATTTAAAGCGGTAAGTGAGAGGCTATGCACTCTAAGTGTGCGAGGTCAATAAAATAACATCAGGCTAATAAATGTTCATGCCGCTACGGAGGAGTCTGCCGATTCAGCAAGGGACATTTTTTCTGGAGAGATAGAATCAGCCTTCGATGGCTATTCCAAGTATAACACAAAAATCATTTTAGGATTCTAGGAGACTTTAATAGCAAGATTGAGTGAATATCGAAATTGTCTGGAAAGACCTAGCCGGCGCTATCACTACTATGACGGATAAAATATTGGGCCCCACCCGCTGCATACCGAGCAATGCTGCATTTTCAGAGAACATGGGCGCTCGTAGAGAATTATCGCGAATTGCGAAATTCAAAAAAGAGGATTTACGGACAAAATTAAAAACCTGGGAGAACGAAAAGGTCTGTGCGGTTGAAAAATATGATGTCTAAATTATTTTCAATTTTAGACAAGACACCGAAGATTCTGCTGCACCGAAGATACCAGTCCTGTCAGAATTCATGGATTCCCTGCAAACTTGTTTTCTCAGCAAAAACCTTTGCGAACTTTTGTCCGCGTTCGAGAGGAGTAATTTTTGGACCCTACTTGAGGATGGCGCAACTTGAGGATTTTGGAGCCTATTTAACGATGAGATCCTTGAGTGTTGTCTCTGCCGTCTGGTCATCAACAAAATAAAGCTCAGCAGGTTACGGTATGGATGAGGAAGATCCTGGATTTATGGTCTCAGAAGGTAGGCCCTGCCTTCGGTAGTTAGCCAGGACGGCGTTAGCCAGAACGCCAAAAACATGCTGGCATTGTCGAACTGATCACGGCACAATGCCGGGACGCCTGGAGTTCTTTGATTCCGTAGGTCTATATAGGACTTTATTTAAGGTCTTACTAATTCATTTGAAATTTATAACGACAGATTGAATAAATATATTGCAAAAAAAATCCTGCAAGCTTTTATATACAATATTATTTAATAAATGGAAAAACAATTATTCGAATTATCAGTAGAAATTCAATAGAAATAATGAATGGAAAAACAAATAAGCTTAAAAACTAAACTTAAAAGCATTTTTTTTCGAAAATATTATTTTTACTCAGGATTTTAATTTTTTCCCAAATGCATAAAAGCAAAAAGGTTAATTTAAAAAAATTACCTTTTAACTTGAAGTATTTTTTTTATTATTTACAAATAACCATTGTTAACATAAATTCCAATAATGAAATCATTAGTTTTAAATCCATAATATTATAGACGAATAGATGATTATAAATGCTTAAGAAGATTTAAATTTGAAAATTATACAAATACAAGAGAGTGAATCGAGAAAAATAAATTCAAATAGAAACTTGAGTCGTAGTATGGGAAACGATTTCTTGAAATGAACTTTAAGAGGATGATCAGAATTAATTTAATATATTCCAAGAATGAATATTGACTTCATTTTTAATAAAGAAAATTTCATATGCTAATAAGTAAATAAGTAAATCCATTTATATTTATTCATCTATTATTATTTATTATTAAATTATTAATATAAGTGATATGATAATTTGGTTAATATTAAAATATTATAAAAATGATATTTCGATTCTAAGGATCACTTATATTCGGTTTGTACTTCAGATGATTTGAAGAACTTGTTGAGGTTTATTTTGAAAGCTTGTATACCTTTTTTCTCGATTAGATTTGTTTTCTTGTTATCTATTTTATTTTTGAAATTACAAATTTACAAAACTATAGCAAAATTCATATTATTTTCGTAAAAGTCTAATCAAAGTAATTACGAATTAAATTCAAATGACACACATTATAAGATTTGTCATTGAAAAGTTTTCTGTATAACTAAATAGATGAAATGTACTTTGTATAGTGTATAGAAGTGTGTGTGTGTGTGTGTATGTGTGTATTTCTACCGTATATATGTTAATTATAGAGTCAGTCATCCACGCGTTGATGGAAAATGCAAAAGGGATCATCATAATTTATTTGAGATTATTGAAAACCTTTGCGAAAGTTGCTCGTTGAAATATTGACGACGGTGTTAGGAGCCATCAGCCTTTGGCTCTTTGCGTACTGAAATCGCAGTTTCTTGTTGATGATAATTTTGTCTGGTTCTATTGGCAATTTGGTGAAGATGTCAATTCGGATTCAATGTTATTTGTTAGCATAATTCAAAAATTACTTTCAAGATAATTAGTGGAATTTGGCAGAGTAATAAAACTGACTTCCACAAAAAGCATGATGTTATCTTTTCATCTTTCTATGCTGCTTCGTTTCTAATAATATGATTGTAGTATGAATTCATAGTTGGCGTTCGATTCACCCCTGAATTATTGTACTTCAAAAATTGTTAGAATTTCCGTAATGTCGACACGACCTACACCGATAGACAAGGATGCATAAGGCCAAGGAGTGAGTAAATTCGGCAAGACCCCAGCTATGAGGGAAAAAAGAAAACCTCTAGCATCTTTCAATCTCATTATAATTCCATTTCGAGGGGACCATTCAATTCCTTCTCAAACGTTTAACCAAAATTAATTATAAACGCGCAGAGTTTCAGTCTTCTAATTATCCAATGTTGTTGTCGTCGAAGTCATCGGTACCGACGACCTACTATGACTACTTTGCCACAGCTATGAATATTCGCCTCTCTGTTCGACGTAATCGTTTCGAGGTAGCTTTGTAGTTTCCATCATTATGCCATTGCCACTTCTATAGGCATAGGACATACGAGTCGCAACATCTAAGCATGGGGCATCTAATATTTGAGCTCATTCTAAATCGCACATATGAGTCCGGAGGATGGTGTATTCGTTACGTTCATTCATTCAGCAGAACTAAAGTAACATTTTCATAATCTTGTTATTTCTCCAATGCAATACTTCCGAGCTCGAACAAGGGAACGATTATATGAGAACATTAGCGCAGTAGGTATTTGCCATCTTACATACTATCCTTGATGCTAGTACCCTGATATTCATATATGAGGTTAGCAGCATTGCTCATCGAGCGTTGGCTGATGGCTACTCCCTGCTTACAACCAACTTATTTGTTGAGGGACGGATAGCAATCATCGATAGATACAAATACATATATCCTAGGCACGGACTAATATATGTAAATGTGTATGTGTATCAATCCTGCATGCATATTAATATTCTCGTATTTATCATTTGCCAAAGCATACATCCTGCTCACCAGCTTAAACACTATACGAGTATAAAGCCATGTAAGCCTATCTACAAATGTATACGGAGTATGAAATTACGTTTAAATCGGCAAAACTTACTTATTATAGACAGACAGATAGAAAGTTTGAAACAAGTACAAGAAGACCAGCGGCCACCCCCGAAATGTTTAAAACCGATGGTCCTTCATTCCTAATTTAAATGCAAATGAGATTCATTTGACGACAACGCTACTCCTCTGATTTGTCTAACGCCTCATTTCTACATTGCCTCCCAATACCTAAGCAGCCAGAATACAGGACCACCCAACCACTACCAATCAGCATAAAGGCTTCTAAGCCAAACTCGTTTTTATCAGAGAATTGCAAAAGCAGTCCACATCTTAGAGTAAGCACCATAACCCGATCATGGTAGTAGGAGAGTAGTCGGTCATCCTGCATACACACAAGTGTTTCCGAAAAATCCAATGTCCCACCATTTCGTTCTTACTCTTCGGCCCCCTTTTCGTTACTCTTCTGTCTTCTCTGTTCATTACAATTATTCCCACTTACTCGTATGTGTGCACAGCAACGGATTCTTAGTAGTATCCAGAGGACATTCTTAACTCCATTGCGCCCAATCGAGAAAGAGAATGTAGTGACTCTCCATTTGTGGTCTGACAGATGTACATATTCATAGAAGATGAGATTAACCAAAAATCAGGATACAATAGTGGAATTGTTGAATGGAGAGAGGAGAGTAAAAAACTATATTTCGAAGGTGTCTGCCTAGATTGGACTTGGGTAATTATTCATTAGTCTTTTCATGTAAGTAATTACTATAAGATGGACACTGAATTTCTTCATTTCAAACTGGAAATATTCAAAATAAAAACTATTACCCTATTTTCCCTTGTGCAATGGCTATCTATATACGAGTACAAAGGCATTTCTGTATACGTTCAAGCTAGTCTACCATCCAATACTGGAATGGGTATTGAATTTAACAAAAACTAAGTCATTTTAATTATTAATTATAAGTTTTTTGTTGACATAAGAAATTTTTAAAAACAATTCAAACCACTTAAATATTTATAAAGAAATAATTTAAAATTTAAGAATTGTTGTTAAGACTATTTATTTTCAAACTGTTATAAATTAGTTCTTAGAGTTATAAGACTATGTATACATATGAAGGTTCTAGTAATTTTATTGTAATTCAAAAATATTAAAAAATTCACAATTCATTTAAAGAAAAAAAGATTTTAAAAACTTCATAAAATAATTCTTCTTTTAATTTAATGAAAATAATTTTTAAATAGGGACATTTTTTGTATATTGTAATTTTTGTTTATTTTATTAAAAAGTTTACTTAATATATTCCCTTTTTATTTATTTTAAAATTAATTTTATTACTCTCCTAATATGAATAGAAGAATAATAAAATTTAGAGTATTTATGTAGAAGTGAGTTTTATTCTACTAATTTCTAATATTGATTTTTGTAGACTCGATTTAAAAATTCGAATATTTTCTATCTTTTGTAGTTTCAATTTATATAAAAAATATTTATATTTATTTAAGAATTAGTTGTATCACAATAAAAAAAATTGCAAATAATATAAATCAATCTTTTCAAGGTGTGACTAAGTACAAAAAACCAAATTGTTTTTTATTTTTGAAAATTTTTATTTTGTATATAAAAAAAAACTCTTTGGTTTTCTTATAAAATTCGAAGATAAACTGAAAAAGAAAACCTTCCTTATTGAATTTTGGAAATTTCGCAAATATGTCGGAAAATCAATTTATGTAAATTAATACAATTGAATAAATACACGTTGTGGTTTTTCTTGTCCTTCATGCAGTAATAATTCAAAGAGACAAACATCTGCACGACCATTTATTCAAACATAATGCAATCACGTATTTACGTATATTAAAGGACTTTCGAAATAATACAAATGAGAATGTCGTCTATGTACTATCAATTATGTGAATGCCCTGCTTTTGTGATGTTCTATTTTATCAACAAAAAAAAAATGTTTTTTTTTTATATAAAACCTATTATAATTATTATTATTAATATTGAATAGAATATATTTTGTTAATTTAATAAATAATCATAGCTAAATGGCAAGGCAAAGGGATAACGAGTATACATTGATAAAATTAGCAGCATACAACAAGGACAATTTGGCTATTTGGAAAATTAGCGTTTTCGATGGAACTAGTACGAATGTACGTACGTTGTCTGATTCATTTTGACTGAATACAATCTGCTCCGTTCGTTGTCCACCCATCATTTTCTTCTGTTTATTTAACCATCTCTCAACATTATTGATCCGAAATTTCTATTCTTGGCTATATTACAATATTATTATGCACACAACCCTATCTTCATCCTTCGTGCTTTTTGGCCAGTTCAATTTGGAAGAGTTAGTTGCCTTCTTAAATATATTATTATACAACTAATCGAAATATAGGGTATACTTTTATGTATTGTATGTATGTAATGGCAACTTACATAATTATTGTACGAGTTCGTATTTTAATCTATATGAATATGCATATAAACGTGGCTGCCGTATACCTCCCCCCATGCGAAATATTTTTAACCCACTCCTATTTACAATCCTTTGTAGAATGTTTTGCGATATTTAAATATATGTCTCTATATATATATATGAATAAATGTTGAACTTTGGATAGAAATTTAAATTTACAAACTTGGCTACATGCATACATCTATTTCGGATATAGTTTGTATCTTATAAATGAATATGGAGACTTGTTAGATGAGGTATATACACGTACATACATATATTATATAGAAGGCGAAACATGGATTAGCATTTCTCATTAATGCAGACTGAAGCTTAATTGGGACTCAGCAGCCCAACTATGCTTAGGACAGTGTCCGACCATCCCACAATTAGTTTTCCTTTATAGTAAAACCCCAACCATAATATGGTTTGGACATGGGTAGGCATTCAAGTCATCTACAAATTCAGAAATTTAGCTTAACTGAGCTGAAGTGAAGTAAATCTAACGAAACCGAACTTAACCAAACTGAACCGGGCTGAACTGAAGTGAACCAAACTAAACCGTACCGAACCGAACTACGTGCAAATGTGAGTTGGCTATATATACCCCATCCTACCCCTTAACTCATACTTTTGTGCACCATGTTCGAAATACTCCACAACCAACTACAATTGTGCTCCCACAAACTAGCTAGTCGTTCGGTTAAACTTAGAAAATTTCTCCTTTGGTTTAAATTTCTGATCCTCTATCTGAGGTGGTAAGCGAATTACCCCAAAATAACCGGGAAGACAGTGAAATTCTCAGAAAGAGAAAGAGAAAGATGTGGTATTTATCGATGATGAGTAGAGGCAACGCTCCAAAGGAGAGCCCGAGACTCGATATAAGTCTGATAGCGGATACAAGGCAATTTAATATTGGTCGGTACACATTTATAAGGCGGCATAAATGAGGCTAGTCACTACACTTAACTGGTTATACTCGTAGTAAGGGGTAGCTAGTAATCGTTCCAACGACCGACATTGGTTTCGTACACTTTGTCGAAAAGTACAAGAACATCATCGTCGATGAAACTACCACTGCCAACGCCTCGACTACCATTGTCACTACTTGGCCTTCATCCCCTTCTTCGGACTCTCCTCAATCAGCACTACTATTAGAATCGAAAACAACAACAATATATAAAATTAGCAACAGTATACCCTCCGACCACCATAAGATCTACTCCCTCCTATGTCGTTCAATGTTTGAATGTTGTTATGCATAAATTAGAATTAATGCAGACGTCCGAATCGCAAATTCAACTAAATTAAATTGCATATTATGTCCGTACGATAGTGTGCGTGCTCCGTTTGCTCACTCATTCATTTTAGCCGCACATCATTTCTCTAGATTTGTACGGTTTGCCACACATAGCCGAATGAGCATTATGCCCCAATCTCGTGTTCTTTTCTAGATTCTACAATTCAGTTATACTGAATTTACAAGAACTACAGCCTGTTTAATATTTGCCTGTTCCTCATTATAGTACACTGCATCCTAGATACCCGTACCGCTCCCTATACCAACAACCTTACAACTTAAAATACTACATGGACTATAATCGTAGGTCCGAATCCCTGTACGTTTTCTTCATTCTGTACACACTCATCTCTAGCATCCTAGAGTTCCTCGGCTCCACATCTGAACATATTCAAATGTAACTATTATGTAAGGATGAATATGATAAGTTTCTAACTAAAAACTTCTCGATACGTGTACAAGCACTTCTAAGCAGACCATCATCCTGTTCGTCTACTAACAACCGAGGCGTTCCTATAGTCCAAAGATGCTTTTTTCCTTCGTATCTTGGATTTATCTCATTTCGAGGAGTAAATTCATTTGTGCGCTTAAACTCTAAATCATAATTTGTATAAGACGTAGCTTAATTTTATTATTTCCAAAATGTTAAGGACATCCCAACCAACCGACCATATCTACTAGCTCCAAGTTGTCAGTTTCTCTTCTCGACTCTCATAGTCCGCTCTATGTTAAACAGTGCAAATAGCTTTTCATCCCCTAATTCATGCGAGGACTAGTCGTCAACCAGTCACTCAGTCATGCCAGATTCGCACAAAACCCAATTCGTCCCTTTTAATTGTTGATGAGTACCTCTACCCACTCAACAAAACTTTTATTCGTACGTTTAAATACAACAAATCCGAATACATTCTCATATGTAAGAGTCAGAGTACACTAAGGAATATTCCGTAGAGCTCATCTTGGATAATTTAAAAGCACACTATTTACTGTGAATGATTTTAAAATAATCCACCCTGTCCAACCAGATCGACCATCTTCGTATTATCCATTTACCCAAAACAAGTTAAGGTTGAGGTCAAATCAATATAGTTATTAGACAACGACTTAATTTTGTTAAATTACAAACGAAATAGTAAAAATTACGCACCCATTTTATAATTACTCTATCATCTTGAATGTGTGTCTTTATTTGCATAGATTGAGAGGTGATTATGAGTAGAGGGTAAATTTATTCTCTTTCGGTTTAGCTGTATTTGTTCTCGTATAAAACTGAAGTTGTGATAATAGTGAAGATGTTACTACAAAGTTAAGCGAATGTAATATCAATATTAATTCTATACTAGCTATTTTGATCACATTCAGTTTTTTTATATAATATTTTACAATACAATTGTTAATTAGGTTTTTTTGCATTTATTAAAAATAGAATAAAAGTCGATTTTTACAATTTTTTGTACTATAACCTCAGTTAAAAATGGAATTGTCAAAAAAAAAATGTTCATTAAAACTTAGTACAATTAAAATGCTTTTATGATTTTTTTTAAAATTTTCTTCATATTTCTATAACGCTAATGCTAGTAAATATGATACTGATTTTTGGAACAATTTTATGTATTTTGTTTTCTAGCATCAAAGTAGTAGTCTTCCCTTGGAACACTATAGTGTACATAAGAGGAGGCATCTTTTTCATATTTTGCAGCAGTGATTAATGGCTTCAATTAGAACCACCTTCAACTCCCGGGTTACACTCCTTTAGATGACTTCCTTCTCCCTACCGACGTCATTTTTGTTATCATAGAAATCTGTTTTTTCGATAAAAACTATCAATAATGAGGTTTTTTGGTATCATTTTGGCACACACCATTTTTTTGTAACTCTTTCTCATTGCCCATCATCTTCAATGTTAATCGACGGTGTAACCTCGCAAGAACCTTTACTCTTTCTAGATTTTCATCAGTTTTCGATGTTTAACCATCCAAAAATACTTTATGCCACCAAAAAGTTTGTGCTTTTGATAAAAGGGATGTCCTCAAAGGCTTGTTGCAAATTTTCGTAATCCATAAGGCTTAACACATTGAAGACGGGAGGGAAATGAAAGCCATCGGCTCATCATCAGCAGGGAGGAATGAAATAATGCAATGGCGAAATGGCAGTGGGATTTATTGATTAAAGAAAAATTGATGCATTATTTCATTCTTGATATAGTCACGTCGAATGGAAGAGGTCATGAAAAAGTGGACCACTACATATAGCTGAATTTAGGACAAGACATTGGTGCTTCAGCATAAATCTTTGTTGCTTTAAGGTGGAAGCTTATGCGACTTGATGCGGAACATGCCTTCTTCCATTGTCGATGAGAAAGAAAGGAAGTGGACAAAACGATCGGTAAAAGACTGTCCCAGAAAGGATCGGGAATCATTGTATACAATATAATATCACAAGTACATTGGAGTGCGGTAGCTGAATACGCATCCCGAGTAATAAAGAATCTTTGCCAGGAAAGAAGAATAAAAAAGGGATAACTTGATGCCGCCAGTGAGCCTTAATGGGTAAAAATGACACTATAGCGTCTTTAAGACATTTCCACCTTAAGAATTAAAAAGACTAGTCTTAATACAAAAATTGATGGCACATCGTTGCTCCAAATTTCGCTATTCCATTTTAGCTTCAAATTTCGGATGGGGTTGAAACTTGTACTACACTTCTAGAAGTGAATAACGTACAGACTATACAGAGGGGAAATCCATTTACTATTTAATAACATATTTGATATAAAAGTGATTGTATTTATGAAATTAGATATACAATCAATTGTTTTTTATATCTAAAATTGTTTTTTGTTTCTTCTAAATTTCAATCATAAATATTAATTATAAAAATATCTAAATTATCATCAATTCACTTACTCATTATTTTTAAATTGTATTTTTCTCAAAACAACTAGAATTTTCTCTCCTGAATGTCATTTAAAAAACTTTTAGGAAATGTTATTCAAAAAAAAATCCAACTGACCTACGAAAACACCTTTTTAATTGATCATATACATATTCCCAGTTGAAATATTTAAATTAATATTAGTATTATAAAAATGTTACAAAATAAATCTTTAATATTTGTTGTTGTTTCGTTTTATAACACGATATAATTTATTGCTAGTACGTTAAAACCTTGAGCCTGACCTGCACAATTCAGAATGCTGTGAGTCAGATCAACTTAATTAAATATTTTATGTATTTTTATATACCACAAAAATTACAAAATAATCTCGAAAGAAAATAATAATAATAATATCTCAGCTAAATAATCAATTGCATAATAATTTAAACTAGTGGAAAAGTCTATTAATCGTCAACAATGTTTTACATTGTATACCATTTAGGTGTTAATTTGTAAAAGTACGAGTAATAATACTATATTATCACGACAGCTCAGACTATAGTGTATAAAGTAGAAACTATTGAAATTCTACCTGTTACTATATTTTAGAAAAATAATTATAATTTTACACTATTACATAAGAAGCGGAAAGTATTATATTGAGTAATAAGATTTAATTAGAAAAAACAGAGAAGAAATTTACATATTAATATTGAAAATGTCATAAGAATATTATCTTTTTAAATAGAATAATACCCAATAGGTAATAATGTACATTTTATATCTTACTACGGTGATAAATATTAAAATATTACAAAATAAAAAACAAGCAAATTCTAGTATTTCACTGTTACGAGTAGCTAAGAGAACTTTTTAGAAAATATGAATAAAATTCTTAAAGAAAATTTGAAAAATAATAGTAATCTTGGTTTTAGGCAAGTCAAAAAATATTCATCATCATCATCTAAAGCGCGACAACCGGGAGTCCGGTCTGGGCCTGCTGAATAAAAAATTACAGAAGTCTTGGCTTCGAGCCGCAATCTTTTAGTATGACACTCGCAGCATATTTTTGGTGTTTTGAGCCTACCTTGTTTCTTAGAACCATAAATGGAGCCACTACCGACTTTCCTGGCAGGATTTTTCTCATTAATACGGTTTAAGTATCCAGCCCACCGTAGCCTATTGAGCTTAATTTGATCCACAACCGTCATAACTCTCCAGTAGCTCGAACAAGATCTCCGTTCTTATGTAGAGGACCAATAATTCTTTGACGGATTCTCGTCTTGAACACAGAGAAGAGTTCGAAATGGTTTTTGCTGAGAACCAAAATTTGCGAAGAATACATGAGGACTGACAAGACCGGTGTCCTGTACAGCAGTTGCCTCAATGTTATGCTTAGAATTAATTCGCAGTCCCACAATTAGACCATTAAATGATAAACTATTTGGTGCAGGGTGTCACCTTCACACTTAATAAGTTAGCTGGCCATCCTCTCAACACCAGGCGACTTTTTGTTCGTTAGTCGACGGATATAAAAAATATTACCCACAACAAAAATAGTATTTAAATCAACTTAATTATTTATAAAAAATACAAAAATTCTATGAAAACAAAGTTCTAATAACCAATTAAAATTTAATGAATTATTATTAATTGAAAATTACGAGTATCAAGAAAATTGTTAAAGTAGTTTTAGGAAAAGAAAAATTTTAAGAAATATACCCTGATTGAGCAACGAGTTCACAGAGGTCCTGAGTTCAAATCAAGCTAGTAACATAGCTGCGGTACCCTTCATTCGCCGCTTAATGGCCTAAGTTTTCAATAATACTACAATAAAAATGAGCTTAAAAATAAAAAGAAATTTTTTTAAATAAAAATATCCTTAATATTATAAGAATAAAAAAAAAACAAAAATTTCATTTATATTTTAGCTAAAATGCATTGTTTAAATAATTGGTCAATTCTTGAAATTTACAAATTTCTCATCAATAGTATGAGTGGTGGTTGTGGCAAAAGATAAGAAAACACTAAGAGTTAAAAAGATGCCAAGAAATCAGCACCAATGAACTCTTATTAAAATTTTATGTATATTTGAGTGCCTTTAAAAATCTTGAATATCAGCGATGAATATCTGTAATCTCATGTCCCGAAGGAATACTTCTCACCACCAATCCACAAAATGTGCTGGATTTAGACCCTCAATAATGACGGTACCCTTATCTGTTCAGCTGTTATTCAGTTCTGTTGTATAGTATGTTGTGACTATTGCACTCGGTTTAAAATGAGCTCATTTCCCTAAAATCAGACTAGCAACTTCTTAAGTAGCAAAAATATATAAAAAGGAGGTTCAAACAGTGTCTACAGTAAATGTCATACTCGCAAGAACAGAGAAGGGGCTCGAACAGAAACAGAAGCGGAATCAGTAGCAGGAGTGTGCATTGGACTCCTTAGCTAAGGACAGAAATTATTTCGCGTGTATAAGTAATCAGGGGAGCCCGAATTGAATTATAGTAATTGGAATCATGATAATTCGCAACAAGAGATGTTTTGCATAAAATGTAAATTACAGCACTTTTTTCGTGGCGCATTCGTTGCTGTATACTCTGCTGGTGTATACGAGTTTCGAACATTACACTGAATCTCTGTATGGTCCGTTCGCCCGTCCATACCTTTCCGACGAGTCCGGCCACCATTCATCTACTCTTCTGGCTAGTAGAATGTTTGCTCCTTTGGCCTGTCGGATGTGGGTCCAAATGATATTTTCCTGTGCAGAAATAAATAAATGCAAATGCCATTTCTTGAAATCGTCCACCCTTTTTTTCAGTACAACATTTTCTGCACAGAGGTTCGACTCTTGCAGACATTGTGTTTAGACTTTTGCTGACCACAAGCCATTTTATTTTCATCTTTTTATATTTCTGTCTCCTTGAACTAACAATTTTTTTCTAACCCATTTGCTGCAATACGAATTTGCACCGTTTTTCAATATTTTGTTTCGTTAAGAGCATGGTTAACTCTGTTTTTTTTTCTTTTTGGTGTTGTTTCGTCTACTAATTCAGTTTTACATTTGCAAAAAAACCCAAACTTATTAGTTCTGAAAATTGTCATTTTTGTTAGTATTTCATTATATAATACTACGTACTTACTTACAAGTGGCCATAGTGGTGACATGCAAACTTTTGCAGTATGGAAAAGCAGGTGAAAAAAATTCGATTTTTCTAATTTATTATCACTTAATTTAAATGTTTTTCTTCTTCTTGTTTGAACAACAAAAATTTCTTGTACATAAATTTATTTTTAAAACATTTTAAGGTGTTTAGTTATCTTGCATCTATTTTTGGTTTGTTGACTTGAATAGTTCTAGAATGGCAAAAATACTTTGTAAACTTTTAGGGCAAAGTTAAGAATAAAAAATATCATTAATATTTGTGTAAGTGAAAAAATCTTAAACTCTATCTGAATTATAAATAATATTTTTATGATAATACAAGAAATTTTTTATCTTATCGAATATTTTTCTAATTTTAGTATAAAAAATGATATTTTTATTCAAATATTGGTTAGTCGAAAAAGTTCGTAGCGTTAAATAGAGTTTCTTAAATCAAAGTGTAAAAAATTAATTTATTCAAATCAAATATTCTCTATTATTATTGACAATATTTCACCATTTTTCGGGTAGAGCCATGATTCCATCAGTGTAGAGCTTTTATGGTTTCTCGTTGCAAAGCTGAATCAAGTGGTTTGCAGACGCCTCTATTGAAGCCAGCTTTATTCCATTAACAGAGTTCTGCAGAGATCGAAACAAGTGATAGTCTGAGAGTGCAATGTCTGGGCTAAACTGTGGATACATCAAAACTTCCTAGTTAACCTCTCTTCATGTTTTGTCAAGCGTTATCGTGATGGAAGACGATACTCTCCCTATTGATCAAATCAGGCTGCTTTTTCTCAATCGCTAGTGTAATCTCTTCAGTTAATTCACGTACAGTAAGGAATTAACAGTTTGACCGAATGGTAGTAGATCATAATGAACGATCCCCTTCCAGTCCCAGCATGGCTGTCAATCCTAGCTTTTTCCATGATCTCCTTCAAATGATATTTTTGTATTTCACCCATTTTTCATCGCTATTTATGATTTGTTTAAAAAATGGCTCGATTTCATTGCGCTTCAGCAGCGTATCCTAGCTTTTATCTTGTTTTTCACACCCAAACATCGAATTTCTTTTTAATGCCATCCTTTCCTAAATGGGTTAAAACGATTTGATGATGAATTTTTAATATGCCGATCTTGCCCATTTTTTTTTTTGGTAATTGACATCTTTGACATCGAAATTTCTAGAGCGAGAGCAAGCGAGAGCAAGTCTGTGATCCGTTATCGCTTCTATCGAAGCAAATTTTCTCTTGATTCTGGTCCACTTTTGATCTTGAATAACTTTTGAGACACTACACCGATATCAATAAAATTTTCCGTCTTACAAACCTGTAAGTTTCACCTTTTAAACACATTGTTATAAAACGACTAATTGTTACTAAGTTATTTGCTTTTAACTCCTTCTGTCGGAAAACGCCACTAATCAAGATTTTATTAAATAAATCGAATTTTTTGTAAGTTTTTCATAAAAACTTTTTTCAGAATCTTATGAACAAACTCCTAATATATAAATTTCTGCAGTAATAAGATTGTTCGAAATATTTTACGAAATTTTCTTATAAAGGCAAAACTTATCCAGAAGAAGTTGGTGTAATGTATAATTATCCGAAGAACTTACTTAAATTCAAAGAGGTTTTTTGTTGGTTGAAAATATAAAAAAAAAATTTACTTAGTATCATAGCAATCAAGTAGATTAGGAGAGAAGCAAAACACAAAAAAGATGTTATTTTGTTTAAAGCCGAATTCCATTATAACACCAACTTTATAGTAATTATAGTTTAATTTTTGAGAAGTTAATCAATTTTAATGATTTTTGTTAGCAGTGCAAATCTCCTCTACACGAGCCTAAATATCTATAGTAAAAATGTCCAAATTACATTGAAGAACACATACTTATAGAAGCAGATAAATACATATGAACGTGCATTAGACAGAGATGAGATGGACATCTTAGATGAAATGGAATAAATGAAATTTTCGTGATTTCTCTTTGGCTGCATCCTTTGCATTTTATCGTTTTCCTGTTCAAGAAAATGAAGCAAAAACAAGAAAATGAAATAAATAATTTGATCACCCTGTTATTTTAGTTGGTAACTGGAAGGTATAATTTTCTTGAAGCTGTTTATGTGCGGTGGAAGGGTAATTAAAATCCGTTGATTAATATGTAAATTTAATAAGATTACGAGTTCAGCGAATGAGATTCGATAGCCCCAAGGAAGGACGATATATCGTCGTTGGATTTGTGTTTGTAAATGTTCAAACTGTTCGTTTTCAAACCAAAGTATAGATTTGGAGAGGTGGTAGAGTTTATATAGTCAACGTTTAATAAGAGGAGAAACAAGTGCTGCAACAGTATCAGAATCAGCAACACTTACCACAAGCAGCAATAGCATTGGTGGCAACAGTATTTGTTGTTATTACTCATTGTAGCTATTGTTGTCGTCATGTTGTTGCAGTTCAGTCTTATTCGATACGGTCATTAGAGCAGTAATAGTAGTAACTTCCCCCAATAACCCCCTAGCTACTTGATTTGGACTCAATGTTTTCGATGTTATTTTTAAGTACATATGCGGAAATTTTCCAATAATTTATTTGAATCTGAAAGCCTGCTTATTATAAATATCTGTAAAAGTCCATACATATTCGTAATTGCAACGTACGGTAACGAATAAATTTTTAGGACCAGAATGCATTGATAATCAACCAGTGATGGAAAAAAAATCATTCAAATAAAAAACAACAACAAATAAATAGTAATAAATTAAAACCACATAAAAAAAAGTGCATGTGCACTACAAGCGCACATGCATAATACAGAGATCAGTAGACTAGTCAGTCGGTCGGATACTTGCAGTGTTTGAATACCATTGCAGCAGGCACAACTCATTTTTCAGAAGGTAATCTTTCTGCTGTGGCCATCACTATGGTCGTAAAAATCTGTTAATTTAATGTTTGAAGCATTTCCAAGAGAAACTATAACTTCTTCGCAAATCCCTACCTTTTGTGAAGCCACCTTCCTTCCTTTCATGTATTCTCTTCTCATTATGCTCCTCTTCTCTGTTAAATTAAATCAAATCTTTTACCAATCGCATTAATGTATGTTTTTCCGTTACGAGTATAGATTTATATATATCTGGTATTAGTTGTGCTTGAACGTTTATTGAAATAAGAATGAGTCAAAAATTAAGAAACTCCATACGAATATGGACAGAATGTTAAGGTATTTAAGCCCTCGGGGCTCTTTAGCCAGATTTACACCACGAAACAAATTAATATGATTACGTTTCTTTTGTATTATTTTCGTCCATTTTTATTTAAACAATTTTTTTTTTTTTTGAAACGTTTCGCACTTTTATTTAAACTTGAGAAAAAAAAAGTTGAGGAAATTAATTTAGCTCCCATACTATCAACTCCACCCCATTTCCTTTTTTTTTCGTCGTACACTTATTTGAACGATGTACGATCACTTGTAAATGCAAAAACTTTTATTTTAAATCCAGAAATAATTCAACATGCATAAAAGTAATTATAATGGCGTTCTTGTAATAAATAAAAAGCAAAATATTAATGTCTGATAAAAATGTTGAAGAGAAAAAATCAAAAATAAAAATTAATTCCTTAAAAAAAAAAATTTCACAATCAAATTATCAAGAAACGATTAAAATTTTTTATGAAATAATTTGTTACCTATCAGGTTGAAATTATTTTCAATCGATGGTTAAGTTTTTCAACAGATTTAGTTTATATTTTATATGAATGGATAAAGATTTAAATTTAATGAAAAAGTATGCAATTTTTTAAAAGGATTTCTTATATAACAAATTAATGTAACGTTATTTATTTATGTAGTTGGATTTTTTTTACTTTTCAAGTTTTCTTTTTTTGGGTTGTGAAATTTAAGTGAAAAGGATTTAAAAATCTGTTTAAAATTATTTTGCGTATAATAAGTTATCAGAAAATCCTAATTTATAATTGATCAGAAAATAGATTTTCTGGGTAAATAGAAAATAGATTTTCTGGGTAAATAGAAAATAGATTTTCTGGCTAAAATAGTATATTAGAGACTTTTCTCATTAAAAAAGACGAATAATTTTTAAAAGTACGTATTTTTTTTAAAGCTTCTGTGAAAAAACTTAATAAAAGGAACAAAATTAAAAATTAAAAATAATTGAAAAGTTAATAACAAAATGGCCCCGGCAAATGTCTTAGGGACCTTTTAGACAACCATACAGATTGAAAATATTTGTTTTTCTTCATTAAATTGAAACTTGTATAATACAATAATTTTCAGAATTAAAAAATTTTTACAATTGACTTTCCCTCCATATATTGTAGCTTGTACGTGAGTTTGCCCTAGACGAGCCGGTAGCTAATGGACCACATACGAGATCTGCTCAAAAAGTATCGCGAATTTTCAATTTCCGCGGGTTACGTATATTCGATTTTCGTTTTTGTGGCGTTATGTTGGTACTCCTGTCTCTCACTTATGCCGACAAGTTCGGCCATTTTAAATTTTCAGTTAATTTTTGACAGCTGCTTTGCTTGCACGTGTTTTGGCTCGTCTTCAATTTTTGTCTATTCCAAAAAATTAATCAAAAAATCTGTATCAAATTTTGTGTGAAAAACAAAATTAATTGCGCGGACGCATTCCGAATGTTGACTGTGGCATATGGTGAAGCTACCTTGGACCTAAGCAACGTTTATCGGTGGTACAAAATGTTCTCAGAGGGCCGAGAGAAAAGCATGCCGGACGCCCGAGCACGTCAACAACAGACGAAAACAGTGATGAAGTGAAAAAAATAGTATTGGACAATCGTCGAATCATCGTTAGAAAAGTTGCTGAGGACTTAAACATATCGATTGGCTCGTTCCATTCGATTTTTACCAATGATTTTTTCGTGAGACGGGTCGCCGTGAAATTCGTACCAAAACTGCTCAATTTGGACCAAAAACAACATCGAATTAATATTGCTAAGGAGCTGTTGGAATCTGTCCGCGACGACCCAAATTTGCTCCAAAGGATCATAACTGGTGACGAATCATGGGTTTATGGTTATGAAGTGGAAACCAAAGGTCAATCATTCCAATGGAAGCTGCCGCACAAGCCAAGACCGAAAAAAGCGCGCCAAGTTCAGTCGAATGTGAAGGTTTTGCTTAAAGTTTTCTTCGATTGCAGGGGTGTGGTGCATCATGAGAACAGTCAATAAGGAATATTACCTACAAGTTATGCGCAAGTTGCGCCAAGCAATCCGCCAAAAACGCCCGGATTTGTGGAAGAACAAAAGTTGGCTTTTGCACCATGATAATGCCCGTTGCTTGTACGCGAATTTTTGGCCAAAAACAACACACTAATAATACCGCAGCCACCGTATTCCCCAGATCTGCCCCCCTGTAAGTTTTTCTTATTCCCTAAACTGAAGAGCACCATGAAAGGACGACTCTACGTTACGATTGAGGAGATAAAGACGGCATCGAAGGAGGAGCTGAACAAGATCACAAAAAATGATCTTTTGAAGTGCTTCGAGGATTGAAAAAAAACGTTGGCACAAGTGTATAATATCTGGAGGGGATTACTGTGAAGGGGACAAAATAGATATTCATGAATAAATAAATAATTTTTGAAAAAAACACAAAATTAGTGATACTTTTTGAACAGACCTCGTAGAACAAAGGAGGGCAAATGAGACTCTTAGAGCCGCATACGGCCCTTCGTTGCGTTAAGTACGATTTCCATTGGAAATTTATATCCGTTTATTGATTAAGGTTAAATTTATTAATTTTTTATCTCATTAAATTTAGTAAGGTAAGTGAAACGATCATGTCGAATGGAGTCGCTTTGACAGTAGGTCTTCGGGTGAATTAAATTAAATTAAAATTTGATTTTTTTTTGTATCTTTAATACTAGTAACTATGGTGTGATCCATTATAATATACGAAAAACCGAAATGTGTCTGCCATTAACCTCATGCGTGCTAACTCCTGCCATAGAATAGGATAAGCGAAGTTGTGTTTTTCTAGTGTGTTACGAAAAATTTAATAGAGGAATTCGGAGAAACGATATGTTATAAAATTTTTTCTAAAGCCTGGTGGATCAGCCGATTTGACAAGTTTTTCGGTGACATAAAGTGTTGTTTTATAAAATTTTTTCTAAAGCCTGGTGGATCAGCTGATTTGACAAGTTTTTCGGTGACATAAAGTGTTTAGGAGGCCGAGAAGTAATAAAAGGCCCAAAAATGGATTGTTCACCTTGACAATGACCAGTACCATACTGTCATCTCCATCATAGAGTTTAAAATAATGGGATGTTTGTCGTTCCACAGTCTCCTATTCACCTGATCTACGCCCGTGTTTTTCTTCTTCCCAAGATCAAATAACACTTGAAGAGATGTCATTTTAGTAGTGTGGATAAGATCTTAAGGACTATAACCGAGGAGTTGTGAGGGGTGGAGGGAGTTTGAAATCGTTAATTAAGTCATAAATTGTTAAATAAAAAATTCAAATTATTTATGCTGTACTTAATTTATTTAAATAGATACTAATTTTTTTAGCAGGAATATTGGTTTTTTTTCTTCAATTGTCGACCTTAATGGCAAAAATACTCGAACTTTGGTCGGAATGAAAAAATTTTAAATTAATTTTGGATAAACAATATTTTAGATCGGTATTTATGTTAGCCTCAAGACAGAAAATTCGGCGCATTTTCATTATGAATCAAAGCAAATATCATTATTATTTCATTTTTAATTGAAAATAGTTTCAAAGTAAGCTTCCAGTTTCAAATTTTAACTAATAAGTTTCCAATAATCATTCTGAAAACAAGAAATTTTTTTCCAGAATTCAATAATATTTATACACAAGCACATTGATCTACCGAGTGTACTATCAATAATTTTAACTTCTTTAGTAGGTGCACAAGTTTTAAAAACAATAAATCCTCCCCTACCCCCCTCATATGAGATATCATTCATGATATGAACCAAGGCAACATCTACGGAAGCAATATTAGGCCGGGACCATCCTGCCCAAGCACAAAACATTCAAGATTCTAATTTTAATCAAATAATTCTGCACAAAATTGTTAACAGATCAAAAAAAAAATTTGAATAAAAATATTCTCTAGAAATACAAGCTTTTAAAACTTATCTTTAAATACTACTTTGTTAATGTTAGCATTTGTTTCTAACATAACTCATTCCAAATATTATTAATAATAATAATATTTTTTACTTCTATTTATTCAATTAAGGATATTATGTATTTAAAAATATAATTAAACAAATAAGAAATAAAAACTGATCAATTTAGTTGCATTTTATTCAGTTATTACGTTGAGTAAATCGAAATTGTCGAACCAAATGGAATCAAGTCAAATCAAATCGAATCGAATCGAATCGGAACGTATTGATTTAAATCGAAATGCCTACGATAGATTGATAGTTTTGCCTCTAACTAATTTGGAGGGAGCTGATTGAATTTAAGTAGAGCTAAATGGAGGAGTAGTCCTCTTTTTCGATTTGAGTAGAAACATTTCGAGATGTCATGCAAGTTTGAATCGGTTTTTAACGTTTCTTTCTTGTTTTCTGATTATTCAGCTACTACTCGTATTAGAATGAACTATGAATATCGTAATCAATACTGGTCATATGTATGTAGTTACAGGATAGAAGTAGTCATCAACCTACCTGCGATAAGTATATGTACGGTTCTACAATTCCAGAGTTGAAGGCTATACCAAATATGTATGAATTCTGGACACACGATGCTCGTATGTGAGCCAGGCAAGGAGTTAGATGCGGGATGAATATTTACATAACCATGTGGTTCGATCGTCAGTTGTGTCGACTCGAAACAACTCCAGGCTCGATTACCGTAAACATATATGCTAATAGTATTCACTTATGGCTCACAAATTGACTTTCCACAAGTTTTGATTTATTTCGCTGAACAGACATTCCGATAAGACGTAGAGAGGCATCACAGTGTTTTGATCGTAGCCAATTCGATCTGATTCGAAGGTCTTAAATAATCTTCGTAATCACCCTATATCAGTGATGTCTACCTAGTTTTGTCTCATGTATGGCTATCTAATACAACTGCCTATGTACATACCTATGAACGTTCAGAGTTCGTTCTAGCGTATTAATCAATACAAGGGCTCAACTTAAGACGATGGATTGAAGATAATGATAGCGTATTATGTAGATGATAGTTGCGATTTACATTTTAACCAGGACAATGCTTAATAACGCAATCAGAACTTCTTATTTTATCCATTATTTATTTTATAGTTTCATAAGTCGACGATGGAGATCTGGCCATTCACTGTCTATGCCTGTACGCAATACGGGCGTGTTTAGTTCTGATACAAAACAATATTGTACATCCTCCAATAAGGCTTATACCTATGGGATACAATATCCACAACCCATCACACCTCGTATTAGTTGCTTTTTTCACTGAAAGTGATTGAATCACGTCGATTACACAGATCCGTACCGTTTATAACCTTTTGAGTTAGGCATATTGAACGCCCGCCGCCATGCATATCTATTCAGATCAATAAAAATACGGGAGGCCCCAAGGTGCTCATATCGAACCTACTAAGTAAGATTCGATCTGTTTAAGATAATTTGAATATTTTCTGTTTCTTGTGTGAATTCCAGATTATTGTGTTTCCGTTGAATGTTTTTATTCTAATTGACCCTGATTGGAAAGTGTTGGCGCAGCACCTATTTTCCTATTAAACCAAAATAAAACATACAAAATAACAATAACCAAACGATAATAAATGCAAAAAAAAACCCCAACGATCAGGAGTATTTACAATAATAATCATCATAGATGCAAATACAGGCCATTGATTGTTGCTTCTCGTGCCGATCTAATCTAATAGGAAAGGATCATTAGCATAAAATTGCATTTTTGTATATAAAATTACCCAAGTTTGGTTGGAGTTCAATAAACCTACCTTCTGAATCGCAATATCAAAAACAAACAAAATTCAAATTTTAACTAACGAATATCTTATCCATATAAGAGCACATAAGAGTACATCAATGATTACTATTTAATATGATAATTAAATTTTGCTTTGGTTTTATTGGACTTTTTGCTATTTAAAATAAAAAATAAAATGTTTTAATGTCACATAACTTTTAATATTTAAATAGACATTTTTTAAATTTAGTTTTTGAATTTAAAATTATTCTTTAAATATTTTTTAATAAGAGTGTTCAAGTAGTTAGTATTCTTTTGACCAGATATAAAGGGTTATCCAATATATAATTCGAAAAGTTTAGTTAAATAGATCTTATTTATAATTGAGGTTTAAACTTAAATATATATATATTTAATTATATTAAATAAACACTGCTATCGCGACTTAAATACGAGGTCTGTTCAAAAAGTATCGCAAATTTTGAATTTCCGTGGGTTACGTATATTCGATTTCCGATATTTTTTGTAGCGTTATATTGGTACTCATATCTCCCACTTATGTCGACAAGTTCGGATATTTTGAATGTTCAGTTAATTTTTGACAGATACTTTGCTTGCACGTGTTTTGGCTCGTCTTCGATTTTTGCCCATTTTCGACCAAAAACAGCATCGCATTAACATTGCTAAGGAGCTGTTGGACTCTGTTCGCGACAACCCAAATTTGCTGCAAAGGGTCATAACTGGTTTATGGTTATAATGTAGAAACCAAAGGTCAATCAAACCAATGGAAGCTGCCGCACAAGCCAAAACCGAAAAAAGCGCCAAGTTCGGTCGAATGTGACGGTTTTGCTTACAGTTTTCTTCGATTGCAGCGGCGTGGAGCATCATGAGTTCTTGCCACAGGGTCGAACCGTCTATAAGGAATATTACCTATAAGTTATGCGCAAGTTGCGCGAAGCAATCCACCGGAAACGCCCGGATTTGTGGAAGAACAAAAATTGGCTTTTAGACCATGATAACGCCCCTGCTCACGCATCGGATTTTTGGTTTTTAAATGCTTCCAAATTTAGAAATTGTAGTTTTTTTTTACGTAGTGTTACACTAAAAAAAAAGAAACGGCGTCAAATCGAACGATCTTGGAGATAAATTGGCAATACCAAATCTAGACAATTTTGTATAAATTTATGTCGTATTCTGTGGCTTGCCTATGTTGAAATCACATATTATCCAAGTAAAAATTTTTAAGTTTAGACCAAAAAAAAATCGGTTATCACACGGCCATACCGCTCAGAATTTATTTACGGTCACTGTTTCTTCTTATTAATTTGGAGGAAAAAAACTACGGGCCAATAACACATTTAGATAAAAAATACACAACAAACAGTCATTTTTCGTTAATACAATGGCCTCTTCATAGTTACTTGTGGCTTCTAAAACCCTGATATATGGAAATTTTGTTTATCGACGTATCCACCCCGATCAAGAATAGAGCCTCATTTCTCGTTTCTCGATTGGTGGATAAGTCGAGAAAGTTGGTCATTTTTCTAGCAAAATGTGGCTGCGGTAAAATTATTTCTTTTGCAAAATTTTTAAAAAAAATTCTACAATTAACAATTGCAAATTTTATACTTAATAAAAGGACTATACTTTTCAAACTGATAAATGGATAATCCGTTATGATTAGTTGATAACAAACTATGTGAATTCAAAGCTAGAAGACTTAAAAATTTGTTAATAAATTTCATGTGAAAAATACGTTCACATTTGTTATGATATTTTACTACCAATAAATAATATGCAGACTTCAGAAAAATAGAAATCGTAACAAATTCTCATAGTAACCATCTTTAAACTGCAATATATAAAAATATCCTTTTTTAAACCCTATCAGAAGGAGACATAACTAACATAAAATCGATCATACATAATTCGTTGAAAAAATCTTTTTCCACTTTGCAATGTCGCAATTCTGGAATTTGGGAAGATTTCCATCATCGTTACGTTACCATTTTTAATCCAGAAAATCCTTTAAAAAAGTTGATTGGCGTCATCGATCCCCCGTACATTTACAATAACGATGCTATTTTTTTTCCTGTGCTAACTTAGTAAGTAAAAATATATAGTAAGGCAGAGCCTTTATTTCTGAAACATAAGCCAGAATTCGTAGATTTCTGTGACTAGCACATACTTAACGGCAGCAACTACTTGCCCTATCATCCCATCATTTTATGAAACAGCTCATACCCCTTTCATTTCAGCAGTGACTGACCAAAACTGCCCAATAATCCGTTCATTCAAAAAGTCTGCTCGCATTTGATAAAAAGCAATTTCCGTTAAACGAACGATTGCATTTCAGTTGGCCGATTGGACTTTTGAGTTCTTAAAATCATGACGTACGAAGCTGGTCATAATGTCTGTCAATAGTACAGGAGGGTAGGTAAAAGTAGGTGAAAATGTTCTTTTTTCCTTATTTCTTTATTTTTTTTGAAAATTGGAAATGCGTTTGGCTAGTTCGATAAGTGCACATATATTTATGGATATTAGCCAGTGGAGTCTAGTAGGCGTGTACCATTCATGATTTGACTCTCAATAATGAACGGTGTGGGAGATTGGCTCCTTCCCATTTGGTGTCATATGTGGATCCATTTTCCTTTTATTGCAACCCCCATATAGCCATTCTCACATAACTTCAAACCGTTTTACGGAACACCATTTACTTGTCTGCTTCCATCGAATTGACCATTACTGTTGTTGTTATCCACATGTTATGATGACTCCTCTCCATTTGGTATTTGCACATTTGGCTATCGACAATTTCGAAAAAACAAAAAATATGAAAGAAAAATGGAAGAAATAAAAACCACAAAGAAAAAAAAACTGTCGTCGATTATGCTTTTTCAAAAATTTCTCGATTTCTTTCTTTTTTCTCGACGATATTTTTTGTGTCCACCCTGATTAAACATTAATTAATGCAAACAATGGACGAAGCATACAAAAGCATCGACAGGACGAGTAACGTCGCGTTCGGAATTTATTTTCCATGAATTTTCATTTTTTGTCTGCACCATAACTGTCTCTGGTACTACCGTCAATTCTGCACAAACAGTGCTTACCCTCCCTCAGTTCGCCATGACCTCAAGGGTGAGATGACCACACCACATTACAATCATTGTACCAAACGATGATCAACTGAAATCATACATAAAAAAACACAAAGTGGAAAAGAAAAAATCACAAAAGCTCTCAACGAATATGCCCTTCCAACTTGACAATATACAACGTACAATTGCATCGGTATTACGAAACACTAGAGTCGGAATTGTCTGCTCACCCATCCGATATTGAGAATTGAAGCCTCAGACGATTTCGCGTTGTCACCTACGAGCTCCATACACGAATAAGTGGATAGGTAACTCTATCACCTATGCGACCAACTGCATTTCAATTCACCTTCTCTGATTGTTAGGATTGTGGCTATTGTGTCCTGCCTGGGTCCTAGATTATTGACCGCTCAACGACTGTCAATTTTTTTTTATTGTTGATAAAATCAAAAATTTTCTTCTTTTTCTTTAGCTCATTGCCCGTTCAACAAAACAACACATTATTGCCTTTTTGGATTCTTTTGTTTTATATATTTTTTCCTCAAAATAAAAAAAAATGGGCGTCTGCATTTTAGATTATTTCGATTTAACTAATTTTTATGTTCATATCCCAATGTTAGGCATATAAAAAAAAAGAAGGAAAAGAGCAAAAAGCTTTTAAAAGTCTGACTTTGACACTTCTTTTAATATTTTCCACAGGCTAGAGTAGGCCATCTGTTAGGTTTTTTTTCAACTTTCAAAATATCTGTCAAAACACACAAGTCACGATTTTTTTTTGAATCTGTCAAAAAGTAGTGCAATTTTAATCATAGATTTGTTATTAATAGAAGAATTCATTTTAATGAACCAAAATTGCTACAGTAAAAATAACATGTCATCAAAAATCATCTTTAGCGACGTTGGCTACAATAACAAACAAAACAATCAAATTTGGGGCGCAAAAAACCCTCATGTGACTTACGAAAAACCGACGCATCCTAAAAATGTCACTGTTTGTTTAGCGCGGCTTATCAGCTGATGCAAAATGATCGCAAAGCCACCATTTCAATGAATTGTGAACAATATGGTGACATGTTAATGAAATTTGTTGTTGCCTAAATTATTAAATGCATTGAAGGAAACGCTGATGTGAACTGCCCGCAAAAATCTTGCATTTTGTCACCATTGGACTGTTTTCTTTGAGACTATTTAAATGAAAATCGTATGTTAGTAATTCAAAAGCAAACAAAAGATTTAAAGAACAACATTCGACAAGAAATTGAGGCCGCTGAACCACTTTTATTGGAAAAAGTCATTGAAAATTTCAATGCTCTGATGCACTTTTCATTTCAAATAGCTTCAAAGAAATGGTGCGAATATAAGTAACATAATTTTTTATACATAATTGTTTTACAATAGTAAAAGTTTTAATGTTTTACTCAAAAATCAATTTAAAACCAAAAAACAGATGAGACGACGCAAGCTTAATTATTTTTGTTTTTAAAAAAAATATGTTAAAGCATATGATTCATAAAAGAAGAAAACAAATACTTTCAGGTCAAAGTAATTGAAATAAGATTTGGTATGCAATATTACTTGCTGGTAGATCATTTTTACTAAGAATAATTGAAAGTTTCTCAAATAAAAAAGGGGAAAAGAAACCAAAATGTAAGTAGAACTAAAATGCGTTTGCTGTGGAAAAATCACAGTGTTGCTAGGAGCATAAAAATGTCATTACTAAACTCGATCAATTAATTATGGCTTGTCCGACGGAGATTAATATAGGCTCAAAAATACAGAGTCTCATTTAGAAACTTCTCTCTACCCTGCAGTCGGTTAATGGAAACTTATTTTATGTTTATGCGTACTTTGTTGTTGATTTTCTTTTATTCGAATGCATTTTAATTATATTCAAAATGGTTTTATATTTTTAAATGCAATTATGCTCATAGGGGAACAGGGCGTTGATATTATACATGTGTAACAGTAGAAAATACGACTCTAGAATATTCACTGTATCGAAAATGGTCCTATGCGTTGAGTGGGGAGAATGAGTAACGTTCAAAGTTGATTTCTTATTCTGACCTGAATACTATCGAAAATCTCGGATATTGCCTTGAAGTTCGTGCTTTGGATTGACGATCTGAGCATGTGAGTTATTGTAATTAGCTCGACGCAAACAAAACATTCTTTCAGGGTTCGGTAATCGAATTTCAGTGAGTTTAAAATAAAGTGAACCCAATTTTATGAGCACATGTGACGACTGTAAAACCTCGAAATATAACCAAAAAGTCGACAATTTTTTAAGACTAAATGGTCGATAATAGTTTTGTCCCATAGATGGTCCCAAATGCCGGCCTTTGTTTGATGTCAACTGGTTACCAAGAATATACCCGAACGACTTATTGGCTTATACCTGTACCAACCTGAACCAAATGTATTGGCTTACTAACAATTAAGCGCAGACCAATTCGGCTTTGCAATTTTATTACTTTTGTGAGAATTGATACTTTTATTCTGTTATGGTTAATTAGTGCAGCTTTACAAACAGAAAATTTAATTTTGGTCCATTTTCAATACTTAAAAATATAATATTTGTTGTAAAAGAAATATTGAATCATAAAAAAGGGTTGCATTTGAGTATTCCTATATTTTTAGTAGTTCCACTACAGTTTTAATTTTTTGAAAAATAAATCTTAATTTTTTTAAGTAAAGGGCTTTTTATCTTTGACAGCCTGTTAATTTGACATTTAAAATGATAGCGTTGTCATTTTTATACGTTTGTGTTTTGCTATAATAACCATTTAATCATAGTTAACAATAAAAATATTATGATTGACTAAGCGGATTTTTGGCTGAATGACAACGTAAATAAGCAAAATTGTCGGATCTGGGATAAAAAGCAACCACAACAGTTCCAAGAGCTTTCTTTGCATCTAGGAAAAGTTACTATCTCGTGTGGCTTTTTGTCGAGCAGTATCCTTAAGGGCAGTGTGACGGTAACTGTCAATGATGAGAGGTATCCAGATTTATTTTGGCCTTAATTGAACGATGTCGACCAATAAGTTCCTTGTTTCAACTCCTGTGTGTGTGACCTACCACACATCAGTTGAAACAAGAAACTTATTGAAAACGAAGTTTCCAAATCGCCTTATTTCGAAATATGCTGATGTCACTACGTTAAATCAATGCTCTATTCCAATAAATCAACAATACTTTCCGAGCTAGAGAACAATATTGGTAATTCAAGCCATCAGATAAACTCAGTCTAAAATATGGGGAATAATCATCAAAATTAGACCTTTCGGATCACTTTCTGTATACGAAGCTGTGGAAGTCATTTGAACGATGTTATTTTTAATTAATAATGAAAGGTTAAGCGTCTTTAATGAAAAACCTTTTATTTATAGAATATTTCCAAAGTATTAAAACGATTTTCTTGGCGTGAATTTTTTGCTTTGAAAAAAAGGTTGTTTAATAAAAAGTTGTTTTTTTTTTAGGCAAGTAATTTAATAACTGCTCGAGTTACTTTCAAAAATTAAGAAACAATATAAAAAAACAATCTTTTTCGAAAACAAAAGTTCACTCGAAATGGACATGACACTCCCGCAATAATGATTACTTCCATGTTCGTAGTTTTGTTTCGATCAACCTGCACGCCACTGCACGGCATACTCGTAGCATGATTGCTTGTCGTACGTTGAATGCAGCAGTAAATGTTGCGCAGCATTTTGTATTTTGTACAGACGTGGGCGTTCATAATTTGTAATTAACAATTAATGAGATGCATATGACGTATGAGACGAACAATCCCTCAATGTACGAGGAGAAGAAAAGCCAAGTAAAATTGCCATAATGACGACGGCAAAATAGTCGTAGGTGTATGGAAGAGCACTACCGATGGTAAGGGCTATATTTATATTGAAGGGAAAGCCACTGATAACACCACGCACACGTTCAAACGAGATGCACACCACCCCGAACTGAGTTGCTCTTCCCATTAGCCTTTGTTGTTTATGATGATCTGATCGTAAGATGCTCTCTGCTCTTGGTAATTAATAGGGTGATTGTATTGCCTTGCATATATTGCCTCATTTAGACCATCACCTTTGCCATGTACTGTGCTCGTAGTTGTTTGTAGCTAACAAAATAACCAAGAGAATAAAATTAAACTGAAAATTATATGCAAAACGAAGAGGTCCAAGGTAAAATTGAAATGAGTACAAAGAGGAAAATTTGTTTTTATGTAGCAAATGGAAGAGACCAGAGAATAGTTGCCAATTGGGGTTAAATGGGATATAAAAGGTAAAAATCGTTTACAAATTCTCAATGAGGTTTGGTCATCGATATGATGTTATAAATCCATAATTTGACAAGAAAGCAAATATATTTTTAATATAAAATTAATTAAAATGATTTTGTCAACAATTTTTTTTTAACAGTGTTATCCAATTTCAGGTAAACGGAAAGTAAAATTTAAAAAAAAATACACTTTAAATTAAGATTTTGATAAAATAATTTTTTTTATAATATTATCTAAATAGTCACCAGCAAACTTATTCAATGATTTTATTTTTTTGAGGTAATTTTTGATGATTTTGTCGCACTTTGATTTTTAAATATTTTTAAGTTTACCAAACTCTTATAATTCTGCTATTTGCGAACTTTTATCGCAAAAAACCATTATTGTTGTATGGCTTGTGCTGAGATTTTTTTTGAAACCACATTAAAATCTTCAACAAAAAAAATTTGGTAGTCATACAATAATAGTCTCTCTTTCTTCATTTTCTAAAAATACGGGCCAATGACAACTTCAGACCAAAATGCATACCAGACAGTCCCTGTTCACGGACACAATCAACACCAAGTGAGAAATAAGCCCAGGCCTGTTATTATCCAATATGTATATATTCTACGTATATTCTACCTAATTTTTATGCATTATCCAATATGTTAAAATTAAATAAAATCTCAAATATTTGAAATAAATAAATGCTATTTTAAATAACATACGTGTATGTTTTTAACAACTCAAATTCAAAGCCAAACTTACATATTTTGCTAAAATTGTTTTTTGAACTTTTCATTTCAAAATATTGCTTTATGAATTAAGAAAATTTCTTACAATAGCTTCTCTATAGTCATTTATAAAGATTTTTAGAGTCTTAAATATGAAAATTTTAATTATATTAACTAATCATAAAAACTAGCCTCATCGCTGAAGAAAATTTTGTACGAAACTTAGATTACGGAAGAATTACTACTATTGCGGAACTTTTTTAACAAATTTTCCAACTTTTCTTTAATAATAAACCTTTCCATAATACATAATGGCATATTTTAAGGTAATTTAGTGTTATTTTTAATATTATAATTTTTAAACAGTTATTGGAAGAGCAGGGCTGCATTTTTAGAACCATAAAATGGATATTGTTATAATACTTTTAGTCTTCATACTTTAATCTTTTTGATCATATAAAAAAAATATTCCTGAAGTGAAACTTTTGGACCAATTGGAAATTTACCATTTTCCTACAAATGTAGGTATACATATTTACTTCTATAAGATACCAAGAGAGGCGAGTATTTATGGTGCATGCGTTACAGGGAGCCGAGAGATTTATGGTGTACCCATAAGTAATATGGTCAGTTACAGTCGAATATAATAAGGTAAAAAGTGAGACTTTCCACCATTCATCACTGTGTACTAAATATACATATTCCCATAAATGTAGTACGGTCCATACAAAATTTGATTTATATTTCCACAAATACCAGCATACCTCCCCCTCCCCCATATTAGTTAAACGAAGAACAAATAAGTTAATTTACAAACACTCGTAAATATCAGAATTTGTACACATTATTTATTGTATGAAGTTAACCGAATAAATACAGCATTAAATATTTCATGTTCAATAAGAAAGATTAAGAAATCCAATAAAAACAATTAAATACTCTCTTGACTCCAATCAGATTTTCTTAAGAACAAGAACAAAATATAAATAAGTAAATGTTATAAGAAATTAAAAGCATACTCTTAAAAATATCAAAAATAAATAAATAAATAAATAAAAAATAATAATAATCAAATTTTTTGTAAAAAACAAAAAAAGAAAAAAAAAGAAGAATGGACTTTGGTCTGAGGGTAATTGGGGGGTTATGAGGATTAATTCTTCGCCAACGATTGAATACTTAAGAAAACCAAAAAAAAAAATAATAATAATAAAAATTAACTTAGCACAATATCAAAAGCATATTTTGTGCCTGTACAAGCCCTCTGGCCATATTCTATAATCACGATTTATATTAATGAGTTTAATGTTTGGGTAAAATGTGTACATGCGTTACAATCACGGATAAATTATAAATTTATAACCGCACAGGTAATTATCATTACAGCTTGTGTTCGATCTGTTTTTATGTGAATTGTGAGCGAGAGTATATACGAAATTTGAAATGGTCAGAGCTGTACGCGGGGAAAACGGACTAGCAAACGATCGAGTACATGGTACAGAAAATCGGCAAAGGGGATTCGAAGAAAGAGCAAAATAGTTACAAGAAGCAAACGGTACTTAAGAAGGTGCAGCTTATGTTGGCCTAAAACCAGGTAAGATCATGATGAATAGAAGGAATTCGATTGAGACAATTGCGATGTAGACGGAGAGTTATACGTATAAGACGGTTGTTGGGCTGCGAGATGTGTGTGCTAAGCCTTTGCTCCAGCCTTAGTGGACCGACTTTTAATCCTAACACTTGAAGCTGCATCACGCAAACACAGTTCATCAGCTCCTCAGGTGACTAGGAGCCAGTTTCGTTGATTTCCGATTGTCGAAGACCAACTTCAAGAATTAATCAGTTCCAAGAGGGCCTTGGTACGTGAGGAAATCGAATCAAATGTGGAACAATTTTGTAACGCATCCGGTTTCATGCTCGCTCCCGTATAACTCGGGTACATCTTAAAGACATTCATACTACACATCAGCTACTTTGCATACTAAAATCATCTGTCTCTTTTTCTCTCCAAAGAAATCATACTCAAATCTATCCCTTTTCTAATGGAGGAATCTTTGGAGTTGAATAATGCTAACAGCTACTTACCTCCGACTTAAGATTAATGGGATGTTGTTGAACATTTCCTGATGCTGCGGAGATCGATGAAGACGATGATGTTGGAGACGATGACGATGACGAAGAAGAGGGTGATGGCGAAGCGGTTCGTGTCGCTGCTGTTGCTGTAACTGTACTCGATCCCTTGATCGATGATAATGGGGCGATTGGGGCAGCCGTTGTTGCTGTCGCTGTCGCTGTTGTCAAACTGGTCGAGAATGTTGGTGACGATGATTGGCGTGAAATTGTATCGAATTCGCGTTTCATACCGCCAATCGAGGCGGTTATTGCTTCACAAGGCAGTACGGCACCCAACATTGCTGGAGTATCGGCGTTACTACTTTCAGTCTCTTCAGCACCCTCTGCCATATCAGATTCGCATCCCGACTCGTCTAAGGATAAATTTAAAAAAAAAACAGAAAATTATCAATAACATAATTGAAAATAATAAAAAACTTGTTTATTAAAAATTTGTTCATATTACTTAAGTTAGTAAATAGTAATTTTAATTTCAAAATAAGTAAAAGATTCTTTCTAAAAATTTCTGGATATTGACACATTTTTAAGATCTCGATAAAAATATACTCAAGTGATAACAAAACTTTAGCAAACTTATTTTAAACCATATTTTTTAAATCTTAAAATTATCTGGACTACAACAACTCATAATAATAACATATACATTTCTTCCTTAAATATAAAATATGTACACAAATACAATTAAGATAAAATGAAATTTAAAAAACAAAAAATATGCTCATAATAATAACAAATAATGATAAACTGAAGCTGTCGTCATCATCTCGAGAAGAAAATCAGGGTTAACTAATGCATTGACCTAAGACTATATTAATGAATATGTTTACTGAAGATACAATATCGAAATAATACGCAAATATCACAATTTATTATCGTATTCTCTTTTAAATTTATTTTAAATTATCTGAAAATTCTTAGTTCAATTTATTTTTATTCAAATTTATTTTGATTATTATAAACGAAAATTTTATTAAACAGATTCATACCCACTAAAAAGTAACAAATATTATTCTGTTAGAAAATTTAAAGAAAAGCAATCCTTCCAAATAGGATATTTAAAATTTGTATATTTAAAAATGAACATATGCTGGGCAGTTTTTTTCTGATATCACCTGAGACCTATTTTGTGGTATAAAAACTGAAAGCAAATGGGATCAATTGACTCAAAATATTCTTTGAGGTATAATCTAATAGTTAAGAAAATCGTTTGTATTTAAATATAATTCAAGATAAAATAAATCTAAAGTTGATTTTCAAGATTAAAAAATTAAAATATGCACTTTTAAGTGAAAGAAAAGAGTTATCCAATTTGTGCTTTGGCAAGTAAAGTTCAACCAAACACACTTAAAACATAGATTTTGATTAAATTTATGTTAAAATTTTTTCCTTTATTATTTTGACAATATTTCATTTATTATACTGCATAAACATTTCCATTATGTGCACACAAAAAAAATAATTTTACTCAAAAAGTCCCCAACATTCAGATTTTTTTTGATAAATTTTGAAAATAATATGTCAAAAATATCATCAATCGTTTTTGCGGTAAGTGTAAGATGCTAATTTGATAATTTAATAGAATAATGAGTATAGTTAATATGAAAATTATATAATAAAAAAAAAATTTACTACAAAAATTCCTAAACGATTTTTTGCAGAACTTGATTGTCATTCGGTTATTATTTATTTAGTATTTATTATTAAATACTGTAAAAATTAAAACAAATTACCTTCACATAAATGATTTTTTACGTATTTTTATAGGAAAAGGTCGAACGGCGTCAAATCGCACGATCTTAGAGGCACATTGACATCATTAAATGCCAAAATTACTAGTTCTGAATCCGGATCACTCAGAATCGAAGGTAATAGTTTTTGCTTCTTCACTTTCAAAGAAACAAAATCCACACCCGATAGTCACTTTTCACTGATACACTCGTGATTTAATAGAGCGCACACGTGGTATCCATCGAGCGAAAAATAATCCTCAATCATAACCTCTTAAAGCATAAAACGGGGCTACGGCAGAATCACCACTTTTATAGAAAGTTTTTTACAATTTTATTGCATTGATTGCTGATTATACAATCCTAAATAAAATATAACAAATTTTACCATAAATAAATTTTATCCTAAACGACGTATTTATTTGACAGCTCTCAATTGGCAGGGTTGTATTTCCCAACTCTGAAATGGATAACCCATTATTACCAAAATGGGTCGATCGAAAATACTAATTCAAAAGATTTCGATATGATTAAATTTTATTTTCTTCGAATGCACCCTATTCGAAATTATTTAAAATTGCATAAATTAAAACCAAAAACTCTATTAATTATACATTAAAATCCCAATCCGCTAATGGTAAGTATAAAAGTAGTTTTTTTTTCTCTATTTACTGGCATCTTTTTAATGGTCAATCCAGCAATAAAGAAAGATCTGAATATTCATTAAATAATAATAATTAATTAAAAAGACCCAAAAACAATAACAAAATAAAATAAATATGAAACTAGTTATGCCATATTTGGCATTTCACTTAAGAGTAAAAACAAACTTTTAAAAAAAAAATAGAAGAAAAAGTCCTACGCTAAGGGGTTCTTGGCGAATGTTTATGAATGGGGGAAACCATAAAATGGACGTTCTCATCAATCTCGAGGGGTGAGTTTAATTAGTAAGAAAAATATTTTTTTAAAATCAACCAAATACACATGTAAGTCCTTTTATTTTGATATGATTTTTTGTGTATTTTTTTTTTGGCAGTGGAATTATGATAAAATCTATGCGCATGTATGCATGATTATAAATTCGTTAATAAAAGGGGGCATATCGGAGAATTGGGAAGGAACGCGCAATCAGACAGAGGAAGTAAGTATGTACTCTCGAACTAATATGGGTAAGTATCTTCGTTAATTTATTTATTTTTCAAAAGGCAGGGAATTATTATATTTTTCATATAATGAATATTATAAGGAAAGGACGCATCGTCCAAGCTAAAAGAGAATGAAAAACAAAAATACGATTCATGACGAAGCCGCTTATATGCACAATATGAAAATTATAAAAATAAAAAAAAAATGAGAAAAGCAGTGGCCTTATCGCAATTAAATATGAAATTTTTTATTAGCCAAATGGCATGCCGTTTTCGGGGGGAGAAAAAATTGTTTCCCCTAACAATGTAGTGGCTGAGGCTCTCAGTGTGTGCGCCTATGTGTGCACAATTAATAAGGCCAAGCCTGGCCAGAAAAAGAAAACGAACACGACGTTAATGTACACATTTTCATTGAATTCCCCAAACTTGATGCATTTTACACTATAATTTCGTTAATTATCGACAGAATTGCACGCCCATCGAAATTACTGTGCATGTGATGTGAGTGGTTCGGCCGCACCACACCGGCTACTTCAGATTATGAGCATTCAACGAGGTACATACAAGTGACTGGTCCTGGAAGCGAACTAGTCCTACCAAACGGCTTTTCAGGAATCCTGCATTTCTACCTTCTGGTAAATGTGTAAGTCAGGACATCATACGAATCCTTCCCTATCGGCGTTCTACTGTAGTAGAACACCAGTAACAGCAGTAAAATCATTGTGCATATAAAAAGTGCAGTGTGGTGGTGAATTTTCACTGCACATCACAAACACCCCTTCTCCGTTCAATATTCTTCAATACAGTTGTTACATATGCACATAATAAGTATTTTTGATTAATATCGTACTTATGATTAAAAATAAAAATTCTTCTTGAGAAGCGAAAATTTCTCCGATCAAACAGACAAATTCTGAATTCACCATTTTGGATAGTATTTTTGCGGAATATTGAATGAAATTTCTTTTAATCGTAATCGTAATTGACATGCATTTGCTCGTAGTGCGACTGGGGTAAGGTAGGTGTTTATCTGAAAACCAATTCATAAAAACAAATCTAAATTAAGGGCGAAAATTGTTTTAAGCGGCGCTTATCATATGAACCTCGTTTTGAATCATGCATGGAATATTTTCGGGGAAAAATTACCATCACCCTCACCTAAGCCAAATGGAATAAATCCAAATCAGAATGGAATAAATACCAATTACATGTGCTATAGTGGACAGAAATAAGCTGATGGGAAGAAAGCTGAAAATCCCAAAACTAAAGTAAATCCGAACTTGAGCAACCCTCCGAAACAAGACATGAATAATGATGATCACAAAGACAGGATGATGAGTGAATATTTTCTGATTTCTACTCATACTACTAACTAACTACCCTTAGTTTGCTCTTATCAAAATATGTACAACAAATTTTTGTATACATTTTCATCGTTTTCATTCGAAGTTAATTTCGCACTTCAATCAAATAAAAACGTGTACTTTCTATTGAATTCAAAATGGTTCTAGGGTAAAACGGTACAAGCAACATTTATTTTTCCCTAAATCTAAATTTGGTATTATTATTTATCTATAAAATATTATGATAAAAATATAATCAATCGTTTGTGGGGTAAGCGTAAGAGGTCTTTTTGATAATTTAATGTTATAATGAGGGATGTTGATATGAAAATTGCATAATGCATAATGAGCACAGCTGAGTAAGGCAATCATAAAAACTTTTTCTTTGTGGGAGGAAGGTTAGTGGGTTTATTTAATAAAATTCTTTTTAATTAAATTTTTCAGAAATATTCTTTTAGTTGAAATTAGCTCAAAATATCTTTGAGTAAAAATATAAATTAGGATATAAAAAAAAAATATAAAATTTCCATAAAAATTTATTTACGATCTTATTCAGAACTTTTTACAATTAATTCATAATAATTTAACTTTTAAAGTTGAAAACCATATTTCAAGGGAAAGCTGGCACAATATGGGGAAGTCTTCCTTTGACTTTAAGTGATACAAAAGTGTTATCCAATTTGTAGTTTGAAAAGTACAGTCGTATTATTTAACAAATTTTTTAAAAAAATATTTTATTTAAGGTAAAATTTATTTAGATTTAAATTTCCCATTTGATATTACGGATTATTTTATTATAAATTAATGCGTTAGAGAGTTGATAAAAGTGGTAATTTTGACGTAGGCACGTTTCGCGCTGTAAGAGGGCTCAATTTTTAGATTTTATTTTTCTTAGGTCTGAATTTTATTTATTGTTAGCTAAATATAAAGAATTTTTTTTACATTTTTAGCTAAATACAAAGAATTTTTTTTTTTGGTATCAAATTTTCTATTACTTAGCTAAGAATTTATACAGAATATATTAACATTATCCATTTTATGATTCTAAAATTATTGACAGCTGCTACACATATATGTTCTTTAGGATAATTTATTTTTATCTTAATATCCGCCATTTTATATAAAAATTTAGTTAACTACCAAATAATATGTCGTATATATTAATTTTATTTTAATAAAAGTAGTGATTTGGTAGTAGTGACAATTTGCACTTAGAAAGGAATTTATTTTTAATCGGTGGATACATAAATTGTTATAAATGTGGCTCTTGAAAGCAAAATTGCCATAAATTTGGCTCTTGAAAATCTATAAGTAACTATAAAAAAGTTACAATATTTTATCTGGGAAAATTAACTGTCTGGTATTCATTTTAGTCTATAGTTGTCATTGGTCCATTTTTATTTGAAGCGCTATGGACGTATAGTAATTAATTTTTTTTGACTTGATCTTAAAGATTTCAATCTGGATTATATGTGATTTTAAAAAACCGATGCCATAGGGCACAAAATAAATGTTTTTTCACTATATTGAGAGAAAAGTTTGTAAAACGGGTAATTTCGATATTTGATAATGCTAATTAAAGTACAAAATTGTCCTATTTAACGCTGTTGAACTATTTCTGGTAAAACTATGCTAAATAATATATTAACGTAGACAATCTTTAAATTTTAAGGCATTTAAAAATGAATATCCGTGAAGTAATGACGAATATTCATTTTTAAATGCCCTAAAAGTAATTAAAAAATTTTCTCAAAAGGATCGAGGAGTCGATCCTTTTGAGAAAATTTTTTAATTACTTTTAGGGCATTTAAAAATGAATATTCGTCATTACGAATTTTTAAGGAAATTTATTAAATAATTTCATATTTTATGCGTAATGGTAATATTTAAATAACTATAATAAAATAAAAGTTCAATTAAAATCAAATGTTCAATGTGTTTTATTTAATTTTACTTTCTAGAACATAAACTGGATAGCCCCCCTACTCTCAAAAAATTTCTATATTATTGTCATAGACCCTTTAATAATTATTATATATAAACTATTCAAAACAATACCATCATATATATTTTATGAAATAATATTATTAAAAAAAAAACTACTTTTAAAGATAAATATGGTATTTTTTTTATTTTTTAAACAAACACACACGGTGCAATTAGAAATTTTTTAAATGATAATCGATTAGATAGCAAATCTAATTACTTGACGCCAACTATTGTACTCACAAATAATAGACGTTATTTAAACTAAAGCTGATCTGAGGTGATTTGCATTATCGTTCAAAAGTTAAATACATTAAAAAGTCTAAAAAAAAGCTTTCATATACTCGAACGTTTATATATTACGCAATTGGGATAGTAATCAATTTGTTTTTGTCTTAACAGAGCAACGTAATCGATTGTGGGGGGAGGGAGCTTTAGTGTCCGCGTATGATTTGTCACCTTCATGTGCCTAACGTGACATATTTTCAATTTCAATATCGAATAGTTAAGTTACTCATTCAATTTAGCTTGAGTTTTTAAGTACACAATATTATTTTATATCTATTGTAGTTAATATTAGAGTGTTTTTTTTCTGTTTTATTTTCTAATTTCAATTAATATTATTTTGTTTTTTTTTTCTTCTTCTTCTTCTTAACATTTAATATAATATTTTTACCCCTTGGATTTTGGTCTAGTAATAATGAAGCATAGAAATTGACACGATTTTCCATTTGAGAATGGCTAGGCGTGATGTTTTGCGTGGTAGCCTGTGTAATAATTACCAGTAGATTAATCGTAATTAATAAGTATAGAAGAGGAAAGGAATATGAGACTTTTAAAGGAACAAAGTAAGGAGAATTAGTGGAGGCGAGAAAAAGATAGCGATCAAGGGGAAGATAGTCGGACAAAATTGAATAAAATGGTATCTTATTACTTGTCTCTGTAATTAACTCGCCTCATGGACTTAATTTAGGGACAGTTAATACTAAGTTGCTTATTTAATTGCCCCCCTCAATGATATTGGTAGCTGAACTAAGACAGTTTTCGTTCATATCGAAATTGTTGTCTTATTGTCACTTCTCAATAATGGCCAGAGACAGAGACCTTCATGGCAGATAGGGTAATAAGACATACAACAAAACACCTCTGGGGCATTTTATGCAATAATAGTTTATTTTTTAAGAGGTTTTCTTAAGGAAAACAAAAACTAAAAAAACTGTAAAATTATTATACGTGTATACGTGGGCTACTATATATATTTCTGGCCTAATAATGAAAATGCGAATATTTATCAACGAAAAAGGTTTTATTGTTTTTCAAAATATTCTCCATCAAGATTTATACACTTTTGCATGCGCTCAAACCAATTTTCGAAGCACTTTTTCCACTCCGATTGAGACACCTCCAAAACATGGTTTTTGAATGCTTCAACAGCATCTTCTGGCGACGAAAATTAAAAAGAAGTCATTGGGTGCCAAGTCAGGGCTGTACGGAGGATGACCCATCAATTCGACGTTTTGTCCGGTCAAAAAGGCGCTGGTTTGAGCCGATGTGTGAGAGCTCGCATTGTCATGGTGCACAATGATTCGACTTCTCTTGTTCGTTTTTCGAATTTCTCCGAAGACTTCAGGCAAACAAATGGTGGTGTACCACTCAGAATTGACCGTCCTACGTTGCACAAGCGGAACAGTCGCCACATGACCAGTTTTGCCAAAGAAACAAGCGACCATTTGCTTCGAAGTGCTTCTTCCACGAACAACTTTCGTTGGATTTGACTCGTCTTGGAAGACCCACACGGTCGATTGCTGTTTTGTTTCGGGCTCATACGCATAGATCCATGATTCGTCACCTGTGACGATCTTATAAACGTCTTTTGAAGCACCGCGATCGTATTTTTTCAGCATTTCTTTACACCAATCCACACGAGCCTTTTTTTGAGCGATTGTCAAATTGTGCGGGATCCAACGAGAACAAACCTTTTTTACGGCCAGGTGTTCATGCAATATCGAATGTATGCTGGTGGGAGAAATGCCTAGGCATGCCTCTATCTCACGGTATGTCACATGACGGTCTTGCATTATCAGTTCACGTACGGCATCGATGTTTTCTGGAACAACGGCTGTTTTTGGACGACCTTCACGGAATTCGTCTTTGAGCGAGCGTCGGCCACGATTGAATTCGTTGTACCAGTTTTTCACAGTGCTATAGGATGGTGCTTCATAGCCATACAAAGATTTAAGTTCATCGATGCACTCTTGTCGTGATAATCCACGTCGAAAGTTGTGAAAAATGATCGCACGAAAATGTTCACGAGTTAATTCCATTTTTTTGCCAAATTGATTTTTTCAAGTCACTGTAAACAACACAAATGATAGTCGTACGTCAAAACGTTCTGAGTACGTTTATGCTAAAAAATGTCAAACTTTCCAATGGAAATGTCAGATCGCACCTGGCAACACTTAGTGTTGCCTAGGCCAGAAATATATATAGTAGCCTACGTATAAGGAAGCAGATATTCAATAAAACTTCATAGTAGATATGAAAGAAATGCAATTTAAACTTAATAAAAGATCAAGTAAGATGAAAGTTGGTAAAAAAAAAATTTACCTTAAAAAGTTCACATTCCAAAATAGTAATTATTTTATTAGTAAAGTGATAATTTTTTTAAAACTATTCTCTTTTAGATATAAAATAAAATATGTTTGATTGTATGTGTATAGGCCAGGGGCCATTTTGTAGCGCCATGACCATGAGGCCATTTCATAGTATCATATTGCATGTGGACTAGCTCGAGGAAGTAATTAGTCGTTGTTAAATTTGGTGGAGCAAATTGAGTGGTTTTTGAAAATTATAATGATGTCTAGAAAATATAGTGGAAGGAGTAAGGAGCCCTGTTCAAAAAGAAACTCTGATCACCTCAAGTTTGGTATAACGGACGAGCTTGGATACTGAAAATAAAATCATGGGTAAGTGTGTGTGGGTGGTTTGCCCAACTTGAATTAAAAATTATTTTTTTCCATTTTTATAATTAATTTAAAAAAAAAATTAATTGAATTTCTAAAGGTTTTATAGGTGGAATTATTTCAAAAGGATCGTATAAAAAAATATTATGGCGCGTCAAGATAAATGTTACAAGAAATGAAATTGTATTTTTTTTAATTTAAATAATATTTACAATAATACACAATTTGTAATCAGCAGATTTTTTTAAAACGAAAATACATATAGGAGAATACACCTATCGATATCGCCTTAAGAACGGAGATAATTTATTTTGTAATTTAAAAAAATCTAGTGTAAGGGTGGGAGTGAACAGTTTTATTACTGGAAGAGTAAAAAGATGGTGTAATAGACGAGAATGGATTTTTTTATAACGAGAGATGCACTGTTAATTTTTTTATAAGAGATATAAGAACGAATAGATCACGATGCATAACAACACTCTTTCGTATATAAAAGGGAGAATTTATTAATTTTTCGAAGGATTCAGGATTATAAAGTTAGTCGAATCCCAAGGCTTGGGGTCGTATAGTAATAATTTACTATTTATTTTTGTACGCTTTAAATTTTTGTCTAGGAATTGTCGTAATTGTTTGTATCGTCGGTTAAGTTCAACCGTTTGTCGATACAAAGTTCAAGGTAACGCACGCTCGTGTTCTGTCATATCAGAGGCATGTTTTCTTCAAATTGTAAAAGTAACATGAACACATTTTTAAGCCAGACTTTTTAAGAAGTGGAAGTAGTTTTGTAAAATAGTGGTGACTATGGAAAAATATTTACGTTGGGTAAGAATGGCTGTATCGACAGTTGGGATATCATTGTGACAAGAAATATCATGGGTATAAATGTCGTAAAGTGTTGGACCTAAGATGCTCTCTTGAGGGACACCGCCAGAGATAGAATATATGTCAAAATATTTCAAAAAGTGGCTAACTGAATGTAACGGGGCTTAAGGATGTGAAAATAACCAGAGGGTAAGACTCGCTGCAGCTTCCAAAGCAATCCAGCATACCATTCACGGTCGAAAGATTGAAATTAAAACTAAATTTTTAAAAAATTAGTAAGCTTTACTAAGGCTCTTACATCTAGTGTGCAGCGGTTCTGATTTCAGATTCAGCTAGTACCTTAGTCTAATGAACTGAATTGTTATAACGCTCAAAACTTATATTTTTGGAAGAATTTTACCTTTTTCATTTTATTTTTACAGATATTGATAACTACAAACATATTTACAAGCAGATTTATATAATAGTAAAATTAAATTAAAGGGTTATGAGGAGTAAACAGCAATCGGATTTGCTCCTGCTAGCGTGAGCTTATATTAAGAGTAAGAATTTTAATAAATCTTTTCAAAATAAGACACAGTAACATCATGAACAAAAGGGACAAATCCAATTTCTTCAGTTAAAAAAAGACTTGACGAAATATTTTTAACAGAAGGAATTAGATTCGATGGGAATTGGAAAGCTTGGTATAGCGGCTAAGATCTATTCTCTAAGTCTATATTGGTTTCAGTAGGATAGAACTGTTTTTAGAAATAATATCAAAAAGAAAATTTTTTTAAGCTATAGGAAAATCTAGTTTAGGTGATTTATTATAAAATGAACGAATCGAAAACTATAACTTTAAAAATGGATTGATTATTTTAGTAGGTAAAAAACAATATTTCTTTTGTTACACTCTTAAAGTATTTTTTTTTTTTTTAAAAACTCACGAATATTAAATACTGTAATTAATTATTATTTTCATTTAATATTATAAAAAAATATTGTTTTTAATATAAAATTGTAATTTGTTTTTAATTTAAAGAAAAGATAATTCATGTATTTTTGAATTACGTAAAATTTTTGGTATTTTGAACAGAATGTGTTAGCTAAACAAAACCAACTTTTCATTGAATATGGTCTATAAGAAAGAATATCAGCATATTTTAGTCTTTTAGTCTACAAATCCAGATACTTAAATGTTAAAAAGCAGATAATTTTCGTTAAAAACTAATGAAGGCAAAGCGTCATTATTGCCTCTCGTATTCCAAGAGATCAATTAACAATAAATTACATACTGAGTCTTGCATGCAAATGAATATGTTCTTGTTTCCAGGCTGTTAAAAAATTGACATTGATGAACGTAACGTACTCACTCGTACACAGTCCCATACAAATATGCGATCAGATCATCACATGTCTCTGCTATAGAAAATACATCTCGAAAAGCAAAGAAATTATACGTACGTGATTATGAATACGTTAAATAAATACACATTCGCATTTAGTAAATAATTCAATCTTTTATAATGCAGATGGAAAGAAAAACAGATTTTATTGCTTATTGACTTATAAATTACTGAATGTTGAATTCATAATTAATTCAAGTTTAAAAGCAACATTAAAATAATTAAAGCCAATTCAAAGTAATCTTTGGGCTTTCCAATTGCTATTGTGCTCCTACAAAGTTTTTATACGAGTATGACTTTGTTTACCAGGAAATTGTAGTGTTCGTTCTAATACGAGCAGAGAGAACACTTAACATCATCCAGTAATATTTCTTAAAGCATAATTTTTTTCTCTTTATTCTATTCCATCGTATTTGAACATTATTGTATATTCACAAATACATATAGGCATGTACATAAGTAGATTGAAAGTTTATTATTAAAAAAAAACTACATTTTAAGCCTTTAGTTTTTGGTTTTATGAGAATTTATTCTCTTAGTAGTTTTATAAGCAATAAATTCCTTATTAATCTAGAGAAACTATTTAAATAGTAAAAATTTCGATATAAAAATAGTAAAATTATAATTACACAAAAATAGTAAATTTACGGTCGTATTAGGCCTGAAAATTAATTTGCTAGTACGAGTTGTGGCAGAAAAGTAATCAGACTTTTGGGTAATACAGCTTACAACGATAACAAGTTTTTGAATGACATTAAATATTTTCGGAGTGAAAAACGAAACTCGCCGTCAATATAAAAAACTTATGAAAATATGGAACGAAAGATGTCTCGCTTGTGAGGTCAGACCGTTAGAAAAAGGCTCAGAAAAAAGCGTTCTTTGTGTGTGATCAGACATTTCAGAGAATTGGAATTGAATCATTTCAGAGATTCCTTTGGTTTCCTAACCAATTAGCCCCCCCCCTCCCAATTCACCTAATCTAAGTCCATGTGACTTCTTGTTCAAAAAATATCAACAACAAAAATATAAAAAACCCTCATCTTGGTAATGTCGATAAAATCCAAATGGATGTAACCGAGGAGCTGTAAGCAATTCTAGTTGGAGCCGTCAAGCACTGTAACGAATAATGGAAATACTGCCACCGTTGATAAATAGCTTGGCCAAAAGAACTATTTTATGAAAAAAGTTTTATTATTTTTCTGCCACACTTCGTATATAAAGTCTCTGATACAAGGACCAGATGGCCAGACAATTTCCCTACAACTAATTCAGCTCTAACATTGATACTAGCTGATCTTTAATGCACAAAGTCTTAAATAAGAACACTTTGTATCTAAAAATCTAAATAAAATCTCAGTAATTATCTGTGCCCAAGCCGTGTCCTGCATCCACCATTACTCGTTCGATCACCGAAGTTAAGCAAAACTGACGCGGTGTTATTACTGTGGTGAGTCCCATCCGCTTGCCAAAGGGTTTTAAAAAATCACCAAATACTGTTTAATATCGTGGAGATGATAAAAATTCAAATAATAAACAAAATCTCAGTAAATTTTATTCTCTAATAAAATATAATAATTTGGAACAAATTTTAAATTTTACTTACAATTTTTTTAAAGGAAGAAAACGTTACATAATTAATATTGTGTTTGATACGTTTAAAAAAAATTAAGAGAAAATTTCATTTTTTAAATATGAATATTTTTATGAAATCTAACAAAATAACTAATTAATGCGGAGATATTCACACTTACCGGACGCTAAAGTGATCACTGAACTCTTAAATGAATCCGTCTTGTTAACTCTCTTCAGCTCTGTCCAATATCAGATTCTTTTTGGTCAAAGTGTCCGAAGCGTATAATTGTCATAATGGCACATGTCCAGTTAGCATAAAATAGAAAGAGAACTTCTTTTAATTAATCAATTCATTTTTAATTAGTTATTTTTAGAATTAATCATGATCAACATATTTCTGTTCTCTAATAATTACAAGCTAAAATTATAAAATGCACGCATACACGCAATTTTCTTTTAATTTATTTTATTATCATCTGCTATAGATAAAAATATGATATTATATGAAAAATATTTTATTAGAAAAATAGGTTAATATACAAAATATTTAGAAAAAAATTATTGACTATTGTTATTTATTGCACTATTAAAAGGAGGTCAGTTCTTAAGGAATGCTATAAATATTTCTTAATAATGTTTTAAGCATAAAAATGTTGTTATAATATTAGTGAAAAATGAAGAAAGAAAGAATTTTCTATAATAAGAGAGAGAGATAGAGAAATAAATTTAGAAAATGATTTTTTGATATTTTCTCCAAAATGGCAGTAATAATGGACTATTCATTTTGATAGTTGGAAGGTGCATTGCTGTTATCGATACAATTGTTCAACAAATATACAATTTAGAATAATATTTAATTAGAATAATGTTTGCCATTTTTATTTTCCTTTTTTTAAAAGGATCTTAAAAAAATCAGCAGATACACCTGAAATTTTTTAAAGATACTTATTGGCAAATGGGTGCTGAAACAGCAGAATTTGGATGACAATATTTCTAGCAATGAGGCTTTTTTCTTGCTGGATAGATATGGGGCTTTAAAAATTTACTAATAACTATAGAAAAGCCTCTGTATTTCTTAAAGTGACTCTTTAGTGTGCAGATTTGTCTGAAGGTGTAATCGACCCGTATTTCCTTATATATAAATGAATAAGAAGAGACTGTTATCGTCAATTCTGAGCGCCTAATATTGAAGGTTTTAATCTGGACAAACTATGGTTTTAACAAAAAACTACATTAGGTCTAGATTAAATTTTGTTAACTTAGAATTGAATAAAATTGAAAGGCTAACGCTTCCCGGGCGCTCTTTGCACAAACAAAATTGTTCGAACACTTCCCATGACGCGTTATTAGTCTCCAAAATTGACGCCGTTGATCGGTAAAAATCAAAATCAAAAACTACCTCCAAAGGATCATGTAAAATATTTAATTTTTTTCATAATGGCAATACACATAAACAATACAATTCCGAAAGGATTTTATTTGATATTATTTTTTAAAGCACAAATTAGATAGTCCTCATCCTTAAAGTTGCGCAATAACTAAAGATAAAAAGGATATAAAAATAAATAGATAACTTTTACAACCATAACACTAAGCCAATATAATAGAAAAATTTAGTTGCACTATTAAAAAAAACACATCTTCTCAAGAACAGTAGCAAAAGGACCATCTCCAACAAAAGCTGTATACCATTTGTAGCAGAATAATTGACCAAATTAAGTTCGATTTATGCTGCATGGCACAATCTAATGACGACATTACCAGATGACAATTTGCTTATATTTATTTTAAATTATTTTTAATTGATTAGTTTCATTCTAGATAATTTAGGAATTGAGGGACTGAACTTACTAGTATGTGATGGGTAAATATCCACTTGGTACTAATAAAAAAAACTAAAACTAAAACTATCACAGATAAAAACAATTTCGTCATCTTTAACGCAGAGGGCAAAAATATTAACAAAATTATGAAATATTTTACAATCGAAATTCATGCATTCTGTTGTCTGTTTTCGTATGATTGATCAAGAAAAAAATCAATAAAATCAATAAAATCAGCAATAACAGTTGTAATAATAATAATAATAATAATAATAATAATAATAAGAGTGAAAGAAATAAGAATGAAAATGCCTGAAGGCAAATATTTTAAGACAGTGATGGAGAGAGCACAATACTTCCACTGTGCATATTAACATTCGAACATTCGAATATGGACAGATACTCGTAAATTAAGTAGAGTTTGCGTCTGATTCTTGATTTAGGGGGTCCTAATTTATTCCAAACACAAGAGCAAACTCCAAATGAATTGAGAATTGTACAATTGAAAAACCAAACGACAAAGTCGTGATTCGAGGCATATTTTAATTATGCTTAACAGCTTATGCGCGTACAGGCTTACGCACACGTTCGAACAATGTTCGATGGTCGTTTCCTCCGAGCACAAAACAATATTAATAATTTCGGACTTGGACTATTATGAAATTAACGAATCTCAAATAATACTTAAGTCACTCATAAGAGAAGCTATTGGAGCAAAAAGAGCAATGCCAAGAAGGGGGGGGGAATCCATGTACGTGCGTAAATAGAACTTGAAATGATTAAGGCTTTTAATAAAAATTCCATTTAACGACGATTTCCATATCAACTATGTATCTATGCATCTACGAAATGGCAGTCATTATTACTACCACCACATCTCGTTCGTTCTTAATATATCGTCTTAATAGAAAATGAAAAAGAAAAACAATAAGCCAAACACCAATAAAACAATAAATTAATAATGAACCAACAATGTCCGTTGAACAATTTCGAAATGAACAAAATCAAAATTTTCAAATACGCGTCTATGTAGATGGATACGAGCATTTTCGAAACGGCCGCTTCCCTTAATTGAAGCCTTGAATTTTGCTCCATTTAATCATTCACTAAACGTAAATGATAGCAAATTAGTCACACCAATTTACAAATTATCAACGCGATATTATGCTAAAATTTCATATTAATTATAATTACTAGAATTTCAAGTAGTACAATTATTTCTGGATAAAGTTACTCATGCCTTGGTAATTTAACAAATAATCAAAAGTAAAAAAGATATTTTCACCTTTTCTACACAAACACATTTTTTTAAATTAATTTTCTGTTATACAATTGAAATTAGAAAATAATATAATTCAGATGGAAAAGATACGAATTTTTAATATCTATTTTAATTTGAATTATATTATTTTGAAAATATTTTTTCAATATGAAATTTTCTTATGAAATTATATTTAGTGAAATTTTTTGTTCATATTTTTTTTAAGAATATTTAATTAAATCCGAATTCATCCAGGATATTCATCATTTGTCACTTTTTGTTATATTTTATTTGATATCTCGAAATACATAAACATTGTAACAATCAGATTTTATGACGAGACACTTCAATAACAGGAGAAGACACTTGAAAGCAAATACCGATAGTAGCTTGTCCACCCGGATTGTCCGGGAAGTAATTTCGTTTTTTTTTATAAAAATGAAAGACGATTATATTATAGTGAATTAATATTTTATTCAATTAAATGTTGTCCAGTCTGATCCAAACCCTTTGCCATCTTTCTGGCAGTAGCATAATTCCATGCTCATAAAATGTTTGTTCTTTGCTGGCAAAAAACTGATCTTAGTGATTTTTGGCCTTCTCATTTAAATTAAACGTTTTACCGTCTAAAAAATGTTGTAGGGACCGGAACAAATGATAATCAGAAGGTGCTGGGTCCGGAGAGTATGGTGAGTGTGGCAGTATATCCCATCCAAGCTCTAAAAGCTTTTGCCGAGTGGTCAAACTTGTATGTGGTTTCGTATTATCCTGTTGTAACACTATACCTTTCCTATTGACCAATTCTGGCCATTTTTCTGTAAGGGAATCATTCAATTTGTCCAACTGATGACAGTACACTTCAAAATTGATCGTTGTGTTGCTCGGTAGAAGCTCAAAATAACCGATTCCTTTGAAATCCCACCAAACAGATAGCATAACCTTTATTTAATGAATATTGGCTGTCGAAGTGCTTTGAGCCGATTCATCTTTTTTACTCCAGGATCTTTTGCACTTAACATTGTTGTAGACAACCCATTTTCATCCCCAGTGATGATACGCTTCAAAAATCGATCATTTTCTTGGCGTTTGAGAATCAAATCACAAACGTCAATGCGACGGCACAAATTTTTTTCCGTAAAAAAATAAGGAACCTATATGTTGTGCTTTGAGATTAAACCTAGTCTTTTCAGATGATCATGAACGGTCGAATTCTAATGCCTTTATTGTGTCTTCATCAGCTTCAACTGGCCTTCCAAAACGTGGTGCATCGTCGAGATCAAAATTGCCGGATGGAAATTTTTCAAACCAGTTTTGGCACTGGCGCTCACTTAACACATCTTCTCAATATACAACGGCTAGTTTTTTCTTGCTTGAACAGCATTTTTATCTTTTCTATAGTAAAAAAGTAAAATATGCCGAAAATTCTGTTTTTCACCTTCCATATTTAAAAGGGTATCAAAAGGGTATTTAAAACTACTATGTAGAATCAATCGAAGCAAACCTTTCTATGTCAGCTGTCAAAATACATATGATTATGCTGCTTAAGTGTGAAGTTGGTTGTGAAAAAATAAAATTAATTCCTCTGTTGGAAAACAACCCAATATTAACGCCGCAATAGTGTTAATTCCGGACAACCCAATGTTAACGCCGCGATAGTGTTTCTGGAGAAAGTAACAGAGCAATGTTTTCTAATAAGAGGTTTATTGTGGTAGGATAGTCGGGTATGAAACTTTTTATAACGAGAAACACATAAGTTCTGGATAAAGTGGGCATTAAAGTTACGATGGATAACTTTGCTAAGAACATAGAATGGATCATCAATGATATTTCGGGGTATTTTCGATTGAAAGGTTTAGATTAATGAGTAATTGGAACGCTTAGTAGAATTCCAGAGTTCAATACTGTAAGTCCAGATTGGTTTTAAAATTGTATTATAGATTAAAAGTTTGTTTTTAATGATAGTTTTTAACTAATGTCCAGTAGTCTAAGTAGTAGTCGATAACGCCTGTTAGCTTCAATTCGTTTTGATTTTATGTGGGTTTGTCCAAGTTAGTCGGTTGTCTAGTCCAAGGTACGTATTTTGTCTTTGGGTTTAATGATGTTGGCATTAAGGTATATTAGAATGGGGGATCGTTACAGAGTGTGAAAATACTCTTTCAGTCATTTACTTTCACTCTCCACCTCGTAAACTAGTCCGGGAGATTTCTGATATGAGATTGGAAGCTATTTGGATATTGGAGTGAGAGGCAACAATAGCGGTTTTAGGTTAAGTTGAGATGTTAAAGGTATAAATATTGTATGGAAATGGACCAAGAATACTACTTTGAGGAACATCAGTTGTAATATGGTATATTTCTGTTATTATTTTTTTTTAAACAAAGTTATTGTGACACTAAAAATTTACATTTGAATACAAATGTTACTGGAAATAGGCTTTAAAAAATTTTTGTTTTAGTATAATTTCTAAAAAGAAATATGTATTTAAGAAAAAAAAAAACCCATTACCCCTCTTCCTTCAAAAAAAAACAATCGAAATATCTACTTCTGCATCCATTATCAAAAATCTTTTTTTATGTCCACTATCAAAATCGCATTTTCACTGTCGTTGAAACTATTTTCATTAAAGATAGGTAATTTCTACTACCTATGACAAAACTGATCGATAATTTTTGATAATTATAAAAATTTCCTAAAATATAAATCCGTTAGTCTTTTGCAAATAAAAATGAAGATCGATTTTGCACCAACATAAGCAAATTATTATTATTAATAATTTAATTATGAGATTTTACTTTTAAACGAGTGAGCTTAAAAGATTACAAATAATATTTTTAATTATTGTTCAATTATTAATACTTAAAATCATACTCTACTCAATACTTCCCTTTACTGATTAGTAAATAATTAATAACACTTTTATGTCATCATAAAAATTTTAATTAAAACAAAAATTAAAATATTTATTAAATATATTCTTAAATTAATCTAGATTTTAAAATGTTTAAAACAGTTTAAAAGATTAAAAAAATTTACGAAAAATTCATAATTTTGACAGAGATATCTGGTAACAATGAGTATTTTCTCTCCTCTTAGCTTGGATGTTAGTCTGTCCTAGACGTGCAATTCAAGATTCAAGTTTATAGAGTTTTTTTGTATGTTTTTTGGTATGTAAGGTCCCTTAGACACGTGCCAGGATTTTTGTCACTTCATTGTTTATGTGAGAAGTTCTCATATTAATGAGACTAGTCTACTGGTTAGTAGGGTAGAGTAGTGAGACTAGTTAGATTTTGTTCAGCAGATTTATATGTTGTAGGAAATCAAAGAAGGGTTGTGGGATTGGAGTTGTTGGATCCAGGAGCTCCACCGTAAGAGGAATCCTGCTTATGAAGTGATTGTTGGTCAGGTGGCACTCATATTGTACGTGGGTGAAATTGAATTAAGTACCACAGGATTGGCATAGAGGACGGTTGGTCTTACCAAAATGAAAATTATGATTGAGACCAGTATGTCTAATCCTAATTTTGAGGACCTTATGTGCCCAGAATTTTGATATGAATGTTAAATAAGCTGGTCTACTGGTAATTACCCAATGAGTTCACAAAATGGTTTTAGTTTGGCATTCTGTTAGTGCTGAAAATTACCCGTGATAAGTAAACTTGAAACAACAATGTTCCGCCAAAATTTGTGTTACGTTTAGTAATTCCGGGAGTTCGGCTTACGAAAAGTTATAGTGAGCCGCCTATAAGGCACATTCTATATCACAAGAATGAGTTTCTTGTTGCAAGACGCACCTCGCTAATCTGATAAAAATGTGAAACTATTTCAGTATTTCTATATAAAAAAAGTCTTTTATTTGTAAATGAGTCCTTGAAAGGCTCAAGAGAAGGGTTCTTTATATCAGATCGGGCATTGCAGCCACGTGGCCAATCAAACGGTATCAAAGAGTTTTCATTTAAAAAAGGTATTACTATGGCTCCCCAGTTCTCCTATTCACCTAATGCTACCCACATGACTTTATTTTGTTCCCTAAGTTCAAAAAGCAGTTAAATAGTCGTCATCATTGATATTTAAACTAGTGTAACCGAGAAGCCAAAGACCATTCAAGTTAAAGCCCCGCAACACTGTTACGAAGAGTGGAGACAACGCCTTCGCCGATTTATAGCTGCCCAAGAGAATTACTTTGAATGGGATAGTATTAATGTCATAAAAATCAAATAAAATTATTGGAAAAAAATCAGTCTCTTTACTTTTCTACACCTTCTATAATCTGAACTAATAGTGGACAAGCATAAAAATATTTTTTTATTGCATATTTACTATCTGCAATATTTTTTAATTATAAACATTTAAATACTCATTTTAAATTCTTAAAAAATATCCATCAAAATAATTAAAAATAAAATTCATAATTACTAAATAAACTAATATTAAATTTAAAAAATTACAAAACAAGAATTTACAATCTGAAAAAAATTTATGCCGCAATTTATCTAATGCAATTTTTAAATTTACACTCAGATGATAAAAATGAAAAACTGCATTTATTATATAATTTTGAGAAATAGTATTTTCATATTTTAAATGACTGAATGGTGCGACTAAAGTCATAAACGAATAGATATAATTTTAAGAAAATATTACTTCGCATTTATGAGTGCAACTACAAATAATAAAATCGGCATGGAGAGGGAAAAAAATGCATAAAAGGACTTTTTTTTTTTTTTATATATATATATATATATTTTAAAGAAAAACAGAAGGAAAAAGTATATCAGGTGCAGCACAAGCAATTAACATGTTTCATTAATCATGACATTAGACTAGCCGATAGCAAAAAAGTAACATGCAACGAGGCAAAAAGGAGTTGCAGCTACAGTCGCCCATATAATCTTGGCTCCAACTTGTGGACTCCAACTTTCCACCATCAACAATTCCAAGTCCAGTTTAAGTCGCAATATACCCCTCCTCCCCATCATCCATAGACGGTTTCGGACCCACAACTGATCATTACAATACAATTAATAATTATAATCGCTGTTGCCGACTAGACCGCCATAAAATAACGCTGCATAATCAGTTTTTCTAGTTAATTTCAACAAAATCTTACTGCGCTTAGCTTTATGTTGCACTTTATTATTTTTACTCCCATTTTTATATTATTTTTTATTTCTTTGATAGTAAATATTTCGCTTATGCCAATGTCTATTATTAAATTGTATGGTCACTAGTATAACGTTGCCGGAATGTGTTGGAGTGCATATTTACGAGTACGTACGAACCACTTCGACTAGCTCTTTACGAGTAAATGCCATTTAAATGGAACTCATTACATTGAAAGGTAAAACAAAATAAAAATATTGCTAATTAGCGCAAATAAAAAATATGGCAAATACAATAAATAATGATTTTCTCAATTATTTTAATAAATTGAACGTTGGTCAGAGTGTATTATTACGAGTAAATACGATCTGAACTTAAAGGTATGTACAAGTAACCAAGCCAGTACACAACAGGATTTCTCGAGGAGCTTAACGAATGTTATTGCAGGTTTTCACAAATATTAGTGAACTAAGGTAAATACTACCCCAACAAGTATCCTTTTCTTTCAGTGGAAAATATAATCGTTCATAATAAAAATGGAATGAGCAGCGAATTCCTTCGACTTTGCAGATAGTACACACTGGGACACATACTGGAGAACGGATGGACAGTGTATCTGAAATGTATATAAGATAAATTATTACACAAACTTGTTTAATTATCGTAAGTTATTACGTGATAATATTTAGATTAGAAAATGGATTAAGATACGCGGTAAGTTAAATAAATATAATGCAATGGTGGGCCCTATATATTATTCTGAATCAGTTGACGATGATTCTTGACAAAGCACCTATTGAGGTGAGAGGTGATTTTAAAAAATTGTCATACAATTTATATGAGAAGTAATTGTACTTTTTGCATTAGAAAACATAATTTTCCGATGACTTGATTGACAGTAAAAAATTTTGGTTTTGTAACCAATTTTATAATTTTACAATACGAAGATTTGATATTTTTTTATGATTAAAGATAAAAATATTCAAAAAAAAAATTTCAAAAATGGCGGACTTTTCAAAATTTTTGCAATTAAATTTTTGCATTTTTAGAAAAAAATTTTAAAAATATTTTTAAATTAAATAAATTAAGTTAAAATAAATATTTATTTTTTTCATAAATTAATATAATACTTTTAATAACACAGATATTCGAAAATTACTAAATTTATTTTCGCTTTTGTGGTCTAATTTTTTACTATGAACAAATATCCCGTCGCAAGATACGAAAATATTTTAAACATGCTTCCAGAATAAAAATTTTTCTGGTTTATGGAAATTTTTAATAATTTAATATTTTATTAATAATAACTTATTCTTACCATATGCAAAAAAAAATTTCAAAATCTTTTCATAAAGGCATATTTTTTGTAAAGTTTTATCCACTTTGGGCTTTTGAAAGCAAATTTAACTAAAGCAACTTTTCGATATAAATTTTGATAAAATTTTTAATTATTTCTATTATGGCTGTATTTTGGCCATTACTAGACAAATGTTGGTTATTTAAATGCTTTAAAGTTTATTAACGGCGCCCCAATATGCCAATTGACTTCACTAAATCTCGAAATAACGCGTCCTGGGAACTATTCGCACAATAAAACCAAAATCGGTAGTGATATGTAACTTCTCGCGCTACTTTGTTTAAATTACATATAATCCACATTGAAGTTTTCAAAATTAAGCAAAAATAATTTAGTCATCAATGAAATATAGGCCAAAGATACTTACAAACCAAAAGGTACACTAGACTTCTTCAAAATTACTTGTGGATTTTCAGAGCCCTATATATGATAATGTTGCTTATGAAAGAAAAAGAATTATACCTTAACACTGAAGAAAAAGTTGTAATTTTTTTAGCGAAACCTGTATAATAACCATATTTATAGAAAGTTTTTACTACTTTAGCGATTTTTTTTATATTTAATTAAGCCATAATACTCGTATAATATGGCAAGATTTATTATAAACAAAAACTATTTTTACGCATATATTAAATTGACATCTGTAACATGACAGGACTTTGTACTTTCTAAAATGCAAAATGGATAACCCTTTATAATTAAATTTAAATAGTGAAATTAAATTCTAATATAACTTTCACAAAATTTTTATTTATTGTATTAAAAAATTAATGTGAAATTCAAATATAAGTTACTAATTTTATTAAAAATTTAATTTATGGTAAAATTAAAAGATTTTTTACTAGTAAAGAAAATATTTTATTAATTAAAAATTTGTTTATATTATTCTTATTTTTTTTTTAAAAATTGTATATATTAAAACTACCTTTAAATTATATACTAAAGAATAGTTTGTATGGGCAAATGATTTTTTCCTTTCAATTTTCAATTAGTTTTCTTAGTGCACCATAAGGAAAACTTCTCCCAACTGACGTCAATTGTTCAGATTAATCTGGTTTACATGATGGACGTTAAATATTTAAAAATGCTAATGGCTTCATTATCATACAAGTGCATAAAACTAAGATTTTAAAATAATTATTGTTTTTTTTTTAATATACGATAGCACGTTCTGTGTAGACTTACTGCTCATTAATTTAAATTACTTAACGTCTTCAACTATTCAGATTTGTATAGTAATTGGCCAGTTCTAATCGACTACAATTAATATAATAAATAATATAAGTTATGAATTTATTCAATAATCGTTCAATTATAATTTAAAAACAAAGTATTTCCTTGATACGAGTAATAAATATTTTTTTTCCTGAACACAGAAATATTAACAAGCCAAACTACACAATAAAAGTTTTGGAAAAGCTCCTTTTTCACAATATATTTCTATAAAATATGAAACAAATTTATTAAAACAAATTATTTTATATAAAATTAGTATGATGAAAGAAATTTAATGACAATCGGACTGACAAATAACAATCAAAACAACAGCCACTAACTTAGCAGCATACAATTGTGATAATCTGTACTTAAAAACACCGTCGAAGACATTTATGACTCCGATTGAAGAGCATTTACCAACGATGGGACAATTGTAAACATAGCTCCCCCTACCGTTAGGAAAATCCCAAAAGATTTAAAACATGCTGCTGGTTGGATATCGGGCGCGTTAAACGAGAACAAATTCCCAGCTAAGAGAGGCACTAATAAAAGTGAAAACAATCCGGAAAAGTTTTTCTGCAAGTCGACGCAATCGAAATTCCTACAAGTGAGAGGATACGGCAGCAGAGTCACAAGAAAAGTTTACTGCCATACGACGACGGGTCGCCGGATACTACAGGTGGAATGAGATTGAAGCTTTTGCCGGTTTTTATTTAGCACCAAATGGGCTAAGTTGTTGCGATTTTGCCGCGCTATTCTGCTTTTCTACTCTGCTCCACGACTCGTTAGAGCCGAAGAGTTTTCCAGCATACACAGCGATCAGCATATGTACTTTTAGCATTATCCAAAAATTATATTCTACAAGTACTTGCGGTGTGGTGCCGAAGTGCTGCTACTGGCCGTCGTCTCCAGCGTCAACATCTTCACCATCGGCTGCACCATCATCATCATCGTCGTCGTCATAATCGTTATCATTACGACGGCTGTTTTGACTTCACTTCCCAATAATAATGGCAGTCATGCCAACTTGCCGTCTTTCTCATTTTCCCATCTTTAACCGAAGCTAACCAGCTAACCGAACAACCACTGTCTAACAACCACAGCCCATTAGTAGAAATCTTGAAGTGAGGGTGTTGAAAGTGTTCGCCGGCAATGAGCAGACGATGTTGAAAGGCACGTCCAAGGGTGCAAAAGAAGCGTAGAATTGGTTCAAGGCTAACTGGGGGCAAATTGTTAGTAGCAAACACAGTCAGGATTGTACCGGGGCGATTGTGCTGGATCAGAACTCGGCGATGATACCTCAGAAGGCACTCAATGAAAACATGAAAGTTGACTACTTACTTTGCCGGATTTTTCTGCAATTTTCACCCCTCTGCCGCGTGTGTGTTCAACTTTTCATGAAAGCTATTCCCATAATTAAATCCGAATGCGAAATCCAAAAAGGCGCGAAATACAGACGCACAAAAGCACGTGGATTAACCAGATAACATCTGAGATCTGATCTACGAGTTCGGTCTCTACTATGTACATACTCTCTATTCTATATTTACTCAACTTTATTATACAAAATCTTCTTCTACTCACAATAGCTATACATACATCTGTACTTACAACCTACCTACTGTACGGAGTACAGCCGATGAGAGTTTTGACTTGGATCTAACCCAAGCCATATTATAACATAGTACGACTAAGAAGAGTATGTTCAGAGTACAAAATTCCCACACACATTATTGTTATGACAGGCGACGAACGGGCTCCATATGGACCGTGTATTTAGTGTAGCCGAGGTAGGGGGCTATGGAGGTGAGTTAATACTTTTCGGCAGTTTCATTCATACACGATTTTGGACTTTCTTCCTTTTCTTTTATTTGCTGTTAAAATTTGTTTTGTTTTGTCTATTTTTTCCGCCTTTTATTTCGTTTGGTTTTTATTTTTTTATTTTTTATAATTAAGTATCTACTTTTAACATTTGATTTTAATTCTATTTTTTTTCTCTCCATAAATGCGTTATGTACATATGCACAAATATGTATTTATATTAATCACATGAAAAAGTTGTTTTTAATCTTCACCACCAAGCACTCTTTGCAATCCGTACCATCATCTTATTAGTATTATTCTAATGATTATAATAATTATTACTATTATTATTATTGTTTTTATTCTTTTATTCGTTTATCCATTAACATATACGAGAACGTATGTATCTCTATGTGCATATGTGTATGTATAGTCGTAGACTCTAATTCAAAAGCACATAATTATGTATCAAAACCACTTTGTTAATTACATATTCGTTGTTGGCTATAGTACGGAGTAATTTCTGAGAATTGGACTCTGGCATCTTGAGTATAAAAACCAATTTAATTTTAATTAATTTTTGTGCTCATTTTTGCTAAAACAATTATAATTATATATTTATGTATGGTATATGCATGTGTGTGTGTGTGTGTGGTAAATTATAAATTTTCATATATACAGATATGTATATCCATAAATAAGCCCCCTTATAAAAACGATTTCTATATTGAAAATCAACCCAACTTAACAACTTTGTTAAAACGATCATATTTGAAATCATGTCAAATATAATATTTTCATATGAACATAAATAAAAGAATAATTTTTTCGATTAGAATAAGAGCCATATTAATATTGTATTCTTTGTTAATTCCGCCCTCCCCCTCCCCTTCCAAAAACTCCTAACAAAATTTATATACACAAATTTCTAATGCATATAATTATTAATAAAATTTTAATTTAAAATATATTATGTTCTTATATTTGCCACATAATATACAAATATTTGGAGACTAGGAAAAGTTTAATGAAATGGGAAAAAGTTGATTTTATTTAATTGAAAATTATGCTCAGTACATACACATATGTATGGAATGAAAATTATGATAATTAGGATTGTTGCATGCAAGAATAACGTTGATAGTTTAAAAATTATAAATGTAATAGTTAGTTTCCTTCGTATACACGAATGATAATAGAGAAAGGCAATAATGTGTAATAAATATTTGAATAGTGGATAAATTTAGATACTCTCTTCAAGTTATAATAGCCAATAAATGTATGTACACTGCAGGCCAAAAGTATACGAACCACCTTCATAATAACATATCTTCTAGAAATCTTTTCTTAAAACTTATTTCTTTGGTTGGCAATAAAAAATTTAAATTTTTTATAATACTTTTTTCGGAAGTTCAAGAATTTAACTTTCTTTAAAGTTAGCCGATATAAATATAAGAGAAGTAGTTTGATCATTTTTTTCTTAATATTTATCTAAAGCTGAAACGTTCTATTTGAATAAAAAAATTCAAAAACATGGAAAAATAATCGTACTGTAGCCTAAGTATGAAATTTCAAAGAATTGCGATTATATATATATATAGAACGTCTATGAAGGTAACTCTTTGAAATTTGAAAAATTGTTAACCGTATATCATCAGACTTTACTGCAGTTTAGTACGGCTAAAATTAATATAGTATAAGTGAGGATTTATTATTATGCAAAATTAGTACAAATAATTGGAGACATATGGTAGAGCACCGCAAATTTGGTCTGAATTGAATAAAAATTCGGAAGCAAATCAGTGCTTTCTAGCTAGTTATTTATTAACATGGCAATACCGATCTTTTTACTATGATTTCTTCAACAAAAAACAGAATTTATTAGAAAAAAATTATTCCAGAATTGCGGAGCTCCTACATTCAAAATAATTACATTGCCAAGTACACTATTTAACCTGATCAAACATACTAACATGATTCACAAAATTTAAGAAACTGTAACTGATCTAGCCTACTTTTGATCCATCTACACGAAACTTCAAATTGCCAAATAGCCTCATGGTCGTTGTGCTGTTAAATGGCACCTGGCTAATGTCTTAGGGACCTTACATAGAAAGGAAAGAAAACCAATAACCAAAATGCTGCTGGAAGCTGTACTGCCAATAGTGAAAAAAGCCGGTGGTTCGAATGTGGTATGGGATTGGTTCTCTAGAAATGAAGTACAAGTCCTGGTAAGATTAAAGGAATTTTTTAAATTAAGAACTTCGGTTATTTAGTAAAGTATTCATTTGGATCATTATCATACTTCCTCATAAATACTGTTCTGCAAAGTACGACATGGCAACCACAATATCAACGGAATTTTATTGGTAGTAACTAAACACAAGTGCCTGGAAAGGCACCCTTTTTTGATTAAAAAAACAATTTGAACATTATTTTTTTTAAATATTATATTGCTAATATGATTATAATAAATGTATAAATAATATTTTTATCAGGTTTAATTTTAGATCAAAACAAAATGTGAAAAAAAATTAAATATTTTGTCCACTTGTTTGTTCATTTCTTAGTTTTATTTAAGGTGAACGTATACTTTTGGCATGTAGCGTACATACATATGCATATGATAATAATCTCATCATATTACTATGTTTTAACTAACTTATTATAAATACTATATTACCTGATCAAATGTCAATTCGTTTAAATATCATATTAATATACAATTTAATGACTATATACATACTATGGCATTCTATATATGAACATGTTAGTATATAATTATTAATTTATGTAAGAAATATTAAAATGTTATTGAATCATTGAATGAGTTTACGTCAAACATAAAATACTAAATTAATAATGATAGTCGCAATGGAGCAACGCGAAGTAAAATTTGTAAAATTATAAACAAACCATATGGAAAGAAAACAAATCATTTGAATACAAGTTTTCTTCTATAAAAATTAACTAAAATCATATTATTTGCTCGTAAATAACCAAAGGAAAATGAAAATAATAAAAAGAAAGCCAACACTAATAGTAAAAAAAAAATCCTATAATAATAATAACTAAAAGAAAAACAAAAAAATTTACCAACAACAAGAAATTAAAACAAAAACGCACACATAATAATAAATAATAATTTACAACAGAACCGTTTCCATCTTAAGAAAATCGACGAATACAAAGTCGTCTCATATGTTTATAGATACTCGTACTTGTACGTACATACACGTACATATATGTACGTTCGAAAAGCTCATAAAATTCGTATAATTAAAAGCAATTAAAATTCCAGCAACATTAACTCATATCGTATTTATTTTCTATACTCGTGCTCACTCTACATATTCACTCTCTCATTTTGTCCATGTTTAATAGACTTCTTAGTAGGCTGGCTAGCTTACTAACTAGAGACTACATAACATATTAACTACTCGTAGCGCGTCGACTACTTGTACTTAGTAAGTCTACAAATTTTATTTTATAACTTAGAGTGTGTATATACATCCATACTCGTATGATTGATATAAGGGATGCAAGGATTATGGGGGAAGGTAAGCAATTGTATTGATTCTTTTTGGTTTAAGTTTGATATGATATGGTTTAATGTTATTTAAGTAAATTGGTCTAACTGAACATGTTTGAGTTGATATTCCCAATAAGACAGGGGCGGGTGGGGGTATAGTTTATGATTTCATTTAAAAACTACCCCTTTTTATTCTTTATCTTACCGACGGTTATAAATCCATTCAATCATAATTATTTTTATTTGATTCACTTTTGAAAACCCTTATCCGTGTATGTCCATATACTTACTCGTAAGTAAAGAATCGATATTCAAAAAAAATAAGGGAAAAAAACTAATAGTGAAAATGATAGAAAGAAGAAGGCAAAGATGGAAATTGCGAATATAGAAAATGTAAACTGAAACAAAAACTGAAATTGAAACTGAAATGAATATCATCCCTTTTTTAAGTAATATATTTTCCCTTTCTCATATGCTCCTTTTTTCTTTCTATCCCTTCTAAAGCAATACGACCCTTTTTTCAAAATAGCTCCCATTTAATTTTCATTCCTCTTTCCTTCACAATTATAGCCCTCATTTATTAATGAATGCCGCGTGCAGCTATATTATTACACATTGTACACTTCTGTCAGCTATTCTAAACAATCAAATCATAAAATGGCACAGACTTTATTTTCCATTGATAGTAGAGCAATACTACCCAAATAGTTTGAAGTTAAAATTGAAGTAATAATAATAATATTATTAGCAGTAGTGTTAGTGGTAGTAGTAGTAGGAATTGTAGTAACAGTATATTGTTAGAGTGCGAATATTTTATTGGGCGAGTATATATAGTAGAATAGATATGAATGAGTTTATAGGAAAATTTGAGCAAAATTTAAGATTTGGAAACGATGTCAACCTCATTATGATGATTATGGGGTGATGATAATCATCAACATACCCCCCACCCCCTATTGTTGTCGATAATATTATCAACATCTTAAGCAACATTCCCATTTTCATTCTCATCATCATCATCATCGTCATCGTCGTCATCATCAACATTACTAATCGCATTAGAATCATAATATTTGCAGTCAGCTCTTTTAGCATTAATATCAACATTATTGTAGTTTTTGTTTTTGTATTTTTTTTTGTTTTGTTCTTATGCCTTTTTAATATTTACTATCTTCTACTGTGTGTTAATGGTTTTCATGTTCTGAATTACTTATATTTGCCACTTTTACTACTGCCTACACATTATTATTGCTGTCAAAGTAACGATTTTTCTAAATAACTAATAATAATAACTATTTATATAGTAATAAGTAAAATATTTTTTAAAAATATATATATAAATATCAAATAGAAAATAATCCAATTAAAGGTGGTAATACATAACTTTGAATAGTAGAATATACAGATTTTAAAAATAATAATAATAATAAATAATGTTAATACCATAAAAAGATAATATAAAAATATTGCCTTAAAAAACTTATTATAATATTAATGAAAATAATTAAATTAAATAAGAAAAATTTAAATAATTACCGTAGTTGCCTTTATTGGAAAGTTTTGTCTTTCTCTTAAAATATATCGTTTCTCTTTCTGCCTATTTCGTTTCTCTGTGGTTTATTATGAAATTTGGAGACAAAGTTTAACATTAAGAATTGTCGTTATTTTTTCGAAGAGATGAAGCGCGCCAAAAATTTTATTTATGTTCTTTCCTTTTCCTTCTCTTTAGATATTTGTTTTGTTTTGTTTTGATAATTCACTTTTGTTACTTATTGTTGTTTTTATTTTTCATACACTAACTCCATCTAATAAAAGAGATCGCGAACTCACTAAATAATTATCTTTTATCATAATACGAGTGTATAAGGGCAAAGAAAAATGACATATGATGAATGTACGTATATATGGGAGTACGTTCTTGCGTATGTACAATGCATAAAAATTCCCTTTTATGAAATATTATTACAACCATACACATAAAAACGCTTAACATTAGTCGATTAGTTTTGTTTACATGTTCAGACTATTATTAATTATTTCGATATGAAATACAGAACAAAAAGAACAACAATATTTTCTCTTTCACCACTTTTCTCTTCTATTTCCTTTTTTTAATACACCCCCACTAACATATAATTATGAGTAAAAGAATAAAAAAAAATTATAATTATAATTCTTTTGTGTTCTTCTTTTTTTTGTCAATTTTTTTTTATTTGTTTATTTATTTATTTCTTTTATTCTCTATTTTATTTGACCACTTTTTTAATAATGAATTTATTGTAAAAGAGAACTAAGGCTAACTAAATAGTTCTTATTTCAATATGTATTTCGCTTAGATAGGATAAGAAATAGCATATTTGTAGTTATGTCTTCTAATTCTTTTTCATTTCTCTTCTATTTCTAATATGCACTCTTATTTGTATGTGTTTACCTCTTTCCATTGTAAATTCTTCACAGCTGTTTTAATGTATTTTCAATTATTCCATTAATAATTTATTCAAAGTGTTTTATTTTAATTTCAATGTTTAATTATTATTACTCATTAATTATGGTGATTACTTTTAGTAGTTTATTTTAATTTTTTTTTTCATTTCTATTTACCACTTTTATTATAATTACACTAGCGCATTTTTATATTTTTAATTATTTTCTTAGTTATTTATATTTTTTTTAATATCTTTTTTTTTTAAATTACTTGGTATGTTATATAATGATATATTATCTGGTATATAATTTCATATTATTTAATTAAAACGATTATTTTCGGTTTTTTTTTTATTTTAAAACGAAATTTTATTTGTCATGTAAATGCTTTTTATAGTAAATTTTGAAAAAAAAAGTAATTTTTATATTATAATAAAACTTTTTATATTTTCTTTGTTCTTTTTGACATTCTATTATAAAATTATTTTTTTAATAATGTTTAATATAATATTGAAAAAAAAATTAATGCAAGAATATTATAAAAAAAAAATTTACTTTTATTAGTATATATTTTATGTTGTTAATTTCATTATGATTCCTAAATATTGACAACAAAAATTAGATACAATTAATTCACATAGAATTGAAAATTATTGAAAAAATTTGTATTAGAATCGAATTTTCTCATCACTAATAAATAATTATACAAACACGTTAATTTTTTTTTTATTTTCCACTTTTATTAATTATACGAAAGAAAAAAAATGACATACTTTAAAAAAAAAAAATCTTTTTTTCCTATTATTTTCGTGATTAATTATCAATTTTGTGGTATTTTTGTTGTTGTTGTTGTTATTTGATTCTATTTTCTTTATTTTTATTTACATTAATAATTAATAGTAATTAAGTAGAATTTATGTAGGTGCGTATGTATGTACGTTAAAATAACCTATAAAGAACATGGTGTTCTCATTTTATTATTATTTTTATTATTCTTTCGATTAGTTTATTTAATTTTTTTGTTGTTGTTGTAATTATTATAATTTTCAATTGTTGTTATTGATATAAATCAATTTGAGAAAAAAAAATTACACTGTTTTTATGATTATTAGTTGCTTTTGTTTTAATTTTTAACAGATACAATTTTTCAATAATATTTAAAAAAATATAAAATTCCTTTTATTATAAGAAGTGTTCACCAAATTATCGAAAGTGTAATTAAGTTACTGTAAATTCTATTCGAAAATAAATAAATAACTTGTTGTTTTTTTTGAAAATTTTTTTGCAATTTAGCACCAACCGTTTAAATAATAATTTCTGTTTTCTATTTTTTATTATTTATATATATTAATAAATAAATAGATAAGATAAAATCATAGATGATAATTGAAAAATTCTTACAAATATTATTTATTAATTCGGCAAATTATTTTATGTTAATAATATCAATTTGAATGCGTTGGTGGTGGCGGCGGCGCGCATATGACAAAGCATCAGTTGAACAACCGATGTCCAGTATCCACCAACATCCGTAACACTAGACTTGAAGTCGTTAACTGACGGACTGGCTGCTGACTGTTCAACATGACGGCAATCGAGCAGCAATCCGGCAATACAGCGACATGACAATTCCATTCAAAGCACCAACAACGCACCACACCGTATCGTTTCGTTTATTTTCGATTACAGCACAGAACAACACGGACTCAATGCGGCTTAAACGTGCGTCGTTGTGTGCCGCATACCAACTTTTCTCATACAAACACAAGCCCCACGTACGTTTTATTGCTTGTGTTTGGTTTTTATATACTGGCCTGGAGTCGATTTCAACGTCGACGTTCATATCAACGCCGCGCTGTCGTTAATTTTTGTCGTCATCCTTACCGTCCAGTCAGTCCAGTCTGCGGCGATGTTTTCTTTTCGCCGCTGGTGGTTGGTTGTCTATCCCGCTTTTTTCAGTCTTTCTGCGTGCTGTTAGATTAAGAAATTTTTTCGTTTCTTTTGCTTTTCATTGTTGTAATTGCTTTGGGGTGTTTATGTTGTAAACGTATTTATTGTTTTTATTTATTTGCTCATTAAAAAAATTGTAATTATTCTCAATATTTTGTACTCTTTTACTCACACATGCTTTCATGAAGTTTCCACATGTTCTGATTGTTTCTCTACTAGAGGGATGTGTACTCCTTGTTCAAAATGATTCTCATCATTTGCTATTTTTTTATTATCTCTTGAATTAATTTTGCTCTATCCTTCTCACACCTGTTTTAAACCTCATTTGCTCTGCATTTGGCTAATGAATGCGATACGAAAAGTTGTCACATCCCCAATTTATTTCTATTTCATTTTGTTTGCAACGCACTCTCTACAAATAAAGGAGAATACATATTTGGTGTATGAAAGTTGTCCACGCTCCGTAAATTTATCTTATCCTAGAACACTCACAGGCACCCACATAAATTTGGTTTTACACTTGCTAATTACTACACTAGCAGTTTTTGAATTTCTCCTATAATAATTAATTGCTCTCTTTACTTTGGCTGCTCTCCTATCGTAATACTTACTGTTGAGTACGAAATACTTTCCCCAGGCGAATTGTTTCGGTTTTAGTTGTGGGGAAACTGATTTTCGTTTTTCCAATTGGGGGAAGTGCTACAAAACAACCCTCTATTAATCATTTACATGCAAGAATAGCTAACGCATTGCTCGTGCAGACTCACACAGGTACACTATTAGAGCGGTCAAGATTTCTATTTGCGGATTCCAGCATGAATTTTGCAGCACGGATACATTTACATAATCCACCATCGGCTGCCAACCAACAGTAGGCGGCTTGGCTCATTCACGAAAATCCAACGCATCTTCTTTCTCAATGAAGTCAATAGCTCAGTTTGACCTCCACTATTGCAGTGTGTGCTATACATCGCTCTCTTAAAAAAAGGAAACAATAAACGCTCTTGCCAGACGGTGAGGTTTACTCGTAACATGGTCAAAATCCAATCGGAGGCGCTCCTCATTTTGCAGCCGGCTTTCGGTTACCTGAACGTCGCCTCCATTGTCCAGTGACTTTCTCGTTCTTTGAGACGTCCGTCCCTTAATACGTCAACGACGTAACACGAAGTCGAAGGCGCAATGAATAATTTTCGATTGCAAAGCGTAACCGATGCAAATTACCCCACACTCTGAGTAAGCTCTTCATCCATACCATATGCGTGCGGATTGCTCGGGCCTTGGCAGTGGGTGCACGGGCAAGTGGGTGAGTGGGTGGTCAGAATCGAGATCGTACTGCATTTTCTGCGCAAAATGTATATAGGTACAATTCGTCCGATTTGCATTACTGCTGATACGACAATCACCGGTTCTATCAGTGTCCAGCGCGACCGTAACCAATAACCAATACCTTTTCACGCTCTCATTTCATCGTTAATGATAGTTTTCTTACACGTGATTGTATTTTCGAATGCATTGAAGACTCGGCGAGAGCGGTGGCTGCTCAGAGAGGCTAACTGCATTTCGATTTGGCATTTGGATATATCCTATACACACTATTGACTATCAGGGGGCAGCTAACTTCCACAATTAACTTACCACCACCTCATCCTCATCCCATCGTCAAGACTTCAATTCGTTCGTCTTCCTCCTTCCCCGGCAACCAGATCTTATCTCTTTCATTCGGGTAATAATATGGAAATTCAGGCCAGCGCACGACGAAATGAATGCATTCGGTACGTTCGAATTTTATTTGTGTGCAACGCAATAGCATGTTTTCAGAGGCGAAGGAACACTAATTGCATGTAATTAAGCGCGCGCGTACATAATTTCGCATGCATTTACCGCCCACACACCCTCATTTTCTATATTTGTGCATATTTTCTTCGTTTAAGAGAAAGGAAACTTCGAAATTTTACCATCAAATAAACCATGATTAGAAAATAAAAATAAAAGCAAAATACCAACAGTTCATATTATACTCAATACATACATGAACATTCCATATAATCAAACAAGTATTTGATCTATTTATATTTTTATTTCTACTTATTTTAGGCCAATATAAATTTTAGAATATAAAATTATAAATTATAATTTAATTATTCTGTTGTTTTTTTCTTATTAATAGTATTCTCCGTTTTTTTTTTTAAATAGAATATTATCTGTCGTTTTTTTTAGTAGAATAATAACTGTCATATTTTAATTTACTTCATTTTTGACAATTTTTTTTGATCTTCTTAAAAACTTACATTTATTTACTGACTAATTTTTGAATAATAGTTAAATAGCGTACAATTGTTTATGCATGAGTATATTTAAAAAAAAAATAAAAATATGTGAATAATTAATAAAATAAAAAGTTCTCAAAAAAATATATAATTTATAAATTCTAAATAGTCCTTTTTACTTTCAAATTTAAATTATATTTATGTTTTTAATTACGTAAACTTTCAAAGACTGCAAAACAATAAATATAAATCCAGTTAAAAATCAATTATTTTTCCATAAAAATATTCTTAACTATCAATTTTTAATTATTAATTTGAAGACAAAAAACTAAACTCTATTGACTTCTTAGATAATTTTATTAATAAAATTAGTATTAGTATTTAATTAACATTTATTTTCATAAGATTAAATAGTGAATAAGATTTTTCTGACGTCGCCATTTTGAATTAAGCACATGACTCATATTAACATGGCTAACGATTTACATTTTAATATGGCGGATGATGGTTTTCTTCATTTAAACTGAATATTTAGTGACTCATTTTTGAATATGATTAATGTTCATTTTTAATGTAAATAAAAAAAGATCACTTTATTCGGACAGAAATTTTATTCCATTTAGTTTCGTTAACATTAAAAATAATTTACGAATGTCATAAAAGACAAGAAATGTCATTAGAAATGATTCAAAATATTTAAAACATTTGTTCAGTTATTGCGAGGGTTTAATATTAAAAAGCAATAATTATGCCTTCTTATTTATGTATGATAAAAGTGTGTGTGCGTGTGTTTATGCATGTGTGCCTGTCTTATTATATTTTATCTATGCTTAGATTATGCATTAAATTTACTTCTATTTAAATTAGTATCTAAATTTATTCAGTGATAATATTTAGCGCAAGGTAATGCATGATAGAGACTGATTATAATTAACAGTTTTTAGGTGATTGCAATAAACAACAACAACGGCAGCACCAGCAATAATAGCAACAACAACAATTGTTCATATTATGATGGCAATATTGATGATGGGAAAGGTGATGGCGACGTGGGACCCACAAGTTTATTCGAATCTCATAATGAAGTTGATTTCAGCAATAAAGTGTTAATTCGTTTCGACGTCATTTTATTTCCATTCCCGACGTCTTATTAACTCTGTTCTCATTTCTTACTAGCATTAAGATATAATAAGCGACTGATGTTAACTCAAAAATTTAATCATTTTTATTATAATTACCATAATTATTTGGTTTTTATCTTAAAACTACAGCCCCCACCTCGCCATGTATATGCAATACGATTATTGTTGCTAATAAAATTTTATCGCAACAGCAAATTATGTACTTTTAAAATTGTCTACTACTTCTTTATATATTAATTGCAAAATTTATATTTTAATATTTATAAAAAATATATTACATGAGTATATGTACGCGTATATAATAGTAATTATAGCAAATAAATTGATCTAAGAGAATTATTAGTAAATTTTTATTTGCATAAATAATTACGCAAATTTTTAATGACTTATATTTAATTAAATACTTTGAAGGTTTTCTTTTATCTAGAATAAGAGAATATTTAATTTTGTCAGTAATTAAAATAAGCAATATGAAATAAATATCGATTTAAAAAAAAAAAAAACATAATAGATAATAAATAATTACATCTTTAACCAATTTTAGCTTGTCGAGATTTTGTTGAATATTTTTAATTGTCAATTATTAAAAGTATAATAATTTTATATTATATTGTTCGTTAGATAAGAGATATTACAATTATTTTATAAAATAAAAAGTCTTTTTTATTATAAAATATCGTTACTGCTAAAAGCGCTTACCTACCAAAAACAATATCGCCTCCGAAATGTATCCTGTCAAGTTATCCAGTTCCAAGTTTCATTTCACAAAATTGTAAATTATATATTTAATTTAAAAAAAAAATGCTTACTTGTATTAATGTTTGCTATTTTATATTTTAAACTGTGAGAAAAATATGTCAATTAGATGCTGGGAAAATACAATAGGATTTATATACTGATTATCTGAAAAAATTGTTCTTTTAGCGCTGATGCTTATGGATACTTCAATAAGCAAAATTACCCTGTATGGGGCACTAAAAACCACAAATATCTCTAGAGATGCCATTATATTCATCAAAAATTACAGTTTGGTATGCAGATCTGAAATTTCATGCAGTTCTATTGTACAATATAAAAATAAAGAATGAGAGAACGTTACCGCCTTTTTTATCTATAAACTTTAAGATTTTAATCTGAACTATATGTAATTTAACAAAAAAAAAACAGTATAACAAGCTACATAGCATGAGTAATTTTAGCTTTAGCTCGTATCCCCGAGATTTGGTTCTGTCAATAGGCGTCCAAGATCGTGCGATTTGACGCCGTTCAAGTTTTTCTTGTATGGCTACGTAAATAAATGTTTATACTCAGATACATATTGAACTTTAGAGCCTTTAAAACCAACATCTGATAAGTAATGGTCGAATTACAAATCGTCAAAAATTATTACAAAAGGATTGAGTCCTGAAAGCAGGCTGTTGGCGGACATTTAAATAAATAACAAAGTCCTAGCAATATTTTGGGTTGTTCGGGCAGTAATTTCGTTTTTTTCCAACAGAGGACTTAATTGCATTTTTCACAATTAACTTCACACTTAAGCCACATAATCATATGTATTTTGACAGCTGACATAGCAAGACTTGCTTGTAAAAAAAAACAAACCTTGCTATATCAGCTGTAAAAATACATATGATTCGATTGATTGACAGTAGTTTTTGGTTGATATGCTTTTAAATATGGAAAGTGAAAAACAGCATTTTCGGCTAATTTTACTTTTTTACTATAGAAAAAATAAAAATGCTGTCAGCAAGAAAAAATTTATCCGACGTGTATGGAGAAGATGTGTTAAATGAGCGGCAGTGCCAAAACTGATTTGCAAAATTTTGATCCGGCTATTTTGATCCCGCAGATGCACCACGTTCTGCAAGGCCAGTTGAAGCTGATGCAGACACAATAAAGGCATTAATTGATGCAAATCAGTGAATAACAACTCGTGAGATCGCTGAGAGATTAAATTCATGATCATTTGAAATGGCTAGACTTTATCTCAAAGATCGACATATGGGTTCCTCATCTTCTTACGGAAAAAAATTTGTGCCGTCGCATTGACGTTTGATATTTGCTTCTCAAACGCCAAGAAAATGATCCATTTTTTAAGCGTATCATCACTGTGGATGAGAGATGGGTTGTCTACAACAATGTTAAGCGCGAAAGATCCTGGAGTAGAAAAGATGAACCGGTTCAAAGTACTTCGAACGCTAATATTCATCAAAAAAGGTTATGCTATCTGTTTGGTGGGATTTCAAAGGAATCTTTTTTTTTGAGCTTCTACCGAGCAACACAACGATCAATTCTGAAGTGTACTGTCATCAGTTGGACAAATTTAATGATTCCCTTACAGAAAAAAGGCCAGAATTGGTCAATTGGGAAGGTATAGTGTTCCAACAGGATAATGCAAAACCACATACAGGTTTGACCACTCGGCAAAAGCTTTTAGAGCTTGGATGGGATATACTGCCACACCCAAATACTCTGCAGACCTAGGACCTTCCAATTATCATTTGTTCAGGTCTCTAAAATATTGTTTATATGGTAAAACGTTTAATTCAAATGAGGAGGTCAAAAATCACTTGAATCAGTTTTTTGCCAGCAAAGAGTGCAATCATGCTACTGCCAGAAAGATGGCAAAGGATATTGGATCAGACTGAATAATATTTAATTGAATAAAATATTAATTCACTATAAGAAAATCGTTTTTAATTTTATAAAAAAAACGAAATTACTTTCCGAATAACCCAATAAAATTCACAAGAAATATGAATTTTTAATATATTTTATTTAATTATATTTCTTAAAGCACAAAAAGAATGAGCCTTTATATAGTTTTTTAAGATATTTTTTATAAAAAGATTCCCGACAGAGTTTGATATCATTTAGATATTTTTACATTAGTTCAGGAACAATTTTTAGATCGTTTTATCTCTTAGAATTGGCTGAAAAATATGTTTTTGCTATCAGGCTTCTAATACAATAAACAAATTATAAATAATGATTGAAAATTGTAAACAATGCAATAATATTAATTGATTTTTTTTTCGCTTCAATATTTTTCTCATGAAGACGAATAAATAAAACGAAAGTTATAATAAAATATATTTTGTGAAAGAAAAAAAATTTAGGATTTGTTTATGCATAATATTTGTGAGGTAATTGGCTTACGCATAGGATACGATTATTCCAAGAAGGAATAACTTTGGTTTTGGAAAGTTTCTGAATTACAATTTATTGGACAGAAGAACAATGTCTTCGATGACAAAGTCTCTGCACAGCCATTAATATTCGATGTTCGAAGCATTTTGAAATCTGCACATTTGTCTGTGGTATAGGATTAAGGCATAATATCAATGAGGACACGATTTTTGGGAGAAGGAAGACGAGTTAGGATAAACAGAACAGAACATTCGAATATCGAACACGACGATTTTGAGACAATCATACATTATGGCCCTTTTCCGATCGGGTTCGGAGGTTCTTGCGATTAATTAATTAAAAATATGCAAATTGCTTGAATATAAATTCAAATTATTAAAATGAAAATTCATCTGCTACACCCGCCACTGAAACGACTATGGAACCGATCCAGAGCAGGGGATGAGAGGCAATGTCAGTTGCTGGGTAAATACCCGATTCTTGGACTGGGACAGGCTCTGTTGCCTTATGAATTAACATTTGTTTTGTATGCATGCAAAAAGGGGAATTAATTTAAAGGGTTATATCACAGATTTGTACCAGCCGCTAGCCGTTCAGACCAACACACCCAATCCTTGGCGATGGCCACCTCTGTTTACGTCTTTCGTCTGGTATAGTACACTCCATAGGCATTCAAACTTGTATATTGAAGGTAATAAATAGAAGCGCATCTGAAAATTTGTAAGCGAAAAGATGATGCCATACATCTGAGTATTGACAACCCGCATCCGCATCAATTGCGGTGTAGAGACGTTAACTTGTTCAAGAGAAGAATTGATTCAAGTGGAAGTGAAGGACGGAATATAGTGGCCAAAATGAATGTGAGTGGGACTTTCGGACTATTTAGATATTGTTTCAGATGTATAATTCGCCTTCGATTTGAATTTCATTCTCTACACTCGAACTGTAGAGGCATACAAACACACACGTTCAGTTAATAGTGAGTGAGGCATTGTATCTGCACACAATAGTCTCTGGGAATGGTTTTATTGATCGCAGAGGGCTCATTTGTGAAATTATTGGGGCCGATATATTATTTTAGATATTATTTATGAGCTGTACCAAATTCTCATTATCTGTCCGTCTTCGTTCCGGTTTCTATCGTCTGGTCAGCATTATTTTACCTTCGGTTTTGGAAATTCTAAAAAGATATTCACATTTCGAATGCCTTCAAATCTTTTCGTATTTCGTATGAACGCACTAAAAGGATGCATTCTAAAGGCTATTATCCGTACTATTATATTTCGGCAAGTATTCTTTTCGGGTAAATATCTAATAGCTGGTCAGGTCAGGTAGCATAGATGCATCTATTTAATCGTGTCCTCCGACTGTGATTTATTGTTCATAATTGCAAAATTTAAACGCTCTAGATTTGCAATAAGATTAAAAATCAAGATTCGAATTAAACAAAGTGGTTGCCAATTAAAATATTCCCCTTTAAAAAAAAAAAAAAAATACCAACAACAAAAAATTCCTAATGTATCTTCTTGACTAGTCGTTGCACCGTTTCGCCGCCCACCGCAATTATAATATTGGGCAGCGCTTCAGACCTCGTGCGCTGGAATTGGCAGCTATCGACGGAATGTTCGCATCTCATAATTTCAACCTCGAATTCATTCTTAATTGCAATAAATCATTTTTGATTTATCTTCGACTTTAATTGCAATCCTCGAAGATAACAGGAGTTAAACTAATTTCATGATGCATCATCATTTTCTTTATTGTGGATCATTTCTTTATGTTGTTTTTGCCATTTGTTTACGGAATTAATCGTTGCCAAAAGATATCCAAAAATTTATAAAATATTCTTTTATTGGTGGTACGAGTAGCAAGCTATTCTGATTATAAGAACCAATTAAGTTAAAAGCACGAATCAAATTACCAAGAATATAATTAAAACTTTTTTTTTTCTTTTCTTTATAGAGAATTATTGTTTTTTTTAAATTTTAACATTTTATAATTAATATACATTTTTAATTAAATGAAAAAAAAAACAATTCTTCGAAATAGCATAATTTTGTGCATATTAATCTGAAATTTTATTTACAATAGATTTAATTTCCTTTTTCCGTATTCCGTAATAATTTTCGAAAAATAAAAACAAAAAAAAATTATATCGATTATAGAGTATTACGAAATTTGTTATATTTTTTTTTATAATTTTTTTATAATGAATATTTAATCAAATTAATATTAAATGAAATGAACATTATTGCTATAGGAAATAAGTAATAAAAATTTAACGATCATAGGAGGAGGAAAAAAGTATTTTTCGAATTTGTAAATAATTTTTTTTAAAATTTATTAAAAACAAAATTAATGAATAATTCGTTGGATGGAGAAAAAAAAATTCCTAAAACAGACATCAAATAAAATGGCATACAATATTTGTTTGCATTTATTTTGTAAATATTCCATTTGAGAAATTTTAACAGAACAGAACAGATCAGTCTGTCAATGATAACAATACAAACATTTCTTATAATATAAGTTCAAAAATGTTTATTTTAATACATATGAAAATTGAATGGTAAAGCATAATTTAGTAACCTGATGATAAATTTCGTATGTTTTGAAGAAGAAGAAAAACCTAAAGAAAATTCTCTAAGAGTACATTTAATAGAGTTTAGTTGTGTTTGATTAGTTTAGTGATTCCGCGCAGTTTCAAGCCTGAATAATACGACTAGATACAAAACCTAATTATCGAACTAGTTCGATTTTAGCCGTCGGGTGGTTACGAATCCACTTAAAATTTTAATCGAAAATGCATTCGCACTCGTTGTCAGCATCACCATTTTAAGCAGAATTATCGCAACGGCTAGAATGTGCCGCCTTCGGCCAAAAATGGCCATCTAAATATGATAGAAGCAACTTTGAACTGAACTGAAACAACAGAAGAATGACCATAAGACCACCTCGCCAAGAACGAGGAAATGAATTCAACTTGAACTAATCTGTTGTATGTTGAAGAGTGTGGACGGCTGATTGCGATGTGGTGATCCCTCTGCGTCCGCAACTAGAGCAGAATTTGTTCTCTGGCCACTTTCTTGATGGAAAGGGTGAAAGGACCGAACTACTATATTCTGGCTACCAAGAGCAGATAACCCATTGACCACTTCGTTTGCTGAACATCAAATGTGAATTAGTGCACTTCGGTGTGCATGCATAATGCAAGCATAATTTGCTCGCAAGGAGCAACTCCGACTCGATCTTTTGAGTTCCTCGCCAACCACCGCAAAGACTAAACTCATATTTCCCCACATGTTCAGTCCATACACATTCCTATCATTTAGCACTGGCCACAACACCTACCTATCTACTTACCTAAACATCACAGTATATCAGAATAGATGTCGGAATATCTAATTGCAAAATGCATAATAGTCTCCGCAAGTAATATGAATATCGATGTACGAGTACGTATCCTCGAAACTAGCTCTTACGTACCCGTGAACTTTATCTCACAGAGGAACTATTTGTTTGCTGGACATTAGAGTACTAACCACTGTTCTATGGGGGAAAATTTTTCGTAATCGAATCCTCTCAGCGTCCAATTGGTAAGCAGTTGCCCAAGAGGAGGCTACGAACGAACCAAACTGGATGCAACCCGTACTTTCGTCCAACATGGTAATTAGCTAGCCATTGAAATACTTGTCCGTGTTCGGGTTGTATCTTTTATGAACAGAAGATCATCGTTAATTGTGAAACAATATATTAAGAACAATGCACTAATCAGATAAGGACGAAAACATTCACCGTTCGCTATGAAAATTCGATTATTATTATTCACTTTAGTACTTTTCATTTATATCGGAACTATTTTCATAAAATACGACTGCAGCTATTAGGATACGAGTAGATTCATAGGTCAAATGAGTATCTTTTCTAATGATAAGCATAATAATTTTTTTTTCCCGAACAAAAATAAAACTTATTTTATACTATGGACTTTTTTTTCATTTATCAATTTTAAGTAAAAGTCATTTAAAATTAGAGCTGAAAGAATATTCAACGTTAACTTTATGTGAATTAATTTTTTTACGATATTTACGATAAAATTTTAAGCAATAAGTGTGTTTAAATTAATATGTTAATCTATTTTTAAAATATAAGATTATCGATTTTGTAGTTTGCCAAGCATAGTTTTGTCATTTAACAGTTTTCAAATATTTTTGGTATTTAAAATATTAGCGAATAAGTTTAAAACTTTCCATTTTATATTATGGATTATTTTTCTACCATATATAAGATAAAGAGATAATTTTTGTCCCTGTCATCATTTTAAAACCATTACAATTTTGAGGGAATGCTCAAAATTCAAACGTAGGGTGACAAATGGCATGTATTTGTCGATGTTAAAATTTTAACCCTTACAATCTTTAAGGGAATGTACGAAATTCCGACGATCGGCAACAAATCCATATGTCTAATTTAATCTAGTACTGTCACACATTTCAGTCTTCGGTTATGTGGCAGCAGCATTGAAAATAAAATCAAAGACAAGATAAATGTATATAAGAGGGTAAGTAAACCCTAAGAGTATGAAAACTTACCGTAGCTCAATGAGCAGAGTACAACCTGCAGTACACTTAAAACATAAATTGGTACTACGGGAATCGGGGTGCCCCATGATGTTAAGCCACACTGTGCCTGACAATGGTTAGGCGCCTTAGGCAGTAGCGTAGTAGCTGGGGTTAGTATATCTAAGCAGTGACAACGCCCGAGAATTATCTCGGGCATTGTCACTGCTTATGACAGTAGAGGTTTGGATAGGCCTCACCACTAATAGTTGGAGTAATCAGTTTGTAACTGGTTACTGACTGTAAACTGCCAGTAATGGTGGTGCGTTGATTGAGCGTAATTCAATACCTTTGGTCGTAGGCTTAGATTATACCATAGAAGAACTGGATAGTCCTCTACACAAAAATTATGACCGAATTTTGTTGACAATAAATTCGTAGAACGCACGAATGCCATTGAAGCGTTTCGTTTAAAACTATTTTGATAACATATGTGATGTTATTTATGCACAAACAAAACTTAAACAGATTTTTTAAATATTTCGGGTTTTGTTGTTAGATCGAATTAGTTTTGGAAATTTACAATAAAACACAATATTCTATTTTAAAATATTATTTATTTATTTATTATATTTTCATTTTATTTATTAAAAAAAAACTTTATTTATAAATTGGAAGAGTACAAATAAAAATATAAATTACAAGTTAAAAAAACCATTCCAAAAATGCAAAATGAATTAAATTTGAGAATGTGGTATTATATTGAAATTAAAACCACACCACAAACTTAGTAAATATAAATTTTAATGTTAAACAAGCATTCGCAGATAATGAGAGCTTCTTTATAATATAAATGTGTGTTTGTAAATTAAAATGGTAATTTAAATAGGCATGTTCATTTGAATTACATTAAAAAATAAAGCATTAATTAGAAAGAATATTACATCAAATTCTTAATAATATAGAAGTTAATCGTATACAACATTGTAGCAAATGCTTTAAAACTAAATTAAAAGTTAGAAAATTTAATGTACTTAAATAATTAGCAACTAATATTATTTAGTTAATGCATTACAAAATGGTCTAATAGAGCAAGCGAAAGCACAAATACAAAAATTTATATTTAAATAATAAACCTACCGAATGGAAATTTGTTCTTTTAAATTTTCTTACACACACTTTACATACGCCGGCACTGAACTACACATATTTCCTGGTAAACATTGAACTGTCAATATCACATTTGTTTAAATTTTTTGAAAAACGAACTTTTCACATTTTTAACACTTTTTGGACAAAATAAATCATTAAAAGCCATTTAAAAACATTTTAAACTAAATTCTTGTTAATTGCTGTAGTAAAATTGAAGACGTCAACTTACCGGCTTCCTTATTCCGTTGAATTACCAGCAACCCTTTATAAAACACTTCATTTTTTTTATTAAATATTATCAACAATATAAATATTTATATACAATAAATACTTCAAAAAAAAAATGAAAACTACTCTTTTACTTGCACTTTTCGATAAGTACCAAATAACAACTGTAAATACATTACGGTATGCTACCACTTTCATGGAGAATTGCTTGTTTAAAAACTCTCCGAAAGTCTACAAAGTTGAGACGATTGATATTTACGAATTACGTGTATATAATAAACCTACAATACAATTGCATTTCATATGGAAAGATTGTATAAAAAATTAAAAAATTTCATGTCGTTGTGTTTAAATTGTACTTTTGTTTCAATGATTATTAGTTATGCTTTTGGAATTCAATAAATTTCTATTACGAAAACTAGATATCAGTGGTTGTCATGTTTACATAAAAAAATCTACACAAAAGTATACAAGCGTTACGATTTCTTGCCGCTTCTGCAATAATTAAGCCAGAAAATTGCGTATACATATACGAAAATCTTACGTATGGGCCTATCTAGGTATTTTTAATCTAAGGTCGTAGGTGACTCGTTGTTTTATGTTTAATGACAGATAAGTCACGTTAAATAATATATTACTACTGATCTGATATTTTGTTACTTGTTGCAATTGTGTTTAATTTATTGAGTCGGGCGAAATCCATTAATTTTTTACAGCAACCGTCGTTGTCGATGTCGTTGTCATCGTAATTGTGTACTTACCTATGTGTATGATAATTAAGTACTGGAATAATAGTCTTTGGATGCTGATATTTTGAACAAAATATTTTTCAGCCTTGTGGTTTATTTCTCGCATTTTACATCATATATGGGGCTGTAATAACTGACGAGTTATTGTGGAGAAGCCATTGTATCCACGAAAAATGATTCTTTGGTATGAATTTCGGTTGAACAAAATATTTTTTTAGCCTTGAGGTTCCTTTCTCGGAATATACATCATATATGGGGCTCTAATAACTGACGAGTTATTGTGGAGCAGCCATTGTATTCACGAAAAATGATTCTTTGGTATGAATTTCGGTTGAACAAAAAATTTTTCAGCCTTGAGGTTCATATCTCGCATTATACATCATGGATGAGGCTCTAATAACTGACGAGTTATTGTGGAGAAGCCATTGTATCCACGAAAAATGATTCTTTGGTATGAATTTCGGTCCAAAGGTGTCATTGGCACGTATTTATTTGAAAATGAAAACGAAGAGACCGTTACCGTCAATTCTGACTGAGCGCTATGACCTGTATGATAACCGATTTTTGTTAGACTAAACTTAACGGTTCGAATCTTGACTATTCGAATAGTCAAGATTCGAACCTTTAAGTTTAGTTGTCAGTTTTAAGAAAATGAGACCTCAAAACCATTTTAACATGACAAATTTTGTCTTTATTGCGCGATAAATTTCCAGAATACGTAATTTCGAGATTTGGTGATGTCAATTGGCTGCCAGAACTTATACTCTAAATATCATATTTATATAGAAAATGAAAGTGTCTAAAAACCACCATTCGTAAAAAAACATGAAAAATTACCTTGAAAGGATGAAATTCTAGAAAAAATTTGATAGTAAGTATCTTGAAAAATTGTATTTAAAAAAAAATATTATTTATTCTATATAAAATATATGTAATATAATAAATGAAAGACTTTAAATATACTTTAACAAATTTTACTTTCAAAAGCACAAATTCGATAAAAAAGCAACGATTTCCTAAATAATGTCAATTAAATAAAATACCAATATTTTTTGTATAATGGCAATAAATGAGTAATAAAATTGAATAAAATTTCTATCTAAATGTAAACTCTGAATATATTTTAAGTAATTTTACTCTTCGATGCACAAATTGGATAATCCTATAATATTTAAATCTTTTTAATAAGTTCATTAATTTTTTGAAATAAATAAAATCAATATTTTTTTTTCAATTCACTTATAATAATCAAATAATTATAAATAATTTCAAATTAATTATTTACGTGATTTCGACCCAGTAACTACCATCTGCCGAATCAACGATCTCACAAAACATTTGTAAGCTTTTCGCCCTCAAATAACTTAACGACTCTCTTCGCCTTTAAAACAATTTTTTTATAATAATTTCGCCTGTTTTTCTGTTTACTTCAATAACAAAATAATTCTGTCGCTGTCATTTACGTAATTAAGTACGATTGTTCCGTAATATACAATATATTTTTTTTTGAAAATGTTTTCCTATTTTTTTACCAATTACACAATAACGAAAAAAAACAACATATTTTATCAAAATTAAATGAGATATTTTAAGTGTTATTCTTTTGTATATATTTTCAGATATATTTTTTTTTATAAATTAGATAAGCTGAAATTGTTTTGATAAAGTCGATTTTTTAAATTATTCTGTTCAGAATCTTTTTAGAGTTTGTGTTGAGTGCTTGAATAGATTTTTAATAAATAAATTTAATTTGATTTTTTCAATGTACTCGATTACTCAAATGCAATGTGTGTTCAGTGGTAAGTAATAGTTTCCCTAAGGATTATAGTAAATTTTATAAAAACTAATCTGTTAATAAATATATAAAAAAAAAATTATTATTTCCCTTATTAAAAAATTATTTTTTATTCACAATATTATGTAACAAGTGGGAACATCTTTTTTTCCTAAATATAATGCGAAATATTTAATAAGTTTAGAAAAATATTACCTAATGATTTTTTGTGTGACTAGTACCGGAAATGAAAGTATTTTTCTGAATTTTTTTAAAAGTATTTTATTGTATTTTTGTCCAACTGATCGTAACAGTGCTGAAAGGCCCGTAGTTCCTCTATTACATTCTTTTGGATCGTATCGATTGAGATTACTAAGATAACGTCCATTTAAGTGATTTTAGATCGTTGGAAACAAAAAATATTGCATACGGACTTTGATCAGATAATTAGGAACCTTGAGATAAAGAAAGATTCTTTTTTCCGAAGAAAATTCGTTGAGGGAGATTACCGTGTTATTGGGGTGGAGTATCCAAGTATCTTTAAAGTTCAATCTAACGTAAAAAATATTTATTCTGAGCCTTTCGGGGAATGTTATTATTAGTAAATGGTCTGACCACAAAAAAGCTTTCACTCGTTCCACATTATTGTCAGTTGCCGATGTTAAGAGTCTCCGTGAGCAAGGCTTACCTTCCTCGCTATTCCAAAATTGCTTTATGCCAAGAAGTGACTGCAATGTGCGATCTAACGCGAAGTACCCTTTTATCTGACCTTTCGAAGAACTTAGTTTTTTCCTGAAGACACAATAGCTACAACCCATTCCATATTTTCATCAGTTTTCGATGTCAAAGGCATCCTTAAGCGAGGTTCATCTGCAATACTTCTCGGTTCCCCAAAATGGCTTTATTCCACAGAAAATCTTATGCTTTTAAACATAAAATTTGATGTCAAATTATCACGGTTCCATTTTTTGTAAGGCACTTCCAAGGTCCAGCTTCACTCATAACGCTCTTTAGGATCGCTCACTTACCGAATGAGGTTGAAACTTGCACTGCACGTCTTGTACAAGCTATGTTGAGAGTGTTAGTATTGCCAGATCACTCTCATATATCCCATATCTTTCTAATTGAAAAATTGTTTAATTTACTGAATTTTTAAATGTGAAATTTGGTTTTTTTTATTTCATACATGGTTTTTCAATAAGAGTAATAGGTTTTTTTTTCTTTAAATAAAATATAAAAGAAATGTGGCAGAGCAACATTGATTATTTTATTCGAAACTATAAAAATAACATACTTCAAATGGCCATTTCTGCTCCGTTTACAGAACCGAATGTGATGGTTTCAATTTTTCTATCCACCACCTTGAATTCAATTTTAATGCATCAATGGTGGCTGATTTATTGACATAGACCAATGCTTTAAATAATCCTACAAGAAGATTTCCAAATGTGTTAAATAACGACTTCTTTGTAGCCATTGCATATCTGCATTTCTTGAAATTATTGACTCGCCAAACCATTGACAGTAACAGTAACTTCTTCCTTATTTAAAAAAAAATAAGGACGGATAATGCTACTTTGCTATTTTCGGAATGTATAAGTTCATCGTGAATAATTTGTGGATTGGTTTCAGCCCAGTAATGACATTTTTGTTAGTTTATCGATCCAAGGAAAAACAGCAAAATCAACAAATTCAGAGCGAATGCGATGGTCTAACAGCTATAATTCTTATATGATGTATATGATGAGAATTTTGTAATTATCTAATCCGAAATCCAGTAGTAAAATACGCCATGTTATTTACTACCATACAAACATTGTAGAAAGAAAGATTGCGTTCAAACTATACACAATTCGACGGAGTGCGCATAATAAGCCGATTATTACGAGCACAAATTGGATGAAGTGCACGATAAGTTGCAATAAAAAAACGATTATTTTGATAAATTTCAAGCGTTGTTGGGACGTGTTTTATTTTTGTGAATATATAGCAAACTTTACTGAATACAACTGGCATTAGTGTAAAGTTATTTAACTTGGTACACGAGATTTGTTCAAAAAGTATCGCGAATTTTATGTTTTTTCAAAAATTATTTATTTATTCATTTTGTCTCCTTCAAAGTAATCCTCACCAGATATTATACATTTGTGCCAACGTTTTTTCCAATCCTCGACGCATTTAAAAAAAATAATTTTTTGTGATCTTGTTCAGCTCCTCCTTCGATGCCGTTTTTATCTCCTCAATCATAGCGTAGCGTCGTCCTTTCATGGGGCTCTTCAGTTTCGGGAACAAGAAAAAGTCACAGGAGGCCAGATCTGGGGAATACGGTGGCTACGGCATTATTAGTGTGTTGTTTTTGGCCAAAAATTCGCGTATAACCAACGATGCGTGAGCAGGGGCGTTATCATGGTGCAAAAGACAATTTTTGTTCTTCCACAAATCCGGGCGTTTCTGGCAGATTGCTTGGCGCAACTTGCGCATAACTTCCAGGTAATATTCCTTATTGACCGTTCCACCCTGTGGTATCCACTCATGATCCACCACGCCCCTGCAATCGAAGAAAACTGTAAGCAAAACCTTCACATTCGACCAAACCATAAACTTATGATCCGTCACCAGTTATGACACTCTGGAGCAAATTTAGATCGTCGCGGACAGAGTCCAACTTTGGACCAAAATTGCTAAATTTCGACCAAAAACAGCATCCCATTAGCAATGTTAATGCGATGCTGTTTTTGGTCGAAATTGAGCAATTTTGGTACGAATTTCGCGGCGACCCTTCTCACGCATAAATCATTGGTAAAAATCGAATGGCCAATCATATGTTTAAGTCCTCAGCAACTTCTAACCGTGATTCGACGAGTGTCCAATACTATTTTCTTCACTTCATCAATGTTTTCGTTTGTTTTCGACGTGCTCGGTCGTCCAGCACGCTTTTCGTCGTTCACATCTTCTCGGCCCTCTGAGAACATTTTATACAACCGATAAACGTTGCTTCGGTCCAAGGTAGCTTCACCATATACCACAGTCAACTTTCGGAATGCGTCCGCGCAATTAATTTTGTTTTTCACACAAAATTTGATACATATTCTTTGATCCATTTTTTGGAATGAGCAAAAATCGAAGACTAGCCAAAACACTACTAGCCTTAACTGAACATTCAAAATGGCCGAACTTGTCGGCATAAGTGAGAGACATGATACCAACATAACGCTACAAAAAATCGAAGATCGAATATACGTTACCCGCGGAAATTCAAAATTCGTGATACTTTTTGAACAGACCTCGTACCTATCGTTAGACACAATACCAAGGCCGTTATAGATACGCCCAATTAACGCGCAAAACAGACTTATCAGCTGAGGTTAGCCAGCTCAGCTGACTAGATCCAGGTAGTTGTACCCCAGTTAGCCTCAATCCAACGCAACATCGATTTCCTGCTTGGGCAACCTCATACATGAAAGCCTCGAACTTCTTTTCTGAACCTCTTGAAAACAAGTTCCTCTATGGCAAGATGGTTTTAATACCATCTCTGTCATTTACCGCCATTAATCATATTTCGTGCCCCATGCATGAAGTTGTCAAACATTCAATGTTCGGTCAATTCCTACGGTAAGCGGTCTCAACAAGCAGACCGTTTCCTCATTACCCCAACTACCTAGTTCTGCCACTCACCAGCTCCATCCATTACAGATAGGTCCATTGGCTAATAGTCAGTAAGCTACCTAAACTCTACTATCATTTGCTGTAATAGCACTCGGGATCTTGCCATCCCTCAGCCCCAGTCCTAAGACTGTACTTGCGATGTTAGTGACAACCGCAGTCACCCTCGTTTCAGCCAAAGGCTACTCACCTTCGCTTGGCACGACGAACGGACCAACGTGGGACTCCCGACCCCCCTTGTACCAGTCAGCTTAGCTGACTGTCAAAGAGTTATACTCAAGCGGCTAGAGTAAGGAAACTTGTAATTTCCTGGTACTGCTCGACCAGTCCAGGGCGGCGTGTTCGCCAAGACCCGTAGGCCACTTTTGGTATCGATCCTATTATCCAAAATGGTCCTCCTTGCTGGAAATACAATTGATAATTACAAAAGACTTTATCATTTCAAGTATGGCTACACCATTTATTTGAAAAAATATTACCCTTATTGAAAAACCCCTCAACTCTCAGGCATTTATAAATAATAAAAATTACTGAAAAATATTTTTTCCAATAAAAAAACATAATTGCTATAAATTAATATGTAAATAAATTTGCAACATTTGAAAATTTCTTATTAATTTGATTACGCAACAATTTAATCTCAACCTTTCAAAGAGGAACATAATTTGATATTTCTTCCTTTTGACATCATCTTAGTATAGAAATTATTAATAATTTAACTTTCATATTAATTTTAGTAAAATTTTATACTTCGATATATAGAGTTGAAGATGTTTCAATGTTTGTATTGTTTTGAAAGGTAAACTACGAAGATATTTCCATCCATCACCACCTACAAAAACTGTGAATATATTTTTCTCCGGATATGGTATAAAAGTTTTAATGTAAACAGATTTGAACTAAAGAACATCCTTACATATGTATTGAGCAAAAATCGACTATGGTACATCTAATATATTGGTTGCATCAATGCAGGATAATAAGAATGGTGATTTTCTTGAATATAGAATGCGAAACTACTTGATAGAAACTTTACCGACCATCGCCGCCACCCTCAAAATATCTCATCTTTGGAAATTAATTTATATAGCTCTGGCCATCTTCAATTGGGGAAATTACATTAAATTTTGGGCAAACTTAATAATCTCGATTCCACTTTGACGACCATTGGTTAGTTCGAAGGGAAACTGTCAGAAACACAATAATGAAATTGAAGGCGGACTTCTTACTATCCCAGTTTACAAAATCATCCTATTCTATTGTCCTCTACACCCCCCCCCCCCCCCATCACTCATATGAGTATATTTCCCATTCCATATATCTCAACTATTTAGTCGTTCATATATCTTTCAATTTCATTTATTGGACTAGCCAATCTCCAGTTTTATCAAGTAGGCGCTACCCAACCTATAATAACGAAACGAAACTCTCTTATCATATTCTTTGCTCATCCTACATTTCTAGCTAGAGTATATGAAAACTTATTGTTGATTGAGCATTAATTAAGTTTTAAAGTTTAGTAAATTCGAAATATTTAGAAGGTAAGAAGAAACTTTACTTTCTCTACCCTTTCCTTAACATTCAATTTTGATTCCAAGTCAGATCCGAACGGACCAAAACAGAGCTAGTAGTATCTATCGTCCACTCTAGTCCATTCCATTCTATTCCCTTCCTTTCATTTTGCTTCATTATACAGAAATATTCCGGAAATTAGGTTACACTACCCTGCGGTCGGATGATCGGAATTGACGTACATTTCAAAAACACCTAAATTGCAAATTTTCACCCATCACAGACGTTTACTCATATTTACTGATATATGAACAAGTTTTAATAAAATAAACTTAAACATTTAATAATCTATTATAAAATTATAATTTTATGTATATTTAAATATTTAAGAAAATTTACAATTTTACTCACTATTAAAAAAGTTTATATTAAATAAAATGGATGCTGGGTTATTTTTTTTTTGTTATTTCTGCTTAAATCCTACTTCTATTTTTAGTAGATTTTTTTAAATTAAAAAAAAAATAGATCAATAATAATCTTCCCAGAGCAGTTGAACCGATTTAATGATTTCAATGTTATGCAAACCATAATAAGGTGATACCTCAAAAGGAAGTTCACGGATGTATGTTCCTACATCCGTGAACTTCCTTTTGAGGTAGCACCTTATTATGGGGAGCTGTAAGAAATTACAATGGTGGAAGAGATTGCAGTTTGTAGTGCCAATCATAGAAATTTCATTATATTCAGTGGCATCAATGCAGACATAGAAACCAACCATGGTCCATCGAGTGATCCTGTTCTCAGCAATATTCAAAATAACCTGCCTAACAACAGGAATTGTCAAGGTCTTTTGGAAGTTGCAGATAATGACCAGGCTGATCAAATTGTTTACGAACCAAATTCGTAAACACACGAAACTGAAAATTAGCGAAAGATTCCTTGCAAAAAAAAGGCCAACTATTTCCTAACCTCGATAATCATATAAAATTTTGGAGTACGGGAACTCATCAGGATTCGGAAAACATCCTTTTCCAATTGCCTTTTCTGTGACTTTCAAATTAGTATTCCTCGTCTTCTACAGACTTTAAGTTCTCTTAATATCCTTTCTGAGTCCTCTTTTTAATTGATTAAAATAAACTAACATGCTCCACAAAATTTAGCCTCTTCAAACTGATCCATCCAATAATTTCATCTAGGACACAGACTAAAAAGTCGCCAAATGACCTCATGGTCGTGGCGCTGCATCGTGGCCCCTGGTAAATGTCCTAAGTACCTTATATACAAACATACAAACAAACAATCGACTTTAATAAAATTTCTAACTGAAATATGAAGTCTAAACTGCCACGACTACTAAGATTGTTAATGAAATAGAAAGTCTAAAATGCCACGTTGGCATTTTCAAACATAAAATTATTTTATTGAGTTTTTTCCCCACAAATAATTATTAAATAATACTTGACAAAATTAGTAACAAAAAAAATTCTATAAATGAATACTCTTTAGAAAAAGAATGTTTGCTGTAAAAAATTTTCACCTTTCAAAAAATAACATAAAAATTAGAAAATATTCTAGAAGTAAAAACTTTTTTGTTTAGAGGAAAGTTAATAATGAAAATGATAGAAATTCAATTTTTTTTGGAATAAAATCCTGGAAAACATGTGATCAATTGAAGCAGGAATAAAATTTAAAGAAAATAAGTGCAATTAGAAGAGTAAAAAAATTGTTTGAGAAATATATAAAAAGCTAAAAAGGGAAAAATATTCATCCTCTCCACCACTGTAAAGTATGTTTTTGATTGTAGGTGGTCATTTGGCGGGTAAAAGATGTGACCTCCTCGTCTATGGCGTCAAAGCCAAGTACCGTGAATAAAAATTTATGAAAACGACAACGGGAGCAGCTGAACCGAAGTCTGAAAAAAATTTTTTCTTCTAAAAAGAATAAAACCATCGCTGACTTGAATCGCTGGTAGGGACCACCAGGATCAGAAACAGAATCACTACCAGGTCCCACAGTATGCTCAGATATAACCGGACAGAAAGTGACTGGACACTCATAGGATAGTCGTATATTTTCGACTGATATGCATTTATGCCCCCATACGTAGAGATGAATAGGTTCGGAACAAGTGATATGGCGACAACGTGTACGAATGCGAGCTTTTTAAACTTTTACGAATGTATAGGTTGGCTATAACTTTTGCATATCAAACAAGTTGAAGTATTTTTTTTAGCGCGGCACAGAAAATTTTTGCACCGCCTGGCAGATTAATTTTGGTCCATTCGACGCCCCAAAAGTACACAAATGCGAGATAGCCAGAATCGCCACCTCATTGACGAGTCTCAGGCTTCTATTAAGCAGTGTAGTTCCTCGCATGCAAACCGTCAGAATGTCGATTGGAAGCTCCCTTCCATAATGGCAACAACATTCGATAACGACAGAATCGAAACATTGACACCCAACTCATTCTGCTGTTACCATCACGTGGTCACCACCATCATCATTCCCACCCGAACTTCTGTTGCCATGTTCTTGTTCAGCAATAAAAATCTAGTGATGAGCTGAAAACCAAGGACGAGATGAATAATGCCACCCAACATTTGTACAGTCTCCTTCCATATATGCATTTCGAGTGGCCTAAATGAAACAACCGAATTTTATCTCATCCCTTCTCCGTTGAAATGTTCACCTTTTTCTTTTCGATCTGGTCCGACCCTTTCCATTAGCATCCTTCAATAGCCAAAATTTCCTTCCAAAAAGGAAAAAAAATGATTTGTTCCGCTTTAAAATAACGAACATTTAGTCGCGAAACCCCTTATAATCGGGTACGTGCGTTGGTCATTTTCCGTTACGAAATTGGGATGACCGCGATGTCTGTAATTCATCCCATTCGAGGAACTCTGCAAAAGTCCAGACCGCACAGGTAAGTCTGTCACTCCCTCCAACTAAACCGGATGTGGAGTGGTACATCATTGAAATGGTAGATGGGTGTGGCTGAAGCTTCGGACGCTGCTATACATGGACCTATCCCAGTTGCTCCGGTCGCTTTGTGGATGGATGCTCGATCTTTTTATATTTTTTTCTTCGTACTTTGCAATTTTTGGCAATTTTTTTCTCGCCGTTTTGGTCTTTTAATTTGATGATAATTTTTTTAAATTTTTATTTAGTTTTGGTAGAATCAGTTGTTGGATGAATATTTGCTTATATTCATATGGTGGGGGGGGGGGCGGTCACTTCGGTCGGTTGCAATTCAATTGTAGTAGGCATTGAATGGTCAAGAAAGTTGGTTTGTTTTTGGTGGCGGCCACGGTAGATGACGAGTTAATATTAATTCAAAGAATGGGTTGGAAGCTGCTGAGTTGCGCTTTTAGCCCAAGTGAGTTTTTAATTCGTAGGAAAAAAAATATGTACACACAATGTGACGAGGCATTACAAGTGCCGTTCAGAAGTTTTGCTTACAAAATCAATTCCTGTTCAACTTTGGTACGAATCAAGGACTAACCAAAAATTTGCTATTGAGTCTGCCCTTAGAAATGATTTGAATAAAAGTTTGTTGCGGCACCAAATAAAGGTATGCATTCACACATCATACACTATGCATTATACGAGACACAGTGCAGTACACTTTGTGTGTGCACACTGCATACTCAACATCGTGTATTGCACTTAAAACATTTCGGCTTAAGCTCTTCTATCCATAATAAAAACCATAAAATTTTCGCCTGTCATAATGCCTTTTATTACATTTGCTGCAAAAGTTTCGATGCATAGAAATGTAAAAAATATATTATCAAAAAAAAAAAAAAAAATTAAAATTGCGAGAAAAAAAAATCACATTAAAAAAAAACATATATGAAAATAGTGTAGAAAAAGCCACAAACAAACTGTAATAATAAAAAAAATTATTTTTGAGAAAAAAAAGAATACAAAAATAAATGCAAATTAAAATTTCAAACCAGTTAGAAATTTTTTAATAAAAACTTTTGCTATGAAATTTTTGTAATTTCATTTTCGAAAGTTGTTATTTTCTCATATTTCTCTAAGCTTAAATATGCTTTATAAAGGAGCAAATTCGTAAAGGCGGAAACATTTTAAGTTTCATAAAATAAAATGGAGGAAATTTTTAGTTTCGTTCATTTTCGATAGATTTTTTTACAATAGTCATAAAGTTGATCTACAGATTCATGTACATAGGCAGAAACCTTCATAAAAATTCAGATTTTTTTTTTGTGTAGTGTAAGAAAAATTATTTTTAAAAAGCTCAAACATAGGACCGAGTACCTTAAATAAAAATATCAAATCAGTTAAAATTTTATATAATTCGTTATTTTCTTAAAGTTCTATTTTATAATATAATCAATTTTCGTTCTTCATTTTCGTAGAACGAGTTAAGAGAGATCTTCGTCGAATTAATATGGAAACTCTAAAATTAGTTTGTTGAGAAGGGCCAATGTCGACGATCTTTATTTTTTTTTTCCTTTGGAAATTTAAAATTTTTTTCCTTTTAATTTTTTAAAATTTTATTTCCACATTTTTTTTTGACCTTCCCAATTTTTACACTTTCCTCATCATTTCCTACTTTCTACCTTTTGCCTAAATAACTTTATTTTGTTTTTTACAATAGTTTTAGTAAATTTTTTTGGCACCTCCTATCTTCTCATCACACTTTCATATTTCTTCTTCTTCTTCATCTCCCAAGGAGCAATTAACACGTTTGGATCACTCCACTTTCCCCTATATATTTCGGTATGATTTTTCGTTGTTGGGTATGGTGGGTGTGAAAGTACCACACGTTCAAACCCCCCTTCCCCCAACCCTTAATTTATGCAAAAAGCTAACAACAAGCATGCTTAGCAGGGTAATGTTCTCTATGAGTATACTCATCACTGGCCATACTCCTTTAGAGCTTAAAGTTTATTAATTTTTTTATTATTCCAAATTTTAATATCTTCCTCTTCCCCTTCAATCTCCAAAAATTTACTGACTTCTATCAATATAGTATAACAATTAGTTAATCATAATAGATACGAGGTCTCTTCAAAAAGTATCACGAATTTTGAATTTCCGCGGATTACATATATTCGATTTGTGATTTTTTTGTGGCGTTATATTGGTACTCATGTCTCTCACTTATGCTGATAAGTTCGGCTATTTTGAATGTTCAGTTAATTCTTGACAGCTGCTTTGCTTGCACATGTTTTGGCTCGTCTTCGATTTTTGCCCATTCCAAAAAATGGATCAAAGTATCTGTATCAAATTTTGTGTAAAAAAGCAAATTAATTGCGCGGACGCATTCCGAATGTTGACTGTGGCATATGGTGAAGCTACCTTGGACCGAAGCAACGTTTATCGGTGGTATAAAATATTCTCAGAGGGCCGAGAAGATGTGAACGATGAAAAGCGTGCCGGACAACCGAGCACGTCAACAACAGACGAAAACGGTGATGAAGTGAAGAAAATAGTATTGGCCAATCGTCGAATCACCGTTAGAACAGTTGCTGAGGACTTAAACATATCGATTGGCTCGTGCCAAAAAAATGATTTTTTGAAGTGCTTCGAGGATTAGAAAAAACGTTGGCACAAGTGTATAATATCTGGTAGGGATTACTTTGGTTAAGTTGATGCTAATGTAACTAATTGTCACGTGGTGTTTTAACGCGATCTGTTAACTAGTTTGTGAACTAGTTGACAGATCGCGCCAAAACACTACGTGACAATTAGCTACATTAGTCAATGTCGAATATGCTCGGCTGATTTTTAATATGGAAAAAAATATCGAACCAAAAATTATATTGAAAAATATTGAGGGTGAGTCAGCTTTATCAAAACCACATGCATAAAAGTTGAACAAAGCATGTGCAGATTGCCAAGATGGACACTAATTATTTGCTCGCATAGTTTTAGTTGATATTTTGGGCCTGAAACTCGTTGCAGCACTGTTTATTTTGAAGGACCCCAAAAAGAGTTGCTAAAAACATTGTTGAACGATCTTATTTAAACCCTACTTTTAATAAAATAATAAATAAAGGACGATGGAAAATAGGCTCACCATTTTAACATGGACATTATTTAAAATATTTCAAAATAGTGCTTTCACAATGAGCCGAATCCCATTAAAGTCACTCGAAAACATTAATGATGTTGCCTGTTTTCCAGGAAAAATTTCGGTTTGTTGCAAACAGTAAATATTGTTCACAAAATTTTTGTCATCGATCAAAACTCGTTTTCAGCAGATATGACTTTTTTCTGTTATCCCAAGCTGAAATTACCACTTTTTGAAAAATGTTCTGACTCCTTTGAAGTCATAAAAAAGAATTCGTAGAAGGAACTGGAAACGATACCAACAAGTGCTTATTAAAAGTATTCGTAAATATTTTTTTTTATTTAAAAATTCCTTCCTCATATATTTTTTTCAACTCCAAAACTTTATAAAAGTAATTTTTCAATGCTAATTTTTGGTACTAAAAAAGTCACAAATATCCTTAAATTCATAAAAGCTAATTTTTCTCTCACTCTCCTCATATTGGTTAGAAGATGAAGTCCTTTTAACCACCTATTATTCTACGAATAGTCCTACAAGGGTACTGAAATGTTTTTTATTAAATAAAATAAAAAAACTCTACTCACAAGGATATTTATTAGTAAGTCTGTTTATATGGGAGATAAATCATATGAAGTTGGGTCCGAAATTAAAATTACACCGGCCAAACCAATTTTCCTAAGATTATAATTTGTTGTTTAATTAACCATAATACACAAACGCAACAAGACTGTCCGTCCAATCTATTCTTCCCAAATTGCATACAAGCGGATATCTCTTATAACTCGTCCTTTTGCCGCACTTCTCACTTATGGTCAGTGGACCTATAAACGTACAATATGTAAGAGTGGATGCAAATTCTTCCACAGAGTGTACTATTGGGATCGCCATATATTCAAGTCAACTGACAGACCAAATCCGTACGCACATTCCAAAGTTTAACTAAGGTGCGGCAGGGTCTCGACGATTCAGGGATTCCGAATTTCAGAAACTCAGGGATTTAGAGTGATTTGGGGCTTGAAGCATACCATAGTCTCAAATTTGAACTCTAACTGCAATCGCTTCCCCTACTGAATGCAATTTTAACTTTCTTGGCCAGAACTCCGGAGTACGCGAGGAGGTAAACTTTGGGCGAAAGTCGATAATGAGTTTGTTAGGCAACTCGGCAACGAACACCGATGACGTTGCATATGCATAATTATACGTCCTGCTAGACACGACAGACAGTCGGCAAATGTATGTAGACATGGAAGAGTACACGTACCGGCATGGATATACGGTACGAAGACTCACATATCCAGAAATATAACTTCCTCCCCCAACAATTATGGTAGCCAAACCAGAGCTGTATTTGTGTGCCGAATATGCAATTTAATTTGCAATTCGGACGTCTGCATTAACTCTAATTTACATAACATTGAAACACTGAACGAAATACGAAAGGAAAATTGAACAACGGGGTTGGGAAGGCTTAAGGGATTGGTTTAATGCTGGGGATGAGAAAGAAAGAAACACACGATAACTGGAGACTATGGAATTGGTTCGAGTGCAAGTAGCAGGGATGGTTAGGTAAGAAAGCGATCGGAATCAGCAAGCTGAAATGCCCAAAGCTAAGTAAAGGTGATATGCGGGACTGATATTAGTTGGACTTTCATAGCTACTATAAACGCCTACTTACTATCATCTAATATAAGTACTTGGGTAATTGTCTACCCCTTGGCTAAGTCCAAGGATTCTTGTGAAGGGATGTGATAGCACTGGTCACGGCAAACCAATGCCCAATATGGATAAGAATTGAGTAGATGAAATGGTTGAGGTCGACGGTGATGATGGTGATAGCGATGGTCTTAGATTGGCAATTGGACTGAGGACCGAAGTCAGTTCGTTCATTTTCGACCATTCACTAGACACCGTATTCGTCAAGGTGAGTGAGGAAGCAGAGCAAATGTTCAGCTGGCGCAAAGGAGCTAAAACTAATGAGGTGGTGTTATGAGGAAAACTAATTGTAGAGTTGTCCGACGATATTCTGAATAGAGAAAGGGAATGCAATGAACAGGCGAGTTTGTGAGTAGCATTTAAGCTTTAGTCTGAATTAATGAGAAATTCTAATTTATGCTCCATCCTACATGCAGAATCGGCCTTCATTTCGGTTTTGGTTTAGGTTCGGCACTTTCTGCTGACATCTTATCCCTTCCCTTCAGCCCTACCCCATCTAATCTATGAGCCCACCACCATCTATGAGTACATGGCCAACATTGTCTAAACAGAATTTTGCTGCTTAGTTACCATGTACTTGTTCGCCTGGCATGATTATGCCTAATATAGTTGGAACAAAACTGATACAGGATGGGAAACTACTTTCAATAATATAGTCTAACGTAATGATTGTCCTGTTTTCCATGCACTCAAATCAAACAACCAACCAATCTACCCACCAACCTACCAACCAACCAACCAACCAACCAGCCAACCAAGCAACAAACCAACCAACCAGCCAGCCAACAACTTATTCTACACTTAATACAATGTTATAACCATAAATAGAACTTACGGATCAATAATTTTAGATGGTCATTGTACATAAATTCTAAATATTAACAACTACCAACCAATAAAATATTCTTAGGGTCGAAGTTTGAAAATTTACTCCTTGTTTGAATACGGATACCTCCACACTACCAACTCTACTTCTTACCTTTACCTTTTATTTGGCCATGTCTTTTAAGACAGACAAGCACATGAACACGCTATCAGTCCCGTAATGGATTTTAAATCCTTAGGCATATCGATAAACTTTAATTTATAATTATGTATTCCGTAGGTGGGCAATCGTTGCTATAATGTTTGGATGATAGCAAACTGGACAAGACGAAAGGAGACGGTGAAAAAAGTATTTCAAATATACCCCATTGTGAGTGTTTGCACAATGATTATTTAATAAAATCTATTATTTAGGAAAGTATCGATCTCGGAATGATTTGAAATAAAAATTATATAATCTCTGATGGTGGAAATGGGAAAGTTTGGAAAAGATTTCCGACAACCTGTTGCCTGTTCCATACACCATAGCAGATTACTTTTTCTCTCAAGAGTTTCTTTCTACCAAAGAAATTACAAATTTTAAAAAAGATTTTATTAATATTTTCGTCAATCTATTAGTAATAAAGGCCCAACAAATTTTTTTTACCTAATAAAATTCGAAATAAAAAACTTCTTAAAAGTCCTTCTATTGACCGCTTAATGCGATAAGCAGAATATTTTATTGGCAGATATGACCGCAAAATATCACCTCCTTAATTAAAAGAACAAAATTTTTATTTTTTGAGTTTTTCTTAAATTAGTTGTTGTACTAGTTTTAATTCAAGCTGATCGTAAGGACATAATGTAAAAAGTGAACTGATTTCATAAAATTTTGAAAATAAGTAAATTCTGGAAAAGCTTTAACGCAAAAAATATATTTGGGGTCCCAAATTTGTTGTTGTACTAGTTTTAATTCAAGCTGATCGTAAGGACATAATAAAAAGTAAACTGATGTCATAAAATTTTGAAAATAAGTAAATTCTGGAAAAACTTTAACGCAAAAAATATTTTTGGGGTCCCAAATTTGTTTTTAATACTAGTTTTAATTCAAGCAGATCGTAAGAACAAAATGTAAAAAGTGAACTGATTTCATAAAATTTTAAAAATAAAAAATTTCTGGAAAAACTTAAACGCAAAAAATATTTTTGGGGTCTCAAATTTGTTATTGTACTAGTTTTAATTCAAGCAGATCGTAAGAACATAATGTAAAAAGTGAACTGATTTCATAAAATTTTGAAAATAAAAAATTTCTGGAAAAACTTCAACACAAAAAATATTTTTGGGGTCCCAAATTTGTTATTGTACTAGTTTTAATTCAAGCTGATCGTAAGGACATAATGTAAAAAGTGAACTGATTTCATAAAATTTTGAAAATAATTAAATTCTGGAAAAACTTTAACGCAAAAAATATATTTGGGGTCCCAAATTTGTTTTTATACTAGTTTTAATTCAAGCTGATCGTAAGGACATAATAAAATGTAAACTGATGTCATAAAATTTTGAAAATAAGTAAATTCTGGAAAAACTTTAACGCAAAAAATATTTTTGGGGTCCCAAATTTGTTTTTAATACTAGTTTTAATTCAAGCAGATCGTAAGAACAAAATGTAAAAAGTGAACTGATTTCATAAAATTTTAAAAATAAAAAATTTCTGGAAAAACTTAAACGCAAAAAATATTTTTGGGGTCTCAAATTTGTTATTGTACTAGTTTTAATTCAAGCTGATCGTAAGGACATAATGTAAAAAGTGAACTGATTTCATAAAATTTTGAAAATAAAAAATTTCTGGAAAAACTTCAACACAAAAAATATTTTTGGGGTCCCAAATTTGTTATTGTACTAGTTTTAATTCAAGCTGATCGTAAGGACATAATGTAAAAAGTGAACTGATTTCATAAAATTTTGAAAATAAATAAATTCTGGAAAAACTTTAACGCAAAAAATATATTTGGGGTCCCAAATTTGTTGTTGTACTAGTTTTAATTCAAGCTGATCGTAAGGACATAATGTAAAAAGTGAACTGATTTCATAAAATTTTGAAAATAAATAAATTCTAGAAAAACTTTAACGCAAAAAATATTTTTGGGGTCCCAAATTTGTTTTTAATACTAGTTTTAATTCAAGCAGATCGTAAGAACAAAATGTAAAAAGTGAACTGATTTCATAAAATTTTAAAAATAAAAAATTTCTGGAAAAACTTAAACGCAAAAAATATTTTTGGGGTCTCAAATTTGATGTTGTACTAGTTTTAATTCTAGCTAATATCGTAAAGACATAATATAAAAAGTGAACTGATATCATAACATTTTGAAACTGAGAAATTTGTGAAAAAACTTTAATGCAAAAAATATTTTTGGGGTCCTAAATAATTATAAGTATTGTATTGTCAGACTTTTTTTCCTTGTAAATGTTGATGACTCTTCCAACGTTACCCATTTTTCTTCTTATTTTTTCTTCCAATAGCGACCAGGATTTTTTTTTGCTTTTAGAATTGTCGTAAAGAAACCATTTTTTACCGACTGTCATAATTTGTTAGAGAAAATGCTTCCTCCAGTGCCATGAAAGCAAAGAAATATAATTATTTTATCAGTTTTGTACAGCTTATGGAGACAATTTATTCCCTCTGTCCTAATTTTTTCCATTATCTTTGGATGATCACACATTAGCCTTCAGTTTTCCAAATACTCTAATTTATTTACATGTTCCTTCAGTGTTTGAGCGGACTTTTCATTCAGCAGCTCCTGAAATTCGTAATTTTTGAATATTTTTGGTTTTCCTGGGTCATCGTAATCTTCCGAATCGAATGCAGTAGTCTGAGGTCTTCTAAACTTGAGAAGTAGCAGAAAAGTAATGAAATTCATTTTTTTGCTACAATTTTATTTTATTTTTAAACATTATTGCTATCTTTTTTAAAGTAGTTCACTTGGGCAGCTGGTACATCTACGAAGGCGTTGTTTTCGCTCTTGGTAACAAGATGATATACTTTTAAGTGGGTTTTGATTTGGTGGAACAAACAAAGTGTCACATGGATTAGGACGGACGGCTGGATAACCACAGTAGTCCCTTTTGGCAACAAAAACTCGTTGATGGACATGGTCATGTGAAAGGGGATGTTGTCATGGTACAGCATCGTAGTATCTGCAATGTCCGATCGGACATGAAAAATACTTTTTTGACCCTTTCAAGGACTCACTCATGACTCGATGTTTATCGACAGTCTGACTTTAAAAGAGCCCTCCCTCGTTCTACGTTGTTGCCGAAGAAAACCTTTCTGAGCTAGGTTTCTCCACTGATTCAAATTTACCGAATTACCTAAACTAACTTTTTAGAACGCTTTGCATTGCAAATATTTCATCCAAAAGAAAAAAAAACTATTTTCGGATGTAATAATATTTTTTATACTCATTTTTATATTTAAAAATAAATAAATTTCCATTCTCGCATATTCATGTATCTAAATTGATCTTTTCTTCCATCTTCATCATAAGAACTTGAATTAAGTTTACTTCATCGTGTTGAGGACCACTTCAAAAGTAGACCATCTTTTTTACAGAACATGACATTGTTACCTGAAAGTTTATGTGCACCTAAATCAGAAAAATGACAAGAAAAAAAAATCACAAATCTTCTTATAGTGGTGACCTTAATTTAAAATGCTTTAAAAAAAAGAAAAAAACTATTACAAACTAAAATGGAATAAATTAATTAGAAATTCGAAATTATGCAGCCGAACTATGGCATAAACAGTTAAAGTTACCACGAAACGACATCATTGAAATTTTCCTTTTCTGGAATGCGTGTTTTTTTTTATTGTTGTTTGTGTGGTATTCTCTCGTTAGGAAAGGCCCCCCATTTGCATTAAGCGATGCATCTACTTTAAGGTTTCTTCTACAGTATAAAGCAACTGAGATCCTCCCAGTGTATCAGATTTTCAACTTGCTTCACAACCGTTCCAGGGGTTCTTTGGCACAGAATCTCTACTATGTTAACTAGCTCCCGACTGCATATTCATCTCTATCGCCATCTGCAATTCTGACGACCAGCCGACGTTCGCGGCTTCAGTCAACTTCAGGAAGAAGGACAGCATCCATTGACGGAGGCAATCTTATTAGTAGTTAACCTCTGCTTTTCTATGCTGAGATTTGGTTGGTAGCCCCGCATGCCTGTACCTGGGCTTATGTAAATTATGTGCGCCTTGCGGTGGAGCTTTTGTTGGTGTTGTCAGTTTTTTTTCCACCCTCTTACCCTTCAACTGTTGTCTGCTCGTCAGAATTTTTTCTATAACACTCTGCGTTGTTGTTAGTGGTGTTATTGCATTTTACACATTTCCTCTGCAATTTCGTTCTTAGAGCAACACTTTCATGGATGTTCAGTATTAGCGAACGCCTTGCAGTCCTTGCGATTCTCTTTTATGCCATAGTAAACCAGACTCTGCACCCTCATCTCTTCTTCCCAATCAGGGCCACTTGTAATCGTCCTTTCTGCCGGCTATCTAATCTCATTCTCTGAATTCGTAATCTTATTAAATTTACATATTAATCAACGGATTTTAATTACCCTTATACAACACAGCAGTACAAACTTCGTAAATATATGCACACCATGGCGGCCGTTTCATTACGGGGATTTCCCCTTCTTTCGTGCAAATTAGCTGCCCATCCACCCCGTTTACCCGTTCATCCAATAATTCTTTGTACTGGTCGGTTACTAATAAACAGCAATAAGCAATTATACATTTAAACAGTGAGAAATACTCGGCGACTGATAACATGAGCTTCAAGCGAATTTTTTCTGCCACCCGCGCATAAGCAAGGTTCGAGTAATTCAGAAAATCGGGACGATAACGTCACGTGTTTATAATATAAATTATTCGAATTTGATTTTTATTCGACTCTTAATTTGATTATTTGGTTTTTTTTTTATTTTTGTAGCGAAACAATTTTCAGTTGTTTTTTTTTTGGTAGTACCAATAATATAACTTTTTTTTTGCTAAATACCTTTTCCTATTTATTCAAAAAAAAAACGATAGCAACAAATCACAATATAAATTTTGTTAATTATTTTCTAAATGCAATTTTAATTTTCAATCTGTTTTATACGAAAATTAAGGTAAGAAGCAACGCGTTTATGATTTTCACCCAACGATGGATTAGGTTTTTGACTTGCTGAATTTATTAAATGGCATCAGTTTTCAGTAGACTTGCAAATGCGGCACGAAATGAGCTGGCACGGTGACGATATATATCCAACAGCAATCCACACATGGGAGTTGAAAACGGGCATCATACACATCGCAAAAGTAGCTTGTGTGGTCACTAGTCAACTGTTATCTGGCCGTGTTCTCGTAAACTTCTGAAGATTAGAGAATGGTAGTCACAACCACCAGTCGAACATTCAGTAGCTTGCAGCCATCTGAGGGATATTTTGCTGTCTGATTTGAATACAGTATACAACAGAGAGACAGCGAAGATCAGCTTCACAGTAGAGAAAATGAACGCAAGAAATGGCATCTTCCATACAGACGAGTTGGCATTTGCCGCCATTCACCACTTGAAGACCAGACACAGCACTCGAATCCCGTGCATATTTTTGATCTGGAATCCCAGAATCTGAGCAAGTGAATCTCTTTGACACGATATCTGACGACTTTGCAATGCTGCTGGGGCTGCCGCCTCGTTCGCTGGCAATTTCCACCGTACATGTGCTCCACTTGGCTCCTCATTTTGCGGTTCCCAAACTCACCACAGCAGACTCTTAGGATCGTCGCCAAAGACTCGATTCGCACGGATGCCTTCCTCCAACTTCAACGATACTCAAAGTAGCTGGGGCACCGTTGTTATTGTTGGTGGCGATTTTTGGTTTCTATTGCTGTTGCCGTTGTTTTTGTTGCGGTTGACGTTAATATAGCTGTTCTTGTTTCTGTTTGTTATTATTATTATTTTTGTTGTTATTGTTGATTCCGCTGCTATTAGGATACAAGCAATATGGTGGTGGTAGTTCTTCTTATCCCCTCGATCCGAATGGTCTGTGATTCTGTAAATGGATTACATAGTGGGAGGCTCATCAGTATCACATAAAGGAGTAAAGCTACAATTGACCTTCCGTCGATCTGCGCGTATTCTTTGAAAGCTACCCCATACGAGAACGCGTGTATGAATGTGTGCGGTAATTAAGTAAAAACCAAATAAACATTTACCATTTACATTTCATGCAGATTAAGCAGCTGCCCAGAAACTTATCGTCGTGATTCCAATTATTAAAAATTCACTTCTTGTCTGAAACCGCATTTGGGCGAATCTACTATAAATTTAGACTTTGATTAGCAGCTATTAAATACGTTCACTTCCATCTACTTAAATACGTTCACGTATTAATGCAAATAAACACTTGCCAACAAACCATATCATATTTTGGCTTTGTATAAACCAGTGATTGTATGTATGCTGGTGTAATTATTACTCTTCTCATATAATATCCAGAAATATGTGACATTATCAATTAAAGTTTTATTAAGCATAAAATTATAAATTTCTGTAATAATTTCTACACAAGCAAAAATGAGTGTTTGTCGTGTTTTCGTTCATAATTTTTCTCTTCTTAACTTTTCATTTTAAATTTATTTTCACTCGCCCCATAATATGCTCATCTCAAACTATCGTGAAATTTCCATTAAATTTAATTAGGAATTAAAATGGATAACGAATCTTAATGTTTCCACATATTTTGTTTTATTAATAATTATTTATCTTTGAAGTTACTATATTAGAAGAATTGTTGTTCTACTTAGTTTAATTTTAAGACTAAATGTGTGTTTTTCACATTTCTTTAAAATAACTCTTAGAAATAGTTTAAAATAATTTTTTTTTATTTAAATAAATTTATTAATTCGACTGAAAGGTAATAGTCATTAATTGCTTATCGGTTTATTTCTCAAAAAATTCAAACTTATTTTGACAGTTTCTAATTCAAAATACTGTACAAATAAATTTTCTTTGATTATTGAGGTGTTATTTACTGGGAATTTTTTTTGTAGTGGCTTTTTGCACCGCATTGTCTGATATTTTTGGCATGAAATACGTCGCAGCATGACCTTGGTTCGAAGGAAATGGTTTTTTTTCCCAAAAACCATTGCTCAAAACATGCTTGAACTTTACTTTTAATTAAACATGTAATAATGGATGATGAAATGTGGGCTTATAAGATTGACATGCAAAACAGTTAAGAAATTTTGAAATTACGATGACTAATTTCTTTGATTATTAAGTTGTTATTGACTGGTCATTTTTTTTTTTTGGAAGGGCAAACAGTCAGCAAAAAATATCGGAGCTTTATGAAATTACCCGGAAAAATTCAGATTTGTGGCAGACTAATTCTTAGATTTTGTACCATAATTATTTGCTGTCTCATTCACTAACTACTGCTCATGAATTTTTGGTAAAAATATCAAATATGACTTTTTTCTGTTCCCCAAGCCTAAACTACCACTTTTTGGAAGACGCTTTAAGCTCAATGAAGCAATAAATGAGTATTTTTAGAAGAAGCTGAAGGTGATATTAATATGAGTGGGTAAATATTTAGAACAAAGACCACTTTTTGTAGACAACAAAAGTAAATTAGTTGATTAACTTAAATTTCTTTTTTCAGTTTTACTTATTTGACAAACTTTATATTATCAAAAATATTTAAGAGCAAAATCATTTGCCTGGGACAATTCCTGAATGAAAATTCTTAAATAATTAAATATGAAAAAAGTTCTATTTTTAATAACGACTTCATATAAGTTGTAGTTAAAAGTAATCCATCATTTGGCCAATAGATGGCTTTAGGAGTCCGTATCTCCCGTTTTAAAAGTGCGATCGGGTTGCACTAGATGGCGTTAGAAAGATAATATTTTGTACTAAAAAAGCTTCTGATACAGTTTTGTGACCAACAAAGAGAAAATACGCCATATTCTACAGTTTTTCTTCGATAAAGACGAAAACGCAAGCCAGGCAGCTGAAAATGTGAATAGTGTTTATGGTCCTGATACTGTAACAGACAATCACGCGCAATTTTGGTTTTGTCGATTCCGTTCCGGTAATTTTGATGTCAAAGATGTACCACACTCTGGAAGGTCAATTGTCGAAAAATGGAAATCGTCGAGTCCGACCGTCACGTAAGCACTGTTTCGATTGCCCAGGAGCTAAACATTGCACAAAAACCCGTTTGAAACTACTTAAATAAGGCTGGATACAAAAAGAAGCTCGATGTATGGGTGCCACATGAGTTATCGCAAAAAAACCTCATGGATCGAATTTCCATCTGCGAATCGCTGCTGAATCGCAACAATATCGATCCATTTCCGAAGCGGATGGTTACTGGTGATGAAAAGTGGGTCACTTACGACAACGTCAAGCGACAACGGTCGTAGTCAAATTGCGGTCACCCGGCGCAAACTGTGGTCAAGACAAGGATTGACAGCCAGGAAGGTTTTGATGTGTGTTTGGTGGGACTTGCAGGGAATCATCTACTATGAGCTGCTCCCCTACGGCCGAACTCTTAATTCGGACCTATACTGTCAACAATTGGACCGTCTGAAAGAAGCAATCGCCCAGAAGCGGCCAGCTGTGGCCAATAGGAGAGGAATTGTGTTCCATCAGGACAACCCCAGGCCGCATACATCGATGGTGACTCGCCAGAAGTTCCGGGACCTTGGTTGGGATATTCTTATGCATCCACCTTATAGTCCGGACCTGGCACCAAATGATTACCACCTCTTCCTGTCTATGGCAGGTGCAAAATTCGCCTCAAGAGAAGATTGTGAAAATCAACTGTCCCAGTTTTTTTCCAATAGGGACGAGGGTTTCTATGAAATTACCTCCAAAATGGCAACAAGTTATCTAACAAAACTGTGCATATTTGACCTAAATCGTATCATTCTATCTATGCTAAATAAAACCTTCAATTTAATGCAAAAATAATGCAGTTTATTTTACCACACCTAATATATCCAACCTAAAATTGATATCGACCTCTGTATCTAAAAATTGTATACTCATTTCATATCCTCAAAATTAATCTACTTTTATATTTACTTAATCGCAAATAGCATTATTCATTTTTAAAAATGCATAAATTTTAATTTACCTATTGTCTTGTAAGAGTCTACTTTTCCTTCTCTAATAACTCACTTTTTTAACACACATGCTGAACTTTTTATTAAACTTAATGATATGGAAAAATGAAAATAATAATGAAAATCTACTTCAACCCTATTGTAGAAATAATATATATATTTTTTTCTATAATTCCAAAACATTTTACATTCAGTTCAATTGATCCTTTTATTCATTCAGATTCATTATTAAAATGTACGATTAAATAATAATGGATGTCAGATTTATTCTAGCAACTAAAAAAATCGATTAAAATTTGTAAATAAAAATATTTCATTTTCTAATTTAATCGAACCTTTCATCTACTTAAAAATCATAATTGATTATATTTTTTTTTTAAATTCACTTTGTGCATCAATTACATTGTAAAGAGTTGTTTTCAATCATTTAATATGGAGTTTATTTAATTATTAATAAAAATTTTCCACATTAAATTTGTAATAGTAAAAAAATTTGAACAATTTTTTGGTAAAAATATTTGTTTTTATAAATCTTCTCTTCACAAAATCATATGAAATCAGATAATTGAAAATTTCTTATTCCATTTATTTTGTCCAATAATAATTATCCAATAATCGAACGAAACTAATTTTATTCCGATAATATTTTAGTGGTGCCCAAAGAGATTGGATGGAAAATCAAAGATCTGGGGCCGAGATCTAATTCCTGTATATCCCACAAAATTCCTCGTTTGCTACATTCCAATATACGACGAATCCAAGTACATAAAATGCTTGTAAAATTTACACGACTACAAAGAAACAGTGCATAAATTCGGGCTCGAAATGTGGATTAGCATTTCTCATTAATGCGGACTACGGCTTAATTGGGACTTACCACCACGACCCGCACACCCTTCCATAGTTTGTTGGGAAAAACGCCTGGTCATTCTCGAATTAGTTTTCCTTACGACAATTTCATCTCGAATCTGCCTTTAACTATTCGCACGGCCCACGATCTGTTTACCCGCTGGTCTGTCCACCGATAGTTCGGTTGAAAGATAGTAGATAGTAGATCGGTCCCTTGGCCAGTCGGTTTATTCAACTATCTATCCCTGTTCGTGCGAATAACAGCAAGTCGCACTTGCCCTGCTACTTGTCAAATCCGATTGTAAACTTTCGCTCATTCCATGATGCGGATAATCATAGCCTGTTCATTGTAGTCCCCGAACTCACTCCAATTCAAATAATGGCAGTCCCGATTCGCCTACTCTAGGTCCTTGTCTTAAAATCCTCTAACGTTCATCGACACTGAATGCAATTCCACTAGCGTCGGCCACCATTCCAATAAAATCATGACGGCTATGCTCTAGCACAGATGAAGATGGCAAAGGTTATCTGCTTCCTATTGCAACTGCTCAGTAATGTCAGTGGGGAAGGAGGAGCATACACTTTAATTCTACTTCTTGCAGTTGTTCTTCTTGTTGTTATTCTAGTGTCTATTGTTTTTGTTATTGCCATTATTTCCATTGTTGTTGCTGCATCCGCTACAGTTGACGTCGTCACGCTACCGCCACTTTTCGTCCTAGTACTGATGCGCCATCTAATGTTCCTCTTCTTATTCCTTCTATTCAAGTATAGATCTACGAATACATGCATCTATTTCCATTGGTCTACTTGTTATTATTATTGTTGTTGTTCTGGTTGTTGTTTGTCGCCCGATATTAGAATTTGCTGTTGCGCATAAATTAGAATTAATGCAAACGTTAGAATTGGAGAATTCAATTAAATCATGTTACACTCCAGAATACAACAATACAATTCCAGCAACGAACACAATTTCATATACATATATAAAACCAAGTCTGGAGACATACTGCAATGTACATAACTACTTATAAATGCAGTTGAAATTTTTTTAATAATAAAAAATCTTTCATCATTTTTATGTTTTATTTCTTAAGTCATCTGTTATGGCTACCAAAAACTGCAAAAAAAAAAAAAACAACAGAAATGCATCTAATTTCTTACTCTAATTTCTTAATATTTTTTATTATTTATTGAAAATATCCATTCATGATGGATGATTTTTAATTTGACTTTATCACAAAAGATAATAAGAAATGTTTTAGTGGGCGACGGTTTTTGGACAATCATTGGAATTTTCTGATTGCTTAAAGCAAATAATCATAGAATAAACGATGACGACTACACAATCATTATTTGATCAATTCAACCGTTTTATATTCGTAACGATTCAACTGAGGAGTATAGACGAATATTTGAAAATGTGGTCATTATTCGCGTAAGAAACCACATATAACGTCAATAATGTATCTGAATTGTCTTCAGTCAAAACTGTTCTATTCGATTAGAACAAATATTATACGACGAAAGCCATATGCTGTAGAATATGTGAAATAAGTACAAATTCTCCTCAATTAATTAGTAATTGTAAAATGTTAAATGGCAAAGAGCAGCTTCTCGTATTATTTCAATGTGGAACTGTTCCTGGATGAAGACCATGTCTTGAAACAATCAGATTTCATATTGGACTCATTTCTAAGAAGCACGGCAGATATTCTTGTTTGTAGCTCCAATATTCATATTATTATCATCGGTATACATGTGTACATTCGTAGGGTAAAATTAAATGCAAAAGGGGTGCATAATTCCTCAAATGAATTTCACTTGGTCAATCGATTGCCTTTGGAGAAACTTTAAATACTAAGCGTCTATCTATACCAATTCAACTCTAAGTGCTGCTACTCAAAATAGATCGATTTCATTAAAATCTATTTCAGATGGAATCTTGTATCTTAAGCGTTGGTGTTACGATCAATTCTGAAATGTTCGCCATTCAAGTATGTATACGGCAAGATTGCTAATTAAATTATGATAAATATCCACGCGCACAGAAATTATATTTATTCCAAATATTTTGCATAGTTCCGATATATACACCCAAATATTTTTCTTAAGATTATTTGTCAAAATCAAAATTTATTCGAATATGATTGGTATTTATTAAATCCAACTTTAAGTATTTTTTAGAAAAAAATCACTATAAATTTAAAATGTTCAGGTGCTCATTTATAATTTTTCTTAAATAATTAATATTTTTTTAATTTTATTTATAAGATTATTTTTTAGGTTTTTTGTAAAATACTATTGTACAACCATTTCACCTTCCGTAAGTTCTAAAGGGTAATCCAATTTGTGATTTGAAAAGTAACGGTAAATAAAAATCACTTTAAATATTATTGTTGAAAAAACTTTTTTATTAATTTAATGTAAAAACTTTGACATTATGCACAAAAAATATAGAATTATTCAAATGGCTTTTTGAAGAACTCGATTTTTTGTGGTAATTTTTTATGAGTTTTCCGTATATTTTGGCATGTCATTCACCAAAATATTGTTTTCAAAAGCTCTAAAATTTGAAAATTATCTGTCTAAAGGTGATTTTTCTTAAAAATTTAGAAGACAAAGGCAAAAAAAACCAAGTCGCACGATCTTGAATGCCGATTGACATCCATAAATCTCTACATTATGCAACCTGGAATCTTTTTGCTCAATAAATCAAAATTTTACCTTTTTTTGATAATTATACTATAGTTTTCTTTAAACCACATGTATTCCGGTTAAAAATCTTCCAGTTCAGACCAAAAAAAATTGGTTATCATATGGCCATAGCGTTCAGAATTGAAGGTCTTCATTTTACAAGAGTGACACATTTAGAATAAAATGCACATACCCAGTGTATTGTTTTCACAGTCATTTGTGGGTTTTTAGAGCCGCATATATAGCAAGTTTGATTACTGGCGTATCCACCGAGCGAAAAAGCAAACTCATCGGAAAAATCAGCATCCAAAACCTGTTGTCCCCACCATCGAATCGTGAAAAGTTGATAATTTTATAGTGAGTTAATGAACCTATAATATAAAATGACAAATTTTAATTATAAATGAATATATAAATATTTTACAGCTTTTAAATGGCAGGGCTGTATTTTCGAAACCACCAAATGGATTATCATATACCGAATAATATAACAACTTGTATACCAGTGTAGCTGTAATGTGCAAATTATATTGCTAAATTATTTCTTAAAACTAATTCAAAATTATACGATGATTAAAATTGCAATCAAAAATTTCCATAATATTATTTTACTGATAGTTTTTTATTAACACTGACCAGCTTAATGCATTTATTATGATTACGATGATACGAAGCAAAAATCGACGCATACTACATACTTTATAAAAATAATTCAATAATGCTCTAATTATAAAAACCGTTCTTCCGACACATTTTGTCATTATAAGCTCATATCCAGCGGTAAGAGAGTTTAAGTAGACCCCGCCCCCCTTGTATTTCGGGCAAATATCAACCATCACTCTGCACCAAATTCTGCAATTGCTACCAACATGACCACAACCAGTCAGAACTCATCAACTACCCAGACTTTCTGTAATTATGCAAAAGAAAACAAAGCCAAAACACAAACACTCCTTAGGTACATACTCGTGCATACAACCGAAATCGCAACAAAACCTATAAGAAGTCGGCGACAGTGATGACGCTGACTGGTCTGCATTTAATTATTATGAAACAGTAACAAAAATGTACCAAGCTGAAAAGAGAAGTAATTACTAACTGAAAAGAGAAAGGAAAATCAAAAAAAAAAAAAAACTTGAACAATTAAAATAAAAATTGTAAATACCAACAAAAATACGCATTTAACATATTCGCCCCCGCATTCAACTCAAACGGGAATACCAAAATTGTAGCGATAAACGTACGTTCTTAAGAGTATGTACATGCATACTCTGAAGTATGTACACGTACATACGAGTACGATTGGAGGAGACCATGAATTTACTTAAGTACTGCAGTTTGTTGACTTCAACGCAACCGGACAAGTGGTGGGTGGGTGGCTGTAAAGAATCTATCGACGGTTAGTCATTCTCACTTAGCACTTTCGGAATCGCAATTCTGGCGTACGAATTTTTCAATCCCCGAAGTCCTTCATTCTGTTTCTAATCTACCATTTACTGTATCAATCGAAATTCATCTTTTTTACACATAATTTGTATAATCAATAACCCTGCCCCCTCCAACTCCTTACCCAGGACAATGATAAAACTTCTTCCTATCATGTTAAGTAGTCGCAGTTATCACACTCTCTTCCGGACTTCGGAGCAAAATTATTAGAAAGTGCGGCGAATTCACGCGCGTGAAAAATCAACAATATTTACCGCCTCCTCTCTCACTCACAATGTCCTCATGTAGAGATAACGAAAGTCATTTCAACACACCTTGTCTAGCATACGTGTACGATACGTATTGCCCTGATAGACAGTCGCCAATAGCATTGTGCGACTGGTAGTCAGAACACATGAGCTTTCTGGCTTCACGTCACGTTGTAATTATGTGGAGCACTCGGAAAATGCCGTTAAGTGCTTAATTAGGAATTGCAGTGCATCTAATCAACGTCGCGGTGGTAACAGCATGTCCAACTCCTTAAGATACTAAGCATTTTACTCTTTACATGATGCGGCATACTCGTACATACTCTTACTTGCGCTCACTTAACCTAAACATTAGCGATACGAGCTCTTTTGCTGATAAATTTGACAAGATTCAATAAGTAACACCATAGACAGGCGGCTACGAAATGATTCTGATTTTTACTATTTCTAAAGTGAGGTTAAGTGGTGTGCCGGCATTCATCGTTTTCCAGATTACATTTTTTTTGGAAATTATCAAAAATTACATTTTCTTATTGCTTATGACCATCACTGTAATAAAGAGTAATCCATTTTGTGGTTTGGAAAGTATAGCCTAATATTATTTAATAGATGTAAAATTAATATGTCATTTAAAGTAACGCTTATTTAAGTTTAAGTTTGCCATTGTGGCTCATATAAAAATATAAGTCGATTGGATACTGATTTTTGATACAAAATTTTCTTTAACGATGAGGCTCATTTCTGGCTCGTTGAATGCTTCAGGAAGCAAAAACCGACAAGTAACTGTATTGTATTAGCAAAAAATTACTGCCTGGTGCGAATTTTGGTCTGACGGTGTTATTGGCCTCGTAAATACTTGATCTTTTAGAAAAATAGACGGTTAGGGACTGTAATGACCCTATGAAAACTGTTTTTTTTTGTCGAAACTTGAAGATTTTAATATAAACTATATATGTTTTAAATAAAATGGCCACAAAAGCCACATAAAAAGACAAATTGTGGCTTTATTGGGCGAAAAGTTCCCAGGACACGCAATTTTCAGAGATGTCAATTGTCACCTAAAAACCTTAGTTTCTTGCCGTTGAATTTTTTTCTAAAGCTATACTAAAGATCATGTTTATGCAGACAATCTTCAAACTTTGTAGCATTTAAAAATGAACATCCTTCAAGTAATAGCCAAAATACAGCCTGTGCGTAAAATTCATTAACAATTACCTCAAAAGGATCGAGTCCTCAAGAATTTTTTGACAGTAATTAAGATTATATTTTAATTTTTAAAAGAAAGGCCAAAGTTAAAGCAATATTAAAAAATAAAAATATTATTAAAATCCAAATTCTGAATATATTTTTAAAAGTTTATTTTCCAATAAGAAAATTGTATAAGCTTTTAATTTTTCTCATTTAGAAAATGTTAGATTAATTAATATCGATTCAAAATTGGGACATTAAATCAAAATTTCGTATCAATATTAATTTTGTAAGAAGTTTTATGATAATCATTTCAATTTATGTTATATTTTATGCATAATGGCAAAGTTTATGTGATATAATGTAAACAATTTATTATCAAAATCTTTATTTTAAATATGCTTTTTTTAAACTTTATTTTCCAAAGCGCAAATTGAATAATCCCTTATATTGTAATGTGATATTGTAATTACTATTTATTCTCTAAAATAAATTAATTAAAAAAGAGCAATTTTATAATAAAAAATTATAATAATTTTTTCTTTGTAATTTTCCAAACAGTTATTAAAATCCAATTAGAATTTTGCCCAGTAACAATACTGATAAAGGACTTACCATAAATGGAAAAATAATCAAAACAAATTATTCTTTTCTTCTAAAAACCATTATTATAATTATGCATTTAACTACAGATTCAGGATATTATAGAAAATTGATTCCTATTAGGACGTTATTTTGAAAATTTTCCCTCCATTAATTGGTGCAAGTATGCACACACACCTCGATACATTCGACTAAAATGCAACTGCACTTGTACATTAAATCGTCCATAAATTGCATTCAGGATTTCTATTCGATTGAAAAATCGAAAAATGTTTTTATATTGATTGAAGGTATACAATTTATTGTATTTTGTTTTGTTTTGTTTTGTTTTTTTTTCTATATTCTGGATATTTTTTCCATGTCCTTTAATTCATCATTTTTTCACGATGCAAGGAGGCATTCACATATGTTATCGACTTAAATGTTATACTATAGAATATGTGTTGTATTTTCCCCTCATCGAAAGAGGTAAATTAATTTAAATGCCAACCGATAATGGTAAGATGGACAGTATTTAGGAAGAGGGTAAGATTTTCCTTACAGTAAAATTTCTTGTTCTTAATGAATATTTTATTCGAATTTGAAGATATACTTGAGTTTTTAAGTTTTCTAATAGGACTATGAAAGTGTAGAACCCTTTTTACAATAAAAAAAGTTTGAATTCTTTCTTTTTCTTATTGATTTTCAACATTTGAAAAGGGATAGAGTTGATTTGCTGCTATTCTCGTCATTATGTCTGTCGTCCACTCGAAGGGAATTTTGCCCAAATAGAAATGGACGAGTTATTTACAACTACCCTGAACCACAGTCCAAATATCGAAAATATCATTACGACACGACCCTTGTGCCGCGAAACTGATGTCAACGAATACGATGCCAATACTTACTTATATCGACAGGAGGATTACCACCAGCAAAAACCAACTTGTCTATACGTTAAGTCACTTCCAGTACTAAAAGTTTTTCCCTATTCATGTGCATATTACATCGCCATAATTTCGTTAATTATTGACAAAATTGCGTCCCAATCCAAAAACATTACATTCCTCTTACCCAACGTTGTACTGCTTCGCGACTTGTCATAGTTCATCCTGCTTTCCGGACCTAACCACGTTAGGTGCTCGTTAAAGGATAGATGGGGCATTCGCCGATTGCTTAACTTATTCTACTTGGCTGGGTGGCTTATTGGACCACCCCATTCGATGATTTCCATAGCACATTACCCACATTCTTTACTCGGCCATAATATCGTATCCTGTTCAATCGTAATTTCAAACCCTTCCATTCAAGTCCATTTCGTATACACAGAAATAAACATAAACGTACGCATTAAGGATATTTTTATATGCCTGTATATATGTATATGTACTTACCACACTAAGGGTTAAAAGACTAATACAGAAAATTTGAAGGGTAATAATCAAAATATAAATATAAGAAGAAGAAAAAAAATATTGTAGAAATTATAAAGAAGAACAGAAAAAAAATAACATAAAGAAAAAAAATTTAAATGAATATAATTCGGTTAAAACATATTATACGAAAAGAAGGACGAACAGCAATAGTAGCAACGACAACAACAACAACAACAACAATTATAATATAATAAATATAAAACAGGAATAAAAATGCGTTTAATAAGCACAAATACACATTAAAAAGTTTACTTGACGATTAATATTTTTGTTTTGTTTTTTTTTCTCAATAATTTTCTGTTTTGTTTTTTACTCATTCTCCTTCCTTATTTGCCATCTTTAATACTCGTATTTTATTAATATGGTTCGATAAAAAAGGGGAAAAGGACACAAAGAGTCGAATAAGTATATGTGTGTAGAGAGGCTATTGGCAATCGAACAAGGCTTTTGTTTTGCGTCACGCACCTCAAATTAAAAGGCTGTTCTTGTAAAAAAAAAAAAAATAAAATAAAAAAAAAGTATAAATAAATGAATTATTTCTGTATATAATGGTTGGTCCTTCAATAATTTCCAGTAATTAATCGAATCCTTTTGTCCTTCTTATTGCTCTTATTGTTGTTTTTATTATTATAATTATTGTTATTGGTTTACCTGAATTTCGATTACAAAAACAACTTAAAAAATTACTCGAAAATGATACAAAATAATAAAAAAAAAAAAAACTTATATAAAATAAAATTAAACAACTTCTAAAAGGATGATAATTGTTTGGTTAGGACTCGTCTGTTTTTATTTCTATTCGATTATTTTCAATTTTTCACCCACAGCTCTTGTACATTCCAGCACCTTATATTTACATGATACTATATTATGTCGAAGTGTGATGGTTGTTGGGGATGGGGGAGGGGGGGTTTGTATGGGGTGGTCAGGGTAACGGTTAATAGAAATTTCAATTTTATTATTACTTGAGGTACGTGTACATAATACAATATAATTATTCATGATGGGAAAACTAATATTACTCGTTTACCCTTTGCCACGGAAGGATACCTTCTCCTAGTTATTAAATGAGGAAATATGTCGAATTGGAATTGGCAATCGTCGTCATTTGTCCAAAAAAAAAGGGTTTCTTGTCATTACGCTGTGCCAGTCAGCCCCTACTTTTAATTGTCCACCATGTTGAAACACATAATTAGATGAATTTCTACCCTTATTATAGACAGATGTTATAAAAGAGTTAAATTCGCTGGAAATATTCAACTGTATGATGAAGTGTATATGCATACATACATGAAAGTAAGTACAAGAAACAGAATATTGCCATGAACATTTTTGAATATTAAATGGAGGAAAATAATTTAAAAAAAATATTTTTTTTTATCCAATTTACTAATTATTTAACTACAACTTTTTCTTTCAATGTATTATTACGAAATAATACCAATTATATTTTCTTCTTTGATGGGTTATTAGTTGAATATTATTTAAAAATTAATGAGGGTTTTTTTTATTGTTGTTGAAAATTTTACTAAATTCTTCTTCTATTACTACATACATACGCTTAATCAAATTTAGATTCAAATTAATTTCTATTACTCTAATAATAATAATGTTTATACAAAATCACAATAATATTAAAAAAAAAAAAAACTTAATAAAAATTTTAAAAAAAGGTAAAAATCAATAAATTATTTTAAATCTTAAAAGTGAATAAAGGAAATTGTTTTCATTATAATTATTGGAGTATCACCATTTAAAATGGTATATTATTGATAAATAAATAATACTAATTATTTAGTATTGCATTGAATTGGCTGGGAGAACATATCAATAATAGCGAAACTATGAAATTTGATATTTTGAAATTTAAAGTTACAAAGGCAATATGATAAGTCAGTAGTAAATGTAAGATATGTAGCTGATATCAGTAAAATAATATTTTAAAAACAATATAATCATTTTAAAAGACCGTCGAGTGAAATTGCATAAAAAAGATGATATGATAAACATCTCAAAAGAACGCATAGACAAAGAGAAAATTGTCGTCGAGAGGATGCTGTATTTGCTAATACCTGATCAAAAACATATTCGTGTAACGACTTCAGTGGAGTGTTTGGATATTTTAAAACATAATTTGAAATTATTTTCGTATCAATTCGTACCTGTTGATAAAACGTGGATGCACCAGTAAACACCAAAAATCAAAGTTCAGTCAAAACAATGGACTTCCACTACCAAACTTGCACCATAGATTGCTCTATTGCCAAGAAAGGTTATGTCAACTGTTTTATCGGTAGAAATATAAGAGCATATTATAAAGCTTTATTAGACGAATGGAATAATGAAATAAAGATGATGAAACAAACGCATCTGATAAAGAAAAAAGTCCTGTTGACAATTCCTACGGCGAAATTAGTGGAATTACATTATTAATTGCTTCGAGATTTGGCTCCCTGTAACATTTTTTATGTTTCCAAATATGTAGAAATGACTTTGTGGAAAGAAATTCCCATCCAATTCTGCAGTTATATCCAAAACTAAGGCCCATTTTGCACAGTTTGACAAATCGTACTAAACGGATGATATAAAAAAAGTTGAAATATTCTTGGATAAAGTATATTAAAATAAAAGTAGACCATATTGATAAATAAATCAATTGTAGTTGAATAAGCTAATTGGTTGTTTCATTTATCACTGACTTATCATACTGCCTTGTATACCTATTAGCTACTATTTTGTAGATATTTCTCTATCATTTACGGGGAGTAATTTTTATTTAATTTTTATACATCAATGTTATCCTGTTCGAAGTAGTTCCCTTCGGCAGGTATACATCGGTGGAGTCGTTGTTTTTCCACTCTTCGTTGCTACTCTTGAAGACTTCAAATGAAATCGCCTTCAGCTCCTCGGTAATACTTCTTTTGATATTATCGATAGTACCAAGATGACGTTTTTTCAAGTGTTTTTTTTATCTTGGTGGAGAAAAAAACTCACGTGGGCTTAAATCAGGAGTCTGGAGAATCACACTTATCCCATATTTCTTACAAAAATTTAGTAATAATAAAATCATTTGTATATTCCATTGCTTATATACTTCTCGAAAACGTTTTATGGCACCAAAAACATATGATTTTGATAAGGTGTTCACTCTATAGGTTCGTTATGCCTTTATGTCAGTTAAACTCCCAGTTTAACATAAATTTTCATATCTCATCATAGCTCCAAGTTCATTTATCAAACTTTTGGACAATAAAATCACTGATAAAATTTTGGGGAATCTCTCCCTAACCCACCTTGCCTAATAACAGAATGACAATGTGGACTGGACCAATAGCGTCACCTGTCGAACCGTCACTCAATACTGAATGAATGCCACATGACCAAAAATTACTGCGCGGGTGGTATTCCTCCTGGATCCAACAACTCCAATCCCAAATCTCCACTTTATTCTCCCTACGACATACCAAGCTGCAGCAAAAAATCTAACTTTATTCTTACTACCGTACCATATTAACCACATGAACCTTATGGTCCTAGCGCTATAAAGCTCTATAGGTTACCGGACCATGTTGAAACTTGTACTGCACGTCTAGGATGGACTGTCGCACAAGCTGTGTATAAAAGCCAAATCACTTTCAGTCTCATCACTCTCAGTTTCCAAATACTACATTTTTTTTGTAAATTTTCAAATTTAAAAAATTAATTTTTTCTCTAGTAAAAAGATACTTTGAAGAATTCATAATTTTGCGTTTTTGCCATCAAATTAGGTTCACCGCACAACGTCAAAATTTGAAATTTATAATTTTGAATAAAAAATATGTTTTTTTTTCATTAATAATTGACAAAAAAAACAAAACTTTATAATCTTAATAATAATCAATTATCTGTAAAGGAGTGATTATTTTTCAGAAAACATGAAGAATTTTAACATAAACGAATCTTTTAAAAAAGTACAGAATTAATATTATTGAAAATTTTTTAAGTTGTATTTCAGAAAACCCTAAAAAATTATAAAAGAATTTAATAAAATTTTATGAAAAAAAAATCAACAATAAAAAAAGGCTTATAAAAAAGAAAGATTTTTCTTCCTCTTAAAAATGCATTTTCAAATTCTTAATTATCGGAATATATGTAAACATACTCGTATTTATAAAAATAGCTTATATTCATATCCTTTTAAGATAACTTTGCGTTCTCTATAGGAGAAATATTAGCAGTTACTGTGCTGATCGAGTATTCACCACATGAAAATCATTTATGTTAAATCAAAAGATCATTATTGTAGGGATTATTCAATTTTTTTCCCATATTTCCTGTTTCGTCAGTATAATTTAGTTTGATAAACTTTTCAGGATGTACAAGGGGAAAATATTAATGCATTTTATTACACAAAAACGATTGGGGTAGAATGCAGTACACATTACGTAGAACACCTGATTATATGACCCCATACATCTGTTACATTTTTGGGGCGTTAATTACAACATATAGGTTCATAAATAAATTGGGTTTTGAGCTTGAAAATACGGATATCTCCTACTGATAATATTGTTATAGTAAAACAGAACCGCATTTGCAATTTCCTCTGACTAATCGGACATAAAAAGTTCGAACGCATTTTTGAATTTCCGGAAGTTTTTTTAATTGACAAAAAAAAAACAACAACATTATAATTAATAAACTGAATAGTATTGATAATCGTATTTTAAATTTAATTAAAAAATATTCATTTATATTGAAGTATAAAATAAAAAAAATTTTCTATAAAATATATAATAAAATTTTATAAATTAATAGAAATCAAATGGATTTTTTTTTTTAGATATGAATTAATATATTATTTTGGAGTGAAAAAACACTAAAATAATTAATAATAAAAATTGATTAAGTAAAAATATTATTCAATTTTAGTACTTTTAATATGAAATTCAAAGAACCTAGACTGCTATAGATTGACTCGTATGTGAAGAGTTATCTAATTTGTGATTCCGAAAATAAAGTTTAATCAAATATATATTAAATTGAGAATTTTATAAATGTTTTATTTTATTATGTTTTCTAAATTTTGCCATTAAATATAGTATTTTACATTTTTAGAATGGTCACCAAAAGACTTTTTATAGGACTTAATCCTTTTGAGATAATTTTTGTTGAGTTTTTCGCACATTTTGGGCTGTAATTCTTCCAATACTTGATGGATATCAAATCTTAAATGTTTTAAACTTTTGAAAATTCTCTGTCTAAACATGTAATTTTATAAGAAAAAAAATCGAACGATTGAAAATCGCATAATTTTAGAGGTCAACTGGCATCACATAAGCTCGTACTTACGCGTTCTAGTTATTTACAGCCCAATAAGGCTAAAATTTAGCGTGTTGTATGAATTTTGGTGCTGTTTTGTTTAAACCAGATATACTCACAGTCCAAATTAAAATCTTAAAGTTTAGACAACAAAAAAGTCGGCTAATAAAAGGCTCAAAATTAACGTTAACCATCTCTTCTTCTTCATTTTCAAAGAAATACGGGCCAATGACACCTTTACACAAAAATGCACAGCAAACAGTCATTTTTTTTGTAGATACAATAGCTTTTCAATAGGTAGTTATAAGTTTTAAGGTCTTATATATAAAAATTTTGCTTATCGATGTATCCATCGGTGGAAAAATAATCCACAGCGCCAAATAAAATAAATTTCATTAAAAAATTAGGCCTTTTGTTCAAGCACTAAATCAGCGTATTTTGTAATTTTTTTGTTAATATTAAAAACAATAGAAATAATGACAAACTTTTTAATAAATAATTCTAATCTTAAATTATATATTTATTTAAAAACTGTTAATTGACGGAAATTTACTTTTCAAACAATAAAATGGATACTATGGTATCCATTTAAAAAAAAAATATTAAGGGTTAAGAAAAACATCCAAAAAAATATCGAAAAAGTCTCAAAAATTCATGCATTAAAGAAGAAAATATATTTAATTTATTTAAATATAAAACTTTTCCTTCAAATAATTTTAATATCCTTATCGGCGTATTCACTGACCTACAAATGAGCCTCATCATCCGACCATAATATTTTTTTAAAGTGCAAAATGTTGTTACAGCATAATCACTGTATAAGGTTTTCTTAAAATTTTTATTATAAAAAAAATTAAAATCTTTATATTAAATTAATATTTAAAATTTATGTTATAAAAATTTATTATTTAATATATGACAGGACTATACTTTTCAAACTTTAAATTCGTTATGTATTAAAAATTCAATTTCGAAAAGCGATTATATTTTCTAGCTATCGTAAAATATTTTTATAGAAACTAAATTGATTCTTTTCATTAATCAAACTAACTAAAAATCTAAAGTTAATAATTAAAATAATTTTTCTAACAATTTTAAAAATGCTATCATTTTTTTAAAAAAAATTTGAAAATTGTGAATTTATTGCAAAAATATTCTCTTTGGTGTAAAGACCTTTTTGAAAATCTTATAAGTTTTTATGCATACTCTAGTTTAATTACCATCAATTTTCAATATACATATTTACTCAATAAAATTCCAAATAACGATAAAGAAATAAGTTTCTATCATAATTTAATCGTTTATTATTAAATAAGATGGAAAAGAAACAATTCCACGTAAACGTAGTACAGTACCCCATATTTATGATTATTAATATACGCTCGTACACGGGTATGAGTACCACGGTCAACATTACGGATTTCTTTTAATCGATAAATTAACTGAAAATTATATCAAGCCGATTGCAATTCGGGCACCAAACGTGGTTACCACAATATAATAAACGCCATTCCCCAAAACTAGTTCGCCATTCCAAATAATTATTTTCGCATTTATTAATGCTCAAAGCAATTAAAATACACAGAAAATCGGAAAATAATCGCAAGCAAAATATAGTTATTTAGTTCAATTTTTATTAGTTTACTAATTATGTGTCCGGTAAAACAGTGAACGCACCATCGGAACCTCCATCGGTGTTTAGGTGTTTAGGTGGAATCGAGCCTAATAACCGGCACTTTGGTCGAATTGGAGAGGTTTCGTTCCATGGTGTGCGTTCGGCCATTCAAGATAGTTGCGATCAGCTTGTAACCGCAATTTGTGTGACACCTTATGGCGATTTTGTTGCAAGTAGCTCACATAAAATTTCTCCAAAAGAGTTACTTTCAGTACAAAATGACCACCAAGACCATGCGGTGGGACTTAATTGTAAGTAAAGCGACCAAAACGACCGATACGATTGGAATGACGCAATTAGAAAAGACTTCGACTTGGTCAGCAAATACATACAAACAGACATACAGTATTAGCAGTGTTGGTGAAGATTGTGGTGGCGGTGTGGAGGTGGGAAGGAATTGGGGAGTTCGGCTCCCAATAACTAAACCATGTCTACAGTGGAACGTTGTGTATTTTTACAATATACGCCTGCTGGTGGTACTATGGTTTAGAGCTACGATGTTTGGGTGCTTGCAAAACGGCCAATTTACCACACGGACCGGACCATGTTCAAATCGCAAAGGAAACCAGTTATTCTGGACAGAAGCGGGTGTGCGGGCCAAGTTAGAATGGAGGGCTATTCGTAAATTAAAATTGGTATGAATGGTAATGATAATTACTAATGGCTGCAGTCTTATAATTTGTCGGTTATACAGCTATACTGGGCCGCACTGCCAGTCGTAAGTGCAGTCCTGTTAATTCTATGCCAGCACACATTGCAGTCTGCCTGCTTTGGCCAATACTTACGAGTAGTTAGTTCCCAGCATACCTCATTAATATAAATCGTGATTATGAGTCGTGCCTTAGGCTCGTAGAGTTTTCTTCGATATAAATAGTCCCGCAACAACACTTACTTATCTACATATATCGCGAAGTACACCTGGATCGGTCACCACCGATCATCCAAATAGTTAGTAGATAAGTGGATTCGAGGAGTGTAGTCGGTATACCGCTTAACCGGCGCATGTACATACAAACATTTCGTTGCGGACTCTAAATCGCAAAGTAGTTCACATATGAGCCAAAAGATCATAAGTTTATGGGTACACCAGTACATGGCTTTATAGCAATACATGCTGTAGGAGTGTAGGCCTAAGGTAGTCATCAGGATCACTTCAGCATTGGCTGGTGTACAACATAAATCTTGGTTTGGTGTCACTCAAGTTAATTGCAAATATATTATTATGCGTGTTTTTTTTCTCTTTTTCAATTTTTATTAGTACAATTTTCTGCGTCTTTTTCTTATTAGTCTTTTTTTTTTTTGGTCATTGATTTAATGGTGGTGAGTCGTCTTTTAAAGAGATCTAGATTTTTGTAGGATATTCAAATATGTAAAATGGGCAACTGAATTTTGATATCTTTTTTGACCATATTAAAGAATAAAAGGCGGGGTAAATAATAGCACAAAAATTCTCGAATAAGTATAAAATCGCTATTTTTTTTGTTAATAGAACTGTATCCATTATGGAGGTCCTGTGGATCCTGGTACTCTTTTTTCTAAGTCCCCTTTTTAATTTTCTACAAGAATCTAATGTGCTGCATTAAAATTAAACCATGAAGTGGCCCCATGGTCGTGGCGCTATAGAATGACCTCTTGCTCCTGTCTCAAAGACCTTACAACAGCAAAAAAACCATTTATCAAATCTTTTTACTCTAATTTTTTAAAAATCCTTAAAAAAACGGTGCTATTTTTTTTCTTAAGGATAAATCAATAATTTTTAGAAATATTTTATTATTGAAAATTAAGGGTTAGAAAAATAAGTTAATCCTATTCAGTATGAAAAAGAGAAATTTAAAAATTTTTAGGAATAAATTTTACATTTAAGAGGGTGGCTCGCTATTCGCATTCAAATCGAAGACAGTAAATTCAGTTTTTGCTGATTAGCACGTTGTTGGCGATTTCGTGCATAGAGCGGTACAAGCACTACGCACTCTTTATCTGACCACAAACTAACCAAACAAGGCACATAGTCTTAGAGTAAAGCCCGAATTCAGTTCTGAAAACGAAGACTCTCGCACTCAGCTTTTGCTCTACCGTTTTTTTTCAGAGACGAACGTAAAATATGCTTTTCCCCAAAAAACGGAGAGATTTTTTTCTCCCTCTCTCTCTCTCTCTCTCTCTCTCTGGGAAATCACTTGCTCTCCCGTAAGCATTTTCCTTCATTGCTAATGTAGAAAGTAGAGTTTAGGGCACACCAGGTAAAACTGCTACCGGCTTTTTTTTCTCTTTATTCTCTCTTTGTTTTTATTACAAAAATGTTCTCGTAAAAAACAAAAATCAACTACGCTGAAGTTGCTGCACACGCACACAATTACTAGCTCTTCGCGTATGTATGTGGTGGGATCTGCGCGAAAATTGCAGTTTGCCAGTGCGCCCAGTCCGAGCAATTGGTGGTTGGCGTTCGCATCCGAATGGAAGTGGATATAGCACGTTTTATGCATTCCCATCGGACAGCAATCGAAACGGCGGCGCATCGTGCCACCTCCATATGGTACACTCATGTACTGGATAGCGGCAATTGAGGGGCTGTGTGTACCCAACGGATAGATCCACAGCATTTGTGCACGTGCGCACACATTTGTATATTTGAGCAGAAATGTTTTGTTTATAATTTATGAAGAAACATTAATTTTTGATCGGAATTCCATTCCGAACATGAGTTTGGCCATGGCGGAACGGTACACTTGATTGTATTGAATTATGTACACGCATTTAGCAAATGACTTATTGCAATAAGAAATTTGCAAAACTGAAAAAATAAATTCAGAAAAACGAACAGCACAGAAAATCAAATATGCACATTTAAAGTGTTTGGTATTCACCATAAACATAAACTACGATGCACATCGTAGATTGTCCTGGTATTTTTGGGTTTGTTTTTTTTTTTTTTGGTACTCCTCGTACTTTCGTCGGTCTCATTAGGAATTTCTTTTAATTATTGTAACTTATTTTTAAAAATAATTTACAACGCCAATAATTTTCTTATAACGAAGAAAGTTGCATAGCAGATCTGACAGTATTAATCATTCACAGTTTTCGTTACAAATTAATGAGGACCTGATCTTGGCCTCGTACTGTTTGCGAATATACTGACCATAGTAAATGTTTATTCGAATAGGAAAGAAAAGGGGACAGATTAATTGGAAAGTATGCAGTCGATGATTGGATTTAATCGATCAATTGGATTGAATAGCCGTCGGCAAATATGAACATTTGAAATTTTCCTAAGACATTAACTAATTATTATTATTTTTTATTACAAATTTTATAGAAAAATAAAAAAATAAACAAAAAAAAAACTATTAATTTCATATAAAAATTCATTATTTTTAACACTAAACGAAAGGAGCACAAATCATCAGGAATAAAGTCGAAAATAATTTCATTAGACAGGCCCGCCTTCTTCGTCCTTACATCGAAATTTATTCACATATATAACTATGTATGGATGTATGTATGTACGTACATCTTTTAATTCTAAACCCTCTTTGCAATTGCTTTCAATTTCCCTAGAGACGTTATATCAACATCCCGTCACGTTTTAGGGGTTGATTCCTTATCTTCAACCTGTTGATACACTTTTTATATGGCGATTCAGCTCCAAAAAGGCGACTGTGCTAAGCTTCTTTTACTCTTTATCTTTTGTAAACTGAACGGTTTTTTCTTTTTTTTTCTTTTTCTAAAGTTTTAAGTGCTAAAGTAAATATAAAAAAAATCTTTATTGTTATGATGGGGGTGTTAGGTTTTTTCTCAATTCTCTATTGTTATTGTGGTTTTTGTTAATTTTTTTAATAAGATTCGTTAATTGTAGCTATAATGGAAAAATTTAAGTTAATTAATTGTGTTTTTAGATCGTTTTAGACAAATTTTTGTTTTATTTTATAATTTTAAATTTTTTTTTATTGTTTTTTTTAGAATTTACTTAATATTTTTAAATTTTAAAAATATATATTTTAAAAATCGTTATTATTCAATGAAAATTAACAGGAACCGTTGGTAAGGAAAACTTATCAATTTATCGTCCTTTTTTCGTGAACGAAATCAATTGAAGCCCAAAATTCTAAACGGACTTTAAATGATTTCTTGTATTTATATTCTGAATACTAACTTTATTTTTTCTTTTGTTACAATAAAAAAAATTATTTTTGACTTAGTAAAGTTGAACATTTTTAATAAATATTTGCGGATTTGCACAAAAAAAAAACTATACTGCAAGGTATCGCCAAATGGCTTTATTGTCATGGTGGAACAAAATTGGCTCTGGCTTTTGCTTCAGAGACCTTACAACATCACAAAAAAAAAGAAAAATTGCACTTATATGAGTTTCAGTTCTTATTTATTCATTGCGATAAAAAAAATCATCACAGTGTCCTGATTTAGTGGCACTTAGAACATTAGCGTCTAGTCCAAAGCGGCCCTCCGTTTGAATCCAGCTAGTCATCGTCAAAAAAAGGCTGTAATTTTGTGGGACTAATATCTAACATTTTAGTAAACATATTTCTAATAATTACGTTGGATAAAAATGCCAACGTATCCTAGTTTAAGCGACAATCAGAACGTCAGCGTCTTGTTCTCAATTATTTTGGGTTTAAAATTCGGCAAATGACATATACAAGAGGTCCTTTCACGAATTTACCAATTAATTTATTACCGACTTTCACGAATTTACCAATTAATTTATTAGAACAATTCCACAAAATCAAAAAAACTGGTCGAATTCAATAATTATTCAATAAAAAGTATAATTAGTAAATATTTCTTTGAGATCCTTTATTTTAAAATTATTTTCTATTAGTTTCCAAAAACTAATATTTATTTATAATGCATAGACAATATGACTCATTACAAAATCTAATAAGATGCATTGTCTTTTGTCTGAAAAAATTTACAATATTTTTTTGATAAAAGATTTAAAATTTACATCTTTTCTTATTGAAAAAAAAAAAACAAAAAAAAAGCAAAATGTTATCGTAAATTTATTAAGAAAATCATCTTTTAATAAGAATTTGTCGAAAAATTTTCATTATTTTATGGTAAAAAGTAGTTTAATTTACTTAAATTTTTTATAATTTAAAAAAAAAATTAATATTTAACTCTAAGCGGGGTCAATAGCATAAATGTCAGATGCTAAAATCTGCAATTCTATATCGTACGGGGGTATTTGACACCACTTCAACCCAAGAATGCTTTTTATTTCAGAAAATTTATTCTAGAACAAAATCTATAATATTCGCAAAAACAATAATATTTTTATGGTAATATTATCATTTCCATATTCTAAATCTTTGAGAAAATAAAATATTTCTCCGGTCAATATATACAGGGCAACTACTTTTAAAACTAAATTAAAATAATCACTATTGAAATTATATAAAAAAAATTTAAAGCTCTTATTAGACTTAAGAAAAATTTCTGACAATGTAATTCTACAGCATTGCCAAATCGAAAACAGCAGAAGAGTATGAAGTATAGAAGGCAAGTAAAAAGACTGGTACGAAAGAGAGCCATTTGGCAACGCTGTAGAATATTCCTCCATATAACTTGTACGTTAATTCCATCTAGATGTGCAGTACTATAGAGTGTGATAGGTAAAGTTGAGTTTTTGTTGTTATTTGCAAGGTCCCTTAGACATGTGATAGGGGTTACTTCATAGCGCCACGACCGTGAGGCCATTTGACGACTTCATAGTACTGGTCTGGGGTTAGTAGTATAGAATATTGAGAATTTTATTATATTTTGTGGAGCAGATTAGTATGTTATAGAAATTTAAATAGGAGACTTAGAATAAGATTTGTTTCGTCCAGGAGCTCCATAATGGGAGGAATCCTACTCGCGAAGTAATTCTTGGTTATGTGGCTTTCATATAAAATATGGATGATAGTGAAATCGGTGGCACAAGATTGGCATAAGGGACGATTGGTGTTACCAAAAGGTAAATTATGATTTAAAGCAGTACACATATGTCCAATCCGCGCCCAGAATTTTGGTATGAATATTGAATAGACTGATTTATTGGTGGTTATCCAATGAGCCAACAAAAATGTGTCACTATTGATCAAGTCATCGTGTCTGGGGATAGCTAATAGTGTTAATTGCTATTGTGTTAGTATGCAAGGCAGATTGGGAATGACTATGATCACTGGCCGACGGAGTGTTTCTCCAGCCAACTTGTCAGCACTTTCATTTCTGTGATCACAATCCCCACATGTCGCGGTACCCATTGCAACTCGACACTCCTATATTGCTAAGTAGACTATAATGAATTGCGCTAAGTACTGGGTCACTCGATGGGCCACAAATGACTTTAAGGGCTAAAAATAATAGCGCCTCGTTGGAAATATTGGTCGCAATTTCAATTGCTGATAATGAAGTTGAGTTTTTAAAAAATAGAACAGCCGAAGCTGGAGCAACGATCTCCCATGAAATGGCCGTGAGTTTGATTTACAGAACAATTCTTATCAAACGCATTCAGTGTCATAAACTAGTTTTAGAGAACGTAGAAGCAGGCGAAAGGTAATTTTGCTCACGGAGGTTCTCAACATCGAAAACTGATGAAAATATAGAATGAGTGAGTCAATTTTATTATGAAGTCCTTAAAAGTCTTAGAAAAAGATCCTTAAAAGTCTCAGTTTATTTTCTTTAGATCAGTCATTGCAGACACTTGAATGCTCCACTAAGACAACCCCTTCCTCCTCCCTGTCACATGGTAACCTCCGTCAACGCGTTTTTGTTAGAAAAAAGGATTGCTGTCATTTTTCAGTCTCTCTTATTACCTGTTTTTTGACAGAGTGATTTTTTGTTCCCCAATACAAAAAAAACACTTGAAAGGATGTCATATTGCTACTGTCGATAAAGGAGTAAAACCAAGGAACTGTAGTTAATTCTAATTAAAGCCTTCCAGCACTATGACGAAGAGTGGAAATAACGCCCTCTCCAATGCAAAGCTTCCAATTAGCATCTGTAGGCATCATAATAATCAATAGACGCCAGGAGGCATCATAATCATTAATACGCAACAACCGGAAGTTCCGTCTACGCCCAGTTCCATGACAAATTTTTCTAGATCCACACTCCCTGCATGGTTTTGGCGTCCTTGCTAAAGCCAGCACCCGATTGACGGAAGAGCCTACCATATCTTCTGGAACCATAATCGGAGCTTAATTTTGACGCTTTTGACGTCTATACGGATTAAGTCTCCAGCCTAGCGCAGCTTACTGAGCTTAATTTTATAGATACTGCGAAATCGTCAATCCTCATTTAAAGTCTAAAATTGCTTCAAAGGATCCTCCACACGAACCCGGACAAGTGTTCGTAATGCCTTCTGCTGAGAACCTGTCTCCGAAGAATATATGAGGACTATCTTGCATAACAGAAGCTTTAATGTTATAGTAAGAAATTTCGAGGTACTACAGAGGAAAAATATGTTCAAAAATAAAATGAAATTGTTTGGAAAAAAAACACAATCTCTATAGTTTTCTGAAATGCATTATTTAAAAACTAATCATCGATTGTGACTTGAAAATCCTGAACCTAACAATAGATATACTTGTTAATATCATTTTATTTATAAAACTTAGTAATTTCCAAGCATAAAAGTCTGTAGACCAAAAAGCTAAAAAATCCTATAACCAATCGCAACTAGTGAACATTAATAATTTATAAATCAACATAAGAATCGTAGAGTGGAAAGGCAACACCGAACTGAGATACAGTGACATTGAAGGGCTGATCAGGCCAACTAAAAGATATACGTACTAATATTGCCATTAAAAGAAAATATTGAAAAAATAGATAGACAAGTACCTCGTCAAATTTAAATAAAACCATGAGGGAGGAGTTTCGACAGAGAAATTATCTGGGCGACATGACCACAGAGAGCTCATTGAATATACAAAATATTTAGTAATCTTTTTAATAAAACGATCATCTACATATGTCCAAGATCATTACTCCTTTTTATGGGATTTATATTCGACGCTGCTACCACAACTACTGCCTCTATGCCAGATCATCTGGAATGGTTGTGCTCGAACGTGGAGTGTAAGCAACTTTGACTATGACTGCAACTACTTTCGATATGACAAGCAGCGATTGACATTTATTATGCAGTTGTCGAGGCTACTTTTATGATCAGTACCAAAGGAATAAATTGTGAACTCCTCAATCGTGAATTGATACAGCAAACAAACGGACTGGTTTGCATTCAGATAATTTCGAAAACAAAAATTGAAGTCTAAGCTATGATCGGAGGGATCATTACATAACTTATCGGTCGTTCGACTTATGCAAACTACTCACTTCATCTTCATGAGAATCAAATTAAGGTAAATAAGCTATGGTTATATGATCCTTCTCTTCAATGTCCAACGTCTGGTTTGACGGCCTTATTACCATTGCGATTTCACATCAAATATTTCATCAAAACGTCCTGTCCGACTTGGATTCATCATTGCATAAACAGAACCAAGAAGACTCTTCACGTTCGACTGCTTTTTAACCAAGTATGTATTTTGCCAAGGAATTATTCCTTCATTATTTCAGGCATTATTCCTTAACATTTGCATTTTCTTTATTTAATTTATTGAATACATTTGTTGCATCGTTCAGAGAGTCTACCAATTACCTAAGTTATCAAAAGAAATATTTTTAATGGTCAATGTGAATAAACTTTCATTTATTGTGCTTTTTTTTATTCTACAATAGTTTTAAGGTTAAAGAATCGATGCTAATTCAATAAAAACAAGATCTTTTAACATATTTTTTTATAACTATTAACTATAAACAAAAGGAATTTCTAAGACAGAAATTGAATAAGTTCAATTGAATTTTCTGAAATATTCTGGACTTTTAATGATCTTTTTATTAAATATCACCAAATTCAGGTTAATCTTACTACTTTTTTTCCAATGATTCTACTTTATCGAATATTATTGAAAAATAATCCCTTAAAAATACATAAAATACTCCAAATGTTTTATTTTAATCTTATTATTATGTATATCCAAATTTCTATTAAGTATAGGATTATATAATGAAGCTTATATAATTTTTATGGTTATTTTCCGATGGAGATAAAGTTTCTGTTATTTACCCAGCTCCATATATTTATTTTGCCATTCATCCCCAGATATTTTGAATAATGTGAACCGTGATTTTACATGACTTTGTAGCGCATTATCCTGCTGGAAAATCCACTGAAGTTATTCCATCTTATTTATTATAATTTCTTTTGTCTGTTCCAAAATAAATTTATAAAAAGAAGCATTCTGAGTCTTCGAATTTCTACTAAATCAATTTTTCTGTTATGCGATTTTGGTGCCATCTAGTTCACCTAAACAGAAACATTTTTATCATCAATAAATGCAGCCTTGTGCCAATCAGAGATTGGCTAAAGATCATCGCCACTCCTTCTTTTGGTTCGTTTGAAGTATTTTCTTTTTAAATTTAATTATTTTAATTATGAATAACTGCCTAAAATTTACTGTACAGTTCGTATATTAGCCAAACTTTTAGCTCTGGCAGAAATTTTTTGTCAAATTAAATGCTTCAGGATTGTTTGTGCCCTTAAAAGTAATTCGATAATGATTTTTCCCACAATTTTCGATATTTTTAATAAAATTATTTACAATATTTATACTTATATCAACTTTTCATGTAATAAAAAAAAAATAAATTAAATATCCTTCCATCTTAAATGAACGAATTTTTTTAGATTTCGGACACTGACAGGAGTTTTACTTAAACCATATTACTTGTTCGAAGATTTTATCCATTTTGTGGTTTGAAAAATACAATTATGTCACTTGACAATTATTTTAATTATAAATTTATTAAGATTAAGTTTATTTAGACACAAATTTGCCATTTAATATTAAATTAATTAATTAATTCTTAAATAATGCATTACAACTATACAAAAAATACACCGATTTAAGGCTAGAACAACAGGTTTTGTATGCTGAGTTTTCGAACAAATTTTCTTCAACAATTAGGCATATTTTTTATTCAATGGATACCTCAATAAGCAAAAATGTCATATACAATATTTTTAAAATCTACACAAAAAAAGTTGGTAGTTTATGTATTCGCAAAAAATGACAGTGAATTTTGGTCTAAAGTTGTCGTTGGTTCCTATTTCTTTGAAAATGAAGAAGGAGAGACCGTTACCACCAGTTCTGACTGATATGGCCTTTAAACAAGTGATTTGTTTTGACCTTAACTTAAAAATATTAAAATAGATCATTAGTAATTTTACCAAAATAGCCTTACAAACCGCATAATACGATAAATTTTTGCTCCATTTTGTAACGTCATTTAGCCTCTAAGATCGTGTGATTTGACGTCGTTTAATTTTTGATTATAAGGTTACGAAAAAAATTGTTTTTTTTAAGGTTACGCAAAAAATTGAAAATACTCTATCAACTTTAGAGCATTTGAAAATCAAAAAAATATCAATTAACTGCCGAAATATGTAAAAGAGTCATCACAAATTACTTCAAAAGGATCGAGTCCTGCAAGAAGAATTGTGACAGCCATTTAAAAGAACTACATATATTTTATAGTCAATATAATTAAATAAAAAAGTCTATCAAAATGTTAATTTTAAGTGCGTTTAATTTTATTTTATTTTTGAATATTAAAAAAAGTTGGACAATCCCTTAATCTTACTTAGAATTTAAAAAAAAGTATGTTTTTTACAATTTTTAAAGGCAGGTTTTTTGGAAATTTATAATAAAGCAGGATATAGAGATGAAAAAAAAAGTTGAATAAATAAGCTTTATTTTATCTGAATAAAAAAAATTTGGACATTTTTGTATTCTGGCTGATCTATTTGAAATTTCAATTTCGAAAAATTCTTATTTTCCTAAAACACCACCTCTGTTATAGTAAATAGATTATCTATTAAGGATCATATCTTAAATATTAATTTATATCTATTTCGTATATCTAAATTATTATTCTTAGAATATAAGAATGTCATGAATAATAAGAAAGTTATATATAATTAATAAAATAAAACTATTCTTCTCTATAAAAAATAATAAGAACAAAATATACATTTTCAAAGTTCATTTGTTTTTATTTAATTATTCCAACTCCGAAACGTTATAATCTTTCTAAAAAAACAAATACCTTTATGCAATCTTTGTTATATATCATAAAATTTTTCCATATACGACAATATTATTAAACCGGAAATGAATAAAATTCGGTGATATGCAAATTTCGGCCTTCGCATTGATAAATCAAACTTGTTCCTGCATTTGGGCGAGGGAGGGGGGGAATGATGGCAAACATGTAACAATATTTATAAAATCCTGATTAGATATACTCAAGCTTTGAAATAGAAAAGGTAAAAAATTGAAGCTTTTTTGATAAAAAGAAACTAAATAAATAAAAAGAGTTTAGTAGGAGAACAAAATTGACTAGAAAAAACCACATTTTCTGTGGCAGCACATGCAATCGTATAGAAAAGTGTATTTATTGTCTGCAGAATCTAAGGACGGCGATATCTATAAACCAGCCTTAATGTAATTTTTTCAGGCCGATATTTCACAATGTGTGTAGCTATTGCTGAATAGTGAAAGCGTATGTGAAGAGGATGAAACTACACACATGAGCTTTTATGGCGGGTGGATATCCTTCCGTCCTGCAATTTTCTCATGCTCCGCTATTTATATATAATTTTCATCTTTACGATCTATTTTCCTATTTTCCTGCAAGAGAAACAAAAAACCAGTCGCCTTATAGCGTAAAATTCAATTCCTCGAATAAAAACTGAATTTTTTTTCCCTCCTTTTTGGCAATAAGGTGGAGTGATAAAAAAGTTCTTGCGTCCATCAACCACCACCACCCATCCACCCATTCACCGATTTGCAGGTTTTTTTGATAACTCTTCGGCCTTATTCCTAGGCTAGTTCGTTCCGACGTATTTCCATATCATATCATATCTGTCGTTTTGTCCTCGTCGTCTTCGTCATCGCTGTTATCCTGCTCAGTTCGTGAAGTGTTGCAGTTTTCGCGCAAGTGTATAATACCAAACAAACGTGAACGCCACATATCAATGCAATGGCAAATTCGTCACATGTGCCGTGCCGTTGCTGTGTTTCGCGAACTAAACGCATGGAAGCACTAAATATACAGGGAGGCCTGGCTTTCTTCGTCTCTAAGCCAATCGCAGTTGGATAACCGTATTCGTTTTTTCTACGCGGAACTATAGATTCGATAGTGGAATCGGAGTGGAGAACCACGTACGCTCCGCCACATGTGATATTGTACCATTAGTGGGAACCGATGAGAGAACTGCGCCTACCATCGATGCAGATAAGGCCCACAGTGCCACCTCCCAACTACGATTATGCTACGCCGATGACTTCAACGTCGCAGTCCAAGTCTTTAGCCAATGCTAACTATTATCACGGAAATTACTGTTTCGACGAGTGCGACTGTGGTCGTGTCACTGAGAAAGAAGTTCTGTTTACGGAAACGGCAGTAATGCAAATAATGGAGAAGGAAAAGCGGTTACACAAACAGTATGCAAACTGCTGGTTGATAGCTGGTACCTTCATCATCGATAGTGTAGAATGCAGAAGATTTCCCAGCAGCTAACTTCATCATATACGTAACTACAATACGTACGTGGTAGGCTTTTTCAGATCAGTAAAGTAAACACTGCAAACCGCATCCCACTTTCTGCTCTTGAATGAGTACTTCAAGTTTGGATGCCTCATACAATCTCTTCTACAATCTTCTGCCCACTCTGAATACTTCCAAAATAGTATGTACGATTACGTTCACCAGAGTACGACCATATGTCATCTTACTCCACCAATTTAAGTTGTTATGAAAAGTTTTCTGTAAATTGTAATAATATTCCCATTAATGTGTTTTAGATAAAATGCAATTTAGTTTTTTTTAGTTTTCTTTTTAAAATAAAGAAAAATAAAAACTATTTGGAGAAATTTAAAAACCTTAAAACTATTCTTTCAAAAGAAAAATCGCTCGCATAAATTATTTCAGCATTTTTCTTTCATTTTTTTTTTGCACATTCTGTTTTTAATAATAATTTTTAGCCATACATTAGTACAGGTAATTAATAGAAGTAAGATAATTTTTCTTAACTTACAATTACCTTGAATGACAATTAATTTTATTATCTTCCCTCCCACCCATTTTGCCCATGCGTCATGATACCAAAAAAAGAAAAATTTGTGTCTTATCTACGAGACTACCCAAGGAAACCTTTCGCCAAATATCGTATAAAATCAGTATTTTTTTTGTTCGTGTATTTGTTTCCCTTTTTTTTCTCTCCAAAGGGAAAAACCACAGTGGGAAAATTGCCAAATGAGTACTGAGTAAGCTGTAGTAGTTACGAAACTGGAGCTATGAAGTAGGGAGCTTTTTCGTGCTGTTCTCCAACCCTTATAGTGAATTTTTTCGTGCTCTTCACGTCTCCTGGCTAGTTTCCGCTCAAAACAACACATCGACATCAGAATTTTTTCTCTTATTTCCCAGTGTACACACAGCTTTCGCTCCATACAATGAATTTTGTAAACAACAAACCCGATTGGCTCCACATTTTCAATATTTTTACATAGTATTTACCTCGAAGACGATTGTGCGTACCTTGCGCTTAGTAAACATTCTCATTCGATTGGTATATTTTTTTTCTATCTAATTTTCTTTAAGAATCCAACATATCAAAATCGAATGATAATTTAATTGCATATAGAAAAATGGAATTTTTTTCTAACATTTGTTCAAATTTCAATTATTCCTTATTTCAGTATTTACTATTATAATTTTTTGTTTTGCATTTATTATTATACAAATTAAGTCCGTTCTGAAATATTTACAAATATTTTTTGATCAACAAAGAGCCAATTTATTTACTAATTTTTAGAAGCCAAACTTTTTTAAATTAATTTTGCAAAAAAGAAATTATTTTTCTGATTGAAATTTCAAAATTTTTAATGAATTTTTAATAGTGGAAAATGGTCTTCCAGTCGTACACATATATAAAAACATATACTTCCATTTTAGTCTATTGCCAATTGGCATAAAATAGTTTCCAGGTTTTAAATATATTTAGCTACAATAGTACACCTATGGAAACTGGCATAAAAACCGACCGAACATCCCTGAACATGCATTTAGAATTTTATTTTTATTTTTGAAAGCATAAAAGGTTTGATTTTTGCATATTCTTTCGACCACGAAACGATCAAATCGATGCAATCGAGAAATGTTGAATAATCTAAAGAAAAAAAAAGGTATTCCGATTCTATTCAGTCCTCTTTTTTCATTAGACTTTCATTTAGTGACAGAATCCTAACTCTATAAAACCACCAGACATTCACTGATGTACATTTGATCACAAATTTTGATGTTGTACAAGTTTCTATACTAGAAAATATCTTCAATGTTCATTTTGTTAGCTTAAGGGCTTGATTAGAATTCTAGAAATTGTTCAATAGATAAATTTTGCCTACTAACGACCTCATAGTTAAACTGTGTGTTCAATTTTTCGTTTCGTATTTGTATCTTCAAAAAATCTCTGTAATCACGAAGCAATTCTAAATGAACTTTCTAACAAATCCTATTGAAAATATGGCTACAATTTTTTTTAAGGTAGGATTTTTTTTTTGAAAAATTAATGAAAACTCTTAGAAATAAAATCTTTGATTTTATTTTTTGTAAAATTTATGGAAAGTTTTGAAAAAAAGGGAAATATTTTTAAATAATTTTAAATTCAAAAATCGACAGTTTATTAAAAGAAAAAAAAACTAATTTTTTGTCATATTTAATTCGAGATTAAAATATAATCGTTTAATGATATTTTCAGTAGTATCTAATAAATTTCCAAATCAGTTAAAAAAATATATATTTATAAATCAGTCCACAAATATAATAAAATTATTTAAAAAGCTTTACAAAATTCAACTCATTTTTCATCTTTCCTCTAAATTGATGTACTCGTATTTATGGCCAATTTTATTTTAATAATCAAAATAAGGATTATAATAATATAAAACAGAAAAGTCATCTAAAGAAATATGTTAAAATAATATAAATATGATAAGATAAATACTCGTATATCTTAATCATGTGATCATAGTTTTTACATGACAGAATTTACGAGTAGTAAGTTAGTTTTTTTTCCTGACATTACTGAAAGTGATCTGGCAACACTGTGCAGATTCCCATTCCGTACCTCTTGGATATTAATCTCTGCAGCACGTGCAGTGCAAGATTTAGTCTCGTCCAATAACTATGCAACCCTATAAAGCATGATAGGTGAAGTTTAAACATTGATGTGCCATCAAATTTTACGTAATATGGCAACGAGCCTATAGGGAATAGTCCTTACCAAAAGCACAAATTTTTCGGTGGTATTAGCATTTTTGGAGGTCCGAGAAGCAATGGCAGATAAACGTCACTCAGGGTGGGAAACTGATGAAAATGTGGAACGATTGAGGGTAATTTTGAGGTTAAAACCGTCGATTAACTTTTGAAGCTCCTAAATTGGACATTGCAGACACTTAGATCGCCAAGCACGATTTCTTTTTCGGAAAATGTGGTTCCCGAGCGCACCCATTTATTTGATCTAAGTCCGTGTAAGTTTCTTTTGTTCATCATTATCAGCGACGCGAATGAAAGAACTCCAGATATTCCTTGTTCAGGCCGCATTTTTCCAATTCGACACACCCAGAATGACTTTAGCGTCCTAATTAATGCCGTTGCTTCACCGAGCACCTACCTAGTCTTCTAGGATCATAAATGAGGCCACTACATTATTTTCGGGATAGATTTCGTATGATGCTCTTCTCGAACGCAGATAAGACCTCAAAATAATTTTTGCTGAGATCCCTAGTTTCCATAAAATGCAATGAGGACTGGCAAGACTAGTGTCTTGTACAGCAGAAGGTATGGTCAGAATTTTGGAATGCAATTTTTTCTCCATGTTGTTATCAGCAGTGATCCTTGACCCTAAATAGGCAAATGATTTAACTATTTCTAAGCTATAATCTCCTATCTGTAGTGCTAATGGTCTAATCTTCGACGCCGTCCCTGATTTTTCTTCTACATTCATTTATGTGCCAGCTCAATCTGTATGAAGTCTTCTCGTACAGCTCTTTCTAATCGACACATAATGTCGAAGTCACCGGCATATGCTAAAAGCTGGGCAGACTTAATTAGGTTGATATCCTTCATGCTCACCTATAAGTCACGAATTAATTTTTACATCGCCAGGATAAAAAAATGCGCGAAAGTGCGTCTCCTTGTCGGAAACCATTGTGGCTGTTAAATGACTCTAGTCATTAGTGGATCTGTTGAAGATAGTAGATCTGTTGACTATATTCCAACAGTTTATCCATCGACTACCGCAGAGAGAAGATATGATCTGTTGGTGATGTCCCTGGAGTGAACCCTCTCCAAGTATGGGCCAATAGTTTATTGAACGGATGACGCTATCCTGCCTAGTAAGATAACGGAGAATATCTTATAGATGGTACTCAGCAATATTATCCGATGTTTAGCTGCCCAAGGGAACTACTTTAAAAGTTATAACATTTAATGTATAAATAAGAAATGAGGATCAACCTTTAAAGCTCTTCACTCTGTTCCCGTCATCACACCGATAAACTATGTTTCATGAATCGTAAAACTAAAAATTTAATTGTTTTGCGAATTTTTATCAGTTTTGTCCATGTTCTCTCTGCTCATAAGGTGATATGTTGAAAATCAGTTAAAAAAGCTTTCTTACACCAATACTTATCTACCATGACACAACATTATGAATAAACTATTAGCTTTAATGGCAATGTGTTTTTAAAAGTGACTCTATACATTTGCTCTGGATTATTGTTTTTGACGCTTATTTGGAAGAGCATTCGTATTATTCGATCAATATCTAAATTACGTCTATTGACCCGAGTGTACGTACGGTGAACTAATTAAAATGTACTAATTTTTGTAGGTAATTAAGGGAGTATGCAAAGTTGGTGAATGGATGTGTTTTTGATTATTTTCGTAGCAATTTCGAAACTGCTCTTCCTTACCCCTCCATCAGTAACTGTCTTTGTACTCAAGACAATCGATCTTAACTGGTAGTAGTGGTCGTTACGTACAAACTCACATGTTTCCATCTGTTGCTTTTATATTCAATTGTTTTGTTTAGCTTGAACGGCGTTTTTTTCTTTTTATCGCAATTTTTGGGCCAAATCACTTTTTTAGAAAAAATTGTATTTTCAATCTTTATTGGCATATACTCCAGAGAGAATATCAAATACTGGTCGATCTTCCTGTCTACTCAGAGCATCTCCTTAATCTTGCGATTGTGACTATGAAACTGAAGGTCACACAAATGATATTTCTTCAACATTAACAGAAACCCCAATCCAATGGCAATAAATTCTTATTTAAGTAAATATAAAAAAATTAGCTAGAAATTGTCTTTTCTGTTCCGATTTACGGCAAGCAGCTTTGCTAGACCACCATCTGAAGTTTTAATGAGAGTCCATTTTTACATAACCTCAAACGAACAATGTAAAGATTTCTTCCTGTATATTGCTGATCAGCAAATGTGTACGTATTCTGCGTCACAAGATGACTGCCAATTTGACTCGGGCGGTCCCCTTATATACCGAGGCCAACATTTATTTGCAGTTGGTATTGTTAGCTTTGGAATCGCATGCCGTACTCAAAAACCTTTTGTAAATACACGACTATCCATGTACCTTGACTGGATTCTACAGAATATAAATGAAAAGTTTTGTATAATCTAAAATTAAGACGAGATACTTGCGGTTAATTTTAGTCTAAGTGGATATTATAAACAATGTAATTAAACGTGCAATAAATACAATTATCCAATAACAATGAAATTTCCGCAACATCAAAGACTAGAATATATTGTTTCACATATGAATGCAAATAGAATAATACGAATTACCCTTATATGGAAGCTAATATTGAAAGTAGAAAATTACCTTAAATATAAAAAGAGTATTTTTTCCGAATCGGAACGCAACAATATTAAAACTGACTCTCCAACCGAATTTAATTGAAAAACTGAAAGACATAAATCCAAAGCTCATTAAGTTCATTTTTTTAAATTTCTGTTTTTTTTCCTGTTTCTACCCACAACCACCCTATGATTCATCATTCTACGATTCAAGGGCATATAACTTTGGTCTTCAGCTTTTTCTTGTTTCAAAGAGAACATAAACGTCTATCCAAACTGGAGTACATTACTACCGACAACGTCTTCTCTTCATTATTTTTCTAAAACTCTTTTCATGCTCATCTCTCTAGATCGAAAGGAAAAACGTAAATCTGCCAGGATGCATAGCCATGCACATATCCACACTTTAAGGATCTAACGCGACTGCTAATGTTATAGTAGAAAGGAGAGTGAATCGAGAGGAAAGACCACTTGAGAAAATTCTTTGTTCCGATATTCCTAGAACATTGAAGAGGATAAAAGTTATCGGAACAAACAAGAAGGGTTGTAACTTAGGACTGCATATAGTCACATGTGCAAAAAACAAAGGCCGTTGTCAATGGGTTAGCATTGTTTTAGCCCAAGGATGATCTCGAAAACGACACAATGAAATTTTTTTAATTTTCCTTCGAAGTATACAGAATTGACAAATTTTTAATGTGCACCCTGTGTATGTCAAAAGGGGTTGATGCGGCAGGGTTTAAATACTTTTTTTTAAATTTATTTTTATAATTCTACTTAAAAATCTACCTTTAGATTATTATGAAATAATATATTTTGTCATAAAATTTTGTCATTTAAATATTTTTTGTTGTTACTGCTTAATAACTATCATTATTTTATATTATTAATAAAGTTAATATTTTTATGAGCAAAATTTATAATAAAAGTAGATATAATCACGAAATCGTTTATAGTTTTTTTTAACTTTAAATTGATTTAAATGTAAAAATTTTTTTTTTATTTTTTGTTTAACTTTAAATTAATTGTTTTTAAATAAAAGTTCATTTTGCAAAATCCCAATAGTACGATGAACAGATAAACAATAATGAAAATAAAGTACTTTGAATGTACTCAATCCTATCATTAGAAACTCATTCATTTAAGTATCATCTTTTGAATGTATTCTTGGAAAAAGGACTTCGTTTTACTTATCAAGCGATTTTTCTTATAAAAAGAGGCCTTGTACATATGTCAAGTGATAGCTTTTAACTATGTCGAGATACTCGTACTCGTAGATTCTCACCTGAATTTCCGGATTATAAATTAATACTATATACGTAATAATGATATGATCATTTTTATATAAAATATACTTTAAATTTACTAAAAGAAAAGAGTCATAAGAGATTCTAAAAAAAATATTCTGATCAGATTGTTGCATAATTAAATTCCGACAGATGTCGCACAGCTACTTCCAATCCTGTACCTTATCACCAAAGTTATTCGGGCAGGCTGGACTATGGTAAGAACACTTGGAACATCCAGCCAGAAGTGTCCTAGGCGGTATCGGAGATTCAGAAACCGGTGATCTACTAATACCAAAATCACACACACATACTATTTTCCGCGAATGCAGATGAGGATCTGCATCATATTTTTCCCATTTAATTATCTTTTTTTACCGCTTTTTCGTCACCTCTCAAAATTTTGAGTCAAACTTCTGTATTTTTGTTGAACTCATCTACTCATCCCTGAAAAACATTTAGTCTTCGGAGGATTTTCATGGAAAATAAAGTGAACTTTAATATAACGCCATCAGGTGGTATTTTTTTAAACTCAAAAAAACATCAAAATTTTTTATCGAAAATAAAAGTGGAATCTTTGAAAATTATTGTGAAGAAAAAATATTATTCTTATGTCATTAATAAAAAGTGTATCAACGAAGTTCTTGCACTATGTACTATGCGAATCGCATAAAGTAACTGACGTACTAGATTACAAATGAATTTCGTAAAAGAGGTACTTTTTGACAGTTTGTCAATTTCAAGTTCATTGTTTTAGTTTTGCAGTGAATTCGGTTAATTTGTGTTCTGTTTTTTTTTTCAAAATAAAATGTATTAATTGGTTTTTTTTCTCAATATTGAGAGAAAAATATTTCGGAGTAAAAATAATCCTTCGGATTTGACAGAAAATAATTATGGTACATACAAGAAGTCACAAAAGTGTCCGGACACCACTTTAAAAGTTTTTAATGCCTTAATACCACTTGATTTTTTGTAAAGCCCATTATAGGGTTTTGTTATTAAAATATTAAACAATTTCGAATTCAGTAGTTTTTGTAAATAACAAAGAAAACAATGTGATAAAATATAAAATTACAGGTACTTGTGCTGGCCGGATATTTTTGTGCCTCACTGTGTATAATCTGATTTCTATTCTTTCGAATAGTACAGTTGCACACCTGCAACAGGTCTCACTTTCTTGTCGAATGTTGTTCTCAGGTCTTCAATTGTTCTTAAATAATGTTCGTTTAAATAATTTCTAAGAAAAAATTCCAACGATGTCAAATGTGAAGATCTTGTCAGCAATTCTTAAGATTATTTAGTACGCTGTTTTATTGAGACATACCAGGTGCTGTCTTATTGAGACATACCAGGTGTATAAGCTTATATCCGCTGTTTGGTCATAGATGGCGTGTGTGAGCGTATTATGCTATCATAGGCATGCCATAATTTTTTTATTATCATCTGTCAACATTAATCAGTGCACATTGTCAGCAATTTCGTACAACAACATACGTTTTTCCTTTGGTAATCATGTCTAGTTTTGTGCCAGAAAAAGAGCATATACGGGAAGACCTGTTTTTCTGTTTCAATTTGAAGAAATCGGCTGCCGAATCGCATCAGATGCTTATAGAGGCATATGGTGACAGTGCATTACCGGAAACAACGAGCCGAGATTGGTTTCGTTGGTTCAAAGACGGCAATTTTGGCTTGTGGGACAAGAAGCGTGACAATTGGCCTTGTAGGAAGGTTGAGGACCATCAATTGCAGGTTCTTTTGGACGAAGACGATAACCAATCGTAATAAATGCCCGCGGAGTAATTGGGTGTTACTCAACCAGCCATTTCCATGTATCTGCGTGCCATTGGGAAGATTGAAAAGATCGGACAATGGGTGCCGCATGAATTGAACGATAGGCGAGACACATGCGAAATCTTGCTCGCCAAACAAAAAAAGAAAGTCGTTCCTGCATCGAATTTTGACAGGCGATGAAAAGTGGATATATTTCGAGGATTCTAAACGCAAGAAATCGTCGGTTGATCCCGGCCAACCATCGACATCTTCCCCAAGACCAAATCGCTTCGGACGGAAAACGATGCTGTGGGTTTGGTGGGATCAGCAGGGTATCACATTCACTGTAATGGCTTCTTCTTAATCATTTATAAAAACAGAACGTTCCAAAGATTTCATCAGCCTATAACCGCTCCAAGCAGCCAATTTTTTAGGATACATCCCAGATGCAACAATTTTGTTTGTTAACTTAGTCGGCGATGTGAAAATGTGCTTCGTCGTTAAAGAGTATTTTCTATGAAAAATTTCCAGTTCTTCCAATCATGCAATTGACGAATGTTCAGCGCTTTCTACATGATCCAATGGCTTCAATTTTTGAGTAATTTACGGGTACAGATGAACATCGGTTATTTGTTTATGTGCACGAACCAGGCGAGCATGTTGATATGATGTACAATCTGTCACCGAACCAGTGTTTTCAAAACTTCACAATTTTGCGAATTTCAAGCTGATTAAACACACCAAATTTTGTGAAATGTCATTTTTAGAGAACTTTTGTTTTCTTAGTAATTTTAGATGATTAAATCTAAACTTTTATTACTTTATACTAAACATCTGGAAACAAAATGATGGCATGTGCGTTTTAACAGATATTTTGAAAATTGAATTAAAAGGACAGGATACTCGTATGGCCAACCCTGTTTGTTATCTTCACGTACAATCCCACCACACCCTCAGCTACTGACTATTTACCAATATCTCTTAAACTTCGCGTCATAATTCTTCCATTCCTAACACGCAAATTAAGAATAAAAGCATTTGTTTTTAAAAAAAAAAGAGTTCGAAATTTCCATTTCTATTTTAATATTGTTTTATTTTTACGTATCGATAATTTGGAATTATGAAATACTAAATTATGATAGCCTCAAAATTGATTTTATTTGAAGTTTCCGAGATGAATTTCTATTGAAGTGCTGAAACTGATTTATTGATTTCTGTTTCGACACAACTGGACGCTTATGTACAAGGGTACAATACTATCTAATTTAAATGCAAATTAAGCATTCTAGCAGTAAATTCATTTTCCTAAGCCGTTCCTACAACTCCTGCATGTGTCCTGCCAATTGTTCAAATTTCTCTTACCAAAATATACTCCTATATTTATTTGTGTATGTGCTAAAGAGATTTAACTACAATAGTTATTCAATCAAAAGATATCATTTTAGAATGAAGAATAAATTTAAACACTACAAGATAAATAGTTCAGTTTTATTATGAAAAAAAAATGTTTTTCGAAATTCTTAATTTACATTTAAACAAATTTGATTATTAATTTAAGCTCGAACTGATTTTATTGTTAATAATTATTTTCAACTCTTTCTGTTATTTTTTTTTTTTTTTTTTTTTTGATTCTGAGGTACTAAACAGTTACTACTGATAAAAAAAACTTCCAAAAATAGTCTCCAAGTATATGTAAATTTGAATTTCTATGTATTTGAAAATGCTATTATGGAAAAAGCTAAATAAATGAAGAAGGACATAAAAAAAAAATATTGAAAAAGTTTTCGCTTTTGGATAAACAAATGTGGAAAAAAGACGATACAAAAAATGGAGAAAAATCAATTCAAATTACACCGAAAGCTGAAGAGGCCGAATAAAACTCATTGTTCAAATGAAATAAGTAACGACAGGCAAGCAGTTATATACTGTGTGGACACTACCCCATGACGTCCTTGGTGCGATACCCGGAGGTGTGTTGTGTTTGAACTAGCATACGCTCAAGGTAGGTAGGTAGGTGGCCGAGCAAAACTGGTCGGGATCGTCATACAGACACGTTGAGAATGGAAAAAACTTAATGTCCCAGTGGATTTATTTGTTCTATTCGACAACACCGGCACAAATATACACTCAAATGATATATGGGAAAAGTGGTGTCCAGTCACAGTAACCTCTACAAAACCTGGACCAATAAGTCTACCAAAAAGCTTATGCTCTCTTTCGCCATCTGAACTAAGTTCGGTCAGGTTTCCGTCTAGGCTCTCTACTAGACTAATTCCAATAGAACCAGCAATACCTCATTTCCAATAGAGTGTGCAGTATACCCCCCCTTCCCCCAATCATCATGACTCACTCATCTCCTACTGGACATTCTATTTTTATTTGGCATACGGAATGTCTATAATTTTTTCAATTGAAAATCTCCACTGCCACACTACCATATTTTTTAGGAACGCGATATTTTTTTCCCGGCCACTACGAATAATGCGAATTTTAAAGTAATCAACTTCGTTTGCAATCATTGCTGTGCGGGATGCAGTTTGGGGTTGAAATATTCAGAGTCGATAGCACTGCGAGGTGGTTACTTATAGTGGTCTGGTCGCTAACCATGTCGACAGGGAATCATTTCTGTTACCGTATTTGGCTGGCCACTTTTTAGGAAGGTGCTGCTCAACCGTCCATATTTTACCAAAACTTGATCCATGTACTCGCATAGTACACATACTGCTGTTGTTCTTGTCCCCGCCGTTATTCCCATTCCAATAGGCGATTTTGGTAAATATTCACTCACACTCGTACTTGTATTCTTTTCCACATCGCTGCCTATGTCCACATTCGCGATTACGTTCATGTAGGTATGTACATCTCAACATTGGCCTGGGCAACGTTCTCGGCCCCATTTTACAATAATTCGTACTCGTCGTCGTATAAGCGCAAGCCAAGTAATTACCCAAGGGCTTCAAACTTTCAAATTCGTACATATTTGAGGGTGATATATGAGCAGCATAATCATAAATATCAAATTTTATCCTAAAGGGATGCTAGGTGTTGGTCAAATAGATATGATCGAGTTGAAACAATCCAAAATTTTTAATTTACGTCTATTATTGCAGTCTATACATAATGAACAATTATGCTCTTTTTGGGATGTTCTGCATCGCATCCATTTGATATTTTTGCGCCTGCAAACGGCATCAATCGATAAATATTAGACAACATTTCACCTTTTCGAGGTTATACATTTGATAATTTCAATTCTTTTGCAAATAAGAGTTTTTCTTTTATATATTTTTCTAATGGGTATTTTTTAAAAGAGTTCAGTTTTGGAATTAATGAAACTGGCATCAGTGGGGGTGATATGATAATACTGTGGATTCACCATCCTCATAGTTTATACGTAAGTCCCTGCTAGACGTGCAGATGTAGCGCATTACGAAAAATGTTACATAAAATTGTGTATTCAGCTTGGAGAATCCGCGCATTTGACCGACGAAAAGTTTCACCGAACCTATGGGGTACATCTTCATAAAGGGGTTACTTCTGGCAGTATGATCAAATAATAATCAATACCAGAAGTGCCTTCAGGAATAGGTTAATCCGTGCTCCTGAGTCGTCCTAGAAGTACCTTGAATTTACATCTTTCCTTACTGCAGCTCTCTCAGTGGGAGTACCCACCATGTTTTTTTGTATGATTGTAAGGTGGAAATTATTGAAAGACAAAGTGTGCAATTTTAACACACTAAAACCACTTTACTTGGTCAGATTTCTATATCTCCCCATGGAACCGCTATCAGGTATTACTTCGTGGGGCAGAGATTCATCGAATCACTACTCTGGTGAATTATTACTATCGTAGGCTTTTTAGGACTGCTGCCGCAAGGACTTCGACAGTCTCCCAGCCGTCCTCGGGTCCAACATCAGGGCGACTACATTTTCCAATGTCAGGGGTCCGGCAGCGCACTTCTGAGCCCATTTTCTTTCCACTCCACTACTCCATCACAAGAAGGGCACATTGGGCTAGAATCCAATTTAAAGCGGTATTGGTAAATCCGAAAACATCCGTTTCCCGGCAAATAGGTAGGTAGTAATCAACATCCCCGATCTATCAAGTACCCACCATCTAGCCTCAAAACAAAAAAAAGTGGTACCACGGTAGTCGGGTGCCTCACGGTGGTGGGTCAGATTGCGCCCAAACCAGGTGAGTTGCCTCTGCCTGAAATATAGGTTAAAACTCACATCGCTGACACAGTCTTAGAACTGGTGGTGATCAATTCCAGTTATTCCGGGTCCTTATACTACAAATGATAGTTAGGATGACCACCTTGTAACTGGTTACTGACTGTTAGCAGCGTTTGTACTTATGTTAGATGTGGCGGATTTAGTACCGGAACCAGACGGAAAAATATAAGGTGTGAGTCGGATGAGACCGATAACTGTTGAGGAATTAACGGATGAAATGCTTGATTACTTCATGCATAGAACAAAAAGACAGGTTTTGCACAAAACAGAAAATGGTAGCGCAGGCAAGCTGAGCTCATTTACGCAAGAGGGAACAGATTGGTTATATGCTGAAAGTGTGAAAGAAGCCGGAAACCAATTTGAGTGTTCAATTGTATGACGAAATTACAGCAAACTGGCCAGCTGGACTGGCATAATCCATAGCAAGTACAGGTCTGTTTTGCGCTGATTGGCAGTATTATAAGCCCTGATTGGTAGAAAGGCTGATTGGCAAAAACACCTTCCATATAGAAAACTGAAGAAAATTTGGAATGTTTGAGGCATCTTGTTAGGTTAGACCGTAGATTTTAAAGAAGTACTTAGAAGAATCAGAAAAAGGATACTTTACGTCTGGTTAGGCATTACAAAGACTTCGATGACCCGCCATTCCAACGCATCCTCTCACACGGCCGGTGTTAAGCCTTTCCCCCTTCCTCATCCTAGCCACACCAAAATGTTTGGTTCTTGAAGCTCAGAAACCACTTGAACAAATGTCATCTTTGCAGTATCGATAAAAACCAAATGAGTCTAATCGAGGAACTGGTGTTGATTGCAGTTAAAAGCTTCCAGCACTGCTATGAAATGTGGAAGCACCACGTCCACCAAAGTATAGCTGTCAATGGAATTATTTTGAATCCAATTAAATTAATGTTTAAAAATAAAATTAAAAAAATTAGTCTCATTACTTTACTGGCATAGTGATGATATAACATAACAAAATAAGTACCTCAAAATAAGAGAGTATATTTTTCTCGTTATAATTTCGTACAAAAACTCTTTCTTATTAAAGTTAAATAAATTGTGAAAAATTGTATTTCCGAAAACATTTAAATATGCACACTTGTAAAAATAAATAGAAAATTATTAAAAAATTGTATACGAATAAAAATTAACAAATAAATTTTCCACTTAATTTAAAAATATATTCTTCAGACTAAATATGACAATTTATAGAAAAAGAAAGAAAGAAAAAAAAGGAACGTGAATAAGTCTATGAGGATTCTACTGCCTTAAATTATTATATTATAACTGACTATAAATGTGTCTACACTGAAAATTGTATAGTGAAGGTACGCTTTGAAGGGATTAAAAATAATTTAGGCTTTTTTCATATCTAAATGAGTTTTCAGAATGTAGTCCAATCATAGTACTTGAATTCTTACTGTGCTCATTAGTAGACTGTTGGAACACTGGAAATTTCATCTCGTTAACAAATGTTGTATCTCGGAAAAAATTCACAATTCTGTAAAGTAGATGCATGGACAATGGGAAAAAAGAGTTGAAAAGTTCATTATGTTCGGGGCACGCTCTTAATAAGGTTTAGTGCTCTATGAATGGTACTCAAAGAATTATTGTCAAACGTGCAGGACACTACCACTAACTTATTTAATATCATCCTAACTTCGATTCCACAACATCGTCATCATATTCAACGTCCCGACTTGCTGTTATTGTTTCTATACTTTGGACGATAATTCAAGCAAGCAAAAAATAAATATAACGCCTTAACTGCAAACATATGTAAAAATTACTTTTATGTGAAAATTATACAACTTTTTTGTAAGGTAATAAGTAAAATATAAAAGCATTCTCTGTAACGACATTATTATTTTGATTAAAAATATTGTCGAACAAAAGAATAGTCCAAAATTGTTTGATAATGAAACTCTCAAAATAAAACTGTAGACTTTGGGTTTTTGTTCATGTTTATTTAATTTTTTTTTTAAATAAATTTAAAAATTAATATGATAAATGCTAGTGTCATTGAGAATAATATCTACCAAAACTTCTGTCAACCATTTATGGCATAATTTTTACTTATATTATTTAGAAGGCTAATAATATAGAATGTTTTGGTGGACAAATAGTGTAGAATTCTGTGGATAACAAATAGTGTAGAATATTTATGGTTCAAAGTCTTAAGAGAAAGGATTGTGCAGACTTTTTTTTAAAGACAAATAGTGTAGAATATTTTCGAAGTTAGATTGTGTAGAATATTTTGGAGAACATATATTGAAGAATATTTGAAGGACAGATTATGTAGACTTTTTTTAAAGACAAATAGTATAGAATATTTTCGAGGATAGATTGTGTAGAATATTTTGGAGAACATATATTGAAGAATATTTGCAGGACAGATTGTGTAGACTTTTTTTTGGAGACAAATAATGTAGAATATTTTGGAGGATAGATTGAGTAGAATATTTTGGAGAATATATATTGAAGAAAATTTGGAGAATAGATTGAGTAGACTTTTTTTTAAAGACATATAGTGTAGAATATTTTGGCGGATAAATTGAATAGAATTCTGTGGATAACAAATAGTATGGATTATTTTGGACAGTAAATGGTTCCAAATATTTGGAGAACAGCTTGTGTAGACTTTTTTTTTAAGACAAATAGAGTAGAATATTTTGGAGGATATAATATGTAGAATATTTTGGAGAACATATATTGAAGAATATTTGCAGGACATATTGTGTAGACTTTTTTTTGGAGACAAATAGTGTAGAATATTTTGGAGGATAGATTGAGTAGAATATTTTGGAGAATATATATTGAAGAAAATTTGGACAATAGATTGAGTAGATTTTTTTTAACTACATATAGTGTAGAATATTTTGGCGGATAGATTGAATAGAATTCTGTGGACAACAAATAGTATGGATTATTTTAGATAATAAATGGTTCCAAATATTTGGAGAACAGATTGTGTAGACTTTTTTTTAAGGACAAATAGAGTAGAATATTTTGGAGGATATAATATGTAGAATATTTTGGAGAACATATATTGAAGAATATTTGGAGAATAGATTGTGTGGACGTTTTTTAAGGACAAATGGTGTGGAATATATTGGCGGAAAAAGTGTAAAATATTTAGGCGGAGAAATAGTGCAGAATATTTTGGAGAATAAATACTTTAGAATATGTTAGAGGACAAATAGTGTATAAATTGTATAGACTTTATTTAAGGACACATAGTATAGAATACATTGAAAACAGATTGTGTAGACTTTTTAAAGACAAATGGTATACAATAAATTGGAGAAAAGATTGTGTACACTCTTTTTTCAAGACAAATGGTGTAGACTATTATGAAAGGCAAATTTTCAAGCACCAACAGAATAGAATACTTTGAAGAACAAATGTTTAGTATATTCTGCAAGCCATTTTTATTGTTAACTCTTTGTGAAAGTAATATTTTTCAACGGAAAGTTCTCTAAGAAAATTCAATTAATTCGAAGCATATTGAAACTATTATAAAAGTAAATATCCTAAAACAATTGGAAAAAAATTACTAAATCAGAAAATAAACTGAAAAATAATAACATTTTTCAAATTAATAAAAAAGAATAAAAATTTAATTATGAGTAATAATAAACATACAAAGTAACTTATTAAAAAAAAGCTTTCATTTCATTAAAATATATATTCTCAAAATTTCATTCTGTCATCGTCCTTACGCTTGATCATTCTTTCATCGTCCTTATGCGTTCATATACAAATGTAATTTTCGCTCATAAACCATCAAAAACACAATCGATTTAGTAGAATTTTTTGTCATTTTTATTAAAAAAATTTAATAAAATTAAAACTTCAATAAAAATATTAAAAACATAAAATTTGATTTGTTTTCGTTTTTCTTTTGCTTAAGTTGTTATTTTGTTTGTTGAAATATTTTAGTATTTTTTCAAAGCGTTTTTTTTTATTACAATATAAAAAATCTATTTTGTTTATTTTGTTTTCTTTTTAATCCTTTTAAATATAATCTAATAATTTACAACATATTTTAGGGTAGTTTTTTTTATATAACAAACGAGAATAGAGAAAATTCACTTAAATTAGATTTTCCAGCATTTTAACCGCGAAAATTCATCATGAGAAAAAATTGCCATTACATTTATGTTATTTGCCATTTTTATTTTTATTTTTAAAAAATATTCAAACATGTTATCTCAATTAAGGATAAAACAGAAAACCTTACATAAAATAAAAACACATTGACTTTGACAAAAACCTTTTGATAAAATCTAATTGTGGGTATGCATATATTCTGATATGTTAGTTTAAAATTATATTTTTAATTTTCATTTAAATTAACAATAAAAAGGAAAAGACAACCAACCAGCGTTTTTATACGTTCCTGTACATGGATATGTTGAAAAGTCCCAATGTTCCCTCATTTTTCTGTATATCCGAAATGCACTTTGATTTTATGTAAATTTTACGTAAATTTATATAATTTCTGTGCATAGAAGATTTTATAACGTTTTCGCTTTCCTAGAAATAAATCTCATATCATCCTCTTGAAATCATTGTCATCTGAAAATTCATCATCGAGAAATGCGAATTCGCAATTTTATAATAAAAAATAAAAAAAAATAAAGTAAATAAAAGGAAAATGGCACAATTATAATGTTGATGCAATCAATTTGCAAATAAGATGCACTTAATATACTCGGATTGCGAAATTTGAATTTCGAAATAGGTAAACGACAGAAGATAAATTCAATCAAAGAATTAATATTTCATCAACAGATTTACCTTATCCAGACCTCCCCCCTCCCCTGCTTGTCAACTATTTTTTGTGTTTTGATTTTTTTTTTGCCCTCGACATTTGCTTTTAAATTATTTTGATTATTTCTTATTATGTATTTATGGATGTGCCTTCTCATCTTAACAAGAATGCCTATTTATCAGCAATCACTGTGGCGGTGGTATCGAGTTCATTCTTTGCATTCGAATGCATTCGAATTAATTCATTTGAAAATCAAACATGATGCCTTCGATGAATTAACATATTCTTGAATAAAATTTCCAACTATTCTATATTCTATAAGCTGTTCAGTATTCAGTGAATGGATCGAACCTTATCCTCTTGATATCCAGAATTCAATTGCAAAAGGATAATTTATTGTTACTTTACATGCGTTTAAGTAACGTTCATTGTCTGACAGATGCATACAATTAACAGAACTTATATCTGCATGCATAAATTCAAATGTGAATCTGCATCACACCAAATGGTAGAGTTCTGTAAATCAAAATCATCCGAAGGAGTGAACTCTAGCCAAAACAGCCAATTCCAATAGATCTGCTAACTCTAATTCTAATTTTATGGTGTTGGCAATATCTCGAAGTCGTCTAACTGCATTTGTGGGGAGCTACCAGCCCAGTCTATCTATAAAGTGCTGTTGTAGGTAGACAGATCTACTATTACTAAACTAACAACTTATAGCTAAAAGTTTGTATTTTAACTTAGTCATATACACAGCTAAGCATTGGACAAGACTAAGTAATGGAATCTCTTCTACTAATTTAAGGCTAGGGATGAGTGTAGATACGGTCCATGGTATACTAAAAAACCTACCCGGATCTTCTTAATGTTGATGATGAGTTTGCATCTATTCGAGGCAACAGTACATACGAATGAGGGTATTTGTCCTGTTTAAGGCCGTTGCTCATGCTGGCACGACTGATATTATTCCTCAGGCCTCTTGTGGCTCAGCAATAGTGATTTTCCTTTACTCTGATAGCTGGTTCAGATGAACCTATTGACCGCACTCCTACCGATAAACATAAGATTTGAATTAGAGCATCCAACCTTCAGATATGCATAAATTCAGGAGAGAAAGATAATTATGCCAACTCTAAAGTACAATATGCGCATATGAGTTGTACTGCATTTCATGCGTCTCTGCATATTTACCATTATCCCACTGGACCCGACCGCCTATTTCTCTTTCCTTTTCATTATTTTTGAATATCCACCATTTGGAGATTGTCCGATTGCTTGATATACATTCATTATCATTGGAAACCCTATACAATATGCCTGCACTTAAATGCAATATTCACACACTCTTCCCATTACATGGATTCACAACAATTTTTGGAGATTTGGAGTTTTGGCATTTTGGTGTAGCATACTTGCTTTAACTACTTCCTTACCCTTCCCGTCAGTTGGACAATTCTTCTTGGGTATGCAAATTTTGTTCAGACGTAGCAGATAGGTACTTGATATTGAGCAACTTGCCGAGATAACGTTTATTGCTTATTAAGCGTAATGAATGTACTATGTTCTATTTACCACTGCGATTCGACACAATCAATACCATGAGTTTCATAAATTCCTCCTTAGCAAAGCGAATATGTGCAGACGGCTGGTTAATATTGCTAACAATTCTATTACTTTTTAAAAATAGCCAATGTACCAAAAAACATTCTTTGTTATGGTAAACATTGTTATAGTATCACAGATTTGTTCGTTTCGTCAAGTTAAGTTGGCAATGCACAAGTCAACGAAACTTCGATTATACTGCTTTTGTTGAGCACAAGTCAACAAAACAGAATCTGCTACTTTTGATAACAGAACTGGTAAAGCTTTGTTGAGCAAACTGATAATGCCCCGCAAAAAAAATTCCGACAAACGACTAGTAACTATAACTAAAATCATTCATGAATCTCGTCAATTCAATAAATTAAACAAAATTGAAGAGAGTAAAGAAACATCAAAGTCAAGTTAAATAAAACCAACATTTTAAGTTCAGATTTCGATAAAAATTAATATTTTATTTTATAGCTGTCATTAGGCATAAAATTTAACGCGCGGCTACTAATTGATCCTTTTGAGGTAATTAGTTATCATGCGGCCATAGTGCTCATAATTGACGATGATGGTTTCTTCTTCTTTATTTTTCAAAAAATACGGACCTAGTCAGTCAAAATTTTCGCAGATACAATGGCTTTCGCATAGTAACTTGTGGTTTTTTAGAGCCTCATACACTGCATTTTTGCTTATAAAAGCCTCAATTTGCAGGGTAGTTTTTTTTAAATTAAAAAATGGATAATCTTCTAGTTTTTGAGAAAATTAAAGTGTTCAGGTTTACTTATTGTTTCAACAAATTTTTCTTTTTAAAATATTACAAATTTATTATTAATAAACTTTACTTCAGTACAAATTTTAATATAATATAACATAAAATTATGTATTCAATAAAAAGGCAAACACTGATCCATTTTGCTATAGAAAACTCTTCTTACATAGTTTTCTAAAGTAAGATGGATCTGTGTCTGCCATTTTACCACATAGGAGTTTTCTTTTCCATGGCGAACTGTTCGCAGTTAGAACTGCCTGCAATGAATCTCTCCAAATATCGCAGTACGAGCTCTGTTCAAAAAGTATCGTGAATTTTGAATTTCCGCGGGTTACGTATATTAGATTTTCGGTTTTTTTATGGCGTTATATTGGTACTCATGACTTTCAGATTCCCTAGATCCGGCACCCTGTGACATTTTCTTATTCCCGAGACAGATTCTTTGATCCATTTTTTGGAATCAAAGTAGCTGTCAAAAATTAACTGAACATTCAAAATGGGCGATCTTATCGGCATAAGTGAGAGACATGAGTACCAACATAACACCACAAAAAATCGAAAATTAAATATACGTAACCCGCGGAAATTCAACATTCGCGATACTTTTTAACAGAGCTCGTATATCAATCTTGAGCGATAGTCTTGCAGTCTTATCGGTTTTCGATTACACTCGGTATTGGTTACTGAACAAACCACATTTTAGTTGGATTAGGTTCCAAGTCATTCTGGTATCATCGGCTGAGAGCGCTGATAAACTGGTGGGGAGGAGGTTCTCTACTGTAATATCAAATTTTCCGCATCTATTGACCAAAGGAGCAATCGACGACATATATACTAGACTATCGGTGGTAGTCCGTTTAACGTATTAGCTAAATATCGGCCAACTAGTCTACTCAACGACCATTCCAAAATTGTGGGCAAAGAAACTTCTTAGAATTCGAATTGAACATATTGCATTTACCCATGATTTTTTATTCGAAAACTAACCTGGTCCTTTATATCATAAACGAATGCCGCTTCATCCAAATTTCTTTTTGAACATGACTTCTTTTATTGTGAAGCTCCTAGACCAAACCACACTATTCTTAGACATATTTTTAATTTTCTAAAACAATCTAATTTGCTCCACGAATTTTACTAACGTTCCTCCTACTTATATTCGACCAATTTCTTTAAGGAACCTAGCAGCGCAATTTTCCATGTGGAATAGGGTTACCAAATGGTCTCATGGTTCAACTGTCAAAAAAACAATGCTGTCACATAACCAAACCCTGAAATATGTGGCAGTACTCATTTCCGTCGCTGCTTGCAATTGTGCCAGCTCTTATTAGATTGTGAAGGTTTTAAAAAATTTTATATTTGCTCGTCGGAATGGTGCTCGAGAATCGATCGATGGAGGAGTAAACGCATTAATTGTAAATTTCCACCTTGTTCTTGAAAAATTGATTTTTCTATCTAAACTTTATAAATTTTTTAGAATAATTTTACACAAATTAATATTTAATTTTTATTATTTTATCTGTCAAATAATAAGAATATAATAATAAGTTTAGTTAAAAAAATTTAAATATTGTAAATTAAACAAATATATTAATTCTGCTATGTAATTTTGCTGATATAACGTTATCAAGATAGTCAAGATAATGTAATAATATTAAAGAAAATTATAGAAAATATATTTAAAAGTACCGATCCAATTAGAGTCCTTAAAATTATTGCATAAATAAAATTATAAAGAGTGTCCCGCACTCCAAACAAAATTGAATTGTTTCTCGGGCTGTACGGCATATGGTACCGTCTTGTTAAAACCATATGGCGTCCACATTTAGGCACAAAATCCGGATTATTATGTTGCTACACCATTAAATTTGTGCCTGACCAGGCTGCATTTTCGAAGAAGAATGGTTCAACCCAAAATCCACAACAAATAATAACACATTATGAATGCATTTGTATCTCAACAATCACTCGTCGATTCTCTGAACCCCAAATCCGACAATTTTTTCGATTAACCAAGCCATCAAGATAAAAATGAGCCTCATCGTTCGAAAAATCAGCATCCACTTGTTGTTGTTCCATTATCCATTTAACAAATTCCATTCCCTGTGCCTGGTCAGTAGACCACTGACGCAAGAGAGCTTCTCGAAATGTCTAATTCATGACCTTTCATGATTCGCTTCGATCTTAAGTATTGAACGACTTATTTAAGATCAGTAACTGAACAAGTCTCCACAAATTTTCTTATTAATTTCTTCATAGTTGATACAGTTAAATCACTATTCTGAGCATATTTTGTACGCAAACTGTAGCTGCCAAATCTTCATTAGTTTTAATTATACGCATTTTTCTTTCGTGTAGCACTCCATTTTTAATAACGCTGAACTGTTAGCTGTCATGATTTTTTTTCATTGACAATACTTTACTACACAAATGGCGCAAAATTCAAATCTGGCGTGATATTTGTGACACCCTAATTTGCTTATTTTTTAAAAATTATAATGGGCACTCCAAACTATTGGCCTAGGAATGCCATGGAAGATTTCCAACTGCACAATATTTTTTCTGCCATTTTGTATTCCTTGATTACTTTAAAATTTTTATTTGTATTTTTTAAATTTTTTTAAATTAAAGTAATAATTGATATACCGGCATTATTGTTTTTTTATTATATAAGCGTGGCGATCCCCTTTCGCTAGCGCAATTCTAACAAGCAAGCATGCATTAAGCAGTGAAAAAGTGTCCTCTGAGCACGATCGTTATTTCGTCGTGCTCCTCAGGAACTTCACATGACAACATTTTTCTCGGCGATTTTTTCTGTACCTTTTATATTTTTATATATCATTTGTAATATAAACTCTATTCACATGAACATTAATAACATTTTAATTAATAATCAAATCAATTTTAATTAAGAAGTACAAATGCTAATTTTCTTTAAATAATTTTCAAAAAAAATACTAAAAATTAAAAATAAAACTGGAACTTGGATTTCATTAAAGAAAAGAGAATATTTAAAATAAAAATATTTTTTTAAACAAACAAAATACTAATTTCAGTTATTATCTAAACGAATCAAATAGTAATTAATATTTAATGGAAACGAATTGCAAAAGAAAACGTCTAAAAATTCAAATTCAAATGCACATGCACACATGCATTCAACTAAATCTAAAGTGGGTGTTGTATTCTTTTTTGTTTTGTTTAAATTAAATTTTAAGCATACAAACGAAAGCTAAAACGGACTGCAATAATGTTGAAAAAAATAACAATTCTGCTATATACGATAGGCATAGTAGCTCAAACCTCTTGGATACAAACCACATGCATAAGGGAAGGAGGGGTGAAAACTTGAGCCTCAAGTATTGATTCGTGAAATAAAAACATAAACGCCACAAAAGTTCACAGAATCGACCTCTTTTATATTTCAATGCGTATGGACCACAATTGGTCCACACGCTAACTCAACAACCAACACCCCCTCCCCCACATTTGGTGGTTTAGCAAAAGGGATAGCGGCACCTATCTCTAGCCTCTGCTGATATTGGTTCCACCGTAGAAGACACGTTAAGTTTAGACATCGACCTTGCTTTGAAAAATAATTCGGCACGTCTAGGCCTGCACTGAATTCGATGTCAGAGCAACTCCACCACGCATCGATGTGTCTATACTCGTACTTGGACCAGCTTAACAATGGTCACCTTTAACTCAAACATAATCGCGTATACTAGACGTCGTCCTATATGTCGAAGCAGTCGAATTGCATTCAAACTACACAAAATGCATACGAAGGCTGATGTGTAAGTTGGAATTGCAACTAAAGTTGCAGTTTAGGGCTAGTACGAATGTGTGTTGTCTACTTTCGAACCCGAAACTTTTCCGTTCACTCTGGAACGAGGACACGATCGCGAAGTGGGTGAATATTTATAGTATGTAGCACGACAATGTATAGAAAACACGAATGGGAAAAAAATAGTCCAAAATAAGCCTTCCGTTGCTTCTCCCAGCTTAACGTGGCAAATCACAGCAGTTCCGCGAACGATTCCTTTTTTCTCATATTTCTAGGACTTTTTTGGACTTTTTCTTGGCGTTTTTGTTTCTTTAAAATTTCTGTTAGCTTTACGATTTGTTCACGTTAAAATTCATTTTTATTTTATTTCTGCAATTTTTGTGTGCATCCTTTTATGTTTTTTTTTTTTTTTTTTTTGTATTCGTGAGCTATTTTTTATCCTTTTGATTATATATTATGTTGGTGGCTAGTTCTGTTGGAAAAATTTGCATTTCTGATTTTTTTCACTTCGCCTATTTCTCTGGATGTGGTGCATTTTTTCGCGAGACAAATACTAGGCTCCGCCCAAATCGTTTGGATACGCAAAGCTTGATTGGTCCAGAAGAATTAATCGCATCGATATCGATCGAAGGGCATTGCAAGTTGCATTTTGATTATCTTTCCAGACCACGTTAGCCCCCCATAAAATACTCCCGAAGATTCTTTATTCAGTAGGAATGTCCAACCAATCGTGTGTGACATTTATTAGGTTTTTTCGACATTTTTACTTCTAGACTATTTTTTTCTCCTTTCAATTTCAACTTTTTCTTATTACAATTTTTTCTTTTTTTTTTGCACAATTTCCGTATCGATATAATTTGAATTCACGTGTACAGTTGGTATCCTGTGCCTTTCATTAAAGTTCGTTATTTTTAAATTTGCCTATTTCCTGAAAAACTGAAATACATTTTTACTATTTGATTATTTTCATTCCAATTTTAATTATGACTGTTTTTTTCTCATCAATGCATTTATTTGGTCACAAAACTATTAGAGAACTACTCTTATTAACCCTGAAATTAAAAAATTTTGGCATATAAATTAAACTATTTACCCTGAAATTCTAATGAAATAAAATGCATTCGAAAATTACCTCAATCCGAAATTAATTTTTATAATTTTAAAATTAACATTTTCAATTAATTTTAGTATTAAAAAAAAATTACAAATAGTAAAAATACTATAATAATATTATTATATGAATGTTCAAAAATCACTTATCTCAATAATAATTTCATATTTAATTTCCTTTGCAATTATATGTCACCATTAAACAGCATCAAGCAATAAATATATTCATTATAGAAGAACATTTTAATCAGCGTAATGATTCCATACTGAGCCACATATAAAATTATTCACCAATTTCAACACTAATTGAATTAAATTACTATTTGTGTTAATTTTAAACATTTAATCAGAGCTGATAATATCATTTGACCATAAAGTTGGTTTACTAACCACCATTATTTAGGTTGGAGTAATTTTCCCACATGATAATTAATTTATATTAAAAACAATGGCATACCTCAGATAATATTATCAAAAATTAATGCTAATTGAAATATTAGCAATAATTGCTTATTTTTATGATATTCCGATTTTATAGTCGAAAATTCTTATACTTTTCATAAAGTTTGATTAGTAAAAAAAGTGATAATAATATAAAACATTTTTTGAAAATAATAAGTTACACTTAATATATTAATTTTATAAACTTTTAAACCTAACGTCTACTAAAATATGAACATTTTAAATATGAAAACCTATAAAGTGTGGCAGGAAAGTAACGAGACTGGAATTTTTCCTTTACATAACTTATATATTAGCCACTAATAGATGTGCAATACAAATTAGGACCTTGTCTGATAAGTAGTCGACCCCATAAAGTGTGATTAGTGAAGTTGTGTTTTTGTAGTGCATTACGACTAAAAGGAACCCCCAAACTTGTAGCAACGATTTACTGAAAAAAATTTTGTTAAGATTGGTGAGTTCGCGAGCTTGACTTAGGAAAAGTATTACTTATCAAGAGCACATGTTTTTTGGTTTCATTAAGCAGTTTTGTAGAGTCTAAGTCAGTTAAGTCCTTAAAATATCGAAAATTGAGGGAAAAGTGTTACGGGTCAAAGCTCATGTGAGGTCAGACAAAAGAATTGGTGCCACCAGGACACACTGCAAGAGAAGTGTTTTATATTTTTTTAAAAGTCCTTGAATGGAGCAGAAAATGGGATCTTTGCTTCAGATTGGACATTGCAGGTACTTTACAATGCCTCCTGTTATATGGCAACCTCCATCAATGAGTTTTTATTAGGAAAAGACATTCCTGCAGGTCCCCCAAATCCTCCATTTACCTAATCAAGTCCTTCTAACAATTTTTGTAACCCAATATCCTAAGACACTTGAAGTTGGATTGCTGTTATGCGTTAAGACGTGCCTTCAAATTTTGTGTTAAGCTTGGTAAATCCGCGATTTCGCTTGGTGAATCCGCACAGATGTCGGGTGCATAAGGCCATTTTGGATCGCCGAAAACTAGTAAACGATGGACGCCAGCCAGAGCTACCTTTAATATCAAAACCTGATAAAAATGTGGAAAAAGTGAAAGCTCTTGTGAGGTCAGACAAAAAAATTTGTGCCACCAGGACACACTACGATAGAAGTATTTTCTCATAAAAAAGTCCTTGAATTAACCATAAAATGGGATCTTTGGTCATTGCAGACACTTGAATAATGCCTCCTGTTACATGGCAACCTCCATCAACGAGGTTTTATTGGGAAAATACATTTCTGCAGGTCCCCCAAATCCTCCATTTACCTAATCAAGTCCTTCTAACAATTTTTGTAACCCAATATTCTAAGACACTTGAAGTTGGATTGCTGTTATGCGTTAAGACGTGCCTTCAAATTTTGTGTTAAGATTGTTGAATCCGCGAGTTCGCTTGTGATTTTTTAAAAAATTGCAACGAATATTTGGGGAACATTATTTACAAAAAGCAAATGTTTTCGGTGGCATAAGGCCATTTTGGATCGGCGAAAACTAATAAACGATGGACGCAACCCAGAGCTCCCTTCAATATGTTATCAAAAACTGATGAAAATATGGAAAAAGTGAAAGCTCATGTAAGGTCAGACCATCAAATAATATTGAAGCTTCTTGAAACGTTAAAAAAAAAAGTTTTTAGTATCATATCCACTATAAAAACAAAAGCAACCTTCTGCGACTACACCCCCTCCCCCCTTCCTCTAACACAAACATCATTATCAATGAGTTTTTACCAAAAAAAAAAGGACTTCTGTTATTCCCTGGATGCCTTACACAACTATCAAAATTGGTATAACTTTTTTTGTTCTTCACTACAAAAGAAACTTGCAAGCACCTCATCTTGGGTACTGTCGATAACTACCAAAGGACATATACTGTTTCGAATAGATTTTTTATTAATATGTCCGAATCAGTTTTTGATCAGCATTAGCTTCATTTCTCTTTACGTTTTTTAAAGATTGTGAAGTAAAATCAGATGGCAGATTGTGTAGAGTGAACTTAAAATAAAAAAGTTTTTATTTTTAAATTCACTTCACAGTCTAACATCTGAAAATAACAATTAATATCAAGTAATTCTGATTAACAGAAATAATTTCCTCACAAATGTTACGGCCTACTTTGTTTAGTGCTAAGTTTAAAAAAAATTGCTAAATTTTTTTGGTTTTTTGTCTTACATGACAAGAAACACTAAGATTATATACACATAGTATAAAGGTGGGAGCACAACTGCCACTGAAATTGTCGGTAACCGAGGATTCCGGTTGAAGCGTTTCAGCACTGCTACGAAGAGTGAAAATAACGCGTCTGCCAAAATAACTACTTTGAAGCTGATAACATTAATGTATGAAAATAAAATAAAATTGTTACAAAAAAAATCAGTCCCACTAATTTTCTACCACATTTTGTAGTTATCAAAAAAATTTTACTAGTCATTTTTCTAATGCATTAAAAAAAATTCTCCTAAAATTTATATGAACATTTTTCTATTAGATTCCCTTTTGATCAATAAATATGAATATTTTGTTGAATTTTTGTGAATCGATATTGAAATTATTAAAGAAAACTTTTCTTATGGCTTCCAAGTGAACGGGTACCATAACTTTCAATGTTTTATGGCTTAATATAATAAGTTGCATGCTCGACACAATTCAATAGAATGGAAGTGAATTTAATTAAGTTTCCATTTAATTGAATATCGAATCTAGAGTATTCCTTCGTTTGGCTCATTTGTATTCTACAATATACGTGTAGTTGCATCCATACACATTTATATAAATACGGTTGTTCTTTGAATGATTATTATACGTACATGCATACACGTACATAAGTGCAATAAGAATTTTCAAAATGCCACGCATATTCAATTAAATACGTATGGCTTGTTCTTAACATCAGCTACAATATATTGTAGAAACTTATCTAAAAGCTATTACATCAACAAACAAAAAAACATACATATTTACTTGATTATGAATAAATGCATACGAAATAAGAAGTTTCGTCTTTAAACAAAATCCAATAATCACACATGTGAAAAATCTTATATTATTACGTGAAAACATACCTGATTTCATATAATAAACCTTTTAAATATTTTCCAATACATAAAGTTCGCAACTTAATTTGCTTTTAACAAGTCATAAATTGTCTAGCCGCAGCTACACAGAAAATAATAACAAGAAAACAATAACAAAAGCCCTACACAACAAGGAGTTCAATAAATACAAAATATTCTTAAAGTTTAGTTTCGCATAACCATTATTCCAACCACCGATTGGTTCAGAACGAACAGGCCTGATGGACAGACCTACAAACCAACTAGACGAAAACTTTTGCCAAATACAACTGTCCGAGAATTTTAAAACCACCACCCCTTCCACTTATATGTATGTGCATTTGTCCTGTACCCCCATTACTTTCCTAAGTCCATCTTTCCATTTCGTATAAAACAAACGGTCCTACTTAACTTTAAAACATTTGGTTTCATAATTTTCACCTCCCCAATCATTTCACTATCTTACCCTAAGGACCGAAAAACTTTTACTTGCACACTTGTCCATTCTTAGCCAAAGTTTAATACGTTTAAACTCTCCCACCAGAAACGTTTTCATATCTTACATTAGCTAAAGAGAAACAAGAAATTTTTAAAATTATTTTTTTATCTTTACAATTATTACATAATGTGCACATGCTTATATATGATGTTATACGAACTATAATTTTTAAAAAATTCCAAATTATATACATTTTAATATGATTAGTTAGTAATAATTTACAAGGTCAATCTGATAAGTCAATGATAAATGCAAAAAATTTAGTTGATATCAGCTAAATTTTTTGCATTTATCATGGACTTATCAATTTTGTTATCATCTATTATTTTAAAAATTTTATAAATATCCGTTTATTAGTTTAGTTTTGACAGCCATTTGAAGAAAAAGAGGTTTGCAAAATTTTATTACTCGTAATATGGAAAAAATTAACTTTGTGTATTAATAAAACATTTTTTTTTTTAAGTGAAAACAATATCTACGAGGATAGTCCGAGAACTACCCGACCTAACAAAGAAAACACACAAATTTGGAAAAAATATCTTTATTTCTAAAAATAGTCTCCTTTTAGCTCGATATACTTTCAATAGCTTTGATATCCTGTTTATAGTAAGGACCGTTGAGTTTTTTAAAATAGCCATTAAACCGCAGACTTCACCTCTTCATTATTGGTAAATCAATTACTATCGAGCCAATTTTCCAAGTTTAGAAAGAAAAAATAACCTGACGGGGGCTTGAGCAATAGTATTAATTAACTTGTAAGGTAGTGGGAAGTAAACATCCAATGAAGTTCCTTCTACTAGCGTGTGTTTCAGTTAGACATCAGTATTTTAGTAAATCACGCGACCAGTGACGCTTAAGATGGGTATTTCTAGGGAAGGAAATGGAGGATAGTTCTTGAACAAGATGATTATTACGGTAACGGAACTTTTTATAGTGAGATACAGCCACATCAAAAACAAATGGGACTTTAAGATCACGATGAATAACAGTATTGCGAACATAAAAGGGGGCATCGACAATTGTACGGAGTATTTTTGATTAAAGGGATTGGATTGGACGGGAATTAGAAGGTTTAGTAGATCCCCAGAGTTCTAGTCCATATGTCCATATGGGTTTCAGTAAGGTATTGTATAACCGTACTTTGCTGTCTATAGTAAGTTTGGAACGTTTGTCTAGAAGACGAAGTAGTTTTAGGGAACGTCTTTTAAGTTTTTGTCTTGTCAAGTTCCATGTCAAGCGTTTGTCTAATATCAGTCCTAGGTACTGAGCTTCGGTGTGTTGTGGTATGGCACTGCCATTAAGATATGTGGGAGGGCAACGCTCACGACGGGGAGTGAAAGTTTCCTGGATAGATTTAGGTTCATTGACTTTTATTCTCCACTTAGTAAACCAGTTCTGGAGGGTTTGGATTTGGAGAGTTTCGGAAGTATGTTGGGGATTTTCGCTAGATGCAAGGCAGGCCGTATGATCGGCGTATGTAGCAAAGAAGGTATTAGGGCAGATTGCAATATCGGATGTATAAATGTTGTAGAGGATGGGTGCAAGTATGCTACCCTAAGGAACCCCGGCCAGTATCGGAGAGATATCGGAGAGTTCGTTGGATTCATTTACTTGGAAGTGTCGGTTGGAAAGGAATGATCTCAGGATTAGGAAATAGGTGGAAAACCTCTTGAGTTTCCAGAGCAGGTCCGGGTGCCAAACTCTATCAAAAGCTTGACTTATATCAAGAAACACACCGGGACAATACTCTTTTCTTTCTAAAGAGGATGCAATGAAATCGACAACACGATGACACTGCTGGGTAGTGGAGTGTTCGGCGCGGAAACCAAATTGGTGATTAGGAATTAAATTTGAAGATTCGAGTAGAGGATGTAAGCGGCGATGGAGGATTTTTTCAAAGATTTTTGAGAGTACTGGGACGAGACTTATTGGCCTGCAGGAAGTGTGGCGCTTTATTGGTTTATTGGGCTTCGGAATCATTTTAATAATGGCAAATTTCCAGAGAATTGGGAAATGTGTTGTTCTAAGGATGGAGTTATTTATTGTGGCAAGGAAAACTATTACTCTTTTAGGGAGTTGTTGGAGTATATTGGAGGTAATCAGATCATTTCTGAGGGGGGCGAATCTAATTTAAATCATTAATTTTGGCCATCGCGATTATGGATGTGTGAACTGTTTTTTTCTTGATTTCATCAGTGAAATGCTGCAATAAGTTCGTATAATACTCGCCGTTGATTATTTTTCCCTTCTGAAGGAAATTAATATAAATTATCCGAGGCACACTCCAAAAAAAACGGACGCTATGACTTTGTAAGCAGATAGAACTGTCTTCCCATTCCTTGGAGCCGATTCTCCTCTTTCAGTATATAATTTTGACTTTGCCTCCATCTCAAACATCTACAGTTATGAATCGACGGAAAAAGTCGGAAAGATCACTAAACATTCGATTGAAACATCCTCCCGATGCTGTTTATGTTCCATTGTGAGCAAACGCAGCACCCGTCATCTTACGCACAGCTTTAGCTTACCCAAAACTTCAGTCAACACGCAATGTTCGTCTTAACACCTCGTACGGCCTCGTTTTAACTTTGCCACCCTAGCTCGGCTTTGATATTAATTTAGACTGATACCTTTCAAATTAAATTTATTAGATATTCCCAAATTTACACAGTAAACAGCTGCTAAAAAAGAAACACTAAATAACGCAGAGCATCATCAAACTTCAAACTTAATCTTTTAAGGTTGGTACTTTCGACCATAGTAATATTTTTCAAACAAAAACGGTCATTTATTCTGGGACTACCCCCACAAAATCAAAACTAATTTATACTTAGACTACCCCCACAAAAACTACTATAAAAATTAAATATAATTGATAGTAAGTTTTTCAATTATAAATATATTATAAGTAAAACTTTTGAATAAAATACAAGTCAATAATGTAAAATGAACCAAATATGAAAATTAAACGAAATTGCTACCTGTCGTCATATTCTGTATCGTGTCAAATATTTCGAATAGCATCGGTACAAAATATTTTCCATTAACGATTATGGATATAATCGAACGTTTAACTGTATAGTCAGAGGTATAAACCGGAAACCTATACCAGAACGTTAGCCTTTTTATTTATTAATTTTTTTCCATTTCCTGCCTTTTCAACGGAAACCGCGAAATTTTCATTGTGGTCAATTTTTATTTTTATTATGCTATTTTTCATTATTATATATTTATCGAAATTTTATATAAAAGTCCTTTTAATTTAATTTCATACATAAAAATCTTTTCCTGTGTTTATTATTATGATTATTATTAGGATTATTCTCACTGACATCTAATGCAACAAGGACTTTGCTACATTATTCAGTTTTAATTATTAATATGTGTTAACTGTTTATAATAAAGTTAATATCATCGTTATAGAAATATTTTTGACTTAAATCTGTTTACAAGACTTTTTTTTTAATAATAAGGAATATGAATAATAGATACTTTTTTTAATTTAATAATAAATGGCTATTCAATTTGCAGTTCAGAAAGTATGTATTATTAAAAAATATTTAAAATTTAGATTTTAATTAAATTTTAATTTATTATATTTCTTTATTTTTGCCATTTTACACAAAAATAAAACTATTTAAAAAGTTATTACATAACTTTTTAAAAGACTCAATCCTTTTTTAAAGATTTTTCGGATGTTTCAGGCTGGAATTTTGTCATTTCTTGATGTATGATGGTTTTTAACTGCTCTAAAGTTTATAAAATTATATGTAAAATTTCTATAATACATATAAATAACTCTAAAATATAAATATTATATATATAGTTTTATAAGAAAAAGTTCAGCATCATCAAATTACACGATCTTGGAGGCAAATTAACATTACCAAATCTCGAAATTACACGTCGTAGCAACTTTTTGCTTGTTTTTTTTTTTGCTTTTAGTTCAATTTGTGACAACATATATGAACTATATGTAATTAAAATTACATATGTCGCTATGACACTTCTTGTAGTACTCGATTCTTATGAATTCGGCTATAAGTAGGCGTATATTGAGTTTTTAACAGTTATAAAATTTGACTTTTATCTGCGTGAAGAAGAACTTTTATGTAGTTCTATAAGAAAAATTCCAATGACGTCAAATTGCACGATCTTGGATGCCAATTGATAATACCAACTCTAGAAATTACGCTTTCTGGGGGAACTTTTCGCTTAATCAAGTTATCTTAAAGTTGTTTCTTAAAATCACATATGGTCAAAATTAATATCTTTAAGATCAGTTAAAAAAAGGTAAAAACAAAAACAAATCACATACACGTATGGTCAAAATTAACATCTTTAAGACCAGTTAAAAAAAAGGCGAAAAGAAAAAGAAACCCTTGCAATTATGCACAAAATATAAATTTATTCAAATTGCCGCTACGACACTTCTTGCAGGACTCGATTCGTTTAAATTCGGCCATAACTAAATGAATATTAAGTTTTTAATAGCTATGAAATTTGAATTTTATCTGCGTGAAGATGATCTTTTATATAGCTCTATGAGAAAAATTCCAACGACGTCAAATTGCACGATCTTGGACGCCAATCTGAGGAAACTTTTCGCTCAAACAAATTATCTTAAAGTTATTTCTTAAAATCACATATGTTCCAGATTAAAATCTTCAAGATCAGTTAAAAAAAAGCGGATCTAGCGGTTCAAATTGACGATTAAGGAAAGAAATACAGGCTAATGACACACACACATGTAAAATTCACACCAGACAGTCACTTTTTGCATATACAATGGCTTTGTTCAAAGGAACTTGAGGATATTTAAGGCCCCATTAAAAGCAATTTCACTTAATGACAAACCTGAAATGAGCCTCATCGCTGCAAAAAACGATATAAACGTAAATGAGCCTCGTCGATGCGAAAGGCGGTAGTTTCCAGCACTCAATCGGCGTATTTTCTATGCATTTTATCGCATTATATCAGGTGTAGTAATTAATTCGTAGCGTTTTTTTGCAAAGTTTCGTGGTTTGTTATTACAGTATCATTACAGAAGCGTTATTCAAAGTATTGTCCTTCGTTATCCACTACTTTTTGCCATCTTTCTGGTAATGCTCGGATACCGCGTCGAAAAAATTCTTCTTCTTTAGATTCGATGAAAGAATCGATCTAATTTTTGGTCATTTAATAGTTATCGAATTAATATTTATTAATTTATTACATAAAATGGCAAAATTTACACTAAATAATTAGTAGCACAAAAAGCATATATATTTGACAACTATCAAATGGTAGCTCTGTCCTTTTTAAATTTGAAAAATGGATAATCACAAAAATTCTTTACCTCTCAGGCTACTTCACATACTTTCTTATTCTAATCGTTGTTATTTTCTATTATTCTTTTTTTATAATAATTTTTTTTTTATTATTTACTATAAAAAAGTATATATTTTTTAATTTACTATAAAAAAGTAATAAATTTGGACTTTTAAAATTGTAAAAAAAATGATTTTGAACTTCTAAAATTGCATTTTAGTTTCATGATAATTTTGTTATAATTCTAAAATATATTCTTATTTTAAATTACTTACTTTTTTGAGAACTTAATTGGTTCTACTATTTTTTTAAAAATATTTCCTATAGTATTTTGTTTTTTTTTAAAATAATTTCTAAGAATAATATTTATTTCAAAATTTATATGAAATAATAATATATCATATTAAATATACGTACGAGTATTTACATAAACATCAAATTTACATAAAACTTAATCATCAGCACTCATGATCAAAATTCTACACTAACAAATGTTATCAGTTCTCATAAAAAATTCTAAATAAATGAAATATTTTGTAATTAATCAATCCAATTGCAAAAAGTAAATAGCTTTTACAAGTTTTCATTAAAATATACCATCGTTGGGTATATTGAAAATAGGATTTCTAATTATTGGCTCGTTCTATTAGTGGTTCGTAGTCCTATTAAATCTTTACATCAGCGCAGTAGGATACATCGATACAAAACGTGAAGTGAATAAAATTAAAACAGAAAATAAAATATCAAATGGAATAAATTGGCAAATACTAACAAAGAAACAAAAATAAAATAAAAAATACAGGAAAAAAGTAGATTGTATTTAATTCAAAGGTGCTTTTCGTAATTAATTATTGAACGTATTTGATTAGCACTTAAAACGTTCCAGCCCAAAAGTGAATTCAAGCAAATATAGACAAGTAATCAGAACATTGATACTCTACGGTTAATACATATATTATTGGTGCGGGTTGGTAGAAAAAAAAGGAGACGATTCCAGATCAAATTGAACGAAGTGTTAAATTTCACACTTCACTATCAACAGAAGGGAAATTAATAATTAAGAGTCAATTCCTGATTTCAGAACATCCTATAAACGTAAGTGGAAAATTTCAATTAAAAAAAAAAACAAATAACAAAGTTCACAGGACATGTATGATATTGTAATTATATCATGTACAAAATAGGGTGTGAAAAACTTGTTCAAAATGTGAAAAGTTTTCAAAAAGTTCACACACTAAAATGACTGTCTAAGGATTTCCAACCACAAGCATATCAATTAGAAAATTTCACACGCAATTATGAATAAAATACTCGACGAATAATGGATCCGGTGTGTGTCGTGTACAATTACATGATTTACATTTAATTCAATGCGTTCCTCTATGGTAAGTGGAGTGCATATCCTTTCCTAATGATAATGATTAATATTTCAATACAGTTTTAATTTCCATAAGCTTTCGGTTTATTTCTCCTATTATAAATATCAGCTGTGGCAGAAAGGTAATGAGACTGGCAATACTGGGGACTTCCCCTCCACTTACCTTATAGATTAGTTTTGTCCTAGATGTACAGTGCAAATATTAACCTTGTCTGGTAACTAAGCGACCCTAATCATCGTGGTAAATGAAACTGTGTTTTTGTAGTGCGTTACGAAAAAAGTAACAGCGAAATTTGGAGTAACAATGTGACATCAAATTTTGTGTTAAGCTTCGTGAAACCGCAACTTTGACGTACAAAAAATCGCAACGATCCTATGGGAAATATTTCTCATCGAAAGCACAAGTTTTTCGGTGGCATAAAGGAATTTTGAGGGGCGAAGATGTAGTAAAAGATGATCTTTGCTAAGAAAAGAAAGCATTTTTGCTCACAGAAGCCGAAAACATAGAAAACTGTAGAAAAACAGAACGAGTGTGGCTTCTGGTGACGTTAGACCATCGATTTATATCGCTTTTCTTTCCTTACTCAGATGCAATACTCAGATCGAATATTGCATAACGTTATGTGTCACACATCGCTATCGACGAGTTTTTATCAGTAACCACTTGAGAGGGAGGACCTCATCTTGTTACTTTCTATAACTTCCAAAAGGGTGCAATCGATAATCTTAAAGCAATCCAAGTAGAAGACTTCCAGCACTATTACGAAATATTGGGTTCTCGAAAGTAATTTCATTTTTTTCCAACAGAGGACTTAATTGTATTTTTTCATAACCAACTTCACACTTAAACCGCATAATCATATGTATTTTGACAGCTGTCATATTTTTACTTTTTTACTATAGAAAAGATAAAAATGCTGTTCAAGCAAGAAAAAACTATCCGATGTATATGGAGAAGATGTGCTAAGTGAGCGCCAGTGCCAAAAATTGGTTTGCAAAACTTCGATCCGGCAATTTGGATCTCGAAGATGCACCACGTTTTGGAAGGCCAATTAAAGCTGATGAAGACACAATAAAGGCATTAATTGATGCAAACCGGCGAATAACAACTCATGACATCGCTGAGATATTAAATTTATCGAATTCGACCCTTCATGATCATTTGAAACGGCTAGGTTTAATGTCAAAGCTAGACATATGAGTTCCTCATCTTTGTACGGAAAAAAATTAATGCCGTCGTATTGACGTTTGTGATTTGCTTTTCAAACGCCAAAAAAATGATACATTTTTTATGTGTATCATCACTTGGGATGAGAAATGGATTGTCTACAGCAATATGAAGCGCTAAAGATCCTGGAGTAGAAAAGATAAATCGACTCAAAGCACTTCGAAAGCCAATATTCATCAAAAAAAGGTTATTCTATCTGTTTGGAGGGATTTCAAAGGAATCATTCATTTTGAGCTTCTACCGAGCAACACAAAGATCAATTCTGACGTTGGACAAATGGAATGATTCACTTAAAGAAAAATGTCCAGAATTGGTTAATTGGAAAGGTATAGTGTTCCAACAGGATAATGCGAAACCCATTCAGGTTTGACTACTCGGCAAAAGCTTTTGGAGTTTGGATGGAATATACTGCCACACCCACCATATTCTCCAGATCTAGCGCCTTTTGATTATCATTTGTTCCGGTTTCTACGAAAAATTTAATATGGTAACACGTTTTATTCAAATGAGGAGGTCAAAAATCACTTGGATCAGTTTTTTGCCAGCAAAGAACAAACATTTTATGAGCATGGAATTATGCTACTGCAAGAAAGATGGCAAAAGGTATTGGATCAGACTGGATAATATTTAATTGAATAAAATATTAATTCACTATAAGAAAATCGTCTTTCCTTTTTATTAAAAGAAACGAAACTACTTTCCGAACAACCCAATAGTATAAAAATATTAATAAAACTAATTATAGTTTATTCACTTTCTGGCTTCCAATAAAAATTTAAAAAAAACCTAAGTTTCCAATTTTTTTTATTAAGGAAATGGTATTAATCTTTCAAGACACTCAAGGGAGTGTGCATCAATCGAAAATATATAATTTTAACCCACTAAGATCATGCATCACCAAAGCCGATTTTATTTGGCCAATGGAGCTTTTTCGTTGTTAATAGTGGGTTTTGGAGAGATTTATTGGAGAACAAATTTCGGATTGCATTTTTACTCTTTCAGTCTATCTAAAACAGTTGAGATACTAGAGGATCTCCAGGCGTACTTTTTAATTTGTTGAGTAACCAAGTTGTTATGTTTTTGTTTATGATATGTGAAAGAAGAAGAGATCCGAAAGAATGTTTTGTTATCAAATCGTTAATCGGTGAATATTTATTGTTTAAGATGTTAAGTCTAATAGGGATGAGTCTTATACAAAAACCAGACTATTCAGAAGGAGATTGTAGACTATCATTGCGAGATAAATTGCAGGGTTTCTTCAATCAGCCACTATCGCTTACGCACCAAAACATAATAAAATATTTGAATCATGACGAATTCTTTTACTTGGTAATATATACTATGCTAATTATCCTCAAAGAGAAGGCTAAGTAATGAAGGAGTAGCAAGGTAGAAGATTTGAGGAAGAAAGGAAAAAAAATTGGGTGAACTAGAAAAAAATTAAAAAAATCTTCACTGCTCATGGCCATGACTCAGTGTTGATGAGGTCCTTAACTATCGCCCAAAATTTTCTTGTCAGTACCGTCACGGCGATTTTGAACCAACCCAAAATTCCCGAACATGGGTACGAGGATGATTATTGGAGGTTTAATTTGCAAAGTTTAAAAAAATCAATAGAATTATCCTCACCACCTTCTGCCTCGACTCCGACTCACATCTTTAATTATCTCTTATAGTCACTGACACCACCTCCACGCTCCATGTTCAGCAGGGCGCCTCAACTAAGTCACGATAAAGGACTGAGTTTCTTACGTACCACAGGGCATTAACTATTCCACACAATATTTTATATTACAAAGTTAAGATGCTGCTCAGTTTAGATATTTTCATACAGCCCCATTGTTGGATGTCGTACGACCAAACTGTTTCTATTGTCAACTCTGAGTTCCGCCCCAGCAATTTTTCTATTATGTATGGAATATTATTTTCTTCAAAATAATTGCTCTAAGACCTGTTGCAGGACTTGATCCTTTTTAAGATAGTTTTTGGTAGCTCATTTCGCTTTTTGGTTGTTAATACTATAAGACTTGAGGATTATCTGCGTAATTAAAATTTGTACATACTTTTATAAGACAAACTTTAACAATTTTTAGGCTTGTGAGTTTTTAAATATGGCATTTTTGCAGAATTTGTTTGAAAAATTAGCATCTAAAGCTTGTTATATCAGCACCCAAACGCCATTAAGTTTTTACAATTTTAACGCATTGGTCGGTGGTTAAACGGTCAATAATATAAAATGGCCGTCTTCAATGATATATAAGTTTGACAGCTATCAAATTACAGGGCTGTTGCTTCCGAACTACGAAAGCTGGGTTTATAACTTAAAAATGCGGGATTGACAACAGATGGCATAACTTTTACACATGGTTTGTGTTAATAATAACTCATATGGCATTTTGGAGGTTAAACATCTGTCATTCATTCTCGATTAGTCATTGAACGAAATAGTGTAAACAACAAAGTTTTTTTTTGCTTAAAAAATGTCGAATTTCGTACCAAAAAAGTCCCATTTGCGGGAAGTGTTGATTTACTTCTTCAATTTGCAGCTGAAGCACATCGATTGTGCAGCTGAAGCACATCGATTGCTCACCGAAGCTTATCCTGAATATGTTCCATCGATTTCAACGTGCGAGAGATGGTTTGTGCGGTTCAGAAGTGGTGATTTTGACACGGAAGACAAAGAACGACCAGGTCAGCCAAAAAAGTTTGAAGATGAAGATTTGGAGGCATTGTTCGACGAAGACTGTTGTCGAACTCAAGAAGAAATTGCAAAATCATTGGGAGTCACTCAAGCAGCCATTTTAAAACGTTTGAAAGCAGCAGGATTCATCCAAAAGCAAGGAAATTGGGTCCCATATAAATTGGACGCATGTCCGAAATGCTGCTTGAACGGCAGAAAAAGAAGTCGTTTTTGAATCGAATTATTACTGGCGACGAAAAATGGATTCATTACGACAACCCAAAGCGCAAAAAATCGTATGTGAAGCCCGGCCAACCAGCCAAATCAACGCCAAAGCCAAATATCCATGGCGCCAAGGTAATGCTCTGTATTTGGTGGGATCAGAAGGGTGTGATATATTATGAGCTATTGAAATCGGGCCAGACGATCACAGGCGACCTCTACCGAACACAATTAATCCGTTTGAAGCGAGCATTGGCCGAAAAACGCCCAGAATATGCGACCAGACACGAAGCCATAATTTTCCATCATGACAACGCTCGGCCTCACGTTGCAAGACCGGTTAAAAATTATTGAGAAAACAGTGGCTGGGAAGTTTTGCCTCACGCGCCTTATAACCCAGACCTTGCCCCGTCCGACTACCATTTGTTTAGATCCATGCAAAACGCCCTCACCGGAATACGCTTCACTTCAGAACAGGGCATCAAAAATTGGCTCGATTCATTCTTGGCCTCAAAACCGGAGCAGTTTTTTTGGCGCGGAATCCATATGTTACCAGAAAGATGGGAAAAAGTAGTGGCTTCCGATGGACAATACTTTGAATAAAATATATTGTAACAATTTTTCAAAATAAACACTCAAAGTTTGCGAAAAATCCCGCATTTTTAAGTCCTATCATACTATATGCCAATACAGCTAAGTAAATAGTTATAACCCTTTACTAAGCTGTATTGGCATATAGTATGATAGGACAGTTAATTATTACAGAAACGTTATTTATATTTTCATAAGTTAAATTTGACATCATTTTGTTTAGTTTCATACGCCATAGTTGCGTCCATTACGTGAAAATTTTTTTTAGAATTTTTCAACATAGTCGTATATTGCGAGAATCATATACTCATTTTATCGCTTATGTACACTTTACAGAGTGTTAAACCTAAATTATGCGATTTCGATCAATTTTAAACCAAATTGAACTTATAGAATTTATTTTACAAAATTTTTAATTGCCGATTTTATTTTACTCTTTACACTATGCAGTTTTGTAGAAATTATGTTCTGATTAATTAGTAAAAAGTTTACATTTGAGCTAAAAAAAACCAGATTAATTTGTATCGACAAAGGAAGATGTCATTATTGAAATAAGTCAACGAACCCACTAAGAATGGAGCAGAACTCAATACCTGCCTGTCCTTATTGCGTCGATCAGTTTGGAATCTTGTAAAGAGTTGATTGTAAGAAAAAAAAAACATATTGTCTTTTAGATATATTTAATTCTTTTAAACTTTAAATAATTATAATTAAACTGAAAGAATTTATTTATTCTTTTAAAAAAAACAGTCTGCAGAAAAAAATATTACAAATTCATTTCACAGAAGAATACAAAAAAATTATTTCAATTATATTCTTTTAGTATTCTTTTAAAAAAAAATATTTAATTTAATTTGATCCCCCTAAAATAAGAATATTAATAACGGAGATAAAAATAATTATATCAATTTAGGAAATAAGTAAAAGTGGAAAATATAGTCGAAACGATAATAGAAAAATGATAAGACAGCAAGAAGAAAAAAAAACACATTCAACTCTATTTGAAATAAATAGGAAAATTTATAATTAAAGGAAAAATCTCAGGAAAATTGTATTCTTGTGTAAAATCGTTTGCCTATTGTCAACGTGTAGGTTTAATAAATTCAACCCTTTGATTAAACGTACTAATATCATTAAACCAAAACTTCTTAACTTTAGCCTTTCCATATTTATGAATCAGTCAGTCCTCAATAATGCTAAATGTTCACTTAATAATAATTTCTCGGAGTGAAATTTGCATAGAACAGTGAAAATCCACCCTAAAACTAGACGACAAGTTGAGTCCATTGCTGTTACCCAGAATTGGTGTTATATTCGAAATTATAGTATAAATCGGAGAACCATCGTCACCATCTATTATACGAATACTATTTCTATTGGACTAAATATAACCAAAGTTTGGTTAAGGAGAAGAAGCCGAAGCTTTTAGCATAGCCAAAGATTCAGCTAGTGGCAGAGCAAAGAGCGGACGACAATTGTAAACTCTGAAAACTAATTCCAAGTTCATCGACTTGAACAAATACCAAGCAGAGGCCAAAAGGAGAATGAAGGGCCCTTAATTAGCAATTCGCAATCAATAACATCATTTGGATCACTTTCCGGTCCTACTTAATCCTATGTCTCCTTTCAGACTCATTCTCTGTTCGGCCCTTTCCTGCCTGTCGTATACTATGCAGACACAAAAACCATCCATGAACGCATATAGTGATTCATATGGACAGGCAGTAATGGCCTCCATCCGTTACTGTATTTAACAAATTTCACTAAAATCCAAAGATATTCTAGCACATATCACGTGGTGGTAGGTTGGTAAGAATCGACCTTCTTCTTCTTCTTCTTCTTCTTCTTCTTCTACTTCTTCTTCTTCATTTTATGGTGGGCAGGAATAAGGGAGGTGGTAAGTGTCTTTCGTTTAAATAAGCGCCTCTTTGTGTTTAACCCTTTCATTAATTATCTTCGGTCGCATTCAGTTTTGTTTTGTCCTCACCGTCTAACTCTCATATCATCATTGACTTATTCCAACCGAAAATACTGGTGCACACAACATTTCAGCCCTACACCTACTCCAGCCTTGATATGAGCTCGTACATTTGAATCGAAATCGAACCAAAAGGAACGGACTCGAACCCAGTCGCTTGCCTTCATTATCATAATTTGAAATTGTAATCTCAAATTTGCATATTATTGTAAGTCATTAATTAAAAAACGGTTTTGCTTCGGTGTTGCTTCGAATACCACCCACCAGCCATAATATGGTGCACCCTATCAATCCGATGATAGCCCCGCTAACTTGTCAACGGCTACTACCCCCAAGATATAACATGTTGAAGAATTGGTTCATGGACAGCATTGACAACAACCCACCGAACCGAATACACTCGGATAACTTAGTCCAATTCAAATTTACCCATCACCTACTTTTGGACGTTTTCAACCTATCCGATAAGGAGACAATACCTCCCCAAAAATATACTGGAGACAATATTTATTGGGTATGATAGCCATTGCTGAAACAATGGAACAGGATGGTGATTTGTTCATCACACAAAAATTGTTTGTACGATTTCAACTTCTCCAATTTTGACTTTGACTTCTTCGACTTTGGCCAACCCCATCTATTTTATGTGGACATCCTTCTTTGACTCTTCTCTCTCATTACCAAGTACAGAAATTGTGCGGTTCGTCGAATGGCTTGTTGTTCTGTTATTGTTTATATTGTTGTACTGTTGGGAACAAGAGAATCCCTAAGACCATGAACATTGGGAATGGGTTATAATTAAATTTTAATTACTAACTCATAATGCAGACTTTAATTTATTCTAATTTTATTATAAAACCTTCACAAAAATTCAACTTGTACTGTTTTATATTGTTACCAGCGACCATGGATAAGACAAAACTTCAAATTCGAACGTAAATGTTTGCACTGATCACGGGAAAATCTTTATTTAACGAGAACGTTAATCATCACCAAAGGACAATCGTTAACTTAATTACTATTATCAAAATAATGAATAATTATAACATATCAATATGTAGATTAAAGATAATTGATGTGCTTGGGGTCTAGGGTTTGATGAAAAAAATTTATATTATATGAAAATAATCTGATCCGCATAAATGAATTCTGTATCAATCCTCCAACGTTATATCAAAAGGGATAAGAATTTAATTTGTAAAGGTAACTATCTAGCAGCAAACCACAATAAATAAAATTGAGGAAATCCTTTAAGATAATCTAGAGTTTTTTTCAGTTATAATTTGCAACAGAAAAAGGAAAATCATAATATGAAATTATTACACAAGTGAGTGAGTTATTCTTGTTGTACAATTTTAGTTCTGCGAATGGATGATAGCACCAAGTCCTGTAAAAGAAAAACATGTACAAAAAATTCCTGTTGGAATATAAAAAAAAAAAATTTTGTGTTTTACTTCTTAAAAATGATAAGTGTTTGAAGAGTATGACTTTTAGCATAACTAAATTAGTTGCCTTATTAAAGAGGATAATAAGTATCACACTAGAAAACGTACGCTCTTTTTGCATTGTTTATGGTACTCGGAATTCGTCTAATGATCTGTGTACCAAGTCCTTTGCAGTTGGATTTTTTTTTCTCAATCCAAGAGATTTGCTTTGGCATAGTATAAAATATACTATATGGCTATGGTGAATATTTGCCAAGCCTCTTCTAACTGTACTACTTATTCAGAATGCTACACTTAAGTCAGTGTATTTTTGTTTCTTGAAATTCTTCAACTTTTAAATCTCTCATATAGGAAGGATACCCTCCTTATTTACGAAATAGATACAAACAGTTCAGTAGAGTGGGTGAAATTAAAAAATAATAATAAATGAAATGATATAAATATGAAAATGGCAAAATAAAAGTATTAAGCTGGAATAGAATTTGAAGGATTTGTGGAGGACGAGAACGGCAGAGTTCAATGGTGGTATGCGAAATGACAATGCAACGTTGGACAAGGCTCTACAAATGTCTTTGTTTAATTATTTCATAAAACCCTAAGGTAATTTGTCTTCATTAATTCTATGAGATTTCACTTAGGATGTTGTCTCATTATGATTTGTATGCTGATTCCTTTATGTCGTTTGCCCAACATTCTGTTACCTAAGTAGACTCATATTTGCATTTATTTTTCTACGAAATAAATATATTGTGATGTAATGTGATTGTTTAAAAGAAATATTGTACCAACAAACAAACAAAAATGCGTTTTCTATTTAGTCAAGTTTAACTATGAAGATATTAAAAAGGATGTGTATTTATGAAAACTAAAATTACTGAAGTCAAGTATAGTTTTTGTCTTGTGTCAATTTCTTTGCATTTAGATTCAAGCAAAATTATTTCAAAAACATATACATAAAAACGTATACATGATTGAGGAAGTTCATATTACAATATCTAGCACAAAGTCCTTATTTAACTGTTTTATTTCTATTAAATATGTAGAAAATCTTAAAATTTATGTACGAGTATTTGTGAAATAACTCAAATACAGAGTGTTCTAAAGATAAATTTAAAACCTTCTGTTTCAGATTAATTCGGATTTGGTTAATTAAAATAGCTTATGTAGACTTGGGAGTTGTCTACATAAATGATTTTGGCTAAATGGGCACCCCTGGCTTAGGAGCAAAAATCTGCCCATTTGATAACATGTTCCAACACGCCTTTAGGCATGTCCCGGTTAGCGTGTATTTTTTTTGAAGTTGTTTAATCGACTTCAGTCAGTTAGTGTAGACCTTCCTTTTGAAGAATCCCTGCAGAAAATATCGGGAAGTATGGTTAATTCTGAATAGCAAAAGGACCAATTCGAATATCCGTTCTTTGACATACTTCGATAAGGAAACCTCTTTCGCAGAACTTCCATTGTGCATTGTATGACGTGGCATTATCCTGTTCGAACTACATGTCAGCCAACTCCGATTGGTCTAATTCACAAATGAAAGAGTTCTCCAAGATCTTTTTATATCGCTCACCAATCATTGCAACAATATTGCCAATAGCATCCTCAAAGAAACACGGAGCAGGAGCAACTACTACACATACACATATGTTAATTAACGAAGCCCTTTAAGTAAAAACGTACTACGTCACCATTATCAGTTTCATGTAAAAGTCCTTACCATATGTCGAAGGAGCTCTTAAATATTTTTTCTCCATTGCCAGCAGTAAAAAAAATCTCAACGCTATAGTTCCTGTATCACTAAAAATATTCCACACAATCGTTAGAGAAAGATTTAATTGTTGTGACTTTTAGCCACACTTTCATCTACCTCAGCATTATTCTCGGTTGAGCGCCCTTTTCTAAGATGACGTTGAGTGTCCTGTTATAAGAACTTAATTTTTCACGTAATTTTCTGAGCATCCCAGTAATTGATGAATTTTAACATTAATTGAGCATTGTTGCAGATTATAAGGCTCCATGTTCCTTTTGCGGCATCTCTCCCCATGAGACTACCGTCAGGTATTACGAATAGTTTATGAGGAGTAGACTGATAGGATACCTATTTATTATCCTATGGAACCTGTAAGCTGCCTTTTCCTTTTTCTTTATTACTCGGGAATACCGCACTCTATCATAACTCTCATGTTATCATTTGGACAACGATGCTCTTTTGGGACAGATGTTCACCGATTATTTTCTCCCCTTTAGCGTGGCCAGCAGAAGAATCCATGCTCCGCATCTTTGATTGTGGGCCAACATTTGGGCATGTCTTAAAGCGATATATATATATACCCTGAAACAACCATATCCTGTCAGAAATTGGAGCATATTGTTGGTCCATTTCTCCATGGCTTCCTCCGTTCCACGTGGCTATGTCAAAAATAATATGATGCGTCCATCTTCCAGGAATTGATAAATTCCAGTATTGCTGACATCTCACCACTATCTCATTTCTTTCCTCCCTGCTGACGGTGAGCCGATAAATTTCATTATCCTCCCATCGGTGATAATATATTCTGGACTCTTTAATCTGCTGAAAGCTCGATTGGCGGCATGTTAACGATAATACAGATAGCATCACTTGATACAGAACGGAATTCTCTCAAGACTTAAAATATACTCCGACGATACACCGTCATCGCGTTACGCTTATGGGCCCTCCTAGGTTAGCTAAGGTATTTACAGATCAACATTACTAAGGAGCTGTTGGACTCTGTCCGCGATGACCCAAATTTGCTCCAGAGGGTCATAACTAGTGACGAATCATGGGTTTATGGTTATGACGTGGAAACCAAATCTCAATCATTCCAATGGAAACTGCCGCCCGAGCCAAGACCGAAAAAACCTCGCCAAGTTTGGTCGAATGTGAAGGTTTGCTTACAGTTTTCTTCGATTGCAGGGGCGTGGTGAATCAAGAGTTCTTGCCACAAGGTAGAGCGATCAATAAGGAATATTACCTGCAAGTTATGCAATTCGCCAGAAACACCCGGATTTGTGGAAGAACAAAAATTGGCTTTTGCACCATGATAACGCCCCTTCTCACGCATCGTTGCTTGTGCGCAAATTTTTGGCCAAAAACAAGATACTAATAATGCCGCAGCTACCGTATTCCCCAGATCTGGCCCCATGTGACTTCTTTTTGTTCCCGAAACAGATTCTTTGATCCATTTTTTGGAATGGACAAAAATCGGAGACGAGCTAAAACACGTGCAAGCAAAGCAGCTGTGAAAAATTAACTGAACATTCAAAATGGCGGAACTTGTTAGCATAAGTGAGAGACATGAGTACCAACATAACGCCACTAAAAATTGAAAATCACGAAAAGAACGTTTAAGTGCGATTTTATTAATTTTTAAATAGTTTACGAACAAGTCAGTATAAATTAATACATTTGCATAAATGGTTTTATTGTTCACGACAGTAAATAGTAAATTTTTATATCAGAATACGAAGTATTTCGTGAAAGACTATTTTGCAACTATGTGCATCCTTACGAATGTATTCTCAAAAAAATTTTGATAAATTTTTTGTGTAGAGACCTATTCAGGGTCTACTCTCTATTACTGTCAAATATCAACTGTCAGATTGTCAGCTAACCAAAATTAAATCAAAATAGCTGTCATTCTGTCTGTTGATGTACGACAGTTATGGAGAGTAGACCATACAGAGTAGACCATGATTATAGACAACTCGGTCTTTGAGTCTTAAATAATTCAATTTCAAATAAACATAAATGCAAAAATTAAATAAACAATAGGTTTATTTGTAGTATAACCTTTATGTTTTTGAACAAATTACATGAAGGATTTTTTGAACGATAGAAAAATAATCTATAAATTTATTATTTTTGAAATTGTTTTTAATAGTAATAATATATAAGTTAGTTTATTTGCAAAGTAGCTATCAATGTTTTTTTCTGTTTATTTATCCTACCAAGTTAATGTTTCTCTAATAGAGTCAGTGCATATCAGTATTTGTTTTTGAAGGAAGTGTTAACCGACGATATCTTAAAGATTGAGGGATATATTAAATAGTTTACATTGCAATTAACTTATCTTTCGTAAAGTACACTATATATAAATATTTGTTAATATATAAGAAAACACTCGTAAATGTAAACAGTCAGAAATGTTAGTGGGTAGTTGGTAAAAGATAGAGGGTATAGTTGTCCATATTAGTAGCCAATTCAAATTGTCTGGCAATTACCTCGAAGTAAGTAAAGTAAAATTGAAACAAGAAAGAAGCCTCGAGTTCAAACACAGTGTCACATCTTCCTTAATAGTGCCCAAGAGTAACGCGCCGTAATTATATTCCGAAAATGCAAGTTCGTGATTAACAGCACTCTGTTAAATTTTGCACTAATTAAAACAACAAAAACAAAACCAGGTCGAGCCGAAATAATGATGACGCCGATGCCGATGCTGATATTAGTGCTGATACTGACGCTGATGTTGATGATGTTGTTGATAAAATCTCTACGAATACAAATATAGTTACTAATATTTCTAATAGTACTTATACTATTTCTATTACCTTTGATACTACTACCAGTATCGTTAGTGTCACTTTTAGTGATTTTGCAAGTACCTCGGTTAGAGGTAGTGTCTTTATTTTCTACACAATAGCAGTATGGACACTGAATATGGAAATTTAGAGATTCTCCACAAGAGAACAGAACCGAATGAGTCCAGGTGTCATTGTTTCACTTTGGTCATGCAGTTGTTAGTACACATCCAACTCCATCGACGTCAACTATCCAGCAGACGCAGTAAACTATAAACGACGATATGGAATAGACAACAAGCAATCCTGGCAAAAGGGCTTTGGTTGACAGCTCAAAAGACTCCTAGTTTCTAATACCATAGATAGTCGGTCTGAGGACTAAGATGCGGGCTAAAGCAATTGCTTCTTCCCAAGTACGTACAATGGGGGTGATGAGTTCTAATTAAGTTTAAGTCTGCATAAATGAGAAGTGCTAATCAATAATTTGCTCATGTAGATCTAGTCTAGTAGCATCTTCTCTAGTTTTGGCTAGCTGGCCATTGCCATTTTCGCAAAGTAATTTTAATACTGGCATATGCAAATTTTCCTTAAAATGTTCAGAGTCACAGTTCAGTAGAAGATTTCAGAGAGCCAGGCTAGAAAATCGCATACAGATTTTAAGAAGGACATTTACCATACTAGTACATACACGAAACTAGCTTCCGATACCACTTAGCCTTACAAGCCATCTATCTACCTACATATATCGGCCCACACATTTCCCAAACCAGTCTCCTTACGAATACTATATAATAATAGATTGAACAGTCCGAGGTTACTGTCTGGCCCGAAAAGTTAAATTTATTAATTGAATTTACAGCAACTGTCGAGTTAAGATGAAATTCCTAGAGATTTGCACAGATCAACAAAGTTGCGCTGGATTGTTCTTTCGTACGCACACCGACAAATACGAATAGTTTATGTAATATATTCGTAACTGTGTACATCTACTCCCATATGCTACTTATGTTCATTGAAAAATTTTACACTTATACATAAACAAATTTAATAATATACATTTCTGTACTACTAGTCAATTTTATTCGTTGTTGCATTCATAAATGTACCAAGCAAAACTTCCGCATCCGAAATTAAATCAAAATGTTGGTTTTGGTTTCTATTCTAAAACAACAAATGAATTCCATTAATATATTATATAGTCTTATGTTGTTTTTTTTTTATTTAAATAATGTACAAAATTATTATATTCAATCTTATTTATTTGGAATTTTATTTTTCACCAACTTCCATGTTACTAACTGAAATTTTGTTGTTTTACTGAAGTTTGGATTTGTTTTATATTATTAGGAAAAGCTCTTTTTTAATGAAAAAAGAAATTTTTTATTTAGTGCAACTCTCACATTTTTAAAAATAATAATTTTTTTTAATAATTTTAAGCTAATCAATCAGTTTATAAAATTTCCTTAGTTTTATGCCAAATTCGATTTTTTAAATATTTTATCCCAATGGAAATTTTTAGATATTTGCCATTTTTGATATTAAGAATTTTTTGATTGATATTATAAAATCAAATTCATTTAAAAGCTTAGAATATTATTTTTTTTTCTAGAATAAAAAATACGTGTAGGTACATTACTTTTTTTTAAAATAGCTTATGACAACATAAAATATGTAAAATAGTTAATATTTATACAATTTAGGCTTTTTAAAAGCACCACACGTGTAAGCTTAAATCCACTGTTTGGTTATAGATGGCGTGAGTGAGCATATTAAGCCATACTTTTTTTTATGAGTTTGACATCTGTCAACATTAATCAGTGCACATTGTCAGCAATTTCGTACAACAACAAACATTTTTCCTTTGGTAATCATGTCTAGTTTTGTGCCAGAAAAAGAGCATATGCGGGAAGCTCCGCTTTTCTGCTTCTATTTGAAGAAATCGGCTGCCGAATTGCATCAGATGCTTATGGAGGCCTTTAGTGACAGTACTTTATTGGAAACAATGTGCCGAGATTGGTTTCGTTGGTTCAAAGACGGCAATTTTGACTTGTGGGACAAGAAGCGTGAAAATCGGCCTAGGAAGGTTGAGGACTATCAATTGCAGGCTCTTTCGGACGAAAACGATACCCAATCGCAAAAAATGCTCGCGGAGCAATTGGGTGTTACTCAATCAGCCACTTCCATGTGTCTGCTTGCCATGGGGAAGATTGAAAAGATCGGAAAATGGGTGCCGCATGAATTGAACGATAGGCAGATGGAGCGACACCAAAACAAATGCGAAATCTTGCTCACCAGACAAAAAAGAAAGTCGTTCCTACATCAGATTGTGACAGCGATAAAAAGTGGATATATTTCGAGAATCCTAAATGCAAGAAATCGTGGGTTGATCCCGGCCAACCATTAACATCTTCCCCAAGACCAAATCGCTTCGGACGGAAGGCGAAGCTGTGCTTTTGGTGGGATCAGCAGGTTATCGTCTACTATGAAATGTTGAAACTTGGTGAAGCTATCAATGCGCACCACTACCACCAACAACTGATGAAAATGTACCGTGATTTGCGTGAAAAAAAGACGGATTATTAACAAAGACATGCCAATCTGATTTTCCTCCACGACAACGCACCATCGCACACTTCAAAAATGGTACGAAACTACTTGGAGACACTCAACTGGGAGGTGTTACCCCACCCCGCTTATTCATTAGACCTGGCCCCTTTGGACTACCACCAGTTTTCGTCAATGGGCCACGCGCCCGCTGAACAGCACTTCGATTCTTACGAAGACGTCCGAAAATGGCTTGATTAGTGGTTTGCCTCGAAAGAGAAGGATTTTTTTGTCGTGGTATCCACAAATTGCCCAAGAGATGGGAAAAATATGTAGCGAGTGAAAGTACGTTGAATAAATTTGTTTTTGCTTGTTATAAAAAAAAACATGTGTTTTTTTGACTAAAAAACAGCGGATTTAAGCTTATACACCTGGTAAACTTCAATAAAATACAGACTTTAAAAAATATTTTATTTATTAATATAAATTTAATTTTGCCATTATATATTAAATATAATATTATTCGAAATGACTATAACAAAACTTATATATTGCCAGGACTCGATCATTTTGAGGTAATTTTTAATAAGTTTTTCGCACATTTGGGGCTATTACGCGGTCATTAATTAAATGATTTGGGTTTTTGAATGCTCTGAAGTTTAAAAATTATCAACGTTTATATTATTTTTAATATAAGTTTGAAAAAAAAAATTCCAAACAACTTTAATTCGCAGGTTTTTGGGTCCTAACTTATATCACAAGTCTCAGTGTTCTGGGAACTTTTTGCGCAGTAAAGGCAAAATTTATCCTTGGTTTATAATATTTTTTTGTGAAAATCATATAAGTTCCAGATTAAAACCTTTAACTTTAGATCAAAAAAATTTAATTCTAACGCTCAGAATTAGCAGTAACGCTCAGATTTGCACTAATTCTAACGCTCAGAATTAGCAGTAACGGTCTCGCATTCTTCATTTTCAAATAAAAATGGGATAATAATACCTTCAGACCAAAATGTACATTAGAGAGACACTTTTCGGAAACACAATAACTTTTTTGTAATAATTTAGAGGTTTTTAGAGCCTTTATACGAGGTCTGTGCGAAAAGTATGGCTAATTTTGTATTTTTTTTCAAAAATTATTTATTTATTCATGGATATCTATTTTGTCCCCTTCAAAGTAATCTCCACCAGATATTAAAAACTTGTGCCAACGTTTTTTCCAATCCTCGAAGCACTTGAAAAAATCATTTTTTGTGATCTTGTTCAGCTCTTCCTTCGATGTCGTCTTTATCTCCGCAATCGTAGCGTAGCGTCGTCCTTTCATGGGGCTCTTCAGTTTCGAGAACAAGAAAAAGTCATAGGGAGCCAGATCTGGGGAATATGGTGGCTGCGGCATTATTAGTGTGTTGTTTTTGGCCAAAAATTCGCGCACAAGCAACGTTACGTGAGCAGGGGCGTTATGATGGTGCAAAATCCAATTTTTGTTCTTCCACAAATCCGGGTGTTTCTGGCGGATTGCTTGGCGCAACTTGCGCATAACTTGCAGGTAATATTCCTTATTGACTGTTCTACCCTGTGGCAAGAACTCATGATATACCACGCCCTGCAATCGAAGAAAACTGTAAGCTCGGGCATCCGACACGCTTTTCGTCGTTCACATCTTCTCGGCCCTCTGAGAACATTTTGTACCACCGATAAACGTTGCTTTGGTTCAAGGTAGCTTCACCATATGCCAAAGTTAATATTCGGAATGCGTCTACGCAATTAATTTTGTTTTTCACACAAAATTTAATACAGATTCTTTGATCCATTTTTTGGAATGGGCAAAAATCGATGACGAGCCAAAACACGTTCAAGCAAAGCAGCTGTCAAAAATTAACTGAACATTCAAAATAGTGAGTTAATTTTTGACAGCTGCTTTAACAGCTATGGTACTCATATCTCTCACTTATGAACACTCATAAGTGAGAGATATGAGTACCAACATAACGCCTCAAAAAAATGGAAAATCGAATATACGTAACCCGTGGAAATTCAAAATTCCTGATACTTTTTGAACAGATCTTGTATATGACAATTTTGCTTATTCACGTATCAATCGAGCTAACAACAACCAACACCACTCTTAACATCTTCCTATTCACAAGACCCAGTTCGAGGCATTTCTTTTTCTTTCCTAAAGATTTTTTTCTTCTCCTTTGAAAAGGACATAATCTTGGTTCTGTCAATAACATCCAAATGAATGTAACCGAAAAGGTGAAAGCAATGCCAGTCGAACCCTTCCAGCACTACTACAAAGAGAAGATGCCCAAAGAAACTACCCTTAAGAGAATAACATCGATGTATAAAAATAAAATAAAACTTTTTGCGAAAAACTCATTCTCATTACTTTTCTTCCACACTTTGTATACACATACTATCATCACTTTATAATTTATTATTATTGAAAAGACTTCTTTGCTTTCATATGCGAAAATATCCACTTTATAATTAATTAAGTATTCAAGGATAATCAAAAAGAAAATATTTTAAAAAAAAGAAAAAGTTCAAATTTAAGGACTTTTACGATGATAGTAAATTCTTTGCTAATAAACAAATTTCATGGAAAGTTATATGAAATCCCAAATGGCCATCATCATAAGAAATTTTCAATATTACTACCCATTATTTATTCGTAATCATATCGAAAATGATGAAATTTATCGAAGATACAGCCAGGTCACTTGAGTAATACGGGTTACCGGTGCTGTTAAATATTATTTTGATGATGGTCAAATTTTAATGAATATTCTAGAAGAATTTAATTATATACAAAAGAACTCCTTCAATAGATGAAGATGATACACAAATACTACTCTACTATACTTTATGTGTATGTATGCAATTTATTTATTATATTATAAAGGATGATTAATATTTGGGGATAATTTTGCTTGGCTAATATTTTGGGGGACTAGGTAAATACGAGTAATTCATAGGAAATTATTGAAATTATTAGTTTGAAAATCTTCAAAATATTCATAAACTAATGAGATTTTGAAATTTACTCATCTATTCAAGTATTATAGAAATGGCAAAAGGATAAAATTTTGCAAATTCTGGAGAAAATTAAATCTAAATAAGGTAGGACTCGTTTTTTTTTTTATAAAATGCCATTTATGCATATTTAACTTTTCCAATAAAAAGAAGAAAAAATCATTAAGGGTATAGCGTGGGCGTAACTTAGACTGGCTATATAACATTTTTATTTGTTTTCTTTTTTGCAGATTATTAAAAATTTTATGAAATTTTATAATTTATTCATACTTAGTGTCTAGTATTATTTTAATACTGCCACAGCTCCCTGTGCAAATATGATAAGAAACTTAATAGTCCGTTTTAGGGAGTGTGGTGTAACTTTTGATGAGGCACGAACCGACCAGTCCGCTATGAACAAGCTGTGGAGGCTGTACGCAAAAGTGTCAACAATGATCCATCTGTGACTACTCATCGACGTGCTACTCAATTGGGCATCTCCAGAACTTCACAAAGACGCATTTTGAAACTTGATCTGAGAATTGGCTCAATAATTATTACCGAGGGATGCAGTACAACGCCTACAATGTGCTTACAACGGATAATTACCGAGGGATGCAGTACAACGCCTACAATAGATTCTTTCCAATTTTTTTTGCAACCTTCTTTTTTAGATCAACTTAGATTGAAATAAAAAACAATAATTTAGTTGACCAAAATCGTTTAAAGTGAGTTGGGAGTTGACATTTTCAGAAAAAGATCTGCCTTTTTGATGACATTTTCAAACATGCCTTTACACATTTCCCGGTTAGCGTGTATTTTCTTAAAGTTGTTTAATCGAATCCGGTCAGTTAGTGTAGATCTTCCTTTTAAAGCATCCCTGCAGAAAAAAATCGGGAACGGTTAAATCCAAAAAACTACGAGACCAACCGGCATGGATAATTCTGAGCAACGAAAAGACCAATTCGAATAACCATTTTTTAACATACTTCAGTAAGGAAACACCTTTCGCAATAACTTCCATTGTTACGAGTGCATTGTATGACGTGTCATCATCCTGTTCGAATTACATATCAGCCAACCCCGATTGGTCTAATTCACAAATGAAAGAGTTCTCTAAGATCTTTCTATATCACTCACCAATCATTGCAACAATATTGCCAATAGCATCCTCAAAGAAACACGGACCAGGAGCAGCTACTTTGTTAATTAATGAAACCCTTAAAGTAAAAACGCACTACGTCACTCATTATCAATTTCATGTAAAAGTTCTTATCATATGTCGAAGGAGCTCTTAAATATATTTTCTCCATTGCCAGCAGTAAAAAAAATCTCTACACTGAAATTAATGTATCACAAAAATACAAAAAAAGCTGCCTCATGCACCTTCCCAGACTTTTGCGCAGTGCCTCAGGTGCACTTTTATCTACCGCAGCAATATTCTCGGTTGAGAGTCCTTTTCTAAGATGACGTTGAGTGTCATATTATAAGAACTCAATTTTTCACGTAATTTTCTGAGCATCCCAGTAATTGATGAATTTTAACATTAATTGAGCATTGTTGCAGATTATAACGTTCCATATTCCTTTTGCGGCATCTCTCCCCATGAGACCACCGTCAGGTATTACGAATAGTTTATAAGAAGTAGACTAATATCAAGCCTATTATCTTATGTAAGCTGTAATCTGCCTTTTCCTTCGTCTTGATTACTCGGGAATACCGCTCTCTAGCATAACTCTGTTGTTATCATTTGGACACTCTCTTCCTTTTTCCGCATCCTCGATTGTGGGCCGACATTTGGGGTATGTCTTAAAGCGATATAGATATGCCCTGAAACACCCATATCCTGTCAGAAATTGGAGCATATTATTTGTCCATTTCTCCATGACTTCTTCCGTTCCACATGGCAATGTCGAAAGTAAAATGATGCGTCCATCTTCCTTGAATCGATAAATTCCAGTGTTGCTGCCATCTCGCCACTATCTGATTTCTTTCCTCCCTGTTGACGGTGAGCCGATAAATTTCATTACCCTCCCGTCGGTGATAATATATTTTGGATCTTTAATCTGCTGAAAACTCGATTGGCGGCATATTAGCGATAATACAGGAAGCATCATTCGAGGCAGTAAGGAATGCTATATCCTATTCTAGCCGGAGTCCTACAACGAAATATATTCTAGCCGGAGTCCTACAAAGAAATATATCCTATTCTAGCCGGAGTCCGACAAGGCAGTATCCTTGCTCCCATCTTATATAATATTTATACCCATGTCATCCCAGCTGATCCTAATACTATCATTGCTACTTATACAGATGATGCTTGCTACTATACAAATCCTGACATAGCTTCCCATATACACAACTTTCAATCCTGGTTTAAGAGATGGAGAGTGAGGGTTAATAAACAGAAGAGTGCTCACATTACTTTCACACTTTGTCAAGAAAAACCTACCCCTTTATACCTTAATAGCAGCATGATTCCACAATATGATAAAGATTATTTGAGACAAAATTTACAAAAAAATTGCGTTATTTGAGACTTTACCTGGACAAAAGACTAACATGGAACCCACATACTAGACTAAAAAGAGTTGAAGCCGCTAGACGTTACCTATAACTTCTTAGATTACTTGACAAACGCTCGAAACTAACAAACAAATTCGTAGCCCAATTCATTGAGTTTGACCATTGTTTTCATCGACTTGTGACACGGTGCATTGTCTTGGTGAAACAACACTTTTTTCTTTTTCAAATGAGGCCGTTTCTTAGCGATTTCTTTCTTCAAACGATCCAATAACGCTATATAATAGTCGCTGTTGATCGTCTGTCCCTTCTGGAGATAGTCAATGAATATTATACCATGCGCATCCCAAAATACAGACGCCATCACCTTGCCAGCCGATTGTTGCGTCTTTCCACGCTTTGGATTCGGTTCGTCGCTCGCTCTCCACTCTGCCGACTGCCGATTGGACTCTGGAGTGTAGTGACGGAGCCATGTTTCATCCATTGTCACATATCGACGCAAAAATTCGGGTTTATTGCGCTTGAACAGCTCCAAACACTGCTCAGAATCATCAACACGTTGTTGTTTTTGGTCCACAGTGAGCTCACGCGGCACACACTTTGCACACAGCTTTCGCATGCCCAAATATTCATGCACGATATGTCCAACACGCTCTTTCGATATCTTCAGAGTCTCAGCTATCTCGCTCAACTTCACTTTACGGTCATTTAAAATTATTTTGTGGATCTTTTTGATGTTTTCTGCCGTAACCACCTCTTTTGGGTGTCCACTGCGTTCTGCATCAACTGTGCTCGTACGACCAGTTCGAAATTGACGAAACCAATATTCCTCAGTTGAAATAGCTGGAGCAGAGTCCGGATAACGTTTGTCAAACCATGCTTTGGTTTCCACTGTATTTTTTTTCATCAAAAAGCAATGCTTTATCAATACACGAAATTCGTCTTTATCCATTTTTTTTTTCAATAACAAAAGTTGCTTCACTCAAAATGCTATATCTCACGAACCAATCGACCGATATTTGCAAGAGGCGCCATCTAGACGTCAACCTTATAAACTTTTCAGCCGATCTTTTATTTCAGTAGGTAAGCCCAAAATTATAATTACAAACCAAAAGTGTCCATCAACAATTTTAAATATCAAAATAAAAGTTTTAAAAAAATTAACTTAATTCATTTATTTATATATTCTTCATATTCATTCTGTCGCTATTAAATCAAAAATTCATAATCAAATAAAAAACCACTTCAACCACTCTTGGTAAAGCGAAAATATCCACAAAGAAAAATCCTTTTCCCTTATTGTTATATAAAAAAAATAAAAAAAAATTCTCACACACACGTTATGATAAATTTTAATATAAATAAATAATGACTGCTGTGTGTACTCGTATTAACTACGAGTATAAAATCAGAGAATTTGTTTGTTTTTTTTTTGGTTATTCATTAAAAATAAATATTATTTTATTGGTGATGCATACATTAAGGATTATGCATAAAGTTAAAAAATATTGATTTCAATTATAATCGTAAACGGAAGTGTTGTAAAGGGAAAGTAGAGTGAGAGGAAGGAAAATTGTGTAAATGTTAATGACTTATTTCCTTATTTTTCATAGCCTTTTAGGGTTAAGAATAACAGTTTCTGGCTTTAAAATTTTTATAAATAAATTTTATAAATAAAAATACTTTTAGAATCAACATTTTACATATATTTACAATTAGTCAGTCAAATATTATTTATATTAAAGAAGAAAAAACGTTGGTCCCTTATATAGCTCCACTATGCAAATAGGTAGAATGCCTTTAAGCGATTGTAAAAGTTTTCACCCTCTGGGTAATGTTTCCGCGGCAAGGTCAACCCTCTATACAACCTGTTCGAATTCGTCGAATATGCTCCACAGAATGTAAAGGATTTACCGAAATGCATTCACATATCAGTGTCAAAATTCAACAGAATTGATGAAATTCACCCGCACAATCCCTTACTATAAGCACGCACAATTTCTGCGAATTGATTGTATTCAGGATCATAACGGTAACAGCACCTCCAGCAACAACAGTAGGAGCACGGAGCACTGCCAGGATGCGTACATTGGATTCATGGCAGGAATAAAACAAACAAAATTGCCTCCACAGGGAACGCGTATGCAGCTCACAAAAGGTATCTTTGGTATTGCGTGCCAATGTGCATAAATGGTTTATAGTCGCGGTGCATGTTAACCAATTGGCCACATGGCTATGCAGACACCACATGCTCGAATTTGTCGTATCAGTTTCACACTATCGTTTTATACCATAAATTTTCGAAGCTTTTCAATACGCGTTTCAATGGTCAATTTAACTTACAACAAAAACATCAACATTTCGCACTTAAATCATCCCATTGGATGGGCAATAAATGAAAACTTACGAGGACATGATACCAACTCACACAACTCCTCTTTGCTCCACTCCACGTACTCCATAGACACACTACTTAATAATAGCAGTAGTTATCAAAATCAATTCATTCAAATCTATTGAAGCATCTAAAAACCGTACTGAATTTTGATATTTTATAAAAATTGATTTTTATTAATTGTTAGTAGAATAAATTTTTAAATGGTTGCAATTGAATGCATGTAATTTATAATAAATTGATGGTAATAGGTTATTTTTTTTTTGTTTACTTTACTAGAATTATATTTAAATATGATAATTTTTTTTTTGATTCATTAATAAAATATCTAAAACTACTGTCAATAACAAGCAGATTTACCAGGTGTATCCGTCATAGATGGCGTGAGTGAGCGTATTAAGCTATCATGGGCACGTCATACATTTTTTCTTATGAGTTTGCATCTGTCAACATTAATCAGTGCCAAACATTGTCAGCAATTTCGTACAACAACATAAATTTTTCCTTTGGTAATCATTACTAGTTTTGTGCCAGAAAAAGAGCATATGCGGGAATTTTTGCTTTTCTGCTTAAATTTGAATAAATCGGCTGCCGAATCGCATCGAATGCTTATGGAGGGTCTATGGTGACAGTGCTTTATCGGAAACAACGTGCCGAGATTGGTTTCGTTGGTTCAAAGACGGCAATTTTGACTTGTGGGACAAGCATCGTGAAAATCGGCCTAGGAAGGTTAAGGACTCTTTTGGCCGAAGATGATACCCAATCGCAAAAAATGCTCGTGGAGCAATTGGGTGTTACTCAATCAGCCATTTCCATGCGTCTGCGTGCCATGGGGAAGATTGAAAAGATCGGAAAATGGGTGCCGCATGAATTGAACGATAGGCAGATGGAGCGACACCAAAACACATGAGCAATCTTGCTCGCCAAACAAAAAAGAAAGTCGTTCTTACATCGGATTATGATAGACGATGAAAAGTGGATATATTTCGAGAATCCTAAACGCAAGAAATCGTGGGTTAATCCCGACCAACCATCAACATCTTCCCTAAGACCAAATAACTTCGGACGGAAGACGATGCTGTGCGTTTGGTGGGATCAGCAGGGTATCGTCTACTATGAGATATTGAAACCTGGTGAAATTGTCAATGCCCACCGCTACCACCAACAACTGATCAAATTGCATCGAGCTCTGCGTGAAAAAAGTACGGATTATCAACAAAGACATGACAAGTTGATTTTCCTCCACGACAACGCACCATCGCACACGTCAAAAATGGTCCGAAACTACTTGGAAACACTCAACTTGTTCATCAAATCTGGCCCCTACCGACTACCACCTGGTTTCAGCGATGGGCCACGCGCTTGATAAGCAGCACTTCGATTCTTACGAAAACGTCCGAAAATGGCTTGATGAGTGGTTTGCCTCAAAAGTGAAGGAATTTTTTTGGCGTGGTATCCAAAAAATTGCCCGAGAGATGGGAAAAATGTGTAGCTAGTGAGGGCAAGTACTTTGAATAAATTTGTTTTGGCTTTCTATGAAAAAAAACATGTGTTTTTTTGACATAAAAACAGCGGATTTAAGCTTATACACCTGATATTATTAAAAATGTCATTGCAATCATATAGAATATAAAGGGGGATCTAACACTCAATAGTGTTTTATAATTTTTGTGGTCATTGCCGTTTGAAGTTGACGCAGTGATTAATGTAACTGGGGAAGATCACTGAGAATAGTTTTCTGACTTTTTATAACGAGGAACTGATACTTTTTATAGCGAGAAACTATTGTCATATGCGCAACGATATTTTAAAATTGCCTGGTTCCACATTATACGAATATAATAATAAGAAGCATTAATAATATTTTAAAAGGCTTTTGTCTGAATTAACTGAATAAGATGGAAGTTGGAAATCTAGGTAGAGTCTCAAAGTTCTAGTCCGTAGGTCGGATTTATACTGCCGTTAAGGTTTATGATGAGACATGATTCACGACGGAGAGTAAAAGTTGCATGAGCACTTTTTTGTTTGATGTAAGGCATCTGAGATAAGAGCCAGAGGCGATTTTTTGGTGACTATGAGATTATTACACTTTCTTTGTTTGGTTTCATTTATAGCGCCACAACCATGAGACCATTTGACTACATTGTTTTCTTACCTAATAAATTTTATGGAGCAAATTAGATAGTTTTAGACTTTTAAAAAGAGGACTTCAAAAAGAATTGATTGGATCACCATAATGGAAGGAGTACTGATAAAAAAAAAATATCCGGATTAATAGGCATTCGTTTGATACAGAAGATATAGTAAGTTAAGCACTACAGGAATAGCACAAGAGATGAGCGTGGTTACCGAAAAGGAAATCATGGGTAAGTGCAGTGTGCTCAATTCTGGGTTTGAGAAGATTCCCTGCCCCGAATTTTGGATTTGCTGATGTTTATTATGGTATAAATGGAAAAATTATTTAAAAATTTCTTTGGGTGTTGGATGGGAAGATGAAGGTATAAAAATTTGGAATTTTAAAGTGAACGCATATTAAGAGAACTCGTTATATTGCTAGACGTACTTGTTTCTATAAATCTATGCGATGAGTGTTTAAGAGAGGGAGGGGGGGGGGTTTCGGTTTCGAAGTTGAATGCAAAGAGTTGCTCTCAGACCAACCATAACAAGAAATTCATTATCCCAAAATAGTAAGGGGAAAAGGATACACGCCAAGGAGCTAACTTTTCCATGTGATGAGACGAAAGAGAAAAAAAAGAACGGCTAAAAAGTTATGAGATATAATGCCAAAATTTTTCCAATAAAAATAATAAACAACTATTAAAGCAAATGGGGTGAGAATAGGTAATGACGAGGAAGATGGAAAAAATTTGTCTAATTCCTCAAAAAATTATTTGGTATCAGAGTGGACACAGGAAGCGTTGAACCTCCCTCACCACTTGATCTGGTTTCTTATTGCAAGTAGAAGTATGACTTCTACCAAACACTTTCCTGTTCAATTCCTTTAACTTACCACTTCGTGAACCAGTTTTGGAGTTGAAGGATATATTTTTATAAAATGTTGAAGGCAGTAAGAAAATTTTCTTGGCTTTTTAATATGACTGTGTGATTTGCAGCAAAGATTATTTGTACATGTACGAATATCATGAAATATTATTTAATTTTTTGCAATACTTAAAAAAAATTATATACAATAAATTCAGTCGATAGTCTACTAATTTAAAATTTTTAACTTTTTTACCCAGTTGTGTGTCCAATTATTTTTCAAATTGACAAAATTTCTTCCTTAACACGAAATTTAAACCATTTTTATCTTTACTGATAACTTTGTCCTAATCACTTTTGTAACATAGTATATTATTTGTCCCAATATTATTGAATGTATAAAGAGTATACTTAACCTGAAGTATATAATAATTAACACAGTTTAATCTGTGTGCATATGCTGATATTAACGTTGACGGGATTTGCATAATGGAAACCGCACAACCTTTAATCTGATCGAATCAAGCAAAGTGCGGTAAATGATTGTCCAGGTGGAATTCAATGTTTGCAATCACTACGGCACGCCGTCATATTCGCGGGCTTTCGAATCGATATGGAAGCAATCTGTTCCGATGGTAACAATTCCACAAGTGTTATCAACGATATCGTAACCACTGCTGGCGCCAATACTCCATTGGCAAAATAGACCAACGGTGACCCAAACATCAACAGAAATAACTCCCAAAAATTAACGATAGCCAGAGGAGAGTTCGAGGCCAATAGACTATCCTACTGTTCATATAATTTTATAAGTAGTACATTGTATCTACATATGTATGTGTATATACGCGTGTTCATATTTCATGATTTGCTATTGAAAATCACAATTATTTTGTACTCGTATCAACCAGAAAAGTGTGGTATTCAGAATTTGGAATACTGTATCAATCACTACTAAATGATGGCGCTTTTCATATTTATGGTAATTAGTTTTATTACCAAAAAGCCAACTGAGAAACACAAATTCAGAGATCAGATAATTAGTATTCTGAAGCTTACAGTGATTATATTATAGTTATCATATTATTGATAAATAATGCATAAAGTATTTATACATAATAAAAACCCAAAAAATTTACATAAATAAAAATCATAAAATATGATGATTATTCCAAAGTGGGGTATTCTTTTTTATATCGAAAAATATCATAAAATTACAATAAAATTTTTAATCGTAAAGATTTTCTTCTTCTAGAAACTAAAGCTTGAAATAATTTGGAAATAATAAAAAAATTTTAAAAAAAAATGAATAATTTTTTATCTTAAATATTACTAACAAAAAGTATATCCCATTTTTAATTAACAAAAAAACAATATTTAAAAAAATCTCATTTATGTAAAATATAAAAATAATTTTTACGCTCTTTATTGTCTCATCATCAAATCCTGCCTCTCATAACGATGTTTTTAAGTGCCTGAAAATGTCAAACTCTCTAACATATTCGCTATTCTTACTGGTGTTCCGCAGAGCAGCTATAATGGTGCTCTCCTAAAAATATCATCAAATTGCAATAAAATTTTCTATCGTAAAGACATTCATCTTCTAGAAACTAAAGCTTGAAATAATTTGGAAAAAAATAAAAAAATTTAAAAAAGAAATAAAGAAAATTAATAATTTTTTATCTTAAATATAACTAATAAAAACTATATCCCATTTTTTATTAACAAAAAAAAACATCTCATTTATGTAAAATATAAAAATAATTTTTACACTCTTTATTGTCTCATCATCAAATCCTGCCTCTCATAACGATGTTTTTAAGTGCCTGAAAATGTCAAACTCTCTAACATATTCGCTATTCTTACTGGTGTTCCGCAGAGCAGCTATAATGGTGCTCTCCTAAAAATATCATCAAATTGCAATAAAATTTTCTATCGTAAAGACATTCATCTTCTAGAAACTAAAGCTTGAAATAATTTGGAAAAAAATAAAAACATTTAAAAAAGAAATAAAGAAAATGAATAATTGTTGATCTTAAATATTACTAATAAAAACTATATCCCATTTTTTATTAACAAAAAAAAACATCTCATTTATGTAAAATATAAAAATAATTTTTACACTCTTTATTGTCTCATCATCAAATCGTGCCTCTCATAACGATGTTTTTAAGTGCTTGAAAATGTCAAACTCCCTAACATATTCGCTATTCTTGCTGGTGTTCCGCAGGCAGCTTTCTTGGATCTCTTCTACTGAATATTTGCATGCTTCCAAATATCTATGCATGCTGATGGCGACGTCCTTCTGTCATCTATAATGTCTTCTATCATTTACAAAACCATATTGATTCTGTTCAAAACTGGTTAAATAAACGTAAACGACTAAAACACCAGTTATTTTACTTTTACTCTTTGCCAAAGACCATCCTTTCCCATACATATTAACGATAATATTATTCCACCAAAGAATTAGGTATGCTACATTCGCTAGAGGCATCTAAAAAAAACTTTTCGATAAACTGTCAAAACCAAAAAAGTCAATAAAAGTTCAGTAAAAAAAGACCAATTTGGGCATACGAAATAGAAATCTAGGACTCAACCAGATTTTTCAAGGAATCCAATCCCCTCCAATCAAAAATCCTCCGAATCAAGAGCACCGATTATGTGCCTAATATATTACTTTCATTCCTGTAATATCTATTATTCATTACTAGTCGACTAGTCCCATAACTATCCTCTTCTAAGACAATTAGCCTCACTTTTCATCCTGCAAAAATGACGCTTGAAAAGGCATCTGGCTACGATATTTTCTTAGTTTAAAAAGTTAAACTTAGCGTAAATCTGATAACACGAGTACTAATTATATTTTTCAACAAACAAAAATATTTAAAAACTATTTTTTTTTTAAATACTATAAATGATTTCGTCCAAATCTACCCAAAATTATCTAAATATCAAAAATAACAGTTTTAGTGTATTTTTTTTATAGTATTTAACTATAAAAAATAGTTACATACAAGTTAAATTTTCCTTGAGCTTAAACGATAACAAATATCCTTTAAAATTTTCCAAATTGTTTTATTTATCTAGAAATAAAAATTTAACAAAATATTATGAAAACAATTTTGATAATTTAAATAAAAAGTTTTTTTTTGCAAAATATTAATTTAATCTTATTTACACGAATTCTTAATAAATTTTAATTAAGCAAATCTTGTGCATATATTGTCTGTTATGACGTTAACTTGAATTTTTTTGTACTTGAATTATTGTGAATTATTTTTCCTATAAATCTAAAAGCAAAATGAATAATTAAGTAAACCATTTGAGTAAATTTATACAAAAAAATGTTGTATTAAAAAGAGTAGTATTCAAAAATGAAAATAAAACAAAACAGTAATTTTTTCAAGACTCAAAATTAGGTTGATAAGTATTTTGTGTTTTTGAATAATAACAATTATTAAAAAATAAAATAAAAAAGTCAACTGAAAAAATATGTAAACACTATTGTTGTATGACTAAGATAAAAGATACAAAGAATTTAGTAAATAATTCAATATAAACTTTTGCAAAAATAAAATTTTCTTTTACATTTAACTGCACAAAAAAAAATCAGCTCTTTTTCAAGAGCAATATGAATTTACGAGCATTTCTTGGCATTATTTTATTCACAAATGTTTTAAAAATTTATTTTATATATTTTTTTAAATTTTATATCTGCAACTGCAAATATATTGTCGCAAGCAGATTTACATAACAAACTTATTTCTAATTAAGTGGGAGTAAACACCCATCGGCGTTTCTCCAACTAACAAAAGTTCGATTACTCTAACAAATCTTGAAGCCATTGTGTCTTGAGTCTGCGATAACTATTTCAGAGATCCTGAATAAAGGAAACACTAAGAACACGATGGAAATACGTTATTAAGAAGAAAAAAGAAAGCGTTTGACGGAGGATCTTAGATTGTAAAGCCTGAATGTGATGAGAATCAGAAGCTTTAGTTGAACACCAAAGTGCAATTCCATATGTCCAAATTGGTGTCATAATTGCGATGTACGAGGTCTGTTCAAAAAGTATCGGCAATTTTATGTTTTTTCAAAAATTATTTATTTATTAATGAATATCTACTTTGTCACCTTCAAAATAATCCCCACCAGATATTATACACTTATGCCAACGTTTTTTCCAATCCTCGAAGCACTTCAAAAAATAATTTTTTGTGATCTTGTTCAGCTCCTTCTTCGATGCCATTTTTATCTCTTCAGTTTCGTGAACAAGAAAAAGTTACAGGGGGCCAGATCTGGGGAATATGGTAGCTGCGGCATTATTAGTGTATTGTTTTTGGTCGAAAATTCGCGCACAAGCAACGATGCGTGAGCAGAAGCGTTATCATGGTGCAAAAGCCAATTTTTGTTCTTCCACAAATCCGGCGTTTCTGGCGGCTTGGTTCGTGCAACTTGCGCATAACTTGCAGGTAATTTTCCTTATTGATTGTTCTACCCTATGGCAAGAACTCATATGCACTACGCTTCTGCAATCGAAGAAAACTGTAAGCAAAACCTTCATATTCGACCGAACTTGGCGTGTTTTTTTCGGTCTTGACCCGTCCGGCAGCTTCCATTGGGATGATTGAGCTTTGGTTTCCACGTCATAACCATAAACCCATGATTTGTCACCAGTTATAACCCTCTGAAGCAAATTGGGGTCATCGCGGAGTCCAATAGCTCCCTAGCAATGTTAATGCGATGCTGTTTTTGGTCAGAATTGAGCAATTTTGGTACAAATTTCGCGGCGACCCGTCTCACGCCAAATCATTGGTAAAAATCGAATGGCACGAGAGAATCGATATGGTTAAGTCCTCAGCAACTTCTCTAACGGTGATTTGACGAATGACCTATACTATTTTCTTCACTTCATCAATGTTTTCGTCTGTGGTTGACGTGGTCGGGCGTCCGGCATGCTTTTCGTCGTTCACATCTTCTCAGCCCTCTGAGAACATTTTGTGCCACCGATAAACGTTGCTTCGGTCCAAGGTAGCTTCACCATATGCCACAGTCAACATTCGGAATGCGTTCACGCAATTAATTTTGTTTTTCACACAAAATTTGCTACAGATTTTTTGATCCATTTTTTGGAATGGGCAAAAATTGAAGACGATCCAAAACACGTGCAAGCCAAGCAGCTGTCAAAAATAAACTGAATATTCAAAATGGCCGAACTTGTCGGCATAAGTGAGAGACATGAGTACCAACATAACGCCATAAAAAATCGAAAATCGAATATACGTAACCCGCAGAAAATCAAAATTCGCGATACTTTTTGAACAGACCTCGTAAATTAGAAGTTGTCCAGTAGTCTAAGGAGTTATAGGTAACGTCTCTTTTCAGTGGGTTCCATCATAATGTCTTGTCTAGGTGAAGTCCATAATAACATACTTTATAATATTGTGAAATATTGTTGCCTTTAAGTTGTAAAGGGGTAAGTTGTCCTTTGCAAAGAGTAAAAGTAATGTGAGCACTTTTCTGTTCATTTATATTCACTCTCTATCTCTTAAACTAGGATTACAAGTTGTGGATATAGGATTGTAAATTATTGGAAGCTTTGCCGAAATTTGTATGGATAATGATAGTATTATGATCAGATGGGATGTCATGGGTATAAATATGAAACCTTTGCGGGGTCTGACTAGAATAGGATATATTGAAGAGGATTCTGAATTAACTGCTACTTGGATGTGATGTTGGGAAGAAAATACATAAATTTATGTTTTAAATACTATGAAAAATAACTTTAAAACTTGAATTATGAATATGAAGTATGACAAATTGCAAAATGATCACAAATGAATTTATTTTTGGTCCAAATATTTTTTACTTTTGTGCCCCGCTGACCATGCTGCGACTTGCGAACTTGAAAAGTTTAAGAAATTCGTCGATTCAAAAAATTCAATACAATTAAAAGCATAATTAACAACAAAAATACACTAAAAGTGTAAGAATCTGTTAGTACTACAACGAACAGAACTTAAAATTCAAGGTTAAACTTAAATCGGCGAGTTACCAATAACTATTGTAGTCTTCGTTGCTACTTGCAATTGTATGCGCTCCCATAAGAAAAAAATTTCGACTGCACTTTCGTAGTTGATCGTCGCAATTTTTTTTATTTATGCATACCTTTTAAATTTGATTAATTATTGCGTTTGCAAATGTAAAACAAAAAATTTAACCTCAAAGTAAGAAATGGTTAAAACTTTTTTCATTACTTTTGCTTTTCAGGCATTACTAATAATGCTTTGGCAACACTGCGGGTTTCCCCTTCCATATAGATTGTACGTTAGTCCCTTCGAGAGGTTTTAACCCCAATTTGTAACTACGTGACCCTTTATGGAGCGAAATAAATGAAGAATCTGCGAGTCTCACTTACAAAACATTGCTAAGAGTCTATGGGGATCACTCCTTATTAGGAGTATAAAGTTTTCGGTGGCATTAGCATTTTTAGAGGGCCGAGAGTTCGTCACAAACTTTGCTCAGGGGAAACTATGAGAATGTGGAACGAGTGCGGACTTTTGTGAGGTCAGACCATCGATTGACGTTAAAGCACTTTGATTGGAAATTGTAGCATTTTAATACTCCAACGTGACAACGCCTCCTGTTATACAACCATCTCTATAAAAGGTTTTTTGTTGGAAAAAAGAGTTCTTGTGTGACGGTTTTTGTTCCCCAAGACCAAAAAAACTTGAAAAGACGTTACTTTGGTACTTTTTGGTTTCTCAAAAAAGCCTTCAGCATCAAAAACTGATGACTATATGAAACGAGTAAGGTTTTTTATGAGCTAAGACCATCGATTTATATTGAAGCGCCTTAAAATGCTCAGAAACATCCTTTTTCTTCGCAAAAGCTACTTTGGCAAAAAAAATGGTATTCCTACAATTTCCAGCTCCCCATATTTAGCTGATATACGAGGTCTGTTCAAAAAGTATCATGAATTTTCTGCGGGTTACGTATATTCGGTTTTTAATTTTTTGTGGCATTATGTTGGTACTTATGTCTCTCAGTTATGCCGACATTTTGAATGTTCAGTTAATTTTTGACAGCTGATTTGCTTGCATGTGTTTTGGATCATCTTCGATTTTTGCCCATTCCAAAAAATGGATCAAAGAATCTGTATCAAATTTTGTCTGAAAAAGAAAATTAATTGCGTGGACGCATTCCGAATGTTGGCTGTGGCATATGGTGAAGCTACCTTGGACCGAAGCAACGTTTATCGGTGGTACAAAATGTTCTCAGAGGGCCGAGAAGATGTGAATGACGAAAAGGTCGAACGTGAAGGTTTTGCTTACAGTTTTCTTCGATTGCAGGGGCGTGGTGCGTTATGAGCTCTTGCCACAGGGTAGAACGGTCAATAAGAAATATTACCTGGAAGTTATGCGAATCAATCCGCCAGAAACGCCCGGATTTGTGGAAGAACAAAAATTGGCTTTTGCACCATAATAACGCTTCTGCTCACGCATCGTTGCTTGTGCGCGCATTTTTGGCCAAAAATAATACACTAATAATGGCGCAGCTACCGTATTCCCTAGATTTGGCCCCTTGTGACTTTTTATTGTTACCGAAACTGAAGAGCCCCATGAAAGGACGACGCTACGCTACGATTGAGGAGATAAAGACGGCATCGAAAGAGGAGCAAAACAAGATCACAAAAAATTATTTTTTGAAGTGCTTCGAGGATTGGGAAAAATGTTGGCACAAGTGTATAATATCTGGTGGGGATTACTTTGAAGGTAACAAAATAGGAATTCATGAATAAATAAATAATTTTTGAAAAAAACACAAAATTCGCGATACTTTTTGAACAGGCCTCGCCAGATAAAAAAACACTTGAAAAGACCCAGCACTGCCGCGAAGAGTGAATTACTTTGAAAAGGTTAACATTTATTAGTTTGCTGCCACATCTCGCATAAATACAAATAGGATGAAAATTCTCCAGAAAAACACACTAGAAAAAATTTAAATATTTTCCATTATCGATAATTGTTGAAGCATTTTTTAAATGCTTAAATAATAAATATTAAAATTTACATTCAAAACTAATAACAGCACCAAAAAAAAAATACAAATTCCCGGAAATATTTTTCCAAATGCTACTCGTAATTTTTAACCAAAAATCAATTTTAATGAACTATTGTATAAATTTAAAAACAAAAATTATTAATTTTTTTAAAAATAATTTTTAAAAATTGAGTATTTCCCCAAAAAGCTCAATATAGTCATAGTAAAATACACGCATTTCTAAACACTATCAACCTTTAAGGCACTTTACTCTCTTCCCGTCATCACACCGACAAACTACCTTTTATAAATCGTAAAACTAAAAATTTAATTACTTTGCGAATTTTTATCAGTTTTGGCCATGTTCCCTCTGCTCATAAGGTGATATGTGTATGTTGAAAATCAGTTCCGGCTTGTTGCACGTATTTCCAGTGATAAGAAAGCTTTCTTACACCAATACTTATCTGCCATGACACAACATTATGAATAAACTATTAGCTTTAATGGCAATGTACTTTTAAAAGTGACTTGACGCTCTATACACCTGCTCTTGATTATTGTTTGTGAAGCTTATTTGGAAGAGCATTCGTATTACTCGATCAACTTCTAAATTACGTCTATTGACACAAGTGCTCGTACGGTGGTAAGCTAATGAGAAGGCATTGAGGAATTATTTTTTTAAACTGAATTTCTAAGCTAATTATCTACGTTTACATTTTTTGTTGGTAATTAAGGGAGTATGTAAAGTTGGCGAATGGATTTGTTTTTTATTATTTTCGTAGCAATTTCGGCACTTCAATTCCTTACCCCGCCATCAGTAACTGGCTTTGTACACAAGACAATCGATCTTAACTGGTAGTAGTGGTGGTTACGTACAAACTCACCTGTTTCCATCTGTTACTTTTATAGTAAATTGTTTTGTTTAGCTTTATTTTATAGAATTGCGATCGTAATTTGCATAAGTATTGTTATCAGCTGTTAAATGAATTAAACCGTACCGATAAGCATACTTTCAATATAATTTTCTTTAAGATTGATAATAAACAACAGTCGAATATCATTTTTAATAAAGCCTATTAAGTGAAAGGATGTCTTTTTTTAAATACGGTTCGTTTAATATTAGTATTTAAATTCAAATAGTTTTGCTGAGTGATAATATGATGTGATTTTTTATATTTGTTTTATTATCAGGAATCATTTTAACATTGCTGTACATATCAGCTCAGCATCAGGTATTCGCATTTTTCGAGAGTTGTGATCATATATACTATCTGGGAGCAAACAGATCAATGTATCTCAACTCGCCCGACTATCCAAGTCGGTATCCATCTGGGACATCTTGTCGATATAGGATAATTGCACCGGAGGATTACCAAATAAATATCGAGTGCAATGTTAATGTTGATAAGGTACGGTATTTTTTCGTTGTTTTTATCGCTACTCTGAATTGTCGAACTTATGGGGGGGAATTTGGAAAAAAATTTCACAGTTCGAATCGAGTTGCACCACGGAAACATTCTTTATAGCGACCGATGGTAGTTCCGATATGGATGGAAGTGAATACTTTTGTGGCAACGGCTACATACAAAGGAAGTCGTTATTTCAATCGTTGACATTGGCGTACACTTCAGCAAGTAATTCAAATGCTGGTCAATTCTCCTGTCTACTCAGAGCGTCTCCGCAACCTTGCGATTGTGGATGGTCCACAACTAGTCGAATTGTAAATGGTGTTGAGGCTTCAATAAATGAGTATCCCTTAATAGCTGGAATTATTTACACGCCTACAACGCAAATATTTTGTGGAGGAACAATCAGTAAGTTAAATTACCTTTTTCGAAAGGTAATAATTTAATTTATCTAAAATTAAGCGAAAAAAAAATGCAATTTTTTTTTATTTGTTGTGAAAATTTTTTAATATTGAAATATTTTTGCTTTTAGAAATTTTTATTAAGTATCACATTTTAAGTTGTTATACTATAGTTATTTACTAATTAATCAGCAAAATATTAATTCCAGTAAATTTTTATCCATATTCATTTCTATTATATTATTTAAAAGATTTTTAACTTTAATTTTCATTAGTAATTAGACTTTTTTTTAGAAAATTAAATATTGGTTTTACATATTTTACCATCCGTAACCTGACATTTTTATCTAAAAATGATAACAAAATTCTAAGTAAATTAAATATTTTGATAAATTTTATGTGAAAGCGCAAAAGTTTATTAATTTTTTTTTTTTGTTCTTGGCTAATTATTCATTTTTCATGTCATATTGTGTTTGTGTGTTTATCGTTATTTAATTTGGAAGGGAAAAAAACACATCTGTTTTTGTTAAATAACTTTTTACTTTTAACTTTAATCAAACAACAATTATTTTGTTAACATTAAGATAAACAAAAGATGTTAAAAAGTTATGATATCAACTGGACAGTATTTAATTTGAGCTTATTTAAGATAATTTAATTTTCTGTTTATGAGTTTATTTCCATGGAATTTTTGCATACTAAATCACTTTTATTAAAAACAAACTACTAAACAATAAATTCGCTTTATTAAAGTATATCTATTCAAAATGAAATATGGCATATAATAAATATGAAATTTCTAAGTACGACTTGTGGCAGAAAAGTAATGATACTGATTTTTATTTCAACGGTTTTTCTTTATTTTTTATATATCATATCATTGTTATCCTCTTAAAATTAGTTTCCTTGAATATGTATACATTCGCAAAGGAATTGTTTTCACTCTCTGATGGGGTATTGGAAGACTTTATTTGAAACCACCTACAGCGCCTAGGCAACACTCCTATAGACATTATCGATTATACCAAGAACACGTTAATTCAAGTGTTTTTTTTATCTTTATCATCATTATCAATGGCCGCGAGTCTGATCTATTCCTGCTGAATCAAAGAACTCCGGATGTCCCGGCTTCGCACCGCAGTTTTCTAATGCCTAATGCCGTCGTGTCTAAAGGTTACCAGTCTATTGAGCTGAATTTTATTCAAAATCGGGCAGTCGCGATAACGCTTCAGGATCTCATCGTTTGATAGGCTCTGGAATCGTTCCTTATTATGTAGGAGATCTAAATTCTTGGAAGGATCCTCCACACGAATCTGCACAAAAATTTTTAATGCAAACCCAAGTTTTCGAATAATACTAGTGTCTCGTACAGCAGCAGCTTCAACGTTATGGTCAGAATTTTCCAGCAAAATAATTTAGATTGGCTGAAATAGGCTTTGTTGGATGCGAGCAGTCGTACGCGGATTTCGTTTTCCATCTTGTTATCGGCTGCGACCCTTGACCCCAAATAGGAAAATAATTTTACTATTTTTTTTTTGTTATAGTAAAACCACTTTTCTTGATCACATTTCTATATCTCCCCACGGAATCGTCGTCAGGCATTATTTCGTGAAGCAAGAATTAATCGAAATCACTACGCTGGTGAGTTATTACTATCGTTTTCTTTCACGCTCATCCAGACGTAGTCATTTAAGGACTAGTGTCACAAGAACCTCAATATTATCCCAAATAGTCAAACTCTGTCAAAGCTATAGTCCCCAATCTGCATGCGACTACTGCTAATTGGTCTTGTTTTTAACGCCGAAGCTACAACCTTGTTCTTTGGTTTGCCTTAATTTATGCGCAGCCGACGATTTTTCGGCATCGGCTCAACTGTGATGAAGATACAGTTGTTTTTTATTAACACTTAATATAGGTGTCATCGGAATATGCTAAAAGCTGGGCAGACTTAATTAGGATGGTACCACTCATGCTTACGAATCATTTCTTCAGCTCAGGTTAAAGAGAACGCACAAAAGTGCGTTGATGTTAAATGGTTTTGAAAGTCATTCGGCTCATTTTATTCTTCCTAGTAAGTTTAATCTATTTTTCTGGAACGCCGAACTCTCTCATGGATGTGTAGAGTTTTACCCCGACTATGCCATCATAAGCGACTTTAAAGTCTATGAACCGATGGTGGATATGTTGACCACATTCAAACAGTTTTCCAATGAACTGCCACAGAGAGAATATCTAATTTGTTGCTGATTTCCCTGGAGTGAATGTAGGGGAAGATTTTTTATCTCAAGAAACAGGAAATGATACGTGAACTCAGATCAGGTGAATAATGGGTTACGGAACTTCAGGCTCGATAAAACTGTCATATCATGTTGGACTATCCAAGTGTCTGCAGTGTCCAATCTAACATAAAGAAAACCCTTTTTCTGAACCTTTCAGGGACTTCTTTATAATAAAAAACTTGGTTGACACTTTTTTCTGCATACGAAAATGCTCTTAAGTGCCACATTTTTCTCAGTTTTCAATGTTGAAAGTCTCCCTGAGCGAGGTTCATCATTAAAAAAATTTGATGGCAAATCATGGCTCTGAACTTTTGCTGTTCCATTTGCCGTAACACACTACAAAAACACAATTTTAGTTATCACGTTTAATAGGGTCTCCTAGTTACCGAACGATGTTGAAACTTGCACTGCAACTCCAGGAAAGAGTAATATAAAAGCTACTTACGAGTATATGGCGAGGGTAACTCCGCAGTGTTGCCAGATCACTCTCGGTTATGTCAGTCACATTCGTTTTCTGTCACACCTCCTAGATAATTTTCCAATAGAAATTTTGGGAAAAATATCTTTTTGAAATTTTATATATTTATGTTCGCAGTTTCCATAAAGAAAAGTTCTTCGATATTTTTTATAGAAAACAAATTAAAGCTAACAAATTTTCATAAAATAATAAAAAAGTTAACTTTAGATTAGCCAAAATTAAATTATATTTTGTTAATCTTATTTCATATTTCCAAATTCATTTTCGGTCATAAGATTGCACCCAATAAAATAATCATATAAGTTACTTATTACCGATCTCACGTGACTAAATTTTCACGTGACGGACCCAAAATTTACAAAAGAATTTTCGATTTATTTGCGTGAAAACTTACCGTATACGTCGAGTCATAACTTAATATTTTTAATAGGAGAATTTTGATTGTAGATTACAAAAAATATAAAAATTAAAAAGCATGGAAAAACTATGTTTTATGAATTTTTAATATGGCACTACCAAAATCGGACTAATTTACAGATACTTGATAATGTTACTCGAAATTTTACGTGAAAAAAAAATTATTCGAAATATAAGTGCAACCACATTTTTGATGTGCTCAGCATTTGTTAAATGGCCTAAGCGAATTTTTGATTTGCTTTAAAGATCCTATATTAAAAGATTTCTTATTTTACAGTTGGTCATCGATATGTCCTGACGGCTGTGCACTGCATTAAAGCACATCCCAATGCCAAGGAACTAGCAGTTGTTGTTGGCGAACATGACGTATCAAAAGGATCCGAATCTCCTTATACAATGGTCCACAAAGTTTTGGATTATATTCTGCATGAACAATATGAAACTGAGGGTCACACAAATGATATTGCATTGATAATAACAGAAACCTCAATTCAGTGGTCACGTGGTGTTGGACCAGCTTGTCTTCCGTTCTCTTTTGCGTAATTTGAAATTTTTACTATTTTTTTAAAATCGCTATAATTTTGTACAATCTTAATACAATATTTATTTAAATAAGTAAAAAAAAGTTAGTTTAAAATGTTTTTTTCTATTATTCTAATTTAAGGCAAGCTAATCTTCAGAATGTGGGCGTTGATGTTGCCGGCTGGGGAACAAGCAGCTTTGCTGGACCAGCATCTGAAGTTTTAATGAAAGCCCATCTTTACATAACCTCAAACGAACAATGTAAAAATTTCTTTCCGTACATTGCTGATCAGCAAATGTGTACGTATTCTGCGTCACAAGATGCCTGCCAATTTGACTCGGGCGGTCCCCTCATTTACCGAGGCCAACGTTTATTTGCAGTCGGTATTGTTAGCTTTGGAATCGCATGCGGTACTCAAAAACCTTCTGTAAATACACGACTATCCATGTACCTTGACTGGATTCTGCAGAATACAAATGAAAAGTTTTGTGTAATCTAAAATTAAGACGAGATACTTGCGGTTGATTTTAGTACTAAGTGGATATTATAAACAATGTAATTAAACGTGCAATAAATACAATTCCTCCAAGTACAATGAAATTTCCGCAACATCAAAGACTGGAATTTATTGTTTCACATATGAATGCAAGTAGAGTAATACAAATTTCCCCTATATGGCAGCTTATATTAAAAGTAGAAAATTATCTTAAATATAAAAGGAGTATTTTTTCCGAATCGGAACGCAACAATATTAAAACAGACTCACCAACCGAATTTAATTGAAAAACTGAAAGACATAAATCCAAAGCTCATTAAGTACGTTTTTTAACTTTCTGTTTTTTGTCTTGTTTCTACCCACAACCACCATCCTATGATTCACCACCCTACGATTCAAGGGCATATGACTTTGGTCTTCAGCTTTTTCTTGTTTCAAAGAGAACATAAACTTCTATCCAAACTGAAGTGCATTACTACCGTCAACACCTTCTCTTCATTATTTTTCTAAAACTCTTTTTATGCGCATCTCTCTGGATCCGAAGAAAAATCGTAAATCAGTCACAGTACGTAGCCGTGCACATATCCACACTTTAAGGATTTAACGCGACTGCCAATGCTATAGTAAAAAGGAGAGTGAATCGAAAAGAAAACCCACTCGAGAAAATTCTTTGTTCCGAAATTGCTAAGACATTAAAGAGGATAAAAGTTTTCAGGAAAGTCATCGACTATACTAGGGACACTTCCAACGTCCAGACAAAAGTGTCATAAGCAGTATTGGAGGAATGGCAACCGGTGATCTACTAATACCAAGATCACATACCTTTTTAGGCAATTGCTTCTTTTTCCCTATAAATTATTAGTTTTTTTTTTAGTTTTTTTTGTAGATTTTTTTACTATAACCGTAATTGTAGCTCTTCTCCCTCATCCTATATCTCTAAAAAATTTGAGACCGCCCCCGTTGTTTTTGTTGAACCCATCAACTCTTTGATTCCATAAATTCCTAGTGAATTGCACCAGCCCATAACCACACCAAACAGGGACTTTTTTAGGATGCATCCGTTTTTCATAAATGACATGAAGGTTTTCCACGCCACAGTTGTGAAAATGAGGCTATTTGGATACTCCACAAAAGACTCATGGAGTTTCTTAGCCCCCTTATACACCTGGTCAATCGCTGCATTCGACTAGCCAGTGCAGCATACCAGACTGCACCGGTGGACTCTATCCCTATTGAAACTGGTCGAAAACCCGTCTCACACTACCTTTACACATCCCGTATTAACTTCATATATAAAAACCTTTGCTCTCCCGCCGAGTACCCCCTTCAAAATCGTCTAAAGCAAATCTTTTCCACCGACTATTCTAAAAGAAATTCAACCTCCATTTCCCTATTCATCTCTGCATTAGAAAGAAATTCATCCACCCTTTCTTTCGATTTTCCAGTCTCCCTCCTGCACCGAGAGGGGAAACCTTGGTTAGAAGTGAAGTTGAGGTTCCAGCCTCCCTCTCGCATCGGGAGGCGACACCGACAGGAAATTGTTCCTAGAACTACTGGATAGATTGGGTGATTTCACACTTTTGTCGATGACTACAGAACATCCTTGGCTATCATCCAGCTTGCTGGTGGTGAATATCGGGAGATCATGTATGGAATCATATCAGATAGAAATTCCCATTTTCATGGCAAACTATGGGCAATTAGGACGGCAGTTGATACTATCATTAATATCCCCAAATATCGTAGCGTTAATATTTTTACCGATAGTCTCGCAGCTTTGGAGCCTATTCGCGGATCACTCATCGAGTGATCCGGTGCTCAATGATATTCGTTGTAATCTATTAAACAATAGAAATGTCGATTTCAGTTGGAGTCCAGGTCACACTGGTATCCTTGGCAACGAGCGAGCTGATCAGCTGGTGGAAGAGTCGCTTCACCGTTCTGTTCCCACTGAAATTCCCAACTTTGCCGCATCTGCTTAGCAAATGGAAAAATATCGCAATACCAGTATACTCAACACCCACTGGGCATACCGCACTTACCTATGACTTCCTCTGCGGTACCCACCCTTGCCCATCATGTCATTATTGTGGCGTCCAACTCACCATTCTCCATATTTTACATGAATGCCACTTAACCCAGAATTTCTTTTTGAATAGAACTCTTTCCATTGTGGAGCTCATAGATTTTACAATTCCATTTCCAAGCCATATTTTTATTCTTCTTAAGCAACCTAGTTTGCTCCACAAAATTTAACAATGACTTTTCCCTACAAATAATAATCCACCAGTTGCATTAGGGAAGCTGGCAATGCCAACCTACACGTGACATGAAGTCACCAAATAGTCTCATGGTCGTGGCGATACAAAATGACCCCTAGCTCTTGTCGCAGAGACCTTACAACAACAGCAAAATATACTATCACCTCATATTAGATCATTCCCGAACGTTTCCATAACGTAGCCTCTACCCATTATTATCCAGAAAAAAGTTTGCTTTTGTATTTATTTTGAAGTGAATTTTTGTTATTTGATTTTATCAGAAAATTTATTATTGGAAAATTTATTCATCAGTTTAAGTGAAATGTATTTAATTTCACCGATTAAAATCAATTACGGTGTACTGGTTGGATGAGTTCACACTCAAAATATCGCCACCAACAGTGAGTGAACGAATAGTATGAGTATTGAGGGCAGCAGGAATTGTAGCAGCAACAGTCACAGAGTCACAGATTCGATGCAGCATTGCCTCGATGCAGTAACTTAAATGTGACACGTGGTACAGTCCATGTACTATTCACGTTGACGTCAATTACAGTTTCGGTTGCAGTAAGTTTTGCTGCTGACATCCGCCGAATTATACTATTTGAAATCGCGAAATAGTATTACAATACATATGTTGGTGGCAATTGTGGTTGTTGTAGCTGTTGTAGCTGCTGTAGGTGTTGTGTAGGATGTTGTATGGTGTGGAATATAAAACCGGGTATTTTTGGCATTTAATTAGCCCAGAAATGGGGACCCTGTTATTTAGGTAAGTTTATCTCGCTGACCAGAAACAGTGTATGTATCGGTTGTGCTAAGCCAATTAACGCGCCAACATCATTGAAATTTAATTTTAATCATGAATGTAATTGCTCAGTTATGAATTCAATCAGGCGCGTAAATTTGGATTAAAAATATTTTGTGAATGAATTTATTTTAATTATCATTGAAAATCCGAATAAAATGGACACTCTGGACATTTTCCATTCTCCCATATCTCATATAAAACCTATGAAAATCTGATTTTTGGTTAGTAATTTATACCATTACGAATTTATATCATTAATTGGCATTATAAATACTGTTTCGTGTCTGCTATGATAACCCATTATGGTATTTACATGTAACAGAGTTAATTGTCGACTTTGTAATATTATATTTCGATCAGTATAAATAAATATGTTTATCAATAAAAAAATTTCAACTATTTGCATTAAATTTAATGAGAAAATTTCTCTAGAATATGTTTTCGAAAACTAATGAAAATGTGGAACTAATGATCTTATGAGGTAAAACCGTCGATTACCATTAAAGCTAATGAGTGAGTCCTTGAGAAATACTGCAAAAAGGTTCTTTGTGTTAGATTGGACATTGTAGGCACTCGGAAATGTCCCAGCTACATAACCCTTTCTATTAACGAGTTTTTATTGAAAATAACTCGTCTGACGAAAGTGTCACTTCAGAAGACAATACAAACTTTAGAGATGTAAATGTGTCAACGACTCAAAGTGGCGTTCTTTAGGAAGGTTGAAATTTGTTGAAATTGTTGAAATTGTTGAAATTGTTGAAATTGTTGAAATTGTTGAAATTGTTGAAATTGTTAAAATTGTTGAAATTGTTGAAATTGTTGAAATTGTTGAAATTGTTGAAATTGTTGAAATTGTTGAAATTGTTGAAATTGTTGAAATTGATTGTTGAAATTGTTGAAATTGTTGAAATTGTTGAAATTGTTGAAATTGTTGAAATTGTTGAAATTGTTGAAATTGTTGAGTTGAAATTGTTGAAATTGTTGAAATTGTTGAAATTGTTGAAATTGTTGAAATTGTTGAAATTGTTGAAATTGTTGAAATTGTTGAAATTGTTGAAATTGTTGAAATTGTTGAAATTGTTGAAATTGTTGAAATTGTTGAAATTGTTGAAATTGTTGAAATTGTTGAAATTGTTGAAATTGTTGAAATTGTTGAAATTGTTGAAATTGTTGAAATTGTTGAAATTGTTGAAATTGTTGAAATTGTTGAAATTGTTGAAATTGTTGAAATTGTTGAAATTGTTGAAATTGTTGAAATTGTTGAAATTGTTGAAATTGTTGAAATTGTTGAAATTGTTGAAATTGTTGAAATTGTTGAAATTGTTGAAATTGTTGAAATTGTTGAAATTGTTGAAATTGTTGAAATTGTTGAAATTGTTGAAATTGTTGAAATTGTTGAAATTGTTGAAATTGTTGAAATTGTTGAAATTGTTGAAATTGTTGAAATTGTTGAAATTGTTGAAATTGTTGAAATTGTTGAAATTGTTGAAATTGTTGAAATTGTTGAAATTGTTGAAATTGTTGAAATTGTTGAAATTGTTGAAATTGTTGAAATTGTTGAAATTGTTGAAATTGTTGAAATTGTTGAAATTGTTGAAATTGTTGAAATTGTTGAAATTGTTGAAATTGTTGAAATTGTTGAAATTGTTGAAATTGTTGAAATTGTTGAAATTGTTGAAATTGTTGAAATTGTTGAAATTGTTGAAATTGTTGAAATTGTTGAAATTGTTGAAATTGTTGAAATTGTTGAAATTGTTGAAATTGTTGAAATTGTTGAAATTGTTGAAATTGTTGAAATTGTTGAAATTGTTGAAATTGTTGAAATTGTTGAAATTGTTGAAATTGTTGAAATTGTTGAAATTGTTGAAATTGTTGAAATTGTTGAAATTGTTGAAATTGTTGAAATTGTTGAAATTGTTGAAATTGTTGAAATTGTTGAAATTGTTGAAATTGTTGAAATTGTTGAAATTGTTGAAATTGTTGAAATTGTTGAAATTGTTGAAATTGTTGAAATTGTTGAAATTGTTGAAATTGTTGAAATTGTTGAAATTGTTGAAATTGTTGAAATTGTTGAAATTGTTGAAATTGTTGAAATTGTTGAAATTGTTGAAATTGTTGAAATTGTTGAAATTGTTGAAATTGTTGAAATTGTTGAAATTGTTGAAATTGTTGAAATTGTTGAAATTGTTGAAATTGTTGAAATTGTTGAAATTGTTGAAATTGTTGAAATTGTTGAAATTGTTGAAATTGTTGAAATTGTTGAAATTGTTGAAATTGTTGAAATTGTTGAAATTGTTGAAATTGTTGAAATTGTTGAAATTGTTGAAATTGTTGAAATTGTTGAAATTGTTGAAATTGTTGAAATTGTTGAAATTGTTGAAATTGTTGAAATTGTTGAAATTGTTGAAATTGTTGAAATTGTTGAAATTGTTGAAATTGTTGAAATTGTTGAAATTGTTGAAATTGTTGAAATTGTTGAAATTGTTGAAATTGTTGAAATTGTTGAAATTGTTGAAATTGTTGAAATTGTTGAAATTGTTGAAATTGTTGAAATTGTTGAAATTGTTGAAATTGTTGAAATTGTTGAAATTGTTGAAATTGTTGAAATTGTTGAAATTGTTGAAATTGTTGAAATTGTTGAAATTGTTGAAATTGTTGAAATTGTTGAAATTGTTGAAATTGTTGAAATTGTTGAAATTGTTGAAATTGTTGAAATTGTTGAAATTGTTGAAATTGTTGAAATTGTTGAAATTGTTGAAATTGTTGAAATTGTTGAAATTGTTGAAATTGTTGAAATTGTTGAAATTGTTGAAATTGTTGAAATTGTTGAAATTGTTGAAATTGTTGAAATTGTTGAAATTGTTGAAATTGTTGAAATTGTTGAAATTGTTGAAATTGTTGAAATTGTTGAAATTGTTGAAATTGTTGAAATTGTTGAAATTGTTGAAATTGTTGAAATTGTTGAAATTGTTGAAATTGTTGAAATTGTTGAAATTGTTGAAATTGTTGAAATTGTTGAAATTGTTGAAATTGTTGAAATTGTTGAAATTGTTGAAATTGTTGAAATTGTTGAAATTGTTGAAATTGTTGAAATTGTTGAAATTGTTGAAATTGTTGAAATTGTTGAAATTGTTGAAATTGTTGAAATTGTTGAAATTGTTGAAATTGTTGAAATTGTTGAAATTGTTGAAATTGTTGAAATTGTTGAAATTGTTGAAATTGTTGAAATTGTTGAAATTGTTGAAATTGTTGAAATTGTTGAAATTGTTGAAATTGTTGAAATTGTTGAAATTGTTGAAATTGTTGAAATTGTTGAAATTGTTGAAATTGTTGAAATTGTTGAAATTGTTGAAATTGTTGAAATTGTTGAAATTGTTGAAATTGTTGAAATTGTTGAAATTGTTGAAATTGTTGAAATTGTTGAAATTGTTGAAATTGTTGAAATTGTTGAAATTGTTGAAATTGTTGAAATTGTTGAAATTGTTGAAATTGTTGAAATTGTTGAAATTGTTGAAATTGTTGAAATTGTTGAAATTGTTGAAATTGTTGAAATTGTTGAAATTGTTGAAATTGTTGAAATTGTTGAAATTGTTGAAATTGTTGAAATTGTTGAAATTGTTGAAATTGTTGAAATTGTTGAAATTGTTGAAATTGTTGAAATTGTTGAAATTGTTGAAATTGTTGAAATTGTTGAAATTGTTGAAATTGTTGAAATTGTTGAAATTGTTGAAATTGTTGAAATTGTTGAAATTGTTGAAATTGTTGAAATTGTTGAAATTGTTGAAATTGTTGAAATTGTTGAAATTGTTGAAATTGTTGAAATTGTTGAAATTGTTGAAATTGTTGAAATTGTTGAAATTGTTGAAATTGTTGAAATTGTTGAAATTGTTGAAATTGTTGAAATTGTTGAAATTGTTGAAATTGTTGAAATTGTTGAAATTGTTGAAATTGTTGAAATTGTTGAAATTGTTGAAATTGTTGAAATTGTTGAAATTGTTGAAATTGTTGAAATTGTTGAAATTGTTGAAATTGTTGAAATTGTTGAAATTGTTGAAATTGTTGAAATTGTTGAAATTGTTGAAATTGTTGAAATTGTTGAAATTGTTGAAATTGTTGAAATTGTTGAAATTGTTGAAATTGTTGAAATTGTTGAAATTGTTGAAATTGTTGAAATTGTTGAAATTGTTGAAATTGTTGAAATTGTTGAAATTGTTGAAATTGTTGAAATTGTTGAAATTGTTGAAATTGTTGAAATTGTTGAAATTGTTGAAATTGTTGAAATTGTTGAAATTGTTGAAATTGTTGAAATTGTTGAAATTGTTGAAATTGTTGAAATTGTTGAAATTGTTGAAATTGTTGAAATTGTTGAAATTGTTGAAATTGTTGAAATTGTTGAAATTGTTGAAATTGTTGAAATTGTTGAAATTGTTGAAATTGTTGAAATTGTTGAAATTGTTGAAATTGTTGAAATTGTTGAAATTGTTGAAATTGTTGAAATTGTTGAAATTGTTGAAATTGTTGAAATTGTTGAAATTGTTGAAATTGTTGAAATTGTTGAAATTGTTGAAATTGTTGAAATTGTTGAAATTGTTGAAATTGTTGAAATTGTTGAAATTGTTGAAATTGTTGAAATTGTTGAAATTGTTGAAATTGTTGAAATTGTTGAAATTGTTGAAATTGTTGAAATTGTTGAAATTGTTGAAATTGTTGAAATTGTTGAAATTGTTGAAATTGTTGAAATTGTTGAAATTGTTGAAATTGTTGAAATTGTTGAAATTGTTGAAATTGTTGAAATTGTTGAAATTGTTGAAATTGTTGAAATTGTTGAAATTGTTGAAATTGTTGAAATTGTTGAAATTGTTGAAATTGTTGAAATTGTTGAAATTGTTGAAATTGTTGAAATTGTTGAAATTGTTGAAATTGTTGAAATTGTTGAAATTGTTGAAATTGTTGAAATTGTTGAAATTGTTGAAATTGTTGAAATTGTTGAAATTGTTGAAATTGTTGAAATTGTTGAAATTGTTGAAATTGTTGAAATTGTTGAAATTGTTGAAATTGTTGAAATTGTTGAAATTGTTAAAATTGTTGAAATTGTTGAAATTGTTGAAATTGTTAAAATTGTTGAAATTGTTGAAATTGTTGAAATTGTTGAAATTGTTGAAATTGTTGAAATTGTTGAATTGTTGAAATTGTTGAAATTGTTGAAATTGTTGAAATTGTTAAAATTGTTGAAATTGTTGAAATTGTTGAAATTGTTGAAATTGTTGAAATTGTTGAAATTGTTGAAATTGTTGAAATTGTTGAAATTGTTGAATTGTTGAAATTGTTGAAATTGTTGAAAATTTTGTAATATTATTTATTGTTTCGTATTTGAAAAAAATATGTTGCAGAAAATTGCAAGATATTTTGAAGAAAAAAAAACGTAAATGCTGGTCTAAAATATCGAATCTGAAATGTCAAATCGTAAACTTAACCATCTGTTAACAACTCCTCCTCATTACATTTGTGACTTTTTATCGGCGTTACATATTTTTTTGTGCTTGAAAATGTCAAAATTTGAGCCAAATAAGCATCACTTGCGGTAAGTTTTGCTCTTCTCTATCAATTCGAAAAAATTTGCGACTAAGGCGAGTCGAATTATTGTAAAAACTTATGGTGAGACTTTTATTAGTGAGAGAACATTTCGCAAATAGTTCCAACGCTACAAGCGTGGTGATTTCGATGTGGAAGACAAGGAGCGTCCGGGACCGGTCAAAAAGTTTCAAGCGAATGATCCAAAAGCAAGGAAATTGGATGACATATGTTACAAGTTGAAGCCGAGAGACGTCGAATGGCGTTTTTTCACGTGTGAACAGCTGCTCTAACGACAGAAAAGGAAGGTTTTCTACATCGTATTGGATCCATTACGATAATCCAAAGCGAAAAAAATCGTGGGGGTACCGCAGCCATGCTTCAACATCGACGGCCTAGCCAAACATCCATGGCTCGAAGCTCATGCTATGTATTTGAGGGAACCAGCTCGACGTAGCATATTATGAGCTGTTGCAACCGGGTGAAACCATCGCAGGAGCTCGCTACCGAACACAACTATTACGTTTGAGCTGATTTTGCATTACTACAACGCTCCGCCACATTTGACTAAGGTGATGAAAACCTACCCGGAAACACTGAAATGGGACGTCCTGCCCAACCAGCCGTATTTTCCAGACATCGCCACTTCTGACTCTACCTCATCCGATCGAAATTGGGTCGATTCGTGGATCGTCTCAAAAGACGAGCAGTTTTTTGGATATGGAGTCCGTATGCTACCAAAATGATGGGAACAAGTTGTGGCTAACGATGGACAATACTTTGAAGCATGAATAAATGAGAATTTGTCCACAATAAATATAAATGCCAATTAAAGGTTTCCCTTTTTATAATAATTATTTTATTATATTATTTAAATATTTAAAAAAATAATCATTTTACAAACACAAACATTTTTTGGGTTTTTTTTGTTGCAAAAAATCGTATAGTATTTTTGTAAAAAATTCTTTATTTCATGATATTTTTCTTGTGATTAAAAATTGAATATTTCCTAATTTCATATTATTTTATACTTGTCATAAATTAAGCATATTAAACTGCTTACTTTTCAGTTGACCAATTTTAACTCTTTGAAAACTGTTTTATCAACAATAACAAATTAAGTAAGTACCAGAACAGGTAAATTCTCAAGTTTATGCGTAAAAGCTACTCGTAGGTTTGAATGCAACCAAAACTAGGGAGGAATATTTTCATTTCGATGCTGATTAATTAATATATACTAACTTGAATAATAAAATCTGTCGAAAAGTGTCTTTCGAAATTCTAGACACCGAATAGACATACTCGCAACTGCTTTGCTCAACCCTAATTCTCTTAACACTTAATATTGAGCTTCTGACTCCATTTACTACCCACCATCAAGCTTCATACATGAACTTCTCTTTTCATGCGACATCATATGGTATCACGAGTCTGTCCAAAGTTTTCATTTTTAAAATAAAAATTTTAATTCGAAAATTAAAGTCAAAAAAAAAATGTGTTAACTCACTACGTGGCTAGAGACGAAAATAGAAGAAATTAAAGGATAACATCGCATACATAGTTATTCAGGTTGTTTTTTTATTTTTATTTCGGCTCATTTATCTTTCTACCCATAGTCTGTATAAGCTCAAATACTAGTTAAAAAAAAATGTAGATGAATGGTCATCATTGTGGACTGCATGGCCAACTTAGGAACCAAGTGCACCCCCACGCATAACCGTTACCCTCACTCTTTTGACGACCAGTAAATATCGCACGATTTCAGTTTTGGGCCCTAATCCCATCTACCTACTCATATTCATTTTTTAAAAAAAATTTAAAAATAAACAGAACAGAAAACTTTGGAAAAATTCAAAATTTATTTTTATTTTATGCGGTGGTGTTAATGTTTTGTGCTCCTCAATCGATAGCTGATGGGGAATAACTGGTTGTATGTATAGAAGAAATTTCCATCCATTATTTCGCGAAAAGTTCCCGTCAAGTCAATGGTTTCGCATTTTTTGAGCAAATAAACCAAACGAAAAAAAAAGTTTAAAAAAACGCACACATTATTTTAGACCGAAGGGTTTACTTTTACAATTTGTGATCACACAACATTTCATAAGGGTTGAATTTTTTCTTTTAGACACTAGTGCACACGTTCAGTCCAAACGAGTTTAAATGAATATCAACCCATTCTTTATTTAATATACAGTTTATAGGTATATCATAGTCTATACAGCTGCTATAGGAGCTAATGTCCATAAGGATGCATTAGCATTTTGTTGCCATGTTCATTGGATGTCATCATGTTACAAATGTCTGAGAAAAAAATATAACAAAATTAAAAAATTACAAAAAAATAGCATAATGAAATGAAGTGACAATTTAATGAGAGTTGGAGTACTTGCGTATTTTTGGAAATTTCCTGTTTCGAAAAACGTTTTGCTTTGGTTAATAGAAGAAGTGGTTGATGTCTTGCAAAATAATCAAGCCCACAAAAAACTGAATGTAATCGTATTTTTATTTTTATTTTTTTGATTTATTTTTTTTTTTATAGAAAAACGAAATAAAAGTTAACGACAATTGGTGATTCGATTTTGTAGAAGGCGAAAATTCAATTGAAATTCTGTACAGAAAAGGTTACCGGAAACGGGCCATAGTGCAAATGCACGAAACAAGAAATTTACCATAGAAGAATGCAATTATGAGCTTTACCACCACCAGACTCTGTTGCTGACCAAAACTGCAGGGTCGTCCTTGTATAAGCTAAAATACGAGCACATAATCGTATCTCCTCAGATTGCATATACAACGACTATTCAAATGTACTCCCTCGTATGTGTCCCCGATTGCTGGTAGGCTCATGAAAATTAGTGCATCATCAAGCAATTTTAATTTCAGGCCCTTTATCCAAGAGTAGCGAGCAATTCTTTTTGCATAGCTTCGCGGCAAACTTTTCTTTTTGTTACATTAATTCGAAAGAAAAAAAAATTACCTTCCTATTTCGGCTGTTCTCATGATTTTTTTCGAGTTAGCAATTCGAGGATACTATCACACCATTGCTGGCTGGGCTGATTCAAATTTACTACCGGCAGGCAGGCTGAACGTCCTGAATCTATTCTGTTAGCCTTATTGCATTTAGCTAACGTCACTGTTATGTGCCGCGATTCTAGTATCTCCATCACCTCTACCTCTGTCTGATCATCGGTCACCGAGCTTTGGCCTCCTACCACCACTGACACTGTCTACTGGCCACTGACTACTAGTCACTGGTCATGCATTAATGACGACGACTACAATATAATCTATCGAAAAAGGACATAAAAAGACGTGGACACGCACACATAAAATCGCGCGAAAACACAAAACATAGACACATTGGTGGAAATTCAAAAAGAAGAAAAAATCAGAAAGAAACAAAAAAAAAGATTTTTTTTTTGCAGGAAAAATCAAAAAAGGAGCGCACAAAGCCAAAAGGAAGAGAAAAACTTACAATACAAAACAAACTGGAACTGTATTCGACTGGCACTCGAAGGAAGGATATCGGAACTGGAACTGACCGGCATCGGATCCCATTCTTCGTATGGAAGGCTAGCTGAATTTTACCTCCTGTCCCATTTAGGAAAGTTCCATCGATAAGTTTGGAGCAAAACATGAGTGAGATGTGTGTTCAGTTCGCGAAACAGAATTTATACTCATGCTAGGATGAGGAGAATATGGTGGCCTACCACGAAGGGTGTGAGGCTCCTCCACTCACTGGACATTCGAGACAGAAAATACGAAAATACAAAAGCCTCAGGACGATGAGATCGAGGCCGTGAATGCGTCCCCACAAGGACTCGAAATGGGTGTATGGAACTATGTACTATATGTGAACGTAACGCTCTACACTAGCATATGGGAAGGGGGGAACCAAATGAAAAATCCTTCGTATGGGGACGATGTTAAGCAGGAAAAAATGAATGAATTTTCCATTTTGATAGGAATTGATAATATTTCTCTGTTTGTTTGTTTGGTTGTTTGTTTGTTTGTTTGTTTGTTTTTTTGTTTGTATTCCGCGAAATTGGAAAAGAGGAGCCGAACAATAAAAAAGCATAATTGGATGTTGTTGCTTTAGGAGTAGGTAACCAGTTTTCTTTATTTCTTTTGTTTAATTCTGAATTTGTACATGCCACCATATAAGATAGATTCTCGTTCATACATACACATACATACGAGTACATACAATATCTACGAGCATGCATGCATGCATCTATATTAATCGGAATTATAATCAGAAAACGGCAAAAAAGGACACAATATCAAATGCAAATATAAACACAATCAGCTTTCATATACTTACTTATACTTTTTGAAAATGGACATTATTACGTATTGTATGTATGTTTTAGTATGGATGTAGTACAGTGTGCATGACTGTATATATGTAAGCCCATACATATGTACATTGTAGGCCAAAAGTATCTTCCCAATAACACATTCTTATGAAATCTTTAGTTAAAATCTTAATAAATCGAAAGCGTATATTATATCTCTGAAAGAATTATTTAATATATTATTTTTTTGGTAAAAAGAAGTTAATTATTTTTTCGCTAGATGGCTGTAGTGATATATTATATATTTTGTAAAGTATTGATCAAACAAGTTCAGACTTGGGTTCGTTGGAAAAGTGCTATTCCGTACTTATGGTCTCGATACTGTCACATCCAATTACGCGCAGTTTCGGGTTCGTCGATACCGTTTCGTTATTTGCGATGTTAAAGATACATCGTCGTCGAAAATGTTGATAACATCATGCAAATGATCGAAGTAGCCCAGGAGCTAAGGATCGACCACAAAACACTTTTAAACCATCAGAAAAAAACTGGATTTAAAAAGAAACTCGTTATTTTCATCAAGTTTTCCGTAAAAATTTTCAGTTTAAATTCTCGGTAATAATTTCCGGTACAAATTTTCGGTAAAAAATTTGTCTGTACAAACTTGCTCTAAAAATTGTCGTTAAACAATTTCGGTAAAAATTTTCAGTAAAAATTTTCTGTAAAAATTTTCCGTAAATATTTTTGGTTAAAAATTGTCTGTGAAAATTTGCGGTAAAAATTGTCTGTAAAAATTTGCGGTAAAAATTGTCTGTGAAAATTTGCGGTAAAAATTGTCTGTGAAAATTTGCGGTAAAAATTTTCAGTAAAAACTTTCAGTAAAAAAAAATTTTCAGTAAAAATTTTCAGTAAAAAAAATTTTCAGTAAAAATTTTCGGTAAAAAAAAATTACCTTCTATTTCGGCTGTTCTCATGATTTTTTTCGAGTTAGCAATTCGAGGATACTATCACACCATTGCTGGCTGGGCTGATTCAAATTTACTACCGGCAGGCAGGCCTTTTACAGTAAAAATTTTCAGTAAAAATTTTCAGTAAAAATTTTCAGTAAAAATTTTCAGTAAAAATTTTCAGTAAAAATTTTCAGTAAAAATTTTCAGTAAAAATTTTCAGTAAAAATTTTCAGTAAAAATTTTCAGTAAAAATTTTCAGTAAAAATTTTCAGTAAAAATTTTCAGTAAAAATTTTCAGTAAAAATTTTCAGTAAAAATTTTCAGTAAAAATTTTCAGTAAAAATTTTCAGTAAAAATTTTCAGTAAAAATTTTCAGTAAAAATTTTCAGTAAAAATTTTCAGTAAAAATTTTCAGTAAAAATTTTCAGTAAAAATTTTCAGTAAAAATTTTCAGTAAAAATTTTCAGTAAAAATTTTCAGTGAAGCAGCTCAAATGGTGGCCAAAGCAGGATTAACGGCCAGGAAGGTTTTGCTGTGCATTTGGTGGGACTGGAAACGAATCATTTGATCAGAAGAAGACTTTTTGGACGAATAAGAAATTTAAATTTATTTAAAAATTTTATCTATAAATAAAAATATTTTTTTCGTACTTAAGTTCAAAATTGTTATAATTTTTAAGAGAAGATCGATTGTTCATTTTAGATTTTTCAGTTTTAGTTGATTTTCTCTTTGAAATCAAAGTGGTACCATACTTTTGGTCTTCAGTGTATGTATATGAATGTGTAAAAATTTGAACTTATAAAAGTATATATGGGGAAGGCTAAAATGTGAGAAAGGACACATCCTTACGCACACAACACCCACAAATTTCTGACATGACAGTAGCGCGAGCACAAATGAAAAAATTAACTTTTATCTCGTCGAGTAAACTTTGGATTTTTTCCACTTTTCTGTAAATATCCTTTTTCGATTCTTATTTGTTTTTGTCATTTTCCATTGTTTCTCTTTTGCATTTTTTCCCCAATTTTCAGTCGAATGTATATCAGTGGTTATGTAAGTACGTAAGTGTGTTTGTACTAGTATTTATTTACTTGTTAACTCATACATGACAACTAGAACTAGCACCGAAAACAATTATCCTTGAAATTCTGATACTACCATGGAAAAGAAAACCAAAGCATGGCAAAGAAATAAAATAGAGAAAATATATAATAATAAATAAAAAGAAAAATTTACATTAATTTTCTCTACACTAAAGAAGGCACGATATAACGAGAAATGCATTTATTTCCGGTGAACGAAAAACTTGCCCATACCACCACCACCCAATAACCAGCATCAAAAGAGGCGTAAATGCAACCCATCATAACGTGTATATCTAAGTGTGAATATACATTTTTTAAACAGAAAACTATGCATTAAAAACAAATTGTACTCATTGGATAAGTGCTGTGCAAAATATAATTTTTATTATTGCATTCGCGATTGTTTGTTAGTCGAAAAAAAATATGAAACGTTCTTCATTTTTGGACTCGCTGACCGTTTGTAATGTTGCTACATCGTTTCCTATACTGACTGTCCTTTTACTCCTACATAACTGTTACTGTTGCAGGAAAATAAAAATAATTTTTTTTTTTGCAAAAAAGCCTTAAAAAAATTGTATTTTTATTTTGTTATTTTAACTACGATATGCTAACAATAATGCTTTTTATTTAGTATGACTGAAAATTATTTATTTTTTTTTTTAACCAAACTAACATTGTTATCAAATTCATATCCTGGAATAACATTGTAGGAGTTTTTTCTTTTTAAAGTATCATCTTAAATTGTTATTATGAATTATTCTTATTTTATAATTTAAATTTTAATTGGAAAAAAATAATTGGCCTGATTAAAAAATAATAAAGAATTCAATAATTTAACTAAACAATTTTAACGGATTATCCAATTTGTGGTTTGGAAATTATAAGATATCATTTAGTTGTTTTTAAATAAATATATTATTATAGAAAATAATTATTTAGTTAATATTTTGCCATTTTTGATAATAGATTATTTAATAACTAAAATATACGTTAAAATTATAAAAACCTTCTGCAAAACTAGTTATTTTCCGATGAAACTTAAATTTTTATGAAGAAAACTAATTGAGTTCTGCAAAAAAATTTGTAGCTATTATTTAAATGATACATAATGGTAAAATTTATGTAATATAATTAAATAATAATTTTATGAATATCTAATTTAAAGTGTATTTTGTTTAAATTTACTTTTCAAATTCCAAAAGGGATTACACTTTTTTTTAAACAATAAAAGTTTTGATAATAAAATCAATAAAACTATTTGTTTTTAAACAGATAATAATTAAAAAATATCCTTTTTTAAGATAAATTGTATTTTAAAAAATAAAACTCTTCTCTACCTGTTCGTGCTGTTTGTTGTTACCACATCGGATTTATCGCAACTAAGTGGTAATGATGATCCTCACAACTGTTAAGTAAAAACCACGAGAAAATTTCAATCTTAGGGAAAACTTTTTTTTTTTTTATTTGACAGGTTTTCATTTCTATGTTACACATCGACATGAGAACACAGTCGCTCCTATGGAGCATATAGCGGCACTAGAGACTCTGTGAATTCTCTCCATCTGCTTCTGTCTTGAGCTAGCATTTTTTTTTCCGACCATGATTTGTCAGTTTGTTGGTGTTCGCGCTCGACTGATCTTCTCCAAGTGGTCCTTGGACGTCCTCTGCTGCGATTGCCCTGTGGGTTCTAATCTAGTGCCATCCTTGCTATGTCCGTAGGTGGTTTTCGCAAGGTGTGGCCAATCCAACTCCATTTCCTGCGTTTGATGTTATCTAGCAGGGGTATTTCCTTCGTGAGAAGAAGCAGCTCATCGTTCGTTATCCAGTTCGGCCAGAAGATCTTGCTTATACGCCTCAAGCATCTGTTCACAAATGTTTGAGGCTTACGAGTCGTGCTGTCTGTCACTTTCCATGTTTCGCAGCCGTACAGCAGGACTGGCTTGACGTTTGAGTTGAATATTCGAAGTTTGAGTGCTATGGAGAGGTGATTGGAACGCCACACGATCCCAAGTGAGGTGTACGCTTGTCGCGTCTTGTTGATGCGCGTTTGGATGTCTATTTCATTTCCACCATCCTTGCTGAGCATGCTGCCAAGGTAACCGAACTTTTCGACATCTTCAACTTGGGTACCGTGTAGCATCAAGGGTCTCTTGATTCTCATCCCAATTTCTTCGGCGTTGGAGGCCAGAGCATTCAGTTTCTCCTGAATGCCGTTGAAGGTGTGGGACATGAGGCATATGTCGTCGGCGTAGTCCAGGTCGTGGAGCTTCTCACGCAGTGTCCACTGGATACCGTTGCTGGCTGTGTTGTTAGTGCGTTGAAGGACGTGGTCTAGGGCGATTATGAAGAGGATAGGCGAGATCACGCAACCCTGCCTGACTCCTCTCGAGATGTTGAATGTATCGCTGTTTCGTCCTTTGAAACACACTCTACACGGGGCCTCGCGGTATAGTTCTCGGATGAGATCGATGATGGCCTGCGGGATGCCTAGTTTAGCCAGAGCACTTCAGATGGCCAGAGCATAACAATTTTGTTAATAAAAATATCAACTGTATTATTAAATAAAAATCCTTATATCTAACCTACAATTAAAGAAAATAAAGAGATTCAATTTTCCCTTCAGGAAGTATAGTTAAAACAAATAGACAAAAAATTAATATTTATATAAAATTTTTATTTTATTCTATAACTTAAATTTTTTCTATTAAATATTAATATAATATTATTTAAATGATTATTAGAAGACTTCTTGCATATTTTTGATGTTTTTTTCACATATTTCGGGCTGAAATTTGGCCATTAATTAATTAACGGAAGATTTTTAAATATTCTAAAGATTACAAATTACGAGGTCTGTTCAAAAAATATCGCGAATTTTGTGTTTTTTCAAAAAAAATTTATTTTATCATGAATATATATTTGTCCCCTTCAAAGTAATCCCCACCAGATATTATACATTTGTGCCAACGTTTATTACAATCCTCGAAGCACTTCAACAAATTATTGTTTGTGATCTTCTTCAGGTCCTCCTTCGATGCCGTCTCTATCTCATCTATCGTAGCGTAGCGTCGTCCTTTCATGGGGCTCTTCAGTTCAGGGAACAACAAAAAGTCACAGGGGGCCAGATCTGGGGAATACGGTGCCTGCGGCATTATTAGTGTGTTGTTTTTGGCTAAAAATGCCAAAAGCCAATTTTTGTTCTTCCACAAATCCGGGCGTTTCTGGTGGATTGCTTCGCGCAACTTGCGCATAACGTGCAGTTAATATTCCTTATTGACTGTTCTATCCTGTCGCAAGAACTCATGATGTACCACGCCCCTGCAATCGAAGAAAACTGTAAGCAAAACCTTCACATTCGACCGAACTTGGCGCTTTTTTCGGTCTTGGCTCGTGCGGCAGCTTCCATTGGGATGATTGAGCTTTGGTTTCCACGTCATAATCATAAACTCATAATCTGTCACTAGTTATGACCCTCTGGAGCAAATTTGGGTCGTCACGGACAGAGTCCAACAGCTCCTTAGCAATGTTAATGCGATACTGTTTTTAGTCAAAATTGAGCAAAAATCGAAGACTAGCCATAACACGTGCAAGCAAAGCAGCTGTCAAAAATTAACTGAATATTCAAAATGGCCGAACTTATCGGCATAAGTGAGAGATATGAGTACCAACATAACGCCACAAAAAAAAATCGAAAATCGAATATACGTAACCCGCGGAAATGCGCGATACTTTTTGAACAGATCTCATATTTGTATATAATAGTTTTATAAGGAAAAAATATATAATTTTCCAAGAAAAAGTGCTGCGCACTCAAATAGCACAAACAGCAAATTTTGAATTTAGGCGTCCTGGGAATTTTTTTGGAAATAAAGTCAAAATTTGTTCTTTTTTGTAACTTGTAGCATTATGTTGTTAAAATCACATACAGTTCATATTAAAATCTTCAAATTCAGGCCAAAAAAAAATTGGTAATCGTATATCAATGTTTCTGCTTCTTCATTTTTAAAGAAATATCTTTCTTTAGACCAAAATGTTAATTAGACAGTCACTTTTCACAGATACAATGGTTTATTCACAGTTACTTATAAATGTTCAGAGCTTAATAGATAGTAATTTTCCTTATTGACGTGTTCACCGAATGAGAATTTTCACTGAAGAAAATTTTGTTCTAAAAAATAGCATCAAAACAGCACCTAATCGGCGTATCTTTTGCGCAGTTTTATTAGTAACTTATTCATAATATAAAATGGAAATTTTCAAACTAAATAAATATTATCTTAACAAATATATATAATTGACAACTGGTAAATGTTAGTAAAAATTTTTTTAAACTACAAAATGGATAACATTTTATAAAGATGTGTTTTGTGTGTTAAATAAAAATGAATATGTAATTCTCATTGAATTGTAATTTAAACAATTATTATTTAAACTTTAAATATATTTATTAATAAATTAAGATATTAAACAACATGTTTCTGGAAACCTTAGATTATTAACAGCACGTTTTATGGAAACCTCTGACAACTCCCTGGGTTACAGCACTGTTCATTACCTAGAATATGTTCCTTCTCACTTCTGATTCATTTCTTTGAATGAGCAAAAAAAATAAGTGGTATAAAATTCTCTTGCTACGAGTATTATAAAATTTTATGCATTCAGACAAACTACTTTCCAAATACAATAAATATTTAAATAACTACAAATTAACTGAATAACTTTCTTGTATAAAATTCACATTTTTTTGCATTTGATAGGATAATTTTTAACCAAATAGTTTTTTTTTGCATACTTTTCCCAAACACTCATTTAATCTCTTTTTCTCTCTCTACTATAGTAAAAAATAAAATAAAAACGATTTTTCATAAAATAATTGCACCAACAATACAATTGAACATAACTAAAATGTACCCTTTCTGATTTGAAAATATGTGCCAACACACATTGGAATGCAATCTTCTATTTAAACACCTGCAGCTGCACATGCATTTAAAGTGCATTTTGTTCTCGTAAACAGCAAATAATCCAAGGCGGGGTGCGTTGCAGTGCATCGGCGACTATTAAAACAATTTTGCACGTGTTACGGATGCACCATTGAATGTATCATATTTAGGGTTGCAAACAGCTAAAATCATCCCCAAAAATACCAAATGTACATAGTATGCACTTTCCTGTTGCATTTTATTATTGTTGAAATCAGTGTTGATATTTCGCGGAAACCCTATCCGCTGACTTTTCGTTCAATTAACGATTGGACGAGATGACAATTGGCCTTCGATAAATCCTACTGAATTCTCACGCTTATCAACTATTTGGGTTAACCACAATTTTGTTATTTATAATTTTGTTGGATAAAATCATTTTTTGAACCCTTCTAACTATCATTGAATTTAAATTTCTTATTATTAGTATTTATTAACTCCCAAAAAAAGTATCTATCAACAATGATCAGAAAATTTTCGTTATAAAAAAATTTCCACAAATTAAAATCAACAATTTTCTAATAGTATAAAAGGATATCCTGAGTTGTCGTGACGCTCAAAAATTACATTTCAGAGAATTATCACCTTACACGTAAATCCGCTGTTTGGTCATAGATGGCGTGAGTGAGCGTATTAAGCTACCCTGGACACGCCATACTTTTTTTTATAGGTATGACATCTGTCAACATTAATCAGTGCACATTGTCATCAATTTCGTGCAACAACATACATTTTTCCTTTGGTAATCTTGTCTAGTTTTGTGCCAGAAAAAGAGCATATGCTGGAAGCATTTGAAGAAATCGGCTGCCGAATCGCATTGAATGCTTATGGAGGCCTATGGTGACAGTGCTTTATCGGAAACAACGTGCCGAGATTGGTTCCGTCGGCTCAAAGACGGCAATTTTGATTTGTGGTACAAGAAGCGTGAAAATCGGCCTAGGAAGGTGAGGACCATCAATTGCACGAAAACGATACCCAATCCCAAAAAATGCTCACGGAACAATTGAGTGTTACTCAACCAGCCATTTCCATGTGTCTGCATGCCATGGGGAAGATTGAAAAGATCGGAAAATGGGTGCCGCATGAATTGAACGATAGGCAGATGGAGTGACGCCAAAACACATGCGAAATCTTGCTCGCCACACGAAAAAGAAAGTCGTTCCTGCATCGGATTGTGACAGGCAATGAAAAGGGGATATATTTCAAGAATCGTAAACGCAAGAAATCGTGGGTTGATCCCGCCCAACTATCAACATCTTCCCGAAGACCAAATCGCTTCGGACGGAAGACGATGCTGTGCGTTTGGTGGGATCAGAAGGGTATCGTCTACTATGAGATGTTTAAACCTGGTAAAACTTTGATCAGTAGTTGGTGGTAAACCCACTACCACCAACAACTGATCAAATTGCACCGTGGTCTGCGTGAAAAAAGGACGGATTATCAACAAAGATATGACAAGCTTCTTTTACTTGGAGACACTCAACTGGGAGGTGCTACCCCACCCCGCTTAGTCACTAGATCTGGCTCCTTCCAACTACCACCTATTTTCGTCGATGGGCCACGCGCTCGCTGAGGAGCACTTTGATTCTTACGAAGACTTCCGAAAATGGCTTGATGAGTGGTTTGCCTCGAAACATAAGGATTTTTTTTAGCGTGGTATCCATAAATTGCCCGAGAGATGGGAAAAATGTGTAGCTAGCGAGGGCAAGTACATTGAATAAATTTGTTATTGCTTTCTATGAAAAAAACATGTGTTTTTTTTAACCAAAGAATCAGCGGATTTAAGCTTTTACACCTAGTACATTTTTCTAAAAATTATTTTATTGTATAAATTAGAATTTCTTGAAATATGTAAAAAAAAAAACAAAAAAAAAACGTCATATTAATTAAATTGTTTAACCAAAAGGAAGCAAAAAAAATCTAAACTTTAAAAGTAATTTAAATTTCTGCACGAATCCTTCATTAAAAAACGGCTTGCAGCTCTCTAAAACGTTTATAATCATTTCGTATTTATTTTTGTTCAGTTGGATTGAAAGAAGAAAAAAAACCTTTTCAAAATATTTAATGGAGCTCTTGCATAAAAATTCATATGTTTGCACACGAAACATACAATAAATATCTGCTTATGTATGAGTTTGTGGTCCATATGCATACCCACGCAGGGAAATCCGTTTAGTATGGCCAACAGTAGTCATCAGTGACATCCGTTGAATTTTTTTCGCTCTCTCTCGTAAAGTTATATTTAAAAAGAAAATTAATTAAAATTTACTGTTTGTTTTTTTTTATAAAATATTTTAGTTTTCAACGATGATGACGACGACAAAATGTTGTTTAATTGTTAAAAAAAGATAAATTAGGAAAAATGGAAAAAATAGAAGAGAAATTTTTCAAAAGAGAAAAGTACGTAATTTGAATAAGGTACACAAAAAAAATCGGAGCAAAAGAAATTTTTTTATTGACGGTAGGATGGATACACAGAGAGAGAGTGACACTTTAAGTCAATGGCGAGCAGAGAATAGTCCTCTTGGCAGGCAGGCATTAAACAAATCAACATCAAGCTGCCTACAGAATATCGCCACTACTAAGGTTGACAACGAATACGAACAGCGGACAGGACATCGAAATTCCACAATTCCCATCCTCCAGCATTTCTGGATGAGTACGCGCGATCAAGAATGAGAATGCGAATATACACATCCTGTGGTCGAAGGATTTATACACGAAGCTTTTTAAAAAAGCTTTCGCGCTTTTTTCGCGCTCTCCCATCAACACAACTGACAACTGAACTGCGTTCTGTGCCTCCGCTTCAAGTCTCCACCGCAAATGCACAGCGCTCAGCTGGCAACGTGAATCTTTCTCTTCTCCATTAACGTGGCAATAGTGGAGCATTGCTCCCCACACACACACACACGCACACACACGTAAACGCTCTGTATACTCCAGCAATCTTATGAAAAATACACGAAAAAAAACCTAACAGAGGAAGTAAATAATTTTCGCGAACATTATGCCCCGCCTCCAGCATTTGTTCAATGTTACCTTTAACACGTATTGTGTTGTTGTTTTTCATTTTCTTTTTTTTCTGATAAATTTTTCTCCACAAGTAGGCGTTGATACCTCGTTAACGAAATAAACAATTTAAATGGAAAAGTAGCATTGCCGCCGCCAGTTGCATTTTACAATTTTTCTTTTCTTTTACCCTTACTACACCACCAAAGAGCCTGTGAATGCTGATTTGTTCTTTTTCTTTTTTAATTTCTTTCAACCAAATTTCTCTCTTTATCTCTCTGTCTCACATATAGTTATAAATTTTTATTCAATTTGTTTCGGGTTTTTTTTTTGTTGTTGTTGTGTTATTCCTTCTTTTGTCGTTTTGATTATTTCCCATTTTAACTAGTAAGTTTATCTCGAAAGTCCCAACCATCCATCCTTTTCTAGCTCGATAGCAAAATACCTACAAATGTTTTGCAATTAATGTCTTTTCGTTAGCGATGCAAAGCCTTTTCAGATCATAAACAATTTTCTTTTGCGGAAAAATTGTAATGATGTATTGCATAAGCGAATTTACCATCCTCTCCTACTCTTAATCCACATCTTATTGATAGCAGATCAATAAATTATCCACATCGAAGTTATTAAAAAATTGTCATTTCCTAGAATGCATATTCGTAACGTAACATAACTAACTGTACCTACATGCATTTATGGAAAAGTAAGTGTATATGTGCAAATGAATATCTCAATAATAATAGGACGAGTGCATAAATATTTCCTTCTACTCAGGTGTACGAACACCTGATATCTACTCGTATAAGGCTACGTTTAAATTGGAAATTTGAGATTATTTCTTTTAGTTTGATCCTTTCGATATCCTTGCATATTTTATACGTATGAGCTAAATTTCTATTATAAATTAGTCTAGTTAACGAGATATTCTAGTTGTTATTCTTCTAATTTACCATTTTTACAAGTATTCATTTTGAAATTTTTCTTTTTTCTTTTTCATTTTATATGCAATTTAGAACAAAGATTTTATCCTTTTACATTTATGTACATAACCATGCTGTTAACAAGGGTTGGTTAAAAATATTTACATCTATAACACAGGATATTGTATAAAAGGAATAATTATAATTTGAAATTCGGTAATTATTAATTAAAATGTACTCGATTTGAATTAATATTATTTCTGAAATTTTTTTTTTTAACTAAATTGAATAATTACTAAAATTGATATATTTTTTAGTCTTTTCTCAATTTTAAACTAGTTTATCAGAAATAATACCAAATTAACGATAGTTGTTACCACTTTTATTATGAATCTCAGTTATTTATTAGTTTTTAAATAATTTAATATTTAAATAACAGTTTTTTTGTTTTTTTTATACTTAAAAATTTCTACAAATACGAGTAATTGGGAATATTCAAAAAATATATCTTGTTTTATTGGTGATTTTTGTATGTATTGGAAAATATAAACTATTTTTAATTTTATTATTACAATAAATAAAAGATTATCGAATTTTTACTTTGGAAAATAAAATTAAATAAAATATAATTAAAACTTAAATTTTAATAAAAGATTTTTTTTATATATATTAATTTAATGTGGCTAATTTGTATGGTTAACTATTCAAATGATTACCAAGAGACTTTTTGCTGGACTCGATTCTTTTTCAATAATTTTTAATGATTTTTTCAGTATATTCCACGCTGTATTACTTGAGGGATTTTGATTTTAAATGCTATAAAGTGTAAAGATTATCTGCGTAAACATAATTATTTAGATTTGATTATTAAAAAAACAGTCCAAGGGTGTTAAATTGCATGATCTTTGACGTTAATTGACATCACTTATTGTTGAAATTATACGTTCTAGAAACCAAAAACAATCAGTTATCATACAGCCATAGCGCTCAGAATTGACTGTAACAATCTTTCCTTCTTGATTTTGACGGAAATATAGGCCAATACAAACTTTAGATCAAAATTCACACCGGAGATGCACTTTTCATGATTACAATGCCTGTTACTCAGTCACATGTTGGTTTTCAAAGCCCCACGTATGGAAATTTCGCTTCTGGACCGACTGATAAATAAGCCTGACCACTCAAGAAATTTACTGTGGGCAAACGTGGCTGTGGCAACATCACCACTTTTGTAGACAATTTTTTACAATTTCAACACATCGTTTATACAATTAATAATTAATAATTATTTATTAAATGGAAAATTATAAATTAAACAAACATTATTACCTTAAAAAAGTATATAGGTTTAGCATTTATCTATGATACGGCTATATTTTTAAAACTACAAAATGGATAAATCGGAATAATAACTATGTAAATTATTAGGAATTTTTTATACCAGGAGTATAAGCTTAAATCCGCTGTTTAGTCATAGATGGCGGGAGTGAGCGTATTAAGGAACCATACTTTTTTTTATGAGTTTGACATCTGACAACATTAATCAGTGCACATTGTCAGCAATTTCGTACAACAACATACATTTTTGCTTTGGTAATCATGTCTAGTTTTGTGCCAGTAAAAGAGCATATGCGGGAAGCTTTGCTTTTCTGGTTCAATTTGAAAAAATCGGCTGCCGAATCGCATCGAATGCTTATGAAGGCCTATGGTGACAGTGCTTTATCGGAAACAACGTGCCGAGATTGATTTCGTCGGTTCGAAGACGGCAATTTTGACTTGTGGGACAACAAGCGTGAAAATCGGCCTAGGAAGGTTGAGGACCATCAATTGCAGGCTCTTTTGGACCATTTCCATGCGCCTTCGTGCCATGGGGAAGATTGAAAAGATCGGAAAATGGGTACCGCATGAATTGAACGATAGGCAGATGTAGCGACGTCAAAACACATGCGAAATCTTGCTCGCCAGGCAAAAAAGAAAGTCATTCCTGCATCGGATTGTGACAGGCGATGAAAAGTGGATATATTTGGAGAATCCTAAACGCAAGAAATCGTGGGTTGATCCCGACCAACCATCAACATCTTCCCCAAGACCAAATCGCTTCGGACGGAAGACTATGCTGTGCGTTTGGTGGGATCAGAAGGGTATCGTCTACTATGAGATGTAGAAACCTGGTGAAACTGTCAATGCCCACCGCTACCACCAACAACTGATCAAATTGCACCGTGCTTTGCGTGAAAAAAGGACGGATTATCAACAAAGACATGACAAGCGGATTTTCCTCCACCACAACGCACCATCGAACACGTCAAAAATGGCCCGAACCTACTTGGAGACACTTAACTGGGAAGTACTACCCCACCCCGCTTATTCACCAGACCTGGCCCCTTTTGACTACCACCTGTTTCCGTCGATGGGCCACGCGCTCGCTGAGCAGCACTTCGATTCTTACGAAGACGTCCGAAAATTGCTTCATGAGTGGTTTGCCTCGAAAGAGAAGGATTTTTTTTGGCGTGGTATCTACAAATTGCCCGAGAGATGGGAAAAATGTGTAGCTAGCGAGGGCAAGTAGTTTGAATAAATTTGTTTTTGCTTTCTATGAAAAAAACATGTGTTTTTTTTTTGACTAAAAAATAGCGGATTTAAGCTTATACACCTGGTAAATATGGTCTAAAAAATATATATTGTATATAATTAAAATTCAATAAAAATTAAAATAAAGCTTTATTATACTTTTTATGTCAATTAAAATTTCTTTTTTTTTTAATTATCAAATTATTTGATTTTTTTTTTAAATAATCTCTTGGCATTATATGAATATGAATTATTTTAATTGTTTGAACTAGAGAAACTTTTTAGAGTGATCTAATATTTAATTTGTTGAAGAAACCAATTTGGAGCGAATAGATAATAGTACCAATTTGGAGCGAATAATCATAAATTTAATTAAAATGGCATTGTGTATTTTTCAGCGAAAATTCATTATTTAAAATGAGCACCACTTTTATTTCCAATTAATTTTATTATTATTTTTAATAAAATTGTCTTACAAATAAATATTTTCATTAATTAGAAATTACCAAAATAATTAATTATGTTAATTTTTTTCAAGTGCATATAAATTTTGTGCCCGTTTTACTCTAGATAAAATCCTCAACAATTTGTAAGGTTTGTTACATTGAAGTATTTTACATTACGTAAAATAAACTCACTCACGAAATATTATGTATCTACTTTTACATTTTGCCCCCATAGTAAAATATATTTTTCTTAAGACAAAAATTAAAAAATTTGTAAAAAAGAAACCTTTTTCAAAAATATAAATTTAAAAAAAAAATTTTCATCGTTTTTATAAACAAACGGTTTTCTTGGTTGAGTACAGCGATTAAGACATTATTCCCTTTAAATAAATACATTTAATAAATAATTATGAATTATTAATTTAATAAGTATCGGAAAACATTAAAAATGGACTTAATAATTTTTTTTTGAAAATTTATTAAATTTACTAAAAATAAATAATTTCTCTCTCGTATATAATATAATAACAAAAACAAATATTTCCAAAAAAAAAAAAAAATATTACCTTTTAAAAAAATATATTCGATTTTTAAGAATAGGGAGTTTTGACCAGTGAGATAAATGTTTTAAACCTTACAAATGTTTGCATAACTTTTATAAACTCAGCAAATATTATTTTAGTATTAGATCAGTATAAATTCCAATTTGTATGGTTTTTAGTGACCCAACTAATTTTCTTTTTTACTAATGAATTAACTCCTCTCCTCATCCCCCCTCCTCCTTTGGATCCAAAAACTATTTCTCCCACACTCATTTGTATTTTTATTTAAGAAAAAACCCCTTTTATTAATGATTTTGAAAAAACGTCCACATTTTTGTGTGCAGAAAATACCTTTAAGCGGGACAGTTAGGGAAAAGTGTATTGTGATGCATTGCTGCATCTGTAGCACAGTTATCAATAATTCACAAAATTTCCCATTCTGAATTTTGTTGATTTTCGAGAAGAATTAAAAATTTAATTAGGAGTTTTACTAAATTAAAAAATTTGAATTATTTTCAGTTAAATTAATTAATTAAACCTTTAAAATTAAATATATATAAATAATTAAAGATTTTAATTTAATATTTATATTATTTCGAAATTATGGGCATTTTTCTTTCATTTTTATTTCTGTAACAGTTTATTGAACCCCCTCCCCTCCCCACTATTTACCACATATTGTAAAAAACATATTTCCATATTATTATATTAAACCTTTTTTAAAGAATTTATTTATATTATTCTTTGCTTTTCATTTTTATTGTAGAGTTTTATTGAATCCCTGGACAATTATAAAAAAGTTATATTTCCTTTCTACAATATATTAAGTCACGAAATAACCTCGACATACTATTTTTAAGACCATTTATTAATTTCAAGGGAAAAATCAAAAAAAAAATGGACAAAATTATGAATATTTACAAAAAAGATTTAATTATAATTTCAAAGAGTATAATTTGAAAAGAAAAATGCCTAATTCATAGGAAAATATATTTTTTTAATTATATTTAATCAATAACATTTACGCTTACTAACGATTTTTAATTTTTTGTTATTTATTTATTGATTTTGATTTGTTAATTTTCAGGACTGCAATTGCAATTATCACCAGAATCAGATATACACGATTGAACAAGATGTTAAGATCTCACAAGTCCCTCCTTAATGATAAACCGATTATCATTAAGGATGATTATGCATTATTAGGCACCACAAACCAATCAAAACAGAACAGTTTTCAATTACAGTCCAAAATGGACGGTACTTTTTTTGCATTTTATCATAATTTTATATATTTGAATAACATTAAATTATTATCGACTGCTCCCCTTAGAAAATATTCAAGCATTGTCAAATACAGGGCCCCGGTTATCTTTCTTTCTGGCTGAATCTTTCTGGCTGATCTTTCTGACTGATATTCTAGCTGATCTTTCTGACTGATCTTTTCCTGGCTGATCTTTCTGGTTGATCTTTCCGGCTGATCTTTCCGGCTGATCTTCCTGGTTGATCTTTCTGGTTGATCTTTCTGGTTGATCTTTCTGGTTGATCTTTCTGGTTGATCTTTCTGGTTGATCTTTCTGGTTGATCTTTCTGGTTGATCTTTCTGGCTGATCTTTTTGGCTGATCTTTCTGGCTGATATTATTGGCTGATCTTTCTAGCTGATCTTTTAGGCTGATTTTTCTGGCTGATCTTTCTGGCTGATCTTTTCGGCTGATCATTCTGGCTGATCTTTTGGCTGATCTTTTGGCTGATCTTTCTGGCTGATTTTTCTGGCTGATCTTTCTGGCTGAATTTTCTGGTTGATCTTTCTAGCTGATTTTTCTAGCTGATCTTTCTGGCTGATCCTTTTGGCCGATCTTTCTAGCTGATTTTTCCTACCTATCTTTCTGGCTGATCTTTCTGGCTGATTTTTCTGGCTGATTATTCCGGGTGATCTTTTCGGCTGATCTTTCTGGTTGATCTTTCTGGTTGATCTTTCTGGTTGATCTTTCTAGTTGATCTTTCTGGTTGATCTTACTGGCTGATTTTTCTGGCTGATTTTTCTGGCTGATCTTTCTGGCTGATCTTTCTGGCTGAACTTTTCTGGCTGATCTGGCTGTCTGATCTTTTCGGCTGATCTTCCTGGTTGATCTTTCTGGTTGATCTTTCTGGTTGATCTTTCTGGTTGATCTTTCTGGCTGATCTTTTTAGCTGATCTTTCTGGCTGATATTTCTGGCTGATCTTGCTGGCTGATCTTTCTAGTTGATCTTTTCGGCTGATCTTTCTGGCTGATCTTTTGGCTGATCTTTCTGGTTGATCTTTCTGTTTGACTTTTCTGGCTGATCTTTCTGGCTGATCTTACTGGCTGATTTTTCTGGCTGATTTTTCTGGCTGATCTTTCTGGCTGATCTTTTTGGCTGAACTTTTTGTCTGATCTTTCTGGCCGATCTTTCTGGCTGTTTTTTTTTGGCTAATCTTTCTGGTCGATCTTTTTGGCTGCTCTTTCTGGCTGATCTTTTGGCTGATTTTTCTGGTTGATCTTTCTGGTTGATTTTTCTGGCTGATCTTTCTGGTTGATCTTTCTGGTTGATCTTTCTGGCTGATCTTTTTAGCTGATCTTTCTGGCTGATATTTCTGGCTGATCTTTTGGCTGATCTTGCTGGCTGATCTTTCTAGTTGATCTTTTCGGCTGATCTTTCTGGCTGATCTTTTGGCTGATCTTTCTGGTTGATCTTTCTGTTTGACTTTTCTGGCTGATTTTTCTGGCTGATCTTTCTGGCTGAACTTTTTGTCTGATCTTTCTGGCCGATCTTTCTGGCTGTTTTTTTTGGCTAATCTTTCTGGTCGATCTTTTCGGCTGCTCTTTCTGGCTGATCTTTTGGCTGATTTTTCTGGTTGATTTTTCTGGTTGATCTTTCTGGTTGATTTTTCTGGCTGATCTTTCTGGCTGATTTTTCTGGCTGATTTTTCTGGCTGATCTTTCTGGCTGATCTTTCTGGCTGAACTTTTTGTCTGAACTTTCTGGCTGATCTTTCTGGCTGATCTTTTTGGCTAATCTTTCTGGTTGATCTTACTGGCTGAACTTTCTGGCTGATCTTCGGCTGATCTTTCTGGTTGATCTTTCTGGTTGATTTTTCTGGCTGATCTTTCTGGCTGATCTTACTGGCTGATTTTTTTGGCTGATTTTTCTGGCTGATCTTTCTGGCTGATCTTTATGGCTGATCTTTATGGCTGATCTTTCTGGCTGAACTTTTTGTCTGGTCTTTCTGACTGATCTTTCTGGCTGATAGTTCTGGCTGATCTTTCTGCCTGATATTTCTGACTGATCTTTCTGGCTGATCTTTTCGGCTGATCTTTCTGGCTGATCTTTTAACTGATCTTTCGGGCTGATCTTACTGGCTGATCTTTCTGCCTCATCTTTCTGGCTGATTTTTTTGGCTGATCTTCATTGCTAAGCTTTCTGGCTGATACATATTTTTGGGTGGTCTTTTCCATTTGCAAAAAATTAGAGGCCGATACTTCCGGATTACCTTTCACTGCCTAGGCGTAAAAAATTCAAAGCATTGTGATGTACAGGACCCATTATTTTTATATTTTAATTAAAATTATTTTTAAAAAAAACGTTATTCTCTACTTTCACTCACACAAAATCCTAAAGAACTTTTTTTTCTGTTACTAAATTATCTAGGCTATACAAAACAAATGTAATATTCCGAAAAGACCGCGTGCGCCTTGAACCAGACTGCCCAGATTTACTCTGCGGCAATTTTGTCTTTATAAATAAATAACAAAATTTCTCTTTCCAACACAAACCAATCGAGCTAAACTCAAAAAAATATAACACAAAAAAACATTTTAAAAAAATACAATTTATAAAAATTTATTTGAATTTTACAAAAATATATAAACAATTTAAAATTATTTATTATCAATTATAGACCTGGCATTACGTATGCAATATTATCGAGAGTATTTTGTAAGCATTCTTTTAGATCAGGTTTATTTTCAAATCCGGGTATTTGTGTTGTCAAGCACATAAGTGGTGATAACGAACAAAGTAAACTATCAAGAAGAACTGATACACTGCCCGATACTGTAATTTGTCCTTCATGCTCTTTGAGCCGTTGCCCAATAATTGTAAGGCTATCACCTAACAGTGTTAGATGGGCAGCTACATCTAAGAAATCCATTCCTGTCACCTTGTAGCCACCAGACGGAGCTGATGGGCTAGTCTTATTAGATGTCCCATGTCCGGATGAATGGATATCTGATGAATCGGTGTGCTGGCCCTGTTCACTTACTGAAGACGCACTCTTCTTCGACGATCCCATTATGCGATTCAACAATTTCACTCCACCTTTCGTTTCTTGTTGCTCACTCATCTTTGTCCGTTTGTTATTATAACGTTTAGCACGTCGTTTCCAATTGTATTTTTGACATGCTGGTACATTGGCCCACATTTCTCCCAATCGTCGCGAAATCGCCACAAAGTCTTTATGTAAATAGATATTAATATAAAATAGTTGAATTATTTAAGAGGGAATTTTACAACGAAAATTATTGTGCTGACTATTATACTTAATACCTAAACCAGGATTTTGGTTAATAACAATCTTCCGCGCATCCTTGGCCCAGAGCTGATAAGCTGTAAAACGAGATATTCCTTTATCTTTTCGATGAGCTTTAGTATATACAATCTATAACAGTAAGGAATAAGTGTCAAATATTTTCTGCGTCTGCCATTAAAGACAAGATTTGTTTGATTTTTTTACTCACCTTACCCTCTTTTAGTTCTTTCCTTTTCGTTGCCTCCGACATGTACAAACTTTGACGAACGGTCGGATCTATGAAATTTTCATCGTTTGGATCATTCTCCATTCCTGAGATATCTTTCATATCATCGGATTCTCCATTTGAATCCATACTATCGTCATTTTCAGACATAATATCATCATCCGATTTATCGCTTTCAGACAATGTTTCAGATTTATTAATATTACCGCACGGAGATTCAGTTCGATCAAACGTTGGCGATGCTACTTTTAATTGTATTGGTGCGTTATGTGCTTGCTTTTGAGGCGCATGCAATGGTTGTTTTGTTGCGTGCGCTTTCTTCGAACGCGGCTCAATTTCATCCGGTATCTGAAAATCCATTAATTTTGATGATTTTTTACGAACTCTTCCACTTCTTGATATGCCCATCACTTCTAGATCTCCTTCAAAATAATTAAAAAAAATTCTATTTAATAAGAATTTACGTGTCAAACGTACTTTAAACATTTTGAACAATAGTGAAAATTTAAAAATAACAACATAATGTGATATTATTGATTTTGTAAAAAATTAACTTGTTAACACGATAACGCGGATTGGCTGAAAAGGGATAAGGTTTTGTCCTGAGCCATGACAGTGAATCCTCACACAAATTATGGAAAAATCATTAAAAACAATTAACCTTTGGTTGTGTTTGATGTGTCCATTGTAGATTTAAGGAAAATTTAAACATGAGAAAATAACTATAATTAAAGAATATACCGAAACACATCAAATCTAAACAGAAATATTTGACAAACACATAATTGTATTCTGTTTTAGTGTAAATGTCAATTAACTAGCCAATTCGCATATTTTATAATGCAGGTGGCACCACTTTTGGAAGCAGACTAAATTTCCAATTAATTTTTAATAATTCTTTACAAATATTTTATGTGAAAATAAAATAATTGTAATAATAGATTTCATATAAAAAAAATTATTTAGAGGATATATTTTTTTGGAAATAATTCGTGAAATGGTATTAACCTCCAAAAGAAAAGTAAAGTTGTCGTCAATAGATGACGTTCGGAAATGTAAACAAATGGTTATATTTGGCGGGAACATAAAGCATTCTTCAGTAAAACAAACTTAGTTGTCATATTTACTAGTGTTAAATAGTAAACAGACAAAAGTTCGGTAGATAACATTCTGTTCAGATGGTTTTTGTGATATAATAATTTCGAAGAAAATTAAATTTCTATTGTTTTTGTTCATTATGGATGTACATCAGTATATGTGGGCAGAATTGTCCGAAATACCATCACGTTTAGAACAACTGCGAGTGGGAACAACTCCTACCAATGATGCAGCTAATGAGCCGACACCTGCTAATGTTTTGAACGTAACCATAGCGGATAGCTCTTTTAACAATATTTCATCAACAAGTGTGTCACCGGCACCGTCTCCGGATGAAATGATTATCCGGCAACGAGGCCGCCGTAACATTAGTGTAACATGGTCACCATCCGTATCGTCATCGACCACCAATCGACCGTCGTTTGAGAAAACACCAACAAAACCAGCTAGCGCAATGATACTCCGCAGTTCCCCACGTAAACGGCAATTGGTCGATATAAGCTTCTATTCGCCAGATAAAGGTATCACTGCAAGCTCTCCACGACGACCGTTTCCATATTACAGTGCGAAAAAACTCAAATTGGAGGATGTACCGATTGCTCGCTTGAATAAGGAAGCCCCACTTAGCGTTCTATTAAAGGGCTTAAGCCAAGATCAGCTAATCGAAATAATCGAAAGCTTAACGAAAGACGAACCAAAGTTAGAGGAACAAGTCCGTTCTGAACTGCCGATGCCAGACATTAGGTAAAAGTTGTTCAGTAATTAGTAATTTTTAGTTTATTTGAAAAAGTTCAGAAACTTTGTTGTTCGTTGAATGGATTATTTCTATTGCCGATTTCGTTGAATGGATAACAAGCTGTTGCCGATTTTTCGATGAGGAAACTCATTACATTTCTTAGTGTTATTAACTTTTGCAATTGGAACTATTAAAGATATTTTACAGATGTTGAGAACAATACCACTTTCCAAATTTAACCAATTAATTCAAAAGAATCTTTCAACATATTCTTATTAAATAAATTTATATCCTTTTTATTATTTAAAGAATTGAATCGTTTTATTTTTAAATCACTATAAACATGTGCCCCTTACACTATAAAAATCATTAACAATTACATAGTCCAATAAGTGTTCTCTTTTCATTTATTATTTGTTTGAAATCGTTATCCTGAATTACTTCTTAAAGTCTAATTTTAGCATTAGTATTTGACAATCAATTTACATTGAAGTCAGTAATTATTATTAATAATAAAATTAATTTTTGTTGTTTTTAGTCCAATGGAAGAGAAACTCATTCAAATAAAACGGAATATCTTCAAAAGTCTACCAACTTCCCGTTTGGTAAAGAAGACTGACAGTGCTGCCTATTCAAAAGCAGCTATTCACTTAGCAAATCTTAAGAAATTAATCGTTAATCAAAGCCGTCTACTGTACGATTCTATGCACTGGGATGGTTTACTTAACTATGTGTCCGTTGCGTGGAATTGCGTCCGTGCCACACCAATTTGGGATAATAACAGTCATAACATGTGTCGCCGGCAATGTTTTAAAGTGCTCGCATGGCATTGTAATGTCGCCTTGCAAAATTGCGGATCCCTGCTTACTGATCAACGTCTGCTTGAATTGGAAAAGGAATTCAAAGAAATGTCCAAAGACAGTGAAGATATGTCACCGTGTTTAAATGAAGTAGAAAAATTTATACAAAAATCAGATGCGATGGTATGAGATTTTGTTAAATTCTTCTATTATTTATTATATGTTCATTTTGTATTATTTATTTGTGCCACATTAATTGTTATTTTAATTAAAAAAATATATAAAAAATAAAACATTAAAAATATATGTGTAATTTAACTGATATCGCTATATTCAAGAATATAAATAATTATAGTTTAAATTAAATTAAAATGATCTCCACAATAAGAGAAAGAAAGAAAAGTCCTTTAAATAAATGAAAAAATTGCCGAAAATTATTTTTTAATAACAAATTGTGAAGATCGAATTTTATTAATTATTATTATTAGGATATAAACATTTTCTATTCAATTGTAGATTATTTCAATAAACGATAATTTTGCCCACTCCATTACTGGGTATCATTTTTATGTACAATATTTGCATTTTTACTGTATACATTTTTGTCTAAATAACCAAAACGACAACTTTCGCATTCTTCGGCTAACAATTACAGACCAATTTCTTTGTTACCTCGCATGGCTGAAATTCTGGAAAAGATACTGGCTTTTTAGACTTACCAGATTCTTGCTTAGAAGCTCGTTACCCCCCTCCTCCCAACCAAAATCCCTAAAGGTGGGGCAGGCAGACTCTGACTATGCTTATGCCTCTACAACACGCTATACACGATTGTTACAAACACAGATTATGTGTATGTGGGCTGCTTATTTCCCCGGACTTACAAAAGGCATACGATCGTATCTGGTTAAGCCGAACGGTCATTTATCGTCAGAACGCATGACAGAAAATAGTATTCCGCAAGGTTCCCCTCTTTCCATGACCCTATTCAACACATACATTCACTCCTTGTCCCATGATCTTTTCTCCAAAGTACACTTTCTATATGCGGACGATCTATTGGTGCTGGCAGCAGAAGCGACAGCGGAGCAGGTACTCAACAACATCAGCGATGTCATCTCAACTGGAGCAGTAAAATTGGTGCATTTATAGATAATTCGAACCCACCGTATCTCCATATTTGTAGAAAACGGAAATGTAACTCAAAAATTTCGTGACAATCTTGGATATTACCTTTACCTGTGGTGGGAGATGGAGTCTGCAGATTAATAATACTACCAACCGAATCAACTCCATTCTTAATTTTGTGAAGATTCTGGTTGGTACTAAATGTAAAATTAGAACAAAATGAGGCAATCACAGTAGCCGACAACGACCTACTGGACGGAACGTTGCTCTATTCCCGCACTTTATGCGTCAGAATTCCAGTAGCATGGCAAAGGCAAGTTGAAGTAGCAGTCAATCGCCAGTGGAGCACACAAGACTTCACCGGTGGACTCTATCCTTATTAAAACTGGTCGAAAATCCGTCTCACACTACCTTTACACATCCCATATTACTCTCATATATAAAAACCTTTGCTCTACCGCCGAGTATCCTTTCACGATCTTCTAAAGCAAATCTCTTCCACCGCTTATATTCTAAAAGAAATTCATCCTCCATTTCCCTATTGATGTCTGAATTGAAAAGAGATCCACCAACCCTTTTATTCGACTTCCCAGGCTTCTTCCCGCACCGGGAGGGGAAACCCTGGTTAGAAGTGAAGTTGAGGGTGTCTACGTCACTCAGCAAGTGAAGTTGATGGTATCTACCTGATGAAGTTGAGGGTATCTACGTGATAAAGTTGAGGGTATCTACGTGATGAAGTTGAGAGTATCTGCGTGATGAAGTTGAGGGTATCTACGTGATGAAGTTGAGAGTATATGCCTGATGGAGTTGAGGGTATCTACGTGATGAAGTTGAGGGTATCTACGTGATGAAGTTGAGAGTATCTGCGTGATGAAGTTGAGGGTATCTACGTGATGAAGTTGAGGGTATCTACGTGATGAAGTTGAGAGTATCTACGTGATGAAGTTGAGGGTATCTACGTGATGAAGTTGAGGGTATCTACGTGATGAAGTTGAGGGTATCTACCTGATGAAGTTAAGGGTATCTACCTGATGAAGTTGAGGGTATCTACGTGATGAAGTTGAGGGTATCTACGTGATGAAGTTGAGGGTATCTACGTGATGAAGTTGAGAGTATCTGCGTGATGAAGTTGAGGGTATCTACGTGATGAAGTTGAGGGTATCTACGTGATGAAGTTGAGAGTATCTGCGTGATGAAGTTGAGGGTATCTACGTGATGAAGTTGAGGGTATCTACGTGATGAAGTTGAGAGTATCTACGTGATGAAGTTGAGGGTATCTACGTGATGAAGTTGAGGGTATCTACGTGATGAAGTTGAGGGTATCTACCTGATGAAGTTAAGGGTATCTACCTGATGAAGTTGAGGGTATCTACGTGATGAAGTTGAGGGTATCTACGTGATGAAGTTGAGGGTATCTACGTGATGAAGTTGAGAGTATCTGCGTGATGAAGTTGAGGGTATCTACGTGATGAAGTTGAGGGTATCTACGTGATGAAGTTGAGGGTATCTACCTGATGAAGTTGAGGGTATCTACGCGATGAAGTTGAGGGTATCTGCGTGATGAAGTTGAGGGTATCTGAAGTTGAGGGTATCTACCTGATGAAGTTGAGGGTATCTACGTAATGAAGTTGAGGGTATCTACGTGATGAAGTTGAGAGTATATGCCTGATGAAGTTGAGGGTATCTACGTGATCAAGTTAAGGGTATCTACCTGATGAAGTTGAGGGTATCTACCTGATGAAGTCGAGGGTATCTACGTCACTCAGCAAGTATCGTAAGGCAAACACCGATCCATCTACCTACAGGAAATTGGTCCTAGAACTGCTGGATTCCACACTTTTGATCACAGTCGCAGCGGTCGATGACCACAGAACATCCTTTGCTGTCATCCAGCTTGCTCATGTAGGGAATGATACCACGTAACAGGAAGTCAGCAAATGGCCTCATGGTCGTGGCGCTACAGAATGTCCTCTGGCTCTTGTCTCAGAGACACTACAATAATTTAAAAAAAAGTTGTCCAAATAATTCGAATAAATTAAAAATGGGTGAAAATTATTAAAGGCAAAATAGAAATGGAAAAATTCTAGACTTCTTCTTATCCCTTATTATTATTGTAAATAAAGCTGCGAAACAAAACAAAAAATTAGTTTATTTTCATTTATTTCAATAAAATTTTTAACATAAAATAAAAAGAAAAAAAATACAACAGACTACAAAATTACGAAATATATAAGTACACTTTTATTAAAAAGTGAATAACACGTCATTATTTATTGAATTTATGTTATTTCCGTTTGGTTTCGTTCTTTTTATATTGTATTTATTTGAATGAATGTATTTTTTTTTTGTTTAATTTTTAAATATCAATTAAAAATAAATAAATTTTCAGGAATGATTTTGGAATATCAAGTAAAGAAATAATTTTGAATATATCACAAAAATCGTAAACAATATTACAAATAATGGGTGAAAAATCGTCAACAAAATATATTAGAATATACAGATTGTACAAGAAACTTTTATAACAAAAAATATCTTAAGGGAATGATGGATTTGAAAAAGATCGATTTGATCGCTTAGTAATTATTTGTAATAGAAAACAAAATAAATTATGTTATGTAAAAAAAAAACGAAAAGGTAAAAAATTAGTACGTTTTCTCGTTATAACTTATCTTAATAGTACTGGTAAAGTACAAAAAAAAAATAGTTTTTTTAATTATTGGTCAGGAATGATAAAATGTTTAACAAATACAATTGGGCATGTACAATATGAGTAAGAACTTAAATCCTAAAATAATTACTGCTTTAAAAATGCATAATTAATAGCTAAAACACAAAAAAAAAATATATATATTAAAAAAAAGGCAACTTGGCATAAAAATAAAAACAGAGAATAAAAAGTCTCTTTCAGAATACTAAATTTGCAAAATGAGACCTGAAGCTGATATATTGTCTCCGGCGCCAGCAGTTTGTTTAGCAACTTGACAAACCAATACTGGCGCAACACAAATTTCATATTCAATCGCCTTGTTATCAACCGTGAGTATTTCCGACCAGCAGGGAACAGGATCCCTTCGTTCAACTTTAATTCGTTCTGGAATTTTCGTATCGCCAGTATAGCCATTTGCCGATGTGGCGAAACTATCGTCCAATATAAGATTGGCTGCATGCGGATTAATCTGCAAAAGTTACAATATTAAAAAAGAAAAATGTATTATAAAATTGAAAAATTTCTTATTTAATTACAAATTCAGTTCCGCAAACGTGTCTAAATGCGGTAAGAGCTGCTTTGGCGGCAGCATTTTTTGTATTCTTCCACTGTGAATCCTTTACTATTAATATTGCTTGATAGGCTAGAGTGTGCACATGCAATCGTGTGAGCATACGCGTTTGTTTATCAGAATGTTGATTTTGAAAATAATTTGTATTTATGCGTGTAAAAACTTTGCGCATTCGATCTAATGTGGCCGCAACTCTTGGATTCGAATCGGTAGCAAAGCTTACGCGTCCATGCTCTAGTACTTGTGCTAAATTGTCCAATTCTTGTTCGTTCATTCCAATCGAATCAGAATATGGTATTATGTGCTTTATTAACAATTGTAACAATTCAATTTCAACATAGCTAGCCATCTCGAAATGAATCAACGTTGAATTCGTTTGGGCAGCAAGCTGATTTTCAACTTTCTCAAGTCGGCCTTCTCGTACGCCTACAATAAAAGCCAACAACATTGAAAAATCAATTTTTTTCTTTCGATTATATAAAATATCTAATTGGGCCCATACCAGGTGCAAACTTAAAACTATCCATCATTTGAATACCGCTTACAACTAACAGTCTTGGATCGAACTCCTCTAATACACTGCCGAACATTTCCAACGAACTTATCTGTGGATTATTTTGATCATTATGCAAAATATAACGATTTGCACGCGGTGCCGTATATGGACCCCATTTCTCTCCTGATTTATATTCAAGTATTAAATGAATATCATCATCTTCAACCAAATCACCAGCAAATCTTAAATTCTCTGGTAAAAGTCTCTTCAATCTAAAATAAATATTTTTCAAAATGACAATCATTTAATATTATGTTTTTTCTATTTTATCTTAAGCAAACAAGATTAATTTTACATTTTAGCAATTTTTAAATAAGCTCATCAGAATTTCGATTAGAAAAGTAAAAATTCTTTTTTTTAACATTTGGCATTTTCGAATAAGCTATCATATAAAAATTAATAGATAGTCATGCATAGATAAGAAAATATTGTACACATTTCCAATACAAGTTGGTTGAGTATTTTATTCAAATGTGAAGCGAAATTTCCGTAAAAGTTACGTAATTTATAAAATGGAATGCAAATGACGAAAAAAAAACGAATTTACACACTTCAAATTCTCCGATCAGCTTTCACCAAAATTAATGACTTTTCAATTTCTAAAATTTCGCATGTATACGCTAATATGTATATATTAATTTAAATTCATTTTTTTTACGTTTTTTACATTAGAAACTCACAAATACATCCAAATATTATAATGTTTTTATAATTTTTGCACAAATTTTATTGTTTTTTTTATTTTTTTATTTATTGAATAGCAAATGATTTAAAGTAGAGATATAAAAATTAGAAACCCATTCACCGAGCATACTTGTGGGACATTCTCGATCCCAGGAGAACTTCGGCGCCTTCCTTTTGGAATCGAATACCCATTATGGGTGCATTTCCACCGATTTCCCAACGAATTTCGTTTTTGAACTTCGTTTTGGCATACGATATCAAGTTTCCGAACATATATTTGTCTGGAGTAAATCTCCTAAAACAAATATTTATTATTAAAGAACACTTTCAAAATGCACGCAAATTTTCGCCAAATGCAATGTAGAGTAACTCACTCGGCTGCAGCCCCATTTTTGAAATAAAATGCAAAACTTCGTAAAAATTCCTCTTCGTTTGTGACATCGTCCACTGAAAAGTCTGGTTCAATATTATGTGCGGCGTCTGTAAAATTCAAAAATCTCGTTGCACTAACAAAAAGGTCACTACAGCTGCCATAACCGACGGCTATTCGCGGTCGTACCGGTATACTTTCCCTGCTGTGACCTTCCAAAGCGAGGAGGCCAGCGAGCACTATTGTCAGCTTTTCAAATTGCTTGAATGACGAAAACGCATGAAAAAGTATCGAAAAAAGTGCCGCAAACACTGAACAAGCAGTAAGCCATGACATGTACTTGATCGCTGACATCTCAATCCACCACACACTTTATGCTTGGCTGAGAAACTAACACTCAATACAGTCTGCAATTCATCAAAATATATTCGCTTGCCGGAATGATAACAGGTAGGTGCAACGTCAATGAACTGTCGTTTGAATGTCAAAATTTTATTTCTTTTTTCCAACACTAGAGACATCTACGTAGATTATTCACAACTAACTCTGAATGTTCCCCGAAACTCAATTCCGACGACATCTGCTAATGGTATGGAATTATCGTCGTCCAAATTTTTGAAATTTTGACATTTTTATTGGAATGCACAAAATTCTGACGAAAAAGACAAAGCCAAACAATTTTATCGTGCGTTTCTAATTTTGTCGTTGTCGTCGCAATACTGCCATACATTTCAGGGTTTTCTTATATGGCAGAATCGTTGAAATTCAAATCAAAGACATACGGTTAAATGAACTTAAAAGTTGAGTAAAGCACTAAATATAAATAATTAATGCTTTAATCAACATTTAAATTAATCGTATGTCTTTGATTTGAATCATTAAATATAATAATCAGATGACGTTTACTTACTCATTGTAATTGCATTTAACTGGTTAATTAATAATCGATGTTTTTTTTTGTTTAAACTTGAACATTTTAATTCGAACTATATGTGATTTTAATAAAGTAGTACTACAACGTTAGATTATAGAAGAACTTCTATAATCTAACGTTGTAGTTAGATTATAGAAGTTCTAACAACGTTAGATTATAGAAGATATACCTCTACACAAAAATTCTGTCCAAATTTTATTGGCAATACATTCGTAAGAACGCATGCCCATGCAAAATAACAGAAATGGCGTAAATCAGTAGGGGACAATTCTAAACTTCAATATGCGATTAAAACCATTTTCATATGTGATGTTATTTATGCGTAAATAAATCGATTTTTTTAATATTGCCGGTTTTGTTGTTTGATGGAATTAGTTTTGGTAATTCTCAATCAAACACAATATTCTATTTTCAAATATAATTTTATTTATTTCACTATATTTTCATTTATTAAAACAGAATTATAAAGTGGAAGACCACAAATAAAAATATAAATTGCAAATTATTTGATTATATCAAAACAATTATGTTCACAAATAAAAAAAAAACCAAATAAAAAATGCAAAATGAATTAAATGAGAGAATTTGATATGTTGGAATCTAAACCATACCCTGTAAATTAGTAAATATAAATTTTAATGTTAAAACAGGCATTTGTAGATATTAAAAGCTTCATTATAATATAAATGTGTATTTGTGAATTAAAATGGTAATTTAAATAGATATGTGCATTTTAATTAAATTAAAAAAAAAACATTAATTACATAAAACGTCACATCAAATTCTTAAATAATATAGAAGTTTATTGTATGTAATATTATAGCAAATGCTTTAAAACTACATTAGAAGGTGGACAATTTAATGTACTTAAATAATTAACAACTAATATTCTAAAAAAAATTGAAAACATTATTATTTAGTAAATGCATTACAATATGGTCTAATAGAGCAAGCGAAAGCACAAATGCATAAAAATTATTTAAATAATAAGCTTACCGAACATACTTTATTTATTTTAACACAATGGAAAACAGACTGAAAAATTCGTTCCCTTAAATTTTTTTACACAAACTTTACGTACGCTGGCACTGAACTATTTTCTGGTAAAAATTAAACTGTCAACATCACATTTGTTTAAATTTATTCAATGACGAATTTTTCACTTTTTAATCACTTTTTAGACAAAATAAATCATTAAAAGCCATTTAAAAATATTTTAAACTAAATTTTTGTTAATTTCTGTAGTAAAAATGAAGATATGAACTAACCGAAAAAAGAAATTCCCGGCTTCCTCATTCCGTTGAATGACCAGCAATTCTTTATAATTTTCTCAAATCAAAACTTTCTATTAAAAATTGTCAACAATATAACTATTTATATAAATACTTACTCTTTTATAAATAATCCAAAAAACATAAAAACTACACTTTCACTTGCATTTTCCTATAATTACCAAAATAACAACTTTATAAACAATAAAAGTATACACGCATTTCGGTATGGTACCACTTTCATGGAGAATGGCGTATTTAAAAACTCTCCGAAAGTCTACAAAATTGAGGCGCTTGATATTTAATTGATATAAATTTTACGAAATAAATAATAAACCTAAAAGACAATAATTACATTTCATATCAAAAGATTATACAAAAAAATAAAAATTGCCTGTCGTTGTGTTTAAATTGTATTTTTGTTTCCAATTAGTGAATTAAAATTAATATAAATTATGCCTTTGCAATTCAATAAATTTCTATTATGAAAACTAGATGTCATGTCTTCATAAAAAAATCTACACAAAAGTATGCAAGCATTACGATTTATCGCTGCTTCTGCAATAATTCGGCCAGAGAATTGCGTATACATATACGAAAATCTGACGTACGGGTCTATTCAGATATTCTTTAATCTAAGAGTAGAACTTAGATTAAAGAAGAACTGGATAGGCCTCTACACAAAAATTCTGTCGGAATTTTGTGGCAATACATTCGTAGAACGCACACACATGCAATACAACAGAAACGGCGTAAATCATTGGGGGCCAATTTAAAAGTTCAGTATGCGATTGAAGCGGTTCGTTTAAAACCATTTTAATATGTGATATCATTTATGTGTAAAGAAGCAGATTTTTTAATATTGCAGGTCTTGTTGTTTGATGAAATTAGTTTTGTAAATATGTAATAAAACACAGTATTCTATTTTTAAATATTTATTTATTTATTATATATTTTCATTTTATTTATTTCACTAAATATTAACATATTTATTAAAACAGAATTATAAGGTGCAAGAGTATATAAAAATAGAAATTGCAAGTTATTTGAATATATTAAAACAATTATGTCCACAAATGAAAATTCATTAAAAAAAAGCATTCATTACATAAAATATTAAATCAAGTTGTTAATAAGATAGAAGTTAATTGTATACAACATTATAGCAAAATGCGTTAAAACTAAATTACAATGGAAAAATTCAATGTACTTAAATAATTTATAAGTAATATTCTAAAAAAAAGAAAACAATATTATGTAGTAAACGCATTACAAAATGGTCCATTCCAAAAATGCAAAATTAATGGTAATTTGAATAGGCATGTGACTTAAATTAAATTAAAAAATAAATATGTCTTAAAACAAAACAAAACAAAAAAATAGCAAATGCTGCTTAAAATAATTTACAAAAATATAAATTAATTTTTTTACACACACTTTACGTACGCCGGCACTGAACTATTTTCTGGTAAACATTGAACTGTCAACATCGGATTTGTTTACATTTGTTCAATGCAGAACTTTTCAGTTTTTCACCACTTTTTGGATAAAATATATCACTTAAACCCATTTAGGCACATCACAAATAACATTTTTGTTATTTTATTTACTTAAACTACAGATATCAACTTACCGAAAGAAAGAAATTCCCGGCTTCCTCATGTCGTTGTAGAAAAAACAATTCTTCACGAAACACTTCATTTTCTGTAATAAAAACTTCTTATTAAATGTTATCAATAATAAAACTATTTATAAAAATACTTACTTTTTTTTTAATACTTTAAAATACATAAAAACAACACTTTAAATTGCACTTTCAACACTTTATTATTTTTATCAATAATAAATTCTAAAATGACACCGCTAGTTATATTAGTTCGAGTTGTAATCACTTTCATGGAGAATGGCAGATTGTAAAACTCTCCGAAAGTCTACAAAATTGAGGCGCTTTATATTTGAATGATATTTACGAAATGAATAATAAACCTAAAATAGAATTCCATTTCATATCAAAAGATTGTAAAAAAAATAAGAATTGCCTATCGTTGTGTTTAAATTGTATTTTTGTTTTTAATAAGTGAATTAAAAAGAATATAAATTAGGCTTTTGCAATGTAATAATTTTCTATTACGAGAACTAGATGGCAGTGAGTGTCATGTCTACATAAAAATATCCACAAAAAGCTATGTGATAAATGCCAATTCTCGCCGCTTGGCATGTAATTCTTACACAAAATTGAGTATACATATACGGTAAGGGCCTACCCAGGTATTCTTTAATCTAAGGAGTAGAACACAAACATATAAGAATGACAGCGCTGATATTTGAAACGTCAAAATAATCGGCTGCCAAAGATTTAACCTTAGATTACGTATAATATAAGAATAGACAATTAAAGCGTCAAATTGAAGTCAAAAAACGGAATGCAACCTTAAAGCTTAGATTATAGAAGATGTAGATAGGCATCCCCACACAAAAATGCTGTTCAATTTTTTCGAGAAAATACAATAGTCGTCAAGTCGCACACACTTGCAAGATAACCTTTCACGAAACACTTCGTATTCTAAAATTCCTATTTACTATCGTAGAAGAATAAAACTATTTATTGAAAATGTATTAATTTATACTTAATTGTTCGTAAAATATTTAAAATTTAATAAAATCACACTTAAATTTTCAGTTTGCGAAAAGTATCTAAATATGAACATTAAGAATAAAAACAGTATGCAAGCATTTCATGTAGAATGGCGTTTTTTAAAACTCTCCGAAAGTCTACAAAATTAAAACGCTTGATATTAACAAAACAAATAATAAACTTAAAATACAATTGCATTTAATACCAGAAGATTGGGGAAAAAATTAATGTTGCCTTCTGTCGGGTTTAAACTATATTTTTGCTTAGAATAAGTAAGTAAAAATGGATATTAATTTAGAAAAATGTCTATTACGAAAACTAGATGTCAGTGAATGTCATGTCTACATAAAAAAATCTACACAAAAGTATGCAAGCGTTACGATTTCTCGCCGCTTCTGCAAAAACAATAGACCCTCACATATACGGAAATCTGACGCATTCTTTAATCTAAGACTTTAACCTATACAATACGACAAATTTTGTATTAATTGTCGCGAAAGTTCCCAGAAAAAGGATTTTTAAGATTGGCTGATGTCAATTGGCCTCTAAGATAGTGCGATTTGACGCCTTTGGAATTTATATTGTAAAACTATGTAAACTATAATATTTACGTAGACGGTTTTTGAACTTTAGAGCATTTAAAAACTAAAACACCTCAACTAATAGCCGAGCTGCAGCCTAGAATGTGTAAAAAATCCTTGAAAATAAACTCAAAAGGAGCGTATATTACATTATATATAATGGCAACGTTTACACAATATAAATTAATAAAACTATTATCAAAATCTGAATGTAAAGTGTATTTTATTAAATGTTAATGCTTTTTCAAAGCACATATTTTATAACTAATTTTTATACATGTAAATAGTGAAAATGAGGAGTTATCTTATAGAAATGCTTCCAGCTATTCTCCAACGGTCATCCAGTATATGTTGTAAAAAAGGACTAGTTTTATAAAAACCTAATTTTTTAATTTAAAATTACTTTATTTTTATTAATATTTCAGAATTATTTATACAATTTAACAATTTTATTTTACAACAAAACACAATTTTTTATTCAATTTTATATTGTATCACAGATGAAAAAAGAATGAAGACACTTTTGTGAGTATTTTTTATAAAAAAAAAACTATCTAAATCTATTTTGTATTATTTATTTTATTATAACCTATTATAGATTTACTATTAACTCGTGTAAAAATGTAAGGATTATTTTCCGTTGGACATTTGAAAACTGTGAATTCTTTTGACCAGTTACGAGATTTGTTTCCTTCCGGTTCCATCATATTATTCCACATTGCATTGGCAACTGTTGCAAGTAAATTCAAAAATTTTTTTTTATTATAAAACAATGGAAAAAAACCACTATTAACTATGATGAAATGAATTATAATTTTAACCTACTTCTGGCATATCCAATTTGGCTAAGATGGAAACAATCTGGAGCTAAATATCTCAAATTAGTATATCCTTTTTTTGTTTTGGGGAAAACAATTCCAGTTGTAGAAATTTGCTGATTAACCGTAAATTCCTAAATGGAATGATTCAAATTTTTTTTTATATGTGACAATGAAAATTTTGGAAAGAATATTTACATTTGTGTTAAATTCATCTCTGTAGATTATTTTTCGCTGACGATCTATCCACTCGTCCATTATTTTGAAAAGTTTTGGCCGAAGTCGTCTACCATTCTTTCCGAATAAGCAAGGACAAGAAAATAATAACGTGGGTAGACATTCATCTGGCAGGCCAGTATATTCGGTGATTAGTTTCAGATTGGGTGGTGCCAATATATTTACCATCAATCTAGGTACATTATCTCTAAGGTATCGGAGAACTGCCACCAGATCCTTTTCGTACTGATTCAATACTAAATCCAGACGTGGATGATAGCACAGATCACCACAGAAGTCATTTGGACCAATCAAAAAATTTATAAGTTTCCAATGGTTTTTCATATCGACTTTCGGATCGGATTTCATTCGTTGTAATAAAATTTTTGCCGAATATGGCATATCACGAGACATTGCACCTCCTTCGCCAACATTAAATCTATAAAAAAAAAATTGGAAATATTTTTACAATCAATAAAATTATATTTAAGAATTTTTATTAATTTTTCATTTAAAATTGTACATTTTTGTTCAATACTTATCCGAAAAGTAAATGGGTCTGAAAATTTTTTTTATTTACTAACCGAACACTTATTTTTATGAGATACTAAAAACTAATAATAGTTTTTATTAGAAATAATTATCATAACAACTCTCTAAATTGGGATAGTGTAAAAAAAAGGATTATTCAGTATATAATTCTTTATTTTAATGTAGAAATTTATACAATATATTATTTAAGATAAAATTTATTCGAGATTTAAGTTTGCCATTTTATATTAAAATTATTTAACTGGCAAACTATGCGTTAAAATTATACAAATTTTCTACAAATTATATTTTTCGATTTTCGATTTTTTGTGGCGTTATGTTGGTACTCATGTATCTCACTTATGCCGACAAGTTCGGTCATTTTGAATGCTCAGTTAATTTTTGACAGCTGCTTTGCTTGCACGTGTTTTGGCTCGTCTTCGATTTTTGTCCAATCCAAAAAATGGATCAAAGAATCTGTATCAAATTTTGTGTGAAAAAAAAAATTAATTGCGCGGACACATTTCGAATGTTGACTGTGGCATATGGTAAAGCTACCTTGGACCGAAGGAACGTTTATCGGTGGTACAAAATGTTCTCAGAGGGCCGAGCCAAGACCGAAAAAAGCGCGCCAAATTCGGTCGAATGTGAAGGTTTTTCTTACAATTTTCTTCGATTGCAGGGGCGTGGTGCATCATGAGTTCTTGCCACAGGGTAGACCAGTCAATAAGGAATATTACCTGCAAGTTATGCGCAAGTTGCGTGAAGCAATCCGCCAGAAACGCCCGGATTTGTGGAAGAGCAAAAATTGGCTTTTGCACCATGATAACGCCCCTTCTCACGCATCGCTGCTTATGAGCGAATTTTTGGCTAAAAACAATATACTAATAATGCCGCAGCCACCGTATTCCCCAGATCTGGCCCCTGTGACTTTTTCTTGTTCCCGAAACTGAAGAGCCCCATGAAAGGACGATGCTACACTACGATTGAGGAGATAAAGACGGCATCGAAGGAGGAGCTGAACAAGATCATAAAAAATGTTTTTTTGAAGTGCTTTGAGGATTTGAAAAAACGTTGGCGCAAGTATATAGATATTCATGAATAAATAAATAATTTAGATATTCATGAATAAATAAATAATTTTTGAAAAAACACAAAATTCGCGATACTTTTTGAACAGACCTCGTATGTTAGTAAGGAAAATTAGTACATATGGGGATCTGAAAATCCTCAAGTCATTATGGAAAATTCATTGTATTCTGTATGGTGTGAATTTTGGTCTAAAGATGTCATTGGTTCGTATTTCTCTAAAAGTGATGGAGGAGAGACCGTTACCGTCAATTCTGAGTTGTCAAAGATTTCAATTTTAACTATGTCTAATTTAACACCACAAGCCACAGAACACCTCAAATTTTGCCATTATTGCGCGAAAATTCTCTGGACACATTTTGCCGGAATTTGGTATTGTCAATTAGTCTCAAAAATCATGCAATTTAACGGAATTGTTTTTTTTTTTTAATTATTATATAAAATTTTATTTATGCAAAGAACTCACAGAGTATTTATTCTGTCAACTAATAGTCATCAAAAACGAATTGAAAAGAATCCTCCTTCTGCAAAAAGTATCGTGGCAATTATTTGAATAGAAACATATTTTATTTGTGATGGCAAAATTTATATAATATAATAAAAGTAAAATTTGATCAAAAAATCTGAAAATTAATTGTATTTTATTTAATTTTATTTTCCATAGCATATTTTTGAATAATCTGTTAATTAATTTAAAAGAAAAAATTCAACAAATGACTCTTGTATCAGAGACCTTACATACAATAACAGCAATAAAATATTACTAAATAAATATAGATGCATATGGTATATTTAAAATACTAGAATTTGTTTTTTGTGCTTTTATTAATTCAATTTTACAAAATATCTTAATCTATATATTATATTTTTATACCTAAAAACCATACATATAATATAGATAACTTTTTCTATTACAATAATTCTAAGTCATCAAAAAATACTATCACAATTCAAAGAAGGTGTGCCCTTATTATTGTAAAGAATTTCTCTTCTTCATAAGATTGAAAAATAAAGGTTTCCTTGAAAGTGGACTATTTTCCCGTGTTATGATATAGGGATTATCATCTGTTGGACATTTGAAAACCGTGAATTCCTCTTCCCATGTAAGTGATTTTCCTCCAATTGGCTCAAAAAGTGCATTCCACATTGCATTTGCATCTATATTGTACAATTTATAAAATGATCATGAAAAAAAAATTCGAAATGATATTAAAAAAAAAAATGAATTTGATTTAAAAATAGAATTTATAAAAACACTAACTTCTAGCATATCCTAATTGACTAAGATGAAAACAATCTTCAGATAAATAATTCAAATTGGCATCGCCATTTTCATGTTTAGGAAATTCAAGTTCTTTTGTGAATAATTGTAGAATTACAGTAAAATTCTTAAATTAGAAATATAATTAATCAATTTTAAATAAATATCATTAATACAATATTTAAAATGTGTGTATGCATACATCCGTATTAAATTCATCCATATCGACAACTTTTTGCTCGACTTCCACAAAGTCGGTCATGATTTTGAATAATTTCTGTTTGACTCTTTCTCTTTGAACCCCAAACAGACATGGACACTCTACTCGTAAAAAAACCATGCATTGATTTGGTATTCCACTGAATTCGGTAATGACTCTCAGATTTGGAGCAGCTAAAATGTTAACTAAACTTCTAGGTATATTGTCTCTTATAAATCGTAGAGTTGCGATTAGAGTTCGCTCATGTCGAATCAAGACCTCTTCGGGATCACGCAGATAACATGATTCACTGCAAATGTCATTCGGTCCAATTTGGAAATTAATCAGCTTCCAGTGATTTCTCATATCAACGTTCGGATCATTCCTCATCCGTTCGTATAGTGTTTTGGCAGCATATGGCATATCTTGAGACATTGAAGCGGTATCGGCTACGTTAAATCTGCCCAGAAAATTATCTTTATCAAATTACATATCCACAGCATATTCAATACATAACCACATAGAACGGATATTTTTACATGCTCACACAATTGGATTTTTGCAATTTCTATTTTTCACTATAATCGGTTTTTAGAGAATACAATAAGTAAATTTTTATGTACATGTATAAGTTCCATTAAGTATATTAAAGCAATAATTCACTTAAAAAACATTTAAACATCTTCACCATAACACATATTAAATCACATAATTTATATAAAAAGAATTATTTAGTTTATTATGAACATTTTCGTCTTTTATAAATTTACAAATTAAATAATAAAAATAAATTTTTTCTTCATATTTTTAAAAAAAAACAACAACAAATTATCACATAATTTACACAAATAACACTGAACATTTAGTAATAAATTATTTTAAATAAAAAAATCACCATTGAAAAAGCAAATATAAAAAAAATGAATTTTTTCAACAAATTCACCAGAGGGTGAATTTTAAAGACCACCATTAACCTCTGAATTTAGAGTATAAAGTTTGTAAACGTATAAAAAAGATATTTTTATACTATTGTCAGTAAGTATTTTTATACACCAAACAGTAACACGTTGTGGATGCACTTATTTCTCATGGATTTTCTGATCCCCAAATACGACAATTTTGTCCATTAACCACGCCATATTGACCATATTTACAATAAAACAACCCATCGACGTTTACAACGGCGACGGCCTTGGATTTTTTTAAATAATTATCCTATTCTAGAGGTAACATCGATGGGTGTTTTCGTTTACATACACGTGTGTCCCAAAAACAACAGGAATTTATATTTAAATCATACAACATGCAGCGCCATCTATTGAAAATTTGTAGCATTAAAAAGATACATTCATCCTTTTTTAAACGCACCTAAATTCATGTAATCGGATGACAGATGTAAGAGTTTCGGGCATTTCAAAAAAAGAAAAAGTGTGCTTATGTTACAAAACAAAAATGGCTGGGATGTCATCATAAAATGCTCCTTTCATCTTGGTTTTCAGTTTTGGAAATAGAAAATAGTCACATGGTGATAGATCAGGCGAATACGGAGGGTGGTTGATGAGAGAAATCCATTTTTTCATAAAAAATTCGTTCACTTTTTTGGTCTTCGAGGATTGGAAAAAACGTTGGTACAAGTGTATAATATCTGGTGGGATTTACTTTGAAGGGAACAAAATAGATATTCATGACCAAATAAATAATTTTTGAAAAAACACAAAATTCGCGATACTTTTTGAACAGACTTTGTATTCTTCAAAAAATTGGGTGCACAGGAAAAATCATTACGGAGTCTTAGAAACTTTCGAGAGAAGGTTCTTCCCAGAAAATCTATAGTGGCATAATTTATGGTCCCAAAAACCGATACAGAACTTGCTTCTGAGGGAGCAACCGCATACGCTAGGGCTTTAAGGGCATGCCAGAATTGTCGAACTGTAAGACAGCAGCATGAAACCGTTACGTCTATCGTTTTACGAGTCTTATCTGTCGTTACGTATTGTTCGAAAACTTAGGCTCTCAAGAAAAACCACTGCAAACTCTTAGAATTGTTCTAGAGGAGGATCCTCCGAAGAATCTTTTGCCCCCAACATGAGAATAAATGATTCCGCAACCTGCTTAATGATGAGATTACGAAGCACTACTATAACCACGTTATTGCAATTAAAATCCAGCTCAATATGCAGCGATGCGCTGGACACTAAGTCTTTATAGGATGAAAAATATCCTGCTCGGAAAGCTTGCAGTTGCGTCATTTATGACGAGGCAGGCCCTGTATTTAGTATTGCGTTTAAAGTGACGTCAAGTCCCAGAGACTAAGACAGGCTTTGTGCTTTTAAAGGAGCAACGCCGTTGCTCAGAGCGCCAAGGACATGCCGGGATTGTCGAACTGGAAAATCGCTACCTAAAACAGGAACGTTCGGTATTCTTTGATTTATTGTTTGTAGCAAACCTAGATGAAACTCCCGATTGTCCCGCTCTTGATGATGATGCATAAAAAAAACGTCAAACAATTAAATCATTTTTAGTGTTTTAAATTTTTATTTTATTGTAAAATATCATTAAAAGAGAAAGTTTCATTATCAACTTTTTCAAGTTATTAATTTCATTTTCTGTACAATAAAAAAACAAACTTTGATCAAAATTATTCGCTGATTCATTTATATGCACATAATATACAATTCGAAGCTTAACTTTGAATGAATCGAAAAAAATAAATAAACAACTGTATTTATAAGGAAATAATATCAGAAAATTTCATATTCATTATAAAACCTCAAATTTATTGTAAATTCAAAAGCGTACAATGAATGGTGTGCTTTAGTAAAGAATTCCCCACAATTATGCTTTGCATATTGGAAGACATTTTTTTTTCATCTTTAGATATTATTAACTGTTTGCAATTGTACCCTTCATGAATAATAAATAATTACATTTTTTATTGTAGTCGATTTAATTTACTGCAATGAATTAATTTTATATAAACACATATGCACATATATTCATAGTAATATCTAAACAAATAGTAAATATTTTTACAAGACAATAACAGTAAAGGTTTTATTTTAAATCGTCTTGACTTTGACCTTCAATTTATTTAACTTATTCGTATTATTTCTCGTCATAATGAGAGTCCATCGAAACTATTTATTCACCTGCACATATGAACAAATTTCGATACATTAGCATATATTGTGATTAACCCTGACTTTGGCGTGTGGAAATTTATTTTATAATCAGGAAAAAATGCTTAATCTTTTTTCCATTAAATTTAATTGTATTTGAACAAAATGTTAACAGGAATATGCAAACCAAAGAAATGCGGAGGTGCTAACAAATGTATTTAAAATAATAATTTTTTTTAATAAGGAAATTGAATTCGAATATTTTATATGGTTGATTGGTAAAAGTTGATGAAGGTAGACTAAGAGAGTTTTCCCTGTCGGGGATTCGTTTTTGTACAATCTCAATGACAGCATAAACCTTCGATTAGGTCGAACCACGCCAAAAAAATTCCTTCTCTTTCGATGCAAACCATTCATCAAGCTATTTTCGGACGTCTCCGTAAGAATAGAAGTGCTGCTCAGCGAGCGCGTGGCCTGAATTTGATCAGTTGTTGGTGGTAGCGGTGGGAATTGACAGTTTCACCAGGTTTCAACATCTCATAGTAGATGATAACCTGCTGATTCCACCAAACGCACATTTGACAACTGAATTTGATCAGTTGTTGGTGGTAGCGGTGGGCATTGACAGTTTCACCAGGTTTCAACATCTCATAGTAGATGATAACCTGCTGATTCCACCAAACGCACATTTGACAACTGAATTTGATCAGTTGTTGGTGGTAGCGGTGGGCATTGACAGTTTCACCAGGTTTCAACATCTCATATTAGATGATAACCTGCTGATTCCACCAAACGAACAGGTTTCGTCCGAAACAATTTGGTCTTGGGGAAGATGTTCAAGGTTGGCCGGGATCAACCCACAATGTCTTGCGTTTAGAATTCTCCAAAAATATCCACTTTTCATCGCCTGTCACAATCCGATGCAGGAACAACTTTATTTTTTGTCTGGCGAGCAAGATTTCGAATGTATTTTGGCGTCGCTCCATCTGCCTAACGTTCAATTCATGCGGGACCCACTTTCCGATCTTTTCAATCTTCCCCATGGCACGCAGAGGCATGGGAATGGCTAGTTGAGTAACACCCAATTGCTCCGCGAGCATTTTTTTCGATTGGGTATCGTCTTCGTCCAAAAGAGCCTGCAATTGATGGTCCTCAACCTTCCTAGGCCGATTTTCACCCTTCTTGTCCCACAAGTCAAAATTGCCACCTTTGGACCGACGAAACCAATCTCGGCACGTTGTTTCCGATAAAGCAATGTCACTATAGGCCTCCATAAGCATTCGATGCGATTCGGCAGCCGATTTCTTCAAATTGAAGCAGAAAAACAGAGCTTCCCGCATATGCTCTTTTTCTGGCACAAAACTAGATAAGGAAAAATGTAGGTTATTGTACAAAATTGCTGACAATGTGCACTGATTAATGTTGACAGATGTCAAACTCATAAACAAAAGTATGGCGTGCTTATGATAGCTTAATACGCTCACTCACGCCATCTATGACAAAATCGCTTTTAATTAAGCTTATACTTCTGGTATATACGAATTTTCTTGAAGACAAAAAATACCGTGGAATTGCAATGAACAAATACCCTCATCTGCAGACTCTTATCCACTTATTAATTTAAAATGAAACTGTAAATCCTGTTATTTTAAATGTGTATTCAAACGCTTTTAAAATTAAAAAACCGTACAATTTTACTTTAAAAAATTATTAAAATTCAATACAAATACTTTGGATCATAAAAAAAAACAAAGAACAATGACACGCAAATCAAATAAAACAAAGAATAATGGGCTGTATGGCACGTGCCATCGTTTTGTTTGAACCACACGTCGTCCTTATCCATATCTTAAAATTTAGGCATAAACAACTGGATTATCATTTCGCGATAGCGAGCTTCATTAACTGTTTTGCCTAACCAGCTGCCATTTGCGAAGAAGAATGGTTCGATGATGCCTCCAGCCCGAAATCCGTACCAAACAGTAACACGTTGTGGATGCATTTATTTCTCAACAACCACTCGTGGATTTTCTGAATCCCAAATGCGACAATTTTGTTGATTAATCAAGCCATCAAGATGAAAATGAGCCTCATCGCCAAAGATGATTTTGCTCAAACTGTAGCTGCCAAACCTTCATTATTTTTAAAATATTGCTCAACAATGAAAACGCATTGTTCTTTCGTATAGCGCTCTATGTTAAATAAACCTAAACTGTCAGAATTCAATCTGTAATTTTTTGTCATTGCCAACACTTTACCGTATAAATGGAGCAAAGTTGAAATCTTGCTTGATGTTTCGGAGACCCTATAATATATGATATTACAATTCAATGGTTCTATAGTATACTATTCCAACTCAGAGCTAAAACTGCTTCCATTGGAAAATAATGTGAGTAAATTTCTCATCATAAAAATGATTCGATGATCCGATTTAATTTTTTGTTCTGTTTTCAGAATATAATTAGAAAAGTAAGTATTGTAGAAGTTATGTTCCATATTTTGAAATTTAAAATTTTATATGCAAATAAACGAATTCATAGCAACAACAAAAAAAAATTTATTTAGTTTCTAATTTTAAATTTTATTATTTAAATAACTTCGAATATTATTTTAAAAATGTGCGCCTAATCAATATGTACAAATATAAAATTACCCCCAACTAAAAGTGATGGCGTTGAGCATGCATGCGATGCATTGCACTATGCATGCGTGCAAGCTTTAAAGTTGCATTCCGTTTTTTGGCTTCAACTTGGCGCAAATCATATCTCGCAAATCGATATTTTCAGGTAGTAGAAAATATTGAGTTTACTGACATTTATCCTGTCTTCGCCGGTGTGCCTCAGGGAAGAATCTTAGCTTTAATCCTTTACAACATTTACACCCATGATATTCCTTGTCGCAGTAATATCCTGACCTCAACATATGCTGACGATACAGCCATCCTTACACCCTTCCATAGCCACCAATATCCTACAGAACCACATGCACTTCTTAGAAACCTGGTTCAAAAGGTGGAGAGTGGCGGTAAATGAGCAAAAATCTGCTCATGTACTTTCCCTGATAAAGGGTTTTCGAATAAGAGTGATACGATTTCTTTTTTTTTTAAAATACACTAATTGTTAAGGAAATTCAAATGTTTTTTATTTAATGTGAAGTACAATCGATATAATTAAATTCTAAATAAAACGTCATTCAAATGGCCTCCACGACTTCTTTTGCAGGAACGAATTCGTAACCCAATTTTCGAGCACTTTTCCTAATAAATCAAGTCGTATGTCATGAATAGCACGTGCAATATTGACTTCTTAAGCTTGAAGAGAGTCTGGTTTATTGCTAAAGACCAATGACTTCAAATAACCTCACAAGAAATAGTCTAATGGTGTTAAATCACAAAATGGAGGCCATTCAATGTCACAATTTCTTGAAATAATCAAATCTCCAAACTTTTCTCGCAATAATTCGGTTGTTGCACGTACTGTGTGGCACGTAGCCCCGTCTTGTTGGAATCAGATGTTGTCAAGATCAACTTCTTCCAATTTCTGCCATAAAAAGTTGGTTATCATCGATCTATACCGCTCTCCATTGACAGTAACGGTGTCACCAGCTTTATTTCGAAAGAAGTACGGACCGATGATTCCATTACACCAAAAACCACACCAAACTATCAATATAGGTGAATGTAATGAGTGTTCATGAATAATTTGTGGATTTTCTTCGTACCAGAATCGACAGTTTTGTTTATTTACCGTTGCAAAAGCGCACGAAAAGTTGCAATTGGAGAACGATTATTTTGATAATAAAATTGAATAATTTGTAAACGTTGTTCTTGCGTATATCTCTCCATGATAAAATTGTAAACATTACTGAATACAATGAAAAAAAATGACAGATCATGACATATTACAAATGGCCGAAATGTCACTTAGAAATCATATCACTATTATTGGAAAATCCTATATAATCCTAAACGGCAGTTATATTCCACAAAAAAACTTTTACATATGTTCACGTCCTTGTATTTGGATTCGTATAAATCTGCTTGTTAATAGTTGTAAGCAGTTGTAGATATCAATAAAATGAAAATAAAAAATCCTTACTCCATAATCTAAGGCATAAATCGTTTTCTTAGAAAGAGCTGTTTTTGGTATTGAGGGAGCTACACGGATAAGTATACCATCTACCAATCAGCGGAGATAACACTGAACGAAAGCGCAACTTATTGGCCATTGAATAAAGCACTTTCGTCAGCGGGTGCCATCCGCAACAGACAATATCACCCTGTTGATTGGTCGTATGTTGTAAATTTCTTATTTTTGTATTTTTCTTTCTTTTGCCTTCTTTTTTTCATTAACATTAGCAATAATTCTTCAGGTAATTCTTACAAACCTTAACCTTTCAAAGGAATAAACTTTCAGTAATATAAACACTTAAAAGTCTGATCAATACTCGATATTCACCTGCAATGGTCCTTCAGTGTAACTGTACTGTATTGGCACACAGCGGTATATTAAATTTATAAATACACTGTGCCTTCAGTGTATAAAGTAGTGTATTGGCAAAATGCAGTATATTAAAGTTTGTAGTAGGCTTTTGTGTGGAATTGTTAAGTTAACTTTAATGTTTTTGTTTGAAAATTGGTTGAGATCAGTTTCTTCTTAAATTCTTATTAGACTTTTTATTTATAATTATTGCATATTTAGTTAATGTATTTAACTAAATATTTATTTTTGAATATTTAACATTTTTAATTTTGTTTTTTTTCTTGCCGGTTTTGATCAAAACTATTTACGAGTTCCTTAAAATTTCTACTTGACAATTATGTACTTATATATCGTTACTTTTTATATAAATAATTTTGTTTATTTTATTTGTTCGATAATTTTTCATGTGGATACTTCGGCGTATCGTAATGTTTGTCATTAGCATCAACTGTGTTTTCGCGAAATAAATATTGATGAAGTGGTGGAATCAGCTTCAAAATAAAGTCTCGAAAAGATGGACGCCATTTGTCTTCATATAGTTGACCACTTCCATCCTCCATATGCGATGACTCTTACAAAATTGGGTCCATTTTCGATACCGACTAATTTTCATTGTTGACATTATTTTGATGTTCCTGTTAAGCTATCATCGGGCGCTTTTGATTCCAATATTTTTATTCCGTTTCCTTAAATAGATGATGATATGAGATCCGTAATGGTTCATTACTATTATTCCATAAAATGGATATTCTGAGATGGTCCACTAACAAAAGAGTTCAATAATTCCCTTATAAATTTCGTAGATGGCTTGAATTGCAATATAATTACGAATCTATATCTCCAAGAAGAAAATGATGAAATTTTTTGCGATTTGCATAAATGTTCATGGTTTGTTGTCGAACGACATCATGCATCTCTGGGTTGCCATGAACATGCGAGATATAAACCGTCGGCAGTACTACTGGAATGAGAGCAATGGGAATGTCGTGGCAAACGAGTCGGAAAAGCAATGTTGGACCTAAGGTTTACTGTGCATTGAATTGTTGGGGATGGGCCGGTCTCTTTCGAGTAAGTATACATCGGGCGCTTTTGATTCCAATACTTTCATTCCGTTTCCTTAAATAGATTGAACTCAATTTTTGGAGTGCTTAATAATTTTTGTCATATTTCATTACTTTCCGGTTACAACAGTGACGACGAGCACATGTTATCGAAGGCAGTACTACTGGAATGAGAGCAATGGGAACATCGTGGCAAACGGTTCGGAAAAACAATGTGGGACCTCAGGTTTATTGTTCATGGAATTGTTGGGGATGGGGCCGGTTTCTTTCGAGTAAGTATACATCGGGCGCTTTTGATTCCAATACTTTCATTGCGTTTCCTTAAATAGCTTGAACACACTTTTTGGAGCGCTTAATAATTTTTGTCATAATTTCATCACTTTCTGGTTACAACAGTGACGACGAGCACATGTTATCGAAGCCAACACTACTGGAATGAGAGCTATGGGAATATCGTGACAAACGGTTCGGAAAAGCAATGTGGGAGGACCTCAGGTTTATTGTTCATGACCTAAAATGGGGCCAATCTCTTTCGAGCAATATCTCGCAAGTTCATGGAAACTCAGAGATGCATGATGTCGTTCGACAACAAACAATGGGCATTTATTCAAATTGTAAAAATTGTCATCATTTTATTTCTGAAGATATGTATTCGTATGTGACACGTAAACTTTAAAAGGATACACATGATAATCATATTGAAAGCCAAGCCATCTACGAAATTTATAGAACTACTATTGAACTCTATTGTTACTGAACCATCTCAGGCTATTCATTTAATTGTGTAGAAATGAATAATAGTTATGAACCATTACGCCTCTCAGCATTTATTTAAGGAAACGGAATAAAAACATTGGAATCAACCGTGCCCAATGTATGCTTAACAGGAACATCAAAACAGGTCAACAAGGAAGATTAGTCGGTATCGAAAATGGACTTAACTTTGTAAGAGTTATCGCATATGGAAGATGGAATCCGTCATCTATATGAAGAGAAATGGCTTCCATGTCTTCAAGACTTTATTATGAAACTAATTCCACAACTTCGTTCATATTTATATCGTGAAGACATAGTTGATGCTAATGACAAACATTCCGATACGCCATCGCATCCACATGAATAATTATTTGACAAATAAAATAAACAAAATTATTTTGCATGAGTTCAAAAATAACCTATGTACACATAAACTATATCTGCAATAATTATAAATAAAGTCTTATAAAAACTTTTAAAAAAAACTACTTACGATTACTTATCAATTCACACTAATAAAATAGACACACTAGAGGCCTTTACCTTCATTTTCGAAAAAATACTTTTCCTAGATTCGTAAAAGCCCATATCAACATTTTTATATAGTTATAAATTTGACTAATATTATGACATATTTCAGATTATTTTTTTTTATAAACAAATAGGCGACAAAGTAATATTTTTACTGAAAATTTGAAATGAAAAATTTTACTGAATATTAAAAAATTTTTAAAAACAAAATAAATGAATATAAAAAGAACGAAACATTTGCAATATTATTTCGCGGAATTTTCGTAAATTATTATAGTTATTATGATTAGCAAAATAATTTCGTGATAATTTTTATTAAAACCTGTTAAAAGCATTTCAATTCAAGCAATTCTAAAGCTTAGAAAATATTTTCGAAAACTCACCTTGAAGCTCTTTCTGTTGATAAAGCGTCACCTACTGAATATCCGTACAAATTGGGATTGAATTCTTTAATGATATTCGATACGGTGAGGAATTTTCGCCAATCAGCTTGTCCGCCAAGTGCCCATGATACTCCACGATTTTCTATAAAAACTTCAGTAACACTTAAGGCCATGGAACCATCACCAGCCATCAATGAATCTCCCATTCCGCCGATAATATCAATGTCACCAGGGCGGAGTTTATGCACGGATGTTGGTGGTCTAGGACTTCGTTTTCCTGGACCATTGATATCACAGAAAAATGATGTTGAGTTCGGAAATGGCTTTTGTACTTTCTGCAATTATGTGAGAAGGCTTTTTGTTAATATTTCATATTCAATCACAAAATTAAGGGCACTTTTTTAATGTGGTATGTAAGCTCTTAAGGTATGTGGGACTAATTTCGTGAACGCAACGGAAATGAATAACAGGAAAGCGCGCGCTATTCAAATTATTTTTATTGATTCTTTTTCTCTCTTTCGGTATTGATGGGAACAATGGAAAAAATTGCAAGTGTTTTTTTCGAAATTTCAAATTTTTCGTTCGAATACGAGTGTTTTTTCGAAATTTCAAATTTTTCGTTCTTTTTCTCTTTCTTTCACATGCAAATATTGTAAATGTAATAATATGAATCGTTGTGTTTTTTTGTGTGTTTCTGCCCGATACCAGACAGAAAAGAGCTTATTATAAAATTGAGTTGAGTAAATATATTTGCATCTCGGTTTTTGGACAACCTCAATTTTTTTCTTCTCTCTCTGTCTCTTAGTCGACCGTAATTTCTCTTCAGGATAGTTTTCGGTATTTTTTTAATTTGGAAATGTGTGTATCTCTTTTTATGATATGGTAGTGAACAAGACAGAATGGAAATAGGATTTACGGTGCGAAAAATATAAAAATTTTCAATATTTTTCTTTGCCGTTAAATGGGAATGTTTTCAATATTATTTTGATAATTTTGTGTATATTTAAAAAAATGTTCTTTTTTTGTTGCCAGAGAGGATTTTTTTGTTGTCAGAGAGGAAATTGCTGTGCTTTTTTTTCAAGTTGTGTATTAAAATACGTGTTGTGTTGATACATAGTCCATTATACGCTTAGATTAAAGAATACCTGGATAGGCCCGTACGTCAGATTTTCGTATATGTTGACGCAATTTTTTAGCTAAATTATTGTAAAAGCGGCGAGAAATCATAACGCTTGCATACTTTTGTGTAGATTTTTTTATGTAAACATGACACCCACTAACATCTAGTTATCGCAAAGAAATTTATTGAATTCCAAAAGCATAATTTATATTCATTTTAATTTACTTATTACAAACAAAAATACAATTTAAAGACAACGACAGACAATTTTTATTTTTTGTACAATCTTTTGATATGAAATGGAATCAAGCGACTCAATTTTGTAGACTTTCGGACAGTTTTAAAACAAGCCATTCTCCATGAAAGTGGTAGCATACGGAAATGCTTGCATACTTTTTTTGTTTTTAATGTTTTTATTTTGGCACAACGGAAATGTGAATGAAAGTGTGATTTTTAATAGGAAGTTTTTATTTAAGAATATGAAGTCTTCTATAAAGAGTTTTTAGTTATTCAACGGAATAAGAAAGCTGGGAATTTATTTTTTTCGGTAAGTTGACATCTTTATGTTTACTACAGATATTAACAAAAATTTAGTTTATAATGTGTTTAATTGGCTTTTAATGATTTATTTGGTTCAAAAAGTCGTTAAAAAGTAAAATGTTCGTTATTAATTAAATGTAAACAAATGTGATGTTGACAGTTCAATGTTTACCAGATGTGTAAGAAAATTTAAGGGAATATTTTCTTATCTCTTGTGTAATTACGGAATACAAATGTGATTGCAACTGATAATTTATTTTATTCATATTAACGCAATCATTTATTTTAAATCACCCATTGCTATAATTTTTCAGTCCCACTGATTGACGCCGTTTCTGTTATTTTACATGTGCGTGCTTTCTAACGAATGTATTTTCGAAAAAATTTAGACAGAATTTTTATGTACAGGCCTATTCAGTTCTTCTACAATATAATCTAAGGTTATACGAATTCATTTCTGAAAGTTATTGTAGTTGGTTACAGTAAGTGTTAGCAAAATTTATGGTTAACTCCTTTAACAAAATTTGAGGTTAACTCTTTTAACAAAATTTGAGGTTAACTCCTTTTGATGATGTGTTAATCAATTCTTTTAAAATTAATAAATAAAATAATAACAAATTAATTATAAAATAGATAATTTTCTAAATAATAATAATTTCTTGAATCTATAATATTTTGTTCATTTCTTAATTTACGGAGATGGATAAATCAAAAGCAGATTACATGCGAGAACACAAAGGTAACATAAACGCGAGGAAAAATTGAAAACTGGAGTAGAGCCGAAAAAAAATTAGTTCTAAATACAAAAATGTGAAATCACTTCAATCCGTACCCGACTTTAATATCACGATTACCGAGGTTAGATGTTACATATCATTGGCGACTACTGTAAGATTCGCTTTGTCTTATGGAAATTTTTGTTTGTCTTATGGAAACTTACCCCACGTTGAAGGGCTCTTCGATACTGTTCATAGCTTTCACCAGTCCTACCAACGAGTTCCTTATAATTTCTCCTAAAGGCACGGAAATTCGAAAGAAATCGTTGATCTATAAATGTTTCTTGGCATTCAACAAAAATGTCTGACAATAAAACTATCGATAGTACAAAACCACACACGAACTTCATAGTTGAAAGTTTTTTTTTTTTATTTAACTGTTAAAAAAAATTTATCAAATAAAAAAAAATTTAAAAATAATTAATAATTATTATTGTAATTTGTCTTTTATCAAATGTGATTTTTTTGATAATATTTTTCTAACTTATTAAATAATTATAATTTTAATGTGATGATGTTGTTATAACGATGGGATTAAATTCGATTTTATTCAATAACACTTGTGCACTTCATCAAGGTTCAACATTATTTCCTCATTATTTAGTATTAAATGCAGTTATCCTCGACTAATGCAATTTTCTGCTTATGCCTACCTTTTTTAATTATCTTTATTTAAATAGTTTTGGCTTTTTTACACAATAATAAATAAATTTTTAAAAAAAATTTATTGTTTATAATGACATTGTAGCAGATCCATTTTAGTGCAACCGTCATTTCTCAAATTACATATTAATTAATTATAACAAAAAAAATTTTTTAAAGGACATCAACATGACATTAATTATTTATAAAAATGTTTTTATGTTATTTATAAATATTTTATAATATTATATAATTTGGACAAAAATTTTAATGTTAATTTTTTTATTTTTTTCTAGAAACTTTTATTGATTTTTTTCTTTTCTAACTGATTATTCATTTTGCGCTTTGGAAAGTACAATTTTTTTATTTAATAGTGGTAGATTATCTAAAATATTTTAAGTAATATTTGTTAAGTTTATAGTTTACCATTTAATATTATAGATTGTTTAAGTACAAAAAAAAAATACGCAAATTGGGTGCTGATTTTTCGAAAAAAAAAAATTTTCAGTGGTGAAGTAAATTTCTTGATCGGTGGATATATCAGCCAAATATAGGGCTCTGGAAACCCACAAGTGACTGTGAAGAAGCCATTCTATCATTGAAAATAATGTTTAGTGTACATTTTGGTCTGAACGTGTCATTTGGCTTGTATTTCTTTAAAAATGAAGAAGGGAAAATAATGACCCTTAATTCTTGGCAGAATAATTTTTTTTGCCCACACTTAAATATTTTAATCTGTATAATATTTTAATATGACAAATTTTGGCTTTATTGCGTGAAAAGTTCCCAGGACACGTTATTTCGAGATTTACTGATGTAAATTGTCCTCTTAAATCGTGTAATTTGATAATGTTGGTTTTTTTTTGGCGGTACAAAATCATGTTTATGCATATAATCTTTAAATTTTAAAGATTTTAAAAATCAACATCCTTTAAGGAATGGCCGTAAATATGACGAACAATTCAATAAAAATCATCTTAAAATAATTGAGTCCTCTAAGAACTTTTAACATAGTTTTTTATATAGTTTTATATTTTATATATAATGGCATAATTTAAGCAATATAATGAAATAAAATATTGAAATTTTAAATATTTTGACTAAGCTTTACTGTCCAAAGTGCATATTGGATAAATATTATATTTTTTTTAAATGAACATGAATATTTCCATGTATGTTCCAATACTATGAACATTTTTCCACAAATAATAAATAATTTTTAAAAAAATATCAACAATTAAAAAATATAATAAAAAGATTTTTTTTTTAAAAACTAAGTCTTGTGCACTAATTAATTATTATTATTTACGTTACTATTAACAGAAATAATACTGAAACATTATTTCACTAAAGAAAACATCTAAAAATATTATAGAATTTTTTGAAATATAAAATATTGTAATAAAATTAATTTTTAAATAATTCAATATAAAAAAAAAAACAAAATAAAATAAATTTAATTTAAACAAAAATTTAATAAAAATAAAAATTAATAAGCACTCATTTTAACTAAAATCTTATATTGATTTGTGGGTGTCACATTATTTATTATTAAATCAGGTGTAAATTAATTTAAAATGTGTTTTATAAAAAGAAAAATTCACAATAAATTATTACAACAACAACAAAAAACACAAAAGTTATTTTAAAAAATTAACACGTTTGGAAGCTTTTGTAAATTTTTAAAATAAACTCAAACTGTTTTTTTTTTAAATTTTAAAAAGGGAACATTTTTCTAAAAATATTTTTGTTTTGTAGTTTTTTAAAGGCACCATACATAAAATTATATTAAATATTATCAAAGTATTAATAATTAGCAATAAAACCAACTATTTAATGATAATAAAATTAATGATGACAAGAAATTCCACCACTCAATTGTACACTTAAACTGTGACTGACTAAGTAGCTGTTATTGGGCTAGCATTCAGATTCAGGTAAACACAGTATCTTAGGTGGGATGGCATAATCATGATAATTTCTTGATAACATTGAGATATTAATCACATTTTCAACAGATCATAATTTAAGCATAAACACTATAGGAAATAGCGTAAGACAAGCTTTCAAGAATACGCGTTTATCCACGATCATCGCACATAGTCTAAAACTAACAACAAAAGAAAACTACTTAAATTAAATCATCACTTAATATACGAGTATATAAATATTTTTGTAAATATTCATAAAAAATGGAGCAAATTGTTTTCAAGGAAATATTTTATTATATTTTTTTATAGAAAATTCTAAAATTTAAAAAAAATTAAAAATCTAAGTTTAAATGCAAACCAAACCATTCACGGTGATGCAAAGTAATGACCGCACGTACTCGTAATGCACCACAAACGAAGAAATCCGCTACAAACCCAGAAATCCGCTTAAGATTTTCTGCTGGTTAAAAGGTGAGACGTTGACGCGCATTTATTAATCTACCTGTTCACCTTCAAGGCTGTTCCCGACCGTCTTCAAGGCTCTATTCAAATTTCATTGCTCTCGGCATTTCTTAGCTAAATTTGTTAATTGTCTTTGGCACTGACGATTCAAATTTTGTATATAAAAAATATTTACACATATTTTTTCATAATTAGTCTTTTAATTTTTACTTCTTACTATTTTATTAAATAATATTATTTTTATTATTGTATTATTATCTACCATCAGTCAAATATACTTATTATACTTGAGTTTTATGTGAAATATTCTGATTGCATAGCATTGATAATGTTGAAGGAGAATGTTTATATAATATTTTTTTTTTTAAAAATATACAAAGTTAGAAAAATACACGTTTTATCAACATTAATAAAAATTCTCAAAATAATATGAATATTTTTAATGTTTTTTGTTATTTTATTACCTTTTAATGTTAATATCAAATTTTTACGTGTTCTTTTTTTATTCTCTCTCAAATCTTATCACAATAAATATTATTTAATGCAATTTAAAAAGAAAAAAACAAAAACAAAAATAAATACAAGTTTAAATTGTTTATAAAAACTTTTCCAGTTGTTAAATAAAAATATTTTAATAGGTAGGCCATCTGTTGGTGTTTTTTTTCAACTTTTAAGACATCTGTCAAAATACACATTTCATAATTTTTTAATTTTTTTGTTTATAACTGTCATGTGGAAAGTAGTATAATTTTAGTTATGGAGTCATTAACAATGGGAACAACGCATTTTAATTATCCAAACTTACTATGAAAACGGATGCTCCGGAAAAATGGCATTTCGAACTATTCGTGACCATTTCGAAGTGAATTATTTTTAATATCGACGGCGAGGCTAACAAACAAAATTGTCGAATCTGTAGCGCAGAAAACTCTGATATGATCCCTAAAAAAATCTCTATTTGGTGCCTGGTTTCCAGCAAGGAGGACACTTCTGAGTGTAGATCCGTACCGTATGATCGATACCAGAAGTGGCCTACCGATCTTGGTGAACCCACGGTCCTGAGCTGGTCTAGCACTGACAGAAAATTACAAGTTTCTTCACTGTAGCTCTTTAAGTGAAGAAGACTCACCAGTTACTCTTGAATCTAGAATAAACTGGTACCACGTGGGTCGGGAGCTCACAGTGGTTCGTTCGGCGTGCACGGCCAAGCTGAGGAAGCTTTAGCTGAAACGTGGGTGGCTGTAGTTATCACATACATTGCAGATACAGTCTATGGACTGGATATAAGGGATGGCAGGTGCTATCACTGCAAATTATATGTGTGTGGAGTATTGAGGGAACAGTCTGCTGGTTAAGGGCGCTTACCGCATGAATTAACGGAAGATTGAATGTTTGCCTGCGTCATGCACGGGGCACGAAAGATGGTTGAAAAGAAGAAGAGTATGAAGAAGATGAAGAAAAGATGATAAAAAAAGGAACCTGAAAGAATGTTCCATAAATAAAATGGCCCAAGAAAGAAATCAATGAAAAATGTGTTAGATTGAAGCGAGCAGGGTATCGATTGAGAAGCGTGCAATTACCTAGATCTAGTCAGCTGAGCTAGCGAAATCAATCACTTAAGAGTTCTGTTTGCGTATAGATTGGGCGTATCTCAATCCTTATGGTCTCGTAGGCGGCCCGTGTTTTTGTGTCTAACCTTAGGTATGACACGTTAGATAGCATTACACAATGTTTGGTGCTGTTTATGGGCTGGTGGAATCATTGGGCCGTTATTCTTCACAAATAATCGTGAATAGGCCATTAACGAACTTTTTGTGGACGAAATTGAATAAATTGAATGTAAATGAGTTTCGGTTTCCACAAGATGGCGCTACAAGCCATACAATACATCGAAACATAGGTTTCTTGAACACTAAATTCGGTGATCGTGTAAGTTTACGAAACGATGATGTAAATAGACCACCAAGCTAATTGACACCGACGGACTTTTTTGTTTCAGGATATTTAAAAACAACATTCGACTAGAAATTGAGGTCGTTGATCCAATTTTAGTGGGGGAAAAGTCATCGAAAATTTCGGCGTTCGGATGCCGAAATTCAGATCTACAAGCTGAGTGGTGGTAGTCATATAAATAATATTCTTTTTATACATAATTGTAATAGATTCAGCTTTTTTTTTACTTTCAAAAAGAAACCAACAGATGGCTCATCATCCTTTATTACGTAATTTTTATCAACAACCAAAAAAACAATTTTAAATAATTGAAAATTTATACTTATAAAGTAATAAAAAAATAAATTATTATTATTATACTAAATTTTTATAAATTTGTTTGAATAAAGAATACACAAATTATATTACCGGTTTAATAGGGCACTTATAAGTGCTCAATTAAAGGCAATCAGATTTTGTTAAGTTGTTACAAAAATCCTTCTTGTTTTAATTTAAAACATTTTCGAAAATAAATATTTTAGATTTTAAACAATACATTTTGATTATTTTTTAAATATCACAATATTATTTAATATAAAACGTTGAAGTAAGAACAAAAATAATTGTTTAGATCACAAATTTTATGAAACTCTTCGGAGAATAATTTTTTTAATAATTTTTTAGTTCATTTTATAAAAAAAAATTTTGTTTATAGATTATTCAATTGTATTGTATTATTTTTTAATAATAATATATAAAAAAAAATTATAACTCAATAAAATTAAGTTTGAAAAAATTTCGCACTCTTTAAATTTAAATTATTTTATTTTATTTAAATCAATAAATGACTTTTTTTTCTTATTTAAGCTTTTCACAAAACACGTAAAATACATAAAATTTTTCTTTGATTTATTAAAAAACTATATTAGAAATACAAAAAATATTAAAATTATTTTTAAAAATTTTAATCACCAATCAATTATTTGAAGTTTTAAATTGCAAGTACCTTCAACGACTCAAGATATGAATGCTATTGCAGTTGCGATAAACCATAATTTCTGGATTATTAACATTTGTTAAGTAGTTATAATATTAAATAAATACAAAAAGAATTAAAAAAATGTATTCTATCTAATTGATTCTATTATTATTATTTAAAGATCTTAATAAAAAACGATGTGTCATTCACCTTATTAGGTGCGATATTCATTATTATTATTATGGATAATCAAGTACACTCCAAGAAAATTAAATTTTTCACTCGTACATGGATAATTCTATTCAATAAATATATATTTATTTAATTCATTATTAATGGTTAATATTAATCATATAATAGGTTTATTTGTGCTAAAAATTTTTTGCATACAATTAAAAGGAATTAATTCACATTTAACATAAAGACTATAAAATGCTTTGAGTTCAATAACTTTTTTTCCAAAATAAATTAAGAACAAATATTTCTGATAAAATTTATCAATTGAATAAAAAATTTTAATAACTAATAGAACTATTCAATTGTAATGAAAATATTTTTTTTTACATAAATTTTGCAATTGAATAAGAAAAATTTACAGAATATACACAAAAAAAAAAAAAAAAACAATTAAAGAGCTATCCAATTTGTGCTTTGAAAACTAAAGTTAAAGAAAATACACTTAAAATTTATATTCTAATAACATTATTATTTTAAGTATATTGCCTTAATCTTGTTGTTATATTCGATTTTTTTGTTGCGTTATGTTGATAATCATGTCTCTCAATTATGCCGACAAGTTCGGCCATTTTGAATGTTCAGTTAATTTTTGACAGCTGCTTTGCTTGCACGTGTTTTGGCTCGTAGGTTTTGGTTCAAGATAGGTTTTAGTAACTTTGATGATGTTAATTGGCCTTCCAAAAATTACGATTTTATATCATTGGACTTTTTCTTATAAGGCTATACAAAATTCTTAAAATTAAGAGCATTTAAAAACTAATATCCAGCAAATTATGGCCGAATTGTATACCGAAATGTGCAAAAAAGCCATTAATAACTAGCTTAGAAGGAACGATTCCTGCAAGATGTCTTATTGTAGCTATTTGATAATAACAAAATAAAAATATATGAGATAAAATTTTTAAGAAAATCTAAATTTAAAGTTTATTTTATTTGACTTTACTATTAGAAGCATAAATAGGATAACCTTTTATTTACATTAACAATCCATTCATTTGGCGTCTTAAAAGTTTCTGATCGATCGGATTGATTGTGTTCAGTTTCTCGGTAAGTTTTTTGCCTTCTATTATTTTTAAGCCCTCACTAAACAGTTGTGCTTAAAATCTGCGCATATATATTTTTTTTTAATTTAAAGATCCAAAATGGGATATGAAAAAGGTCAAAATTTGATATGCAAAAGTTTGTAAGTAGAGAGCGGTTCGTAAGTCGAGGTACTACTGTATTTACATACTTATGCACATATTAATAAAATTCTGATTTTTTTTATATTTCACAGTGTCATTTTAGTTAAGCTAATATTACGAATTCTCCTTGAAATTATGTACATTCATAAAACTAAATATTAGTTCTTCTTATTAAAATTAAAATAATATATTGCATCAACATTGATGCATTTGCACATTCATAAAACTCTGTACGATTTCAGTGCACTTCTTCTATTGCAGTGGACTCTTTGTATTTTACTATAAAATTATGGCACTTTAATAAAATATGGAAATATTTTCGCACAAATTTCATGTTGGTTCAGAACAATTAGTGAAGCTATTATATTCATTTGTCAAAGGATGGTTATTAATTGAACACTATTATTATACTATTTCAGATAAATTAATTGTCGACAATATATTGTATAATATTTATTAAAAAAATAAAATCCACTGGCCATTGATTAAAATATTAACTTATGGTAATAAAAAATCTAAAATCGAATACTTCATTTTTTTTGTTTGCTTAAATAAATTTAATAAAAATTCAAATAAAAACAGATAAAATATTTTTACTTCCGGTACAGATTTTTTGCACACTTGAATCCATTATAAAAGAAAAACTGGTTGATGGTCTGACCTTGAGAGCATCAACGCAAGTTTTTTTGTTTTTCAATTTATTATGTTTTCTTGCATATTATTGCAACAATCAAAACTTAATTAAATTCATATAATATAGTAATACAGGTACGCAGCTGTTCTGGGTTTGAGACCAGGTTCTTTACATATATTATAGAAGACCTGGATAGACCTCTACAAAAAATTCTGTCCTAATTTTCTTGGCAATACATTCGTAGAATGCACACCCATGAAAAATAACAGAAACGGCGTAAATCAGTGGGGGTCAGTTTTAAATTTCTGTCAGTATGCGATTGAAACGGTTCGTTTAAAATAATTTTCGTATGTGATGTCATTTATGCTTTAACAAATAATTTTTTTTAATATTGCGGATTTTGTTGTTTGATAGAATTAGTTTTGGAAATTTGCAATTAAAAACACGGTAATCTATTTTTAAGTTTTATTTTATTTATTTATTTCAGTATATTTTTATTTTTTAAAACAGAATTATTAAGTGGAAGAGCACAAATAAAAATATAAAGTATAAGCTATTTGATTATATAAAAACAATTTTGGACACAAATAAAAATATCCATTCCAAAAATGCAAAATGAATTAAATGAGAGAACGTGCTATTATGTAGGAATTAAAACTACACCGAAACTTAGTAAATATAAATTTTAATGTTAAAACAAGCATTTGTAGATATTGATGAAAGCTTCATTATAATATAAATAGTGTGTATTTGTGAATTGAAATGATAATTTAAATAGGCATGTGCATTTAAGTTAAATTAAAAAATAAAGCAATAATTATATAGAACATCTCATCAAATTCTTAATAATATAGAAGGAAGATTAAATTCTTCCTCTCCTGCAGCATCAACCGTTTTTTTTAAATTACATGTTTTTAAAATTCCTCCTCAGCATTATTAAAGGGAACTTCAATGTTCAATGCGATGGCATTCTGCGTGAACTCCTTTTTTAATTGAAACAAAATCATATACAATAACAAATATATTCGTACAATTTACTGTTTAATTTTCAGCCATTTCCTGTTTTGATAACGGTTGCCCGATTTCTTACAAAAATGATTTCAATGCGTTATAATTTTGCATTTATTAATTTTGTAGTATTAAAACTTACGGTGTGGCTCTTCTATATATCAAATACGAAAGGATAGCATTTCTTTCCAATCTGATTCTGCTCGCTCTTACTTTAATGTCTGTAAAGTGAAGCGAGCACACTTTGCCCTCAACCATTTATTTTGTAGACACCTGTAATGTTACATTTACTTTTTCAATTAAGAATTAACAGAAATTAAAGTATTTTTTGCACTATTAAAAAAATGCGTTCCCTAAAATTTTCTTACACACACTTTACGTACGCCGTCAATGAACTATTTTCTGGTAAACATTAAACTGTTAACATCACATCTGTTTACATTTATTCAATGACGAACTTTTCACTTTTTAACCACTTTTTGGACAAAATTAATCACTAAAAGCCAATTAAACATATTATAAACTAAATTTTTGTTAATTTCTCTAGTAAAAATTAACATGTCAACTTACGGAAATAAAGAAATTCCCGGGTTAGTCATTCCGTCAAATTATCAGCAATCTTTTATAAAAAACTTCATTTTCTGAAATAAAAACTTAACAATATAACTATTTATATAAATACTTACTTTTTCGTAAATCTTTCAAAAAAAAATAAAAACCAAACTTTCACTTGTTTTCCTTTTTCGTAAATCCTTCAAAATAACAACTTTAAAAACAAGAAAAGTATGCAAGCATTTCGGTATGCTACCACTTTAATGGAAAATGGCGTGTTTTAAAACTCTCCAAAACTCTACAAAATTGAGGCGCTTTTATTAAATAAATAATAAACCTAAAATACAATTCAATTTCATATCAAAAGATTGTATAACAAATAAAAATTACCTATCGTTGTTTTTAAATTGTATTTTTGTTTCCAATAAGTGAATTAATATGAAAATAAATTATGCTTTTGAAATTCCTCAAATTTCTATTACGAAAACTAGATGTCAGTGGATGTCATGTCTACATAAAAACAAATGTACACAAAAGTATGCAAGCGTTACGATTTCTCGCCGTTTTTGCAATAATTTTATACGGCCACAAAATTGCGTATATATATACCAAAATTTGACGTATGGACATATTCAGGTTCTCTTTAATCTACGGCCAGGTAACGCCATTTAGTTGCCACCACGAAATAGCTGGGAGTTAACGTTGTGGAGATAATAAAAATGTGCATGGAACTAGAAAATGACATTTTTAATCATTTAAATATTTTAATTAAATTCTATGAATAATATTTTTAAAGTTTAATAGGATTTAATTTGTAATATTATAATTAAATAATATATGTTTTGGATCAAAAATTTTAAATAAATTTATTTAAATATGATGTTTATCAAAATATTATTGTGCAACCCTGTATAAACAATATTATTCGAACTTTTGCTAACTTCATTATATATTGTGTTTGTGTGCTGTGTGGTCGTATCTTACAAAAAACAAGAGGAAGCAATTATTACACAGTTTCTACTAAATTATTATTAAATAATATTTTATTTTATATTTTAAGTGTTTTCAAAAATATTAACAGATCCTTTTCGGTATTTGTGAAAAAGATCATATTTATCCAATTAATGAAGAATATTAAAGTTGCTGATTCGTAATCCTCTCCTGTAGTGACATACGCCATTTTTGCTTTGTGTGTGCTGTCAAGTGTCAAAAATTTCCAAAGCAAACCCGTTTTCTCCGTACTTTACTTTTGTGTTTAGTCCAATTTTTTTTATATTGGATTTGTTTTATTTATTTTAATTGAAATATTGTCTTAAAAAATATAAAACGATCTATTTTAAATGTTAGTATAATTAGACGGTGAATTACTAAGCGCAGTTGGAAGTTTTTCTGATATTTCTTTTCAAAGGTAAGTAGAAAATTCTGTTGTGTGTTAGTTTAGTGCTTTGTGTGTGGGGGGCCCGAAAATTTCCATTTTGCAATATTAAAATTATATTTTTATAAATAAAAATGTTTCAATTTTATACATTATGGTTGAGTTTGATATAGTAAGAATGAATTTTGATGATTTCTTTTAATATGATAAACCAAATAAAAAAGCACAAGCGCATTCAACCATGAGATCATCAGCTAGAAGGTGGTCAGTGTCAGAGTCAATGATGAGGCGAGGCATACTTTCTCGTGTTCGTTTCTGTTCCCCGTAGGTTTTTGTGTATGTTCCATAGTAAAGTTACTTTGAAAAAAAAAAAACTGTACAACCAACACAATATATTTTGCTCGTATGTTCTTCAATAGCCGGCAAATTCTAATTAAGACAACCGCAATACAGAGTAAGTAACCTGTGGCTGCCAATTGTCTGGGCAACTTTTAAAACTCTTCGTATAATTAATTCTACAACGTATTTTAGTGATCTTACCATATAATTTAAATGGTTTAAAATCATTCTTACAAAAACAAAATACTCTCAATGAATTAATTCGTTTTATTGTAGAAAAAATTATAAAAATTCAATAATTTGGTTTTTTTTTTGTTGTTTTGGATTCACATGGTGAAAGGTAAGTTTCCAATTGCTGAGTCAACAATGTAACCAAGACGTCAAAAATGTTATTAAAGCTGTAAAAATTTTGTATACCCTCCTTCCCCTTTTACTTAGCCATATACTCAAAGTGTATTTTATATTTATAAAATAAAAAAAACTAGTTTAATTGAACAAAAAAAATTAATGACGTATTGTAAAAATTGAAATAATCTGCACCAAAAAAACAACAACTACTTTTCTCTATGAATAAATATTAATCAATCAATTACTTTCTACGCGACCATTTCTCATAAAAGTGTTTTATTAATTGTGACATATAAAATTTTGTGTGCTTCGATAGTGTTAATTATTTTTAATTCCTAAATATGTACTTTCTTCTTGCATTGAAGTCGAATGGATAAATTTACGAAATTATAACTACAGTGGCCTACAATACTATTTGAAAACTAAATGTATATAAATTAATTGCGTTCAAAAATATATCAATTAGTTTTTAAGTTGCACAATTAATTATAAATAAAATCTGTCATTTTATCTTTTGTAAATTTATGATTTTTTTTAGATTTTCTCACTGAATCTTGTAGCAATTTTTTAAACTATGTATTAAAATATATTCATACTTATACAATATATAAAAAAAAGATTATATTGTTTGTTATTGGTTAATAATAGATAATAACCTTGGCAACTGAAAATCGGTTGGAGAAAAATAATTACCTATTTATATAATATCAAAAACTTTTTAAGTGAAAAAATATGCTATAATTTAAAAAAGTTACTTTAATTAAATTTAAGTAATCCAACAAAAAGAACCAAAATTAATTAGAAATTGGAAATTATTAATTTTTTATCGTTTGGATGATTTCTTTTTGTTGTTCTTTTTCCGAAATGAAAAAAAAAACTAAAAAAATAATTTTTTCAGGTAAATTTTTTTATTATAAAAAACATTTAAATTTTTATCATCGCCCATTAATATTAAAAAGAAGTTAATATGAAGAAAAAAAACACAATTATTTTATGAATAAAGTGGAATTTTTTTAATTTTTATTTAAAAAACCTTGACAACTGCAAATCTGTTCCAGAAAAATAATGATGTTTTTATATAATATAGAATTTTTTAAGTGAAAAAATATGCTTAAAACAAAAAAAAAATAAAAAAAAACAAAGTAGTAACTATAATTAAATTTAAGTAATTCAACAAAAAGAATCAAAATTAATTAGAAATTGGAAGTTATTAATTTTTTGTCGTTTGGATAATTTCTTTTTGTTAATTTTCGTAAATAAATAAGCTTTAAAAAAAATACTTTTTTTAGGGAATTTATTTTATTATAAATTACATTTTAATTTGTATCATCGACTATTAATATTAAAAATAAGTTATAATGAAGAAAAAAACAATTCTTTTAAGAAATAAGTGGTATTTGTTTAAAAATAAAAATAACTTTTATTTATTATTAATGATGTGAACTTAAATTGAATGTTGAAATAGTTTGAATGTTTAATAAAAAAATATTTTCGTATTTAATAAAATAAAAATTGGAAAAAAAACTATTTGAACAGAAAAGAAAATTATTAAATTATTTTTTTTTGTTAAAAAATTAATTGTTAACATTTAAAAATTGTTTAATTATAAAATTTTTATCTAAAATTATATATAAAAAAAAAATTGATTTTGACAATTCGATATATAAAAAATCAAGTTTAATTCTTCGAATTCGAATTTCATATTTCCTGATCCGCAAGTTCGTTCTGTCTGCCACCCAACAAAATGTCCTCGTGCGAGAAATTTTGAGCATGCGCAACCTTGCAAGGCTTCCCGTCCCTTGTTGGGGAGATAACTTATTCTCTCAATTTGCAACCTCGAATTCTCGTATACGTATCCTTCAGAGAGTTTCGCCATTGTCGAACCGTTTACTTATACATGTACGGCAGGAGAGACAGAAAAGGAAACACACCCAACGTTACATCCCCTTTGCAAAGATTGATTTTTTCCTTACCAGAGCCACCCTCTCAATATTAAAATTTGCCATTCACTAGGCACTATAATGCGGTTGTTTTCCACCCTCAGCAAACTAAATGCAGTCGAAATCGAAATCGAAACAATACAAACATCCATCACCATGTGTTTGTGAACTATTTTTCCAAGGAGTTAATTTCAAATGTTAACTGTAGTATTTAAATATAGTATTGGTAGTAGTGGTACACCACCACTACCATAATATTAGTGTGGTTATTTCTATTTGTTTGTAAAAAAAAAATGTTTTTAGATGAAGGGTGTTAAATGCAGAGTTTCAAGAGAGTCAATTCACCCAGTAAGCTCCACCAACCAAGCAAAATTTCATGTTCCAAGTCTCTGTCAGTATTGGTTATTCGTTCGTCTAGTTCGGTTGTTCGAAAACTGTTAGTTATGTTGTATGTTGTTTGTCGTTTGTATATATAATTTCAATTTAACTATTATAAAACCTATTCTAAAACCATCTATATATATAAATCGAAAATTTTGTAACAAAAAAAAAAAACACGATGATAAAAAAATAAATTCCAATTTAATTTGATCCGAATTTAAATTAGAATTAAATTTGGAAAGTTCAAAATAATTTTAATGCAAAATTTTATGTGTTTGTTAAATAATTTTTTAATAAATTTAAAGTTAAAAATAATATTCAAGTGTCATTTGTGTGACTGTTTGTTATTTGTTTTTATTTAATTTGTCAATTCGTTAGCCAGTGACAAAAAGCATAACAAATAAGTACTCCTCGCATTTATTATAGATATATGGTGATTATTTTGTATAAGCATAATTTCTATTGCGAGATACATATTAGCATACTTCTATAGAGAATACACTCAAGCATAGTGCGGATGAGTCATCTCTCGTAAGTGTGCTTTTCCTCTATCCGCCAACGACATTATGCCGTCATAGTCGCGTTTTTCTGAAGAACAAAAAAAACAACCACTGCAAGAAAGAAAGCTTTTTCAAGCTTAATATTATATGATAGAGAGGAGGATTAACTTTTTTTTAAATATACTATTCAATTAAGTATATCGATAGAATCATTCATATGTATTTACATAAATTGAGACAGAGAGAGAGAGAGAGAGAAAAAAACAACTTTAATCAGTATACGTACGAATACATACGAACAGAACGAGAGTGAGAGCGCATAGATCAAAACTTAGCATTCCAATTGGAAAAACAAATTGTCAAAGAATAGATTAACCACCAACAAAAAGACATCATAAATTTATGGAGAAAAAAATATTTCCTATTAAAAAAAAAATAATATTTTATAGTGAATAAAACATTAAGAAAATAACAAAAAAAAGGACACTGCAATTAAATTTTAATAAAAATAATAATAATAATAAATAATAATATAAATACCAACGGGTCCGCTGGATATATGCATATTTCTCTCATATTTATTATTCGCCGCTTATTCTGTGATATATAAAAAAAGCAAATAATATTTATTAAAACATACGAACTTATATATATATTAGATATATACTCATTGTATACACATATTTTTTCAGACATTATATAAAAAAAAACCAATATGCGTATAAAATTATATTTATATTACTAGTGACCGAAAATAAATTCCAAAATTACTTATTCAAGTCAATTTTTTTATTAGTAAACTGCCGCTGCTTAAAAAGCTAATGCTTATAAATGAAATAATTTAATAAAATTAATTTAAGGAAAAAAAAAGTGATTGTTATAATTTTGTTGTTTTTTTTTGTAGAAATTTTCTTTTATAAAATATAAATATTAATATTCTAAAAAAAGTTTATAATATCTAAAAGTTATTATTTGTTTATTGTGTGCTTTGCAAATTTGATAGAATATTGTGTAAAATTCAAAGAATTAAAAAAATTTCAAAAAAATATCTTAATAGTAAATTGATAATTATTTTAAACGCTTAACTCTCTGTAGTAATTAAATCGTCTAACGTTTGTCAATATTTATTTATTTAAAAAAAAAAGCTTTTACCAAAGAGAAATAAATTATTACGCTTAATTAGAAATAAGAGTAGACTACGTTCAAAAGGAAGCACGATAAAGAGAAAGAATAATTATTCAACTTGATATACATATACATACGTGTACGCTTACAATTTATTCTAACATAATAATTATTTTTAAAAAAAAAGAGAGAGCAAGTGATAGAGTACAGGAGAGGACGGGAAATTACGAATAGACAGTAAGGAAAAAAACCGTTTCTTCCAATAAAACAGAATTCATTCCATATCACATCGCGTACTGAATTCAAAATTATAATAAAAACAAATTGACTATCTTGTTTAACGCCGGCCAAAATGTCAAATGTAAACTGATATAATTATGTTGAATAAAATAAAAAAAAAAACCAATTAACGCTTAAGTAGATTATAAAAAGAAAGCAGAGATAAAAAATAAACATACACACACACACAAACTATTCATAAGAAGAATATAAAATAGCGAGAACATAAAAATAAAAATATAACCTTAATAATACGCATAGCGTAATAATATTTATATATATGTATACGTGTATTGTTCGTGCGTGCGTGCTATTATTACAATTTATTTTTTTTGGAATAAAAATTCACATTCTAAGTTCCCGGCAAACATATACACAAGCAGAAGCAGCTAAAGTCTTGTTTCGCTTATAGTGTTGACATGAAAAAAGGAAGAAACAATTGTGAATATATAAATACGAATAGGAAAAAAAACCGAGAAATTAATAAATAAAAAATAAGATCCTATCAGCAAGAGAAAATTGTTGGGAATATATAAATATATATTATCTGTGTTTCATTCCGCCGGACTCTCTTTCCGCTCTTTAAGTGTACCTAAATTCATAATTTAAATAAAACATTAAATATACATAAAATTTTATATGCTTGATATCAAGTGTTTAGAAATAATAATAATAACAAAAACCAAAAAAAAACAAAAAAGATCTGTTTATCTTATGGCTTATATATTATATATTTTGATAAGAATATAAATGTAGTATATAAAAAAGAAAATTATATATTCATACTCATCGTTTATGAGTTAAAAATAGAAGAGAAAAATTATTGCAGATAAGAGAAATTCATATAAAAAAAAGCAATAACAACAAACTCAAATAAGAAATCAAAAAAAAAACGTTATAAAGCAAACGGAAATAAGATAATCCAAATGTTTTCTTAGTGATAATAATAAGACGAAAAATAATAAGAATATAAATAATTGTAATTGTTACAATTAGGAATATTATTGATAATAAATAAAAATAAAATAAAATTACTTGAAAAAAATTGAAATAAAGCCATCCATATGATGTCGAAAGCTATTAACGATTACCGAATGTAAGTTGACAGAAACGTAAAACCACAGTTTTTATTTTTTTTTGCTTCATTCATATTATTAAAGGGTCAATAACCAACTCGATATACACTTTATAATGAACAATAAAACAATCTATAATAAATTGTATAGTCTTTTCTTTTTAAATTCTGAATTATTCTTGCATTTTGTTATTGTAATTAAAAAAAAAAAAAATTATGAGAAAATTGCGTAACTTTGTATTTATTGTATGGTATTGTGATTGTTATTGTTTCTCTTTTTTTTTTTTTTAAATCAATAAATATTGTATTATTGTTTTATCAATAAACTTGTTCTTATGACTTTGAGAAATTTTACGAATCAATATGAGCAGCTGTTATTATTAAATTTTTTTTTTTCTGTGTTGGCGATGGGATGGGGGCGATATTGGAGGTAACTATTCTCTAATTAAAGTTAAAAGAAACTAATTTTTATAATGAAAAAAACTACTTAATTAATAAGGTATGAGAAAGGTTTTTTTTCTCTTTGGACAAAGAACTATTAAAAAACACTTCTCGTTTAGATATTTTTTTCTAAAACTAAAAAGTATCAAAGGTATTATTTTTATCACGTGACTTAATCGGTATTACAATAGTCGCACTATTTGGCAAATAATGTGAAAACTTATTCTTGGAATTAAGTGATGACTATTTTGAGTAGTAATTGTCACAATAAATTTAATTACGATTCCATATGAGCAGCTGTTAATTTTTTTCTGTATTGTCAATGGGATGGGGGGATGTTGGTGGTAGGTAACTATTCTCTGATTAAAGTTGCAGAAACTACTAATTTTATAATTAAAAAAACTAGTTAATTAATAAGGTATGAAAAAGTTTTTTGATTTATTTTTTTTTGGACTAAGAACTATTTAAAAACACTTCTCGTTTCTAAAACTCTAAAAGGTATCAAAGGTATTATTTTTATCGCGTGACTTAATCGGTATTACAATAGCCGCACTATTTGACAAATAATGTGAAAACTTATCCTTGGAATTAAGTGAGGATTCTTTTGAGTAATTAATTGTCACGATAAATGCAATTAGTTAGGCAATAAAAGTTTTTAAAAAAAAAATAAGGTATTGAATTACGCAGAAAATTTATTGTAACTGATGACCATATTTTAATTAAAGAATTTAATTCTTAAAAATTAATGAACAATTGAAGAACGAAAATAAAAATTTTAATATATGTTAGTATTATTCAAAATTTGGCAATTTTAATAATATAAATTCAAAAGTCATTGGCTTTCAAGTCACTTGACAATCGGAATAAGATTGTAAAAATATAAATACAAAAAGGATAATTAAAACGATGGTTTTTTATGAGCTAACAACGATGGGGAGGAGGAGGGGGTGAGCTACGGTGTGAAATAACGTGTTCTAGGAATTTTTTGCACAATAAAGGTAAAATTGTTTGTGCTATGTAGCTAATAACACCTTCAGACCAAAATCAACACAAAAACAGTTACTTTTCTTGGATACAATGGCATCTCCTCAGTCACTTGTGGGCTCAGAACTGAACCTCATTGCTGAAGATCATTTTACGAGAAACGTGTCTGCAGTGGCAAAATCGGTCATTTTGAATGCTCAGTTAATTTTTGACAGCTGCTTTCCTTGCGCGTGTTTTGGCTCGTCTTCGATTTTTGACCATTCCAAAAAATGGATCAAAGAATCTGTTTCGGTAACAAGAAAAAGTCACAGGGGCCCAGATCTGGGGAATACGGTGGCTGCGGCATTATTAGTGTGTTCTTTTTGGTCAAAATTCGCGCACAAGCAACGTTATCATTGTGCAAAAGCCAATTTTTGTTCTTCCACAAATCCGGGCGTTTCTGGCGGATTTCTTCGCGCAACTTTCGCATAACTGGCAGGTAATATTCCTTATTGACCATTATTTTTATTATATAACAAAAGAAATTTATAAAAACTAATCAAAATGAATAAGTTTTTATTAATAAAACTTTTTTTATTTATCGAATTAAAGATTAAATATATAATTTTACATAAAATTATTATAAATTCGGTATAGCTTAAATATTTGTCCATCGAATTGGATTTAATGGAATCTTGAATAATGTTTTTCAACCCCACAATACTTAGTAGATAAATTGAATCTATTGGAAATCGATATTAATTTGATATATTCAAAAGAATATCTGGTATACACATTAATTGATCCAACGTTATTTAGTGGAAACGTTTTCAAGTCTACTTCACAGGTGAATGTGTCTACTGGTTAACAATCAATAAAATGAAAACCGTCGCTAATCAAATAGAATCAGTAATTATGCAAACATAACCTGGGGCAAATACAAAAATCTCAAATAGGTTGAATTACTTTATGTGTGTTTGGTAATAACAAACGAAAAATTACATTAACACCTAGCCATAAGCACTTAGCTTTTAAAACTGAAAAATAATTTCGTACTTTTTAATTAAACTCACCTCAATCGAATGGAATATTATTGAAAGCACGTATAAATTTACCGTTTGTATTTTGATTTATTGAATTGCCAAAGAAATCAATAACAATTAAAAACAGCAAATTCTAAATCAATCAATATTAGTATACTCTCGTACGTACAATTAACCTGCATACCTTTACCATAATGAACGAAGAATTTACTGTTTTGAAGCCGTGTAGCGTTTGACTGACATTTTCCGATTTTATTTGTCTAAGAAAGTCTGCGTCATTTTCGAATCAATTTGATTATTTTAGGGTTGTTTTTGATCCTGTTAGCAATGTCTAGCTCCAAATAAAGTGGAATTTATCGATGAATAAAACTCACCACCTAATCGTACCCATATCCGTAGCCGACACACATGCTGGTTATATATGAGTAGGTGTTCTACGCCATATGGCTTCATTTGTTCGAAGGTTCTTCAGTATGTCCTTCAGTGAATTTATGTGGTATGGTGTTCTTTGTTATTCTACTATAAATCCACTTGTGAATGATAAGACCTTTGAGCATTTCCTATGGAAAGAATGCCAAGACAATACAGCACACCTTAAACAAGAGTACTACGCATATATACTTTCATATGGATTAGATTAAACAAAGAATCTTGCCGTCTAGCTTCTAATTAAACGTTATAGCTATGTCGTTTGGAGTTAGTGGACACCATCGTGCTGCCTGCTATATCGGAATAAGGAAAATACAATTTCGAAAATGATGAAGGAATAAATAATAAAAGGTTGTTCAACTCAAATGGAAAATATTCGCTTCCGACTATTGATTTTCCTAATAAGTCTTTTATAATTCTTTCCACCAAAACGAAAAGGAAACGCCAAATTTCAATACGTAATTTATCATAAAATTTGTGCTTTGGAAATTCAAGTTAAATAAAATACAATTTAAAATCAGATTTTTGTAAAAATTTTCTTCCATTATATTGCTTAAAACTTGCCATTATGCCAGAAATATAACACCTGTCAAATGGCCACCATAAGACTTGCAGTTCTTGATGCTTTTGAGGTAATTTTTCATGACTTCTTCGAATATTTCCGGCTATAATTCGGCCATTACTTGAGGGGATTTTAGTTTCTAAATGCTCTGAAGTTTGCTTAGTCCTAAAAGAAAAAGCAACAAGTCTAAGGATGTCAAATTGCGTGATCTTGGAGGCTAATGGACAACACCAACTTTCGAAATTAAGACAAAATTTCATGTGTTTTGTGGCTTACGGTGCTGTTTTTGTTAAAAATTTAAAATCTTCAAACAAAAAAATCAATAATCATAGCGTCATAGCGCTCTGAATAGATGTTAATGGTCTCGTCTTGTTCAATTTTAAAGAAAATTCAGACCAAAATGCATTTTTCTTAGATTCAATGGATTCTTCTTAGTCAATTCGGAGCCCCATACATATATATAATCTTCTCTTAAAGTGGAAACGAAACTATGCTAGAAAAACTACTTTTGTAAAATGTTTTCACAATTTCAACGCAATGTTTAGTAAATATGGCTTATATAACATAAAATGGCAGACTCTAAACTAAACAATTGTCACCAAACACCGTCACCAATATTTTTGACAGCTGTCAAAAGACAGGGATTACCCCTTAGATTATAGAAAAACTGGATAGGTCTCTACTTAAAAAGTATAGCCATATATTGTTGGCAATGCATTCGTAGAACGCACACACATGCAAAATAACAGAAACGGCGTAAATTGCTGGGGGTCAATTTTAAACTTCAGTCAGTATGCGATTGAAGCGGTTGGTTTAAAACCATTTTCATATGTGATGTCATTTATTCGTAAACAAATCGATTTTTTTCAATATTGTGGATTTTATTGTTTGATGGAATTAGTTTTGGATATTTGCAATTAAAAACACAGTATTCCATTTTCAAATATTATTTTATTTATTTCACTGTATTTTTATTTATTAAAACAGAATTATAAAGTAAAAGAGCACAAATAAAAAAAACAATTGCAAGTTATTCGATTATATCAAAACAATTATGTGCACAAATAAAAATCCATTTCAAAAATGCAAAATGAATTTAATGAGAGAATGTGTTATTATGTTGAAATTAAAACCACACCACAACTAAGTACAGAATTAACAGAAATTAAAGTATATCTTGCACTATTAAAATACGTTCCCTTAAATTTTTTTACAAACACTTTACGTACGCCGTCACTGAACTATTTTTTGGTAAACATTGAACTGTCAACATCACATTTGCTTACATATATTCAATGACGAACTTAAACCTTTTTAATCAGTTTTTGGACCAAATAAATCATTTAAAAATCACGGAACTAAAAATTTCCTGTTAAATATTATCAACAATATAAATATTTGTATAAGTACTTACTTCTTCGTAAATACTCTTCAGAAAATATAAAAACTACAATTTCACTTGCACTTTCTAAATAGTAACTTGAAAAACAACAAAAGTATGCAAGCATTTAGGTATGCTACCACTTTCATGGAGAATGGCGTGTTTTAAGACTATCCAAAAGTCTACAAAATTGAGCCGCTTGATATTTAATTCATATTTACGAAATAAATAATAAACCTAAAATACAATAATTCCATTTCATATCAGAAGATTGTACAAAAAATAAAAATTGACTGTCATTGTGTTTAAATTGTATTTTTCTATGGAATAAATGAATTAAAATTAATATACGGGCCTATCCAGGTATTCTTTATATCTAAGAGCAGAACACAAACGTACAAGAATGACAGCGCTGTCATTTGAAACGTCAAAATAATCGACTGTCAAAGATTTAACCTTAGATTACGTATAATATAAGAATAGACAATTAAAGCGCCAAATTGGAGCCAAAAAACGGAATACAACCTTAAAGCTTAGATTATAGAGGAAGTGGATAAGCATCCCCACACAAAAATGCTGTTCATTTTTTTTCGAGAATACATTCGTAAGGTCGCATACACTTGCAAAATAACCTTTGAAATAAAAACTTCCTATTTACTGTCGTAGAAGTATAAAACTATTTATTGCAAATATATTAATTTATACTTAATTGTTCGTAAAATATTTAAAATATAATAAAATCACACTTAAATTTTCACTTTGCGAAGTGAACATTAAGCATACAAATTTTATGCTTAATGTATCTAAATGTGAACAGGACATGTCCTGTTTTTATGGTAAATGTGAACATTAAGCATAAAAACAGTATGCAAGCATTTCATGGAGAATGGCGTGTTTTAAATGTCTCCAAAAGTCTACAAAATTAAGGTGTTTGATATTTACAAAACAAATAATAAACTTACAATGAAATTGCATTTAATACCAGAAAATTGAAAGGGGGTTTAAATTATAGTTTTGCTTAGAATAAGTAAGTAAAAATGGATATTAATTTAGAAAAATGTCTATTACGAAAACTAGATGTTTAGTTTTCGCAAATGTATGCCGCTTTTTCAACAATTCAGTCAGAATCTTGCGTATATGTGTACATATACGAAAATCTAACGTACGGGCCTATCCAGGTTGTCTTTAATCTAAGGCCTAAACTAAACAATTGTCACCAAACCACGTCACCCATATTTTTGACAGCTGTCAAATGACATGGATTACCCGATTTAACTAATTAATATGCTTCATTTAATCGTTAATACTATTTTCATACTAATTAAATTTGTAATTATTAATTGCCAACATTCTAAAGAAATATTACTGTTCTATATAAGTGGCACTCACCTTTGGTAAAATCAATATGAATATTCTTAAAAGTGGAGGTAATTATTTTAACAACAAAAAAAAACAATTCAAATATGCAGACATCGTTAATATTTGCTTTGAATCCATATAAGACCGAAACATGTGAAACAACTGAAAAATTATTCCACGTAGCAATTCTGTTTATGTTGAGCTATGCTCGAGTATTAATAGTTGATACGGAATATCCATGCTAATTCTTCGAATATCCAGAAAGGGTTTTATTACGTCTTAACCTTTTCTATATTAAGATATTGTCTGAATCTAAAGAAATAGTATTCAAATGGCCCCGTTTTTAAGTAAGAGTGGATAACTCAGAAGAGACAATAATTGCTTTGGGACATGGTATAACAAACACCAACAAATATATATCAACCACTCTGGAAAATAATAAAATTAAAATGCAATTTGAAAAGTAAAACAAAATGCATTCGACCGACCGACCACCATTATTGCATGACTCCTGCCGGCCGACCATGCACAGTGTACTCTCGCCTAGATTGCGTGACTTTCTATCGTTCATAGTCAGTAGTCAGTCAGTCAGTTTCTCTTTGTACGTTTGTGCTAAATAGTCCAAAAAGAAACCATTTTACCATTTATGAAATTTTCATTGATTTTACCTTTTCGTAAAAATGAATAATTATAACAATAAACGAAAATTTATACTAATAAATACACTCTTCCAAAAAATACCATGTATTTTGTCCATTTAATTTTGTACATTATTTTTGTTATTTCAATCGTTAAGTCTGGACTTTATGAATTTTTTCATTATGGAAATCAATAAAATTTTTACTAATTTTCTTTAATCAAATAAATGACAAACTGGATCAATAATTACGCAATCTGACCAATTTGAAATGGTAATGAATTGACTAATTATTTATTCGATCGATTGTGAATAAAAAATTGAAATTGTTGAACTATGAATTTATTTGCAAATAATTGAAAAGTAAAATACTATTTGGATCTGGATAGTACAGATTGTTCTAAAGATAAGCTTACAACTTTTTTCCCCCCTAAAATCGTGTTGGATGGTTAACCAAAATCGTTTATATGTTATAGACTTACAGATTATCGATGTCAAGAAGCAATAAAGTTCTATCAGGTGCTACACAGGGTAATCACCTCGGGCCGTTGTTCTTTATTCTTGTCATCAAGGCTACCATCCAAAGTTCTGTGGGTTCAAATGCCAGTGAGATCCTATGATAATTTCTAAAAACTGCATTACTTTCCATTCTTTAATGGCCGCCATTCCAACTGGACAAAAGCATGGCGCAGCCCCAAACATGATCTTAAAATAGCCAAAAATCAAAAATAATATCTTAAAATCGTCTGCACACAACGCTTTTTTCCTACTTCTTTTCTTGCTAGATTAACTGCATGATAAAAATTTAATTAGACCATTTGGAATTATGTCCTAATATTCCGAAAGGGAAATAGATAGTGAATGTTAAAAGGGAAATAGATAGTGACGTGAATAATATAATTTTACATTGAGGAGGAATTTAATATTTTTTTGCAGTTGGTGTCTCTCTAATGACCTCTTACTAAATCTGGAAAAGTGTGAAGGAACTTACATAAAACGAGACCAGTCTGTTACCGAGGAACTTGCATAAAACGAGCCGAGTCTGTTACCGAATTAAGTGTACACAAATCTCTATCGACGAGTATAAACCCTCTAGCTGGTGTCCCACAAGGTAGTTATCTCGGTCCGTTATTGTTTATCTTGGAAATTGATAATATTATCAAAATAATTGAAGACTATAAAATATGGTAGACAAGACAAACAACTTCAATTTATATCTAATGTAAACCTTAAGTTTCTATAAGTAGCTTAATTTTGGGATTTTTAAAACGTTGGTCGAAGGAATTTTCTAGTTCACATACATGGCCTCATCATTTGTGACCTATTCTAGAATATGCATCTGTGGTTTAGTCGTTTTATTATGCTACACATAATAGGCGTATTGAATCGGTATTTCCATTTAAAAAGAAACATGGAAATAGTCATCTTAGTCATATTGTCCTGTTCTAAGATGACTATTTCCATGTTCTTTTTATTTTTTTGTTATACGATAAACGTGCGTTATTGTATTAAAAAAAATGTTTTTTTTTTATGATAATAACACGTTATTGGAGCTTGTAAGACTCCATAATAAGTTTTGCCTCGTCCAGTCTAGAGCCTAGATTGTCAAACAACAACTAACAGAATGACAGCTAACGAAAATGACATCAAATAAAAATTGTGCAAGTACATTTAGAACACCCTGCATTTGAGTTGAAAATAAAGTCGTCTGCACACAACGCAGTATTTTTCCTGCTTCTTTTTTGCTAGATTGATTACTTGTTTTGATTTCTAACTGTGAACAAATTTATGTGTCATTTTTCTCATGCAGCCCAGTTGACTGATTAGTCCCCCGTAAAACTAGCAGCAAAAATAGTACGAAAAATTAAACCGTTTCTATTTTTGAATACTTGCTTCGAAAATAGTAACTGAGCCAAGCAGTGCCCTAATTTCTAGCATTACTTTTGATGCTTGCACATTGACAGTTCGAATGTCAATAAAAATGAACAGTAACGCGATTCATTTTTGTTTATTTAATAAATAATTATTTATTCAAAAGAATTTACTTCATATATTTCGTCGGAAAATATACCGAAAACAAGGAAAAAAGATACTTAAATGTCATATAAAATATGCTTTTCCAAAATGTAGACAAACTAGCAGCAACACTATCACGAAACTAGACTATCATTAGGAAAACTATCACGAAAAATTGAACCGATTCTATGTGTATGTTATTTCTGAAATCTAGCTTGAAAACTAGCAGCCGAGCAAGCAGTGACTTAATTTCTAGCATCGCAGCCAGCACGGAAGCAAGCAAGAAAAGAAGCAGGAAAACTGGCGTCGTATGAAGCGGGCTTAATTGATTTCGAATAGAAAATTAACTTAACAAGAAGCTTTTTAGAAGATTTTCAAATAATTTTTTATAGAAAAACTATTATTTACGATAATTAAAATTTTTTATTTATAATGAAAAAAATTAATTCATCCTTTTGAAATGTCAACAATAGTAAAAGCTTAAATAATTTAACCAAAAAAAAACAAAAAAAAACTAACTGACAAAATAAATTAAAAAGTTGAGAATCTACCCTTAAGAACACACCGTGCATTTTTATTTTATAGAATAGATCCTTTTTAGTATTTTTTTTTTAATTGTTTTCTTTTTTTATCTTTTCACTTTGATGAGATTATTTTTATTTGTTAATTTTTATGGACGCTGTTATTCTTATAACACCAACAAGATCTTTTTATGAGCACTAAATAATGTCAGTTTAAAATCAAAGCTGTTTGATTGGATTTGTTATAAATTATCTGATAAAAATTGAATTCCTGAAAAATGAACACAGAATGATTTTGCAATTGGCTTTACACATTTTCCTATTAATTTAAGTTACAATAAAAAAAAATGATTTAAGAAAATCTGCTTATGCACAAAATAATTTGTTTGTAAAAGAAAAACTAGAACTGGAAAGAAAATATTTTAGTCTAAATGTTAACATCCAAATTCAAATAATAAAAACTCTTTTGGTAATTTTATTATATTTCTATGCGAAAATGTTCAATTGTAATTTAATTTATTTGAGAAAAATTTACATTTTAAATGATTCAAGAAAAGGGCTTGCTTATCAATACGAATACCAGTGATAGGCACATTTTGTTTACCAACCATAATATAAAATCTCAATAAAGAGGAAAATACCTATTTGTTCCAGCATATTTAAAAAGGAAACATTCTAAAAATAAAGATGGAATTATTTTCCGAAACACTGAACTTTATCACATTTCAGATAATATTCGAATGATAACAATTTCGATTTTCCCATCAAATCATGGGTTTTTTGCCTCTCTTGTTAACCAATTGTAATAGAAACATTTTCAAGAGATATGTCTCTTTAAAAACATGTTTTTATCGTAATTGGTTAACAAGAGAGAAAATATATACGAGAAGAGAAATATTAGAAAATATATACTAGAAGAAGAGATAGATACGAGAAGAGAAATGTTAGATTATTTGTCAATAAGCTGAGAGAATACAGCAAATGAAATGTCTCCTATTGGATGGGAGTGCAAAATATTCGAGGCTTTGCAGGCAAGAACAAGATCAGATATTGTACAAAATCAAAATCCGGTAGAATATTCATCCTTTCTTAATATTTTTTTTTCTCACTAGAATGAACAATTTATATAATCATTCCAACATTACCATTTGAGTACTCTTTTCATAATATTCATCAAAACAATCCCCTGGGAATAAATTCTCTTTTATTATTTATGATGTGTTTGTTCTTCATGTCATCATCATCATCAGGTCTTTAGTCGGATTCATAATTTCAATGATTGCGGATTTTTAATCTAAAAACACTTTTTAAACTATTTATGGTTCGCATGTTTGCATATTTTCTTTTGCTTATTAGCAAGAATAAATACTATGTAAAATTGCATATTTTCTTTGGCTTATTAGCAAGAATAAATACTATGTAACTACTAGCCTTAGAGTGTTATTTCTGTCGATATACTATTAGTTTTTGCACAAAGCAAATATAGAATGATGTACGAGCATTTTGAAAAATTCAACATAATCTCCATAAAGCCTTGTGTTTACTATCTGATTAATTAATAAGACTTCATTTACTTATTATTATTATCTATATTCTATCTATATTTATTATATGAAAATAAATGTATGTTCTGTATGTGCTCCAATAATGTTAATTCGATTGGTATGAAACTTCGCAAACCTTCTTAGTTCGGTCTGGAATAGGTAACGAAGGTTGCTCTTTTTTTTCTGCCGTTTATTTTTTTCTTTCTTTTTCTATACGTCAAAAATGAAGTTTTGTTTTGTAGTACGTATCCCATGAACATATGCCAAGGGTTATTACTTTAGCACCACGACCTTGAAGGTCTTATGGCGACGTTGACAATAAGGCTGACCGATATAGGAGGTGTAAATGACTAATACTTGGCCTTGGCAAGCAAAAAACATTTTTATTCATCAAATTCATTTTATTTTTCAACCTGGTCGCTTTTTAGCTCGATACACTTAGTCCAACGTTTTTCTACCTTTTGCATCCTATCTAAAAATACGATTTATATCAAACCATTTAAAATAGACCTTTGTTGTTGTTTGTAAGGTCCCTTACATACGTGTCAGGGGACAACTTTATAGTACGTGTGGGAAGTTATCTGAAAGAGACTGTTCTGTGGTTAGTAGTATAGAATATTGAGAATTTTGTTATATTTTGTGGAGCAGATTAATGTGTTGTAGAAGTTGAAATAGGGGACTAGGGAATGGAGTTGTTGGATCCAGAAAACGAAATAATTCTTGATCAGCTGGCATTCATGTAGTATGTGAGTAATGGTGAAATAAATGCCACAGGATTGGCATAAGCGACGATTGGTCTTGCCAAAAAGGAAGTTATGAGTAAGAGCAGCATGTCCAATCCGGATTCTGAGGAGCTTTCGTTCCCAGAATTCGACAAAAAAAATGTGTCGCTATTGGTCCAGTCATTGTGTCTGTGGATGGCTAATGGTGTTAGTTGCCATTCTTTTAGTGGGCTTAAAAGAATGGCAACTAACACCATTAGCCATCCACTTTCGTTGTCCACAATTTCCACATGCCCCGGCATCCATTGCAACTCGACACTCCTATTGCTAAGTAGGCTATGACGAACTGTCGCTAAAAATAATAACGCTCCGTTGGCTGGGAATATTGTTCGAAATTTCATTTGCTCTTTTTATGGCCCACAGCTCCCCGTAATATAAAGCTGCCCTATAAGGGAAGATTCCACAACAATAAGGAAAGACCGAAAAAGTGACCAACACTTGATGATCTTTTAATCCGTCCAACTATTCAAGGAAAAGTTTTCTATACGTGGACGGATAAGTGCTGGCTTTCTTAAATCTGTCAAGAGAAGCAGACATTTTCAACTTTGCACATCAATATAGACGTTTTGTTTCAGTAATTACTTCATCGTTTAGGCCAAATCGTTTTCCATCGAGACATTTTTCATATTCAGAAATAGAAAATAATTGCTGGGAGCTTAATCTGGTGAATATGGTGGATGCGGAAGCAATTCGTATCCGAACGCATGGAAATTTGCCATGGCGAAGACATAAGTGTGCACGCGTTTTGTCGTATAATACTGTCCTATTATTATTTTTCCGTGTTAAAGACCTGCCCATAGTTTTTGCCTTCGTTTTTGCACGTTTGCTAGTATAGGTCCATTGGTTTGACTAAACTTCGGATGATGAATCCATTGGTGGCGCTTTTGGCGCCAAATTAATTTTTGCTTCGTATTATAATCAGCAATTATGAAACGAAGCAAAAATTAATTTGGCGCCAAAAGCGTCACCAATCTCACCGATAGCGTTCTCATACCCAAAAGTTCATGGAAGATATTGTCTATACATTCTTTTGAAATATTTACCATGTCAGCTAGATCATACACTTTTATTAATCATTTCTTCGTTGCTTACCTTAGTCAGACGTTCTGGGCGCTTATATGTTGGCGAGGAATGTCCATAATAAATTTTTAAGCTTGGTTTTTTGTTTCAGATATGTTTCTCCTGAAACAAAAAACCAAGACTTATCATACGACCCTTAGTAAAGACATGAAAAAAATGATTAATTGTGAGCTATTGTATTCGTGATAAGCAAATATCTCGGAGATGGTGAGAGATATTGTCTTGTGGGATATCATATCATTGAATGTTGGACAATTAAAAAATATTTTTTGGTACTTCCATATTGGTGGGGGGTTAAACAAATCTCGCAACAAACGCGAAAAATGGATTTTCCGCCGATTCATCAAAATTGAACCGCTCATAAACGGACTATTATATAGTTATTGGCAATTTGACGTCAATCTCCGATCACCAAAGTTAAGCAGGACTGCGCTACTTGGATGAGTAACTGTTTTGGGAATACCGCATGTCAAGGCACTTGAAAGAATAACAAACAAACAAACAATTGACGTCTTAAAACATTTTTGACGATCGCGAAAAAAACCACTATAAATACTGTGAACTTCAAATATTTCGAAAAACGGAAGTGAAAATCGTAGAAAAACAACGGAAAAATCTCGAACCATACCAGATACACTTTTTACTGGCGCTGACTGTCATACAAGAAGGAGCTTCTTTTCGAGTAACTGAATTGCTAAATCCGACTACACCATTGCTTACGAGCATACTCATAATTTTCTACTATTTTTATTTATTTTATTCAATATTAAAATGCCCATGCACTACTCTCTATTATGTGAGTGTGATTCGATACTTGAAAATCCAATTGTGGGTGATATTAGATATTTCATGGTAATTTTAATTTGATGTTTTGTTTACAGTATTTGATTGTTTGTTTAACCGTGTACAGAAAATACACATAATAATGTTGTAAAATTGCAAATGAAAATAAAAATGTAGAAAAAATATAAATAAATAAAAACTCGTGGTCGTCTGATGCTGGTTATGTATTGCAGAATATACTCGTAGTGTGTGGGGGCGGTCGAGATTTGTCTTATAAGTGTGACCTAAAATATTAGAAATTTTTATTATTATTTTATGATACATGAACATATGATAAATTGTATATGCATTTGACGTTTTATCTTATACGGTGTGATCCAAGTTTAGTTTTTGAAATTAAAAAAAATAAAACAAAAACAAATTTCAGTAAATCATCGGATTTTTTTATTAGTCGACCATTTGGTGTATTTTAGTAATTATGTAAAATAATATCAATTAAATGGCTGCGTCTGGATCTTTTGGAGCAGCCGAGCAATTTTATGATGAATTTTTAGGTGCTCCGATGTTTTCAGTTTTTACACTGTGCGTCTAATACACGATTTAGAGATGAAATTTGCACTTTGTGCGTGAATGGTGGGATCGTGCAGTTTCGCCACGAACAAAGTTCGCATATTCGACGATCAGTCCAATCATAGTGTAATCACTTGAATGAACATTTGCAAGAATAATTAATTGCGATGCACGCGCAGTTCAGGCGAGCTAAGAATATTTTTAACATGTTGAAATATATTTTGGATCGGTTTGTGCATTTTTTATTGGTGGATTCTCTAGTTTTTCGATTATTTCAATTTGTTTATTTATTTTATTTGAGTAAACATTTCAATATTAATTACAACATTATTATTTCATGTTCCACTGTTATCGTTATTTTTTTTTAAATATTTATAAATTTATACGCGAACTATTTTTTGCTATGCACTACACTACAACACACTAAAATTTTAAAATTTGAATTTCATCAAATAATCTTCACTTTGCAAATGCTAATAAATATTAAAGTAATAAATTAAATAAAATTTATTGCAAATAAAATCAAAACGAATGAATGAACATATAGGCGTACAGTAAATATAGGAACTGTCAAATGTGAAAATAAAAAACGTGCAAATTATGAGTTCGCAACGAGCAACATGAATGACATTGTATGTATTATATGGATGAGCAAGCACAATGAAATTATTTTAGATTCGCCTAATTTCCCCTTCTACATTCTTGCCATAAGCATAATTTGCTCATGTACGCGCAAATATCGTGCACTCACACGATCAGTGTAATATAGCGGCGAACTTTTCGTAGAGTTAAACGATTTAACAGCGAACCATTGGCAAGAGAAAATCGTTTATTAGACAAACGGTGTAATCTAAGCTTTAAGCGTTAAACTTCTAACTTGCATACCAATTTGTGCTTCGGATAAAATACACTTAAAATTTAAATTTTGATGAAATTTTTATTTTATTTTATTGTTTGGACCACGGATTATAAACATTATTTAATTTTTTCGCACATTTCGGCATATATTTTGGCCATTACTTGATGGATGTTAGTTACCAAATGCTCTAGAGTTTGAGAATTGTTTTCCAAAATAGGTAGTTTTCCATAGTCCAGCAAGAAAAAACTAACGGTGTCATAGCAGAAGATCCAGCCTCTCCTGGGAACTAATCTTGCAATACGGCTAAAATTTGACGTGTTGAATGGCTTGTACTTCCGATCTATGGTTTAAATTGAAATCTTCAAGTTCGGGCCAAAAAAGTCAGTTATATTAAGGTTATAATACTCAGAATTGATTATAACGGTGTCTCCTTTTTCAATTTCAAAGAAATACGATTAATGAGAACTTCTTCATAGTCACTTATGGGTTTTCGGAACCTCATATACGATACTTTTGGTTATAGACGTATTGACGGAACAAGAATCGAGCCTCATCGCTAGAGAAAATTTATTTCCGAAAGTCAACATGTCAAATGGATGATATAATTGTTTGACAGCTGTCAAATGACAAAATCAATAACCCTAAACTTGTGCGCAAGCGATTAGGAGAAATTTTGATGCAATTTTTACTTCTCATAATCGTTTACGTTAATCAATAATATTATCTAAATTCTGCTTTTTATTATTTTGAATTTGTAAATATTTGTAGAGAAACTTCCTTTTTTCAATATTTTTGATTCCAAATAGACAATATTTCTATAAATATTAAATGTTTTTTTTTTTAAATTAATCTAAAAATATATTCAAAAATTATTTTTTTTTTCAATAGAAAAAAAGCTCGTAAAAAATATAAACACTACCAATCAGACTGGTAACTGTCAAAATGCATTTTAGACTAGAGAGTTGTTGTCTAGAATACATATGCATATAAATTTTGAGTATTTTGTGCTTTAAAGTTGTTCTCTCTCTTTGAATAACAGTTTCTAATCCAAAAATTCTATCAAAATAATTGCTGCTATTTTTTTTTAATATTCAAATATTGGAAATTTCTGTATTATATTAATTTTTCTTTGAAAAACGCTTTTACCCTATCCTTGAAGATACTAAAATTATTCCCCGTAAACAATTCGGTTTCCGATCAGAACACTCTACAACCCAACAATGTCATCGTGTGGTTGATAATATTGCGTCCTCTCTTGTGAGAAAAGAGTACTCTCGAGGCGTGTTTCTAGATATATCTTATGCCTTTGCCTTTGATCGAGTGTGGCATCCTGGACTGCTCTGAAAAATCAAGAGCTTCCTTCCATCCACATACTTCCTTATTTTAAAGTCATTAACATTTCCAATGTCATTTTCAAGTAACAGTTAATACTGACCATTCCGAAATACTCCCTATCAAAGCTGGTGTTCCTCAAGGCTGTTTTCTTGGTCCAATCCTATACAATATTTATACCCCTGGCATCCCAACTAATCCACAAAACTATAACCGCGCTACCTTTGCTGACGACACCGCTATTCTTCCATTTTGAAAATCTCCAAAACTGGTTTACAAGGTGGAGAGTAAAAGTAAATGAGCAGAAGAGTGTACATGTTACTTTCACCCTCTGCAAAGATACCTTAATGGCAACATTATTCCATCAAAAGACAAAGAACGCAACTTGGGACTAAACCTAGACATATACGACGTCAAAAAGACTTGAACTTAACAGACGTTACCGACAACTTCTTAGATTACTGGACAATCAATCGAAACTGACACTAAAGAACAAATTTGGACGTACGGTATTGAACTATGGGGTTCTACCAAAGCTTCCAATTCCTATCGCATCAAATCCGTTCAATCCAAAATCCTCCGCAAAATTGTTGATGCACCCCCCCCCCCCCCCTCTGTTCAATGTTCGTAACAAAGTTGTTCATCACGACTTAATTGTTCTCTTCGTTTTCTCGTTATAAAAAGTGCGTCTCTCATTATAAAAAGTTTAATTCTCGACTATTCTATTACTAAAAATCCTCTCATTAAAAAGCTTTCCTCTATGTTACCTTCCCTATTTACACTCGCCAGGAGATTTCTTCAAATGTTAAAATCTCGTTACTCTCACATGTCATAAAATCTGCTTGTATGTAGTGTTTTTGTCATAAAATCTGCTTGTATGTAGTTGTAGATAGCTAAACAAATATAAAATTAAAAAAATATTAATATTAATTAAAAACAAATGACAAAATACTTGCAGTCCGTTCTCTGACATTCCAACTATTGACAAAATATTTCTCGTATGAAATTTTCACAAAAAACAATTTTTTTTCTTAGTTACTTTAATGGAAATGCTTTAATTTTTATTGGGGCTATTCTTCAATGGTATAAATTTAAATTCCCAGAATAAAATCGTATTAATCACTGCATAATTTTGTTAGTTTAAGTTGTGAATAATGTATGACGATGTTGTTTTGAATTTATTCAATGATTCACTAAATAAATTTAGCGCTAGTCAATATGGCGAGTTAAATTTAAAAAAAAAATTGTATAAGCTGACCCCCATTATACCTAATTCCAAATATGTGAAAATAAGAAATTATTTCGAATAAAATTGAGCAGTATTCGTCCTTTTTATGTTTACATAAATTTCGTAATTTGTGATAGTTTTTTTTTCTAAAATAAATAACATAAACAACATAAAACCATAAATGTTAATGGTGGAATATGGGGAAAAGTATATAATTTGTAAAGCTGATCGCATATGAGAATTAGTAAACGTAAATAAACTGAAAATGGGAAGCACTTGTGTTGTGCGGAGGGTTTTGTTTATTTTTAATAAATGTCATATTGTTACGACATTATCCACGAAAATGTTAAATTAACAGAAAATGTTAATTATTTAGTGTGACCAGAATTTTTTTTTTTTATTATTTTAATTAACAATCTTATGCAACAGGAAGTGGGAGTAAACACCCATCGGCGTTTCTCGAACTAATGAAAGTTAGATTCCTCTAGAAAAGGTTCTGAACAAATGGAAAATATAGATCACGATGTATTACGTTGTTACGAACATAAAAGGTGGGGAGGGGGGGCATCAACAATTTTACGGATGATCTTGGACTGTAAGGCCTGGACGCGTTAGGAATTGGAACGTTTCGTTGAACCCCAAAGTTCACTTTTTATTGTTAGTTTTGAGCGTTTGTCCAGTAGTCTTAGTGAGTTCCATGTTAATCTCTTGTCCAGGCAAAGTTCTAAATAACGTATTTTATCATATTTTGGGATCATGTTGCTATTAATGTATAAATAGGTAAATTTTCCTTAACAAAGTGTGAAAGTAATGTGAGCACTCTTCTGTTCATTTACCTTCACTCTCCATCTCTTAAACCAAGATTGAAGGTTGTGTATATGGAAGCTATTTCAGGATTTGTATGGGTAGCAAGTATGACTGTATTATCTGCATAAGTAGTAATGATAGTATTAGGATCAGATGGGATGTCATGGGTATAAATATGATATAAAATGGGACCAAGAAAACTACCTTGTGGGACTCCAGCTAGAATGGGATATATTTCAGAGGATTCTGAGTTAATTGCAATTTGGAAATGTCGTTGGACGAGATATGAATTTATGATAAGGTAGTATGTTGAAGGAAGAAAGCTCTTGAGTTTCCAGAGTAGTCCAGAATGCCACACACGATCAAAAGCTTGGAAGATATTTGAAAATACTCCTGGGCAATACTCTTTCATCTCAAGAGGATGCAATATTATCAACAATGAGATGGTATTGCTGGATAGTGGAGTGTTCAGATCGGAAGCCAAATTGGTGATTAAGAATAATTTTTCCGTTAACTAGGACTCTGGGTATTTAATCGAAATATAGAGATTTGTTGTTACATTCTGAAATACGATGGTTAAGTCGAGCCAAAATTCTTCTTAATAGATTTGTAGACTGTTTTGATGATATACAAATATTTCTTTACGAAATCGGTGAAAATTATCTCGAACTCAATGATAAACAATGGTTTTTAAGACTTTTCTTCATAACAGATATAATGAACCATTATAATGATTTCAACGTACGACTCCAAGGAAATAACCACACAATTTTGTAAAAGAAAATATCGATGAAAGCAATCGAAATATGTTCGAAAGTTGGATTTTCATCATTAAAAGTGAATATGAAAGTCGGTTTCAAAATTTTAAGAAACATGGAGATTATGTTTAAATTTATAATAAAGCCTGAGGAAAACAGAAGAAAATGTTTTAAATTTACAGTATTTTCATACGAGGTCTGTTCAAGAAGTATCGCAAATTTTGAATTTCCGCGGGTTACATATATTCGATTTTTGATTTTTTTTTTGTGTCGTTATGTTGGTACTCATGTCTCTTACTTATGCCGACAATTTCGGCCATTTTGAATATTCAGCTAATTTTTAACATCTTTGGTTGCACGTGTTTTGGCTCGTCTTCGATTTTTGCTCAATTTCGACCAAAAACAGCATCGCATTAACATTGCTAAGGAGCTGTTGGACTCTGTCCGCGACGACCCAAATATGCTCCAGAGGGTCATAACTGGTGATGTGGAAACCAAAGCTCAATCATCCCAATGGAAGTTGCCGCACGAGCCAAGACCGAAAAAACCGCGCCAAGTTCGGTCTAATGTGAAGGTTTTGCTTACAGTTTTCTTCGATTGCAGGGCCGTGGCGCATCATGAGTTCTTGCCGCAGGGTAGGACGGTCAATAAGAAATATTACCTACAAGTTATGCACAAGTTGCGCGAAGCAATCCGCTAGAAACACCCGTATTTGTGGAAGAACAAAAATTGGCTTTTGCATCATGATAACGTTTCGGCTAACGCATCATTGCTTGTGCGCGAATTTTTGGCCAAAAACAACACACTAATAATGCCGCAGCCACCGTATTCCCGAGATCTGGCCCCCTGTGACTATTTCTTATTCCTGAAACTGAAGAGCCCCATGAAAGGACGACGCTACGCTACGATTGAGGAGATAAAGACGGCATCGAAGGAGGAGCTGAACAAGATCACAAAAAATGATTTTTTCAAGTGCTTCGAGAATTGGAAAAAACGTTGGCATAAGTGTATAATATCTGGTGGGGATTACTTTGACATTTTTTATCATGAATAAATGAATAATTTTTGAAAAAAAAAACACAAAAAAAAACCAGCAGATTTAAGCTTATACACCTGGTATAAATTATGAGGGCGTCCAAATGACGGTGGAAGAATACTTTGCATCCAAAAACGATGACTTCTTTTCCAGGGGGTTGAATAAATTACCAGAACGTTGGCAGACAATTGTAACTAATAAAGGAAATTATATTTTGGATTAATTTTTGAATAAAAAGTGAAAAAAAAATTTAGAAAAAATACGACAGAGCTTTCCCTTCTACCCAATATAAACCAGACTTGACTAAATTGACGTCACAATTTCAACATCAGGGGAGCCATTGATATCGAAGAGAACGTTTTGTAATTAAAATTCATTCAACTATGTTTGTAATTATTTTCTTAATAAAATATATTTTATTATTTAGTAAAATACTGTTTTAATATGAAAATATCTCCTCAATTCTCACCATTTTGGTTTATTTTGACCCACAGCAAAAAAAGGTTGCCCACCCCTGGTATAAATCGATTTATTTTTTTTTCCATAAAGGACAATCTCGAATTTAATCAAGATTATTTGTTAAGGAAATAAAAAAAAACATAAAAAAAACAAATCAGGTCATTTTAAAATGCAGTAAAAATATTACAGCATTTGAAATTATTTGATTCAGAAATCTATGCTATTAGGAAAAGGATTGCTGGAGAAAAAAAAAGTAGTAAATTTCACTTTCTTTCCTGTTTCTGCAGCATCTTGAAAAGTAATTTGGAGAATTTCCAAATGGGCAAAAGAACATTTCGAATCGAGTATTAAGAAGAGTTTTTATTTGCAAAAATCGATAAAAATCGATTTTTATATTTTTCGTATTTTAGATTCTTATACATAATGATATCCTTAATATCCTTTTTTAAACTATAGAATGGAAAAATTATAAGTTATACCAAATCTATACGAAATTGTATATGAGTTTTTATTACTATTTCTTCGTGTGTTTTGCTTAATTTGAAGAGCAATAAAAAAAATATCATGAGAGGAGTTAGTACGGGATTGTACAATCCCTTAAAAAAATAGTTTTTATGTAAGAATATATTATTTAGTAATTTGAAGTGTGTGTTTGTATTGTTGTTACACGCAAGGATAATTATGTCGTCAGTGTTTCTGTTAATATTGGTAGTAATGAGCAAGTGCGCAAAAGTTATAATTTTTCCTTGTTTTTTTTTCAAACATAGCTAAACATGGTGGCCAACATATTTGGTAAAAATAACAAAGCATAAAATGGAAAGAATATTGTTCAAGGTCAGACAGTTTGGAGCCGTATCCACACTTACAATTTATTCTCCACAAAAACTCTGTAAAAACAACCTAAATCGCTTACCAAGGATTTTGCTGTTCTATCAGATTATTGTACGATTCCATTATGAGTTCATATATTATTCAGCCAGATAACGTAACGAATAAGCATAATTTTTACTAAAGATATTTTTGTCATATATTTCTCGAAAAGGATATTTGTACTTTCAAAGAATATGATTTTTGCGGATACATCAAAAAGACTTTAGACTTATGACCTTTAATATTCATTAAATTGTTGATAGTATTTCCCCAAAATTTGCATAAATCTATTTCTTCTTTTTTTTTGATAAAATATTTATTGATTTTTCATATTATTTCTTTCTCTTTTTATGATTGAAAATTTGTTTAGCCGTAAAATAGAGAACATCGGAAAAATGACCCAAATGACGCAAGAGGAGATTATAAGCAACACAAAAACAGTCCTTCAAGGACTGGAAGCGTTGCGGGTCGAGCATATGTCTCTGATGACGGGCCTATCAGAGGCCCGTCGCGATAATGAGAAAACCGAAATTGTACAGAAAAATATCGAAAGTATTGAACTGGGATTGGGCGAGGCGCAAGTGATGATGGCGCTGGCGTCACATTTGCAAAATATCGAAGCAGAAAAACAAAAGTTAAAAACTCAAGTTAGACGATTATATCAGGAAAATGCATGGCTAAGAGATGAACTGGCAAATACACAGCAGAAATTTCAAGCATCAGAACAATTGGTTGCACAACTGGAAGAGGAGAAGAAACATTTGGAATTTATGGCCTCGGTGAAGAAATACGATGACAATCAAGAGCAGGAAGAGAACAATGAAAAGTCACGTTCGGATCCTGTTGTTGAGCTATTTCCCGAAGAGGAACAAGAGGAACGAAACAATTTATCGCCCACACCAGGACATGCATTCGCAAATCAAGCAAATTCCGGATATGAAATTCCAGCACGACTACGCACACTACACAATCTGGTCATTCAGTATGCATCGCAAGGAAGGTTAGTTCAAAAAATACCAAACATTTTTCATTTTCGATATTTCGAAATCGATGAAGAAAAAAAATCATTTCCGATTCACATCCATTTCAGGTACGAAGTAGCCGTACCACTGTGTAAGCAAGCTCTCGAAGATCTAGAAAAGACCAGTGGTCATGATCATCCCGATGTAGCCACAATGTTAAATATTCTCGCATTGGTGTATAGAGACCAGGTAATTGTTATTTAATAATATTCCAGAAAAAAAATTTTTTTAATTAAAAGAAACTGAATAATTAATTTTGTAAAAGAAAAAAAAATGTATTAAAAATGCTTTAAAGTTTGTTTTTTTTAATAAAAAGAGTGTACCAATTAGAGCGCCAGATTTAAATTTTTTCACTAATTTTGTTATAAAGTTGGCAACTCTAAAAATTTCATATGTGACATCTGTCAAAATTGCGATAAGTAAATATTGAACGCGTTATTATTGTTAAAACTCATTGGAGAAAGGAACGTTGCTGAAACAATTCGTGGAATTTTTGGTCGAAATAATGGTCATCAATTTGAAGATTAATTATAAAAATTTCTGGACAATAAGTCACCCATGCGTCTTTGTAACGAACGTTAACTCGAAAACATGAGAAAGTGTTACTGAAACTCCAAGGACATAAATTCGTCATCATTCACAAGAATTATGCGGAAAACATGAATCTGCATGCCTACAAGATACAATTGACCCAAGAACTCAAACCGGCAGACAATTCTAAGCAAAGAGAATTTGTTAATTGGTTGGTTGATGGAGAACATCAGCAAGTGAATGACAATTTTGATATGAAAGTCATTTTCTACGTAAATAAGCGGAATCGTTGAATTTAGGGTGCCGAGAACTCAAGAATGATTCAAGAGGGAATTGAGGCGCTTGATTTCATTTCATATCAAAAGATAGTATAACAAATTAAAATTGCCTGTCGTTGTGTTCAAATTATATTTTTTTTTGGAATAAGTGAGTCAATAAATTTCTATTACGAAAACTAGATGTCACTGGGTGTCATATCTACATAAAAAATTCTACACAAAAGTATGCAAGCGTTACGATTTCTCACCGCTTTTGCTTTAATTTAGACAGAAAATTGCGTACACATATACGAAAACTTGACGTTCTGACCTATTCAGGTTTTCTTTAATCTAAAGGCTATTCTGGCAGAGCCCTGTGAACTTTCATAAACGTCACGTGTTACGTGTGATCTGTCAAAAATAAAAACATGAAAAACCAAACAGCAAAAAATTTATGATTGAAATTTTCAAGGTTGGGGCTAAAAAATCAGTTATAATAAAGGTAATAGCACCCAGAATTGATGATAACGGTTTCAATTTCAAAGAAATACGACTAATGACTTATGGGTTCTTTATAGTCACTTATGGGTTTTCTGACCCTTATATATGACACTTTTATTTATAAATGTATTGACGGAACGAGAAGCAAGCCTCAGCGCTAGAGAAAATTAAAAATTTGGAAAATAAAATTTAATAATTTGTAAGGATTTTTCGGGTGTAAGTCTTTCCAAATTTTGACTTTGACATACGTCACGTGTCACGTGCGATCTGTCAAAAATAACAAACATGAAAAACCAAACAGCAAAAAAATCATCCGATACAATAAAATCCGCGCTCTAATTGGGACACCCATTATTGAGTATGGAATTCCCTAAAATTAAATATAATATTAAGCATAATTTATGAAGCTAATAATAACGTTATTGATTTTCTTATCTAAAAATGATACGAGATAATTTCTAAGATAATTGAATATAATAATTAATATCCGGTTACGATTTATTCTTAATAATAATAGCTTCTATTGAAAAAAAAAATGTGTGTTATAATTGTTTTTTTTTCTTCATTCAGAATAAATACAAAGAAGCTGCTAACTTACTTAATGACGCTCTCTCAATTCGAGAGAAAACTTTGGGTGAAAATCATCCAGCTGTCGCTGCAACCCTCAACAATCTTGCTGTCCTCTATGGTAAAAGAGGCAAATACAAGGATGCCGAGCCGTTGTGCAAGCGAGCGCTAGAAATTCGTGAAAAAGTTTTGGGAAAGGATCATCCGGACGTAGCCAAACAATTGAACAATTTAGCTCTTTTATGTCAGAATCAGAGCAAATATGGCGAGGTGGAGCTTTACTATCAGAGGGCATTGGAGATATACGAGGCGAAATTAGGACCAGATGATCCAAATGTTGCTAAAACGAAAAATAATTTAGCCAGCTGCTATCTGAAACAAGGCAAATATAGCGAAGCTGAAATACTCTACAAACAAGTGCTGACACGAGCCCATGAACGGGAGTTCGGAACAATCGATAGTAAAAATAAACCAATTTGGCAGGTGAGCTTTTAAATAATTTCCGAATTTCGAATTTCTCTTATAACTATTTGTTCTCATCGAAAATATTTACAACTTTCTTAAGAAAAAAATATTAATTTCTTTCTTATAATTGCCAACATTTATTCGTTCAATATTTTTTCTCGTTTTTTTTTTAAATATATATAAAATGTGTGTCCTATTAAAACGAAAAGTACAGCAATCACTTTTCCTATTTTTGTATATAATTTTTGTTCAGAAATTATAATCGATTTTCTTATTAAGAAAGAACCATTTTCATTTTATTAACGACGTTGGGTGACTTTGTCGATATTAATTTTTTTGTAAGAGAAAATATTACATAATTTTCCATTTATTGTATATTTTTCAGACGAAAATTACGTGAATATATTTTTAAAGAATAAAAAAGAAAATGCATTTATTGTCCATTTGGAAAATATTTTATTCAAATAAGAGAAGAGGTTCTCGAGCTAAAAAAAAAACAATAATTTAATCAGCCTTAAATTAAAGAGTTTGAATTTCTGATCTAGAAATTTTTTGAAGACATATAAAGATTAAACAATTCAATTTGTACTTTAAATAGTAAAGTTAAATAAAACACACTTAAAACTTCGATTTTTTGATAATTATTTTATTTAATTATATTTCTTGAGAACGTTGCCCATAGGGATCCTTTTGATAATTTAAATGGCCGCCAACAGACTTTTTCTAGAGACCTAGATCGTTTTGAGGTATTTTCTAATGAGTTTTCCGCACATTTGAGTCTGTAATTTTGCCATGACTTGAAGGATGTTGTTTTTTTTTAAATACACTAAAATTTGAAAATTGCCTGTGTATGTGTAAGCACGATATTCCGCAGAGATCAACAAGAAAGAGGTAAAGGGTGTAAAAACGATCAATCTTCGAGGCCAATTGACATCACAAAAAAATTAGAAATAACGTTGCTTTTTTGACGCTGTTTTGTAAAAACCTCATATGAATCGGATTAAAAAAGTATGTTATCATACGACGAAAACGCCCTGAATTGACAGTAATGACCTCTTCTTCATTTTCAACGAAATAGGATACAATGACACCTTCAGACTAAGAAATACACACCAGATTGCGGGTACAATGACTCCTCTACAGTCATCTGTGGGTTTTGAGAGCCTAATATACTATAATTTTTCTTATTGACGCATCCAACAATGGATGCTTCAGTTTCGGTGATTTATCAATCCATAATGTTAAATGGCAAACCTTAAACTAAAAAAAAGTCCAATTTTGGATGATATATAAATTTTGACAGCTGTCAAATGACAGAGCTATACTTTCCAAACCATAAAAGTTGGATTAGCCGTTAGTACTTTTTACTTTTCATGTTCATCTCACGTTGTAGTTGGTTTAGTTTCTATTTTTAGCTATGCTTTTCGATTAATATAGAAAACATTTTATAATTAGTTAGTTTCCAGAGCCTCATATATGGCAATTTTCCTTATTAACGTATTTACCAAACTAGAAATAAGCCTCATTCCTGAAAAAAAAATTTCTGCGCAAAATCAGCATCTAAAGTTTTATTTGGCGTATTTTTACACATTCAATAATTGGTAAACCCGAATTGCATGCCTTAATGTAAACAAATGCTACCTTAGATGACTTATATACTGTTGACAGCTGTCAAAAAAACAGTGACATACTTTCCGAACCGCAAAATTTTATTCGAAAAATCATCATCTAAAGTTTCAATCGGCGTATCTTTTCACAATCTATAATTGGTAAAACCGAATTGCATGCCTTAATGTAAACAAATACTACCTAAGATGACTTATATATTGTTGACAGCTGTCAAAAAAACAGGGACATACTTTCCGAACCGCAAAATTTTATTCGAAAAATCATCATCTAAAGTTTTAATCGGCGCATTGTTACACAATCTATAATTGGTAAAACCGATGGCATGCCTTAATGTACACAAATACCATCTTATATGACATATATTGTTGACAGCTGTCAAAAGAACAGGGACATACTTTCCGAACCGCAAAATTTTAATGGAAAAACCATCATCTAAAGTTTTAATCGGCGCATATTTTCACAATCTATAATTGGTAAAACCGAATTGCATGCCTTAATGTAAACAAATACTACCTTAGATGACATATATTGTTGACAGCTGTCAAAAAAACAGGGACCACAAAAATGGATAATCCGATACTCTTTGTTACCAAACAGCGTCGATATAGCAACTTCCGAGAAACTTTCTTTACAAGACAATATTTTCGTACCTTATAAAACAGCTTGGTTTAAATCCAGTACATTTATTTTTTAATAGGACACACTGTGTATAATTTTCTTCAATTTATTTTTGAAATTCCTAACTCAATTCATGTTAATGAAGAAAAATAACTCAAAAACAAAAACTTTAATAATTAACTTGACTCCTTTTTCTATTGTATATTTTCTATAATATAATATCTTTTTTATTATAATTCTTTTTCTTTTTTTAATTAATATTCTTATTATTATTATTATCTATAAATTTATTATATTTTCACATATAATATTTGTTTTTTTTTATCTTTCTTTTGGCAAATAAATGAAATGCTGAAAATTGAGTGTCGCTTTTATGTATCTAAACAAAATAATTATTATACAATATTTTTTTTTAAATTATTTGGTAATATTTTCCTTGTTTTATTTGAATTTAATTTTCAATTTATTTAAAAAGGTCACATAACATATACTATTATACACAACACATACACATACACGCATTTATATTAAAACATACGTATATGTATGAGTAAATGCATATTTGTATAACAAAAAAAATTTTGTTAGTATTTCATTATCAAATTGCTTGTATCTAAATAAATATCCTCGTATTATGTACAATACATACGAGTATATGCATATATGTACAATAGTGCTTTGACTAGATAAATATTATTAATAATTTTGACCTCTTCTTTTATATTCCATCTCTATATTTTCTAAAATCTTTTTGAATATAAAAAAAAATCTTATTTGCATAGAAGATATTTTTTCCAATAATTTTTTTTAATTATTTCCATTATTTTGTAAAATTATCCAATTTATAAACAGACATTTATCTATAATAGCACGTTTGTAGATATTATTTTAACAGTAATTGGTAAGGAAAAACAAATTACCATATTCACCTTGCAGCAGAAAAATTCACGATTTTTAATTATCCGCAAAATAGACATCTTTTTTTTTTAACAAGAAAAGTAATATTATTTAATAAAAGTAATATAAATAAAAGTAAAAGTACTAAATTATACAAGAAATATTGCTTTACTCGTATTGCAAAAAGTCAATCATCATTAAAATCTATAAAAGTAAGTATTAACAAATTTAATATTAAAGATTTTATATCTATTTTGAATATTATTATTTTTTTTTTTTTGAAATTTATTCAACATTAACTGATTTTATTATTGTAGATAAATGAACGAAAGTAAGAAATGTTGGTTTAGTTAATTTTATTTCTTATAATAGTCTATTTATTTAAATTTTTTTTTTTGCAAGGATCATCAGTATTGTGGTTTTAGAGTTAATATATTTTAGTTAGGAATTTAGGTTAAAAAAATTAACTTGGAAGGATTTCTTGAAAGGAAAAATAATAATAACTTTCCTTTTATAAATATCCTTTTTATTAAAAGTATTGTCTAAATTCAAATAGTATAATTTACGAGTATTTAAATTTATTTTCCTTTTAGAAAAAAGTCCATCTTAAAATATTTTTGCAAGTTAACCCTTTTTTTTATTAATTACTTTAATAGTTTAAAAGAAAATTTTAAAACATTCATCGTTTTTTTTATAAGTTGATTGGGGAGTAAGGGGCGGATTGCATTAAAAGTAAAAGTTTGAATATTATTATTTTTTTTGCCTTATATCATGAAAATAATTTTGTAAATATTATTTCCTGGAAGAATTTTCATTTCGTGTTTAAAAAAATTATAATTACCTACTTGAATTCAATAATTTTATTTTATTACAATAATAATACTATAAATTATATGTAAAAATTGATATATACGAGGTCTGTTCTAAAAGTATTGCGAATTTTGAATTTCCGCGGGTTACGTTTATTCGATTTTCGATTTTTTAGGCGTTATGTTGGTACTCATGTCTCTCACTTATGCCGACAAGTTCGGCCATTTTGAATGTTCAGTTAATTTTTGACAGCTGCTTTGCTTGCTTGCACATGTTTTAGCTCGTCTTCGATTTTTGCCCAATTTCGACCAAAAACAGCATCGCATTAACATTGCTAAGGATGTACTCTGTCCGCGACGACCTCAATTTGTTCCAGAGTGTCATAACTCGTGACGTATCATGGGTTTATGGTAATGACATGGAAACCAAAGCTCAATCATCCCAATGGAAGCGGCCGCACGAGCCAAGACCAACAAAACCGCGCCAAGTTCGGTCGAATGTGAAGGTTTTGATTACAGTTCTCTTCGATGCAGGGGCGTGGTGCATCGTGAGTTCTTGCCACAGGGTAGAACCGTCAATAAGGAATATTACTTGCAAGTTGTACGCAAGTTGCGCGAAGCAATCTGTCAGAAACGCCCGAATTTGTGGAAGAACAAAAATTGGCTTTTGCACCATGATAACGTCCCTGCAGGGAATACGGTGGCGCGGCATTATTAGTGTGGGCCAAAAACAACACACTAATAATGCCGCAGCCACCGTATTCCCCAGATCTGTCCCCCTATGACTTTTTCTTATTCCTGAAACAGATTCTTTGATCCATTTTTTGGAATGGGCAAAAATCGAAGACAAGCCCAAACACGTGCAAACAAAGCAGCTGTCAAAAATTAACTGAACATTGAAAATGTCCGAACTTGTCGGCATAAGTGAGAGACATGAGTACCAACACAACGCCACAAAAAAATCGAATATACATATATTAAAAAAGTATAATAAATACCTATGTGCGGCGCTAATTACAATAAAAACCTGATTTATAACTGCCACAGACGGTCTAATAGTCAACAATATCAGATAAATTTTTTACTTGCGGTTTCGAGCACATAACGTACGTGCATGAGCGGTTTTCCTATTTTCATCTACGAGTGAGTATACGTAACTAGAGCGCATGCTTATAACGTACGGTTTTTTTGTTTCAATTTATGAGTACACGTGACTAGAGCACAAACACATATCATACGTGCGTGATCGATTTGGTTGTTTGCATTTACGAGTTTCAGGTGATTAGAGCGCAAGAACAAAACCTAATTGCGTGCGCGATTTTCTTATTTTCCTCTAGGAGCATACGTAACTAGAGCGCATGCTTATAACGAAGATGCGTGTGCAGTTTTCTTGTTTACAATTTAAGGGTACAAGTGACTAGAGCGCAAGCATAAAATAACGCACGTGCGTGAGCGGTTTTCTTATTTTCATCTACAAGTACACGTAACTTAAGCGCATATATTCGCATATTTTTAATTTGTACGTACGGTTTTTTCAATTATTTATAAACGATATTATTCCATATTAAAGGCTTTTTTTATAAATTTTTATAATAAATTATTTAATAACTTTATATGGCGAAAAAAAATCACTTTTGATTGATCGTTTTTTTGTTTGTTAGAAAATGTATACTTTTAGATTGATTGATCCGCACAGCGCGTTTCATACTTAAATTTTACAAGGGTTTTATTCTTTTCTAAGATCATCTGTTCCTAATATTTTTTTTAAAGAATTTTCAGCATAACGAAAATATTTTCAAAATAGATATGAGATTTTTTAAAATATCCCACAATAATTTTGGTTAATTTTTGTATTTTTTTTTTAATTCTTCAATTTTATTTTTATTAAAGAAATAATTTTTTTTAAACTGAAAATATTTAATCTAAAAACCTAGTTTTTCATTTAAAAAAGAAAAAATAAATATTAAAGGAACCAAAAAAAACCATGTGCATTGAAACAATAAACAAAAAAAAAGGCCACCATTCCTATAAGAAAAAGTATATAATAAATATGGAGAGAAAAAACTGTTCAGATCAAAATCTTTAATAATAAAAATTTAAAAGATTCTAAAAATTCCATACCTTATAAAAATAAAAATATATAAATAATTATTTTCTTTTAATATTGAATGATAAAAGAAAACATATATTGTAGAAGTCACATCATCATCATCATTGCTTTCTACGTTGACATTTTTGAATTTCTATTGTAAATATTTTATTTTAATTTTTGGTTTTTTGTTTTTTTTTTCTCAAATATAAAGCTTTGTTTTGTCTACCAGCGAGTAATAATCTATCTTCCCTGCTATTTCGAAAAGAGAAAATAAAAAAAACATATCTCACATTCATTTATTGCGTTTTAACACTTTAAAATTTATAAGAACTGTTTTTTTTTTTTGATCTAACATAAAAGCGACACTCCTCCTTTCTTATCATATCTTCCTCAAATCGTCTTCTTTTAACAATAATAAATACTAAAAGGAATAATACAACTTTTAATAATATACAAGGAGAAAAAAAAAGAAAAATTTACTTTTCTTCATTAAAAATCCTCTCATCAACTAAAATTTAAAAAAAATAAAACAAAAACAACATAATTATCATTTTAATGGATAATCTACAATATTTGATTAAAAACTAACTAACACATCTCTTACAAAATTGTTTTCTACATTAACATGAATAAATAAAAGGCAAAACAAAGTTAATAAATTATAATAAATAAATACGTAATCATTTCTCTATCTCTCTCTCTCTCTATCTATCCATTTGTTTGTTTTGTTTTTCAGTTTTAATTTTTTTTCGTTTTTTCTTATTTTAAATTATTTTTCTAGAAAGGTGTAAAGGAAATGTTAAATAAATTCTTACCAAACAAAACGACTTAAGGTGCACGTTGTATCTCAATCTAATTTAATAAATAGAAAGAAAAATTCAAGAAAAAAAAATAATATTAGCAAAAAAATTGTTTGCTCGGTGACTAGTATATATTTATATGTATATGTGGACAACATTGAATTTCCTTCTAAAAATTGTTATTTATTTATTTTTTTTGCTAAACAAATAAAATACAGAAGAAGGATTTTGGAAAACATCTATAAATAAAATTTTATATATACAATATTATTATGTTATTTAAATAAATGCAATTCATTAAAAAAGGATGCTATTTATAATAATAAGAGTAATTTAAAAAAAAAATTGAAAGAGACAAAAATATTAAGCGATGCCGCTTAATATTGCATATTTGCATAGAAAATACTAAACAAATGAAAAAAAAAGAGAATAAAATTTGAGAAAGCAAAAGAAAAAAAAATACAAAAAATGAAATTCTGATAGAAAAAAAGAAAATTTTTATCAAGAAAATAATTTTTTTTTATTTTAATGAAATTCTGACAAGAGAAAGAGACAATTTTTATCAAGAAACATGAAAAATGAAGAGAAAAAACCGTAAGCTTATCGAAGAAAAAACGATTGATAAAGAGAATATCGAAGAGAACTTTTTTAAAGTCTTCCGATCGGATCTGATTTGACATGACAGAAAACCACGCATGATAAGAGAATATTAGTAAACAATATATAGAGCGTTTTTTAGCTTTAGTAGAAGAAAGATGGAAAATCAAAAACAAAAGAGAAGTTTTAAAATATGAATGAGAAAGTTAACAAAAAGAAGAAGAAAAAACCAATTGCAATGTTTTTATGTTTAGTTAAAATTAATAATGTTTTTTTTTTCTTTCTTGCCAGTTTTTAATTGTTTAATTAAATAAATTATATACTATATTAAAAATTTTGTTAATTAAACTTGTTATAAATGAAAATTTTTGATTTTTGAACGAAATAATAAATTTCATAAATAAAAAATTTAAAAAAAAAATTAGAATGGACAAAATTCTGGAAAATGTTTTTAGATTTTTAATTTTCTTTTGCAAATGTTCATTTTTAACTAGAGAAAATAAAACAGAATTTGTTACTTTAATAATTTTATTAAATTATTAATATATTTTTTTTTTGTTTTGCGTTTGCTATACAACATTTTCTAATAACAAAATTTTTGTTAAATAGTTTTACATAATTGCACTATGACACGATATTTACTCTTGTAATGATAAATGATTTGACGTTTCCAAAAAAAAAAAAAAAAAATTATTTTTAATTATAAGAGAATATATTAAGAGAAAATATTTTTTCTTTTTTGTTTTTGTTAAATAATATTCAGCAACAAAAAATAAAAAAAAATTGTAAGAAGAGAAAACATTTGGAAGAAATTTTACTATGATGATGAATATATAAGCATATATTTTTATTTTGCAAAAATGCAAATAGTGTTTCTTTTATTTATCAAAATAAACAATCGTTTATATGACTTTCCCTCCTAGAACATATGGTTTCCTTCTTTTTTTAATTTAATTTTATAATGTTTTTTTTTTCTTTTCTTAAAAATAATAATAAAAATAACTATGGAGAATGGTGATGGTGGTGGTGGTGGTGGTGATGATAATAATAATAATTATAAAACAATTAGTGTCAATAATGATAATAACAAATTTAACTAAGAACGGTGGCCTTTTTTTGTTATATTTTTAAATACATGATCATATATTAAAATTATTCATTTTTAATAAAAAAATGTAGAAATTAACAAAATTATGCGAAAAATTCTAATATGGAGAATATTATTGAAAAGATAAAATAATAAATTTGTGGATAAATGTTATTTTGTTATTGTCAATAGTATTTTTGTGCTTTTTTTTTAAATAATTGATTTAAAAATTGGATTATTTATCTTTAATAAATAAATTTTCTATTTGTGCTTAGTGTTTAGGGTTATTTAAAAATAAATTAGTTCTATGATTTCGTAAATAGTCAAAGTAAAAAAAAAATTTGTTTTGCTGTTTACCCTTTTTTTTTTCTAAATAAGATTATTAGTATTTTTAATATTCAAGGAGTATCCTATTTGGTGGTTCGGAAAGTAATGTTAAATAAAACACATTATAAAATTTAAATTACGATGAAACTTCTACTTTATCATATTGCTTGGACCTTTCCATGGGGTCTCGATTCTTTTGAGGTAATTTTTGATAATTTTTTTTGCACATTTCTTCGCTATAAATCGTCCATTACTTGACGGTTGTTGCATGGAATTTTCTATAGTTCCAAATGAAAACGTCCAACGCTGTCAAATTGCACGATCTTGGAGGCCAATTGATATCACCAATTAATGAAATTACGCACCCTAGAAACTTTTCGCGCAATAAAGTCAAGATTTATCGCATTGTGTGGCTGGTAATGCCCTCTCTTAATGAAACCACATATGGTGCAGATTATAATATTCAAGATCAGACAAAAAAAATGTTCGATTATAATACGGCCATAGTGCTCAGAATTGACAATAACTGCCACTCCCAATGACATTTTCAGAACAAAATTCACTCTAGAAGAAAACGCCCAACGGTGTCAAATTGCACGATCTTGGAGGCCAATTAATATCACCAATTCTTGAAATTACGCATCCTGAAAACTTTCGTGCAATAAAGTCAAGATTTATCGTATTGTGTGACTTGTAACGTCCTCTCTTAATGGAACCACATGGTGCAGATTATAATATTCAAGTTCAGACCAAAAAAAATTCAATTATAATACAGCCATAGTGCTTAGAATTGACGATAACTGCCTCTTCTTCTTAAGTAAATTCGTGCCCAATGGACATTTTCAGAACAAAATTCACAACAGGCAGTCAGTTTTTGCAGATGCAATGGCTTTTACGACAGTCACTATGGGTTTTCAGAGCCACATAAGTGAAAATTTTCCTTATTGACGTATTTACCGATCAGTTCTTAAATAGCGAAATGTACGAGGTCTCTTCAAAAAGTATCACGAATTTTGAATTTCCACGGGTTACGTATATTCGATTTTCGATTTGTTTTTGGCGTTATGTTGGTACTCATGTCTCTTACTTATGCCAACAAGTTCGGCCATTTTGAATATTCAGTTAATTTTTGACAGCTGCTTTGCTTGCAGGTGTTTTAGCTCTTCTTCGATTTTTCCCCATTCCAAAAAATGGATCAAAAATCAGTTTCAGGAACAAGAAAAGTCACAGAGGGGGCAGATCTGGGGTGGCTGTGGCATTATTAGTGTGTTGTTTTTGCCCCAAAATTCTCGCACAAGCAACGCTGCGTGAGCAGGGGCGTTATCATGGTGCAAAAGTCAATTTTTGTCCTTCCCCAAATCGGGGCGTTTCTGGCAGATTGCTTCGTGAAACTTTCGCATAACTTGCAAGTAATATTCCTTATTGACCATTCTACCAGCTTCCATTGGGATGATTGAGCTTTGGTTTCCATGCCATTACCATAAACCCATGATTCGTCACCAGTTATGACCCTCTGGAGTAAATTTGGGGCGTCGCGGACAGAGTCCAACAACTCCTTAGCAGTGTTACTGCTATGCTGTTTTTGGTCGAAAATGGGCAAAAATCGAAGACGAGCCAAAACACGTGCAAGCAAAGCAGCTGTCAAAATTTAACTGAACATTTAAAATAGCCGAACTTGACGGCATAAGTGAGAGACATGAGTACCAACATAACGCTACAAAAAAACGAAAATCGAATACAAGTAACCCGCGGAAATTCAAAATTCGCGATAGTTTTTGAACAGACCTCGTATATACGACAGCTTTTGCCAAAGTTTTTACAATTTTTACACGTTATTTTGTACAAATTTCATAATTGTAATATGACACATTCTAGCCCAGACCACTTGCCACTCTGAATGACAGATATGTTTGACAGCTGTCAAATGCGATTGCTATACTTTCCGAGGCACAACATAATGGATAATTCCTTTAAACAGAATTAAATTTTTTCTAAAATGTGAAATTTTATTTATTTTTTTAACTAAGTTTATAAATTTAAATAAATTAAAATAGTTTACATCAAAAAAACCTGCAAACTATCTACTTTCAATTCTTTAAAATAAGTTAAAAAGTAATTTTATACTAAAAGAAAAATAAGGTCTTGGTTTTGTATTTATTATTTTTTTTTTGATCAATCATTTTAACATAAACAGAGCTTCCTTCGTATTATATTAGTTTTAAAAAAAACATTCGTATTTTATATAGTATTTTGTGCAAATATCTTCTTTTTTTTTAAAGAAAAAGATAAAAATTTTACATATATTTTTTTTAGATCAAATCACAGCTTGTTTTTTTCTCAGATTTTTAAGAAATTGAAATTTACATACTTAATTTAAACTATATAATTAAACCAAAAAAAATAAAGCACAATTTTAAAATGATGGTTTGGGCACATAATTAATACATTTGATTTTATAAAAATAAAAAAATACCATGTCCGTAAAGGTAGGTAAATAAGAGATCATTTATGTAATACGACTTTTTACCATTATTATTATTATTATTATTATTACTATTAGGTTTATAATATGCCACGTTTGTTATAATATATTTTCTAAGGACAAAATCCGGATAACTTGAACTCTGAGTTGACTTTAATCCTTTATATTATATATGTTGTTTGAAAAAACTATTACAATTAAACTAAATTATAAAATGTTAATATTTTTACAATGAAAATTTAAAACAAATTAATGCACATTTACGTCAGTTTCAATTTAAACAAAATCATTCAAAAAATTTAGGAATAATTAAAGTTTTTTTTAATAACAATTTTCTTAATTATACGATTACTTTTAATCTATTTTTAGATATGAAAATAAGCATAAAGCTTGGAAATATTCTTTAAAAATTTACAGTAAACAGGAAAATATTATACTAACATGCCAAGCGGAAGGAATCCAATATTATTTTCTGTTGACCGACTTCCTATCAACTGAACCGTCCTCTTTTGCAAATACATTCAAGATTATCATAAGAAATTCATAGAATTTTATCCACTTTTATAGAAAATTGAAAATTACTTTTCAACTTAATGATGTATGGAAAACTAGGAATATAGTAGAGTTTAAAGATGATTCTGAAATGTACCCTCCTTGCTAAATAATACTATAAATTATATGTAGAAATTGATATATAAACGTTTGAAAATTGCCTAACAGAAAAAAATATAATGAATGGCCATGTGCGACGCTAAACCTGCGTTATATTGTAACTGCCACGCACGGTATAATATTCAATAAGCGCAGCAGCAGCATTATCAGTTAAATTTTTTACTTGCGGTTTCGAGCACATAACGTACGTGCATGAGCGGTTTTCTTATTTTTATCTAGGAGTGAGTACACGTGACAAGAGCGCATGCTTATAACGTACGTGCATGTGCGGATTTTTTTGTTTCAATTTAACAGTACTCGACTAGAGCGCAAGCACATATCATATGTACGTAATCGGTTTGCTTCTTTATATTTAAGAGTACAGGAGATTAGAGCGCAAACACAAAACCTAATTGCGTGTGCGGTTTTCCTATTTTCCTCTATAAGCAAACGCGGCGAGAGCGCCTGTTTATAACGTACGTGCGTGAGCGTTTTTTTTGTTTCAATTTAAGAGTACATGTGACTAGAGCGCCTGTTTATAACGTACGTGCGTGATCGGTTTGCTTTTTTGTATTTAAGAGTACAGGAGATAAGAGCGCAAACACAAAGCATAATTGCGTGCGCGGTTTTTTTCTTTAGTAACGTAAGCGCAAGCACAAAACCTAATTGCGTGTGCGGTTTTCTTATTTTCCTCTATGAGCAAACGTGACTACAACGCCTACGAGCGTGTGCGGTTTTTTTTGTTTCAATTTAAGGGTACTCGTTACTAGAGCGCAAGCACTTATCATACGTGCGTGATCGGTTTGCTTCTTTGTATTTAAGAGTAAAAATGACTAGAGCGCAAGCACAAAATAACATACGTGCGTGAGCGATTTTCTTATTTTCATCTACGAGTACATGTAACTAGAGCGCCTACTTATAACGTACTTGCGGGAGCGTTTTTTTCTTTCTATTTAATAGTACACGTGACTAGAGTGCATGCTTATAACGTACGTGCGTGATCGGTTTGTTTCTTTGTATTTAAGAGTATAGGTGACTAGATTGCGTGTGCGGTTTTCTTATTTACAATGTACGAGTGAACGTAACTTAAGCGCATGTATTCGTATAGTTTAATCTGTACGTACGATTTTTTCAATTATTAATAAACGAGATAATTTCATATTAAAGGCTTTTTTTAAAATAAATTTTTGTAATAAATTATTTAATAACTTTATATGGCAAAAAAAATCGTTTTATTGTTATAAAATATGTACTTTTAGATTGATTAATCCGCACAGTGCGTTTGTTACTTAAATGCAAGTGTCAGCTGCTCTTTTTGGATCATCTGGTCATAATATATTTTTATAAAATTTTTAGCATAATAAAAATATTTTCAAAATAGATATGAGACTTTTAAAATATCCCGCAACAATTTTAATTAATTTTTGATTTTTTTTAATATTGTAGAAAATTTTTCAATTTATTTTTTAATAAAGAAATAATTTTCGGAATCAAAAGGATATCTACAGAATGATGCTCTTTATGTAGTATAAGTAAACAAGCATACTGACATGTAAAGTTGAATATAGTTGGTCATATTGAGGACGGAATTAATATACTCGTATATACATTTTTATTCTTCTAAAACTTACTATTAATCTATTTTCTGTATCCTTTTCCATATACTATACACATACAGTCAACAAATTTTTATCTTTCATGCATGGTATTCACTTTCATTTCAACTTCTTGAACCTTTTAAATGTTGTTGTTGTTGTTTTTTTATTAAATACCTTTTAAAAAGGAAGCAGGTTTTATCTCACAAAAAAAATCCTTAAGGCCTAATGAAAATGTTCTCCAACTATGAAAAACAAGAAAAAGGATCAAATCGTAAAGCATTTTGTAGGAATTCTCGTTTATGTGATCTTATATATTATTATTTTTTTTTTGGAATGTTTTTTTCATTTTTAACATTAAAAACTATATATTTTTAATGCATGAGAGATATTCTATTTCAGAAATTCTATCCTTTATTATTATCTATAATTTCTTTTATCAATTTAAACAACATAAATAACTTAATAAAATAATTCTTTGGAAAAAAAAGTTGAACCAAAAAAAAAGATGCAGAAATTTAAAAAAAGGCAAAAGTTTTTTTTTATGTCATAAAAAAATTATAAAAGTTATTCGTAAAAGCATCGTAAGACAAGGAAAAGTGAAATTTATATTTCAGGTTGCTGAGGAGCGTGAAGAGAATAAAATTGAAAATCGTGAAAATACACCGTACGGTGAATATGGTGGCTGGCATAAGGCAGCTAAAGTTGATTCACCAACGGTGACAACAACATTAAAAAATCTTGGTGCACTCTATAGACGGCAGGGAATGTACGAAGCGGCAGAAACTCTTGAAGATTGTGCATTACGTAGTAAAAAGGAAGCTCTCGATTTAGCGAAGCAATCAAAAGTTGCCCAACTATTGGGCGGTGATAAGAGAAGATCACGCCATCTTAAAGACGAAACGGAAGTGGCCGAAAAAGTAGAGGTAGGCTCAACGTAGATTCTCATCTAATTTGTTTGTTTTTTTGTTTTTGTTTTTTTTTTGTGTAAAAACAACTATAATAATTGTAACAATAATATGTAATATAATAAACACTGCTAAAAGCACAGAAAAAAAGCAGCATTAAAATCTTCGCTTTCTAAAAGATAAATTGTTGAGAGCTACTGGTATAATAATCCATTATTTTCTTAATGTATAGGGTTTTCCAAAAAGAGTGTTATGATTTCTTTTCAACAAAAAAACACACTAATTGTTAAGGAAATTCAAATGTTTTTTATTTAATGTGAAGTACAATCGATACAATTAAGTTCTGAATAAAACGTCATTCAAATGGCCTCCACAACTTCTTTTGCAGGAACGAATTCGATGAACCCAATTTTCGAGTACTTTTTCCACTAAATCAAGTCGTATGTCATGAATAGCACGTTCAATATTGACTTCTAAAGCTTGAAGAGAGTCTGGTTTATTACTAAAGACCAATGACTTCAAATAACCCCACAAGAAATAGTCGAATGGTGTTAAATCACAACTTCTTGAAGGCCATTCAATGTTACAATTTCTTGAAATAATCGAATCTCCAAACTTTTCTCGCAATAATTTGGTGTGGCACGTAGCCCCGTCTTGTTGGAACCAGATGTTGTCAAGATCAACTTCTTCCAATTTCGGCCATAAAAAGTTGGTTACCATCGTTCTATACCGCTCTCCATTGACAGTAATTCTATACCGCTCTCCATTGACATATTACAAAAAATAGACAGATCATGACATATTACAAATGGCCAAAACGTCACTTAGAAATCATATCACTCCTATTGGAAAACCCTATATATTTATACCAGTGGTTCTCAATATTCTTTTTCTTCTCCATTTATTTTTAATTTTGTTCTTTTTTTTTTATAGTTAAAAATAATGTTTCCCCCCCCCCCCCCCCCAAAAAAAAATAAAAATTCCCATTAAAAAAAGTCATTAAATCAACGACGAGTGTTTTTTGACTTTCGTTCTTTAGTGGTGAATTTGAATCCACAGCAAATTATCTCAAAAATGTTTTTTTTTTTAAATTAAAAACCTTTTAAATTATAATATTTTTGCTAAAAGTTTTGATATATAAATTTGTTTTTTGTTGTTTACCAATTTTGTATAGTATTTTAGATAAAAAAAAATCTTATGTGCAATGTTTATTATGCAAGATGAATTTTACTTATTTTGAAATTAAATAAAATGCCATTCATCATTACACACATCTATTTGTATTTTCATACACATATATAAATAAATATTTTTAAAAATTACTTGTTAAAATTTGTATTTATTAAATTTTTGAACACTAAATTATTTTTAATAGAAAAGAAAAAAAACAACAACTATTATTATATGAACATAAAGTAAATTTTTAATTTCTATCTATTCTTTTATTGAAATTGAATCATTTATAATTTATCTAATAAAATTACTAATCTATTATTAATATGAAATAAATCGAATTTAAAAAAAAAAAAAAACATTCGAAAATTAATTTTCTCTTATTTCAGAGACGGCTACCAAGGCCTTAGAATTTAATACATTGTAAAATGCCTTCAATGTTAACATCACATACCTAAAAAAAAAAAATATATATACACACACATACACACGCCCATCGGGAGGATTACATATATATAGCAAAAGGATAAAGAAAAGTGGAAATTATTCTAAACTAAAAAAAAAAAAATCAAATAAGATTAAGATTTTCATCAATAATAGTTTTTTTTTTTTAAAAAACGGTCTTGATTTATTGAAATAGAGAATATTGGAAATTATAGAAGAAAATCGACTAGGCAAATTATACAGAAAGAAAAAGGATAATAAATTTACAAATAATATAAACGATAAAATAAATTATATAAAATAAATTATCATGCAAAAATTACAACAACAAACGACAACAACTGACAACAACAATAATAATTAAAAAAAAAATTGCTTTTAAAATTAAGTCAAAAAGGAAGGTTTTTTTTTTGTTAAATTTAAAACAATTAATACATTTTTGTCATTTACTCATAGTTTTATCATTAATTTGTTCAATTTATAAAATATTTTAATTTGTTAACAATTCTACCATATTTGGTATAAAATAAAAAAAAAAATTTTTTTTTTTAATTCGTAAAAAGTTAAGCTATAATGTATGAATATGTGCATGTGAAAAATATCTGTTTACAGATTTCGTATTTTTTTTTTTTTGTGTACTTTCTATTACGTATTTAAAAAAAAATGTGTACTTTTATTACGTATAAAAATAAAAAAATTAAATAAATTATTTTTACTTGTAATGCACGTCAAAGAAAAAAACAAACTAAGGATAATATAGAATGGAAAATGAAAAACAGGAAAAAATCTAATTCAATATGAATAAATATATCCTATTTCCCGTGTGTTGCTGCTGCCTCTCTTTAGATTGTGATAATTTTACGCTTGCATTATCAATAAAATATTGTACATATTGCTGGAGGCATTCTTTAAATAAAAAAAAAAGTATTCTTAAAATTTTCTCAAAAACAACACATCAACTAAAAATTAAAAATGGTCAATTGAAGAGGCATACTTTCAAATATATGTTACAGTATTTATGCTGTTTGGCTAATTTTTTTTTTACCCGCTAAATTTTCTATATTTTTAAAAAGAAAATTCCGCAATAATTTTATTTAGAAAAGAAAAAAAAAACAAATATATAATATATACAATAAATTTTAATTTTTATACAAATGACACTGAAATATTTTTTTTCACAAAAAAAAAAAAAACTAGAATTTAATATTAAGAAGAAAAAAAATATATATATATTATTAAAATTTAATAATTTTCAACAACATTAATAATAATAATTGTGTAATACTTAAATAATTAATATATAAATATATTTAATGAAATAAATTCTTTCTTTTTTTCTTCTGTCTTAAATAATTAAGTTAACGTTTTTTTTGTTTTTTTATCAATAAACTTTTAATAGGAAAATTACGTGCAAATGAAATAATTTGAAAGGAAATAAATATTAAATCAAAAATGGTGGGCTCTTATCAATAGCATATGTTACTAGTTCTATTCTTCTGGGCTTGAATTGAAGTAAATGTCTTCATATCATTGGCACTATTTCCATCAAAAATATACCCAAACCGATTATGTCTGTGGTCAATTACTTCCAACAGGTTGAGAAATATGCCCAGCACTTAAAAGATCTGATCAATTTAAATATCTAAGCGTCCCATTTATACTAGAAAGGTGAAAAAATCATTCAATATCAATAATCTAAACTCAAAAAAGCTTAGCTCAACTCCACGCAAACCTCAACAGAATGACGGCTATTCCAGCGCTACACTACCAGCTAACAACTGGATCCAATAAGTATGCAAAATAATAATTAATTTTACTTTTAAAAAATATATATAATCTTGTTAATAGTCAGCATTAAATTTAACTTATTATGATGTACTTTCACGCAATGTCAGTGCACGCATTGCATCAAAAGTTATACGCGCTGTTTTTGTTAAAGAGGAGAAATTTGCACGTACGTGAATTAAGCAGCGACGTTCTTGTGAGTAACGAAAGCGACGTTCTTGTGAGTAACGAGAGCGACGTTCTTGTGAGCAACGAGAGCGACGTTCTTGTGAGCAACGAGAGCGACGTTCTTGTGAGCAACGAAAGCGACGTTCTTGAGAGCGCCATTGTTCGTTCGGTTTTGCTATGATGTACGGTTGACATGCGGTTGCAGTGTGCGTTCCAACTAGACTAGCCACCGTTTTAATGAGATGCGTTGCTATCCAAAATGCTATAAAAAATTTTTGCGTGTGCAATTAAATTGACTGCGATTGCAAAAAAAAAAATGTAAAAATATTTTTTTTTTTTAAAGAATATTTGCACGTGGTTTTTAATTGTGCCTGAATTCAAAATAAAATTACGGCAATTTTATTCAGGAAATTTAATAATTTGTTCATTTTTTTTTTTAAATTAAACTATTTAAAATGGCAAAATTTGTGTTCGAATAAAGATTAAAAAAATAATTAAAAATATCGAAATTGCTTTTAAATGGTTTCATAATTAAAATTGATATAAAAATATTGTTCTTTTTTCTGAAACAAAGCAAAGATTCGCAAAAATTTCTTTGTAGATTGTCTTAATTTATGTTTCCTTGTAAATTTAAATATTTCTTTATAAATTGTCTGCAATATATTTGATGTAATTTGAACTATTACATCAAAGTACATTCCCACTGGTTTCTTATGTCGATGGTTTCATATCGCTCCAATACTGAACATTTTAAATCCTTTTTATCTTTCTGCCAGTAAACGAAATGGTAAGTGAAATTTTAATATTTCAAAAAATTACGGAATCAAAGTATATTCACATAAGAATGTTGTTTCGTGTAAGTATCATAATGAACTGGTTTTCCGAAGTTTAAAATTACTTTAATTTATAAAAGAGGATAATATAAACTCCATGCCAATTAATGAAATTTTCAACTTTTAAAGTTATTTTCCTATACTAACACTTATAAATTTATAATAAAAAAATAATAATTCTAATAAAACTTTAGTCCAAAAAAAAATAAAAAAAATTGAGTGCAATAAAGTTCATTTACTTTTAAAAATGCTAATAACTTATAGGATTTTATTATAATTTCTTTATATTAATAAAAAAAACATTTCGTGTTTTTACATTTTTAAAAATTTAATTCCTTTTTGGTCAAATTAGCTAATATGGTATTTATACAAAAGAAAATGATGGCGAACGAAAATGACCATGAATAAATAGGTGCAATAAAAACAATTATTTTAATAACTAAATTTTTTAAAGAAATTCTAAAATATCTCTAAAAAATATTATGGAAAAAGATAATTTTTTATTGAAAAAAAAAATTACAATATTTTTGCTGAAGAAAAGTTATAGTAAAATTAATTTAACACTTTTTTTTCATTACTAGTTCATATAGTTTAAAAATAGAAATAAAAAACACATCAAATACAAAGCTTCTTTTCTATTTTATTCTATTTTCTATTTGATATTATTTTATATTTTACATATATATTTACTAATTTAAAAAAAAAAACAGGAATATGGTTGGTTATCCTGCACAAAAATGTACTCTATTTTTAAGTTATTTTCTATAATCAATTAACTAAACCAGTATTATTCCGTTCGCTTTTTTTTAATAGTATTATTTTTATTTAATTAAAACAAACAGAAAAAAACAAACGAAAAAATTCAATGCGTATAACAATAATAAGAATTTTGTGAATATGTAACTTAAGATAATTAAGATTATTCTATATAAAAATTAAATAAATTGCATATAAAGGCTTAATATAATTAAAAGAAAAAAAAATGTAATAAGATGTGACTGCGAAAAAAAATGGAAAACAAACAAACAAAAAGAAACAGATTAAATAAAAACAAAAAACGTAAAAGTACCGTTCAAAAAAAAAATTATAGAACACTTAAAAATTTATACATAAACAAAAGAATGGAGATACAGATGGAGAAAATTTCGTTTTTAAACTGAAATTAAAATAATTGTGAGCTTTTTCTTTCATAATGTATAACAAAAAAATAAAAAAAAATACATAAAATTTTATTTTTGCTTTAAAAATGTTGTTTTAATTTGAGGGTTCTTTGATTCATATTTTTATTGGTATTTTTTAACCTTTAATTTTTCATGTTTTAAACCGTCTGCACATGGCGCTAGTTTTCATGCTTGTTTTCCTGCTAGATTATCTGCTTGTTTTCAAGCTGGCTGCGGTGCTTGTTTTTGTGATGATTTTTATGCGCGTTGCCTGCAGACGATGATGGTTTTAACGTTGGATTTCTAGCATCGGTTTTAATGCTTGCACAGTGACAGTTCGAATTCGACTTAATTCGATTAGGAAACATCGGTTGCAGAATTTACAAATTTGACGCATGCATTGTATGCCGTGGCGCTGTCCTATTTCAAATACATATCATCAACTTTTATTTGTCTGATTCACGGATGGGTAAGTTATATAGCTCCTCCCTATATCGCCCACTAGTCGCCGCAACATCATTTTCAGTAACTTCTAAAAAATACGGACCTTCATGAATTACTTGTGATTTTTTTTCACGGCCCCCAGAAGAATTATTTTGTTTATTAACGAAGCCGATGGCGCATATGATCTTGGCTAAAGTTCTTGCATCACCAGAATTTTTTACGGTGATAAATGCAAATCTTTATGCAAAATATTCTATACAACGATTAAAGACACCTTGGTTGAGTGTCCTTTTTTAAGGCGAACAGGATTTTATAACAATGAATCTGCTGTTCTAAGGTGACTATTTTGAAGAACTGTACGAGGTTTGCTTAAAAAGTATCGCGAATTTTGAATTTCCACGGGTTACGTATATTCCATTTTCGATTTTTTGTGGCGTTATGTTGGTACTCATATCTCTCACGTATGCCGACAAGTTCGGCCATTTTGAATATTCAGTTAATTTTTGACAGCTATTCTGACGATAAACGCACGTTATTCTGACTCAATTTTTTACGTAATTTTCTGATTGTCATAGTGATAAGTAATTCATCATTTCCGAAAAATGGTTTTTTTTTATGATAATAACATGTTATTGGAGCTTTGTAAGGTTCCATTAAAATTTTTGCCTGGTCTAATATCTATAATTGTCAAATAGCAACTAACGGAATGACAGCTAACGAAAATTATATCAAATAAAAATTGTACAAGTTCAATACATTTAGAACACCCTGCATTTGAGTTGAAAATAAAGTCGTCTGCACACAACGCTATTTTTCCTACTTCTTTTCTTGCTAGATTGGCTACTTGTTTTGACGCTGGCTATGGCGATTTTATGCGTGTTGGCTTTATGCGGTGGTTTTTTTTAAAGTTGCATTTCTGGCTGCGTGTATCATTTGCTTATGTAGCCCACGTGACCAAATATTGTTTTCTGATTGGTACCCCATAAAACTAGTAGCAAAATTTAGTACGAAAAATAGAATCGGTTCTACTTTTGAATACTTGCTTCGAAAATAGTAACTGAGCTGAGCAGTGACGTAATTACTAACATCAGTTTTGATGTTTGCAAAGTGACAGTTCGAATGTCAACAAAAATGAATTATTTAATAAATAATTATTTAATCAAAATATTTTACTTCATATATTAAGCCGGAAAATATATCGAAAACAAGGAAAAAAGACACAGATATGATGTGCATTTCCAAAATGTAAACAAACGAGCAGCAAAACTATCACGAAAAATAGAACCGGTACTATTTCTGAAATCTACTTTGAAAACTAGCAGCTGAGCAAGTAGTGACGAAATTTCTAGCATCACAGTCAGCACCGTAGCAAGCAAGAAAACAAGCAGGATAACTAGCGTCGTTTGAAGCGGGCTTTTAGAGTAGAGGGGTGGTTATGCAGCCATTATTGAAAACTCAGAACGTTAAATCACCTTGAATATCCACAGCTAACTTTGCAATTTATACCATACAAAACATAAAAAAATTTCTTCAGGCCTCAAAATAATATCAATTCATTAAATCAAAGCACAAAATCCTAAATCCGGAATCATTTTTACATCAAAAACATTTCGTAAGAAACGTCACTGAATTCCGAATGCGAAATTAATATTTTCAATTGCATTTTACAAAATTCGAAAAAATGTTTAATTCCCAAAAACGATAAAAAATTTAGACATCAAATTGCATTTTACAAATTTAAAATGAATTTCGCAGTACCTAATCTCTGAAGGTCATTGCATTTTTTGAAGGTCATTACATTTTCTGAAGGTCATTGCATTCTCTGAAGGTCAATGAATTCTATGAAGGTCACTGCATTCTCTGAAGGTCATTGAATTTTTTGAAGGTCATTACATTTTCTGAAGGTCACTGAATTCTCACATGGTCGATGGGAGCGATTGTTTGCATATGCGTCAATGTCATTATTCAAATGATAACAAACATGGGTAATTGATCTTGGCATCACATGGATTCAATCAACTGACGTCAAAGGCTCTAAATAACGTTAAAAAAAATTTTTATGTTAAATAATTTCTTTTTGTGGAAAATATGGAATTTCTCAAACTGGTAAGTTGATGATAAAGTTTTTTTTTCGTTATAAAAGATTGCTAACATTTATTGATGGAGGATTGTTTAAATTTTAATTAAATGCTAAAAAATTTTGCATTTGGGAATTGCTAACATGTCTACGGGGCTGATTTGAATTTGAATTATTTTCTCTGTATTTTAAACAACCTATTTCTAAACTTTATTAATTTTTAACTTATTTCCATCTTGACTACAATGTCTATTATTTATTATCAACTCAAAAACTCATATTAGTTCTTTTTAAATTAAATTCAACTTGAAAAAGGCGCTTTCCCTAACTTCCACTCACAAAACTCATAATAATTTCAACCAACTAATAATCTAAATTAAACTATAAATTTCTCCTTTACCATTTATGCAAATTTTAAACAAATAATAATACTAAACTTTTGTAACGATATGTGTTTTTTGTCTCCATAATTTCATAGATAATAAATGGTAGAACAAGAATTCTGACGACAATCTCCAAACTGAACTGAAAATACTGCTAATTAAATGCAATTGCAATAAAATTTATTGTTTATAAATGATATTTCAGTCTATTTTTTAATATAACTACAAATAATATATCTGTTTACCTTATTTCTATTTAAATTTCAACTGTCAAACAAAAATCCTGTCATATAACAAAACACTGACATGTATGGTAGTACTTCAACTTAGATTATATCAGAACTGCATAGGCCTCTACACAAAAATTGTGTACAAATTTTGTTGGCAATACATTCGTAAGAACTCACGTACATTCAAAATAACAGAAACGGCATAAATCGGTGGTGGCCATTTTTAAACTTCAATATGTGATTGAAGCGGTTTTATTTAAAAACCGCTTTTTTTTTATGTGATGTCATTTATGCGTTAACAAATAGATTTTTTTTAATATTGCTGATTTTGTTGGTTGATGAAATTAGTTTTGGAAATTAGCAATTAAAAACACACTATTCTATTTTCAAATATTATTTATTTATCTCACGTATATTTTTATTTATTAAAACAGAATTATTAAGTGGATTAAAACAGAATTATTAAGTAATTTGTGCACAAATTGAAATGGTAATTTAAATAGGCGTGTGCATTTAAATTAAATTTAAAAAAAAACATTCATTACATAAAACGTCACATCAAATTCTTAATAATATAGAAGTTAATTGTATACAATACTATAACAAAAACTAAATTACAAGATGATAAATTTAATGTACTTAAATAATTAATAACTAATATTAATTAAATAAATTTGTTTACAAGCAAAAGCACAAATGCAAACAAATTTATTTAAATAATAAGCCTACCACCGAATATACTTTATTTATTTTAACACAATGAAAGCAGACTGAAAAATTCGTTCCCTTAAATTTTCTTACACACACTTTATGTACGCCGGCACTAAACTAAACATTTAACTATCAACATCACATTTGTTTACATTTATTCAATAACGAACTTTTACCTTTTTAATCACTTTTTGGACCAAATAAATCATTAAAACTATTAAAATACATCACAAATTAAATTTTTGTTATTAAAATTTCTCTGGTAAAAATGAAGATGTCAATTTACCGAAAGAAAGAAATTCCCGGCTTCCTCATTCTGTTGAATTGCCAGCAATCCTTTATAAAAAAATTCCTATTAAATATCATAAATATCATTCGTAAATACTTCGAAAAAAACATAAAAACTACATTTTCACTTGCACTTTCCAATAAGTGCCAAAGTAACAACTTTCAAAACAACAAAAGTATGCAAGCATTTCGGTTTGCTACCACTTTCATGGAGAATGGCGTTTTTTAAAACTCGCCTATTTGATTGATATTTACTAAATAAATAATAAACCTTAAATTCCATTTCATATCAAAAGATTGTACAAAATATAAAAATTGCGTATCGTTGTTTAAATTATATTTTTCTTTGATGTTTAAATTATTATATGTAATTTTCTTTGTAATCTATAACAAAAACTAGATGTCACTAGGTATCTTTTTTTTATGTTTAGATTAATGAGGTACAGGGGCAAACTATTAAAAGGTACTCGCCTGGACATTTTTCCTGCCAGGCGAGTTATGCGGGATTTTTACCTCGCTAAAACCTAACCTGCACCTCTGATCTTGCTCCCGGAACGATGGTTCCCCGACGGCACTCTTTGTAAATACAACTTCGCCGGGGCGTTCTTATTTGATGCTACTGCTGTCCCGATGTTATGACGCCTCGCGGCCTATTCTTCGTACGTTGTGTGGAGATCCTTGATAATGGATTCCGCGTACTCTGCAATTCTGTTCCAAGCCGATTGGCTCTTCAGCATGCACTCCACTATATTTTCTGGACTGATGGAACGGTCCAGATTTCTCTCCAGCTCGTGTCACTACATACGATCCAGGTATTCTTTAATCTAAGGCATTCCTATTTCACGTTGAATGTTTTAAAATTTTAACAGAATTGTGTTCCTACCCTAAGACGACGATATTGGATAGTGTGGAAAAATTACCTCGTAATCAATGTTTCCATAATATATGACCGCGACTGTGTTACATTAGGCAAGAAAAATGCATAAACAATAATTCTGAACTTATATAAGTATATATAAAGGAATTAAATTGTGTGTTAATTTTAATGAAAGCAGGGACTTTCGTTATCGAGTCTAATTTTTATAAAATTCTTAAATGGAAATTAATTTTTTTATTTAAAATATTGTCTTGCGTCGTGTAACAATAATAAAAATGATGTACACTCAATGTGGCACAAGCCCCGTGTACAAACGAAAATCGTAAATTATTTCTCCCATTCATAAATCGAATAGTAAAAATGTATCTTTTATTGTACGCACACTTGGCATACGTTTCTGAGAGATGCGTAAATTAATGAAGTGAAATGTCAAACGATACGAATGCTTTCGGTCCTTTTCGTTCTAGCTTCGTGTGAATGTTATGAGTCTCTTTTCCCCCATCAGACTGCATACATTATTCTATTTCCTTCGCACCATTGATAATATGCACAACATATAAATGCGATGTTTTGCCATTAGTGCTGCCATAATAGTACGAATGAACATTTAAAGTGTTTGGTCGAAAATTTGGCGGCAATCTTAACTGTATATATTTATATCATGAATATTTTGCGTTTATAATCCATATTTAAATTGGTTTTCCATTTTTAGTTATTATTTTTGGTTTTTAATATAATTGAATGATAGGATTTTTTTGAAATTTTCTTTTCCCAAACTGAATTATTTACTGTAAATTTAATGATAATATTCACGAAAGTTTTGAATAAGAAAATAATGGTGGAAAACCTAACGAAATAAAGCGTTATAAACTGGTAATACTATAACGAATAGAAGATACTTACATGATGCCGACACACTGGTTGGATGAAAACAATTTTTTGTTAGTTAGTATAGTGTGAACGCTGTAGTAATTTATATGATGTTTTTTGTACAGCCCGAGTTGGTGCATAGAAGTTCCATCATCACGTCTTATGACATTTTTCGTATTGAATTTGTAGTGTTTGACGTTTTGATTCTATCATAAATAATCTGAATATAAACTTTAATATTGATTTATTAGAAATGTTGTGTATCATTGCACAATAGTGTAATTGTTCAGTTAAATTATTTTTGCATCGTACATGTAAATTACAATTTTGTGTGTCCCTTTGCCGTGGTCAGAGAGTGTCATATTGGTTCAGAGGTTTTTTTTATTTTTATATATATATAATTTTAAGTATTTGTGTACTAAACTCTCAATTGGTGTATTTGGGTGCTAGTTGCAAGTTCCTATTTGTTTAAATTCTAGTTTCCGGTATCCGGTATAAAATGGCTTCAATACATCTGCCAAAGATTCTCTCCTCGAAAAAATCTAGTGCAGATGTTGAACAAGAAAACTTCGAAAAATTACAGGTGAGTTTTTGTTTTGTGTATTTGGTTTAGGTTGTCTTCTAATTTGCTTCAGTTTTCTGTTTTGTTTTGTTGATTTTAAATATAATTTGTGGGCGTCACCGCCTGTGCTTTTTTTTTTCTTCTTAAAAAATATTTATTATAGAAACAATAACACTGCAATTCCTCCCAAAAAAAAAAAAAAAATACTATCCTCAATTCCTACTCACACGATTTGCACAGACAGGACAGATTGCCCCCTTCCGGTAAGCCTATACATACACTCATTATGAGCCCATACAAATATACCAAACAACATAATATTTACAAAAATAATATTACTAATAATAATAATAATAATGATAACAATAACGATAATAATATTAATACGTATTTGCTTGTACTTGTACTTGTTCTATGGGAATTGAAATTTGAGTTGACATCAGACACCGAAGTTACGCTTTGCTTTTTACCGACCCACTGACTTCTTTCTATTCTTCGTAGAGGGGGCTTGCGACTAAACCGGAAGAGATGCATTCTTTGGCTTGTGCCTTAAACGATCTTTCCGCATACTTTGACATTTTGACGATGGATGGATGAGTTGTTGTTTGTTTGCATGTAAATTTTTTTATAAAAAAAAAACCAAAAAAAATACGACGCAAAATATATTTTGCACAACTTATTTCGAAATGATAGAAATTGCAAAGAAATCATACAAATGCCTTGGAAAACGAGATTTTCTATTCTACAAAAAAGATATCATCACAATTCCACTACTACCAAGTAAATGTTCCACTTTAAATTTATGAGATTATAATAGAAAGAGGGGAGATGGGGGAGGCAAGGAATTTTAACAAGACAATAGACTGTGGGTGAAAATACAATAATTCCAAGTTTAATAGGAGCAAAATAGAAAGAAATTCACTTAAAAATCATCAGTCTGTAATAGATTCGAATTTCCATTTTAAATATAGTCCGTACAATATTTAGACCTCAATTATGTGTATGTGTCTGTGTAGAATCGTAACTAGATGACTGACTGACTTTATAGAGTAAGTCCAATATGACTGCTTGTAGAATGATTGATTGAGCAATGAAATGGAAATCAATCTGGAAGCCTTTTTGGGGTACTGTGTACATTTGTGGTTGGTTATTTGTTGTCTATTCGCCAAAAATCAAATAAATAATGTATTAGCACAATTATAATAAATCAATATAAAGTACATCTGTTTATAAGGAAAAATGCAAATTTCGTAAATGAATTGATTTGATTTCTGTAGAAGCGTGTGTTCAGTCTGGATTTTAGAAGCCAAACAGACCATCATCCCCAATAGTGTATAAAATTATGTTGGTCGACTTTAAATAAATTTTTATAACACTTTTCTTAGAAAAGCTGTTGAATAATAAAAGAAAATGAAATCATGAATGACTAATATTTACTACTAAGAAAATGTCTACTAAGTTAGAGAATAAAAAATTTACAAGAAGACAATCAGTTTCGCTTTAGCGAACCGATTAAATTTATATTATTAATTCTCATAAACAAATAGTATTTAAAAAATTGAAGGGGGTGGGGAGGGGATGTCAAACGTATTAATTAATTTTTAGTAAAAATGTTCAGGCGTAATTTTCAGTAAAAATTTTTAGGCCAAATTTTCAGTAAAAATGTTCAGGCGAAATTTTCAGTAAAAATGTTCAGGCGAAAATTTCAGTAAAAATTTTCAGTAAAAATGTTCAGGCGAAATTTTCAGTAAAAATGTTCAGGCGAAATTTTCAGTAAAAATATTCAGGCGAAATTTTCAGTAAAAATGTTCAGGCGAAATTTTCAGTAAAAATGTTCAGGCGAAAATTTCAGTAAAAATTTTCAGTCGAAATTTTCAGTAAAAATGTTCAGACAAAATTTTTAGTAAAAATGTTCAGGCGGAATTTTCAGTAAAAATTTTTAGACGGAATTTTCAGTAAAAATGTTCAGGCGAAATTTTCAGTAAAAATGTTCAGGCGAAATTTTTAGTAAACAAGTTCAAGCGAAAAAGGAGGTGGGGGGGGGGGTGTTAAACATATTAATTATAGAACAAACAAAAAACAATTATCCTAAATAAAGTTATCTGCTAGTTCGAACAGTAATGATAGTGTAAAATCATAGTAGACGGTTATCCAATTTACATTTTAGAAAATAAATTTAAATAAAGCAAATTTTAAAATCAAATTTTGACAACATTTTTATTTAATTCTATTGCTTGAACCTTGCCATTATGTATGAAATATAAAATTATTTAAATGACTGCGTCGATACGTCATGCAGGACTCGATCCTTTTGAGGGAATTTTTGATGATTGTTTTGCACATTTGCGGCTGTATATCCGGCCACTACTTGATGGATGTTTGTTTTAAATGGTCTGATGGTTGAGGTATTTTTTCGTTAACACAATTTTTGGTGTGGTCCCACTTGAAAAATTCAAACCATGCAAAAACGCACAATTCTGGAGGTCAATTAACAGCATCACTTTGAACTTTTCGCGCAATAAAACTAAAATATACCGTGTTATGTTATTAGAATAATATCTTTTTATATAGACTATAATAAAATCTTTAAGTTTTTATCTAAAAAAAAGTCAGTTATCATACGACCATAGCCTTACCTTCATTTTTCAAAGAAATTTCCAAACCAATGACTTTTTGGACCAAAATTCATATCAAACAGTCACTTTTTGCAGACACAATGACTTTTTAAGAGTTACTTGTGGTTTTTCGGAGCCCCATCATATACGAAATTTTTAATCATTGACGTATGCACCGAGCGATAAGTATAAGTAGGTCTTCCATTGCTGATGTAAATTTTCCTTGATAAATCAGCATCCTGTTAGCCCAGTCTTAGATTATGGTAGAACTGAATATGCTTCTACACAAACATTTTCAGAATTGACGATAACGGTCATTCCTTCTTTATGTTCAAATAATTACGGGCCAATTACAATGAGGGTTTTCAGAGCCTCATATAGTACAATTTTGTTGCTTATTCACGTATCCACTTTGGGAGAATTAAGCCTCATAGCTGGAGAAAATTTACTCCAATAATCCGGCACTTAGTCCGCGTTTCTTGTACCTATTCCATGGCCGATCCACAATGTAAAATAGGCTGACATACATATATGTTTGACAGCTGTCAAAAGAAAGGACTTTACTTTCCAAACCACAAACTGATTAATTCTTTAATAGATTAAAAATAATAAAAAAATTACGAAAATCGTGGTTTAGAAAAGATGAAAGCATTAATTATTTATTGCAAATGTATTAATTTTTACTTAATTGTTCGTCAAATATTTAAAGTTTAATAAAACTACACTTAAACTTACAAAAGTATACAATTAGTTCGGTTTGCTACCATTTCATGGAGAATGGCATGTTTTTAAACTCTCCGAAAGTTTACAAAATTTAGGTGCTTGATAAAAAAAATAAATGTTACCCTCTGTCGTGTTTAAATTATATTTGTCTATGAAATAAAGGAATAAAAAAGGATTTTAATTTTTTTAAATGTCTAAACTGCATGTCACTGGGTGTCGTCACGTCTACATAAAAAAATCTACACAAAAGTATGCAAGCAGTACGATTTCTCACCGCTTTTGCAATAATTTAAATAGAAAATTGCGTATACATACAAAAAATTCTGACGTATCCAGGTGATTTTTTAATCTAAGCCGTAAAGCTACTCACGCAAGCACACTACTCAAAGGCAGCACTTTCAGATGGGGGCATTTTTATATTTGTACATTCGAGTATTACTTTAGAAATTATTTAAATTAATAAAATAACTGAGATTGTTTTTTAATTTAAATAAATTTATAATAAGAAAATAAATAAAACAATTTTTTTTTGTCATGAATTCATTTATTTGCATATAAAAGTTCATATATCAAAACATGGAACAGAACTTCGACAAAAATTTTCTCAAATAAATTCTGAAAATATATACAATACAAAAATTAAATAGGATCATCGACTTATTTTTATGATAAGAAATTTACTCACATCGTTTCTCAATAGAAGCAGCTTTCAGTTTTAAGTTGGAATAGTATATAAGCATTGAGTTATAATATCATATATGAATACGCACTGACATTAGTATAAAAAAAATTTTAAGGTCACTTACCTTGGATTTTTTCCAGAAGCCATAAATATAAAATAAATATTTTGACATATTTGAAGTTAATAGATACAATTTTTGACTATGTAAAAATATAAAACTAATAAAAGCCCCATCGGACAAGAGTTAGGTGGCCGTCATTGATAAGTCAATCTGATCACAACCAATCGTCCGTTTACATTCAATGTTGCACAAAAATTATTTTGTTTTTAAGCACTTAAAACACTCGAAATCCAATTAAAATTAGTAGAACGATAGGCAACTATGACTTTTATTCAAATATATAATTACTTTTTACCGACAATTCATCTGAAAAATGAAACTAACTAATAAATGGTTAAGGGTCGACAGAATAGGTTTTTGGTTCATTTCAATTCCACAGTATATTTTTGGCTATAATGAAATTCGTATAGATATACGGAGATTGCCTATCCGTAACTCTATAATCTAAGGATTGAATTTAAGAACGATTAAAGGCCCGGTCAGACGTGCAAAATTCTGCGTGCAGTGTTGAGTGAGAAAAAGATGTTTATATGGCCATGATTAGATGTAAATTTAAAATAATTTATCTGCACAGGAACAGTGCTGCCTGCCACAATGGAAACTAAAAGGCAAAATAAATTTGGCAAGAATTTGAAAATAAATTTGACATTTGCTGTCAGAACTTTTGTCCATATTAAGCCTCAAACACAATGCCAAGTTAAGCAGCTCAAACACGAGTAAGGAAATGTCATCTGATCATTTTATTATTTATATTTTATGCTCAATTCTATCAATTTAGATAGAAAATTGCGTATACATGTACGAAAATCAGACGTTCGTGCCTATCCAGGTATTCTTTAATCTAATTGTTCTCTTTAATATTCCAAAACTAAACCACCTTCGATTAGGTGGTTTGACCGCTCTCAAATGTGGCAGGCTTTTACTTTCCAACCCACCAAATGGATAATATTTTATTATGCGAATAATTATATTCTATGAAACTTTTACATAAAGACGCCGATAAAATTTATATATTTTATATATAAAACAAAATGTTTGATAAAAGAGAAATATTTTTTTTTTAAAAATAGTAAACTCACGCAAAAATAAAATTCCATTTTTACACAATTAAATAAAAATGTTTATCAGAGAAGAAAAAAAAATAGATAAAAGTTTCTTCTTTTTTTTATACAAAAAAAAGTAAGGAAAAAGGTGGGGGTGGTGGCTTTAAGATAAACTTTTCAACAAAAAAACGCAAATAAGATAACATACTTGTAAATAGCAAAATAATTTTTAAGATAAATTTTGCGAAATTCAGTACGGATATTTTTTTAAAATTCTACCATTTACATTTTTATATGAGACTGACTATATTTTGAAAATCCTACGAATCTGCATGTTAAAATTACACTTTAACCTGAAGGTTCCGGTTGTGGGCCTAACGATAAAATGAGGCTCTTAAGGTAACCAACGCCCTATTGCACGAAACCTTATTATCTTACTGCAGCATATGTGCCAGAATGCCAGAAGCAAGGATTTAGTGATAGTTGAGAAAGCATTTAGTGGAGTCTATCAAACTTCCCCAGTGGACACTCTAGCGATCGAAACTGGTCGTGAAAACCCAACTGCACGTTATCTTTCATAATTGATCTCTAATCTAGAAAATTATCATTCCATGGTGGAAACTTTCCTTTATACGCAGCCTATAGGACGGCTTTCTTTATGATAGGCTGCGGGCACTCGAGGTGTCAATAGAAATGCCAGTTTGCAGTCGAAATTTTCAGTAAAAAATTTCAGGCGAAATTTTCAGTACAAATTTTTAGTCGAAAATTGCAGTCAAGATTTTAGTCGAAATTTTTTAGTTGAGACTTTCAGACGAAATTTTCAGTAAACATGTTCAAGCGAAATTTTCAGTAAAAATTTTCAGGCGAAATTTTAGTCGACATTTTTTAGTTGAGAATTTCAGTCGATATTTTCGGTAAAAATTTTCAGTAAACATGTTCAAGCGAAATTTTCAGTAAAAATGTTCAGGCGAAATTTTCAATATAAATATTCAGGCGAAATTTTCAGTACAAATTTACAGGTGAAATTTTTAGTAAAATTTTCAGTAAAAATGTTCAAGCGAAATTTTCATTAAAAATTTGCAGGCGAAATTTTCAGTAAACATGTTGAAGCGAAATTTTAAGTAAAAATTTTCAGGCGAAATTTTCAGTAAACATTTTTAGGCGAAATTTTCAGTAAAAATGTTCAGGCGAAATTTTCAGTAAAAATATTCAGGCGAAATTTTCAGTACAAATTTACAGGTGAAATTTTCAGTACAAATTTACAGGTGAAATTTTTAGTAAAATTTTCAGTAAAAATGTTCAGGCGAAATTTTCATTAAAAATTTGCAGGCGAAATTTTCAGTAAACATGTTGAAGCGAAATTTTAAGTAAAAATTTTCAGGCGAAATTTTCAGTAAACATTTTTAGGCGAAATTTTCAGTAAAAATGTTCAGGCGAAATTTTCAGTAAAAATATTCAGGCGAAATTTTCAGTACAAATTTACAGGTGAAATTTTCAGTCAAATTTTCATGCGAAATTTTCAGTAAAAATGTTCAGGCGGAATTTTCAGTAAAAATTTGCAGGCGAAATTTACAGTAAACATGTTCAAGCGAAATTTTAAGTAAAAATTTTCAGTAAACATGTTCAAGCGAATTTTTCAGTAAAAATTTTGAGGCGAAATTTTTAGTCCAAAATATCAGTCGAAATTTTTTAGTTGAAAATTTCAGTCGAATTTTCATATAAAAAGGATCAGTTATCATGCATATAGAGTCTCCATTTCTCGACAGGATTAGTTGTTCAACCGCGGTTATTGTAAAATTGCAATTATTTTTGCAGTAATCAATTTCTTGTTAGCTTCTAGCATTAAAAAGATGGCATTCTACGCAATGTTGAAAATCGCCACAATTATCACACGACTGACATTGTTTTAAGCATCTATAATAAGTATTGCAAAATTGAATACGTAGATTATCTGCCAAATAAATCTCACTTAAAACCATTACATGAACCCCTGCTCCTTTGGATATTATCAAAACTACGAAAATTACAACCTTTCAAGTGGTTTTTGATCTTGGGCAATAAAATAAATAATAAAAAATCTTGAAAATCAGGTGAATAACAAAGAAAAAAATAGTTTACAGTATTTTTCTGCTGCGAAGCTTTCAAGTATAGGCAATGTCAGATCTGACGGGAAGAATACTTTTTCTGAGCCTTTCAAGGAGCCTTCACTCGTTTCACATTTTCATCGCCTACCATGCTCCTCGGTCTTAAAAAAAAGTATTGTAGTTTTATAGTTCCGTAAAATTTGTGCAGCTATTCTCCCCCCATAGCCACGTGGATTCACTAAGCTTTAAACGAAATTTGACTGGCATTGCCGGAAACTCATATAACTCTCTACGTGTATGTTGCCAGTCTCATTAGTTTTTTTTTGCCGTAATGTATCCATGATAACCTGTATCTTAATATAAAAATTCCAATTAGCCTATTGGAAAAAGCTTAATATTAAATCAACGATTTTTACTATAGCAGTTGTTATTTATTACAATATTTTCATTAAAATCATCTTGTAAAAAAAACTGGATTTGGTATGTATTTTAAGAAAAGAACTCAAAACATAACAAAAACACGTGCGAACACCTGGTATTAGCCTCTCATCCACCAACAATATTCGTTGTGAACGTACGCTGCTTCGTCTTCTAGCCTCCTTTTAAGTCGTCAGCTGTTAAGCAGTTCTTTTGTCTGTTCGACATCTGCTTTTTCATTTTAAGGATACTCTTAAAGATCGATCAGTTGAAATTGTATTTTTACAGCAAAAAAAAAAAAATAGTGCTGCCATAGTAAAATTTTGTTCAAACTCTCTTTTAAAGTATACAGTTTTTTTTCTACAAATTAGAGTAATTTTTGTTTGCCTTTTAACATTTGTATTTGGTGATTAAAAGAATTTCTTTTAAATTATCATAAAAATATTATTTACTAAATCCTTTTTTAAGCTAAAAATCTCCTCTATTATCTACACATTGTAACTGTAGGAGTTTTAGTGTAATTTTTCTGTTTTAAATTGTAATTCAATAGAAAATTTTTTTTTACTGACTCATATTATTATTAAAGATTAAGTTTTCTTAAAAATATTTTTTAATAAAATTAAATAATCCGACTATCTCTTTAAGAGTATATTTTATGGAAAATTTTTATTTTTTTAAAAATAAAATTGTAAAAAATGAATCTTTTAAGAATATTCAATAATTTTTAATATATTTTTGAAAATTTTCCATTGGTATTTTGTAACGTTCCAATAGTCAGCGAAAATTTAAATTTTACAAACATTGATGCGATGCAGGTCGATTTCAGCGTTAAGAGGTCCAGTGTACATGTTATCTTTGATTTGATTATAAAAAGAAAAATACTAATTGACACCGAAATAATTACCTTTTAACGTATTTGTTAGTTATTCTGCAATTCTAGGTTCAGCCTGCAAACTATACTCATACTCATTATTACAATCCGTAATATGGGAAAAGTGCGCCACGAATTCACTCCAATTCATTCATGATTAATTGACCATGTTTTTTGCTACTATTTGTGCACTATTTTTACCCGATGATGTAATCATACTAAAAACACATCCAATTATAATGTCTGGAAGGCACGCTACAGTCAAACACAACAGCAACAAAAAACAGTTTCTTTCGAGTGTACAAATATGTCGAAATGTTTTAATATTTTAAACCAGAAAAAAATTTCAATTAATTAAAATAATATCTACAAAAACAAAAACTAATGACAATAACTAAAATCGTTTAAGAATCTCTTCCTATTCAAGAAATTAAATACAATTGCAACGAGTAAAGAAACGTTTATTATTTATAAAAGATGATTTTTTAAGTGTTTGATTTTTAAATTTCCAACAAAACAAATAGAAAAATTGCAAAAGTGTATGAATTTTTTTTTAAGAATCGATAAATCAATGCTTGCCAATTTACTTTTTAAAGATTATTTTATGTAAATAATGGGGCTACGAGTACGTTTTAAGTGACATATCAACCAAATGCAGTTCTTGCATTTTAGGCAAAAAAAATTTCAAAGTCATCGAGCGATAGCGTGCGCCATTGACAGTAACGTTGCGGCCAGCGTCATCTTTAAAAAATCCGGACCGATGATTCCACCGGCCCATAAACCTCACCAAACAGTGCACTTTTATTGTTTTACCTGTGGTTGTTCATCAGACTAAATGCGACAATTTTGCATATTCACATACCCATTCAACCAGAAATAAGCTTCGTCGCTGAATGTAATTAATTGGTAAAAAAAACTGTTTTTCCTTTGGCAGGTCATTCGGCTTCTTAGCTTTCACGAGCTGTATTTTACACGCTTTCAGACCAGGATCCTTGCTCAATAAAGTCAAAATTTGTCGAGTGGTGTGGCTTGTGGTGCCGTTTGCTGAAACCACATATGGTCCAGATTAAAATATTCATGTTGAGACCATAAAAAATACTATTGTCATGCTGTCCTTCTTCTTTTTCAAAGAAATCTTGGCTAATAATACCTTCAGATCGAAATTCACAATCAGACAGTCACTTTTTGCATTTACAATGGCTCCTCCATAGTCATTTGTGGATTTTGAGAACCTTATATACTACAATTTTTCGTATTGACGCATCCAAGCAGAGAGGAATGTGTCTTATCGTTGAAGAAAATTTATTTGAAAAATCAGTATCCTAAGCCTAATCGGCGTATCTTTTGAATATCTCATGTTTAAAGTTCGGTGATTTATCAATCCATAATGTAAAATGGCAAACCTTTATTTTAAAAAAATCCAACTTTGGATGCATTATATAAATTTTGACAGCTGTCAAATGACAGAACTATACTCTCTGAACCACAAAAGTTAGAACTTTTTACCTTTTATGTTCATCTCACGTTGTAGTCGGTTTAGTTTCTGTGTTTACCAAGGCTTTTTGTTTTATATAGAAAATATTTTATAATTAGTAAAAAATATTATTTAAAAAAAATATTAATTATTTTCGTGACAAAAATCGGAAACTGTATCACCCATAAAAAAACTTTTAAAGAAACTAATTTAAAAGTTGGATTATATGGAAATTTTTACTCAATTATTTTATAGGAAAGTAAAGAAATAGTGCCAAAATAACACCTCGAAAAACAACAAAAGTATGCAACCACTTTCACGGAGAATGGCGTGTTTCAAAACTCACCGAAAGTCTACAAAATTGAGGCGCTAGATTCCATTTCATATCAAAAGATTGTATGAAAAATAAAATTGTCTGTCGTTGTCTAAGTTGTACGATTTCTCGCCGCTTTTGCAATAACTCTACAAGTTCCTGATATGACGCGAACAGCACTTTTTTGAGCTTTTATAAAGAAGTCCTTGAAGGATTCTACATTTTGGATTAAAACAAGTTTAAATGGATAATAATTACAAATAAATTCTATAACGAAAACTAGATGTTAGTGGATGTCATGTCTACAAAAAAAATCTACACAAATGTATGCAAGCCGTTTTGGCAATAATTTAGATAGAAATTACGTGCACATATACGAAAATCTGACATGCATGCCTACCCAGATATTTGTTAATCTAAATTTTAGACAGAAAATTGCGCATACATATCCAAAAATCAAGGTATTCTTTAAAGTAAGCTTTTTTCCGACAAAAACTCGTCGTTGGAGATGGCCATGTGACAGGGGTAGTTGTCATGATGTAACATCAAAGTGTCTGCAAGTGCCCGATTAGACGAGAAGAGCATTTTTTTGAGCTTTTATAAAGAAGTCATTGACGGATTCTACCATACATTTTCATCAGTTTTCGATTTTGAATGCTTCTCTAAATGAGGTTTGTTTTCTAGTGCTTCTCGGCCCTACAAAATGGGCTTTATGCCAGCAAAAAAACATGTGCTTTTGATAAGGGCTCGTTACAACTTTTCGTAAGTCAAACATGCAGATTCACCAAGCATAATTACCGGATGAGGTTGAAATTTGTACTGACGCATAGGAGAAGCTAAAACCAATATAAGTTATGTGGAGAGTAAGCTCGCAGTGATGTCCCATTCTCATTAATTTTCTACCGCATCACGTAAATTATAATCGTCTATAAATGCATTAAATATGTTCAGTTTGTAATAAAAAAAGAAGCTCTATTAAATTCTAAATTTCAACATTTAATATTTATATCTAAATGACTTTAGAAAAGAATTTACAATAAAAACAACTAATAGTAAAAATCGATATCTTTTTTTCTCAGTTTTCATTTTTGAGATGATTTAAATTTTGTTTTTATAGAATTTGAATCGAATTTCTTGGGAATTGCATAATTTTCTTAATAATTCAAATATATTCTTTCAGGTATTTTTTATTCTAAGCACGTTTCTAACTGAGCATTTTTGATTTTGACACATGTCACGTGTCACGTTTGGATCTGTCAAAAATAAAAACATGACAAAAAATTAAATATTGTATCATAATTTCTTGTTGAATTTTATTTAATTTTTTGAAAATGTTCACTATCTGTTCTTCAAAAAAAAAAATTGCAAACATTACTTTATGCATTACCATTTCTTACCTATGAAAGCATCAATTACCAATATAGTCGCTTACCCAATAACCTAATAGGCAAAAGCATTAGAAGCATTATTTAATGAAATATTTCCAACTTATCAGTTTATCATATTCTCGATTAGTATGTGTGTCTGCGTTGAATACTGGAAAAATTAGAGTAGTAGAAAGAGAGACACACACAATATCTTCGTATTACTCTTTCCGATTCTCGCCATCATTGCCTGTCAACGCAACAAACTTGCTTTCTTAAAAACAAGATACACACAACCTCAAAAACTGGCGTACGAGCTCTACTCAAAAAGTATCACGAATTGTGAATTTCCGTGGGTTACGTATGGCATATTCGATTTCCGATTTTTTTTGTGGCGTTATGTTAGTGCTCATGTCTCTCACTTATGCCGACAAGTTCGTTAATTTTTGACAGCTGCTTTGCTTGCACTTGTTTTGGCTCGTTTTCGATTTTTACCCATTTTTGTCCAAAAACAGCATCGCATTAACATTGCTAAGGAGCTGTTCGACTCTATCCGCGACGACCCAAATTTGCTCCAGAGGGGTCATAACTGGTGTTGTGGAAACCAAAGCTTAATCATACCAATGGAAGCTGCCGCACGAGCCAAGACCGAAAAAATCGCGCCAAGTTCGGTCGAATGTGAAGGTTTTGCTTACAGTTTTCTTCGATTGCAGGGGCGTGGTGCATCATGAGTTCTTGCCACAGGGTAGAACGGTCAATAAGAAATATTACCTACAAGTTATGCGCAAGTTGCGCCAAGTAATCCGCCAGAAACGCACGGATTTGTGGAAGAACAAAAATTTGCTTTTGAACCATGATAACGCCCCTGCTCACACGTCGTTGCTTGTGCGCGAATTTTTGGCCAAAAACAACACACTAATAATGCCGCAGCCAACATATTCCCCAGATCTGGCACTCTGTGACTTTTTCTTGTTCCCGAAACAGATTCTTTGATTCGAAGACAAGCCATGGGCAAATGATTTTTTGGAATGGGCAAAAATCGAAGACAAGCCAAACACGTGCAAGTAAAGCAGCTGTCAAAAATTAACTGAACATTCAAAATGGCCGAACTTGTCGGCATAAGTGAGAGACATGCGTACCAACATAAGGCCACCAAAAAAATCAAAAATCGAATATACGTAAACCGCGGAAGTTCACAATTCGTGATACTTTTTGAACCGACCTCGTATATGCACTTGTGTTAGCTGGCTGTCGACCTGGCTCTCGTTCAAAATTTTTAGCGTCACGATTGTTTGTCTATTAACTGATCACATAACATTTAAAGTTACTCATTGCAATTTATTGAATCAGTTAAATTTTGTAACGAATCAAGTGAACTTTTTCGAATTGCGAAATGGAAACAGCAACTTTCTTGTATCGATTTTACTACTACTAATATTGAAAAAATATTTTATTTTTGTAATTTAAAAATTTATCTATGAAAAAAAAGGGCAATATTCCACATAGCATTTACCATTTTCGTGTAGTTTTATTTAAAAAAAAAAAACCTATTTTAGATAATTACCCTATTCATGGTAAGAGTTTGCTTACACAATTTTATTGTACGAATAACATTCAATTACTCTCACGTTACCTCGTAAATAACTTATTCATACTCGGCGACTATATTCTGTAGGTACGAGTGAGTGAGTACACGTTCAATTTTCATTGTAATTTTTCACAAACCATTTTTAAATGTTTAACATTTTTCCCAATTTGGCCTAAGAAAAGTAAGTTACGTCTACCTTTAATAATACATTCGCGCAGATTGTCACGCTTGGCATTTAACTTGCTTAATATTCAGTCGATGTACGAATACTTTTATTTGATATTCGATGTATTGCGTGTACTCGTATTTGGGTGCCTGGTTTTTTTTTTTACATAATAATTGAGTTATTGTTTCAATAGTTGTGCGATTGGTTGGACAAGAAAATTCTTTATTTCAAATTATTCTTCAATGAAAACATATCAAATGTAAAAATAAATAACAAGCGCACTTAAGTGTGGGTGATAATAACAAGAATAGTTTTTTTCTTCTCTTCTTTCTATAAATATGAGATTGTATTTATATAAAAAAAAATATGATCGGTTTGTGAATCGATACAAAAGTCTTTGACCCCGGAAATAATATTTTTATTGATGATATTTCAAAAAAAATCCTTGGTGCATCGTAGATTGTCATGAATGCATTTTAACATAGAGTAGAAATGATATTTTTAGAATTGTCAAATGATATTAGTTATATTGATTTATTGGTCTTCTCCAACACTCTTCTCTGCAATGGGAAATAACGACACATCTATTTTTGGGACAAATATTTCTGAAGCATCGGAGCGCGTTTGCTCATCTGATCGGTAAAAATCTTTTCCGCTTTTATTAATATTCACACACAAAAAAAATAGCAGAAACTATGAGAGTATAGTATTCATGACACAATCTAAATCTAGAAAAATAAATCATCAGAAAAATATTTCCCCAAAAACTGCTTTATCAGAAAAGAGAAATTCTCCCACCTTTCACTATCAATTTCTAATGTTGTTCTGAGATATGTATAATAAACCATTGAGATACGTTTCCCCCCTTCCCCCTTTTTTTTCTTCTCAAAGTTACGTCTTTAATTGAAAAGTTCAAATTTCCAAAAATAAAATTCAACTAATCCAAAAAAAAATACATCGCAGTTTGTTTATTTTGTCTTATTTTTGTATATCATTTTTTGTACAATCGAAATCAGATGTTGCAAGATTTTAAAGTTATTTATGATGATAGGCTGCAGTTTTAAAAATTTTATCTTAGATACGAAAATCTTTATTTTAGATTTTACAACCTTAAAATTGTTTTTCTTTTTTCTTCGCTTCTATTCTAATTTTGATGAGATTTTTGTTGTTGTCTTTTAAGTTTTCAATTTGGTACAAATTTAGATTGAAATTAGAGATTTGGATAAATTTATGACGGTTTACGAAAGTATCTTATCCCAATAGTGAGAAAATTTTTTTAGTATCGGAATTGTGAAATGTAGTGCAACATAAATTAAAGCTATGCTCACACAAAAAAAGACTGGAAATTGGGCAATAGAGGAAATTGGGAAAACGTGTCAGATTGTGAAGAAAAATTATTTGATTTTTCTTTTAATTGGGACAACGTTGCCATAAATCTGCCTTCGCACATTGCTTTTTTTTCGGAAAAAAAAAACCATTTAAGGGCATTCTCCTTAAATGGATTAGAACCTTCTAAATGGATTAGAACCTTTTTTTCCATTCAATGCGTTTTTTACGTCTAATAGTATGCAATGATAAATGCTGGTATTATAAATAAATGTTTATTATAAACACCATATAAATGCTGGTGTTTCGCAGGGTTATGTTTTATCAACAACTCTTTTTTTTAATCATCATCATAACTGGCTTGATAACCGAGACTCCGATCTAATCCTTCTCAATCAAAGAACTACAGACGTCCCGGCTTCTCGTGGAGGTTTCCCAGTTTGGCATTCTGAGCATATTTTTGGTGTTCCGGCTAACGTCGTCTCTCATCCGAAGTTAGGGCCTACCTATGTTTCTGGGACCACAAATGACCCCACTGTAGACTTTTTGAGCTAGATCTCCCTCATCCACATGGATTAAGTGTCCATTCCACCGCAGCCTATTGAGCTTAATGGATTAGAACATTTTCTTCAAACCGCTCAATTTAATGTGTTTTTGATGGCTAAAATTCTGGTGTTTCGCAGGGTTCTGTTTTATCTACAATTATTTTTCTTAATCATCATCATAACTAGCGCGATAATCGAGAGTCCGATCTAACCCTTTTGAATCAAGAAGGCATCGCGTCGAGGTCTTCCAGTTGGGTGTTCTGAGCATATTTTTGGTGTTCTGGCTAACGTCGTCTCCCATCCGAATTCAGGGCCTACTTATGCTTCTGGCACCACAAATGACCCCACTGTAGATTTTTTGATCTAGATCTTCCTCATCCACATGAATTAAGTGTCCAGTCCACCGCAGCCTATTGAGCTTAATTTTAGCCCCAACAGTAACGCTCTAGAATCTCATCGTTAAATAGGCTCAAGGATCGTCCATCCTCGTGTAGGGGACCAAAAATTCTTCGAATGATCTTTCTCTAGAAGGCGGACTAGAGTTCGAAATGGTTTCCGAAGAAAGATTGAGGACTGGTAGGGCAGCGGTAGCTTCGATGTTATGCTCAGAATTTTCGAGCGAAGTAATTTAGAGCGACTGAAATAGGCTCTGTTGAGTCACTTTTTTTCTAATGACATTCGATGGAGTTCTCAGATCCTTTAACAACTTTTCCAAATGCTTCTTTTTTAATTTGTTAAATTCGACTCTACAAAATCACTTCTAACTGGCCCATTCAATAAATAAATGACCCAGTCTATCTAATCTACACAATTACAGGTCGCTAAAAGAATTGCATTCAGTTGCTCTTTATTGATGGCCAGCGTACCACCCTTTTACTTGTCACCCCTGAGTTGCAGTGATGCTGGAAATTTTTACAGATATCTACAACTAAAACATAGTAATAATCAGATTTGAATAATATTATTAATTAACGTGAAAGGATGCGGGAAGTAAATATCCATTGAAGTTTCTCCTGCTATCGTGTGTTCATGTTAACCCTCAGTATTTTGGTAAATCACGCGACCAGTGACGCTTAAGTCTTCGATGGGTGATTTTAGGAAAGGATGTGGAGGATAGTTTTTGAACAAGGGGATTTGTATGATTGGAGACACGAGAACGGAACTTTTTATAACGAGACACTGATGGATAGCAGTATTATCCATCAGTGTCTCGTTATAAAAAGTTTCATTCTCGTGTCTCCAATCATACAAATCCCCTTGTGGAGCATCGACAATTGTTAAGAGTGTTTTTGATTAAAGGGATCAGATTAGACGGGAATTGGTAGGGTTAGTACGATGCCAGAGTTCTAGTCCGTAAGTCCATATTGGTTTCAATAGGGCATTGTATAAAAGTACTTTTTCTCTCTACAGTGAATTTAGAACGTTTGTCTTAAAGTCGAAGTAATTGTGTGTGGATTTCATATCACTCCTAGGTACCGAACTTTGGTGTGTTGTGGTATGGCACTGGCATTAAGGTATATGGGAGGGCATGGGTCATGGGAGAGAGATTTACGTTGATAGATATTACTCTCCGCCTGTTAAACCAGTTCTGGAGGATTTGGATTTGAGTTTGAAGAATTTGGAAGCATGTTGGGGATTTGTTGGACCATATCCATTTACGGTCAATTCTGACCGCGATGGCCGTATGATAACTGACTTTTTTGGTCTGAGCCACACATTAATAAAACTGAGCCACAAGCCACAAATTATAACAAAATCTGGCTTAATTGCACGAATAGGTCGTAGGACGCATTTGGTGATGTCAACTTACCTTCAAGATCGTGCGATTTGAAGCCGTTGGCCTTTTTATTGTGATGCAACGTCATTTACGTGTATAGTCCTTAAACTTAAAAGCATTTAAAAATCAATATTCGCATTACAGCCCGAAATGTTTTTGAAAAACTCGAAAAAAATGAAGAATCGGATCCTGCAAGATCTCTAGTAGCTGTTATACATATTCCATGCCAGAAGAACAATTTTTTGATAAAATCTAAAAAAGTGTTTTTTTTTTAACAATTACTTTTCGAAGCGCTAATTGGATCACACTTTATAATGACCTCCTAAACATGAGAGGATGGCAAGAAAATGTATACTAAACTTCCTTGTTTGGGACACCCTGTAGTTGGGATTTCTTAGGCAGATGCAGTATAATTCGGAATATTTACTACGCAAGCTGATCAGCGTGCTTATTATCTAGTATAATTATGTGACCTGAAAATTTAATAGGTTGTACCGCATGCTTTCCAAAGCCGAGACCCTGGTGTGCCTAGCAACAGCTTTGAGTACTGCAAGACTCTCTATAAAGATCAACCTCATTTGGTAAATGTGGAGTTCAGAAACAATTTCAATTGCCATTCCTCAATTAAAAAACAAGATCTGCCAATAATTTTCAAAATACTGGTCAATTTCTAAGGATTCATAAGGACTGCGCTTCCTCAGATTCAAACTTGTGGCATGCCTGAGACTTTTATTTATGCTTTTTGAATGTATGGTTTATAATGTTCTTAAGATAGTTTCTGAAAGTATTGTAATTCATTCATCACTGTGATGCTCAGTAAATAACGTAAAAATTGAGCTGAAATAAGGTGATCTGTTCGACGTTTAGACAAAAAGTGTTGAACTAAAGCCTGTGCATGTTAAAACCGGACGCTAAACCAAAAATGTTGCTATGGTGTGGGTAAAAATCGGGGACCTTCAGAAGAAAAAATTTACATTTATACCCGTAAAAAACTGTGATGATTCAGGAACTTTCAGCTCAGGGATCATATGCATCGAACACATCTTAGAGCTCGATAGACAAGACCCCTAGTTTAACAAGAAATTTATAATAAGTGACGATTATAAATTTCTTCGTAAATTATAGAAAAGGCAATTATGGAGAGTGTGGGGTGTAATTATGGAGAGTGTGGGGTGTAACCGCCACAGTTGATAGCTGAACAACTTAAAGAAATCAAACGCAACGAAACCAATGAAATTGATTAGCAGATATGGGAAAGCATGTTGAAAAATGTCATTAAAAGCGCTGACATTTGCAATAAGATCAGAAGCGGCCATTTTATTTTTTTAAACACATAATTCCCAAGTATATATTAAATGATTTTGATTAATTAAATTACCATTTATTATTTAAGTCTAAACTATGAACTTATCTTAATAATATTCTACACACTACGTAGATTCTGATCCAAACCTATTGAAGTTTGTGACCATAAAATATTTTGCATATTACCTTTATTATAAATTTAAAAAAAAAACATAAATAAATTTTTCATTCACAATAATAAAAAATATTGTTTCATATGTAAAATATTATAGGTTTTTAGCAAATAATATTAATTACACGATAGAAAATGTGTATCTAACCAATTTATCTTGACATGAAATCGACTTCTGTTTTTTTTTTGTAGGGGTTGGGGGTTGGTTGGTGGTAATTAAAACTAACGTTCCAATGCATATCAACACGGTTTCTGAGCATCTTCGGTAACAATTGAATTATTTACGACTGCAAATCAAAATTCGCATATGGCCATCAGCTTAAATTTAGGAGCTTCAATTTTTTTTTTTTTTTTTGTTGTTATAAGGTCTCTGTGACAAGCGCCAGAGGCCAATTTGGTAGCGCCTCGACCATGAGGCCATTTGGCGACATCATGCCGCTTTCGGTAAAAGCAACCGTTTGCCCTAGCCGTTAAGAATCTACCAGTTAGATAAGATTGCAGCAGGGTTTATGTGGTGGAGTCGACAACTTCCCATTCAGCCTATTGAAAAAGTAATCTGTGCGGACTAATTCGGTCGTATGCCTTTTCTAAATCAAATAACAGCAGCAAAGCACAGAGTCTACGTTTGTAGCAACGAAGGATCGCATGCTGGAATTGCAGAAGCACAGTCAGAGTCCCCCTACCGAACATATAGGTATGTTGATGGGCGTGAGCTTCTTGTCGAGAATCTGATCCAATCTAAAGAACAGATTTCTTTCTAAAATCATGGAAACAAAAATCCAAAGAGAAATTGGTCTATGATTGTTTGTCGAAGACCGAGAAAGTTGTTTATTTTCGCAACAGAAACTTTCCAAATATTCAGAAATATTGATGTTCCCCAGTATATGATTAAAGAGGACGTTGACAATTCTACTCTTGAGTCATTTTAAAACATACGAGGGTCGTTCAATAACTCCTTAGAAAATCCGAGATTGCGCTCGGTAAAGTAGTGTCGGTAAAGATTTTTTTTTTGTAAATAGCATTATCGACAGGAAAGCTGTCAAAATTTCAGCTCGATCCATAGCGTAGGTCAATTTCTATCGTCGATTAAAGTTAACGACATTTATTTGTGCATAACAATGGAAAAAATCGAGTTTAGGGCTGTCATCAAACATCTCCATTTGAAAGGCTTAAGCCCGAAAGAAATCAAAGCCGAGTTGGATGCAGTTCATGACACATCTGCACCTGTGTTTGCGACGGTTTACAAGTGGGTGAATGAATTTAAACGTGGCCGTTCATCCACAAAAGATGAACATCGTTCAGGACGCCCAGTTGAGGTGTCTACTCCTGAAATCATCGACCAAATTCACGATCTGATTTTGAACGATCGGCGAATTAAAGTGCGCGAATTAGTTGAGGCCACGGACATATCACAAGTTACAGTCGCCTCAATTTTGCATGGAAAAGTGTCTGTGAAAAAAATTTCGGCAAGATGGGTGCCGCGTTTGCTCTCAGAGGAGAATAAGCGCAATCGTGTAGTGGACTCTGAGGCTATGTTGGCACTCTTTCATCGCAATCCTGCCGAATTCCTTCACCGATATGTCACTGTGGACGAAGCCTGGATACACTACTACACTCCAGAAACGAAGAGACAGTCATCACAGTGGATTTTCAAGGATGAACGGGCTCCGAAGAAGGCAAAAACTGTGCCATCGGCCGGCAAGGTGATGGCCACGGTCTTTTGGGATTCGCAGGGCATCATTTTTATCGACTACTTGGAAAAAGGAAAAACAATAACAGGAGCGTATTACGCGTCGTTATTGCAACGGTTGAGCGAGGAAATCAAAGAGAAACGCCCCCACCTGAAGAAGAAAAAAATCCTCTTGTATCAGGACAATGCGCGTGTGCACACCTGCGCTGTTTCCATGGCCAAAATTGTGGAATTCAGAATGGAATTGTTGCAGCATCCCGCTTATTCACAGATTTGGCCCCGAGTGACTATTTTCTTTTCCCCAATCTGAAGAAATGGCTCGACGGTTCACTTCCAACGAGGACGTCATTGCTCAAACGGATAAGTATTTTGCAGAACTTCCGAAATCCTATTTTTTGGACGGGATAAACATATTGGAAAAACGGTTGGGAAAGTGTATAGAGCTACAAGGAGATTATTTTAAAAAATAAAAAAATATTTCTTTAAAAAACAGTTTCTTTCCATCTTTTTCTAAGGACTTATTGAACGACCCTCGTACCTTGTCCCTGCCAGGTGTAGTCCCCTTGAAAGAGTTCATAAAGAAGTTGCTGCCTGAAAGTGATATTGACTGGTTCCAAGTACATGTGGAAGAAGATAGAATTGGCCGTGAAGGATTCCTTATCTCTACGACATGCTAGTTCCTCAACAATGAAAGGCAATAATTCCATTATTTTGACAGCTCTTCAATGGTGTCCATTAGGCAATAATTCCATTATTTTTAATTTCTCTTCAATGGTGTCAGTAAAATCATTCCAAGCTGTAAACTTGGCTTGTCCCACTGCCTTCTTGACTTCGGCACTTTTAAGTTTTCTTTCTATTTTTTTATCAAAGTTTATGTAAGAAATCACTTTTGAGCAAAAAAAAACCACTTAAACAAACTTTAAATCACAATAATTTGTTCCTGAATTTAATGGGTTTTCGTGCATTTCTGTACCATTAAATAATTACATTTAAAATACAACAAGTACTATGACAACTATTGTATTTTAAATAGAAAGCGCCGTATTTAATCAATAGAATTAATTTTTTCCTAAACCCATGAACTTATCTATTAGAAATTATTACGAATTCCATACGGCTAAGTTTCATGCACATTTGAAATGTTTTCTTCAATGTCATAAATATTTCGTATAATAAAGATAATTAATGCATAAATAAAGTGCTGCCCACACTTTCTGTTAAAAGGCGGCGGTCTTCTGTTAAGTAATTTTCTTTTTATTATAACGTGAATAATGAAAATCACAGCAGAATAGATAGCAACATTGTCATGGAAAAAATTTTAAAAATTTAGTAGACCATCGTATACTTGTGCCGTGTATTCAAAGTCGAATCAGTGGAAATGTCAATTCAGTGTAATATTGCGGAAGTCGTCCACGGATCAGTAATGGGGATGAGTGTACATTTTTATTAGTGCTGGGACGTTAGACCGGTGAATCTGCGGATGCCGGTAAAATTCATACGTTCATTTGGATTGCCTGATATCATCACCATCCATAAAATAGTATTTTTTTGCAAATTGTGCTCTCTAATAGAAAATTACGGATCAGTGCCGTTTCACAAATGATGATGTACGAGTACACAAACGGGGGTCATATACCAGTCTGCGTTCAGTGCAAATTACAATAGCATCCAAAGAAGGAATACTCCATACTCCATTTACGAATATACCATCCAAGGTATCTCTGCAAATGCTATTTTATACATGTTTAGTGGATCTATTTTTTTTTAAATTTACTATAATTCACCGCGTTTTTACCATGTCGGCCACGGAACAAATTTAGATGACCATGCATGGTCGGTCGGTCGGTAAACACTTAATGTCCGTACATGAATTTTATATAATGAAGCTAAATTCTGATCGTGTTGTTGTTAATTCGACTAGATTCGCAACTGAACAGCTACGAGTAAGTAGATATTCACTTATAAGCAATAAATTTAGTACATTAACCATAACATCTCATGGCGATAAAGGTAAATAACCGCCATAATATACTCTTTCCACTTGCTTCAAAAATATGCGAATTTTTAATCACAACTCAATTTATAGAAATATGGTACAAATTCATATTATTCTTAATTAATACTTTAATTCATGCAAATTAAATTCGATTTATAATTTGTCTAAAAAAGATTTTTTTTAAAATTATTTTTGGTTTTGATTGCAATGAAAAATTTTATATAAAGTTTTATCCAATTTGGTCTTCGGAAAGTAATATTAATTAAAACAAACAATTTAAATTCTGATTTCGATTAAATTTTTATTGCATTTTTATTAATTGAATTTTGCCATAGTGCATAACTAATAATATCATTCAAATTGTTGCCCATGAGACATTTTGAAGAATTTGATCCTTTTTAAGGTAATTTTTGATGACTTTCTAGAATATTTTTGAGACTGGAATTCGGCCATTACTTGCTGAATGTTGGTTTTTTTTAAAAAATACTTTTAAGCTTAAGGATTTTTTAAGTAGCCCCACAAAAAAAAAATCCAATGGTGTCAAATCGTACGATCTTGAAGGCAAATTGACATTACCAAATATCGAAATTATGCGTTCAGGGAAGTTTTTCGCGTTTCATGTCCTGTGTGGCATATAGCGCCGTTTTGTTGAAAACACATCTCAACCAGATGCAGTTCTTGCATTTTTGGCAACAAAAAAAAGTTCGAAATTATGGAGCAATAGCGGACGCCATAGACGGTAACGTTGCTTCCAGCGTCATCTTTAAAAAATACGGACCGATGATTCTACCTGACCATAAACCTCACCAAACAGTGCACTTTTCTCAATGCAATGGCTGTTCTTGTTCACTTTTCGCAGATACAATGGCTCCTCCATAGTCATTTGTGGGTTTTGATAGCCTATATACTAAAATGTTGCTTCTTGACGCATCCAACAATGGAGGAATGGGTCTTAACGTTGAAGAAAATTTTTTACGATGTAACTTTTAAATATCCCATGCTAAACATTCGATTATTTATCAATCCATAATGTAAAATGGCAAACCTTAAACTAAAAAAAAATCCAACTTTGCATGATATATAAATTTTGACAGTTGTCAAACGACAGAACTATACTTTCTGAACCACAAAAGTTGGATAAGTTGGATGTTCATCTCACGTTGTAGTCGGTTTAGTTTCTGTTTTAAGTTAGGCTTTTTGATTAATATAGAAAACAATTTTAATTAGTATTGTTAATTAAAATTGTTTTGGTGACAAAAATTGGTAACTGTTTGGACACATAAAAAATGTTAAAATTGTTCAAAAATCGAATATTGTGTGCCTCATAAATAAACTTTTAAAGAAACTAATTTTACAGTCGGATTATATGGCAATTTTCACTAAATTTTCTTATTAACGTTTTTATACGAAAGGAAATAAAATAGCATTAAACTAGGCTTTCTAAACACTATTTACTCATAAACATATTAAAAAATAAATTCCTTCGAAAAAGATCTTAAGAGAAAAATTTAAAATGAAATTTATTCCTAATTATTTAAGTAAATTTTATGAACTTTCCACATTTTTATATTTTTGCATCTAACCTAACATAACTAAAATATGATCTCTTTAATATTTACTGGTAAATTATATAATATTACTTAAAAATAATTATTAATTACTAATTACTAATATTCAATTTTATAAAAAATTATACTTTTCACAAAATTATATTTTTAAATTCCAAAAAAAAAAACAAAAAATTAAAAATCCTACGCTACGAACCTAACCAAAAAATTATCTTTCATATTTAACAGAAAATCTTATTTTGCTTATTTTATTAATTAACAAAAATAATTACTCATATTCACTATAATTAGCTTATAAATTTACTTATTGTAGAAATTTTTTTTTTTGGTAAAAATTTTCAATTAATTTCCCGTATTTTTATGATCAAAATTAATTGACAATCAGTCTTATTCACAGCGAAAGAGAGTAATTGGAGAAAATAAAAACAATTGTGAAATTCTCTTTCACCAAACTATTCAGAGCGTTAAAAACAAATTTTCTAATTTGGCAAAATTTGTGACACTGTGCACAACAATAGACATGAATGCAAAGAAAAGAGAACCAAACCAACAACGTGTTTAAGGTGAAAAATTGTCAAATGCAAAAAAAATTTGTGAGAAAGTCCAAAATTTGTATGCTGTGTAAAGTTTTGTGTAATTGTTTAAAGAAAAGAAAATTCAAATGTCTTAATTCACTATCGCATAAATAGATTTAATTTTTTTTTAAATGATTTAATAAGAGAATTTCTATTCCAAAAAAAGAATGGTTTTTTTTATTGTTTGTACACTGAAAATGTCATGAACAAAATTGAAGGAGAAAAATTGTTGTTTGGTCTTGCCATAGTCGAAAATTCCTTCAATGACATAACGCTTTTGCCGCACATATTTAAGAGGATGCCCAAATAAAGCTATTAGCATTTCTGTACGTAGTTGAATAGTAATAATAATCATTATGGAATTCGGAGATGCCACAATAGACAACAACATAATTTCGACTTCCCACATAGATAATCTGCATGTCTAATTCGGACAAAATATTACTGCCATCAGGGCAGTATCCGGTTGCGAGGCTTGTAATAAATGCAACAGACAGACAGACACACATGAAGTGTTCATTGATGGATTGATATATTTTTTTGTTTTTAAATTTTATTTTGGGGAAGTTACCACCCGCTTATGTATGATGTGAAAAATGGTTACTATGCGGGTGTATAAATTTTTCTCAGCCGTATTTAAATGATGTGCTGGTATCTTCAAATCTGTTCGAATTAAATTTAAGGAAATGGACAGTAGAAAAAAAAACAATAATTTTATAATTATTACACCTTTTTTTAAGTTCATTTATTTTTAATGCTTATAAGTTATTTTATTACCAGATTGAAATAATTTTTTTTTATGCTAATAAATATGTATCAAAAATTTAGAGAATAAAATAATTTTTCATTTATTGTAGTTTTTTTTAAAAAAAAAAACTGATTCATCTTTATATCTTCTTTTTCCAGATTAAAGTACATTCAACAGCATTATTATTTACAAATAAAATGATTCATTATTCACCTCGTTTACAGGAGGTGATCAGAGAGGTACAATTTTTGATGTCCAATTTGTACTGAAAATTTCTACTGAAAATTTCTACTGCAAATTCTTACTGAAAATTTCTACTGACAATTTTTACTGAAAGTTCTTACTGCAAATTCCTACTGAAAGTTTCTACTGACAATTTCTATTGACAATTTCTACTGACAATTTCTATTGACAATTTCTACTGACAATTTCTACTGAAAATTTCTACTGCAAATTCTTACTGAAAATTTCTACTGACAATTTCTACTGCAAATTCTTACTGAAAATTTCTACTGACAATTTCTACTGAAAATTTTTATTGACAATTTCTACTAACATTTTCTACTGACAATTTCTACTGACAATTTCTACTGAAAATTTCTGCTGCAAATTCTTACTGCAAATTGCAACTGAAAGTTCTTACTGCAAATTTCTACTAAAAGTTTCTACTGACAATTTCTATTGAAAATTTCTACTGACAAATTATACTGACAATTTCTATTGACAATTTTTACTGAAAATTTCCACTGACAAGTTCTACTGACAATTTCTACCGACAATTTCTATTGAAAATTCCTACTGACAAATTCTATTGAAAATTTCCACTGACAATTTATACTGACAATTCCTACTGACAATTTCTACTTAAAATTTCTACTGAAAATGTCTACTTAAATTTGTCTACTGACAATTTCTACTGAAATTTCTACTGCAAATTCTTACTGAAAATTTCTACTGACAATTTCTACTGAAAATTTGTACTGACATTTCTACTGAAAATTGCTTCTGAAAATTCCTACTGACAATTTCTACTGAAAATTTCTACTGACAATTTCTACTTAAATTTTTCTACTGACAATTTCTACAGAAAATTGCTTCTGAAAATTTCTACTGATAATTTCTACTCAAAATTACTACTGCAAATTTCTATTGATAATTTCTACTGACAATTTCTACTGAGAAGATCTACTGACAATTCCTACTGACAATTTCTACTGAAAATTCCTACTGAAAATTTCTACTGACAATTTCTACTAACAATTTCTACTGAAAATTCCTACTGAGAAGATCTACTGACAATTCCTACCTACAATTTCTACTGACAATTTCTACTGTAAATTTCTACTGAAAGTTTCTACTGACAATTTCTATTGACAATTTCTACTGAAAATGTTTACTGACAAGTTCTACTGACAATTTCTACTAAAAATTTCTACTGACAATTTCTACTGAAAATTTCTATTGAAAATTCCTACTGACAAATTCTATTGAAAATTTCCACTGACAATTTATACTGACAATTCCTACTGACAATTTCTACTTAAAATTTCTACTGAAAATGTCTACTTAAATTTGTCTACTGACAATTTCTACTGAAATTTCTACTGCAAATTCTTACTGAAAATTTCTACTGACAATTTCTACTGAAAATTTGTACTGACATTTCTACTGAAAATTGCTTCTGAAAATTCCTACTGACAATTTCTACTGAAAATTTCTACTGACAATTTCTACTTAAATTTTTCTACTGACAATTTCTACAGAAAATTGCTTCTGAAAATTTCTACTGATAATTTCTACTCAAAATTACTACTGCAAATTTCTATTGATAATTTCTACTGACAATTTCTACTGAGAAGATCTACTGACAATTCCTACTGACAATTTCTACTGAAAATTCCTACTGAAAATTTCTACTGACAATTTCTACTAACAATTTCTACTGAAAATTCCTACTGAGAAGATCTACTGACAATTCCTACCTACAATTTCTACTGACAATTTCTACTGTAAATTTCTACTGAAAGTTTCTACTGACAATTTCTATTGACAATTTCTACTGAAAATGTTTACTGACAAGTTCTACTGACAATTTCTACTAAAAATTTCTACTGACAATTTCTACTGAAAATTTCTGCTGCAAATTCTTACTGCAAATTCCTACTGAAAGTTCTTACTGCAAATTTCTACTAAAAGTTTCTACTGACAATTTCTATTGAAAATTTCTACTGACAAATTATACTGACAATTTCTATTGACAATTTTTACTGAAAATTTCCACTGACAAGTTCGACTGACAATTTCTACCGACAGTTTCTATTGAAAATTCCTACTGACAAATTCTATTGAAAATTTCCACTGACAATTTCTACTTAAATTTCTTACTGACAATTTCTAATGCAAATTCTTACTGAAAATTTCTACTGACAATTTCTACTGAAATTTCTACTGAAAATTGCATTTGAAAATTCCTACTGAGAAGATCTACTGACAATTCCTACTGACAATTTCTACTGACAATTTCTACTGAAAATTTCTACTGAAAATTCTTACTGCAAATTCTTACTGCAAATTCCTACTGAAATTTATACTGAAAAACTATTGAGTTAACGTAGCTCTATCAAAAAAAAGGTCTAAGGGCGTCAAATTTCACGATATTGTCGGGCAGCTGACATTAGCAGCCACGAAATAGCACGATGTGAAAACTGTCTGCAATAACTCCCTTATTTCAACTGCTGTGTGGCAAGTCGCATCCTTCTGTTGGAACCAGATATTATCGATCAAAATTAATTGATAATCAGTCTTATTCACAGCGAAAGAGAGTAATTGGAAAAATAACTGCTGTGTGGCAAGTCGCATCCTTCTGTTGGAATCAGATATTATCGAAAATCTATTATCAACCCTCGATACCTCTCCACATTGATAGTTACCGTCCCACTAGCTTCATCTTAAAAGCAGTACGGCTCGATCGTTCTGCCCGATCAAAGTTGTTTTTGGAAGCAAAGGAAGCTCCTGGAACTGTTGTGGTTACTTTTCGTTTCAGATCCTTGAACTTTGCTTGTTTACGTAACCATTTATCCAAAAAGCAGATTATTTCTGCACCAATTACTTGGAACCATTTCCAACTGCACCATGATTAAATGGAGCACTTCAACTTTCACTTCGCGAAAATATCTAAATGTCAACATTAAGCATAAGAAAAATATACGAGCATTTCGGGTTGCTACCACTTCACGGAGAATGCCGTGTTTTAAAACTCTCCTAAAGTCTACAAAATTAAGGCGCTTGATATTTACAAAATAAATAAGAAATCTAAAATAAAATTGCATTTAAGACCAAAAGATTGGGAAAAAGTCTGTCGTATTTAAATTTTTTTTTTTTTTTGGAATAAGTGAGTCAATAAATTTCTATTACGAAAACTAGATGTCAGTGGGTGTCTAGTCTCCATAAAAAAATATACACAAAAGTATGCAAGCATTACGATTTCTCGCCGATTTTGCAATAATTCAGATAAAATATTGCGTATACATATACGAAAATCTAACGTTCGGGCCTATTCAGGTATTCTTTAATCTAAACCTTAAAGCTGCTCACACATGCACACTGCTGCTCAAAGGCAGCACATTCAGATGGGGGCATTTTTATATTTGTACATATTACTTTCGAAGTTATTTAAATTAATTAAATAACTGAGATTGTTTGTTAATTTAAATAAATTTATAATAAGAAACTAAATAAAACAATTTTTCTTTTGTCATGAATTCATTTATTTACATATAAAAGTTTACCTTTCAAAACATGCAACAGAACTTTGACAAAACTTTTCAATATATACAAAAAAATAAATGGGATCAACCGAATTATTTTTACGATAAGACATTTACGCACATCGTTTCCCAATAGAAGCAGCTTTCAGTTTTAAGTTGGAATAGTATATAAGCATTGAGTTCTAATAATATATATGAGTACGTACTGACATTCGTATAAAAAATTTGTTTAAGTCACCTACCCTGGATTTTTCCCAGAAACCATATGTTATATTTTGACATATTTGAAGTTAATAGATACAATTTTTGTCTATGTGAAAATATAAAACCAATAAAACCCCCATCGGAGAATAATCTGGGGGCCGTCATTGATACATCAATCTCATCACAACCAATCGTCTGTTTACATTCAATGTTACACAAAAATTATTTGTTTTTTAGCACTTAAAGCACTCGAAATCCAAATAAAATTAGTAGAATGATAGGCATCTATGACTTTTATTCAAATATATAATTACTTTTTACCGACAATTCATTTGAAAAAAGAAACTTGCGAAAAAAATGAACTAATAAATGGGTTATGGTCGACAGAGGAGGTTTTTGGTTCATTGCAATTCCACGGTATATTTTTGGCTAGAATAAAATTCCCGTACATATAGGGAGATTGCCTATCCGTAACTCTATAATCTAAGAATTAAACTTAAGAACGATTAAGGGCCCGTTCAGACGCGCAGAATTCTGCGTGCAGTGCTAAATGAGAAATAGATGTTTATATGGTCATGATTAGATGTAAATTCAAAAAAATTTATCTGCGCTGGAACAGTGCTACCTGCCACAATGGAAACTAAAAGGCAAAATAAATTTGACATTTGCTGTCAGAACTTTTGTCCAATTTAAGCCTCGAACACAATGCCAAGTTAAGCATCTCAAACACGAGTAAGGAAACGTCTTCTCATCAGTTTATTATTTATACTTTATGCTCAAAATCAATTTTTAAGTTAAATTAAAAACATAAATGTTATGATGACAAAATAAGTAAAATGGTCTTAAATTCGATGAGCAAATCGTTACTCTATCTCGTCGCTCGTTATGATTGTGTGCAACCTGATAGGATTGTGAAGGTTTTAGAAATTTTAGCAGTGGTTTTAGTTATCGTCACTGGTTGTCGCCGGATTTTTTAAAAATTTTTTTTATTGGTATCTATAACTACTTACAACTAGTAACAAGCAGATTTTTAAGAATGTAAATACAAGGATGTGAAGACGTGTAAAGGAAAACACCCACCAATGTTACCTCTAGAACAGGATAATTTAAAAAAATCTCTCGGCCGTCGCCGTTTTAAATGTCAAAGGTTGGGAGTGATAGCATAGTCGTAAATGGAATTTTTTATATTGGGAGATGCACAGTTCATGAACAAATGGAAGATTTAGATCACAATAGATAACCATGTTTCGCTCATGAAATAGAGCATTAATAATTTTACGAAGGATTCAGGAGTTTAGGGTTCGGATTGGAAGGGAATTGGAATGTTTAGTCGAACTCCAAAGTTCGAGTCCGTATGTCCATATCGGTTTCAGTACCGCATTGTATAGTAATAGTATCGTTCTTCTTATCAGTTTTTACCTACTGTCTAGGCGTCGTAGTAATTGACTCTAGGAGTCGTAAGAGTTCCTGGTTAACCGTTTGTCGAATATAAATCCAAGGTAACGCATGCTCCTTTTTTGTGGAATATTACTGTCGTTTAGGGTTATATGTGTCATGCTGTCGGAATTAAGTTTGATTCTTAACAATTTAAACGAAAATCTGCAACTTTTTTGCGTGCGGCACTGCAACGGTTATTTTTTTATTAACAACTAATTAAAAATATGTTCATTTCTAGATGCCTAACGTGACTGCAGTTAATTTCGATAATACACGTAAAATGAATTAATTATATATCTATGGTTTGATTATTAGAATGAAAATTTCAAAATGTAATTTTCATCAAGAGAAATATTTATTTAACGAAAGCTAACGGATAATACACGAATAGTTCCACGAATATTTTTGGTTATTAAAAGTTGTGCCAATGCCTACGAGTGTGACAACAGGAATTCTTCGATAACTTTACGATGACCCAATTATTTCGAAAAATGCACCCTTGCTTAGCGCCTTATTTCCTTTTGTGTGGGGCTGCTTAAAGCGACATGTTTGCATGAAAAAATCATAAATAATTCAGGCAGAAACGTTGCGTGCCGTAATGCAAAATTCTTTAGGAAAAGCCATTACATGTCAACAAGCAAGTGGAGGTCATTTTATTAATGTTATCTTCAACACATAGATTAAAAAAAAACTTTCATGAAAAAAAAATTCCAGTAAAAGATTAAAAGTACAAAAGTTATATGCAGTCTAAGTTGTCCCAACCTACCATATGTGTGTATACGAGGTGTGATAGAAAAATTGTCGAAAAATTGGGTGCATCAATGTTATTCCTTTCAAAATATTTCCCTTGGGCAGGTGGTATACATCGGCGAAGGTGTTGTTTTCACTGTTCGTAGCCACTGGAATCGCCTTCAACTCTTCGGTTTCACTCCTTTGGATGTTATTGACAGTACTATGATGATGACTTCCTTTCAAGTATGTTTTGATGTTGGGGAACAAAAAAGTGTCCCACGGACTTAGATCAGGACTCAATTTTTTTGATAAAAACTCATTGGTGGAGATGGTCGTGGGATAGAGAGCGTTGTTATGGTACAGCATCCAAGTGTCTGCAATTTTTGATCTAACGCGAAGAATACTTTTTCTGAAACTTTCGAAGACCTTTTTATAAAGAAGCACTTGAATAGTTCTACATTTTCATCAGTTTTCGATGTTTAAGGCGTTTCTGAGCGAGGTTTGACTTTCAGTGCATGTGAACCTACTCTGATAATTACCGGAGGAGGTTGAAAGTTGTACTGCCGGCGGTACAGCCTCTGCCGCTCATCTGCCAGTATTTCAATCGGTATCATTCCAGCCACAACACAAATGGCCTCGCAAGGCACTGCTGAGAATGCGCTCCTAGAATAGATTGAGACAACTCCACGTAGCATACATCAGGATTGACCCAAGTACGATCCCCAATAGGATCCTTTTTCTCAGCCTGAGTACCCCAAGGTTCGTATAATAGGTGCTCCTGAAACCACAACCTCACGTCAATCATCACTCCTAGGTACTTTAGAGATGGTCCCGATATCACTTCATGTTCGCCAATCCTAATAGTAATACTCTCCCTTCTCTTCCTGCCCATGATTGGGACTGCCTCTGTCTTATGGTCTGCAAGGGTAAGACCAACTGCCAGAAGCCAACTTCGCACTGAAGCAACAGTTTCATTACAGATCTGTGCTACTTCTTGCACGCTTTTGGAAACTACGACTACATCGAATACTATCATACATCACATTCCACAACAGAGGGCCCAGAAACGAGCCCTGTCAGATTCTCCTCGTAATTCTGTATGATCTCTTCCTACAGCTCGTCCTGTACAACAGAATTCTACTGCTTAGGTACTCTCCTTTTATTCTGATAATTTACTCCGGAACACTCATTGACCTCGGGCCGTCAAGAATTCTATCCCATCTCGCCGAGTTGAACGCAATCTTCACATTCAGGGTTATAATGGCGCAATACTTTATGGAGCCCCTTTTCCAACTTTTGCGCTCGATAGCTTTACGCGCTGTGGAAACAACCAAATCAATAGTATCCAAAGTGTAGCGGGTCCTCCTGAAGCCAAATTGGGCTGCAGATAAGCTCCTCGGTGAATTCCTCCGATCGATTGCATAGAACGCGTTCGAGGATTCTACCAGCCCTGTCCAGAAGACAAATTGACCGGTATCACGCAGGATAATCGATTGGGGGAATCACCGAGGGGCACCAGACACCAACGTACAAGCCATGTTGCGGAAAAGTCCATAGTGTTGCCATATCTCTATCATGGGATGGCAGACTCACTACTACACCTTCTAATTTCGATATGTTTCGACAGGATTTGAAGTTGACATTTTTATTTACTTTATAATTTATAAAAAACAATTAAATTACACATAAATTCTAACAGCAGATGTCAAATTTATTGCGCCTTTCAGTTTGTATTGTGGCAACACTGTCTACTCGAATCATTATTATTCGGAATGTAATTTCGTTTGTTCCCAACAGAGGACTTAATTGTCTTTTTCACAACCAACTTCAAAACTTAAGCCGCATAATCATATGTATTTTGACAACTGACATAGCAAGGCTTACTTGATCCTGCACAGTAGTTTTTGGTTGATACCCTTTTAAATATGGAAAGTGAAAAACTGGTATTTTCGGAATATTTTATTTTTTTTATTATAGAAAAGATAAAAATGCTGTTCAAGCAAGAAAAAAAATTATCCGATATGTATTGAAAAAATGTGTTAAGTGAGCGCCGGTGCCAAAACTGGTTTGCAAAATTTCGATCCGGCAATTTTGATCTCGAAGAAGCACTACATTCTGGAAGGCCAGTTGAAGCTGATGAAGACACAATAAAGGCATTAATTGATGTAAAGCGGCGAATAACAACTCGTGACATCGCTGAGAGATTAAATTTATCGAATTCGACCGTTCATGATTATTTGAAACGGCTAGATTTAATCTCAAAGCTCGAAATATGGGTTCCTCAGTTTCTTACGGAAAAAAATGTGTGCCGTCGCATTGACGTTTCTGATATGCTTCTGAAATCCCAAGAAAATGATCCATTTTTGAAGCGTATCATCACTGGGGCGAGAAATGGGCTGTCTACAACTATGTTAAGCGCAAAAGATCCTGGAGTAGAAAAGATAAACTGGCTCATAACACTTCGAAAGCCAATAATCATCAAAAAAAGGTTGTACTATCTGTTTGGTGGGATTTCAAAGGAATTGTTTATTTTGAGCTTCTACCGAGCAACACAACGATCAATTCTGAAGTGTACTGTAATCTGTTGGCCAAATTGAATGATTCACTTAAAGACAAAAGGCCAATAAATAAACTATTGGGTTGTTCGGAAAGTAATTTTGTAATGCAACGAAATTACTTTCCGAACAACCCAATATATTGATTAGCTTTAAAAAATAAATATTGTCAAAAAAAATTTAAACACAAAAATACGTGTAACTCTAAAAAAAAAAACCTAAAAATTATTTGCGCTTTAATCTAACAGAATTGCAGTTTTTTTGTTCATATTTCATAAAAATTTCTTTAAAAAAAAAATAATAATAAAATATAATTAAAAAAAAACCCAAATTTAATTTCCCCTATAAAAGTGATAAAAATTTGCCGATAAAAAATTATAAAAATATTACATTGATAGTTGACATAACATAAGCTAAGCTGCCTTATTCCGAAGGTGTGGGGACTATCAAAAAAATAAATGCAAGTATTAATTTCCAATAAGCCAAATGACATAGTGTCTTAAAAATGTGTCGGGAAAAAGCGTCCACCCAATTGATATTACTATTATCTAATCTAGAATATTTTTATCAGTAATTTATGGTTATAAATACTCTAGGAAATAAAACACTGAATAAAAAATCAAAACAAAACTAAAAAAAATGCAAAAAACAATTTTTAATAATAGCGGTTATATTAGTCGTTTTAACGCAATCGATCGTTTCGAGTCGAAATTAAATATTCGTCCTTATTTGTTGGTAAAGTTACTTAATTAAATATTTTTTTAAAACAAAACTCTTAAATTATTTTCAAAGTATTAAAAAGTATTGGTTAAGTAAAAAGTAACAAACATTATGGCAAACAGTAATTAATAAGAGTACACTTTTCACCAATATTCTGCTAATAAATATAAATTTTTTTTTTTTGGAATTCAAATGATTATAATTTAAATTGTGACAAAAAAACTTTAATTTGCGTTTTGTATATTTTTTCACAATAATCATAAAAGTGCATATTTTCTTATTATGAATATTTCTAATGATATGATACTGTGTCTGTGTCAGAGTGAATAGTATAAAAAAAATTAGTATCAAAATTAGTGAACATAAATATTGGAGAAAATAGTAATATTGGATGACAATTTATAAAAAAACAAAAAAAAAACTAACTAATAACTTTAACATGACATACTTTTACACATAATATAACTGATAATATAATTCATTATTAAGATAACATTTTACTTAATTATAACCTGAACATATGTTCACCTGGTTTTCTCTCTAAATCCCATGTGAGTAATAGGCATTTTTACGAAATGTTATCATTATTATTTATGTATTAATGTGGGAAAATATTTTGTTCATTTTTATAGTCAGCAAAACAAGGCACAGTGCAGATTTCAAAATGAATAGACTTATTTTTTTTTTAACTTAATATTTTTAAGTCGAAAATTGACTCACGTCAATTGTCAAAATATAATAAAAACACTAATAATAAAATTATTAAAGCCCTCCTCTACGCATGATGCTTGTTGTTTTTGAGTTTGTTTTTTGCCCGGTGGATTCGGTGCTTGTTTTCAAACTAGTTGTGCCGCTTGATTTTTGTTATGGTTCTTATGCTTGTTTTAAAGCTAGATTTCTGGTTTTCAACTGTCAAACAGCAATCCTTTCACATAATAAAAAAACACTGAAAATTATGGCCTTGCTTGAACTACAACTGCGAAATTAAAATAAAATCTATTTCGGTGATAAAACAGTTAGAGTTTACGCATTCCCATAAGACTGTGAAGATTTTAAATTTTTGACAGAGACGATTACTGATTCAGTTTTCAATTTCCAAAACGTAATGTGTTAATTGCTCATGAAGCCGACGTGACAAAATAATGTTTTCTCATTAGTTCTCGTTAAAACAAACAACAAAAAAGCACAAAAAATTGAACCGGTTCTATTTTTTTTTTAAATGCAGCTTGAAAAAAAGCACTAAAGTCATTTATAGCTCCGCAGCTAGCACGATCGCAAGCAAGAAAACAAGCATCGTGTGAAGTGGGCTTAAGAGTATACAATTAATCAAAACTACAGAATGATTGATATAAAATGAAATAACTTTTTATTAGGGGAAACCCTCCTACATCCAGTGTCCACAGTAATGTCTAATTTATCTTGACCGCTAACCAAATGACATTTAACGTGTTTGGTAACTTTTGTCCAATAAACATCATTACCAAAATTTCGGATGCGAAAACCTCATCCCATTTGCCAATCCTGTGACGTTCAGGCAACAATCTTTAACATACTTAGCGAATGCCAACTAAACCGGAGTTACTTTACGAAAACTGTGCCTTCCATTGTGGAGCTCTTCGACCTTCTTTTTATGGCTTCTCGTAAAATATTTTATGTGTATAGGCATATATACGGATTTTTTTTTCTGCTCACAATTACAGGCTGTTTTATAGCATTTTCCAGGACCGAACGCAAGGTTTGAGGTGCTAAATGTTTGAGGTTTATTTACGTAAACCCATTGTTTTCAACAGACCCATAAAAGTTTGATTCCTCGTAGGAGGTACATGGTCGCCCTGGCACTGTGCTCAGTAGCTCCATCCTGTTGAAACCATACATCCTGATTGTCTTCAGCCGCTGAGCGTAAAAATATTATCAAGCATTGTCCTATACAGAGCCTCGGTTAATCTTCTTCATTTCTAAAAAAATAGAAACCAATAATACTATCAGGTAAGAGATGGCAGCACACAGTTTCGAAATCTTCCAATTACACGTTGGAATGGCTTTTCAGTGCCTCATATAGTACAATTTTGTTGATTATTGATGTATCGACCTTGGGAGAAATGAGCCTAATCGCTGGAGAAAATTTAGTCAAATAATTCGGCACTTAATCCGCGTTTCTTGTACCAATTCAAGGTCGAATGTTTCCTTCTGTCGTGTTTCTTGCACCAATTCAATGGTCGGTTAATCGATTCACAATGTTAAATGGCTGACATTTATATTTGACAGCTGTCAAAAGACAGGACTTTACTTTCCAAATCACGATATGTTTAATTCTTTAATAGATTAAAAATAATAATAAAAATTACGAAAAAGGTGGTTTAGAAAAGATGAAAGCATTAAAAGCCTTAGATTATAGAAAAACTGGATAGGCCTTCTACACAAAAATTGTGGCCGAATTTTGTTGGCAATACAATCATAAGAACGCACCCACATGCAAAATAACAGAAACGGCGTAAATCAATATATAAACATATAAAATTGCGAGTTATTTAAATAACAGAAACGGCATAAATTATAAACATATAAATTGCGAGTTATTTGATTTTATCAAAACAATTATATAGACAAATAAAAAAAAACCATTCCAAAAATTCAAAATGAAATTAATGAGAGAATAAGATATTATGTTAAAGTTACACCCACACCACAACTAAGTACAGAATTAACAGAAATTAAAGTATTTGTTGCACTATTAAAATAAGTTCCCTTAAATTTTCTTACACACACTTTACGTACGCAATCACTGAACTATTTTCTGGTAAATATTGAACTGCCAATATCACATTTGTTTACATTTATTCAATGACGAACTTTTCACTTTTCAATCACTTTTTGGACCAAATAAATCATTAAAAGCCAATTAAACACATTATAAACTAAATATTTGTTAATTTCTCTAGTAAAAATGAAAATGTCAACTTACTGAAAGACAGAAATTCCCGGCGTTCTCATTCCGTTAAATGACCAGCAACCCTTTATAAAATTACTAAAAAGTGCATCGATTTTGACCGAAATTTGCGGAAAATACAATTTCTTAAAAACTGCAGTAAAATTGAAAATTTTGGCTGGGGGACCCTTGGAAGAGTTGTAATTTTCCCCGAAAATTGAACTTTTGTCAATCCACGATTTTTTTGGTCCAAACGATACAGAAACATTCAAAATGCGTAAACTGCTGAAAACAGCATCGATTTTGATCGAAATTTGCGGAAAATACAATTTCTTAAAAAATGCAGTATAAGTAAAAATGAATATTAATTTAGAAAAATGTCTATTACGAAAACGAGATGTCACTGGTTGTGATGTCTACATACAAATGTATGCTAGAAGTACGATTTCGCGCCGCTTTTGATATAATTCATCCAGAAAAATGCGTCAACATATACGAGCCTACCCAGGTATTCTTTAATGTAAGTTAAAAGCTATGCCGCAACAATTGCTAGAACACTTTTTCCCGTTCCATTACCGATGTTCCGATAGTGTGCGCTATTAAGTAAAATGACAGACGCTGGCTGCACTTGTTTATCCTGTGTGACGTAGCGGCGCACCGCCCTATTCAGACTTGATTAGAAAAAATCTTTTCTGTTTACAAAAAAAAAGTTATTAACAGAAATAAATTTTTAAAAAAATCGTTAATTGTAAATATTGTAAATAAATCAATTTATGAATGAAAATCAATTGGATAGTGTTTTTCTTTTATTTTTATAATTTTTTTTTATTTCAGAATGCATGAGACTCAACACTTGCGACTTCATTAAAAAATTTACAAAAAGAAAAAACTAAAAACTAAAAACAATAATATAACATCATATTTCATCAATTCTATAAAAACAAACTAAAATGATATGTGCATAGAGTGTTGGTAGATTTCATTAATAATAACAATAATTACATTAAGAATAGAGATTTAAAAAAATTAATTTTTTTAAAAAAGAAAATCCTTGTGATCCAAACTACTTGCATTTTAACACCACTAAAATGTCTCTCACAGATAAAGAATACTATCAATTGGTAAGAGTTTATTTTTTAATAATAATTTTTTCTTTACTTAAATTTTCCTGTTATTTTTTTTTATTTTTTTAATATGTACGAGGTATATAAGCTTAAATCCGCTGTTTAGTCATAGATGGCGTGAGTGAGCGCATTAAGCTACCATGGGCACGTCATATTTTTTTTTAAGAGTTTGACATCTGTCAATATTAATCAGTGCACATTGTCGGCAATTTCGTACAACAACATACATTTTTCCTTTGGTAATCATGTCTAGTTTTGTGCCAGGAGAAGAGCATATGTGGACAGCTCTGCTTTTCTGCTTCAATTTGAAGAAATCGGCTGCCGAATCGCATCGAATGCTTATGGAGGCCTATGGTAACAGTGCTTTAACAGAAACAACGTGCCGAGATGGGTTTCGTCTGTTCAAAGACGGCAATTTTGACTTATGGGACAAGGAGTTTGAAAATCGGCCTAGGAAGGTTGAGGCCCATCAATTGCAGGCTCTTTTGGACGAAGACGATAACCAATCGCAAAAAATGCTCGCAGAGCAATTGGGTGTTACTCAACCAGCCATTTCCATGTGTCTCCGTGCCATGGGGAAGATTGAAAAGATCGGAAAATAGGTGCCGCATGAATTGAACGATAGACAGATGGAGCGACGCCAAAACATATGTGAAATCTTGCTTGCCAGACAAAAAAGAAAGTCGTTCTTGCATCGGATTGTGACAGGCGATGAAAAGTGGATATATTTCGAGAATCCTAAATGCCGGAAATTTTGGGTTGATCCCGGCCAACCATCAACATTTACCCCAAGACCAAATCGCTTCGGACGGAAGACAATGCTGTGGGTTTGGTGAGATCAGCAGGGTATCGTCTACTATGAGATGTTGAAAGACCACAGCTACCACCAATAACTGATCAAATTGCACCGTGCTCTGTGTGAAAAAAGGAAGGATTATCAACAAAGACATGATAAGCTGATTTTACTTGGAGACACTCAACTGGGAGGTGCTACTCCACCCCGCTTATTCATTAGACCTGGCCCCTCCCGGCTACCACCTGTTTTCGTCGATGGGCCACGGGCTCGCTGATCAGCACTTCGATACTTACGAAGACGTCCGAAAAAGGCTTGATGAGTAGTTTGCCTCGAAAGAGAAGGAATTTTTTTAGCGTGGTATCCACAAATTGCCCGAGAGATGCGAAAAATGTACTTTAAATAAATTTGTTTTTGCTTTCTATGACTAAAAAACAGCGTATTTAAGCTTATATACCTGGTAATTTTTACTAAATCATTTCAGTGAATTCACTGAAATTAAATTCTTCAATATGAAAATTGCAAACAAAGAATTTTTATCTAATATTATTGTTTGGTATTTTTTTTCTCTTGATTCAATTTTTTTCACAGACAATAAGCATTAATAAAGCACTAAATCCAATCGAGTCGGCACTTAAAACCAAACATGCTCGTGCCGCAATTATAGCAACGTTTCGATCGAATGGCGCCCATTCATTTTGGGCGGTAATTATCCGACAGCCACTCCAAGAGAATAGATTTATAGCATGGAAATTTTGCCATTTGCTCCATAAAGTGTTGCGTGAGGGCCATGCACTGTGCATACAACATTCACAACGACATAAAACTATGCTCATCGAATTAGGCAAATTATGGGGCCATCTTACCGATGGCTACGGTATTTGCATTCGAAACTATACAAAATTGCTGGTCAATAAATTGGATTTTCATGATCGGAATCCGCAGTTTCCTGGAAATTTAGTATTGTCGCGAGAAGAGCTGGAAAAGATTGGCGGCAACGATATCAATATTCAGTGAGTTGGTGGTATTTTTTTTTCTCCTTTCAAAATAAATTAATTTTGTTTACCCCCCCCCCCCCCTCCCCAGCTTCCAATTAGGCGTAGAAATGTTTGATTATTTGGATGATATTATAACATTACAATCAACAAGTAAGTATCTTTAATAAAAAATGGTTTTTTGTGATCTCTTTTGATTGAGTTAATCTAAATTAATATTTAGTATTTAGTTCTGTAAATCATTTGCACATATCATCGATGACACCTGCTGGACAGTGTCGTTTGGCACCATTAATTCCGCTTATTCAAGACTCCAGTCAGCTGTATGATTTTGTAGTACGGCTCATGTTCAAATTGCATTTAAATCTTCCGAGCGATATATTGGCTGGTCATCGGGAACGATTTCGGACGGTTTTTCGTCAACTGAAGAGTTTTTACGATCAAGCTCGTGTACGACAGTTTTTCGCTAATTTAATACAAATTCCATCGCTGCCAGAAAATGCGCCTAATTTCACTTCGAAAGTTGATTTTGGTAGTTATGTGCCTCCAGTTGTAGTTGTGCCCGAACCAGATCCTGTTGTTGATAATCTTGTGGATATGACCGCCACCGATGACCAACGGAATCAACGTTCCCCGGATCCGCCAACACCGACTATCGATTTAGAAAAACTCTTATTAGAGCGTGATAATCTCATAATGCATTTGCAAGTGGAAATAGATCGATTGAACAAGTACATTAAGGCGATGACAATAGGCCACCGTGATATAGTTAATCAGATGGACGAGCGAATTTCTAAGCTGAATGGCAAAGTAACCGAATTTAATGAGCAGCTAACAAATATGCGATTACAAAAGGAAGAATTGGAATTGAAAGCAAACGTTGCCCCAACATTAGAACGTAAGTTGGAATTTCTCCCTTAAACGATTTACCATCCAAGGAAGAAAAGAAAAACAAAGAAAATTTATATTACAGAAAAAGCCATTGCCGAAGAGGAACGAGCCAAGGCAACTGAAGAGAAATTCCAAAAACTGAAGTCAATGTACACACAAATACGGGATGAACACGTTAAACTTTTGCGTCAAGTAAGTTCCGATTTTCTACAACATCAAAATAAGCATTTTACTCTACCATTTTTAGCATGGTGAGATAACAAAACAATTATCAACAACAAGAACGGAAATTTCCGAGCTAGTCAAAGCAAAAGAATTGCTGCAAGTACAATTGGATGAATTTAAAGAGACCACAAGTACGGAGACAACAGAAAATGAAAAAGTCCTAATGGAGAAGTTGGAATCCCTTCAACATAATCACGATCAATTAAAATTTAAATTTGATGATTTGCAAGCGGATAAAAGTGCTGAAATAGCTGAATTACAAATTAAAATAGAAAATTTGAAAAAAGTCCGTGATGATTTTGATAAGCTTTCTCTTCAACATAGAATGTTAGAAGAGATTAAAATGGCAACTGAAACAAGTAAAAATGATCTAAACAAAGAATTGCAGAAACTTGTCCAAGAGAAATCTGAGATTGAAATGGAAAAACAATCGACCGAAACAGAAATGTTATATCTAAAATCTAGTTTAGAACAAAAAACTTCCGAATATGACTTTTTAGAAAATGAAAAGAAAATTTTAATAGAAAATTATAGCAAAGAAATTGAACTGTTACAACAAACTATTAATACTAACGAAGAGAAATTTAAGGTAAATCAGAAATGTTTCTTTAAGAAATCAAATAAATTTAGACGATTTTACACGTAAATGTGCTTCTTTCATTGCATACATACATTATTGCTAATTTTTGTAAGTTAATCAATGTGTTAATATCTAAGCTACGAGGTCTGTTCAAAAAGTATCGGGAATTTTGAATTTCCGCGGATTACGTATATTCGATTTTCGATTTTTTTTATGGCGTTATGTTGGTACTCATATCTCTCACTTATGCCGACAAGTTCGGCCATTTTGAATGTTCAGTTAGTTTTTGACAGCTGCTTTGCTTGCACGTGTTTTGGGTCGTCTTCGATTTTTGCCCATTCCAAAAAATGGATCAAAGAATCTGTTTCGGGAATAAGGAAAAGTCACAGGGAGCCAGATCTGAAGAATACTGTTGTTGCGGCATTATTATTGTGTTGTTTTTGGCCAAAAATTCGCGCACAAGCAACGATGCGTAAGCAGGGGCGTTATCATGGTGAAAAAGACAATTTTTGTTCTTCCACAAATCCGGGCGTTTCTGGCAAATTGCTTCGCGCAACTTGCGCATAACTGTCAGGTAATATTCCTTATTGACCGTTCTGCTCTGTGGCAAGAACTCATGATGCACCACGCCCCTGCAATCGAAGAAAACTGTAAGCAAAACCTTCACATTCGACCGAACTTGGCGCGCTTTCTTCGGTCTTGGATTGTGCGGCAGCTTCCATTGGGATAATTGAGCTTTGGTTTTCACGTCATAACCATAAACCCATGATTCGTCACCAGTTATGACCCTCTGGAGCAAATTTGGGTCGTCACGGACAGAGTCCAACAGCTCCTTAGCTATGTTAATGCTATGGTGTTATTGGTCGAAAATGGGCAAAAATCGCAACGACGAGCAAGCAAAGCAGCTGTCGAAAATTAACTGAACATTCAAAATGGCCGAATTTGTCGGCATAAGTGACAGACATGAGTACAAACATAACCCCACGTAACCCGCGGAAATTCAAAATTCCCGATACTTTTTGAACAGACCTTGTATATTGGATAATTTGTTGCTAATCGTATACTAAAAATAATTAACAATATTTTTTTTTGCGCCGGAGCCCAATATAGGAATCAACCGTCCCGTTATTATTGTCTGTAATCATTTGTTTATTATTTATTTTTTATCGCTTATTAGCTAAAGCGTTTTTATTTCCAAATCATCTGTAGCACACTGAATATTTATAATCGATTTGGCTAACATTAATTCATATCCAACGCACTTAAATATTCATTTTCATTTTTCAAAGCAGTGTTCTTGTCTTCCTTTTTAGATTGCAAAAAAAATCATTGTTGATAGTTAAGTTCTGTCCTATTTCAGAGTTGACTTTCTTTTACCTCCCTTCTCTGATTCAACGCACAGTTCCTATAATATTTAAGTTCATCAGTAGATACACGTGCAAATATCATCCATTTTTCCCAATTTTAACATTTTCAGTTTTGATTTTTAGCATTTTTTTAGCAATTTTTTGGCATCTATTTTTATAAAACATAAATCCGGTATAAATTTCACCTTTAATACTGTTTCAAAAATACAACCCCCAAAGACCCAGAACAAAGAAGAAATCCAAATACAATAACAATCTGAACTGAAAGGAGAGCATAAAAATTACATAAAAGCATGAAATTAACTGATCAAAACTAAAAAAAATTAAAATTTATTACCATTAAGCACATCGTACAGGTTATGATCGATAATTATTTTAAATTGGTGCGACACGATCGATCAGTCACAATTAAATAATTTTTTGCTTGGAACATCTTTCAGCATTCACACTGTTCACAGAGACACACCAAAATGTGGTCACCAATAATAATTGCATTATATTGGTTGTCCGGGAAGTAATTTTGTTTTTTACAATATTTCATTCAATTAAATATTGCCCAGTCTGATCCAATACTCTTTGTCATCTTTCTGGCAGTAGCATTATTCCACGCTCATAAAAATTTTGTTCTTTGCTGGTAAAAAACTGATCCAAGTGATTTTTGACCTCCTCTTGCTTGAACAACATTTTTATCTTTTCTATAGTAAAAAATTAAAATATGCCGAAAATGCTGTTTCTCACTTTCCATATTTAAAAGGGTATAAACCAAAAACTACTGTGCAGAATCAATTTCACAAGCAAGCCTTGCTATGTCAGCTGTCAAAATACATATGATTATGCGGCTTAAGTGTGAAGTTGGTTGTGAAAAAATACAATAAGTCATCTGTTGGGAAACAACCAAATTACTTTCCGGACAACCCGATATCGGGTTTTAAACCACTTCTCATGACTATGACTAGTTGCTTTTAAAAAAGCCCATATACTTCTAAACATTCAATTTCTGTTAATGTACAAAAAAAGGGAATAATTTTGAGTAGGCAAAGAAAAAATCAGATTTCCCATTTGCTATAGAAGTAAAATCGAAAGCTTTCCAATAAAAAAAAAAATGTTTGTATCACTTAACGAAGTGTATGAGTTTAGTTTTGAAAGAGTTTACTTCCGGTTCTTTCATTCCAGTGGGAGAAAATCCCATTGATATTGTTTTCAATCCCATAGTAAGTGAGCAAAAGAAATAGAACGATTCTATTCCAATTTACTTATTAGATTAATTATTTTAATACAGTTTTCATCCATAACTTTAGTTTGAGTTCTTAAGAATATAGGGTAGATCTCAATTAATACATTTTCGTAAACACTTTTCGGTTCTGACATTAAAAAAAACGTTTTAATAAAGCATCGAAAATAATCATCAAAATATTTTGTAGACTTAAACCATAAATGACTTTTACATCTACAATAGATAAATTGCTTGCAAAAACATTAAATAATTAGATTTCATCTTTTTTGAATGTTAAAATAGCATATTTGTCTTAAAAGTAAACTCCTTAATGAAAATATTGCCCACTAAACTAGTTTTATGTGCCCCCAGCACTTAAAATGCAAATTACATTTGTTTCCAATTAAATATTTTCAAACTATTATAACAGGCAATTATGTATTTTTTTGGGCATATTTTTGTATATTTTACGATTTTCGCATTAATAAGCATCTCATCTGTTTTGTTTTCGCATCTAATTCGCATTTATTTCACGTGTCATATTTAATTTAAAGTGCGAATTTCACCTGTCATATTTAAGTTTATCAGTAAAATGTTTAAGTTCATCTGTAAAATGTCTAAGTTCATTCGATGCACATGATTAACTGGTTCACTATGTTATCATTCACCGCAAAAGTTCGCTAATTCCCGCCACTGACTGCATGCGTTCATTCGAACAAAAGTTCATGTGCCACCACCAGATGTGCAAATTTAGTTCATTCGGATTTACCAGCGTCGCAGAAATTCATTCTACCGTACGTGTCTATTGAACCCATTTTACGCAAACCGATACCTACCGCATGTTGTCTGCACGCGCATGTTCAGACAACGTATCCCATTAAAGTCAAGTATAAAACGTGCGGTCTGCTTTGCCGCAAAAGATATTTTTCTTGCTTTGCCGTTTTAAATGCATACATTTTATTATAAGAAAATATTAATTTTTCAATAAAATAATTAATTAAACAAATTTTCAAGCTAAAACTTATTTTTTTATTTATAATTATCATTAAAAAAAAAGTATAGAGTCACGAAACGCATGTGCACGTTTCGTATAGATTTTATCCAAAGAAATTATTAGTTTTTTAGTATAAAAATTAGGGTTTCCAATAAGAGTGATATGATTTCTAAGTGACGTTTCGGCCATTTGTAATATGACATGATCTGCCTTTTTTTTCATTGTATTCAGTAATGTTTACAATTTCATCATGGAGAGATATACGCAAGAACAACGTTTACATATTATTCAATTGCATTATCAAAATAATCGTTCTCCAATTGCAACTTTTCGTGGGCTCACTTTCATTTGAGTGGTGTGGTAAATAAACAAAACTGTCCATTCTGGTGCAAAGAAAATCCACAAATTATTCATAAACACCCATTACATTCGCCTAAATTGACAGTTTGGTGTGGTTTTTGGTCTGGTGAAATCATCAGTCCGTACTTCTTTCGAAATGAAGCTGGTAGCACCGTTACTGTCAATGGAGAGCGGTATAGATCGATGACAACTAACTTTTTATGGCCGAAATTGGAAGAAGTTGATCTTGATAAAATCTGGTTCCAACTAGACGGGGCTATGTGCCACACAGCACGTGCAACAACCGAATTATTGCGAGAAAAGTGTGGAGATTCGATTATTTCAAGAAATTTTGACATTGAATTGCCTCCAAGAAGTTGTGATTTAACACCATTAGACTATTTCTTGTGGGGTTATTTGAAGCATTGGTCTTTACCAATGAACCAGACTCTCTTCAAGCTTTAGAAGTCAATATTGAACGTGCTATTTATTCATGACATACGACTTGATATAGTGGAAAAAGTGCTCGAAAATTGAGTTAATCGAATTCGTTCCTGCAAAAGAAGTCGTGGAGGCCATTTGAATGACGTTTTATTCAGAACTTAATTGTATCGATTGTACTTCACATTAAATAAAAACATTTAAATTTCCTTAACAATTAGTGTGTTTTTATTTTTAAAAGAAATTATATCACTCTTATTCGAAAACCCTTTATTTTCAAACTAAAACTTATTTTTTTTTATTCATAATTACCATAAAAAAAGTATACACTCACGAAACTCATGCGCACTCATTTTTGAATCAGTTTTGCGCTTAAAATTCATTCTTACGAGTACATTTAAAAACGTTTTTTTTTTATATAAATCTAATAAATTTATGTTAATAATACAAATGTAAATCACCAAAAAAAAAGGTAAAATTATTAAAATTTATTTTTTACCATATAAATTGCTGATTTCCTCAATGTGTCGTTAAAAGCTATTTCGATAATAAAATCCGGGATTCTTTTCAAGAAAATTGTTTCTATTTGCGATAATAGGCAACGAATGCAATGTTGGAACGCATTACAGAAGATAAATCAAATGTTGAATGCGATTTACATGATTTACTTCATCAACAGGCTGAGATCGAAGAGAAACATAAAAATGCATTACAGATGATTGCTGCACTAGAATCTTCCCTTCAGGATTGTCGAATTTCTGGAGATACTAAATTGCGAGCATTGTTGGAAACTTGCATTAAATCGTCGGAAAAACTAGCAGTGCGTGCCGTTTCGGAGAAGGAATTGACATCAGTAGCTGCCACATCCGCGTATTTTATGATGCTTTCTGAAGAACTGCAAGAAGTTCTAAATGAGGTGAATATCGTCTATTCGAAATATGATCAGGACAACACAGCCGTAGAGGGACTTGCACGTAAATCTATAATGTCTGGTCATCTTGTTGCGGCGGTGTATACTCAAGGCATAACGATCTGCAATACGTCGCAGGATATTGAATGTGGCGAAAGTATGCTTCTTCGAAATAATTTCTAAAGACCCTCTAGCATTATTTTCTCATTGTTCATTAGGTATAGAAAATGAATTGAAGCACTTCGGTCAAGAAGTAACGGAGTTATTTGAGTGCCTACACAATTTGACTACATCGGAAAAAGTAACTTCAAACGTCGAACGTGTAAAGGCACGACTGAAAAGAATAACAACAATGATACATGAAATGACCCAGAAATCCAGTAACCAAGAGCAGATCGGCGATATGTTGGAGGCTGAACTGTCTAGCATGGATAAGGCAATAGAGGAAGCCGCTAACCAAATTGTCGAGATGCTCGCGAACGCACGAAACTCAGATTCTGGAATCAAGCTTGAAGTTAACCAAAAAATATTAGACGCTTGCACCGAATTAATGCAATTCATAAGAATTTTAGTGCAGAAATCGAAAGTGCTCCAACGTGAAATTGTTAGTCATGGAAGAGGTAATTTCAGACATTTCAAAAATTTCGAAATGATTATTTGTAAATAAGTTGGATTCAAAGAAAAATTCATCAAAACAATATTTCGTTCATAATTTTCAGGTACTGCATCCGTTAAAGAATTTTATAAGCGAAATCACCAATGGACCGAGGGTTTGATATCAGCATCAAAAAGTGTCGCCTTAGGTGCTAATCTATTAGTAGACGCTGCAAACAAAGCAGTATCAGGTGAATCGAAACATCATTTAGATTTAGTTGTTGCCGCTCAAGAAATAGCAGCCAGTACGGCTCAACTGGTGGTGGCGAGTCGTGTTAAAGCGCCCCGTGGCAGTGCCAATTTGCAAGCGTTATCAGCAGCATCCCGCAACGTTACTCATGCGACCGGTGTTGTTGTGGCCACTGCCAAAGACTCAAGCCAACAGCTGGAAGATTCTAACGATTTGGATCTGACAAAATTAACCCCACATCAAGCCAAAACTCTCGAAATGGAAATCCAAGTAAAAGTACTCGGCTTGGAGCAAGCCCTACAAACCGAAAGAGAACGCCTCGCCGCCATACGACGTAAAAACTATCGTGACTCTGAAGAGAAATGAAATGAAAACAATTTCAAATACAATAAATTCCACATCACGTAGATATATTACGTGCGTACTTAAAAAAAATATTGAAATGAATATAAATTTTGTACATTTTTTATTTTTAACGAAAATCCACAAAAATCCACTAAAAGGAAAGAGAAAAAAAAACAATCCCAATTTTGCAAAGAAATACTTTTTGCCTCTTATTTGCAATGTTAAATTTTTTTTTTTTTTATTGTATTATAGATATAAACTTGTTTTTTTTATCATTAAAAATTAATTTATATTTAAAGAGAAAAAAAAACTAAACTAAATAATCGATGTTTTGTTATTTTATCTAACAGATCAGAATGAGCTGTATAGTGTAAAAGCTGTCAATATTGAATGTTATACAAACATCACGATGAATATATATAGGCAGCTTTTACACTAAACAACAATAAGTTATGTTACAATATCGAAAATGACGTTCATTATGTGTGAAAACAGAAAAGAGTTTAGATATTGTTCAAATAAGAACAAACATTTTTTTTAAATATCAATTAACTAAAAAAATTATAAAGTTTAATATCAAATAAAGAAAAATATCAAAATATAGCATTAGAGTACGTCTGCATAAGCACCGCCATGATGTATTTTCATTTTTTTCTCAGAATAATTTCGAAAAACTTTTAAAAATTTCTTAAAGACTTTTCTTAAAATTAAAATTTTTTTCTATTCATAAAGAGAAGAGTAGATTTTTTTTCTAAAAAAAAAATAATCTTGCTGCTCATTCAATCAATAAATCTAACGAAATATTTATGCTCAATTTTGAGATAGTTTTATTTGCCTCAAAAATTGTTTTTTTTTGTTGTTTTATAAATAAAAAAATATTGTTATTTTTTACTGAAAATTCTATGCAACAATAAAAATTTAAATAATTTATTAATTATTTCGATTTATTGAGAAATGGAAATATATTTAAATGCAAAGAATATATGGTAGAATGTTAAAAGTCACAAAAATTAAGTGCCTTTTTATGTTGTGAAATAATATTAATTAATATTTTTATCAATTGATGAATTATAACTAAAAAGAAAAAAATAATAATAATTGATATGTGATTTTTTTCAAATGTTACTCTTTTTCTTTTTCCTATATAAAAGCAAAACTAAACAAAATCCACCACTATTATTAATAATACGAGTAACTAAACTATTTTTACTTAACTAATTTCATTTAATTATGAATAGTTAAAATTTATATTTAATAAAAAAAATAAAAAACAAACCACAAACCAATAATAAAATTATAATAATTATTTAATACATATATATACATTAATTAAATATTGCCTTTTAAAAACAAAAAACTACTACAATTAAAAAAAATTGAATCTTTTATTTTTGTCTTTCAAATTTTCTATTTTATATTTTTAATAATACATTTAAAGTATAAATAAAATATTTTAATCTTTTTTTTTAATAAAGTGTATTTAAGTACTCTTTCTCTCTCTGTATCTTATCATAAAAATTTGTATGAATAAATTAGAAAATAATCGAATATTATTAAGGGACTTATTGTTTTAAGATGTTATTAATATCTAATTATTATATATGCGTATATTACGATAATTAATAATTGTTTGTAGTATTCAAATTTGTTATTTTATTAATAAATTTATTATGAGAAAATTTTTTGCAAAAACTATTTTAAGCAATTTTAAGGTGTTTGTTTTTATTTTATTCTATATTGTGTGTACTTCAATTCAAAATAAAACAAGAAGGAGGCTTACATGGAAGAGATAAAAAAAACTGGAATACCCCAAGGTAGTTTACTTGGACCAATTCTTTACAAGTGATCTTTCTACGTAAGAAAGCAATATAATAGCGATATTTGCTGATGATACGGCCATAATGATTATAGGATTGGAATTTGGTATTTATTTTTGACTGTTGTTGTATTTATCAACAGTCAAAAAATACCAAATTCAAATACGGCCAAGTACCTAGGCGTATGCCTAGATGCTTAGCTGTGCTGGAAAGCTCACATGACATAAATGAGAGTTCACGTGGCTATTAGGTAATTTAAATATGATAGAATGGTTTCAAGAAAAAGTACTAAGAAATATCGTTGATGCCGCGTCTTGTTACATTAAAAACGGAGACTTGCATAGGAGATCTTGAAATTGATACTACAGAGAAAATAGTAAAAAAAAACATGACCCAAAGTCAAGATCAAAAACTTTGGCAACATGTAAAATGTTCAGACTATTAAACTCCTAGACAAATAAAGGCACAACAAGCAGACTCAAAAGGGTTAAACCTTTTGAGCTGGTATAACTACAATATAATAGTTTAACTATCACTTTTTGAAAAGGAAAAGAACGTGAAAAGGGAAGGAAACGGCAGTAAAAATGAATCACTGGATTGGGTTCCTACGATTAGTTTAAAAAAACTAGCAAAATATTGAAATAAATATTTAAGACTAGATCAAAATAGCCTGCACGTCAAGGAAGTTTTTTTTAGTGGGTGAAATTCTCAACACTACTCTAAGGGTCACGCGCGTGATATTTTTTTTCTTCTTTTTTATAAATCACTTGCGCTAAAGGAATTATACATATCCTTATAGGAAGTTAAAAAAATAATCCTTCCGAAAAGGGGATTCAGGGTAAACTCAGGGTAGGGGCGAAAATACGACAAAACAAGGAAAGACAGAAGTAAGTGCTATGACGTATGCAAAGTCGGAAGTTTAACTTTGCCATTGGCGTAGCCCTCACACCTTATTCTACCTACACTTGGAAGCACGCTGTAGTCGTAATTGACATTGCACTGGACTGCACCGAAATTCACGTCAACATGCACTGTCCGTCAGGATCGAGTAGCCCATAAACGTTCTGCTTCGACTCTTACTGGTTGTTGCTCTGCTGATTCTGATGCACGCGATTGAGAAACTCGTAGACGATCTGCTTCGTTGCTTGCTTTTCGTTCCTCGCTTGTTTGACAAGCTCGTTATTGATTTTTCTTTCGCGCTCTGCTGGTAGACCTAAAAATTGATGCGCTTTTAGGAGGCATGATTATTTTTACGAAGAAACCAACAACAACTGCACAAAGTTTCAACTCAAACTATTTTTGTTATATACACATATAGTTAGTTATAATTTCCGTAGAATAAGGAAAACAATAAATAAAAGGATGATTTAAATTTTAATTAATAAATTTTTAATTCACAAAAGTAAAGATGTTTATAATGTTTGGTTTATACTAAGTTAGCGTGCGTTAATACTGAGCGCTATGGTATGACTGACTGTGCAACGTCACATTTATTGCCATGGTGCTGGGCGCAAGTGAATACTAATGTGTGTATGTGTAGTATGCATGTTGTGTGCATGTTTGTATGAATGTTTGGTTTTAAGTCCAATTGCCACAAACTATTTTGTTTTAATAATAACAAACAAAAAGTGAAACTGTCATTAATTTTCAAATCCGAAGATGATATTTCTACAACGCACACTTAATCGATTTAATTAAAGTAGTTATTATTAAATAAGTAAAAAAAACCGTTCGACCCAAATACTTTTGCACACATACATATTCACTTAGATATAAAAATTAACATACATAGAATGAACATACAAATGCACTATTATCACTGACGTTATCAAAGATAAAAACAAATTCCACATAATCAGTCGTCTCGAAAGATTAGAGAAACCTTTTGTAGCGGCTACGAAGTATACAAAATAATAAAATGCCATTTAATTTATTCAAGTTTCGTGGTTTGGCCAAAATGGAAAATTTAACTAACAATTTCCAAACTGAATAATTCAAAATTTTAGTCATTTTTCTTAAATATTTTGAATACTTTATTGGTAAATAAATTTAATTTGATGGAAAATTTTCTATTTACTACAAAAATCGACACAATTTCAGTTTCGTTTAGTTTCGTATAAATTTTACAATTAAAATAACTTTTTTTTATATATATACTTGAATTTTGGTTAATGGTGTTGTTCTTTTTCTGAAATATTGTAATAAAAAAAAAATCAGTATACTTTTAATAAATGGTGCAGGTTTAAAAATAAATAATTTTTTTATTACGATGAATTTTTTAAAAAGGTTTTGTTTGGATTTGTACAATTTTATAAATTACACTTTCACAAAATATTTTAGAATTTATATATTTTTATATAATTGTTAATTGATCTCTTAATCTTATCAAGTCTGAAATTAATCTTTGAGTTTGAAACTAACCTGTAAGTTCAGGGATGTCTCGAAATTTGTTTTAAAAGGGGCTATCCATTTTAAGATTCGGAAAGTATAATCGTGTCATTTATTAGTTTTTATAAATATATATTATTTAAAATAATATTTGTTTAGTATAAAGTTTGCCATTTTATTATATAAATGCATTAATATTATTTAAAAAAAATTCTGAAAAAAAGTTTAATTTCTGCGGCAGCTACGTTTTCTGGGCTTTAAAAGGAGGCTCATTTCTCACTCGTCGCATACATCAATAAGTAAAAATTTTCATATATAAGCATCTAAAAATCTGTAAATAACTGTGAAGGAGCCATTGTATCTGTAAAAAGTATCTGTCTAATGTGACTTTTGGTCTGAGCGTGTTATTTGCCCGTATTTCTTTGAAAAAAGCAGATATCGTTACCGTCAATTCTGAGGGCCATTGTGATATGCTGACTTGTTTTGATCTGAACTTAAAGATTTTTAATATGAACCATATGTGGGTACTAACAAAACAGTGCCACCAGCTACAAAACACAATAAATTTTAGCTTTATTACCACAAAACACAAATTTTTTTTGGCTTTATTACCACAAAAAAACCAAAAAAAATGTCGACTTTTTTATACGAAAACTTTCGAAAATGCGTATTTTTGTGATATTGTGATAATATTGTAAGATTATTCGATTTGATGCAGTTAGACTTTTATTTGTAAGATTAAGCAAAAAATCTTATGATCATTTAAAAACAAACTAAATAATTGCTGAAATACAGTCCATAATGTATGAAAAACTCATCACAAAATTATGTCAAAATTAAAGTTTTGTTTATCATAGAAAGACTTAATTTTTGAAAAATATTATAATTTATTTTATAATGGCAAAATATAGTCAATATTTACAAATTAGATATTTACTATAATCTAAATTTAAAGTTTAGTTAATAAAAATTTTACTTCCTAATGCACAAGCTGGATAGTTCTTTTCTAAAAAAAAAATTTATGCTATTTTTCTGTCTTTTAACCAAAGAAAAAAAAATGTTTTGTTTCCTGTTGTTTATTCAGATTCAGTTAATTTAATACATTTTTTTAAAAAATACAATAGGAAAATTAAATTTGAAGTACATTTTAAGTGAGTGCCTTGGAAATCGATAAGCTGCAACGTGATAAGATTATTGATTTTGAAAAAATGACCTTACAATCAAAAGATATCGAACAAATGGTGAGTGGGAAGGAAAAAAATCAAGTGCTTTCTTTTACTGGTATTGAAATGATCGTTATCCCCAATTAGATTATAGGCATTCAAAAAGCCTTACGGCCAGTCGAGATGCCATTAAAGATCAAACATGTTCGATCGACAATAATCGGCACTTTCAAAGATCAGGGAGCCGATATATTCTGGATGGCTGTTAAGAGTCAAAAAATATTAGAGAATCGATTTACTGCATGGCATTTTTGTCATTTATTACATAGAGTCTTACGCGAGGGCCATCCGCTTTGTGTACAGCATTCCATAAAGTATAAAGAGACACTCGTTGAATTGGGAAAACTATGGAGTCATCTTAAGGATGCATATGGTGAACCAATCAAAAATTATACAGAACTTTTGATTAAGAAAATTGATTTTCACGAACTAAATCCACAAATGCCAGAGAATTTGAATTTTTCCGAAATCGAGTATGATGTGGTTGGTTGTGATACAAATAAACAGTGAGTATTCAAAATTATGAAATATTTTTTTTGAAGAGGATTTTTTAACAACTCAAATGATTAAAAATATTTTTGTTAAAATTGTTGAACTTTTTACAGTTTCGAATTAGCAGTAGAGATATTCGACTATTTAGAGGCACTTATCGCACTGGAAGTATCAAGTATGGAAATATTTGCCTATTTATTGCCTTTAAATTATTCCTAATGATATTTTTTCCATGTTTTATATTATTTTAGTATTTAAATCATTGGATAGTACAAGGACGAGTACGGCATTATCAGCCGGTCAATGTCTTATTGCTCCACTTGTGCCAGTTTTTCAAGAAGCCAAACAATTGTACCAAATTCTAGTCGAGCTTATGTTCAACTTACACTGTTTTCTAACTAATGACGTACTAGCCGGACATAAGCAACGTTTTCAGATAGTTTTTTTCGCTCTCAGTCGGTTCTACAATCGGGCAAGAACATTCGAATCGAACTACGGTTTTGAAGATATCCCAGTTTTACCAACAACAGCACCAAGATTCCATTCTACTATTGTGTCCGATCATAATAATTACCAAACACCTCAAAACCATATACACGAACAAAATGTACCTTCACCTTCGACAATGCCAACAACAACAACTTTTGTAAATGATTTGATTGATTTGGATATACCGATAAGAAGCCCATTATCACCCTCAGCACCATCGTTTGATTTCTTCAACAACAAATAACTATAAATTATTATAATTGTTTTTGGCTTTAAAAAAACCTCTTTTTTGTATATAAAAAAAAAAAATATTTAATTAAAAATTTATAACAATTTTAGGTAGCAGAATATTTTTTTTTATATTCTTTTTTACATTTACCTGACACTTTTTTTTGACCAATAATATTAATAATACCAGGTGTATAAGCTTAAATCCGCTGTGTTTTAGTCATAGAAAGCAAAAACAAATTTATCTAAAGTACTTGCCCTTGCTAGCTGCATATTTTTTCCATCTCTCGGGCAATTTGTTGATACCACGCCAAAAAAATTCCTTCTCTTTCGAGACAAACCACTCAACAAGCCTTTTTCGGACGTCTTCGTAAGAATCGAAGTGCTGCTCAGCGAGAGCGTGGCCCATCGAAGAAAACAGGTGGTAGTCGGAAGGCGCCAGATCTGGTGAATAAGCGGAGTAGGGTAGCACCTCCCAGTTGAGTGTCTCCAAGTAGTTTTGGACATTTTTTCACGTGTGCGATGGTGCGTTGTCGTGGAGGAAAATCAACTTGTCATGTCTTTGTTGATAATCTGTCCTTTTTTCACGCAGAGCATGGTGCAATTTGATCAGTTGTTGGTGGTAGCGGTGGGCATTGACAGTTTCACCAGGTTTCAACATCTCATAGTAGACGATACCCTGTTGATCCCATAAAACGCACAGCATTGTCTTCCGTCCGAAGCGATTTGGTCTTGGGTTGGCCGGGATCAACCCACAATTTCGGGCATTTAGGATTCTCGAAATATATCCACTTTTCATCGCCTGTTACAATCTGATGCAGGAACGACTTTCTTTTTTGTCTGGCGAGCAAGATTTCGCATGTGTTTTGGCGTCGTTCCATCTGCCTATCGTTCAATTCATGCGGCACCCAATTTTCGATCTTTTCAATCTTCCCCATGGCACGCAGATGCATGGAAATGGCTGGTTGAGTAATACCCAATTGCTCCACGAGAATTTTTTGTGATTGGGTATCGTCTTCGTCCAAAAGAGCCTGCAATTGATGGTCCTCAACCTTACTATTCCGATTTTCACGCTTCTTGTCCCACAAGTGAAAATTGCCGTCTTTGAACCGACGAAACCAATCGCGGCATGTTGTTTCCGATAAAGCACTGTCACCATAGGCCTCAATAAGCATTCGATGCAATTCGGCAGCCGATTTTTTCAAATTAAAGCAGAAAAGCAGAGCTTCAAGCATATGCTCTTTTTCTGGCACAAAACTAGACATGATTACGAAAGGAAAAATGTATGTTGTTGTACGAAATTGCTGACAATGTGCACTGATTAATGTTGACAGATGTCAAACTCATAACAAAAGTATGGCGTGTCCATGGTTGCTTAATACGCTCACTCAAGCCATCTATGAGCAAACAGCGGATTAAAGCTTATACACCTTAGATTAGTACATTTGTTAAATAAAATTTTATTAGCTTCAAAGAAACGGAAAAAATATAGGGTGTGTCAAAGATCAGTCAAAAGGCAGTAATTGAATTGTTTCTCGGGCTGTATGGCACCGTCTTATTGAAACCACACAAATTTAGGCATAAACAACTGGATCATCATGTCGCTATAGCGGCCACCATTGCCTGACCAGCTTTATTTTCGAAGCAGATGATTCCTCCAGATCAAAATCCGCACCAAACAGTAACACGTTGTGGATGCATTTGCTTCTCAATAATCACTCGTTGGTTTTCTGAACCCCAAATGCAACAATTTTGTCGATTAACCAAGCCGTCAAGATGAAAAGGAGCCTCATCGCTGAAGATGAGTGTGTTCGAAAATTTTGTTGCTGTTCCAAAATGCATTCAACGAACTCCATTCGCTATGCGTGCTCAGTAGGCTTCAGTTCTTGAATCAGTTGAACTTTGTTAGCATGAAGATGCAAATCTCTCTTGAGAATACGCTGTAGAGAGCTTCTTGCAATGTCCACTCTCACGAACTGCTCAGCAACACTCTCACGAACTTCTTCGATGTTTTGTGTTAAGCGACTTGTTAAAGGACGTCCCATAGTGTTTACGATCACTAATTGATCCAGTCACCCTGAAATTTTCAATTAATCTCTTCACAGTTGATGAAGTTAAATCACTATTCCGACCATATTTTTGAAAGCGCTCCATTTTTAATAACCCTAAACTGTCAGATGTCACGCTGGCTTTTTTTTCGTTGGCAACACTTTACCGTATAAAGGGCGCAAAATTCAAATTTTGCGTGAAGTTTGGAACATCTTATATTAAACAGAGGATGTTAATAAATCTTTTAATATTATTATTCAAAATTAAATATCATTTATCTTTAGAATATTTATTTAATAATTGAAATTATGTAAATTATTACTCAAAACTATTCATTGCGAAATGGGCAGTAATTAAAATTGGAATTTATACAGAATGAAAAAACTGAGAGTATGTTAATGCATAATGGACTTAAAATATTTATTTAATTAACAATGAAAACGCGTTGTTAATTAACTAAATATTTTTATGCGTTGAAATCTCAACCATGAAAATGTGTTGTTTTTTCGTGTAGCGCTACATTTTTAATAATCCTGAACTGTCAGCTGTACTTTTTTCGTTGGCAACACTTTACCGTATAAATGGCGCAAAATTCAAATCTTGCATGTTGTTTGGGACACCCTTTATATTCACTTTTTTTTTAAATCGAGTTGCCTGAGATATGAACGAAATGATTTGCTAGAAGAGTTACCTATTTTAGATACTTGAAGTTTTTAATTATTTGAAATTATTGTTTAATAAGTTTTTGGTGGAAATTATTAAAAGCAGTTCTTCCATACCTTCGGGGAAAAAGAAATCCATTATTTACCATACTTTCAGTTTATTTAACATGGTTCGGATTGTCCGATTTGGGTCAACTATGCACCGTTTTGTTTTATAATTTGTTGCCATTTTAAAGGTAACTCCATAATGCCTCTTTAATAGCCCTGGCGGACTCTATTGGCGAAAAACTCGACTAAGCGATTTTCACAATATTCTATTGATGCCAATTTCCTATCACTAAGGAAGTTTTGCAATGATAGAAAATGATGGTAATCGCTTGGTGCCAGGTCCGGAATAGAAGGTGGATGCACAATAATGGAATAAAACACCTCTCCTATTGGCTAAAATTGGCCGCTTTTGGTCAATTGCTGACTTCAAACGGTCTAATTATTGACAGTAGAGGTCCGAATTTAGTGTTTGGCCAAATAAATTCTTTCCAGTCCCACCAAATGCACAGCAAAACCTTCCTGACCGTTAGTCCTGGTTTGGCCACCATTTGAGTCGCTTCACCGCGGTTTTAACCACGATTGATTTATTTAAGAGATGCATCGATTTCGTTCCATTTGGCCACGGCTTTCCTGATGGAAATCCGATCCATCATTCTTTTTGAATCCAGCTTTTTACAGATGTTTTAAAACAGTTTCGTGGTCGATCTTTAGCTCCTGGGCGATGTTACGACTGCTAATTCGATCATTTGCATGATTTTATCGACATTTTCAACGACGATGTATCTTTAACATCGAAAATACCAAAACCAAAACTGCGCATAAGTGACTGTGACAGTATCGGAACCATAAACACCATTCACAATTTCAGACGCCTGGCTTGCATTTGCGTCTTTATCAAAGCAAAATTGTAAAATATAACGAATTTCCTTTTTGTTAACTTCCATCTTTTACACTCTATAACTCACAACTGAATCAACAATCAAAAAACTGTAAAAGAATTTTTTTTAGCACGAAATGTCACTTTTACAACGAGCACAAGTGTGAACTTATTCGATCAATACTTTACATCACTACTGCTACCTAGCGAAAAAATAGAGTATTTCTTTTTTCCCAAACTATTTTAAATAAACTGTTGTAATATTAATACTAAATTAAAGATTTAATAATTGTTAAATAATTAATAAGTTTGCTATTAAAAATAAAAATAAAAAAATTATTGTATTGTACTAAATTGTTATTATATGAATTCTCATTAATTTAATACCGGCACATACCTTGAAGGTTAATCTAATCTTTGACGTTGCAAAGAAAATTATTTTGATAAATCTGCATGATGTTTACTACTTTTAAATCTGAAGTTTATAAATGACAGAAATAAAAATAATAATAATGTGGATATTCAGTTATTTTTTTTTATAAAAGTTCACATATTATGGTAATAAAAAAGATTATTAAAAAAATAATTATACAATATTATTAAAAGAATTTATTCAGTGATCCTTTTCTCCTTAGATTATAGAAGAAGTGGATAGACCTCTACATAAAAATTCTGTCCAATTTTTCTCGAGAATACATTCGTAAGGACGCACACACTTGAAAAATAACCTTTCGCGAAACACTTCGTATTCTGAAATAAAAACTTCCTATTTACTGTCGTAAAAGAATAAAACTATTAATGCAAATGTATTAATTTTTCCTTACTTGTTCGTAAAATATTAAAAATTGAATAAAACTGCACTTAAACTTTCACTTTGCGATAAAAGTTTAAGTGCAGTTTTACTCAATTTTTTATATTTTACGAACAAGTAAGGAAAAATTAATTTTTTTATTTTGCGATAAATACAAGCATTTTGGTTTGCTACCATTTCATGAAAAATGGCGTGTTTTCAAAACTCTCCTAAAGTCTTCAAATTTAAGGCGCTTGATATTTGATTGATATTTCCAAAAAAAAAGTAAACCTAAAATACAATTGCATTTATTACCAGAAGATTGGAAAAAATAAATGTTGCCTTCTGCCGTGTTTCAATTATATTTTTATTTGGAATAAGTGAGTCAATAAATTTCTATTACGAAAACTATATGTCACTGGGTGTCATGTCTACATAAAAAAATCTACACAAATGTAAGCAAGCAGTACGATTTCTCGCCGCTTTTGCAATAATTCAGACAGAAAAATGCCTATACATATCCGAAAATCCAGGTACTATTTAATATACCATAAGCTTTTTTCGACAAAAACATCATGTGACAGACGACGTTGTCCTGATTTAGCATCAAATTGTCTGCAAGTGCCCGATTTGACGCGAAGAGCACTTTTTTTAACTTTTATAAGGAAATCCTTGAAGGGTTCTACATTTTGGATTAAAATAAGTTTAAATGGATATTAATTAAAAATAAATTCTATAACGAAAACTAGATGGCACTGGGTGTCATGTCTACATAAAAAAATCTACACAAATGTATGCAAGCAGCACGATATCTCGCCGCTTTTGCAATAATACTCCAAGTGTCCTTTTGCTAATTTGTTCGAGCTTTTATGAAGAAATACTAGAAGGGTTCTACATTTACATCAGTTTTCGATTTTGAATGCTTCCCTATCCAGGCTTCTCGGCCCTACAAAATAGGCCTTATTCCAACAGAAAAACATGTGCTTTTGATAAGGAGTCGTTATAACTTTTCGTAAGTCGAACTTGCCGATTCACCAAGCATAGTTACCAGATGAGGTTGAAACTTGTACTGCACGCATAGGAGGGGCTAACCTATAAGCTATGTGGAGGGTAAGCCCGCAGTGATGCCACATTGTCATTACTTTTCTGCTGCACCTCGTAATACAAAACCTGTACAGTTAAATATTTTTTTTTTAAATATTTTCAGTTTGTAATAAAAAAAATGAGTTTGAATAAAATCTAAATTTCAACATTTAACATTATATGCAAATGAATATTGAAGACAGTTTTTACAATTTATCAAAAAGAAAATTAACAAAAACTATTAGTAAAAATCGAAATTTTTAATTTTCACTTTCGAGATGATATAAATTTTGTTTTTATAGAGTTTGAATATAATTTCTTGAGAATTGCATAATTTTCTGAATAATTCAAATATGAAAAAAAAAAAACGTATTTTGCAACAAAGAATCTTTTTAGATCTACACAAGCGCAAGCAAGCCACACTATTTCGAACTCGTTTCCAGAATAGATTTTATATTTATCAATTATACAGAATAAATTTGATTTAAATCAGTTTATTGTTGTTGTTTGAATCTAGTCAAAACCAGGTGTAAATATTTTTAATGCATTTATTAATTCAGAGGCGCATTTCTAGTTTGAAAAATAAAAAGGCACATGTTAACCAGTTCTCCACTTAGATACAGTCTAGAAGATTTTATTTTCTTTAACATTTCTACACCTGATTTTGCAAATCATGTTTACTACATAAATTTTTCGTGATAACATTCAAATATTCACTGACCAAACGGGTAACTGGTTTCAGAGTAAACTGTTGCCTCATGGAGTCCCCCACAAATTTCAACTATCATACTAACGTTTATTTTTGTTTACTATATTTAACTGTATGGAAATATTTTGTTGAAAATTAAAATTACAATTTTTTTCAAATATTTTCCAAAGAAGTATTACAAAAAAAAAACTCGTTTATTTATCAGGGTAGTCTTGTAGAATATATTAAATTGGTTTGTTTCTTGTTTTTCATCATTAAAATAGGTGGCACGATAACGACTCTAAATCAAGTGTCGTTTTATGTAAATAAGAAATTAAGAAATTCCGGAAAGGCTATATAAGCACATGTCTAATCTACAAACACTTTAGATACAATTTAATAGTTTCATAAAAATCTCATCAATTCGAACTCGTATTTTAACAGAATATATTGTAGGAAGTATCGCCAAGCGGATATTTGAAAAAAAGATCATTTCAAAATGGTGCGTTTTTTTTGTTTTTTTTTTTAAACAATTGTTTTTTAAAGTGAAAGTTGCTTAATAAAAAGAATATCATCCTTTCTAAGGAGTTTTAGTGAAATTATCTGAATTTGATTGTGTTAAAAAAATATCCGCAAAATCATAGAAAATAATTTTTGTTTTGTTCATTTTGAATTTTTTATTTTAAGTGCTTTTAAATTTAGGCTCAATTTGTAGTTATAAATATGGATAGTTTGTTTTTTTTTTAATTTAAAACTGTGTTTTTTTTATTTAAATAGATATTATTATTAATTTAAGAATAAAAAAAAATAATGCAAATTTTTTTTGAATAAAAATATTATATTCAAAAAAAAAACTTTCGTTCGACACACATTTTTTAGTGTAGAAATAACTTTTCAATTATATATTCAATTCATTTAAAATAGTATATTTTAATTTGGATAGTAGAATTTATTTAAAAAAAATTTTTAAAAGTATAAAAAAAAAATTTCATTTGTTTTTTGTTAAAGAAAATAGTGAAACTATATAAAAATATTAAATTTAAATTTAAATAAAACTTATTTTAGTTTATTAATTAATTAATTAATTTTTTTTCCTAGTTTAAAATTCATTTTAAATAAATAACAATTAAGAATAGTGCGAGAAATTTTTTTTAAATTGCTTAAAGCAAAAACTGTTATAAACTATAAACATTATTTATACAGAAAGTGTCAAGAAAAACTTTTGTTAGCAACATTATTATAAAACTGAAAAGAGACAAATAAAAGATTTATAATATACAATATATAATTAGATAATATCAATATTTTATAGAGTGTTTTTTTTTATTTTTCTATTAAAAAAAACACAAAAAAAAAAACAGAAAAACCCACTTTGAACAGCTTTGCAATATGCTGTCAACATTCGTAAAATGTTTATAAAGTTTTTCTTGTTGAAAAAGTTCCAAAAAAACTGTTCGAAATTATTTGAAACGTTACGAATTTAATTTTTATGACTTAAGGGTTTTTTTTTGCTATTTTCTTAGATTTAGACATTTTTTTTTTTTTTTAAATAATTTAAAAAAGTTTTTTTTATTTTTTAAATAATTTTTTTGTTTTCTCCTAAAACAGACAACATACACAGATAAAGGGCCAAAGGTAAATTCCTAATTTCCAGTTGGCTTCTAAATTGTTTTACTTATTATTTATTTAAAAAGAAATATTTGAAATTATAGCCAGATGGTGGGAGATTTCTTGCATTCGATCATTTAACATTTTATGTGGGCAATGCCAAACAAGCTGCTAGTTATTATACAACACGTATGGGATTTGAGCCTTTGGGCTATCAAGGATTAGAGACTGGAAATCGAAAATATGCTAAACATGCTGTTAAGCAAAATAAGGTAAAAAAAAACGAATAGTTTGCAATAACTGAAAAGGAACTTATTGGGTTGGTAACTAAGTGATTGCGGATTTTAAATAAGAAGAAAAATTCAAAATTTTTACATAAAAATAAAACTTTATTCAATTTTAAATTTATATTTTTAAGTAAAAATTTTACCATTTAAGGAGTTCTGCATGGAACGAAATAAATTGTAATCTGAAGGCGCTACTAGGTCAGGGCTATATGGTGGATGTGACAACACATCCCAACCTAATTCCAATAATTTTTGGCGAGTGACTAAAGATGTGTGCGCGGCTTTGCATTGTCATCCTGGAAAACAACACCCTTACGATTGGTCAATTCTGGCCGGTTTTCTTGAACTGCATTGCTCAGTGGAATTAATCGTTTGGTTTCTTGGTGAAAGTTCAAAGTACAGAATTCCTTTATAATCCCACCAAACTGACAGCATAATCTTCTTTTGGTGTAACTCAGCTTTTGATGTCATCTGAGGTGGTTCATCTCGCATCACCCACGATCGTTTCCGATTAACGTTTTTGTAAACTATCCACTTTTCGTCGCCAGTTATCAGACGTTTCAGAAATGAATCCATTTCCGTTGCGTTTCAGAAGCGAATTGCAGATGCTAATGCGTTACGTTAAATGATTTTCCTTAAGCTGATGAGGAATCCATAAATCGAGTTTCTTAACTTCCATCCAAGCTGTTTTAATTTTTTTTCAATGCATGTAAAAAATCTTCCAGAACAAATTTTAGCAAACCAATTTTGACAGTGCCTTTCTTTCAAGGCTTCATTCCCATAAACGGCACATAACTTCTTGTATACCTGCGATACGTTGTTCTTGCCTTTTCGGAAATAATACAATAAAATATAACTAAAATTCACGTCTTGTCCTTTCATTTTTAAATTTGGATGAAAACAAAACTAAATAGCTAAACGACACAATTTTTTACTAAATTTAAGGCGAAAGTCCAAACATCAAGAAAACAATATAGGTGCTGCTTTGAACACGTTGACATAACAAAAGAATGTGCTAATACCATCTATTGACAAAATTCGCAATCACTTAGTTGTCAACCCAATATTTTTTGTGCAAAATAAAACCGTATAAGAAATAAATTTTTCTATTGAGCTACTCTCTAATCATTTGCAGGCACTTAAAAGAATCGTTTGCTTTATGCACTATCGGGTTTTTTTTTAAAAAAATACTTATTTGCAAAAAAAAAAAATTTTACTTTATTATTGCAGATTGTATTTGTATTCGTATCGGCGTATGAAGTAAACGATCCAGACCATGGTGCCCATTTGACAAAGCACGGTGATGGTGTTAAAGATGTGGCATTTCAAGTTGAAGATCTCGACTTTATTTTTCAGGTGAATTGAAGAAATATCTTTCTTAACAGTTTATTCAATAAATTTGAAGATTTTGTTAAAAATTTGAAAAAACCCCTCTTGTAGAGAGCAAAAGAGCGTGGTGCCACTGTTGTCCGTGATGTCTGGGAAGAAAGCGATGAACATGGAACCGTTCGATTTGCAACTTTACAAACTGTAAAACATTATAAAACATAAGAGGTCTGTTCAAAAAGTATCGCGAATTTTGAATTTCGGCGGCTTACGTATATTCGATTTTCAATTTTTGTGGCGTCATGTTGGTACTCATGTCTCTCACTTATGCCGACAAGTTCGGCCATTTTGAATGTTCAGTTAATTTTTGACAGCTTCTTTGCTTGCACGTGTTTTGGCTCGTCTTCGATTTTTGCCTCAATTTCGACCAAAAACAGCATCGCATTAACATTGCTAAGAACCTGTTGGACTCTGTCTGCGACGACCCAAATTTGCTCTAGAGGATCATAACTGGTGACGATTCATGGGTTTATGGTTATGACGTGGAAAGCAAAGCTCAATCATCGCAATGGAAGCTGCCGCACGAGCCAAGACCGAAAAAAGCGCGCCAAGTTCGGTCGAATGTGAAGGTTTTGCTTACAGTTTTCTTCGATTGCAGGGGCGTGGTGCATCATGAGTTCTTGCCACAGGATAGAACGGTCAATAAGGAATATTACCTGCAAGTTATGCGCAAGTTGCGCAAAGCAATCCGCCAGAAACGCCCGGATTTGTGGATCAACAAAAATTGGCTTTTGCAACATGATAACGTCCCTGCCCACGCATCGTTGGTTGTGCGCGAATTTTTGGCCAAAAACAACACACTTATAATGCCGCAGCCACTGTATTTCCCAGATATGGCACTCTATGACTTTTTCTTGTTCCCGAAACAGATTCTTTGATTTATTTTTTGGAATGGGCAAAAATCGAAGACAAGCCCAAACACGTGCAAGCAAAGCAGCTGTCAAAAATTAACCGAACATTCAAAATGGCCGAACTTGTCGGCATAATTGAGAGACATGAATACCAATATAACGCCACACAAAAAATCGAAAATGGAATATACGTAAGCCGCGGAAATTCAAAATTCCCGATACTTTTTGAACAGACCTTGTATTTTGATTTAAGAAGAAAAATTCTTAATTTCATTAATTTGGACTATTTTTATAATTAGTATGGCGATACTGTACACACATTAGTTGAACGGAAAGCTTACAAGGGGGTATTTTTACCCGGATACAAGCGTACAGAACCAGATTGCCTAACAAAATCATTGCCCAAAATCAAATTAGACTTCATTGATCATGTCGTTGGTAATCAGCCCGATTTACAAATGGAAAGTGTTGCGTCTTGGTATGAACGGTGTCTTATGTTTCATCGATTTTGGTCTGTTGACGATACTCAAATGCACACTGAATATTCAGCACTTCGTTCTATTGTAATGAGTAACTACGAAGAAACAGTCAAAGTGCCAATTAACGAACCGGCTATGGCAAAGAAGAAATCTCAAATTCAAGAGTATGTCGACTATTATGGTGGTGCCGGTGTCCAACACATCGCTCTCAATACACAGGATATAATAGGTGCGGTGCGGAATTTAAAAGCAAGAGGAACCGAATTTCTAACGATTCCGGATACTTATTATGAGTTATTGCGTGAACAATTACGCGATAGTAAAGTGCAAGTTATCGAGGATTTGAAAATTTTACAACAGCTCAAAATTCTTATCGACTACGATGATGATGGTTATTTATTGCAAATTTTCACGAAAAACATGCAAGATCGTCCGACACTATTTCTTGAAGTCATTCAAAGGCGTAATCATAATGTAAGCAAGACTTTTTTTTTGTAAAAAAATATTATCGAATTTTTAATTTTGATAAATACATTTTTTTTTAATTTTTATTTCGATTTTAGGGTTTTGGTGCTGGAAACTTTAAAGCCCTATTCGAGTCAATTGAATTAGAACAATCGAAACGGGGCAATCTTTAGTGGAAATAATATTCAATAAGCGATATTGTTTTTTAGTATCGACAGAATTAATGTTCAGAATCAATTTTAGATTTATACAATATGTTACATATGTAAGTGTATAAGATTTTACTGGTCACTAAAATTTAGCTTTTACTGAAAAATAAAATACATTATTTTCATTAACAAATTTTATTCAAAAAAAAATTCAGTTTTTTTTTTATTTACCTGTAATAGGATTAAATATTTGTGAGATTATAAATTCAAGATTAAATAGTTTATTTAATACACAGTATTTTTTTAAGAACTTCGTTTAAAAAAATAATAAATTACGCTAGCTAACAATTTTATTGTAGCAGGCACTATTGTTTTATTTAAAAAGAAATTCAATGCAAATATTTTTTTTTTAAGGAAATTAAGAAATTTTTGCAGTACAAAATATTCATTAATCTTTGTGGTAGCAATTAAATGCAAAATATTCACATAGTCTGTATATGAACGAATTCTTTTTAAACTATATAATTTTTTAAAAGGATAATCTCTGTCACATTTTTATTTGTTTTAAAATAACAAAAATATAGAAAAAAATATGTAATTTTTTTTTTTTTGCAAAAATACTATAACAAAATTATTAAATAAATTTTCTTTTTTTTGTTTGCTCTTGTTTTTTGTTATTTTATAGAAAATATCAAGCACCACTCCCAAATCTAGTATTCAACTCTTGGGTTGATGGGAAACATGGATCCCAAAACCCTTCAGGCGTTTCATTTAGTCGTATTGGTTTTTTGTGTTTTGTACAATTTTTGATGCGTTTTTCCAACTCTTTATCAGTCAAATCTCGACCAATAAAATCCATATACTGTAAATATATTCAACTATTATTAAGAATTTTTTTTTATATATATTTACACAACTTACTGCTTTACAATCTGGACAGTCGTTTGCAATTAATTTCTTACTACCATCTTCCTTATTATAGTTCCGCATTCCTTTTGAAAGTTCCAAGTTATTTTTTTTCTCTTTATTTTCATTTTTCTTTATATCCAATTTTAGTTTATTGTCACTACAGTTTGTTAAAAACAAAAAAAAAAAGAATGATTTTTACTTATATCAATTAAAAGAAAATTTTCTATAAGATTTAATGAATTTTTTTTTAAAAACAATTTCCAAAACTTACTATAATCATTTCTTTTGAAAGCATTTAAATAGAAAATTTTCAAAAATTACTATAATAATTTGAAAGAAATTTAATATTGAATTTACCGATCCAATTTTGATGGTGGAGGAAAGGTAAATCGGCTTGTCTCAACCGATTCGTCAGCAATTTTCTTTAGAAAATCTTCATCGATATTCTTTTGTACTTGAAGTTCTGTGTCTTTAATTGTTATCACATCCATAGTTGGCGATGGCATCATAAAAAGACTCTGATTATCATCATTCAATTGTAAATTGAATATAGAATTCTTATTGTCTGGCGGTGAAGATATTGTAAAATCTGAACCTAATGAAAAATTGCTAGCTTCGTTTTGTTTCAGAGTTCTAGAAATTGGCGGTGATTTTGGTGGTGGCATTTTGCGCGCTGATTCAGTTTTTCTATGAAATAATCAAATATAAATATTATTGCATTAGAAAGTGTGGAAAGAGTTAAAAGAATCAATATCAGGTATACCTGAAAGTTCGATGTCGGCTTTTGTTTGTTTCATTCACCTTAATACAAGTTGGACTAGGCGTTATTAACTCCTCAGTAGGAGCATCCAGCTCTTCAATCTTATTTTCTTTAGTAGAAACTTGTTGATTTTCTTTTGCCATTATCTGTTCCGTAGCAATTGCTTGTTTCTGTGCCGTCAATACTCCTTCAGAGTGTTTGTCTTTTTTCATTTCTAGAAAAATATTCTCCATCTGTTCCCTCAATTTAGGTTTAACATTTTCATTTTCAACACTTTTCAAGTTTTCTTCTTTCGCTTTCGTTGGAGAATTTACGATCTAAATTTCATATATTAAAATTTTGCATTTTTATTAGTAATATTATTTTTGAACTTACATGAGTTTTTTTCGAATTAAATTTTAATCTGGATTGTCGAAGTCTTCCTGCCGAACGTAATGATAGACTTGCCTTTGCTAAACGTGGTCCTCTTGTAGAAGTATTTTTTTCCGGACTAGGACTAATCGATAAACCTGACTTATTAAAAGTTGCATTACTAGCGAATTGAAATAAATTTTTTTCATTTTCTTTATTTTGTCCCTTAGAACGCCATTTGCTGCCAATCGGTAAAAGATTTCTGCTTTCATCTGCAGTCGAATTATTTCTCTTTTCCCAAGCTTCCAAATCATTAGGAACAATTATAGGTATATCTGAATCGGTACTATCCTTGTCATTTTCGGATGATCTTTTAATTTCGGAACGGTTATTCGAAGGCATTAGAATACCAAAACTCGTCGAAGGGCAATTTTCATTTTTCGAAACGAATTTCTCAATATTTTTAGATAAATTTTTCGATATATCAAAACGACTTCCTTCCAATTGTAAATCATCTTTCAATGCATTATTTAATTCCTCTAAAGAAGATAACTTTTCTTCTGAGGATACATTTTTCAACGAGAACGCATCCGATTCCGATTCACTGCCGTAAGAATTAGTTTTACGTCGCTTTCCCATAGCTCCAGTCACATCAGGAATATCTTTATCCGTTTCCAACAATTTAACTTTACTTATAAGCTTATGATTTTTCGCTATAAGATCTTGAATAATTTCGTCTTTTTCCTTTACTTTTGCTCGAATAACTAATAAAATAAAAAAAGCAAAACAAAAATGAATTTTTACATACAAATTGAAATGGAAAATAATCCATACAAAAATAATGTAATTTAATTTGATCCAAATATTCCAACACGCAATCATTGTACATATCATCTTTGATTTTATGCTCTGAACAGAATTCGCACTCCATTTTTACTTTTGCGATTTTCTAATTAATTTTTAAAGAATTTATCAGATCGGTCGGCGGTTACCAAACAGGCAGGCGAAAAAAATTAATTATTCTTAATCAATTACAGTAGTTTTTTTTTGTTGGTTTCTATTTATTTATATATATGTAATAAATAAAACTATAATATTTTAATTGTTATTTATAAATTTAAGCAATTTTTTTTTATTTTTTATTAAAAACAACTTTTGCTTGTTATATATTCCACAATAAAGCATGAAGCAGCATTATGACATTTAAATGAAAACTGTTATAATTTCGTAAACGTCAAGTAGTCACCTGCAGCAAACTTCACTTTTATAATTAATATAAATTTTCACTTGGTTTGTATATAAATAAGTGCACATCCCGCGAAGTTTATAGAGAAAATGACTTCTCCAGAAAATAATTATAGACAAGATTGCAGATCTTCACATAATAATAAGCCACCGATTTATTCTGCGGATAATTTTTTACCACTCGGTTTTAGCAGTCCTATTAATAAAATAGGACAAGTACAAGATTCCCGCTATATTTCAACCTTCAAGAAGCAGCACAACAATTATAAAAGATCACAACAAAATTATAAACAACACCACAGTCCCAATGACAACTACAGATATCAAAACACCGGAAAGAAAGTAATTCTTTATTAATTAGTAAATATCAATTTGTACTTATAACAACAATATCCTTAAAAAGTTTTACAACAATCGAAGAGAAGACAATATCTCGACCTATTTTCACATTTCAATGCTTCAAGATCCTTGGCAGAAATTATTACCAAATCATAATATAAATGATGAAAAGAACAGTACAAACAATACATCAAAGGACTCACAATCCGAATGTTCCACACAACAATCGTTTAACGAAGAAGAGAAAAAAGTAGATGAAAAAAGTGCTTGTCTAGAAGAGGATGATTGTGAAGAAGAGAATACGTAATCATATAGCAATAATAGTTTTAATCGTAATTTTTGTTTTTTCTTTTTTAAATTTTTTATTTATACAATATATAAAACAAACTTTATGTAAAATACATTATTTTCTCAACTAAATTTACAAGTAACAACTTTAATATTTAGTTTGATAGAGAAAAAAAAACGAGAATGTGGCAATTTCTTCTGAACAAAAATTCCGTAATAATTGGCTAGGATTTTGTGTAACCGCTGTTCCGACTGAAATGTCGATTATTGTTCAATTTTCTTATATGCTTTTCCCAATCAGCGCTCACTCGATTATACACAGCCATAGTAGCACGAGCATCCTCTACAGAACTATGCTCACCATTCTGTATATCAATACCAAGAATTGCTTTGGCTAGTCCTTTCAAGCTAGGCGTCCCACCGCATGATATCAATTTAGCTAGCGGACGATATTTGGACGTATCTCGAGTTGCTTTGTATGGATGCTTTATATATAGAACGGCTAAGTCCTTACTTAATGCATGACCAACTAAAATTTTACTATGTAGTATACCAGCTACCTCGTTTTGTACTGTTTCAAAATCGGAAGCGTGCTCAATATCTTCTGGTCTAATACCGCTTATGTTCGTTCTATAGTCAGAAACTTTTTCACGTGGTTTTACATACTTATCAAGAAGAATTTCACCATGTTGATTTACTATTGAAACTCTCGCTAACATATTGTCTGAACCTCCAGGACCTATTCCAACCATTTCACAATCCATAGCAACATATTTCGTATTCTTTGCTATATTCTTAATTTTAACTGTTGTCATAATACCATTATTGTTACATTGTATAGCACTTTCCCAATTCGATCCAGCCATTTTACGTGATAAATTACTTTTATTTCGATTTGAACTTTTCTTTTGTTCGGTATTCATTTTTCTAATTTTCGCATTTAAATTAAACCACTGACGGCGACACTTTCTTACAAATTGTTCCAACAATTTTTTATATTTCGTATTACCAACACTTTTAACTATATAATAATATAATATTACACATATTATTATTAATATAATAATTTCTAACATTTCATTATTAAAATTATAATAAAGTATTTAGTTAAATTGTGTGAAAAAAAATTTTTTTTGTTCAAAAAACCAAATTCAATTGACATACATTCGTTGGTGTAGGTTTTAACCTCACATTTGTTAGGAAAAATCCGTATAAAAAGTTTATTTGTAGAATTGTATCTAATATGGAGACCGGAGAACGAAAACCGGTCTGAAGGATTAATTATGGATATTTTTCTTTGAATATTTTTAAATATTTCAAAAGTAGACTTTTTTTAGCCCAAAAAATTTTATGTATTAAATTCCTTCATTTTCTTTTATATACTCAAAGAGAATTTTTCATTTTTATATATCAAATAATAGAATAAAAATTCTATTTTAAAAATATTGTTAGAAATAACTTTAAAAATTTTATTATAGAAACAGTCCTTTATTCAAAAAAGTAAATAATAATGCTACAAAAATTCAACATATATTCTTTAGTTTGTTATAACTGTACGAATTGTTTAAAATTTTGAATTTTCAATATGTGGCACTCCAACATGTTATCATAATGTTGAGCATATAGAGCATATTTAGAGACAAATTTCCCCGTCTGGTGGAAGGAAGCAAGCAGCATGTTTATGCAAGTGGAGAATTTTGTTGATGAATCCCATCAGTTGAAAATAGTCCGTGTGTTAATATACTAAAGATAGTGTTTTACGTTAAGAGTACGGTTGTGCCGTGTTTTGGTTTTGATGTTACGCCCGCTCGCTTTGTCCGACAAAAATATATGTTTTTTCCTCTCTTCACGCGTATTTCAATGAAATTGTGTCGGTCAATAAAAAAATTGTTGTTTTTTTTCAAACAATAACAATTCATTTAATATATTTGGTTGTTTTTTTTTTTAAGTTTTTAGTTAATATATTATTTAAATCGAATTTTTGAAAGAAAAATATATAATATTTCAGAACGCATACTAAAAAACCTGTTGCGTTTACGGATTGCGTGTTGATTTTGGCCGTTTTTAATATTTTTAGTTTTTTTTTCTTGAGGGGGGGGAGGAAAATACTAGTTTTTTTAATCAACAACAATCAACAAAAAATATGAAATGTTTTTTTCCGTTCATTTCATTTAATTGAAATACTGGCAATTATAACATATATCAAATTGGAGAATTTTACTAAAACTAATTAGTAGGCGCTTGTTTTTCTATTAAAAATAAAAATTTTGTTGTGGTAAATATGTCAAAAGGAGATTTATTGCCAATGAATGAAAAGGACAAAAGTAAATTTTGTTTAGAAAATGCATTTCGGTAATGCACTTATCCTTGTTGCACTCGAATCGAATCAGCGCATTGTTGTTGTTGTTTGTTTTGTGACTGGCCTGGGAGCAGTGTCAGAAGCTCCCCCCAAATAATAGTAAATGACATAAAACGCTGACTATATACAAAAAATTAATTGATTCATTCGAATTTTGATATATTTTTTGTATCCTCATCATCATCATCGGGCATTTGTGTGTTTTTTTTGTTGTTTTTTTTTTCGAATCAAAACTACGCGAAAAAGAATTTTTTTCTTTTTCCCGAATTATTTAAAATTAAAGAATTCAAAAAATCGAAATTGAATAGTAATTATTTATTGTAAAAGGAGAAGAAGAATTCGTGTTTGTGTTTGTTAGAAAAGTTGTTTTTTGTTGTGATTATTTGTAAATGTTTCCTCCGCCTTTGTTTTGTTGTTGGAACACAAATAATAATGTAAATCGCAACGGAAGTTATTGATTTAATTTGAAATGCGATGTTTTTAATATATTCAAACGAAAGATATTTATAGAGAAGTTTCTAAATGATGTTTTTTCATAAATCAAAGTGAAATCGGTGTAACTTGGTTTTTTTTTTTGGTAAAATAGTTGGTCTTCCCTGTTCTCCTGTATATAGGAATAAAGGCGCGCCCCGTCCGCCTTTGTTGTCTCACTTTTGGTGTGTTATAAAAAGGACATTGGACTGGATCTTCTACGTTTCTTGCAAGAGCAACTTGTGGGTTGCACGTTTTGTTGTGGCGGAATTCGTTCCCTTAAAATGGGAGCGGTTCGATCCCGGTCCAATGGGCCAGCGGATACTGTCTGCGACGAAAATGGTTCGATATTAGGCGTGCACAGCGTCAACCATCATACCATTTCGCCACAGAATTCAATATTATGGAAACAAAATAACCATCTTCGTCAGGCGAGTGTCCGAAGTCGTTCAGAACAACCAATGCCAGATCCTGGAGAATTGGACCGTCGATTTGCTAAAGTTTTGGTAAGCAGAATTTTTTAATTTAAATAAATTTTTTTAACCGTATTATTATTAAAAACGGAACTAAAATAAGTGAATTTATAGTAAACTTTTAATTTGACCAAATTCATTTAATGATTTGGTCAAATGACTACTTTGAACTTAAAGTTTACTGGCCAGAAAAGGTTTTTTTTTTAAATTATATTAAAACTTTTAGAATTAATTAATATTAATTTAAAAAAAAACTAAGCATTATAGTAAATAAAATGATACATGCGAAAATGGATTTTATTTAAAAAAATTCCCTTTAAGAAATGTCTATTCAGTTAATAATGAATAAATACGTAAAGATGCAGAAATCATAACAAAGACGAACGAACAAGATTTTTTCCAATTTCCGGATCCTTTTTTTTTTTTTTTTGAATATTTCTAGCATTGACGACGTATTTCTTTTAATGGCTGCTGTTTTTTTTTCTTCCTCTTTTTCTTGAAAACAATAATACTTTTATAGTTGCGAATATAAATAACCTTTTGATCTCGAATTATTTATGCAATTGTCGTGCAACTTATCGACAATGGAATCGAAGTTGAAACCATCCGTTAAGACACGCGAAAAAACTGACTACAAATACAAAATTGGTAGTGCCAGGATTATTGTACTATAAAAAGATTTTGTTTGTGTGTTTTTTTTTATTATTGATTTTTAATTTATTCCAGAAATATTGTAGTTTTTTATATAAAAAGTTTTGTTTTTTAGCACTTTTAGTTGAGTATTTTTTTTTTGGTAAAAAGTTATTCAATCTGTCCTTTGGAAAGTGAGGTTAAATAAAAAATACCTAAAATTTTAACTATATTATATTATTTGGTCCTTGTGGTGATTCGGTCATAATTTAACATATTTTGGTTTTTAAATGCTCTAAAGTTTGAAAATTATATGCGTCAACATGATTTTTAGTGCGGCTTTGTAGAAAGGTCCAACAGCTTGGTGTCAAATCAGACGATCTTGGAAGCCAATTTGCTTGCCTCACCAAACTTTGAAAATACGCATTCTGGGAAATTTTCGTAAAATAAATTCAAAATTTGTCTTGTTTTGTGGATTTTGTTTTGCACATTTGAAGCGGTGATTTGGTTATAACTTCTGGTCACCAAACCTCAAAATTACACATTCACGCATTCTGGGAAATTTTCGTAAAATAAATTTGAAATTTGCCTTGATTTGTGGCTTGTGGCGCTGTTTTACTAAAACCAAATATGCTAGAAATTAAAATCTTCAAATTTTGGTAAAAAAAATGGTGTCAAATCAGACGATCTTGATGGCCAATTTGGTTGCCTCACTAAAATTTGAAATTACGCATTCTGGGAAATTTTCGTAAAATAAATTCCAAATTTATCTTTTTTTGTGGCTTTTGGTGCTGTTTTATTAAAACTAAATATGTTATAAATGAAAATCTTCAAGTTTTTGTAAAAAAATAATGTATTTAACATAATAAATGACCGCCTGGTGACTGAATGAATTTGAAGTAATTTTTTATGATGAATTTTTTTGCACATTTGAAGCGGTGATTCCGTCATAATTTTACATATTTTGGTTTTTAAATGCTCTAAACTTTGAAAGTTATATACGTTAACACGATTTTTAGTGTGTTTTTGTAAGAAAAAGTCCAACAGCTTTGTGTCAAATCAGACGATCTTGGAGGCCAATTTGCTTGCCTCACCAAACTTCGAAATTACGCATTCTGGGAAATTTTCGTAAACTAAATACGAAATTTATCTTATTTTGTGTCTTATTAAAACCAAATATGCTACAAACCAAGTCTTGGTAAAAAAAAATGGGTATCATAAGGCTGAAAATTGACTCTAACAATGTCTGCTTATTTAGTCAGAGAGACTGTATTGTGTGCTTTTAAACCTTTAGACTTAAATGCACACAATACAGTCTCTCTTCACGGATATAATGATTTCTCACACAGTCACTTGTCGGTTTTCAGAGCCACAGTTATAACAATTGTGCTTATTAATTTATCCACCAAGGAATAAATGAGTCCCATTGCTGGAAAAAAAATTTTTGCCGGAAAAATTAGCATACAAATTCTCTTGTTCCAAAATAATTTGTTCCGACTTAGTTGCAAACCGTTAATAAAAAAAAAACAAATTGCACAGTTTGGTTAGCATATATTTTTGACAGCTGTCAAACGACAGGACTGTACTATCTGAAGGTACGAAATGCATAACTATTTATTATTTTTAAGTTTAGTCCTTTTTGTCTTTGGGGGGAATCATATTTTTCTCAGTTTAGTGTTTCGTTTTAAAATTTGGTTATTTAAAAAAAAATAATTGCCAAAAAATCTTCTTTATTTTTTAAAAATTAATTGAAAATAAAAATGATTCGTAATTTCTATAAAACAATATTTTTTTCACCTATATTTGGGGTTATTCATACTTTGGCTATTCGGATTACACTCAAAAACCGATCTTACAGCTGTTCCGGCTTATTTCTTTAGAAAAGATCAATTCAAATGACGATATTCTACACGATGTAGGCTTGTATGTATGTGTATGTGCACATATATTTTTGTATGTTCTCAGTAAGATGTGGGTGGATGGATGGGGACTGTAGTTAATGTAATTCCTTTTAATCTTTAAAAGATGGTTTATTTTTCATTATTAGACAAATTCGAATACTGTATTGGTATAAAGACAAGAAATTGTACATAAATAAATTTTTATTAATTTTCGGAGGAAGCAAACAACAACTTACTAGTTGGTATTTTTAGATAACATAAAAGAGGAAATACTGCCTATTTTAAGGGAGATTTGAGTTTATCGTCTATGCTAACAAATTCTTATGGAAAATGAAAATTTCCGAAATGATTGCTTTGTGAAAGGCAAAAAACTAACGCCCTCCACTCAAATTCGAAGTTAAGTTGAAAGGGAAAATAACATCGCAAAGAATAGATAAGCGACCATATGTTCTGTACTCTCTCTCTTCCTCTCTCGTTTATCGTCCGGCCGGCATTTGTTTGAGCGATGCACTTACTAAACATTTAAACTTGCATATGTGAGTACAATGAACGTTTATGCATGGATATACTCCAGAGGAGAGTTTTTATCTAACAAAAAAAAATTATCAAAAATTGATTTTAAATCTTTCGAAATATAATAAAATTAAAATAATAGATGTAAAAAATTGTCTATCAATGAAACATAGTTTATCTGAGTATGAAAATTAGGTAGGGAAAAACCTTTGTTAGTTGAAAATAGGTGTTAACATGAACTTTGTTGTCGGTATCCAGTCAATGTTTGACTCTCTTTTTTCTATTGCTGCTGTGTCGTACGTCAAGTTAGCGGCTACTCAAAAGGAGTACACATATTCGCCAATTGAGAACAAACCAACGGCGAACCATTCTGATGCGCAAACTAGCACGGGCCGAAAAACACAAAATTCCAACGATGGCGAGTAACAATAATTGAAATTACTGTCAAAATTTTTAAAACCGTCACAATCTTATGGGAATGCATATAATTACGGCGTTAAGTTTTGTTACTAATTTTTCGTTCTGATCCTAGTGCTGCCACAAACTTCTGTCCAAATTTTGTTGGCAATCCATTCGTAAGAATGCACGCACATGCAAAATAACAGAAACGGCGTAAATCATTGGGGGTCATTTTTAAGCGGTTCGTTTAAAACCATTTTGATATGTAATGTCATTTATGCGTACACAAATAGATTCTTTTAATATTACGAATTTAGTTTGGAAATTTGCAATTAAAAACACAATATTCTATTTTCAAATATTATTTATTATAATTTCATTGTATTTATTTCACTATATTTTTATTTATTAAAACAGAATTATTAAGTTGAAGAGCTCAAATAAAAATATAAATTGCAAGTTATTTGAAAACAATTTTGTGCACAAATAAAAAAAAACCATTCTAAAAATCCAAAATGAATTAAATGAGAGAATGTGATATTATGTTAAAATTAAAACTACACCCCGCAACTTAGTAAATACAAATTTTAATTTTAAAACAAGAATTTGTAGATATTTAAAGTCTTCATTATAATATAAATTTGTTTTTGGGAATTGAAATGGTAATTTAAATAGGCATGTGCATTGAAATTAAACTAAAAAATAAAGCATGCATTTATTTTTTAATTTAATTTAAATACACCACCTGCTGTCGGATTTATTTTTCAGCACTTCGGCAGCAGGTTCACAACACTTTGAGAATAGTACTTTTAAGAGGCCAAAGGACTTTTGTACGCTATTAAATGGTTTGATGTGAATTCTCCTTCTAAAGCAAAAAATTGTTTAGGCTAAAAACAATAAAACCTGATATATATTCGACCACTTTTTCACTATATTCATTAAGTGCAGATGGGTTAAATAATCATGGTCACTTAAAATACTTCCCTTAAATTTGCTAACACACACTTTACGTACGCCGGCACTGAACTATCATATTTTCTGGTAAACATGGAACTGTCAACATCACATTTGTTTACATTTATTATATGATGAACTTTTCATGTTTTAATCACTTTTTGGACAAAATAAATCATTAAAAGCCATTTAAACATATTATAAACTAAATTTTTGTTAGTTAAATTTCTCTAGTTAAAATAAAGATGTCAACTTACCAAAAGGAAGCAATTCCCGGCTTCCTTATTCCGTTGAATTACCAGCAACCCTTTATAAAACATTTGTTATCAACAAACATGAAATAAATGTTATCAACAATAAAACTTGACTTTTTGTAAATACTTCAAAAAAGAACTTGACTTTTTGTAAATACTTCAATAACAACTTGAAAAATAACAAAAGTATACACGCATTTCGGTATGCTATCACTTTCATGGAAAATGGCGTTTTTTAAAACTCTACGAAAGTCTACAAAATTGGGGCGCTCGATATTTAATTGATATTTACGAAATAAATAATAAACCTTATTCCATTTCATATCAAAAGATTGGAAAAAAATAATTGTTTCCTTTTGTCGTGTTTAAATTATATTTTTCTTTGGAATAAATAAGTTAAAATAGATATTAATTTTAATAAAAATTTAGTTTACGGAAACTAGATATCAGTGGGTATCATGTCTACATAAAAAAAATCTATTCAAAAGTATGCAAGCGTTACGATTTCTTGCCGTTTTTGCAATAATTCGGCCATAAAATTGCGTATACATATACGAAAATCGGACGTCCGGGCCCATCCAGGTATTATTTAATCTAAGGAGTGAACCCAAAAATATTGAATTAAGCATAAAATATAAATAATAAACTGATCAGATGAAGTTTCTTCTTTAACAATTTTAGTTGTCGGGGTATTCGTTCTCTTCGGAACTTTTAAGTTGAAAGGGAAAATAATATCGCAAAGAGTGCAGACAGGCGACCATATGTTTGGTACACTCTCTTTGTCGGGAATGAAGTTCATCGTCGTCCGGGATTTATTTAAGCGATGCACTTACTGTACGATTGTGTATGTAAATATAAACGCACGTATGCATACATATATCTATATAAAGGAAATGGAGTTGTTACCTTTCCCCAAAAAAATTGATTTTAAATATTTCGAAATTATATAAAAATATCAAAAATTAATATGAAAGTGTAAAAAAAGCTTCGTTAAGTACGACAATGGAGTAGGAAAAAACCCTTGTAGGTTTTTGTGCGGCTGGTAAATAAAATAACATAAACTTTGTTGTCGTTATCCAGTCCGTTTTTGGGACTGTTTTTCTATTGCTGGTCGTAACAGAGTATTCGCCAATTGAACAAACCGACGACGAACGATTGCGATGAGCTAACACGTACCGACTTAGTCGATGAACTAATATACGAACGTACAGTCATCAGCCGTGAGCGTGAGTCATACTCGTAACACCGAACAACAGTCAGTCAGCTACTCCATATAGTTTGTCTACCAAAGTCGAGGTAAGCTCCAACACTCCTTCAGTAATCGGGCTGCTCCCACAAATGCTGTGATTCTAGTATGCAGTAGCGATTGGTGGTGAGTTGCGGTCTTCCGCACTGTTAACATACCAGTGCCAACTGGTTGCTGGTATTTGTGTTTGTGTTTGGGGCCATCAACTTCCAGCACTATTTCTGTTGGTATTGAAGGTGAAATTATTCATTCCGACAGTGACGACGAGCAGGGCAGTAAGTACCATATGCCAAACAACACTACCAGTTACCAAGAATAGAAGCGTAGTCAACAAAAACAAAATGGATCAGAAACAAACTGAACATTTCTCTTATTCTCCCATTCAGATAGATGGTGGACAAAAATTCCCTTAAACTTCTTTCTTTAGAAATTTGTCTTTTCTAACAAAAATGTTAGAAAAATGTTTTTTTTTGTCTCTACTAACTGAATAAAAATAAAACAATGGCAAAAATAAAACCATATTTATGCATATTCCAATAAGCATTAGTCGCCATTACACGTAAACGTGATTTTGAAAAAGGACAAAGCGCATTGATTTGCTACATTGATTATGTCACTTTCGTGTTTTTTTTTATCCAACGTAAGTACGTACATTCACGTACGTTCACATAAAAATTGCTGTTAAATTCAATTCGTTTTATCTCGCTTTTTTCTTAATTTTTTTTATGGAATTTATTTGCTTATTTCTATATTAACTGTAAATATTATCGAAAACTATTTACATAATTGAAAATTTCTATAAAAAAAGAATATTCTGCTCTTATCGTAGGTTTTTTTTTGTAGGAGTAATTACGATGTGTCATATTTAACAAGTTCTAGCAATATTTAAGATATTCTACAGTATTTAAGATATACAGTTGATAATAAGGCCTGGATTAAACGTGCTGCGTGCAGTGAAATTCGAAAACACAGACTCATATCGACATGATTAGATCGAAATTTTGCGCTGCATGCAGTGCGGCATTATATGTGCAGAATTGTGCGTGCAGCAAAATTCGAAAACTGGTTCGTTATGGGCCCGAACTTCAATTCGACAAGTTCAATGAAATTAGTTGATGCAAAAATTATTGGGTTGGCGGATTTTGTCAATAGGTTGTATTAGCACATTCTTTTGTTATGTCAACGTGTTCAAAGCACCTAACCTATATTGTTTTCTTGTTGTTTGGACTTCCGCCATAAATTAAGTAAAAAATTGTATCGTTTAGCTATTTAGTTTTGTTTTCATCCAAATTTAAAAATGGAACGACAAGACGTGCATTTTAGACATATTTTATTGTATTATTTCCGAAAAGGCAAGAACAACGCATCCAGTTTCACAAGAAGTTATGTGCCGTATATGGGAATGAAGCCTTGAAAGATAGGCCGTGTCAAAATTGGTTTGCTAAATTTCGTTCTGGTGATTTTTCACTAAAAAATGCGCAACGATCGGGCCGTCCAGATGAAGTTGATGAGACCCATATTATGGATTCCTCCTCAGCTTAAGGAAATTCATTTGACCTAACGCATTAGCATCTGCGATTCGCTTCTGAAACGGATCCATTTCTGAAACGACTGATAACTGGCGACGAAAAGTGGATAGTTTACAATAACGTTAATCGGAAACGATCGTGGGTGATGCGAGATAAACCACCTCAAACGACATCAAAAGCTGAGATGCACCAAAAGAAAATTATGCCGTCAGTTTGGTGGGATTATAAAGGAATTCTGCACTTTGAACTTTCACCATGAAACCAAACGATTTATTCCACAGTCTATGTTCAACAACTCGTCAAACTGAGCAATGCAGTTCAAGAAAACCGGCCAGAATTGACAAATCGTAAGGGTTGTTGTGTTCCAGCATGACAATGCAATGCCTTTTAGTCACTCGCCAAAATCACATTTAATTCAGTTTTTTGTTAGTAAAAGTAATAAGTTTTACGAACACGGAATTATGATTCTGCCTGAAAAATTGCAAAGGGTCATCGACAAAAACGAACAATACCTAATTGAATAAAGTTATATTTTTAAGTAAATATTTTGAATTTTTCTTCTTATCTAAAATCCGCAATCACTTAGTAGCCAACCCAAAAATATAAATAATAATAAATAACAATATTATTTATTATTTATATTTTATGATAAATGGAATTTATATGTTAACTTTGTCTCATTAATACTACATTTATTTTGCCTTTTATATTAATGTCAAAAGTTCTGCAAAAACACAATTTAAAAATTCGAAAATATATTGGCCGTACTGTACTTTTAGCAGGGCTGTGAAGGATTTATAAATTTTGACAGCGCTCATACATAACTCTTTTAGTAATGCCGCAACAAAACATTTTATATACGTGTATGCTGCCAATTTTTTTAAAACGTCAATAAAAATTGATACCGCCAATTTATAGAAATTAAGTAAGTATTAGCTCGAATTTTAACTACCAAAAATATGTATATTTGTAACAATATATAAACTAAATGTTAGCTTTTAGTTAAAATTCTTTTATTTTTCTTCATTTTTTTCGCATATTGTATTTAAGTATGCAATCATGATACTAATATACACTTTTTTTTCTTCAAAAAAATCAAATTTTATATCATTAATTTCAAAATTAATTAAAATTATAGCAAGCATCTATTCATAAAGAACTATTTCGTTGGTTGTCAAAGGAAAGTTACTGCACTGTATGTTTTAATCAGTTCTACGAGAAAAGTAATTAGACAATTTGTTTTGCAACAATTTATTTTTTATTTCTTTTTCAAAATAATTTCCTTGAGAAATTATTTCTTCTTCAAAGTAGTGGAATCACTTACAGCTCCTCGGTTACACTCCTTTGGATGTACCAACATGATGTCCTTTCAAGTCATTTTTAATCTTAGGTAATAAAAAAAATAAGAAAGAGGTTTGAGAGTCAGTTGAATACTGATCCTTTGAATTCACGGACATTTTTTTTCCAATAAAAACTTGTTTGATGGAAATGGCCGTTTGACAGTCGCCGTTGTATTGTATTATTGAATTATTCAAGCGGCTTTAATGGCCAATCCTAATAAAAGCTCCTTTTCTGAAGAAAATTTCCCGCGAAAAGCTTTAGTTTTAATTACATACATTTTCAATGGTATCCTGCGCACAACCCATTTTCCCTCACTCTTGAAATTTTCTGTCATTAAAATGATTCCTAAACCAAATAAACCCATTAATTCTAGTTCCTCCTATAGACCTATCAGCCTCTTACCAATCCTTGGTAAAATTTTTGAAAAACTCCTATTAAAACGACTCTACCAAGAGTTCTAGTTAATTAAAAAATTATTCCTGATCTTCAATTTGGCTTCCGATCTGAACACTCCAATATCCATCAATGCCATCGTATTGTTGATCACATTGCATCCTCTCTTGAGAGGAAATAGTATTGCCGAGGAATATTTTTAAATATCTCCCAAGCTTTTAATCGTATGTGGCATCCTGGACTCCTCTGGAAATTCAAGAGCTTGCTTCCTTCAACATACTACCTTATCATAAATTTATATCTCTCCCAACGTCATTTCCAAGTTGCATTTAACTCAGAATCCTCGGAAGTATACCCTATTCTAGCCGAAATCCTACAAGACAGTATCCTTGATCCCATTTTATATAATATTTATACCCATGACATCCCCTCTGATCCTAACACTATCATTGCTACTTATGCAGATGATACGGCCATACTTGCTACCCATACAAATCCTGACATAGCTTCCATATACACAACCTTCAATCCTGGTTTAAGAGATGGAGAGTGAGGGTAAATGAACAGAAGAGCGCTCATATTACTTTCACACTTTGTCAATGAAAACCTACTCCTTTATACATTATTAGCAAAATGATTACACAATATGATAAAGTACGTTATTTGGGACTTTATTTGGACAAGAGATTAACACGAAATCCTCATACTGGACTAAAAAAATTTGAAGCCACTAGACGTTACCTACAACTTCTTAGACTACTGGACAAACGCTCGAAACTACCAATCAAAAGTAATCTTTTAATATATTGTAGAATACAATTATAAAGCCTATTTGGACATATGGAATAGAAGTTTGGGGTTCAACGAAACGTTCCAATTCCTATCGCGTTCCAGCCTTACAATCCAAGATTCTCTGTAAAATTGTTGACGCCCCCTTCTATGTTCGCAACAACGTAATACATCGAGATCGAAATATTCCCTTTGTTCAGGACCTGTGCATTTTCCGCTATCAAAAATTTCACTCCCGTTTATCCTATCATCATAATCCACTTGTGAGAGAATTGTCCTGTACTGCCCTCCTCGGAAACACTCATCTGAGACTTAAGAGGCAATAGCCTAGAGATTTTCTAGAGGAATCTAACTTCCATTTCATGATGCGTAAGATTGTCAATTAAAATGTTATGTAAATCTGACTCCTATTTCATGATGCATAAGATTGTTAATTAAAATGTTATGTAAATCTGCTTGTTACAATATAGTTGTAGTTGCAGATAAAAAAAATGTCCGATCTAACCTGAAAAATCATTTTTCAGAGTATTTCAAGGACAATTCGTTAGCGTCAATGTTAATCGAGCGGGGATTGTCTTTCATTGGTTTTCTGCCCTCCAAAAATGTTCAATGCCATCGAAAAACTTGTGTTATTGATAAAGCAGAGCTCGTTGCAACATTTCGTAAGTCAAAAATCGGCTCGTTATAAGGTTTCGTAAGTCAAACACGTGGATTCACCGAGCTTAACAAAAAATTTGATCAATACTCTATGTTAAGGAGGGGCTCTCCGATAGTTGCTCCAAATTTTCGCGTAAAACACTACAAAAACATAACATTACTAATCATGATCTCTGAGATTAGACCTTTTACTGCACCTCTAAAAGGGACAAACCTACAAGCTACATATAAAGTGTGATTGTCACATTGTTGCCAGATCGATCTCAGGAATGCAAGTCTCATTATTTTCGAGTGTCATTTTATCAGCAAAAAAAAGTCTTTATTTCATTATTAGATTAATTCTCTTATTATTCATAGTTACTATTTCGTTAAAAAGTAATTGATTAAAAAAAATTAAA